>CM069067.1:24435000-25685000 GCA_035220775.1 Malus fusca | reverse complement strand
ACCACAATGCCAAGTGTCCCTACACTTGATGTGCCCTATGGACAACGATATCAAGGTCCTCAATTTTCTGCAAATGAAGATGTTTGGGGATATCAGGGCCATAACCAATCAAGGGGCAACATGTTTTCCAACGCTTACAATTCGGATTGGAGAGACTACTCAGATTATATGTGGGATGAACCTCAACACTTTCAACAAAGTGGATATTGGCAGCAAGACGAATTCTATTCAAGACCTATGCAGCTACCACAGCATCACCCACAGCAATTCCAATCGAATCAAAGTATGCCCGTGGATTATAATCAAAGGCTTGATGAATTAATTTCTTTGGTGCAGGGCTCACAAAACGAAGAACAATTACAGCCATCAGAGGAGTACTATCAATGGCCATGTGCACCACCACATCCACCACAACAATCTCCCCAATTCAATTCAGGTACATCCTTGGATAATGATACACTTAATAATTTACTCACCTCTTTGAATCAGGGAGTAGAAAATCAAAACCAGGAGATGCAAGACCGAGTCAGAAGAGTGGACGAATTGGAGGAGCAAGTTGGGCAGATTTTGGAAATCATGGCACAAATTCAAGATCAAAGAGAACTCTCCAACTCCACATTTGCAAATTCAAGGGGAGAAATGGAAATCGATGAAGCCATCACTTTGGGAAGTGATATGGAGGATGAAGTTGTTCCAGAACCATCCAAACATGGCCCGGACATGGATGAATTGCCGCTTCAAGAAGAAGATGAGGATGACGACTTGGGCAGTTTAGAAGAATTCTTGTCGCAAACCCCTCAAGTCCTTATGTCATCCAACTCAGGTGAGGAGGTTCTAAGTTCATTTCATTCTAACATCGTTCCACCAAATGTCCTTTTTCCTTGCAGGTTTTTAAATCCCAAGGAAGAAGTGAATGAAAAAAATGTTGTGGAAGTTCTTCCAGAGGTGCAAAATGAGATCCCAATTCTTGGTGCACCAAATCATGTTCCCGATGACGTTGAAACATTCAAAGAGATTTCTACACCAAGAAGAGGGATTCCAGAAAATGAGGTGGCCGGAGAATTTGTTGAACATATCAAAGAGGCTGTGCATGAGACAATCAAGCCCAAAGCAGTTGAGTTTGATGACACGGGACAAGCCACAACCATCATAGTAAACCTGGCTAAGTTCAAAGTCCCGGAAATGTTCAAAAATGCGGTGTTTGTCATTGAGTTTGTGTCGGAAAAAGATAGTAGGCCATCTTCTCCATTTTTAATTTTATGTTATACTAATAATCTAATTTTGATGATTCAGGCACCGTCATTAGAACTTAGACCGTTGTCGGATCATTTCAAGTACCACCGTCCGTTCAATGATAAGCCCATGCATTTGAATAATGAAGGGAGGCCTAGGAATCACCCACAATCAGATTTGCATTCCTAATCCCTTCTCTTTACTGAATTTATTTTACTTTGTTTAGTTCTTTCATTGTTTGTTTGCTCTTGTGTGAATTTATTTTACGTTGATTTTTTTTATTTTTTATTTTACGTTGATTTTATTTTGTTTTGTTTATTTAGTTGTGATTTTTGTTTAGAAAGTTAAACATAGTCTTTTTACTTTGATTTACTTATTTTACATTTTTATAAAAAAAAAATAAAAATAAAAATAAAAAATAAAAATAAAAAAAAATAAAAACATAAACATTCATATAAATAAAAATAAAAATAAAAAAAAAAATTGCATAAATATTTTACAATAACTTGTAAACTAATTTCGTTCATTGGTCGTTGGTTGGTGGTGCCTCGGAGGTCGACGGAGCCCTAGAAAGACGAAGCGCCAGAGTTGGATCATTCAGAGCCTCAATATTTGGTGCTGCTCCCGAGGACGAAGGCAACATAAACCTCGGGAGTAACGCCATAAACCGTTGATGATCACTCTGAATCCGCACTTCGGACTCCTGCATCTGATCCAGCTTCCTCTTCATGCTTGTGGAGTAATTGGTTGCGAGCATGTGCAAATCCCTGTTCTCATGCCTAAGCACTCTGACCTCTTGCCGAAGACTAGCCACTTCAGCCATCAACGACTCCACCTGACGGGTTCGTGCAAGAAGGCGATGGCCCATGTTTGATACTGAGCCTGCGCATCGGACGCTGTAGGCCATAGAGTCCTGAACAGCTAGTTCGTCGGACCGCCTTGAAAGTATCCTAGTGTCTCTAGGAGTGAGCAGATTTCTGGCCACCACCGATGCGGTTGTTTCGTTCATCATCATGGAATCCCCAACTGTAAGAGGACCATTTGGGGATATGAAGGATGGCTGCCAAATGTTGGTTGGAGAAGATATATCACTATCTTCCCCAACATTCAAGTTAAGGCGACGGTCAGAGGGGCAAGACATAGTTGAAGGTGTTGAGAATGAAGAGTTGGACTGATCAAGATTAAAAGAAATGCAAGGAGGGAGTGTTTACAGGGGGAGCTTAAGTGTGTTGTGGAACAAAAATGAGCGTTCTTATAAGAAGAAGAAATCGTTGAGGCATCACTCAGCAGTCGAAGAGGCGCCCTCTCGCAAATCGAAGAGCCGGGCTCCTTTCTCAAAAGCCGGATTCTTTTCTCAAAAGCGGCGTCGCCGTTCTCAAAAGTCGGACTCCGTCTCAAAAGTCGGTTCCTTTCTCAAAAGTCGGACGCCGCTCTTTCAAAAGTCGGGCGTCTTTCTCAAAAGTCGGAGCGGTCAGGAATCACGAGGCGAGCTGTTTTTCCAATTTTGTCGTCACTCGTCACGCGCGCTGTCAGCTTTGCGCAAATTACGGGTGGCTTTTTCAGAAAGCGCGTAACTTGTACTGTTCATCCATCCACCGGCTGCCGACAAGGGTAAAGGAACAGTTTCGGTTATGAAGAAAAGTCCTATAAACGTCTACCTTCGCCTTCAACAGCAAAGGCAAACTCTCTCAACACTTCTTCATCTCCGAAATTTTTCATCTCCGAAAATGCCTTTCCATCAAACCCTCTCGAGTTACTCTGTGTTTCTCATTCCCTGGGATACCTTTACAAACAAGTCATCTAGAGCTAGAGTATTTCATATCATGAAGGTTGAAAGCAAGAGTATCTCATATCACGCTTTCTCCCTGTCCTTGTCCTTGTCTTTGTGACAAGGAGAAAGCGAGCAATCAGCCAGCACTCGGTGTCAATCTTCCGATCTAAGAACCGACTGCCTGGAAATCCTTCCTGATTGCTTACCTAGCATTGCTCTCGAGTGCTCATCTTCAACCGCTGATGTACTTCCGAAGAAGACGCCACATCTGCCTGGAGAACAGCCAAGGCAAGTGAAAATGTTACTTGAAGCATGTGGAGACAAGGTGCTGCTTCATCTTCAAGATCAAGTCTCATTTTCCTTGCTAAGAAGTTCCCCAGCCCAGTTCAAGCATACATCTGTGGAACGATACTTCTTCAAAAGCAAAAGTATCCCATATCATCAGAGTCAGAGGCAAAGATTTCTCATGGCATGCTTTTCCTTTACCCTTACTCTTGGCTACGGGACAAGGTGAAAGAAAGGAAATCGGTCGGCACTTGGACAGATTGAACAAAGAAGCAGACCACCACCTCTACCTCGTGCCTACCTGCCATGCAGAAGAACAAAAAGAGAAGAATGTAGCCTGCAGACTCAATCAACCCGGCAGAAGGAGTCCGAGTTGAAACCAAGAGCTCGAGAAGCTTCAACACCACCACCAATCAAGTCTCATTTTCCTTGCTAAGAAGTTCCGAGGCCAATTCAAGTTCAAAGCTGTGGAAAGTCACCAAACAGGACCAATGTTCATTTATTAGTTTTGTTCATTATCTTTTATTTTCATTTGCAATTTTTCGTTTGTTTTCTTTTATATTTTTTCTTGCGTGCGTAACTGGTTTATTTCTTTTCTTTGCAGAGCTTTTGGTTATTTCCACCATTGGAGTTGATTGCAGAATTTTAGCTTGGGGGTCATCGCTTGATTTTTTCTGCAAATTAGGGAAGTTTTCAGTCCTATTGCTTTATTTTGTTGCTTTATTTTATTTTTATTTACATTTTATTATATTTTCTGACATTGGGGACAATGTCTAGTTTAAGTGTGGGGGTATAGAGTATAAAAATGACCAAATTGAAAATTTTTTGTACCTTCGACTTTGAACTGGTTTCATTTGTTTCCATGTTATTGCTTTGTTTTCTTAATTAGTTTTGTTTTATTAAAAAAAAAAAAAAAAAAAAAAAAAAAAAATCGGAAAATTTAAAAAATTCAAAAATATTTCCTTGTTTTCCTTATTGTTTTGAATTAGTTTTTTGTTAGTTTCCCGACCCAATGATATAATTGGATAAATTTGAACCATGATGATCAAGAACTTAGTTAACATGTGTTGTGTGAAATTCTTAATTCTTGTGTTAGTTTGTACATATTTGATCATCTTTGAAAAACTAAACGCACATAGCCTTGTTGATGTGAAATTAAAGCATGATTTAAAGCTCCATATGTGAATTTAGTGACCATATACATCCTATGTGAGTTTTTGAGCCTATTGAAAGTGTGTGCATTTTTCATACACTCCTATTTTTTTCATGTGTGATGAACTTATGTGAGATACTTCTCTAGAACTTGCATAACGATCTTTCGAAATTTTTGTCATTGATTGCATGAACTTGAAAATGATAGAGGCATTAGGTTTACCACCATGGCCCAAATAACCTTGTTTCCCAAAGAAAAATAATATCATTAGATTGCCATTTTGAGCCGTATTTGTGAGCCTTTTATTTCTTATCACCAGATATGTCTACCCTTATGCCTGAAATAATTTTCCTTACCCTTTCCAAGCGAGCAATGCAAGATTGTCTTATGTGAAATGTTTGTGAAGTACTTTGAAGGTGTTTGGCAAAAGAATAAGTGTGGGGGTTTTTCAGATTTGTTTCTGTTTGAAAAAAAAAAAAAAAAAAAAAAAAAAAAAAAGAAAGGAAAAGAAAAGGAAAAGAAAAAAAAAAGATTGTATACAAAGAAAATAAAAAGTTTTTAAAGTTTCAGTTTAAGGTTGTGGTTGGAGATGTCTGAAGAATCGTTGGAGAGCTTGAGTTCTTATAAATCTAAAGAAAATAATTGCTTGCAATATAGCTTGGAACTTGTGTTTTCCTATTCTTTCGTTTCAATAACCCTATCCCGAAGCCTCATTACATCCAATAAAAGTCCTCTTGATTTAAGTTTTGCAATTATGACTGTGGAGAAGTGATCTTTATGCAAGCTTATGGTAGAACTTTCACATTTGTTTCTTTGAGCGAAACACATTAAAACTAAACACATGTGTGATTGAGTGCATATCCCGAGAGAAGGTCGCTAGTTTGCATATGGTGTTTTTAAAAATAAAAATTTGAAATTGCATTAGCATGGCTATCTCACACACTACACTTCAAGGATGTTTCAAAGATTGCTGCTAATATTTGAATAAGGAAAATGAACCTGAATTGCTTGTTGGTTTTAGCTATGGTTCTTGATGATTGTGTTCTCAAATAAAATTCTATGAGGGTCATATAGGGGGAAACTAATAATTTTCATGTTATTACTTTTTCAGTTTTCTCTGTTTTGCTCGAGGACTAGCAAAAGCTAAGTGTGGGGGTATTTGATAAGCTCATATTTATACATATTTTACATCAAATTCTCTTGTCTTTTCTTAGTTATTTCCTCATATTTTTGTGCTATTTAATTTGTTTTTGTGTTTTATCGAATTTATCTAGCTAAGAAAATAAAAATAGCACAAGTGTGATTTTATGTAATAATTTCGTCAAAACTGTTTAGCTTTTAAATTAAATAATATATATATATATATATAATAATTCATATTGTTTTGTAGAAAAAAAATATAAAAAGATTAAATAAGAAAAAAATAAAAAGTGGGACGGAAAGGTGGGTTGGTGTGAATAAAAGAATAAGGATTAATTAAAAAGTGTGTGCAGTGTGGTAGGTGGATTGATAGTGGGCAGCTGGCGTGCTACCTTTGCAGCGGGAGGATAGAAAATAAACAAGAGGAAGCACAGAGGAAGGGAGAGGAAACAAAAAGCTGCCTTCCTGGCAGCTTGGGGGAGACGGGAGAAAAGGGAGGGCAAGCTGCTTTTGCAGCTGAGATCAGCGAGGGGAATAAGACGAGAGACAGAGCAGCGTGGGAGAGGCAGCACGAAGAGAGGACAGCTGCCAGCTGGCAGCGTGTGAAGGACTGCTGCCTTGGCAGCGTGAGAACCAGCTGGCGGAAGAGAGGAAGGTCAGCACAGCAGAAGCCCTTGGCAGCTGACAGGTGACTGCCTTTGTGCAGTCAGCGCGAAGAGGAGCACGGAAGGCAACAGCGTGAGCTGGACACGGAGGCAGCGTGCAGGCGGAAAGACTTGACGGAGGAAGGTTGGAAGGCATGCAGTGCATGCATGTTCAGTCAGCAAGGGAAAGCCAAGCAGGAACCAACTCTCCTCTCTCGGTTTATTTTTCCTAAACTCACGTTTTATTTTTGTTTTAATTTATAAACATGTGTAATTAATTTGTTTTGGCTAGAGGTTAATTCAAAACCATGGATATATTTGTAATATGAATTGATTACCTTCAGTTGTGATTTCTGAATTGTGATTTAATTTGCTTAACTGCTTGATTGATAACTTATTTTTGTATGTCGATTAAGGATGCATACTTAATTTACATGCATGAATTTGATGCTAGAATATAAGTGAATTTCACCTAATCGTTATGAACTTATATTCACAAGTAGTAAAGGTTGTTGACCACAATCGTGTTAAGTAAATTCTTGGCATAAGTTTCATGCAATTCATTGTAACAAGTGCCTCGTCAATGCTTATGATTTTCATAAAACTTAATGATTCTTGCTTGTATCTCTATTATGCAATTCATGTAGGGAACTTGTGGGGAATGTTTTGGGTTGTCGTATGCAATCATCCAATCCATTAACTTAAGGAAAATCTGAGAATTAATTTAAGCGGACCTAATTAATTTGGGGCGTTGAGAATTTACAATTTATTGAAAGAACAACTGAAAATCAATTTAGGTTGCATATGTGTCATGTGTGGAGAATAATCCTCTAGCCAGTCTGTCGTCCATCCATTCACCTTAATTTCATGTTTTTGTCAATTCCGTAATTTATTTAAGTTTAATTTACTTCTCTTTAAAAATCAATCACCCATTTATTTTAAAGTGTTATGTTTGTTAGAAATTAATTTAGTTTGTGTTTTCTTGAGTCTTTTGATTTGTTTTAGATTATTTGTTAGTTTTATTTTGAGTTATTCTAGTTAAGTGTTTTGAGTCTAGTTTAGTGTTTTAAATTTTGTTTTTACGTTTTTAATTTAATTTTACTTTGGTTAGCATCCCTAGTTAATCCCCGGCCTAGAACGATCCCTACTTATCCATATACTACAACTGTCACAAATAGGGTTTAAATTTGTGCGTTAATTTATTTTCGCATCATCCTCCCCAAATGACTCCTCTGGAGACTGTGTACAATTTGAAGTTGAGTAATTTTATGGGTAATGAAGGGTCTGAAGGAGCAGAGAAATGGATTAATCATCTTGAGAAGACTTTCCGTTTGATGCATAGACAGGGGAATCTTCCGGATGATAGGTGGGTTAAGACGACTTCCTGGTTTTTAGGTGAGCAGCCTGCATCCTGGTGGAGACAGGAGTCTTATCAGTTATCACCAGAGGAAGTTGCTGACTGGGAAGTTTTTAAGTAGTTATTTCAGAAGAGATTCATTCCTCCAAAGTATATAGATCGCAGGAAGCAAGAATTCACGCATCTAAAATAGGGAAAGATGACAGCTAATGAGTACTATAGGAGGTTTACTGATTTATCTCGCTATCACCCAGAGGTTGCTGCTAATCCGGTAGAGATGCTTCGTCGTTTCAGGTTGGGTACTAAGAAGAAATGACGTTCTATGGCGACCACGACTCCCTGTGCTACTTACCAGGAGTTTTATGAGATTCTGCTGCGAATTGAAGATTCAGAGAATATGCCTAGTGAGAGTGAAGAGGAAGAAAATGATGGAAATCAGAAAAAAAATGATAAAGGTAAAGGTCAATCATCTTTGGGACTTCACAAGACTCAGAGCTTTAAGAGAGGTAGAGCTAGTTCTAGCTCTTCCAGTGGGAGTTGGGGTTCCACTGGTCAGATGAGAGGTGGTAGATTTTCTGGAGGTCCTCGCTTTCAGAGGCAGAGAGATTTTGGTGGTTCTGGTAGTCTGTTTTGTCATAGATGTAATAGCCGACATTTTGGGGAGTGCAGGCAGGGTAGTAGATGATGTTTTACTTGTGGTCAAATAGGGCATAGGGCTATGCATTGTCCTCAGAATCAGCAGAGGCCCCAGCAGTCTTCTTTGCCACCACCAGTGCCGATCCAGCAAGTTTTAGGACCTAGTAGTTATGGTTAGACAGGTCGTGGAGGTGCTTATCATTACCAGGGTGATGTAGCTCCTTATTCTGCAGGGCAGTATTAGTATCCACAGGATCCATATTATCAGAGTGGTTATCCTCAATATCCTGGAGGTTATACGTTGTATCCTCCGTATTCAGCTGGTAGATCTCAATGGTATCCTAGAGGACAGTCCCAGCACGTAGAGGTTGCTTCCAGCAGTGTGGGATCATCGAGGCAGCCTGGTCAGCCAAGTCAGGGCGAGGTGTGCAGGGGTGAAGTAATCAGGCTAACAGAGGTCGTGGAGGAAGACAGCAGGCTCAGGGGCGTATTCACCACATTACACTACAGGATGCTCAAAATAATCCTGATTTGATCATGGGTATGTTGAATATTCTTGGTCATTTTGCTAGAGTATTAATTGATTGTGGTGCTACACATTCTGTTATTTCTCATACGTTCGCTCAAATGACACAACCTCATCCTACACTTCTTGGATATGATTTAGAATTTGCAATGCCTAGATGGGAGAGATGTTATGTTAGTTGTGTATATCCAGGATGTCCCGTGTTAGTGGAGGATGTAGTTATGCCCGCTAATCTCATCCTGTTAGATATTGTTGATTTTGATGTTATTTGGGCACAGATTGGTTGCATTATAATTGTGCCAATATTATTTTGGGCACAGATGGATCCGGCTGATATGTTATTTCTCATGAGTTAATTCACCTGAGTTACTTATTCAATTATTTTGAGATATTTGGCATGGCAGACCTTTGAATATTACTATTATGAGCATGGTTTTAAGATATGCATATATTTTATTTTCTGGGAAATTATACAGGTTTTACGGCGAGGGGTTAGAACTTTTGATAAATGAAATGGTTTTGAAAATCTTTGTTTTTTGCCCACTCACACTTTATGTTTTGCACCCCTCCGGGTTTTAGGTAGGAGTGCTTGTTGGTGGCTTACGAGGATTTGACGGAGGTTTTGACAGATTATCACCAATGTAGGATCATCTTTGGTATTGTATAATTAGTATTTGTCCTGCTGGATTGCACTTAGGATACCTACGCTCTGGTTATGTGTAGTCACACTTATTCTCGTCTTTCACCTTATCCTATCTAGTGTTTTAGTCAATTGGTTTTTATTTATTCACATTTCTTTATATCGTTATTCTTCCGCACTGTGCACATGGCTACGTCACCCTCACGTGATGGCCAACATGCCTCGATCTAGGTCGGGGTGTGTCAAAAACTTACATAACCCGAATGTCATTATTATTATTTTTGCTTCCACGATCGAGCGTAGCTACAACCGTCTTTTTCTTTGATACCGTAATAAGAATGAGGATCCCGGAGATCCTCCAATCCATCTGTTCATCGTATATCATGCGGTCAGAAATCGCTGTAAATCTTTTTATTTACAATTAAATATAAATAGTACATGACAAAAACTGACCGCACGATGTACGATGAACGAATGTGATTGGAGGATCCTCAGGATTCTCACAAAGAGGATCCAAAGAGGATCCTCATTCTCATAATAGCCCTTTGGTTGGGTATTGGAGCAAGCACTACCTATTGATAAGTCCTTACTGATCCTTTTTTAAATTGATTCAACTGCGAAATAAATAAATAAAGTATATTATGACATGTGTGTCTAGGGAATAGTCGCTTCAAAGTGAATTTTCCCCAGATATATACATCTATTCAATTAAATTTTGGACCTATTCGGAATATATTGATTGTGCTAAAGATTCAAGATTCAAAACGAATTTTTATCTGTTTACACATTTAGAAGCGGCGACAGTGGGGGGGGGGGGGGGTGGGGGAAGTAAATAACTCATAAAAATTTATTCAAAATGCTTTTATATTTCTAGAATGTTCAATATATGTTTGATATCTTTTATGCGAAAATGTTTAATTTTCATAAGATGTTCTTGACTATTATTCAAAAGGTTCAATAATGTATGTATATTGGACCTTTTAAGGCAATTATAGACTGGGAACTTTAACGAAAAACTCTCAATACTGTTCTCTTTAACGAAAAACCACATTTTTATACTAAAAAGTCAATCATGATACTATTCACTTTACCCTTTATTTTGTCCTTATCGTTAAAACTCAAAGTTTTCAAGCCATTTTCATTAGTTTTCCTTTATAGACCATGGAGAGCAATTCTAATTGGTCAATAAAATATATTTCAAAGCGATTTCTTTTTTTATTTTTCCTTTGTTTAGCCAATCTATCATGATAAGTAAAGAGGGGTAAAGTCCCTTTGTGTTGATTATTTTGTAAATGTAAGTTTTCTTCTTTCAGCATGTAAAAAAAGAATAAATTAATTAATCAAATTCGAGGAGGCTTCATGAAGTGCTTCTTTAATATTATGATCATTTTCTATTGATTACGCACGCACCTTAGATTTATAATAATGGTTCAGATTAAAATTCAAACAAACGAAAGAGAGGATCTAGAGACGGTTGGAAGGTTGCTAATTCTTAATAAAAGGTATGTATAGTACATTACCTATGGTTTGTATTAAAAAGATAACAGAAGAGAAACAAAGAAGAGTTCAGTAACATTACTGATCTTGGATATGCTATCCAGAAAGGTAGGCAACTTCAGTAAGAGCAGCTCTCCAGTTTTGCACTCTCTTAGTATTGTGTTTAAAGGTTTCTTCATGCTTGGAGTTGGAGAAGACTATCCCGAAATTCCCTGTTTGTTTTCGTACCTCAAATGAATCCACATCGTAGAAAACTGGGAGAACTGTTAAAGATCAACACCAGCCCATTAAGATCAGTCATTATAAGGGAACTAGATGTTCTAGTTCAAACATGCATGGAATTGTTCTAGAAGATTCTATCATGTAATATTAAAGGTGGTCGGTGCATGCAAATATGGTAGTCGTTTCTAGCCATGATTAAGTATGTTTGCTTGTAATTAGAATGTACTAGACGCCAGCAAAATCTGAGGCTATTATGCATAGCTTATGTCGGTGGAGTGCATAATACATGAACTAGCTAGAAAGCTCTAGTAATGCTTAAGTTGGTTTAGCTCACCTATAAATACAAGGTGAATTGCTTTGTGTTAGAATCAAGAAACCAAGTAATCAAGCAAGTAGTCAAGAAGAGAGAGCTAAGTAAGAGAGTGAGAAGCCTTGTAAGTGAGTAGTCTTATGAAAAGTGTGAGTGGTCTAGAGTGTGTCTCTAGAAAGAGTGAGTGTTATAGCTTCTAAAGAGTGTCCTTGAGATTTTGTGTGTTGTAATATTTTGTGAGTGTAATACAAGTAATTTATTTACTTGTTTGTCTCTCCAACACTTGTGTTAGAGTTGTGTAATCTAATTTTTCCTCGACAATTGGAATCAGAGCAGTACGATCAGGGACCGTCTCTAGTGAAGCCTTCGAGAATCGTGAGAAGTTTAGTACTTCGCAAGATTGTTGGTTAATCTTGTTCAGCTTATCGAAGTTATGCCGATACGATGGGAGATCTTCAAGTTGTTGGAGGAATCAAGAAGTTGAACAACAAAAATTACAACACATGGGCAACGTGTATGGAGTCTTACCTACAAGGCCAAGATATTTGGGATGTCGTCGGTGGTAATGAAGTTACGCAGCCGGATGAAGACACCAACGTCACTTTGCTTAAATGGAAAATCAAGGCAGGTAAGGCAATGTTCGCCTTGAAAACCATAATTGAAGAAGACATATTAGAGTATATAAGGAAAGCCAAAACACCGAAAGAAGCGTGAGACACCTTCGCCACACTCTTTTCAAAGAGGAACGATACAAGACTGCAGCTTCTCGAGAACGAGCTGTTATCAGTGGCCCAAGGAGACATGACAATTGCCGAATATTTTCACAAGGTAAATTCTATTTGCCGTGAAATTTCTGAGTTAGATCCTAGTGCTACCATTGTAGAATCCAGGATAAAAAGAATAATTATCCATGGATTGAGACTCGAATATCGAGGCTTTGTTGCTGCTGTACAAGGATGGCCGACCCAACCATCATTTGTTGAGTTTGAGAATTTGCTTGCCGATCATGAAGCTTTGGCAAAGCAAATGAGAGGGGTCTCGTCAAGAGGTGAGGAGGAAGTGCTCTACACCGAAAGTAAAGAAAGCTTCAAGCAGCATGCTGGTGGAAGATCTAAAACAAATGGTGACAAGGCAAAAAGTCATCAAGGAAGAGGGAATTCTTGACCAGGCGGGAGCTCCGAAGTATCATGGCAACTGTGTCAGTTCCAGAACAATAAAAGGTTTGAAGGAAAATGTTACAATTGTGGAAAGAAGGGCCATATGGCGAAGAATTGCTGGTTCAAAAAGCCTGCAGAAAGTAATGTCGCCAACTCAGAAGAGAAAAATGAAGATGATTGGGATGCCGTAACATATCTAGCTATGGAGGAAGAATGGGACGCTGAAGCATCTTGTTGATGGTGCTCAGAAAATGAGGTGTTGCCTAACTCGAGAGAGATTGAAGATACGTTGCAGGAGAAAATGGGAGACTAAGCTGCCCAAGTCCAATCTAGTCCAAATGAGCTTGAAGATTTGCCTGCTAGAGACGATGTCGAGCAAGAAGTACCTAAAAGTCCTTGGCAAACTGGTGTCTATCAACCACCAAGAGAAGTTAGACCTAGTGAAGTGGAAGTATTAACTCCACGATCACAACTAAGGAGGTTAACGAGAATACCGAAGCCAAATCCCAAATACACCAACGCATCCATAGTAGAAGAAACAGTTGAAGCTGAGATGCGTAAAGAAGCATCACAAAATTCTGAATGGCGTAAATCTAGGAGAAGAGGTTGATGTGTTAAAGAAATATTAAACTTGGGATCCAGTGGCAAGGCCAAGAGATGTGAAACCCAATCATGCAAATGGGTGTTCAAGATAAAGCGTTGACTCAGCGAGAAGAAAATAATGAGCTAGTGTTGAGGGGGAGTGTTAAAGATCAACACCAGCCTATTAAGATCAGTTGATATAAAGGAACTATATTGTTCTAGTTCAAACATGCATGGAATTGTTCTAGAAGATTCTAGCATGTAATATTAATTAAAGGTGGTCGGTACATGCAAGTATGCTAGTCGTTTCTAGCCATGATTAAGTATGTTTGTTTGTAATTAGAATGTACTAGAAGCCAACAAAATGTGAGGCTATTATGCATAGCTTATGTCGATGAAGTGCATAATAAATGAACTAGCTAGAAAGCTTTAGTAATGCTTAAGTCGGTTTAGCTCACCTATAAATACAAGGTGAATTGATTTGTGTTAGAATCAAGAAACCAAGTAATCAAGCAAGTAGCCAAGAAGAGAGAGCTAAGCAAGAGAATGAGAAGCCTTGTAAGTGAGTAGTTTTGTGGAGAATGTGAGTGGTCTAGAGTGTGTCTCTAGAAAGAGTGAATGTCATAGCTTCTAAAGAGTATTCTTGAGAGTTTGCGTGTTGTAATATTTTGTGAATGTAATACAAGTAATTTGTTTACTTGTTTATCTCTCCAACACTTGTGTTGGAGTTGTGTACTCTAATTTTTCCTCAACAAGAACTTTTTGTCCCATTACTTTCATGCACTCAACAGCTTTTGCAAGCTCATCCAAGCACCGTGTTGATTTGGCTTTGTTTCTTGAAAAAATAACAATTACATATCTTGATTCTTCAATTGCTTTCAAGAGGTTTGGCAAGATGGGTTTTCCCCTCTCAAGTTCATCATCTCTAAATGTGAATACTCCTTTCTGAACCAACATATAAAAGGTCCGTTAAATGTAAATGGGTGTCTACGCCTCTGAAACTGAAGAAGACATCGTACGTCCATCTACGGATTGGGGGATGTGATGAAGAAGAAGAGATATGTGGTTGGGTGGCTATTGAAGGGGTGGAAGGTTACTAGTCCCTACTTACGGCAAAGAAGATTACAAGTTTAAAGATTTATGCAAAATTGGATTAGAATGAGAGCATATAGTGACAGCACCATCCGGCTTTAACAATCTCTTTTTTTTTTTTTTTTTTGAGAAGAATGGAGAGCCAAGGTCAGGAGCGATACTCAAATCCTAATTACAGTTTAGCAATCCCCATCCAATTATCATCATCGTACAAATTTGGAGGCAGTTGGATTGTTGCATAATCGCTTTCGTACAAATCTTAATTACAATTTTAAACATGATCAATGCCTCAATAGAAAAGCTAGAACTAATATAGCAAACGATTGCAGAATTAGACTTGAGTTGATCCAAGTCTTGCGCAATTGGGGTTGGTATCTCCCCCAAATGAGATACGGAGTCATCGAATCACTGTCTTACAAAGAGGGCAGCTTACAAATGGTGAGACTCGGATCCAAAGAATGTAACACAATTCTTACCCTGTCTTGTCACCTTATCTTAATATTACAGTGGACACTCAGTTTTCTTTTTCCATTTTGTGCTGCGGCGAGGGAACATGTTAGATCTTTCCATCTAGTTTCAATTAGCCGTTTCCTCACAGCATAACCCACAAATTCACCCAAATACTTCCAGGATACTCTAGCCTGCCTCCATTTGGCTCTGCATGAATTCCAAATTTGCAACTAGGAGAAGGAAAGCTTGATCAAATATGAGTCTCCAACTAACAACACCCCAGGTGGCGCCTGTAATTTGCAGCAATGAAGTGACTACTCATCTTCGCCAGATGATAATTCCTTTAGGCTACTGTTGCCATCTAATTCTGACTTGTCACACGCCTCTGCACCAGAACCCAAATCACCTTCTGGACTATCAAACAGTTCTCGATTTGGAAAGAAGTATCCATCCTCAGGAGGCTTATAGTTTTTCCCTCTCCAAACCACAATCTATTCCTTCTCAAATGTCAGCGGGATACAAGAACAAGATCCTGCATCAACAATAAAGTAGAAATGAGAGAACTTAATAAACAGAAGCAATCATGCATGCAAATACACATTTCGGTTTCGTATGCAGTTGACATAAGAAACCCCTCGAAAGTTGTGAAAGCAAAAAACTATTATGGTCTTCTAAGGATATTTAAGCAACTGTTACCATCGTTAGACATGTCAGATACATGAAGAAATGCAGTAGGAGATCTCCATGACTAGCCATTTGAAAGCATTTTCAACTGTACACAGAAGTGAGCTTAAGCAGAGAAGAAAAACACAGGCCTGACAAATTACCCGAATTTTGCAGCCTATTTTCTTGGAATCACTCTTCTTAAATCCCTAGCAATCCATCTGAATCAAACCATTTATACCAAACTACCATAATAACCATTCTTGGCTGTAGTTTCAACAAGATCGTAAATGATAGTATTATCGTATCTCAATTCTCAAGTCATCGAGACCATAAACAGAAAAAGTGCGTACCAAGTTTTGTTAAAGCAGTAATCCTCTCTCTCATTTCCTTTGTTTCTGCAATGCTTAGGCCATCATTGTAGTTTTGATCAGCTTGGGGTATACAGGCTCATGTGGTTTCCACAATGTTAATAGAATCACGGGCCTTTTCTTGGGGTTATAGTTCCTGCTCTGCATAATACAAGTCCACCACTATTTCTGTGGATGACTTTTCCAAAGGTTTTGTCTTGCAACACACACATGAAACATGCATTTAGCATTTCTTCCAAGTTCCAAGAACTAATAGTGAATCATGTAACCATTCTCATATATAATTCAATTCATCATGCAGACAGAAAAGATTATATGTTGCAGCTTGGTGACCATCATCACATGTAGGGTTTTCTCCTTGGATGCGTGATGAGCGTGCGTGATGATTGAGTGTGATGATTGGGTGTGATGAATCTTGAATAATGGGTAAGAAGAGATTCAAACACAACACTCCACCTCCACCTCCGCCTCCTCCTTAGATGTATCAATACACGTATTTGTTATAAACTTATAGTGAGCACCACATTTTTTAGCTGTTTCTCAACAATTTAAGGAAACAAGTTAGAAATAAACAAGTAAAAGAAGATTGTCATGATTGCCTTAGAAGTTGGAACGATAGAATCATTGAAAAGGGGATCGACCAATAGTTCTGGTTCCAGTTCTTCGTTTCAATTTGCAACCAGTGAAGTGTGAATTTACAAAACATACAAGTAATTTAGACAAAATGAAAATTAATTTAAGATCCAAACATCTTTTGAGTGGTAAGCTACAAACATTTAATTTCAAGCTCTCCACCAAAAAATTTATAAATGCACCAGTGTATGGGATTCACTGCTTCAATAGAAACCGGAGTTTGCGTGCTCTAATCTAAATATTTCAGTTTAGCGGCTCTAGCCGTTTATAAAACTGGAGCATTACATACACATACGTAATGTAGAAGAATTAAAAGCAAATAAAAACCAATCAATCAAAATCTGTATTTTGACAATTTTAATTTTCACATCACATCACCAACAAACTAATAAAGAATATGACTACATCGATTAAAAAGCCTGGAGTATCTTATGTTCCAAAACACCAAAGAATTTTTCATCGATTAAACTTCACATATACAAAACAATTACAAGTAAGCTAAGAAGTGATGACCTTAGAACAGAGAACAAAATCTCCTCTGCTAACCCAAAACCCATCTCGGACAAACCGATTCGCGACCGAAATCTTCCTCATGATGTCCAAAAACAACCCCACAGCCATGTCAGCGACATCGGCAGCGAAGATTGAAAAGGATTTGGCAATGCGCACGCCGAGTGCTCGACACGTAGCCAAGTCAACATGGTTAAGGCATGCGCTGAGGGCGATTAGGAGCTTCAAGGAGGGAAGTAACTGGAGGAGCTGGGCGGTGATGGCGATTTCGAAGGAGGTGGAGAGGAGGACCCGGACGGAGGTAGCGTGGGAGTGGAGGAACTGGGGCTAAGGTATAGGGGAGTCCCAGGCTTTGAGGAAGTGGAACTTGGGGGAAGTTTCAGACTCCAGGACTGTGACGCATGGGTTTGGAAGAAGAAGCAGGACTTGAGGGAGTTGGGTGCGATTATCTTTCGCCATTGGATTATTTAGTCGTGGGATTTGGGGTGATTGGCATGGCAAACCATCTTTGTCAAGGATATGAACCAGCGAAGATGGGGGTCTATTCACCCAAGTATCAACGCTCATCTCCGCTATCCTAGGCGACGCCATAAAATCTGTCGCCATATTCGCTGATCTATGAACCCAAGACCAGCGGCACAAGTTGAAAGATTTTGAAATTTTCCTGATTGTCCTTAGAGCTGGCAGGGCTTCCCAACTTCCATTTTCAACAGAGCTTTGCAAACTTGATATTGTTTCTTTTGAGTCAGATTCTATCATTACATCTTTAATACCCAACTACTTTGCCAACATACATCATTCAAGAACATCTATAGTTTCGGCAACAGAAACTTTTGGAGCTTTGAGAGGAGATTTTCTTGCTACCACAAACTTTCCACGAGCATCCCTTATCACAATACCTACATAACCAAGTTTAGTACCTTAATTCCAACTTACATCCACATTTATTTTGAAAAAAGGTTGTTCAGGGGGATACCAACTAATTTGCTGCAATGGAGACGTTGAAGAGTTTTGTTGGTGAAAGTTTTCATCTTGATTTCGTTTAGTAGCCTCTCTATAGCATCCATAAGCACAAGAGATTGCATGAATAACCTGCATTGGAGAGATATTTTTATGATTGAAAACTATATTACATTTTGCCTTCTAAATATGCCAACATGTGAAAGCAATATGGGCCATAGTAATCGCTTTCTCCCGTTTATTCCCCATTTCTATATTAATTAATGTGTTTAACCATTCGCTAAAAGTAGTGATTTCATTCTTATTCACCTTATAATTTAATTGACCTCCAAACCAAATCCGATATACCCGCACAAAAGGATCATATGTTCTACAGATTCCTCATGTTCCTTGTAGATAGAGCATATTCGAGAGTCTGAAAGGTGTTTTTTTAAAAAGATTCGCCTTTGTAGCAATCGCTCCTTTTAACAGTCTCCAAATAAAATTTCTAATTTTAGGAGGGGCCTCTAATTTCCAAATGTATTTCCATACCTGATTGCTGATTTGTAATGATGATGTGAGACGTTGGAGTATGCTTCTGATGTCTTTGCAGTGTATCCAATGATATCCAGATCTCACCGTATAGTTTCCTTTTTTTTCCATAGGCCAAACAAGTCGATCATTGCTTTGGGGATCTCCAATTTGCAACTCCTTTATCTGAGAAAGTTCATGAACTGAAATCTTTGAACTTATATTTTCCAAGTTCCAAACTCTTGTATCTTCACATATTATTGAAGCCACACGTTGATTCCAATCAATGACTTCACCTTCATTTGGATTCAGATGTCCTGCAAGCAATGACGGTATCCATCTGTCCTCCCATAATTTGATAGAGTTCCCATCCATCACCTACCAATGAGCTCCATTTAGTAACAATTCTCTTCCCTCCAATAAACTTGTTCATGCCCATGAAGCCCTGCTTCCTTTCTTTGCTTCTAAGAATGAAGTGTTGGGAAAATATCTTTCTTTCAGCACCTTAACCCATAGAGAATGTGGTTCATGGATGATGCGCCAACATTGCTTTGCAATCAATGCCAGATTAAATTCCTGAAAATTCCTAAAACCCATCCCTCCTAGTTGTTTTGGCAGACCAAGAGAGTCCCAATTTACCCAGTGTATTTTCCTTTCATCATTTTTTTATCCCACCAGAATTTAGCTAGCATGGAATCGAATTCCCTGCAGATTGAATTAGGGAATTTGAAAATATTCATTGGATAAATTGGAACCTCCTGAGCAACTGCTTTAATAAGAGTCAATGAGTGTAGCTGTAAAAAATCATATAGGGTCAAGGAGTGTAGCTGTAAAAAAATCATCAAAATCGGAGTTAAAATAACCGTTAAATCGTGACTTTTCGTTGATAATCGTCGAAAAGTTTTGTCATGTTTGTTTTTTGTGATTTTTTGCTGATGCGATCTTGAAGCATATACAAACAAGTTTGACGGTTGGATCGTTGAAATTAGTTTCGTAGAATTCATATCCCATCAAGTTCAATGGTGTGTGTACATATAATGTGAGATCCCACATCGCCCAGGGGAGTGGATCTTCTAAGCCTTATATGTACATGCTCATCCCTTCCTAACATGAGGCCTTTTAGGAGCTCACTGGCTTCGGGTTTCGTCGGAACTCCGAAGTTAAGCGAGTTCGCGTGAGAGCATTCCCAGGATGGGTGACCCACTGGGAAGTTATCGTGTGAGTTCCCAGAAATAAAACCGTGAGGGCATGGTCGGGACCCAAAGCAAACAATATCGTGCTAAGGTGGAGTCGAGCCAGGATATGGTGGGGACCCGGGCCGGATTGTAAGATCCCACATCGCCCAAGGGAGTGGATCATCTAAGCCTTATATGTACATGCCCATCTCTTCCTAGCACGAGGCCTTTTGGGAGCTCACTGGCTTCGGGTTCCGTCGGAACTCCGAAGTTAAGCGAGTTCGCACAAGATCAATCCTATAATGGGTGACCCACTGGGAAGTTCTGCTCGGGTGAGTTCCCAGAAACAAAATCGTGAGGGTGTGGTCAAGGCCCAAAGCAGACAATATCGTGTTACGGTGGAGTCGAGCCTGGGATGTTATGGGGGCTCGGGCTGGGATGTGACAATTTGGTATCAGAGCCAATCCCTGGCCAGATGTGTGCGGATGAGGACGTTGGGCCCCTAAGGGGGGTGGATTGTGAGATCCCACATCGCCCAGGGGAGTGGATCATCTAAGCCTTATATGTACATGCCCATCTCTTCCTAGCACGAGGCTTTTTGGGAGCTCACTGGCTTCGGGTTCTGTCGAAACTTCGAAGTTAAGCGAGTTCGCGCGAGAGCAATCCCATGATGGGTGACCCACTGGGAAGTTCTGCTCGCGTGAGTTCCCAGAAACAAAACCATGAGGGCATGGTCGGGGCCCAAAGCTGACAATATCGTGCTACGGTGGAGTCGAGTCCGGGATGTCACATATAACACTTAAGAAATTGAATGGTATGTATATTTAAGCCGATCCAATGGTCACCAATTTTTAATATTTAATTTAATATGTATATATATATAATTATTATAGTTTTTAGGGGTATAAAATTGTTAAATTAATATATATAATTATAATAGTATTTTTTTAGGGTTATAAAATTATTAACTTAATATTTTGCTTAACGTGTATCGTGTTACCCATGTGTATACCCGAACTAACCCGTTATCTTAACAAGTGCTTATTGGGTTACCCGTTAACGACCCGATTCGTTATCGTGTTGACCCAAACACCTGTTAATTTTGTGTCGTGTTGTGTCAGGTTATCGAGTCGTGTCAGGAATTGCCAGGCCTTGCGGCAGGAGTCTGGGTTCTCAAAAAGGGTGACAATTTAGGGTTTTTAGTTTTTTTTATAATTTTACATATATTAAATAAATGATTGTGACTTAGTACTACGGTATAGTGGTATTATTCTTCATTTGTAAGTGAGAGGTCTTAGCATATTATTGCTAGCCTATTGTGAGGCTAAGCTCATCTCCAACATTTGGGTTAAACCTAAAATTTTAAACCTAGAAAATTTAGGTTTTAACATAGAAACATGTTTTCTGTTACAACCCTTATGTGTTAAGCTTTTAGTCGAAGATTAAAGTAACTTAAAAATATATATATATATATATATTATGTAGGCTATTCTAATTTAATTTTGTGAACATTTTAACCTAATAATATTTAGATTCCGATAAATATTAAAAAATCATTAAACCGACACCATGAAACTTGTGGAACATTATGAAAGAATATGAAACACATAATTTTTTTAATTATTTTATCCATTGGATTTAAACTTGGACCGTTAAATATTTTTCTTTACCATTAGATTTAAGGGAGTTTTAACGAAAAGCCCACGGTACTGTTCACTTTAATGAAAAACCACATTTTTACACTAAAAAGTCAAACCTGGTACTATTCACTTTACCCTTTATTTTGTCCTTATCATTAAAACTCAAAGTTTTCAATCCCTTTTCATTAGTTTTCCTTAGATTTAATCATATTAGATCTTAACCGGGGGGGAATTATGGGCTAAATTTGCCCCAAAAATGAGTTTTTGGTTAAAACTCATATTTGACCTAAGGGTTGGAACAAGTTAGGGCACGTTACCTAAAATTTAAGTTTTACTCCAAGAGTTGGAGTATAATATCGTTTATTAAAAAAATTTAAATAAATAGGTAACTGGATACCTATTTATAAGCGCAAGTAATATCAATAACCATCCATTTAATTTTCACGGGTAAACAGTTATATTAACTATTGTGATATTATATATTGAATACTCACATAATGATTATTATTTATAATAATATTATTTATAACTGATAAGCATATAATTCATATTGTAAATAAGATAATGCTAATAATTACTGCCATTCAATACTACGGTCTGGTGGTATTCCTCTTTGCTTAGAAGTGAGAGGTTTTAGGTTCGAATCTCGTGGATGACGAATTTGATACCAAATTAGGCTGCCCATTGTGTGGCTTAACCAAACTCCCTCTCCCTCTAGTGTAAAAATATCGATATACTCACAAGGTTAATAATTACTATATAATAATGCATGGTTATTGACATTTTTTTTATTAAGAAATGAAAATGGGGTAGTTTTGGATTCATTTTCGAGATGGTTACCCAATAACCATAACTAAATCAAAATTAGACAATTTATCCGATGATTATCCATAACTGTAAAATATTTGAATTTAATATTAATATTTAAAACCAAACTATTTGGGTCGATTACATGCAGAGATTGTGTTTGACATGTTCAGTGTTTAAAATTTTTTTCGATAAGGTCGACATTTCCATGAAAATATCCAAGAATCATAAAAAGATATGGAAATGAGGGGTGAAGTCTAAACTTCACCTCATATTTGGAGAAATTCTTAAGTTTAGGCTAAAATCAACATATATGGTCGATACATCGGTTAAATATAAGAGAAATTCTTATACTTCGTCCAAACTAATGTTGGATAATCCCTGAAGTTTCATTTAAAATTTTCATCATTTTCACGGAAAACAACTGATATTGTTATCAAGATTCGATATATCCATCGATATTTTTGTAAGTTTACCTATAAATATTTCTATTGATACGGATATTTTAAACGCTGCGATATGTTAAATTGCCAATTCCTAGATCCTAGCCTCTTGTTGCAATGAAGAATCTAAGGCCATTTCCAACCGATCCGGCCAGAGGACCATAGGGTTGAAAATAGCCCTAAATGACACGAAAACCGTCTCTAACCGAGGGCCAGGCCAAATGGCTCGTGGGCCCCACAGGGCCAAAAAAAGAGAAAAGAGCCAATCGATTGGCCCAACCCACCCAGCCTGTGACAACCCATCCCTAATTTTAAATTTTATAAATTTTAAATTAGTGATTTTACGAAAATCCCCCTTGAGGCAAAGATTTTGACTTTCGTTGACCATCGGTTAGAGAGACGTATGACTCATTCTTTTAGCGTATTTGTGTAGTACTTGACAATACTAACGCGTAGGCGCAAGAAGAATTGAATTTGGAATTACGACGGAGATTTTACGAGAGTACGAAGTTGAAGGGAATTTAGTAATTTTTCTACTCTAGGTAATTGACTTTCTGTTATTTTAACATTTTCTTTTGGGAATTTTATGTCCAGCGGGACCCACCTACGTGGGACTCCCCATTCCTTCCCCCTATCCCGTGTCTCCCTCTCCCTCAGGAGACTTCTCTCTCATTTTTCAAATCCCCCCATCTCACTCCTCCACTAGATGGCTGCCACATCACCTTCTCCCTCTAGTCTCTCAGCTCTCTCCTCTCTCATATCCTGACTCTCTCTTTCACTCTTAGACTCTTCCTCTCAAACCCTCTCACCCTCTATGAAAACTAGTGTTGTCGTGCACTGCACCACCAACACCAGTCACCACATCGCCTCTCCGGCGAGCCCTCAAACCGCTTGAGCCCTCTAGAGCACCACCTTCTTTTCTCTCACACTCTCTCAATCACCTCTCATTTATGCAACTCTCTCTCTTTCCCGATAGCACCTTCACTGTACTCCAGTGAGTCTCACGACCAAGTCACCTTCACCTCACCACCTCAATGAGCTCTATGAACCCAACAACGAAGGAAAACATTTCCAAAGTTCATCCATCACCTCACTGTGCAGAGGCATCATGACCACCATCATTTCCAGTAAATATCACCGTTCACGGCTTAGGTAAGCCTCGGGAAATCCTAAGAACCTTCATTTGATTCCCATGGTTTGATATTGATCTTGTGTTCATGTTTTAAACAAACGAAATAGCACAGAAATCTCTAGGGGGAGATTCCCCAGTTTTCCAACAAAGGAACCGTGACCATTTGGTCACTTTCAGATCACTTTTTGACCATCTCCGACCGTGTTTTGACCTCATGATGGTACGATACTGTTCTCTTCATTACGAGCTTCAAATACATAGGTAGAACACAAAAAATGGTTAGGTAGCGAGCTAGAAATTAGCTCTGAAAGTTGGGATGAAATTTCCCAGAATCTGGAAAACTTGGAACCATGGCCATTTGGACACTTTTAGACCATTTCCCCTGCCAACTCTAGCCACTATTCGACCTCAAACTGGTACAAACATGTTTCCCACATTTCTAGCTTCTAGTTGGCTTTTGAATCATCAAATTTGGTTGACAATCAAGCTCGTAATAAACTCTGAAAGTTGAGGGGAAAAAATCTGCAAAAATCATAGTGACGGCGCATGGCGGCACGTGCGGGGGCGCTGAGAAGAACCCAAGGTCCCTTCTTAGGTTTCTCGACGTGCTGGACCTGAATTTGACCTCTGTTTTTTGAAATTCGATCGTTTTAAATAGTTTCTTTAATGCAATTATATGTTAATACATTATATATTTACGTTAAATGGTTTCGTTTCTAGGCGAAACACATTGCAAGGACTCTCGATGCCACGAGGCGGGTTTGACCCGACATCATGTTCAGTGAGTGGGCATTTTGTTTAGATATATATATAAAAACTTTATAGTTTCCACAAATGCTTTTAAATGGATTTATGCATATTATGCCACAATTGAAGTAGTTCTAAAAATGTTGTTTTGTGGTTGAGATTTATATATTGTCATGGCATATTCATGTTCATTTTACCTGCAAATAAATATTATAGTGTTGTGAAATTCTAAAGTAATTTTGCGAGATACACAGGTAAGTTCAGGTGAGTTTATTGTGTTTTTGAAAAGATTGAATTGTATGGCATGCTCATATTCATATAGTGGCTTATCATTGCTACACCCAGGTGTTAGTGCTCAGCCTAGGCCATGCTAGTCTTTCACGTGTCGTTCACATCAGCACCGCATGCTCACCTTGGATCCAAGTAGGTGCTAGCCCTGTCGTAAATATTGCAATAGGCAATTCCGACTCGTATGTGACAGCGAATAGCACTAGTCTTCACGTGATTGTAGCACCAGAGCTTATATTATTACACTTAGCCATGTCGTACAGATCATATTAGGTGACTCTGACTCATGTGCTAGCATAGATTGATGAGCAATAGGTGCAGTCGTACAGGTCACATTAGGTGACTTCGACTTGCGTGCTAGTATAGATTATTGATCACATGATTATATTCATATTGTCGTTGAAATATTCTATTATGGCATATTTCTAGATTTATTGTTGGCATGCATTCATTTGATTTCATACGTATACGTAGTATTATTTTCAGGAAACTATACTTGTTTTACAGCTAGGGGTTAGATTCTTCAAAAAACAAATGGATTTTATAAACCTTTATTTTTGTGCCCACTCACCCTTCTGTTTTTTCGCCCATCCAAGTTCTAGTAGCAGAGCTTTTGTGCCGACGAGGAATAGTGGCAAATCTTGGTGTAGACGAATACCTTCAATGGTATAATTCTCACCCAATTTTACTGTAATGTACTTATGCTCTAACATCCTGTGTGAAATGGGTTCATTCCTGCTCACCAGCGCACTCTTATATTTAGGCATTTTTAGGTTTAAATTTAAATTTATTCACATTTGCCACATCACTACACTTTATGGCTTCGTCACCTTCCAGGTGTTGGCCATCATAGCTCGATTTGGAGTCATAGTGGACGTTCTGGGTCAGGGTGTGTCATAGCCAGCCAGCCCAGGACTGGCCAAAATTTTGAATCCAACAGTAGCTGACGTCAGTTACCGTTGGATTTGAATTTTTTTTTTGGCCAAATTTTTTTGAATTGTTTTTAAAAAATTCTCTTTTTTTTCCTATAATTACGTAAGTCATTCTTACACAATTTCTCACATAATTTTCACCATTCCATACTATCTCACTTCATTCTATTTCAATTCTTCACATTCTATTTTCTTACCTCTTCCAATAATCTTTCCTTCAATTTTTTCAATGATTTTCAAATGGCCACATCTGCAATGAAAGGTAGGGCTTGGACCCAAAAAGAAGATGAAGTTCTTTGCAGGGCTTATAGATGGGTCTCAGAAGATAGCGTGAGGGGGACTTCTCAAACAAGTGAAGGTGTTTGAATTCGTGTGTCCAAAAAATACTATGAGTTCTATGAAGGCACCACTCCACCGAATACCCGAAACCACGAGATTTGTTCTTCAAGATGGAAGGAACATCTTCATCCAAGTTTGAATAAATGACATCAAGCACTGTTAACAGTCGCAAGTTGACATGAAAACGGCGCCAATTACTACGACGAAGTAAGTGTTTTCACAATTTATTTTAAATATTTAATTATATTACATTTAATTTCATAAATTAATTTCCTTTAATTTCTGTAATTATATTTTCTAGGTACACCAAGCGGAGGAATTGTATATGGAAGACAACTCGAAACCTTTTCAGCATCACGGTTGTTGGGAAATTTGTAAAGGGTGGGTGTTATTTGAAGATCCACCTCAACATAAAGTAGGTCCTACGCCGGTGTTCGGAAATGCATCATCAACCGTAGATGGGGATGAAGATGGATCTCCTACCATTCAAGAAACAAGGGTAGAAAATCCATCTTCCGGTGAAGGTTCCATACCTAGGGCTATGGGACGAAACTAAGCCCAAAATTTGAAGGAAAAGGGCACGGCAAAGAATGATATTGCCTTTCAACAAGAAATCGCAGCCTCTTTGCAATTCATGGGGGAGCAAAATGCAATTGCTGTGGAAGAAATGAACCATAGGCATGAAGAACGGGCCAAACAAATACAAGAAGATATGGACGATAGGAATATGCTAATGAACACTTCAGATTACACTCCAATGAGTAAGGCCTATTTGATAGGAAAAAGTAGGAAATTATGGCCCGACGGCAGTTTTTTACCTTCAACTATACTTCTGCAATGGCGGATGATGAAGATGATGATGATTATAGACTTTAAATTTAAGTTGTTGTAGTTTTTAAATTTTAGTTGTTATAGTTTTTATATTTAAGTTGAAATTTTTAAATTTAAGTTGTTGTAGTTGTAAACACGGAAATTCCTGCGATGAATGAGATAAGAACACGTGTACAAAATAATATTTGTATTAATGATTTAGGGGTTACAATCTCTTCTACAAATTTAGCCTTTGATTCGATCTTCGTAATGTGTAGATTTGTGGATTGTGCTGTTAATCCAAGGGCCTTCGAGGCTTGATCTTAGGATGAACAAGTGATGAACGATGAACGCTTTCTTCAAGGGGGCCGTCGGGGCTTGATCTTGAATTGTGGAAGTTCTTCAAGGGTTGTTGGGGCTTGATCTTGAAGGAGGAAGTTCTTCAAGGGGCGTTGGGGCTTGATCTTGAAGGAGGATTTGGCGGAAGTTCTTCAAAGGTCGTTGGGGCTTGATCTTGCATGAGGATTTGATGAAGAACGAAGAGAGCTTTCTTGATCATTCGGGATTTGCTAGGGAGCTTTGGAGTTTCAAAACTTCAAGGTTTTTGTGTGATGTGAATTGGTTATCAATTGGTTTTTCTAAAATGAATGCATTGGCTTCCTATTTATAGAATTCCAAAACTTTATTTTTGGATTTAAATAATCAGATGAAATAAATCATTTCTTCCAGGTGTTGACACGTGTCCTATTTGATTACTTTTCCGATGATTTTCGATTTTTCGTTGAGTCACATGCTACGTGTAAAATTTATGTGACAAATGAACGTTGGAATTTTAATTATTGATCAACATTTATTTCACCGAAATTTCGATGTCTACAAATGCCCCAACTTCAAGGCGCGTCGTATACATGTGCTTGTCACATATAAAGGATGCGTTTTGAAGTCCCTTAATGTAGATGTCGATCCAATGGCCGTTGAGGGTTGATCTTGAATTGGGCTGGAAGTTTCTTCAAGGGTCGTCGGGGCTTGATCTTGAATTTGGCTGGAAGATTTTCTGGTTTCTCCAACTGTTGATTTTCCACAGGCTTAATCTTGAACTGGGCTGGAGGGTTTTCTGGTTTCCTCCAAAGGTTGATTTTCCACAGGCTTAATCTTGAACTGGGCTGGAAGGTTTTCTGGTTTCCTCTAAGGGTTTGAACTTACTCATTTTATCTATAGCTGAATTTGATTCAAGGGCGGTGAACACTTGATTTTGAATCGGACTTGTGATTTTCTCAAGGGCCGTTAGGGTTTGATCTTGAAGTTAAATAGGACCACGAGCGGTTTCCAGGATTCAGACACATGGCAAACAGGCATGAGGTGGAGGTGATGGTTTGTTTCTTTGTTTAATCTTTCTAATCCATACCCGAGCAGTTTGGTTAACGGTGTGATCTTCAAGGGTGGTGGACACTTGATCTTGAATCGGACTCGTGATTTCTTCAAGGGCCATCGAAGCTTGATCTTGAATTTAAATAGGACCACGAGCAGCTTCACCTGGCAAGTGAGATTCGGCTTTGTTAGGGATGAACCAGCACATGCAGTTGTTGTGTTTGTTGATTATCCCCAAGCTTGATGTTTTGTCATCGCTCGTCTTATTTGTTCTCCAGGCAGACGTGGTATCTTCTCTAGAAGCACATTAGCAGTTGAAGATGAGTACTCAAGAGCGATGTTAAGTAAGCAATCAGGGAAGGGGTTTCAGGCAGTCAGTTCTTGACTGGAAGCTTGATTCCAAGTGTTGACTGAGTGCTCTCCTTCTCATTATCATGTAGGTAAGAACAAGGACAAAGAAAATGACAGAAAGAAAGCATGATATGAGATATTTTTTCTTTTGAAGAAGCATGGGTGATTTGACGGCGTTGCACGGCGATGCTTTGCTCTTTGGCGACGGTACTAGCGAAAGGTTGTTGAAGTTTCTTGAGCTCTTTTATTAGAGCTACGACGCCGGGCTTGGATTTGAGTTAAACTCCTTTGTCTGGATTATGCAGTTCTGTAGGGAAGGGCGTCGTGCTATAGTGATTTGTTCCAGCTCATCTTGTTGCATTCTTTTCTGCTTGTTTCTTTTGCATAGCAGAAGTGGTGCGCAACCTTTTGCCTTTAAATGGTCCTTCAGAGCATCACCTCTCAGCGACTCATCCATGCTTGGCAGCTTCAGTGTAAAGAGCCATCATCATATCAACTGTCCTGAAGTATTCGTTAAGGAAATTCGAGACCTATCAACAGTTGAAGACGAGCACTCGAGAGTAATGCTAAGTAAGCAACCAGGCAAAGGTTCCGGGCAATCAGCTCCAGATCGGAAGTTTGATTTCAGGTTCTGACTGATTGCTTCATTTCTCCTTGTCTTGCAAGTAAGAGCAAGGGCAAAGGGAAAGACAGGGAAAAAGTATGATATGAGATACCTTTGTTTTCAGCCCTGATGATATGAGATACTTTTGCGTTTGAAGAAGTAGCGGATGAATCAGCATATGTATTTGTTGGGCTTGTCTCCACATGCTTCGATGTATCATTTTCATCTGCCTTATATGTTCTCCAGGCATCTGGTATCTTTTTCGGAAATACATCAACAGTTGAAGATGAGTACTTGAGAGCAGTGCTAGGTAAGCAATCAGGGATTGGATTCCAGGCAGTCGGTTCCTGACTGGAAGCTTGATTCCAAGTGCCGATTGATTGTGTTATGAGATACTCTTGCTTTCAACCCTGATGATATGAGATACGTTCGCTCTGGTGTGGCTTGGTTGAAGAGGTATTTTAAGGGAGGAAGAAACCTGAGTATGTTGAGAGGTTTGGTTGCAGATGTATTATTGGCAAGGAAGAAGAGTCAAGCATTTTGGATGTGTGTCTTGCCATGGAGAATGAGGGTCGACCTATATAGGGATTTCTCGATAGCTGGTAGTGGTGCGGATGTGGCCTTGTCACCCACGCTTGTCGGTAAAAGTGTGGTAGTTGGAATAGTGAACTTCACGCGTTTTCAACTCTGTCAGAGATCTTTGACAAAGTTGCACTGTTATCCGACAAGCTGAGATTGCGTCTGGAAAGTGTTGACGGGCTTTACGTAGGAAAATCTGGCTTTTGAAATTTGGAGAGTGGCGTCTCTTCAATTTTTTTTTTTTTTAACAGGTGGGTGTGTTGCCTCTCCTTTTATAGAGGTATCGATCATATCCAACATGCACACTTGAAAGATTGCCCGCTCATGAAAATTGTCTCTAGTATATTTCTGAGATTTCACTTCGTCCAACCCTTTTCTTTTACTATTTTTTGAAAATGGCTTACCCGTCTAACGTTTGCTTAGATTTGAGTCTCAGGAGCAATACAAGTGTGCCGCGTTAGGGTAATATTTTGCGCCCATCCTTCTTATCTTCTAATGGCCCTCTTACAGTTGAAGACTATGTGATGAGGGATGCAACAACGGCTAAGGTTATAGCTAGGAACCTTCTCACTCATAGAGATAATAGGCTACTTTCAAGGCGGTCCGATGAGTTAGTTGTTCAAGACTCCCGGGCTCTCAGTGTTCAGTGTGCGGGCTCTGTGTCTAACATGGGCCAACGCCTACTTGCTCGAGTTCGCCAAGTTGAATCATTAACGGCCGAGGTGGAAACTCTCAAACAAGAGATCTGATAGCTCAAGCACGAGAATAGAGATTTTCACATGCTTGCAAATAATTATTCGACGAGCATGAAGAGGAAGCTTGATCAGCTGCAGGACTCCGAAGGTCGGATTAAAAGTGACCATCAGAAGTTTGTGGCTACATTCAAGAGGCACTTTTTGCCTTCACCATCTGGAGTTCGACCAAGTATTAAGGCGCCACATGATCAATCTTCAGTGCCTCCTTCTTCTAGGGTTCTGCCGGGTGTTGAGGCTTCACATGAGCAACTGATGCGAAAATAAATTAACGCACAAATTTAAACCCTATTTGTGACAGTTGTAGTATATGGATAAGTATGGATCGTTCTAGGCCGGGGATTAACTAGGGATGCTAACCAAAGTAAAATTAAATTAAAAACGTAAAAACAAAATTTAAAACACTAAACTAGACTCAAAATACTTAAATAGAATAACTCCAAATAAAACTAACAAATAATCTAAAACAAATCAAAAGACTCAAAATAATTCAAAACTCAAGAAAACACAAACTAAAATGATTACTAATAAATCTAACACTTTAAAATAAAATGGGGGATTGATTTTGATGAAAAGTAAATTAAACTTAAATAAATTACAAAATTGACAAAAACATAAAATTAAGGTAAAATGATAAATGACGGACTGGCTAGAGGATTATTCTCCACACATGCCACATATGCAACCTAAATTGATTTTCAGTTGTTCTTTCAATAAATTGTAAATTCTCAACGCCCCAAGTTAATTAGGTCCGCTTAAATTAACCTTCAGATTTTCCTACTTTTATTAGGTTGGATGATTGCATACGACAACACAAAACATTCCCTACAAGTTCCCTACATGAATTGCATAATAGAGATACAAGCAAGAATCATTAAGTTTTATGAAAATCATAAGCATTGACGAGGCACTTGTTACTATGAATTGCATGAAACTTATGCCAAGAATTTACCTAATGCGATCGTTTATAAGCGACCTTCACTACTTGTGAATATAAGTTCATAACGATTAGGTGAAATTCACTTATATTCTAGCATCAAATTCATGCATGTAAATTAAGTATGCATCCTTAATCGACATACAAAAATAAGTTATCAATCAAGCAGTTAAGCAAATTAAATCACAACTCAGAAATCACAACTGAAGGTAATCAATTCAAATTACAAATATATCCATGGTTTTGAATTAAACTCTAGCCAAAATAAAATTAGTTACACATTATTAAAATTAAACAGGAATAAAACTTGAGTTTAGGAACGAATTAACCGAGAGAAATGGGGCTTGCTGTCCACTGCGTTGACTGCCGTCCTTCCTCGCTAGCTGACCAGGCAGCTTTGGTTCCTCTCGCTGCCTCAAGGGCTGTCTCCTGCTGCGACAGCTGCCAAGGCCCCCAGTTCTTCCCGTGCCTCCCCTTCAATTTCTGCGTCTCCACGTGTCTCGCCTTTCTGCTTCTGTGCTGCCAGGAAGGCAGCACCGCCTCAAGCTCCCTCGGTCTCCCCCTGCGCGTTTTAACTTCTTCTTTCCCTGCTTACTGCCCGAGGCAGTCACGCGTACAGCTGTCTCCTCTTGACACGCTGGTCTTTCTTGCGTCAATCCCCTGCGTCTGCGTTTTCAAGCTGTGCTGCAAAGGCAGCTTGCGTCAATCCTCTTTGCTTTCCGTGCTCTTTCCTTCACCCTCCTCCTTGTTTATTTCTTTCCTCACGCTGCCTCCAGGCAGCGTCCCCCCCAGTTCTCGTCAGTCCCTGTGCCCGAGACACCTTTTCTCGCCAGCTCCCCACGTTCCTCCAGCTGTGCTCTTCTTTCCGTGCGCTGCCAAGGCAGCGTTTTGCTGCTTCTCTCCCCTCTCAGTCCCGTTCCAAGTTTTTCCTTTCCCCCCCTCACTTTTCCACCTCCCCCCAATTTCTTTTATTCATGCTGCCAACAAGGCAGCAACTCCCATCATCAGCTGCCCACTTCCCACCTTCAGTCGGCCTTTTTATTATTCTTCACACTAACCTAATATATTTTCACTCACCTTGCCCTTTTCCCTCGGTTTCTTATTATTCCCTCACATCTCACTGACTCTCTCCAATCTTTTGCTGCCCTTTATATTTTCTATATTCTCCCCACTGACATTTCTTCTTTATGCCGAGGCTCTCCCTTTATATTTTTATATTTCTTTCTTTGGTTTCCAGCTGCCAAAGGGCAGCACCTTCACTCTTTCCTATTATTTATTTCTGTCACTCCATTTTGTCTGCCAAAATATTTTCTTAAGTTAATAAAATAAGTGAGCAAGGTAGAAATGACGAATTTATTACTTAAAATCACACTTGTGCTATTTTTATTTTCTTAGCTAGATAAATTCTATAAAACACCAAAACAAAGTAAATAGCACAAAAATATGAGGAACTAACTAAGAAAAGACGAGTGAATTCGAAGTAATAATATATATAAATATGATCCGATCAAATACCCCCACACTTAACTTTTGCTAGTCCTCGAGCAAAACAAAGAAAACAAGAACAAGAAGTAACAAGAAAAACATTAGCTTCCCCCTAATTTGACCCTCGTAGAATTTCATTTGAGAACACAATCATCAAGAACCATAGCTAACACCAACATGCTAATCCAAGTTCATTTTCCTTATTCAAATATTAGCAGTAATCTTTGAAACATCCTTGAAGTGTAGTGTGTGAGATAGCCATGTTAATGCAATTTCAAATTTTTATTTTTTTAAAATCACCATATGCAAACTAGCAACCTTCTCACGGGATTTTCACTCAATCACACATGTGTTTAGTTTTAATGTGTTTCTCTCAAAGAAACAAATGTGAAAGTTCTACCATAAGCTTGCATAAAGATCACTTCTCCACAATCATAACTGCAAAACTTAAATCAAGATGACTTTTATTGGATGTAATGAGGCTTAGGGATAGGGTTATTGAAACGAAAGAATAGGAAAAACACAAGTTCCAAGCTACATTGCAAGCAATTCTTTGATTTAGATTTATAAGAAACTCAAACTTCCCAGCTATTCTTCTAGTCACCTCCAACCACAACCTTAAACTGAAACTTTAAACACTCCATTTTTTTTTTTTTTCTTCGTAAACAACTTTTTTTTTTTTTTTTTTTTTTTTTTTTTTTTTAATCAACAAATATGAAAAACCCCCACACTTATTCTTTTGCCAAACACCCTCCAAATACTTCACAAACACTTCTCATAAGACAATTTCACATTGCTCATTAGCTCGCTTGGAAAGGGTAAGGAAAAATATTTATTTCAGGCATAAGGGTAGACATATATGGTGATAAGAAATAAAAGGCTCAAAAATACGGCTCAAATTGGCAATCTAATGATATCATTTTTCTTTGGGAAACAAGGTTATTTGGGCCATGGTGGTAAACCTAATGCCTCTATCATTTTCAAGTTCATGCAATCAATGACAAATATTTCGAAAGATCGTTATGCAAGTTCTAGAGAAATATTTCACATAAGTTCATCACACATAAAAAAAATAGGAGTGTATGAAAAATGCAAACACTTTCAATAGCCTCAAAAACTCACATAGGATGTATATGGTCACTAAATTCACATATGGAGCTTAAAATCATGCTTTAATTTCATATCAACAAGGCTATGTGCATTTGGTTTTTCAAAGATGATCAAATATGTACAAAACTAACACAAGAATAAGGAATTTCACAAAACACATGTTAACTAAGTTCTTGATGATCATGGTTCAAACTTTATCCGATTATATCATTGGGTCGGGGAACTAACAAAAATCTAATTCAAAACAATAAGGAAAACAAGAAAATATTTTTGGATTTTTTAAATTTTCTGATTTTTTTTTTTTTTTTAAAAACAACAACTTAATTAAGAAAACACAAAGCAATAACATGGAAACAAATGAAACCAGTTCAAAGTCGAAGGTACAAAATTTTTTCAATTTGGTCATTTTTATACTCTTTACCCCCCACACTTAAACTAGACATTGTCCCCAATGTCAGAAAATATAATAAAATGCAATTAAAAATAAAATAAATAAATATAAAGAAACAAAATAAAACAATAGGACTGAAAACTTCCCTAATTTGCAGAAAATCAAGCGATGACCCCCAAGCTAAAATTCTGCAATCAACTTCAAGGGTGGAAATAACCAAAAGTTCCTGCAAAGAAAAGAAATAATTCAGTTAAGCACGCAAGAAAAAATAGAAAATGCAAACGAAAAATTAAAAATGAAAATAAAAGACAATGAATAAAACTAAAAAGTGATCATTGGTCCTGTTTGGTGACTTTCCACAGCTTTGAACTTGAACTGGCCTCGGAACTTCTTAGCAAGGAAAATGAGACTTGATTGGTGGTGGTGTTGAAGCTTCTCGAGCTCTTGGTTTCAACTCAGACTCCTTCTGCCGGGTTGATTGAGTCTGCAGGCTACATTCTTCTCTTTTTGTTCTTCTGCATGGCAGGTAGGCACGAGGAATAGGTGGTGGTCTGCTTCTTTGTTCAATTTGTCCAAGTGCCGACCGATTGCCTTTCTTTCACCTTGCCCCGTAGCCAAGAGCAAGGGTAAAGGAAAAGCATGCCATGAGAAATCTTTGCCTCTGACTCTGATGATATGGGATACTTTTGCTTTTGAAGAAGTATCGTTCCACAGGTGTATGCTTGAACTGGGCTGGGGAACTTCTTAGCAAGGAAAATGAGACTTGATCTTGAAGATGAAGCAGCACCTTGTCTCCACATGCTTCAAGTAACATTTTCACTTGCCTTATCTGTTCTCCAGGCAGATGTGGCGTCTTCTTCGGAAGTACATAAGCGGTTGAAGATGAGCACTCGAGAGCAATGCTAGGTAAGCAATCAGGAAGGATTTCCAGGCAGTCGGTTCTTAGATTGGAAGATTGACACCGAGTGCTGGCTGATTGCCCGCTTTCTCCTTATCACAAAGACAAGGAAAAGGACAGGGAGAAAGCGTGATATGAGATACTCTTGCTTTCAACCTTCATGATATGAAATACTCTAGCTCTAGATGACTCGTTTGCAAAGGTATCCCAGGGAATGAGAAACACAGAGAAACTCGAGAGGGTTTGTTGGAAAGGCATTTTCGGAGATGAAAAATTTCGGAGATGAAGAAGTGTTGAGAGAGTTTGCCTTTGCTGTTGAAGGCGAAGGTAGACGTTTATAGGACTTTTCTTCACAACCGAAACTATTCTTTTACCCCTGTCGGCAGCCGGTGGATGGATGAACAGTACAGGTCACGCGCTTTCTGAAAAAGCAGCCCGTAATTTGCGCAAAGCTGACAGCGCGTGACGAGTGACGACAAAATTGGAAAAATCAGGGAGCGGCTCGTGGTTTCTGAGCAATCCTGACTTTTGAGAAAGGAATTGCATGTGACACGTCTGGACAAATTAGGGAGCGGCTCGCCTCGTGATTCCTGATTGCTCCGGCTTTTGAGAAAGACGCCCGACTTTTGAGAGAACGGCGTCCGACTTTTGAGAAAGGAACCGACTTTTGAGACGGAGTCCGACTTTTGAGACGGAGACGCCGCTTTTGAGAAAAGAATCCGGCTCTTGAGAAAGGAGCCCGACTCTTCGATTTGCGAGAGGGCGCCTCTTCGACTGCTGAGCGATGCCTCAACGATTTCTTCTTCTTATAAGAACGCTCATTTTTGTTCCACAACACACTTGAGCTCCCCCCTGTAAACACTTCCTCCTGCAAACACTCCCTCTTGCATTTTCTTTAATCTTGATCAGTTCGACTCTTCATTCTCAACACCTTCAAATATGTCTTGCCCCTCTGACCGTCGCCTTAACTTGAATGTTGGGGAAGATAGTGATATATCTTCTCCAACCAACATTTGGCAGCCGTCCTTCATATCCCCAAATGGTCCTCTTACAGTTGGGGATTCCATGATGATGAACGAAACAACCGCATCGGTGGTGGCCAGAAATCTGCTCACTCCTAGAGACACTAGGATACTTTCAAGGCAGTCCGACGAACTAGCTGTTCAGGACTCTATGGCCTACAGCGTCCGATGCGCAGGCTCAGTATCAAACATGGGCCAGCGCCTTCTTGCACGAACCCGTCAGGTGGAGTCGTTGATGGCTGAAGTGGCTAGTCTTCGGCAGGAGGTCAGAGTGCTTAGGCATGAGAACAGGGATTTGCACATGCTCGCAACCAATTACTCCACAAGCATGAAGAGGAAGCTTGATCAGCTGCAGGAGTCCGAAGTGCGGATTCAGAGTGATCATCAACGGTTTATGACGTTACTCCCGAGGTTTGTGTTGCCTTCGTCCTCGGGAGCAGCACCAAGTATTGAGGCTCTGAATGATCCAGCTCTGGCGCTTCGTCTTTCAGGGGCTCCGTCGACCTCCGAGGCACCACCAACCAACGACCAATGAACGAAATTAGTTTACAAGTTATTGTAAAATATTTATGCAATTTTTTTTTTTTTTTTTTTTTTTTTTTTTTTTGTATTTTTATTTATATGAATGTTTATGTTTTTTTTTTTTTTTTTTTTTTTTTAATAAAAATGTAAAATAAGTAAATCAAAGTAAAAAGACTATGTTTAACTTTCTAAACAAAAATCACAACTAAATAAACACAACAAAAAAAAAATCAACGTAAAATAAATTCACACAAGAGCAAACAAACAATGAAAGAACTAAACAAAGTAAAATAAATTCAGTAAAGAGAAGGGATTAGGAATGCAAATCTGATTGTGGGTGATTCCTAGGCCTCCCTTCATTATTCAAATGCATGAGTTTATCCTTGAACGGACGGTGGTACTTGAAATGATCCGACAACGGTCTAAGTTCTAATGACGGTGCCTGAATCAACAAAATCAGATTGTTAGTAAAACATAAAATTAAAATTGGAGAAGATGGCTTACTTTCACGTTCAAACTCAATCACAAAGACCACGTCTTGGAACATTTCCGGGACTTTGAACTTAGCCAGATTTATTATGATGGTTGTGGCTTGTCCCGTGTCATCAAACTCAACTGCTTTGGGCTTGATTGTCTCATGCACAGCCTCTTGGATGTATTCTTGAAATTCTCCGGCCACCTCCTTTTCTGGAATATCTTCCACAACGTCTTTTTCATTCACTTCTTCCTTGGGATTTAAAAACCTGCAAGGAAAAAGGACATTTGGTGGAACGATGTTAGAATGAAATGAACTTAGAACCTCCTCACCTAAGTTGGATGGCATAAGGACTTGAGGGGTTTGCGATAAGAATTCTTCTAAACTGCCCAAGTCGTCATCCTCATCTTCTTCTTGAATCGGCAATTCATCCATGTCCGGGCTATGTTTGGAAGGTTCTGGGACAACTTCATACTCCATGTCACCTTCCAAAGTATTGACTTCATCGATTTCACTTTCTGCCTTTGAATTTGCAATGTTTGAGTTGGAGAGTTCACTTTGATCTCGAATCTGTGCCATGAATTCCATAATCTGCCCAATTTGCTCCTCCAATGCATCCACCTTGTTGGCTTTATTTTGCATCTCCATGTTTCGATTTTCTACGTCCTGGGTCAAAGAGGTTAGTAACTTATTCAAGATGTCATTATCCGAGGACGTACCTGAATTTGGTTGGGGAGATTGTGGTGGAGGCTGTGGTGGTTCATATGGCCATTGATAGTACTCCTCCGATGGCTGCCAATATTCTGCTTGGTGAGTCTCCTCAGCTTGATTTTGTGAACCCTGCGCCAAAGAAATGAGTCCATCAAGAATTTCATTATAATTAATGGGCATACTTGAATTCGATTGAAATTGCTGTGGGGGATGCTGTGGTGGCTGCATAGGTCTTGAATAGAACTCGTCTTGCTGCCAATATCCACCTTGTTGAAATTGTTGAGGTTCATCCCACATATACTCTGAATTACTTCTCCAATCCGAATTATAAGCGTTGGAAAACATGTTGCCCCTTGATTGGTTATAGCCTTGATATCCCCAAACATCTTCATTTGCAGAAAATTGGGGATATTGATGAGTTTGAAATCCTTGCTCATAGGGCATATCAAATGTAGGGCCACTTGGCATTGTGGTCCGTTCGGCATTATGAGTTAATTGAGCAGTGAGCTGTGCCAATAGATCTTGAATGCTAGTAGAATCCAGGTCTTGCTCCATTTGTACCTCAATTCAAAGAAAGAAAAATAAATCAAATATCAAAAGTAACATACACAAACACAAATAAACATAAGCAAAAACAAAAATAAAAGGATTAGCAAATTTGCTAATCCCCGGCAACGGCGCCAAAAATTTGATGCGAAAATAAATTAACGCACAAATTTAAACCCTATTTGTGACAGTTGTAGTATATGGATAAGTAGGGATCGTTCTAGGCCGGGGATTAACTAGGGATGCTAACCAAAGTAAAATTAAATTAAAAACGTAAAAACAAAATTTAAAACACTAAACTAGACTCAAAATACTTAAATAGAATAACTCCAAATAAAACTAACAAATAATCTAAAACAAATCAAAAGACTCAAAATAATTCAAAACTCAAGAAAACACAAACTAAAATGATTACTAATAAATCTAACACTTTAAAATAAAATGGGGGATTGATTTTGATGAAAAGTAAATTAAACTTAAATAAATTACAAAATTGACAAAAACATAAAATTAAGGTAAAATGATAAATGACGGACTGGCTAGAGGATTATTCTCCACACATGCCACATATGCAACCTAAATTGATTTTCAGTTGTTCTTTCAATAAATTGTAAATTCTCAACGCCCCAAGTTAATTAGGTCCGCTTAAATTAACCTTCAGATTTTCCTACTTTTATTAGGTTGGATGATTGCATACGACAACCCAAAACATTCCCTACAAGTTCCCTACATGAATTGCATAATAGAGATACAAGCAAGAATCATTAAGTTTTATGAAAATCATAAGCATTGACGAGGCACTTGTTACTATGAATTGCATGAAACTTATGCCAAGAATTTACCTAATGCGATCGTTTATAAGCGACCTTCACTACTTGTGAATATAAGTTCATAACGATTAGGTGAAATTCACTTATATTCTAGCATCAAATTCATGCATGTAAATTAAGTATGCATCCTTAATCGACATACAAAAATAAGTTATCAATCAAGCAGTTAAGCAAATTAAATCACAACTCAGAAATCACAACTGAAGGTAATCAATTCAAATTACAAATATATCCATGGTTTTGAATTAAACTCTAGCCAAAATAAAATTAGTTACACATTATTAAAATTAAACAGGAATAAAACTTGAGTTTAGGAACGAATTAACCGAGAGAAATGGGGCTTGCTGTCCACTGCGTTGACTGCCGTCCTTCCTCGCTAGCTGACCAGGCAGCTTTGGTTCCTCTCGCTGCCTCAAGGGCTGTCTCCTGCTGCGACAGCTGCCAAGGCCCCCAGTTCTTCCCGTGCCTCCCCTTCAATTTCTGCGTCTCCACGTGTCTCGCCTTTCTGCTTCTGTGCTGCCAGGAAGGCAGCACCGCCTCAAGCTCCCTCGGTCTCCCCCTGCGCGTTTTAACTTCTTCTTTCCCTGCTTACTGCCCGAGGCAGTCACGCGTACAGCTGTCTCCTCTTGACACGCTGGTCTTTCTTGCGTCAATCCCCTGCGTCTGCGTTTTCAAGCTGTGCTGCAAAGGCAGCTTGCGTCAATCCTCTTTGCTTTCCGTGCTCTTTCCTTCACCCTCCTCCTTGTTTATTTCTTTCCTCACGCTGCCTCCAGGCAGCGTCCCCCCCAGTTCTCGTCAGTCCCTGTGCCCGAGACACCTTTTCTCGCCAGCTCCCCACGTTCCTCCAGCTGTGCTCTTCTTTCCGTGCGCTGCCAAGGCAGCGTTTTGCTGCTTCTCTCCCCTCTCAGTCCCGTTCCAAGTTTTTCCTTTCCCCCCCTCACTTTTCCACCTCCCCCCAATTTCTTTTATTCATGCTGCCAACAAGGCAGCAACTCCCATCATCAGCTGCCCACTTCCCACCTTCAGTCGGCCTTTTTATTATTCTTCACACTAACCTAATATATTTTCACTCACCTTGCCCTTTTCCCTCGGTTTCTTATTATTCCCTCACATCTCACTGACTCTCTCCAATCTTTTGCTGCCCTTTATATTTTCTATATTCTCCCCACTGACATTTCTTCTTTATGCCGAGGCTCTCCCTTTATATTTTTATATTTCTTTCTTTGGTTTCCAGCTGCCAAAGGGCAGCACCTTCACTCTTTCCTATTATTTATTTCTGTCACTCCATTTTGTCTGCCAAAATATTTTCTTAAGTTAATAAAATAAGTGAGCAAGGTAGAAATGACGAATTTATTACTTAAAATCACACTTGTGCTATTTTTATTTTCTTAGCTAGATAAATTCTATAAAACACCAAAACAAAGTAAATAGCACAAAAATATGAGGAACTAACTAAGAAAAGACGAGTGAATTCGAAGTAATAATATATATAAATATGATCCGATCAGCAACCTTTGTGAAGGCTTCCTCTTTTTTTCTTTCTTTCTCTTTTTTTACTCTTTTTTCTTTTTTTTTTTTATAAAAATTGTAATTTCCCAGAGATATCAATAAACATGCTTTATTTTATTCGGTGTATTGTGCTAAAACACATATCTCACTAAGATATGTTACTTTCTGTTTTTTTTTTCTTCTCTTCCTTTTCCTTTTTTTTATTATTATTTTATATATATATATATAAACATATATGTGTGTGTGTGCGCGCGTGTGTGTGTATATATATATTTTTTTTTGCACCATCCCCTTATTTTCTTCTTTTAAGTTCGTGCGCGTGTGTGTGTGTCTGTGTGTGTGTGTGTGTGTGTGTGTGTGTGTGTGTGTATTTTTAATCATACTTTTCCAAGGTGGTGTCGTGCACCATCCTTCCCTTATTTTCTTCTTTTCAATAATTTTGTCGCCACCACCTCTTTTCCTTTTCCTTCTTGACTTGCTAACAGTAGCTTGCACCTTCTTTTTGTGTGTGTGTCCATGTTCTGATGACGAGTACGGTAGACTGACACTGTTGGGTTCCTCGATGGGCTTCCTCGCTGCACCGCTTTCTTCTTGCACGCGGACCATCTTTTTACTTGCACAGTCACCTTATTCCATTCTTCACTGCATGCGGATTACTGTTTGCTTGGTCACTGCACCATTATTTGCACAGTCCGCACTTCTTTTGCTTCTACAGGTTCTTCTATATATATATAATGTACATGTATGGGATCGAACTGTCACCGCACAACCATTGCACAGCCATTGCACAGCCACTGCATTCTTGTTGCTTTGCACTGCCACTGCACAACCATCTGCACTGCCTGCCATCCTTGTTGCACTGCCTTGTCATCCTTGCTGCACTGCCTCACGTCCTTGCTACACTGCCTTGTCCTCCTTGCTGCACTACCTCACGTCCTTGCTACACTGTCTTGGCGGTGATCGGGGGAGAAGTAAAAAGGCAGGCCCCTTTGTGAAGCCTTTCTCTGTGAGGCTTATTCGTGCATATATCTTTGCACGGCACTATCACCATGTTCATATATATAAATATATATATATAAATATATATATATATATATATATTTATTTATATATATTTGGAAGGTGCACGGCACCATTCACCATGTTCATATATACATGCATACATATATATATCTATACATATATATATATATATATATATATTATTTCTATCTATATATAATATGTGTACCCCTCTAACGGATTTTTTTTTTTTTTTTTTTTGTAGTGCTGAAGGATTGCACAGTCATTGCACAACCATTGCCACTGCATTCTTGCTGCCTGGGGCTTGATGCAGTGTGTTACTTTTTATCGTATGGTGTTGTGCAAAAGACTGCAACGGGGTTTCGCTGTGTAGTGCCTTTTGATCATAGTTTTCCCTCGGTGGTGCGCTATCGTGTGGTGCTGTGCAAGAGACTGCAGCGTAGTCGCTGCGGGGTTGCGTAGCATTTTGGTTTTCTTTGCTACCGTAGCGTGCCTTGAAGGATCGTCCTGTAGCTGCTCAATTTGTCGTGCTGCTCAAGTCTTGGGACTGATTTTTTTTTTTTGCAGTCATGGTATTTTTTAAGCGCTTTAAGAGCAACACCATCACCATTCTTGCGAAGGAAGGCGATTCGCAAGATAAGGGAACGACGCTGAAGCTTTATGCACCACTGACTGATCCCAAGGCGCTTGCTCTTCCCGCAAAAGACGACTTCATGCATATTAAGTCGTGGGCTTCTGAAGTATCCTGGGAGATGGTAAACTCTGTTCGACCAGATACGAAGAAGAAGGCGTGCAAATCGAGGGTTCTTATCTTGAATCCTTCACACCATGCTCATGACAATCGTCCGGCTTCGTTTAAGCTTTTTGGTGATCACATCCGCAGCGGAGCTATGTCTTGGAATGATACCCTGTCGACTACTGGAGAATCCGACTTTGCTGAGTTTTATTGGGAGTGGCTTCAAGATGTCTTAAGCCGATCTAAAGATGTGCTTACTAACGTGGGCCTTTACCACGCTGTGTACGCATCTTTGTTTAGTTATGATCGTCATCCTTCCATCCTTCGTGCATTCTTTGAGCATTGGTGTTCAGCGACCAACACACTTCACACGACGCAAGGACAGATGTCAATTTCACTTTGGGATCTCCACAGGATAGGAGGCTTGCCAATCCAAGGTAAGTTTTATGACGAGGTCGTTCCCAGCGCGAAGGAACTTTCTCATTGCAATAGTCGATGATTGCCTGCGAGTTGCCACTGTTTATTTTGGGCGTATCACAAGCTTTCCCAGGATGCTCGAGGTAAATCAGGCGTGAGGATTTCTTCGTGGATCCGATTTTGGTATTGGGAGGCCATGAGGTACAAGAAGTCTTTGAAGAAAAGTGGCCGTAACAAGACCACTAGGCCAAAGGGAGACTCAGACTCGTCCGGTGCTATTGGCTCAACTGGGTGCCGCTCCTTTGTCGAGTTGAGAGTGTTTGAGGATCTTGGCATAGCATCAGAGCATGTGGAAGAGTCTTACCTAGCTGTTTTCTTAGCTTGTTGGCTTTGTAAGTTCGTTTTCCCAACAGGCGACGTCGACTTTATTCTGAAGGAAAAATTTTGTCCTAGCTAAGAACAAGTATGAACATTTCAATACACATGCAAGCTATTAACACTTTAAAGTAGGCATGCATCCAAAAACAATTCATAAAACCCATGACTTTCAAAGCCTAGTAAATGGTGAACCATTAAACTCTTTAACAATATTAAAGAGAAGTAAAGATGTAGAGTTTCTTTACCCTTGAAGCTCATCCTTGTTTACACAAGGGATTCACCCAAGTGGAGGGCCTTCAAGTCACCTCCAAGCTCCTTGGATCCTCCTTGTGTTATCCTCCCTTTAGTGCTCCTTTGAAGATTTGAGGAAATGAGGATTTGTTCTCCAAAACACCAAAAGTTTGATGTCTCTAAGTCTCTTCACCAAGGATGTATCTTGTGAAGAGGATATGGATGACTTAGGGAAGAATAGATTGCTAGATGTCCCTCCCCTTAGTGGCCGGCCTCTTGGAGAAAAATGACAGAAAATGTTTCACCCAATTTCAACAAGAAAAACCCTTATGAGAAATAAAGCTATAAAGTTGATTTTATACTTCATTTCATGTGAGTGGCAAACTTGTAATTAATCCAAGTTTGCTACCCTCACCCTTATGGCCGGCCTTACCTTTGTTATTGGGCTAATTGCCCATTTTGTTTTAGTTGTCATACAACTTAAACATAATGGGCCTTGTGGACCAAAACGCTTTTGAGCCCCGAAGCCCAAAACCAACTTAAAAGCCCAATACGAACCTTTCATTTAATTTCCTCACATACATCCTTACTCGGTGTACGATCCATTAGGTTCCAATTAGCGAGGTAGTGGGCGATTGTTACTCTTAACGATCGATTGCGAATTGAAACCACATTTCAATTCTCCCTTAATGATTAGTGTTTGCTAATCATTTAGGGCTTCCACAAACCATGAGTGACACCTAGCAGTATGTCATGGTTACCCAAGCTAAGTAGAAGTGGTTGGAGAACCTATCCAGTTACAACTACAATGCAATACGGTCCTTCTCTAATACAATACTCTTAATCACATTGTTTGAGTGATAGTTTGTTTCATGTCTACTATCCAATGTGATACTTATCTATATGATTCTCTTGAATATGATTTGGAACAAACTTCCTAAGTCATATTCATATGCTTTGGCCAAAGACTTTAGAATCATATCTTAGAGTATTCTCCTTCCACGATGGAAGGTTAGAGATCCCTTGTTGTGCATTCATATGCCTACACGACTAGATAGCTTGACCCCAACAATGTCGTGGACACTCCGAGGGAATGCCGTTGACACGATCAAAGATCAAGGACCTAACCATTAGACATCTATGATGCCTCAAGTCAAAAGACTACTTTGCATATTGCAACTTTAGAGTTCTTACATGACATGTATGTTCGAACTCTCTTTTGATCGTTGTTCAGTGTACTTGATTACTCTTTCAAGCACCTATGTGTTTGTCTTAGTGTCCAACACCAAATGACTTGAGACTAGTCATACTCACGCTTGAGTTAACATAACACATACTAACCTTAGCGGATTGTCAATGCCCAATTGGCAATCCTATGGCTAGGAACGTTTTAGGAATGAACATAAGAGAATGGTCTCGATAATCTAACTCACTTAGATCACTTGTCTCTTAGATCAAATACATTCCTTGGATTCCCTTATTGCTTAAACACATGATACAATAAATAGTGATTAACAATAAGCTTTGCCCTTGATTAAACATATAAAAGTTTAATACATTAAGTATTCCAAAAGCTATTACATCAAATGAGTGGCTTTGTGGGCATACTTCCAACATATTCGACCTGGAGTCTTCAAAGTTGCTAGCAAGATGGCTGCAGGTGAGTCTTTTAGCCTTGCTATTCCAGTCTTAGCCAATATTTACAATGGCTTGAGCATTGTTTCTAACTTGGCAAGCACTGAAGATCGTGTTGCGGTACTTCCTTACCACTATGTGTATGGTTGGTTGGGTGAATACTTTGGCACTCATTTTTCTTTGTCGACTTTAGACAAGTCAAGGCCTTCTTCGTCGACTGCAGTCAGGTTGGGGCCTTTGATGACGAAGTATTCTGGTGTGCTCTCCGCGAAGAGCCTTAATGATTTACAGGCGCAAGCGCTCTTTAGAAGTTGCGAAGGCTTGAGGATGGACCTCCTAGCGAGAGTTGGCTCGGTGCAAAGAGGCATCATAGATGATTCACATCGCTTCTCAGACTTGTCTTACCTTATAAGTCTTCGATCGGGGTATATTTCTTTGCGGCAAGAAGACCCATGCATCGTTCAGCCGTATAGTCCCCACCGTTTCAGCAGGCAATTTGGTTTTGTCCAAAATGTGCCAGGCAAACTGAAGGAAAAAACTCAATCGGAATCCTTGCAAGCCGTGTATATGCATTGGGAGTCTTGTACTCGTGCATGTACAAATGCTGCTATCACCCTGCCGGCCAAGGACGAGTTCAAGAGTAATCCAGTGACCCGCGTCTACGTACGTTGGTGGTCAAAGGTACATTATAAGAACTTGGGGATGGCAAGTGGTACCAATTCTTCTCACTTACGCAATGATTTGTCAAGAGATGGTTGTTCTGTGGTCCCTATGCAACTGGTACCTTTTGATTGCGCGAGTGTAGCTCCCTTGCAAGATAGACCTGTAGTTTTAGCCCCTCAACGCCCGTGTTTGTCTCCTCAACATCCGGATGCTTCTGAAGAGGCGGGGGATGAAGTTGATTCGCACGAAGATGGATTTGTTTTGCAACAGCGTCAACAGGTCTTAAACAAACGGCCACTTGAAGGTGTTCAGGTTGACAACGATGTCAATTTTCGTCATAAGAAGAAAGATGTGTTTAGGCCTCCTCAATTTGATGGTCGTGTGCCATTTGAGAGAGATGTACGTATTTCCTTTTCTCTCGTGATTTCTTCTGCTTTCATCATTTTTGCTTTTGTTTCTAACATCTTTCTCTGTCTTCTTTAGGTTGGGCCTTCTTGTTCTTTTGATTTGGCAACCGCAGGCACTTATTCCTATACAGAGATACTATTTTGAGGCACCCTACCTACAGACGGGGAGATCGGGGATCCGCCTGGTGCAGACCTTGTCCCGAATCCGCCAAATTTCACAAGTTTGTTGTATGGATGTGGAGGTATGCAAGAGCCCATCATGCGTTCAACACATTTGCCAGCTAGCTCTGAGATCTCTCTAAGAAGGCCGAACCTTAGTGGCACTGAGCAGCTTATCCATCGCATCCGTCTTGGTACGGCAATGGATATCAAGAGCCATATTGAGGGGAGGATTTCAAAGTGCCCGTTGGAAGACCTTGCGTTGCTCGATGAAGATTTGTTGAAGCTTCTTTCTGCGATTGACAACCTTAACGTTGATTCTTAGTTCTTGAAGATCAAGATTGCCGAACTTATGGCCGCCTCGACCGAGTATTCTTCCTTTCGTGCTATTTCCTCGAAGAAGTTGAGTCTGGATGTTAGACTTCATCAACTCGCAACAATAGACTTGTCGCTGGGCCAAGTCTGGTCTTCTCAACAAGCTGCTTCGGGAGATTATCAAGTCACAGAGACTTCTTTAGCTTCCATCCAGACATGTCTAGATGCGTTGGTATGAGAACGAGAGCAGTTGGGAATCGAAGCGTCACAACTTGAAGGTGTTCTAGTGGAGCTGTTGACCCTTAAAACTACCAAGCCAACATGGCGCGCATGCCGAGTAATCTATGAGCTAACTACGTCATTCGGTTGTGTGCGGGGCATGCCAACACGTCGACCGAGCTCGGCCGAGGAGTAAAATATGTTGATGTTGCGTTGGGTGCACAGCTGACTTATGCGTCTTACGATTGGGTTTTAGAGCCTGAAGACAAGGCTGCTAACTTAGCGAAGTTCAATATCAAATTCGGCTTCCAATGTGCCGAATGTAGTAACTCGTAACACCTCACTTCGCCGAGAAGGTTGATGAGATGACTTGAACCAACAAGGATTCGGAAATCCTTCTCGACCGAGACTTGGATAGGTAACCAGTCGGCCTCGACGCAGTGCTGTTTATGCCAACTGAAGATGCTACGAGATCGACTGATTCTACGGTGACAGTGTTGTTTATGTCAACTGAAGATATCATCGGTTGCCTCCACAGTGCTGTTTATGCCAACTGAAGATGTGTAGGCGAAAAAGAAAATAAAAAAAAATCTCAAAGTTATTCAGAGGGTTTGCGCAGGGCAGTTTTGGGTGTTGAATTAGAGGTGCTTGAATGTTGCTTGCGACTCTGTATTTATAGCATCCATATTTCCTTGGCACGGCCTGATAACTTGTAGAGTCCCACTGCAATTCATACTTAGCGGAACCGAAATTAATCCTCAGAGACCAAAGCATATCCTTCATATAGACTTTTGTGATTTTCTAAACCTCATTAAAACCTATCCAAATAAAAGTCTTCTTGTCATCATTGCCTAGCCCACCTAGGCTTGTCATCATTATCCAAGACCATCATTTCCCAAAAATGTCGCATGCATCCTGACCTCATGAGTATTAAATTAATTTTTAATTGTGTTTTACTCAAAAACCCATCTGGATGCATTCCGTATCTTGGTATCCCATTGCTTGCATTAATCCCCTCATAATTGCATCCCATCCATGCACCTTGACCTTTCAAACCTTATCCACATGCTTCTTCAATCTGATAGTAGGAATCCCAAGTTTACTCGAACTGTCCATGTTTGAAGATATAATGATCGGATAATTAAAAGATAATTACTATGGCAAAAACCATAATATTATCCTTCAATAATAACAAAAATATCTTCATTTTTCGATCGACGATGGAGAAGTATGCCTACTCAACGACCTTGATTACTCGGACCGATGATGTAAAATTGGGTCCAAACATTGCCCCCCAGTTTCCTTAACCTTCGGCTCGTAAGCCGAATGGTTAAAGAAACTAAGCATCACAACACTTCATAATTCTTCCGAATAGAATACTTAAAACGCCCATACTTCCGCCGAACGCTAAATGGCGCCTCGGCCGACTCCATTCCACCCACTTGAGATGGTGTTCGGCCAAACACCAGCAGTTTCACCGAATCAAACTAGTTCGTCATACAAATAAAACCACACCACCTCATTCGGTCGTCTTAAAAACCATTAGATACCTTCGAACTCACTGTCGAGCTCGATGTATGGTGCGGCCAAGGCCGAGGCCGAGAATAACTTTCTTATATAGTTTTGTAAAGTGGGCCGAGGCCGAGGCCGAGAAGAATTGGGTGTAGAGCCTATATATATATAACCCATTGTATTCGGCCGAACTTTCTTTTATTCGGCCGAAGAATTGTTGATAAGCTCATATTTATATATATTTTACATCAAATTCTCTTGTCTTTTGTTAGTTATTTCCTCATATTTTTGTGCTATTTACTTTATTTTTGTGTTTTATAGAATTTATCTAGCTAAGAAAATAAAAATAGCACTAGTGAGGTTTTAAGTAATAAATTCGTTAAAACAACCTTACCCACTATATTTGGTTAATAAATTTGTTCCCTTTCTGTTTGAAAGTGCTGACCATGGTTATGGTAGGGACTCAAGTAGTAAAGATGGCAGTAAATTGGAGAGGATTATTTTAAGCAATGGAACATTTTCATGCGCCTGGCAATGAGAAGGCAGCTGGCAAAGGAAGGTGCGGAAATAAAAGAATAAAAGAGGAGCACTGAGAAAGAAAAATGACAGCAAAAAGGAAAGAATAAAAAAAGGAATAAAGAAATAAAAAGGGGTGGAAAGCTGTAAAGAAAAGAAAGCAGGTCAGCTGCCTTGTTTCGCTGGCAGTGTGGATAGACAGCGGGGAAAAGGCAAAGCTGCCAGAAGGAGCGAGAAACAGGAGAACTACAAGAGGGGGGAGACGGGGAGCTCATACCTGGGGAGGGGGAGGAGTGAACCATCTGCTCTCCACGAGAAAGGAGGGATTGAAGTTGGGAGCGCAGGACAGCTGCCATAAATAAACGAGAAGTGAGGACAGCGACAGGAAACTTGGGCAGCTGACGCGAGGTGGGCAGCAGGTGGCGCGCGCAGTGGAGACGTGCTGGGGAACTGTGCAGAAAGCTGCCTGCCTTAGGCAGCTGGAACTGGGAGAGGAGCTGCCTTGGCAGCGAGGAAGCCAGCTGGCGAGAAGTAGCGAGAGACAGGAGGAGAGGACGAATAGAAAAACGAAGGCAGCTGGGAGCGATGGGACAGACAGGGAGCATCAGGAGACTGACGCCAAGAGAGATGGGGCGCAGAAAATAAGGGCTGGAAGCTGGCGGAAAGAGAGAAGAATGGGGAGCTGCCAAGAGGCAGCAGTAAGGCGCGGGGAGTGACGGAAGAAATGACAGGAAGAAGCACAGGAGCAACTCCTCATTTGGTTTTATTTTTCTTAACTCATGTTTAATTTAATTTGCTTTTCAATTATATTAAACATGTGTAATTAATTTCAGTTTAGTTAGAGGAGAATTTGAAACCATGGATAAATGTTTATTATGATTTGATTTACTCTAGTTATGAATTTATGAACGTTGGATGTGGTTTATTTTTCTGTGTTGATTAATAACTTGTTTATGTATGTGGGTTAAGGGTCGACACTTAATTTGCATGCTTAGACTTGATGCTAGGATATAAGGGAATTTCACCTAATCGTTATGAACTTATATCCATGAGTAGTAAAAATCGCTAGTCACGATTGTGTTTAGTAAACCCTAGGTTGGATTAACATGCGTATTCCATAGTTATGAATGCCTAGTCGATGTTTATGATTTTCATTAAACTTAATGATCTTTGATATGTCTCTCTATCATGCGTATTCCATAGTTAGGGAATTTGATAAGAATAATTTGGTTGTGATGCGTATTCCGTCCAATTCAATGAATCTAGGGAAATCTGAAAGTTAATTTAAGCGGACCTAATTAACGGGAATCAAATTATATGCATATATTCATGTGTGGATAAGGACCCCTCTAACTAACGTCTCATCATTTTATTTCATCAAAATATATTTTCTTTGAAGTTTATTTTTAAGTTTCTGTTTTAATTTCAATTTCGTAAAAAAATCAATCCCCCATTTATTTTAAAGTGTTAGATTTGTTAGAAATCAATTTAGTTTGTGTTTTCTAGAGTCTTGAATTATTTTGAGTCTTTTGATTTGTTTTAGATTATTTGTTAGTTTTATTTTGAGTTATTCTAGTTAAGTGTTTTGAGTCTAGTTTAGTGTTTTAAATTTTGTTTTTACGTTTTTAAATTTAATTTTACTTTGGTTAGCATCCCTAGTTAATCCCCGGTTAGAACGATCCCTACTTATCCATATACTACAATTGTCACAAATAAGGTTTAATTTTGTGCGTTAGTTAATTTTCGCATCAATTGTATTCGGCCAAATAATGCTGTTAGGAATTCACATATCACTACATTACCAAACGAAAAGGCTAGCCCACGTGGAAGCCTACCATAATTTCATGAACTTTCCTTTGTCTTTTCCGTATGTGTCTCTCTTTCTGTTTCATGTGATGGGATGTTGTTGATGGGTCCTTCTGACATATATATATATATATTAAACCGCACATCGAAACTTAATTGAGCAAGCTTTGCAACTATGCATGCTCCCATAAATTCATTCGACCAAAACTGTATGCCGAGTACACCATCTTGTTGCCCCTTTATTTTCTTAAGTATCGGCTTAATTAGCCAGATGATTAAGAAAATAATTTATTCATTTTCTTAATAAAAGAAAACAAAAGTGGCCGAACTAATAAAGAGGAGGAGGCCAACGATGTTTTATTCCAAGCCAGGATCTTTGTATATCAACACAGCCAATCAAATTTTGCATGAGCCGAATAAAAAATCATCTCCAAATATTCTCAGCTTGACAAAAGATTTTTTAACATCGGCCACCGAATGTGTTGAACAATTAGTATGCCCTCTGGGCATAATAATTTCGTCGATTTCGGGTTTTAACTCGAACAACTTAGCCGAACGGGATTTCCCCATATTAGCTTTATCACCAATAATCATGTCAATTGGCGTAGTTTCGGCGTCTAAGACCATGTCTCCAATTACCATATCAATTGATTTGGTTTTATGGTCTGAAGCCGTGTATCGGTCTTGTTCGTCATTGGAACACTCCTCTGACGAATCATTTTCCAAGTTGATTTGTGACTCAGAAATTTGAACTTTTTCTTCTAGGCCTACCACATTTTCAGTCTCGACCGAGACAACATGTGGCCTAGGTGTTTCTTCGGCGGTCTTGGCAATTTCCTGAGGCCGAATTTTGATTGTGGCCGGAACAAAAAATTGCCCCCCGGCATTTGGACTTAACCATTTTTCAAATGGAATTGATCTGTAGTCAGAAACGTAAGGAAAACGTTCTTCATCTAGCCAGGCATTAAATCAAGCCCTGTCTTCGTTTACCCAATGCTCTTGCAGGGGAACAGGAGCTTTTATTCTCAACATATAAGCAAATGACTTTTGCATCTCTCTATGGCCACGAAGAACTTTTTCCACTTCAAAAGATCTTTTACATTCCTCATTGTGTTTTTTCAATTCCTCTAGGAGCTCGTACAATCGGCTACATGGAGCCGGATTGACATCTTGATATATCATATGAACTTCGTAGTTCTAGCACTGGGTCCCACTAGGAGTGCCAAAATGTTGACCCTAAAAACTACCAAGCCTACGTGGCGCGCAGGCCGAGTAATCTATGAGCTAACTACATCCTTCGGTTGTGTGCGGGGCGTGCCAACTTGTCGACCGAGCTCGGCCGATGAGTAAAATATGTTGATGTTGAAGGAAATTTTGTGAAAAACATGTTCATTTGAATAACATCATATAGCATGCAATTAACAAATTAAAGGCGGAATCATGCTTTCATGCATTCAAAAACAAAACATCAACCATGAAATTCAAAGCCTAGTAGATTGGTGAACCTTGACTCAACTTTTAAATCAACATTTATTAGTTGAGAAATATTTACCTTTGTAGATTCCTCTTTGCATATGCAAAGGATAATCACCCAAGAGATAGGGCCTTCATTCCTTGCTTCTTAGCTCCATGGATTTGGTTGAAAGAATAGGATTCTCCAAGTTCCCAAAATAGAGAACCTCTAAAGATTCTACACCAAGGTTGGATTGGAGAGGAAATGAGTGACCTTGAGGAAATAGAATTGCTAGACAATATCCCCCAAGGTGGTTGGCCTCTTAGAGAGAAATGGAAGCTTTGTGTTCTCACCAATTTTCTCTAAAATCAACAACTCATGAATTTTAGGTTATAAAGTTCTTTATATAGTCACTTCTTTACATCGATTGTGAATTGAAACTTACTTTCAATTCTCCCTTTAGTGATTACACACGTTTAGGGCTTCCACAAACCATGAGTGACCCCTAGCAGCATATCATGGCTACCCAAGCTAATCAGAAGAGGTAGAGAACCTATTCAGTTTAGGATTACAAATGCAATACGGTCTTTCTCTAATCTAATACTCTTGACCACATTGTTTGGTTTGATAGTTTATTTATTCATGTCTACTATCCAATGTGATTCATTTGCATTTTATGATTACCTTGAATGTGATTTGGAACGCATTCCCCAATCTCATTCATACTCTGGCCATAGATTTTAATCATATCATAGAGTATTCTCCCTCAAACCATTTTGAAGGTTAGAGATCCCTTGTTGCACATTCACTTGTCTCCATGACTAAGTGGCTTAACCCCAATGATGTCGTGGACACCCCGATGGGGTGACTTTGACATAATCAAAGATCAAGGACTTAACCACAAGACAACAACTGTGATGCCTCAGGTCAAAGGACTAATTTGCATTATCCCAAACATGAGTTCTCATGTGACATGAGTATGAGAACTCCTCGTTGATCGTGTTCAGTGAACTCATTCTCTATTGAGCACCTACGTACTTGTCTTGATGTCACACACACCAATGACTCGAGACTAGTCACTCTCCCTGAGAGAAGACATAGCACGTACTGATCTTATCGGACTGTCAATGCCCAATTGGCAATCCTATGATCAGGAACGTTTAGGATGTGTCTACGAAAGAATGGTCTCATTAATCTAACTTCATTAGATTGCATTCTCCCAATCACATATTCCTTGGACTTTATCGTTTAAGCATATAACATTTATATGAGACGTCTCAAACAATAATCTTTGCCTTTTATATGTAAACTAGATTAGTTTAACATGTGAAATGTCCGTAAAGTATCATCATATGATTGACTTTAGGGCACATTTCCAACAATCTCCCACTTGCACTAGAGCCAATCAGCTTGTTCATCTGTGATGATTCCTCTTCTGTAGTCATTTCCTAAATGGCTGAATAGTAGGCCTAGGAAATGGATATCTATATGTTATCCATAGAAGCAACCTTGAGAATATCGACGTCACCATTATACATGATTCCCAATCATGTGGTTCAGTCTCTCATATGAGTTCGGATCTTGATGAGACCTTGATTCCCAGGCTTTAGCTATCGCCCCATTAGTGTCATACACTTTCTGGTTGGAACCGAATAGAGAGTTCATAAATGAACTTTCCCATCCAAACAACATTGTTGTAAACTTCTATATATGGCAATATATTTTGCATTTATAATGGAACACACTAAAGTCATTACTTTAATGTTTCCATCCAAATATCTCTTTAGTCATAATAAAGAGGTATCTGTTAATCTCTTCATTCATAATGAAGAAACATTCAACGATGGATTAGATTCATAATCTAACACATTTACGCTTCCTTTACGTTACTCTAATTCTTCCTCATTCTTCGAGGAACCTATCCTTTAGTATTTCTTAAATACTTAAGGATTCACTTGACAGTTGTCATGGTTCTGATCCTGGGCTTGCATTGATATCGCCTTGTACCTTTCTTGGTACAACTTATATCAACGTTTTTCATACAATATGAAATACGTAAATCACCTTTCTGCGTATGCATAAAGGATTCTCTTTATGCAATATTTCTTTGGGAGTCAAAGGGTACGTTCCCTTTGAGAAGAGCTACCTCCTAGTCTCACTAGAGTTGTTCTTCTGATTGAAGTTTATCATCATATGAGAAACTTCCTAGCATATTTTGTCTATTATTAGGGCATGATATAATCCAATTATATCCTAAAATCTATCATTATAGATTTCCATCCCATGTATATAGACTATGTCTCCCATATACATTCTATCGTTATAGAAAGTTTAAAGTCATAACTTTAACGAAAAAGTATTCTTTTCATTTCCAAAATTAATATATCATATATATATTCTAAATTTTAGGAACATGATTAACTCCCACTAATCTTTTGTAAACCTAGTAAACAAAAGATTCATTTACATCTTTATGAGAAATCAAACGTTTTGATCTTTCTCTCATAAGACGCTTATGGCTCCCACTAGCTTGCTAAGATCCATGATGGTTGGATCTCTACAACTTACATGTCTTGTGATTCATAGTATTTAGACATAAATTATCAAGACTATCTTAATAATGGTTTCGGAAACCTATATCATGTCCAAACATTGAATCACCATTTAGTTGTAGCTAGCAATATTTGAATTAATTGAAACTAAGACTACGTCAAAGATAGTTCCTTTAAAGTCAACCATTCTCTTTGATTGTAGTCACCTTAAGCTACCAATTAGCTATGAAGGTTTCATTATTTCTGGTCAAATGGTACTTTACCATTTCCTTGAGTATATGTTGTATATACACTCAATGTAGTCATAAAGTTCAAACCATTCAACTGAGACGGTTTAAAATTCTTTTTTACTACCTTGGAGCTTGTGGTATAGGAACTAGGTTGTTATATTTGTTGATTATCATCTTGTCTCTCAAAGAACCCATTCTTTTGAGTTCTATTCCTAGTTCATTTGCTCTAAGGCAAATCACATTGTAGGATTACAATGAACTACTCAACAAACAACATTTGTTGGTTGGTTTATAGAAGTGATATCCAAAGGTTAATTTAAGGATATCCACAAGATAATTTTTAAACAAATATTGCTTATTAGCACACAACCCCAAATCTTAACATGATTAAGATTTGTCTTTCTCTCCAACTACATCCTATGGAGTTATGAAAATTTTGGAAGATCTTCTAATTGACAATCATATTGTCTTAGAAGCATATATCCTATATATGGGTAATTGATAATATCCAACGAACTAAATCTTATTCAAGTTCGTTCTTCTCCTAATGGAGAAAATCATTTATCTTATGATGTTAATTTCCTTGATATCTTTCAAGGAAACTCATCTAAAGTGTTACCTTTCCTTGGATCAAATCTAAGGATGTAATTACTTTAGACGTCTTACTCATCAATCTTACATTTCTTGAATTCTTTGAAACCTTTTGCAAAGTATTCGGACTTGTGTTTATTCAAAATAAACTATAGTCCAACCGAGAGTGATCTTCGGTGAATGTCATACAACATGAGTAGTATTATGTTGTGGACAATTGCCACTATCTTGCAACCTTTTGGGTTTTAAGCATCATTATATTCTAAACAGTTAACGCTACCATATCATCTCTACTATAGAGACAATCAATTAGATTACTATAATCCAATCATTGATTAATAAAGAACAATGTTTTGTCAAACAAAACATTCATCCATCTCTACTATAGTGACGGAATTAAGTTCCTTAAAATTGGGATGTAAAGACAATCTTTGGTTTTTCCAATTTCTTTGGTAGTTCATATGAGGAAGTTAGTACCATCTGCTTTCGCAGAGATCTATATTTTATTCACGTTCCGAATGTGAAGTACTTTTTCTTCTCTCATTAATCTTCTACTTCTTATTAGCCATACTTTTACAACGATTGTAAAACATAGTTACTAATACGGAATCATGTATTCAAGTAGAAGAACCAACTGTTTTGAACTTTTCAAGAACAATTTACAACACCTTCGAAAGGTGTGTTCTTGACACTTGCAAGACATTTCTTGCAAATACCCCTTCCAATGTCCATCCTTTCATAAAGAAAGTTTGTTCCCTTGGAGTTAATTTTATCTTCTTCATTTGACTTCCTCCTTTGACTACAATAGTCATGGTCCCTAAACTCCCACTATCTCTCTTGAACCCTTTTTCAATTGTGTTATACACATCAAACATTTTGGAGAGTGTGTGGTTATTGTTCACTACATAGTTTACAATAAACTTAATGAACCATTAGGATAGGGACATAAAGGTGAAGTCCTAGCTTAGTTTCCGTCTCGTTAAGTGGTTTATCACTTCAACACTCAATGATTCAAAATCATCATAAGTCCATGTTGATGGACTATTTTTGTCAACCAACCATTATGTTCTAAACATAATTACAAACTTTCAAGAGTTGTTCAAGGCAACTCTTATTTGTTCATAAGTTCCTTTGTTCATATAACGAAGGAATAAGCATTGGTTGTTTGTGTTGTCCTCTTCATGATAGACATTTCTAACATGTTCTTCCAATGATACATTATCAATAGGAAGATTGTGAGGATGAGACTTCTTAGGTACATGCACAATCCATTTAAGACAATCTTTGGGATTGTGTTACCAAGTCCGGAAACTAAAACATTCGGATTTTCTTTGTCAAGTTTTGGATAGCGTTTGCAAATATATTGGTAAACAAATACATAACGAATATAAATTGATTGATTTTAAGCCATTTGATTCGGGTCTTTAAATCAAATAGCACCACCCACTATTTTTGGCAAATTCCATATCCCTCATTGGAATTCGAGAGTTTTGGAGGAAACTCTTAGTAGGTTATGGGAGACTCACTATTACCAAGCCCACCTCACAATGATATGATGTTGGCTAGCATTAATAATAATGAGAGAGTACGCTTACTCATTTGCAACTAATGCAAGTACCCATCAATTTGGCCTCTAGAGAATGTTGCCTCACGATGATACGATGTCGGCGCCATTGCACTTAGTTAAGTCATTCCCACCATGCTTAGTGCGTGAAGGGGTTCAAGAATAGCCTCACGATGATACGATGTCGGCCATCCTCGTTGCCTACACTCACCTCATCAAGTATGTATATAGACTCCTCCTGAGTATAAGCATGCACTTTGTACTCCCCCATGATAGGGCGAAGCCGGTGTACAAGTCATAAACGATTGGAGCCTACCACGGTGGAAGGCCACGAAAGAGTGTTCTAAGCACTCTCACGCTTATCAACTTAATAATGGTTTAGTTGAGGGTTTTAGGTCTCATCACATATAAATATTCATTTTAATCTTTATTAAAACAATTTTGGTCCTATTACAACTATTGGTCCATTTGATTCAATTTAGTTGTATATAATACTCCCACTATACTTATAAAACGGTTTTTAAAGCAAGAGTATATGATACTACTAACATAAGGTTTGCATTCATTTGATGGACTATATAGTTGCCTTAGGGCCTTAGGATGACTATGAACCTTTGTTTAGATTCAACACGAGCCTAGTGTTGAATCTCGGACTAGGGATGGAGATTGATTTTAGTTACGCATTTAATCACATTAAGGCGTGTTGTCTTAGGGGCGTTGGACCCAACTACTTCATTTTCATGCATATCAAATAAAGCAAGAAAAAAGTACTTCAAAGTAAAAGAGAGCTTATGCTCTTTACAACATTTGCATAAAACAAATTACTTTAAAGTAAAGAAGAGCTTATGCTCTTTTACAACATTTGATCAAATCAAATTACAACCAAAATTAATCTACACATTCCCATGGTTCAAACAAATTTGAAACGGCCTTTCACATAGCTCAATTATCGTAGGCTTAGGTTCATAATCACCCTTTAATTAATTAACATTTTAACTAATTAAATTGAATGCAACATTTTCATTTGGTTTTTGTATCCATAAAATTGATTTAAATGGAGCTAAATGAAATGAAAATCCAATTCTCATTTAAAGTGACAAAACAATTTTTTGTTCCCTACTTAATTTGGGCCATCATGCAATAACCACAACCTTTTGGGCTATATTGCGAAACACAAACTTTTGGGGTCACTTTGTAAAAACACAAAAGTCCACTACTTCATGTAATTACAACTAGAACCCAAAAATTTCAACAAATACTAAAAAAACTTCATTAAAGGAGCAAAACAATTTGTCCTTTAGCGTTTTTGGGCCTTAACGTAAAAACGTAAACTTTTGGGCCAAAGTGCAAATACACAAAAGTATCAAAAATTTATGTAATTGAATAAAAGACCCAAAAATACCCTATTCTATTAGGGTGGCCGGCCATGATAGAAAAAATATGATTTTTACAAAGTTTTTGTAAGTGGGTTTTGTTAGGTGAGGTAAAGATGAAATATTTTGAATTTATGTTAAACTTTTAAAAAAGTTTGTCTACCATTATAGCCATTAATTGAATTTATGTCAAACTTTTAAAAAAGTTTGTCTACCATTAAAACCATTAATAATACTTTACCAATAATGATCACCCACTAAAATCACCCACTAAAATTAAACCAAAACTTTATGTAAAAACATAAAACATTTTGAATCAAAACTTCAAAACTTTTTGTTCTTGGCAAGAACTTCAAGAACATTGAAGAACACTCATGAAAACTCATAATAGCTCCATGAATGTTTTCACTCACCAAAACTCAAATTTTCATCACTCAAAAGAGGGTTAACATCCTAGGGTACTTAGGGGTTCCAAAAGTCACTTTAAAACCATTTTAACAAGACAAACATGAACCCAAAAAATCACCCTTTGGATTTGGCCGAATTTCCCAAAAAACATGGCACCAAATTTTAGCTCCAAAATTCATGCTCATATGAACTACATCTACAACATTTGAGATGGCAAATTTTCTAACAAAATTTACATTCAAAGAAACAAGAATAAAGCTTGTAACATATTACAACTTTTAAATCAAAAACTATGAACTACAAAACCCAAAATGATTCACCAACTACTAGACCTAGGCTCTTGATACCACTTGAAGGAAATTTTGTGAAAAACATGTTCATTTGAATAACATCATATAGCATGCAATTAACAAATTAAAGGCGGAATCATGCTTTCATGCATTCAAAAACAAAACATCAACCATGAAATTCAAAGCCTAGTAGATTGGTGAACCTTGACTCAACTTTTAAATCAACATTTATTAGTTGAGAAATATTTACCTTTGTAGATTCCTCTTTGCATATGCAAAGGATAATCACCCAAGAGATAGGGCCTTCATTCCTTGCTTCTTAGCTCCATGGATTTGGTTGAAAGAATAGGATTCTCCAAGTTCCCAAAATAGAGAACCTCTAAAGATTCTACACCAAGGTTGGATTGGAGAGGAAATGAGTGACCTTGAGGAAATAGAATTGCTAGACAATATCCCCCAAGGTGGTTGGCCTCTTAGAGAGAAATGGAAGCTTTGTGTTCTCACCAATTTTCTCTAAAATCAACAACTCATGAATTTTAGGTTATAAAGTTCTTTATATAGTCACTTCTTTAAATGACCTAAAGAACCAAAAAACCCTAATTCAACACTAAATGGATTTGGGCTTTTGGGCCTTTGTGAATCTTTATTCATTAAGTTGTCATACAACTTAAGTCAATGGGCTTTGACGTTCGAAGCCCATTGGGCCTTAAGGTCCAAAACTATCCCGAGGTCTTTTAACGAACTTATTCGTTTGATTAATTAACATATTAATTAATCCTTGCCATAAATAATTAAACCATTTAATTCATCTCCTTTGTTTCTTCAATCTTCACCTTACTCGGTGTACGATACATTAGGTTCCTTTTAGCGAGGCAGTGGGCGATTAAAACCATTTTACATCGATTGTGAATTGAAACTTACTTTCAATTCTCCCTTTAGTGATTACACACGTTTAGGGCTTCCACAAACCATGAGTGACCCCTAGCAGCATATCATGGCTACCCAAGCTAATCAGAAGAGGTAGAGAACCTATTCAGTTTAGGATTACAAATGCAATACGGTCTTTCTCTAATCTAATACTCTTGACCACATTGTTTGGTTTGATAGTTTATTTATTCATGTCTACTATCCAATGTGATTCATTTGCATTTTATGATTACCTTGAATGTGATTTGGAACGCATTCCCCAATCTCATTCATACTCTGGCCATAGATTTTAATCATATCATAGAGTATTCTCCCTCAAACCATTTTGAAGGTTAGAGATCCCTTGTTGCACATTCACTTGTCTCCATGACTAAGTGGCTTAACCCCAATGATGTCGTGGACACCCCGATGGGGTGACTTTGACATAATCAAAGATCAAGGACTTAACCACAAGACAACAACTGTGATGCCTCAGGTCAAAGGACTAATTTGCATTATCCCAAACATGAGTTCTCATGTGACATGAGTATGAGAACTCCTCGTTGATCGTGTTCAGTGAACTCATTCTCTATTGAGCACCTACGTACTTGTCTTGATGTCACACACACCAATGACTCGAGACTAGTCACTCTCCCTGAGAGAAGACATAGCACGTACTGATCTTATCGGACTGTCAATGCCCAATTGGCAATCCTATGATCAGGAACGTTTAGGATGTGTCTACGAAAGAATGGTCTCATTAATCTAACTTCATTAGATTGCATTCTCCCAATCACATATTCCTTGGACTTTATCGTTTAAGCATATAACATTTATATGAGACGTCTCAAACAATAATCTTTGCCTTTTATATGTAAACTAGATTAGTTTAACATGTGAAATGTCCGTAAAGTATCATCATATGATTGGTTTTAGGGCACATTTCCAACAGATGTTGCGTTGGGTGCGCAGCTGACTTCTGCGTCTTGCGATTGCGACCTAGGAAGGAACTTGTCTCGGCCTTTGGGTTCTAAAGCCTGAAGACAAGGCTGCTAACTTAGCGAAGTTCAATATCAAATTCGGCTTCCAATGTGCCGAATGTAGTAACTCGTAACACCTCACTTCGCCGAGAAGGCTGATGAGATGACCTCGACCAACAAGGATTCGGAAATCCTTCTCGACCGAGACTTGGATAGGTAACCAGTCGGCCTCGACGCAGTGCTGTTTATGCCAACTGAAGATGCTGCGAGATCAGCTAATTCTACGGCGACAGTGCTGTTTATGCCAACTGAAGATGTGTCGGCGAAAAAGAAAATAAAAAAAATCTCAAAGTTGTTGAGAGGGTTTTGCGCAGGGCAGTTTTGGGTGTTGAATTGGAGGTGCTTGAATGTTGTTTGTGACTCTGTATTTATAGCATCCATATTTCCTTGGCACGGCCTGATAACTTGTAGAGTCCCACTGCAATTCATACTTCGCGGAACCGAAATTAATCCTCAGAGACCAAAGCATATCCTTCAGATAGACTTTCGTGATTTTCTAAACCTCATAAAAACCTATCCAAATAAAAGTCTTCTTATCATCATTGCCTAGCCCACCTAGGCTTGTCATCGTTATCCAAGACCATCATTTCCCAAAAATGTCGCATGCATCCTGACCTCATGAGTATTAAATTAATTTTTAATTGTGTTTTACTCAAAAACCCATCTGGATGCATTCCGTATCTTGGTATCCCATTGCTTGCATTAATCCCCTCATAATTGCATCCATCCATGCACCTTGACCTTTCAAACCTTATCCACATGCTTCTCCAATTTGATAGCAGGAATCCCAAGTTTACTCGAACTGTCCATGTTTGAAGATATAATGATCGGATAATTAAAAGATAATTACTATGGCAAAAACCATAATATTATCCTTTAATAATAACAAAAATATCTTCATTTTTCGATCGACGGTGGAGAAGTATGCCTACTTAACGACCTTGATTACTCGGACCAATTGGGTCCAAACAGGAGCATAGAGCTACACTTTCTCAGTACCAAGAGGAGATTTCACGCCTAGAACAAGAGAAAGGCACGGCTATGGAGTTGCCGATCTTGTCTCCCACCGAGTTATAGACTTTGAAGACTTTGGAAGGCTTGCTTGAAGATCGCCTCCTTAGTTTTAGGGACATAGTTTTCGAGTAATGTCTTCCGTTTGTAATCAGGCTTTGGAACCGACTTCTTCCTTTAAAGAAATAAAGTATTCACACTCTTGAATTTGCTCTTTATTCTTCCAAGTGTTTGTTTTTTTTTTTTTTTTTGTTATTGATGATTGTGTGGCTGTACTTGAAGTTTTGAAGTTTCAAGTTGCCTACGTACCCTCGGTTGAGGAGGGATCAAGTCATAACGTAGTTCAAACACTTTTTTTTTTGTGCCGTACGCAGTTTATTCTATTGCGAGCCAAGAGCATGGTGCGTTTGTTTTAGGGGTAGTAGCGCTTCAAGAATCTGCCATTGATGGGGCCGATCTTCAAGTCATCTTCTGCCATGATTAAGTAGGCGTCATTAGTGTAGACTTCTTGTATTACGTAAGGTCCATCCCACTTTGATGTGAACTTGCTTTTTGTTTTGTGAGTTGTGATGATAGGCCTACGCAATGCGAAGACGAGATCTCCCATTTGAAAAGAACGAGTGCGAACTTTTCTATTGAAATCCTTGGAGAGTCGTGCTTGATAACACTCTAAGTGTTGTTGAGCTTCGAACCTTCTCTCATCTAGTGCTTCCAGCTCTTGAAGGCACAACTTTGCATTCTCTTCATCAGTCAAGCCTTCTTGTATAGCCATCCTTAGTAAAGGGATTTGACTTTCGAGTGGTAAAACAGCCTCCACATCATATACGAGAGAATAAGGCGTAGCTTGGGTAAGAGTCCTATGTGTCGTCCTATATGCCCAAAGTGCTTCGCTTATTCTTTCATGCCAGTCTTTCTTTGTTCGGACGATCACCTTCTTCAGGAGGTTACACAATGTTTTGTTGAATGCTTCTGCAAGACCGTTGGCCGAAGCATGATACATGGAAAACTTGTGCTGTTTGAATTTGTATTTCTCGCAGAGCTCATCCACTAGTCGGTTGGAGAACTGTTTTCCATTGTCAGTGATGATGTAGCGAGGCATACCATATCGGTTAATGATATGCTTCTTGATGAAACGGACGACGGTTTCCTTCTTGACTTCCCTTAGAGGTATGGCTTCAGCCCACTTGGAGAAGTAATATGTTGCAGCTAGGATGTAACTTTCTCCTGTAGATGACTTTGGTGCAATCGGCCCTACGACGTCCAATCCCCATGCATTGAATGGTCATGAAGCAACTGTATGGTGTAATGGTTCAGACGGTTGATGTATGAAGTTGGCGTGGAATTGGCAGGCTTGGCACCTTTTGGCGTGTTCCAAACAATCCTTCACCATGCTTGGCCAGTAGTAACCCATTCTTTTGAGCTGAAAATGTAGCTTTGGTTCAGACTGATGCGCCCTGCATACGCCTGAGTGTGCTTCTTCCATGGCTTGATTGGCTTCTTCATCACCTAGGCATCTCAGAAGTACTCATTCAAAAGAGCGTCGGTAGAGTGTTCCTTTGTAGTAGAGAAAGCGAGAAGCTCGTCGACGTATTTCAGAGTGATGTCTAGGATCATCTGGAAGCTTTCCATGCTCCAGGTAGTCAATTAACGGATGTCTTCACTCTTCAGCATCGATTGGAAGTACTGAGATAACATTTGTATCATCTAGTAGCATTTCAATGACGAGCGGGATCACCCATCTTTGGCAAACTAGCACGTCTGCATCTTCCTCTTCTCCTAGTGTCATACTTGAAGCTAGGTTGGCAAAAGCATCTGCCATTTGATTTTCTTTTCTTGGCACATGTTCTAGTGTCACAGTCTCGAATTTTTGTAGCAGTTGAGTTGCCAGCCGGAAGTATGGGACGAGATCATCTTTCTTCACCTCATATTCAGTTAAGAGTTGATTGATTATGAGCTTGGAGTCACCAAATACCTCAAGGCTATGATTCCCATGTTGATCACCATTTGGAGCCCGATGATTAGTGCTTGGTACTCAGCGACGTTGTTGAGAGTTCAGCTTTCTGGGATTCAACTCGGCGCCGGTGAGAGTTCAGCTTTCTGGGATTCATTATCTTGTGCCAAGAGTGCTCCAACCGAACTTTCATGAGCGGCGATGTATAATATGAGCGGTTTGACAGGTGGACTTGATAAATACTTTTTTATGCTTTCAAAAGCATTGTGGCATGCTTCGTCCCATACGAATGGAACATCCTTCTTCATGAGTCGGCTGAACGGTTGACAACGCCCTGCAAGGTTGGAGATAAAGCGTCTAATGAAGGCTAGCCTTGCTTGTAGACTTTTCAGCTCGTGCAAGTTTCTTGGCTCATGCATATTTTGAATGGCCTTGATCTTTGATTGGTCTACTTCAATGCCACGGTGCTTGACAATGAAGCCGAGGAACTTTCCAGAAGTGACGCCAAATGCATACTTTAACGGGTTCATCTTGAGGTTGTATTTTCGCAACATTTCGAACATTATCCGTAAATCTTTTAAGTGATCTGATATTTTCTTTGTCTTGACCACCACATCGTCTACGTAACATTCTACATTTTTGTGTAGCATGTCATTGAAGATTTTCTGCATTGCGCCTTGATATGTAGCTCCAGCGTTCTTCAAACCAAAGGGCATCACCTTGTAGCAATAGATACCTTTTGAAGTGCAAAAGGCTATTAGTTCCTCGTCTTCGAGAGCCATGTGAATTTGATTGTATCCAGAAGAGCCATCCATGAATGACAATGCCTCGTGGCCAGTGGTTGCATCCACCATGATTTCGATGATTGGCAAAGGGAAGTCGTCCTTCGGGCAAGCATCATTGAGGTCCCGGAAGTCTACGCAAACACTTATTTGTCCAGATTTTTTAAGGACAATGACAATGTTGGAGATCCACTTGGGGTATTGCACCTCTCGAATGAAGCCTGCTTCGATTAGTTTGTCAATTTTGGCTTCAATTTACGGGATGAGCTCGGATCGATAGCGCCTTTGAGTTTGCTTTATCGGTCGCGTTCCGAGCTTGACTGCAAGATGATGCATAGCGACGATAGGGTCAAGGCCGGGCATTTCTTTGTAAGTCCAAGCAAAGATGTCTTTGTACTCTAATAGTAGCTAGTAATATTCTTCTATCTCGCCCACACTTAATAATGCACTTACAAAGACAGGCTTCGGTTCCTCACTTGTGCCTTTTGAGCTCCTTGAGATCATCAACCGTGGCTTGCCCCCCCCATCTTCGAGCTGTGGTGGCACAACAGTGACATCTTCCTCGGGCCTTCTTGGATCGTGATGTGGAAGACATCTTGGACCTCATCTTCAGTGCTGTCATCTCGAGCTTGTTGGCATGAAGATCGTCCAGTGTGGATGATGGTGCGCCTTCTTACTTTTAGTGATCCATTTGTGTCAACCTCCAAGATTGCTTGGTGCTTCATCCTTGAAGGAATCGAGCTTCGAATGTCACCTTTTTCTACTAGCCCGTCGAGCTTTTCTTCCTTTGACATTGTCTCCTTCTTTCTAGAAGGCTTCTTAATGTCTTCAAGTTTTTTCAAAGCTGATCGGCGTGGATAAGAGCTAGCTGTGTTGCTTTGTTTCTTAGGTTTTGACAACCTTTCAAAAATAGAGCTTTGGGATGTTGGCGCGTTAAGCCTCTTAAAGACGGAGGTTCGGTCTTGACCACCAATGCTATTAAATGCTGAAATTCTAGGCCTTGAACGATTCATCCTATCGAAGACTGACGTCCGAGGAAGGACTTAGGCTCCTCTTGATTTTGTTCAACGCTCACGCTGATGTGTTAAGTGCTAGCATTTTTCGCTTTGCTTGAAATCTTCACGGGTGCATTTGGTGTGAAGCCGAGCCCAGCTTTGTTGTTGTGTACTCCGTAACCATGCTCCTTCAACTTCTTTTGAGTCTTAGTGAGGTTATGTTCTTTGTCGTTGACGGTGTTTGAAACCTTCTTTCCAGGATTCGAAGAGGAAGCAAAGTCGTACCCAGTTTTCGACATGAGATTGTAGGCGTTTGGATCAAAACCTTCTTCGGTCCTCTTGGTTAGAAGAAAGCTTGGTTCCACCCCCTTTGGTAGAGCTTTTATGAAGCCTTGTGGTAGCCTTGCAACCTTAGCATCACCTAGCTGTGTCAGAGGCAAAACTGCATTTGTCTTGAGCAACTTCACATTATCCTTGTGCCACTGTGTGTCGGCTTTGCTTGCTCCGGTTTCGAACGGGGATTGACTATTCTTTCTTCTTGACATCGGGATGTATCGGAATATGGGTGTATTCGGTCCTTCTGACGGCGTCATACTCCCTTTGGTTGTTGCAGGTTTAGCAGGCTCGTCATCGTTTTTGCTTAAAGATGGCACGGCTTGCCCTTCTTACTTCTTGGGTATGGCTTGCCATTCCTGCTTTTTAGGTGCTGCTTTGCCTGTGGATTTGATGTCTTCTGAAGGAGCTTCGGGCACCATGTCTTCATCCATGTAGAACTTAGCGTCTGCGAAGTGTGATTCGGCTTCTGTGTATGGCTTGGTATCACCTTTACTCTTTCCCGGTAGAATTTTAAGCATTGGTGGAGGGTGGATGGCACTACTTCATTCCCGTGGATCCAAGGCCTTCCTAGGAGCAAGTTGTAGGAAGTTCTTGCATCAATCACATGGAATATCGTGCTTGATTTGAGTTCACCAATAGTCATCTCTACTCGGATCATGCCCATCGCTCTTTGTCCTCCTTGGTTAAAACCCTGGATTAGCATACAGCTTAGGGATAGTTCATCCACCTTGATGCCAATTGTGGTCATTGTTGACTTTGGCATGATGTTTATGGTCGATCCACTATCCACAAGCATGTGGTTGACTTTGTGCTCCCTTATGTACCCAGAGATGAAGAGAGGGCGGTTGTGAGGCCTTGATCCTAGCAGTAAGTCTTCGTCAATGAAGTTGATTACATCATGGATGGCACAGCATGTGGCCGAAGCTTCAAGCCTTCATTCTTGCCGTCTTCCACCTTATGGTCGTCAGGACTCGCCAAGACCGCTATTAGTGCTTTTCGCATCCCCTTGGGCAATCGTAACGCTTCCTTGATGCTGATGTGTGTCGGTAGGCCTTCTTTGGGTGTAAAGGTCATATTTTCCTCTACTGTGATAGCATTGCCTTTCGAGGGCTCTCCTATCTCCACATCCACCATGTGACAGGCAACGGTAGTGCACTGTTGGAAGAAGTCATTCGGGAAGTACTCGTGCAAGGAGACGGGAATGCGTGGCTCTTGCTCCATAGGTGCCCTAACGTATGTTGGCTTAATAGCCCTTACGTTTCCTTTGAGTTTCCTATTGTTGCGGCGGCGGCGGTGTTTTCTCCTTTGTTCCACATTTGGCCTTGTGGCTTATGGTTTTGGCTTCCTTGTCTTTTTGTAGGTCACCAAGGTCCATCCTTCTTCATCGTTGGTAAGTGCATCTTGGTTGCTTGCCCCCAGTGATGGTTGTGCAGAAGGTGTCGTGCAGCTTGAGTATTGACGGGAATGGTCAGGTGTCACTTGGAGAGGCACGGGATCGAAGGATCCACAAGCGATTATAGTAGTATGTGTTGCAGCTGTGTCTTCAAGGTCAAGCTCGATTTGCCCTTGTTGTGCTAACTTCATGATGAGTTCTTTAAGGATGAAGCACTTGCCAACATGATGGCTCACGATACGATAGTACTTGCAATACTTAAGGATCGTTTACGAGATTCATCTCCTCATGACGCTTGCATTCGGGTAGCTCGATTACCTTCTTTTCTAGCAAGTCGTCTAACATTGCGGCCATATTTGAGTTAGGAAAATGGTACACCTTCTGCTCCAGTTCCCTTAAGGTGTTTTTGTACATGTCTTGGGTAAAAGAAGGCTCACCTCTCTTTATCTCTTTTGCTTTGTTCTTGGAGGAGATCTTGATAGGCGCAGATGAGGTCTTGATGGGGGTAGTGTTGACTGTAAAAGCTTCCTTGGCGGGCTTCTTCCCAGTATTGTTTACATTCGGGGCAAACACCTTATCCTTCTTGAAGTCGGTGATCGGCTCATTCTTCCCGTGATTGGCGATACTCAGCTCCATGTCGTGGGAACGAGTTGCCAGCTCCTCAAATGTTCTTGGTTTTATGCCTTGAAGGATGTAATGTAACCCCCAATGCATGCCTTGAACGCACATATCAATGGCAAAGGTTTCAGAAAGCCGATCTTTGCAATCCAGACTTAATGAAAGCCATCTATTGATGTAGTCGACGATAGGTTCATCCTTCCACTGTTTCGTACTGGTCAGCTCCAGCATGCTTACAGTGCGGCGAGTGTTGTAGAAGTGGTTAAGGAACTCCCTCTCTAGCTGATCCTAATTGTTGACAGATTCGGGCTCGAGGTCAGTGTACCAGTCAAAGGCGTTACCTTTCAACGAGCGCACAAACTGCTTGACGAGGTAGTTTCCCTCCGTTCCAGCATTGTTGAATGTTTCAATGAAATGGGCGACATGTTGCTTTGGGTTTCCTTTTCCATCGAACTGCATGAATTTTGGTGGCTGATAACCCCTCGGCATCTTCAAAGCGTCAATCTTCTTGGAGTATGGCTTTGAGTATAGTACGGAGTCATGTGAGCTTCCTTCGTACTGCGCCTTGATGGTGCTAGCGATCATCTCCTGCAGCTGCTGGATAGAGAGAGATCCCATGAGCGCTGCTGCTTGGTCTAGCTCTGGCTTTGTATCGACTTTCTCCATCGGAGGCTCCTCTTCTTCGCCGACTCCTTTCTTTGGTGGATCAACCTTTGGGTCGAGGTTCTCGTCGTCCTGTGCCTCCAGTCGGTTGGCGAGCGCAGTGATTTGCAAATCTTTTTCTTCCACAGTCCTTGTTAGCCTTGCAATCGCTTCATTCATTTGAGTCAGCTGCTCATCGATTGAAGTCGCTCCGGTGGTCATGACTTGCATGGCTGAGCTGCTGCTTGAGTCGGCATCAAAAAGCATGGAATCGGAGTACTTCTTCGAACTTTCCTCTCTTGGTGCTTTTAGCGAGGCCAGGGTGATCATAGGCTCGTGCCTCTGATGTTCTTGCTCCATTGGTAGAGTCGATGTAGGGGTGGAAGAAGCGGCAGAAAGAGATCTTGCCTTGCTTCGAGTTATGATGCCTGAAGTGACACCACTTGCGGCGAGGACGCTCTTGTTTTTCGCATTGGTTGCAAGAATCGCTTGAACCTTCCTTGATGCCATTTGTGCTTTTTGCGGATTTGAAGATAGAGATTGTCCCACTAGGCGTGCCAAATTTGTAAACACGGAAATTCCTGCGATGAATGAGATAAGAACACGTGTACAAAATAATATTTGTATTAATGATTTAGGGGTTACAATCTCTTCTACAAATTTAGCCTCTGATTCGATCTTCGTAATGTGTAGATTTGTGGATTGTGTTGTTGATCCAAGGGCCTTCGAGGCTTGATCTTATGATGAACAGGTGATGAACGATGAACGCTTTCTTCAAGGGGGCCGTCGGGGCTTGATCTTGAATTGTGGAAGTTCTTCAAGGGTCGTTGGGGCTTGATCTTGAAGGAGGGAGTTCTTCAAGGGGCGTTGGGGCTTGATCTTAAATGAGGATTTGACGAAGAACGAAGAGAGTTTTCTTGATCCTTCGAGATTTGCTAAGGAGCTTTGGAGTTTCAAAACTTCAAGGTTTTGGTGTGATGTGAATTGGTTATCAATTGGTTTTTCTAAAATGAATGCATTGGCTTCCTATTTATAGAATTCCAAAACTTGATTTTTAGATTTAAATAATCAGATGAAATAAATCATTTCAGCCAGGTGTTGACACGTGTCCTATTTGATGACTTTTCAGATGATTTTCGATTTTTCGTTGAGTCACATGCTACGTGTAAAATTTATGTGACAGATGAACGTTGGAATTTTAATTATTGATCAACATTTATTTCACCGAAATTTTAATGTTTACAATAGTTTTTAAATTTAAATAATAAATTATGTTTAACCCTATGACCCTTTTGCCCCATCTGCTGGAGATGTTTTTTGTTACAGGGTTATGTTTGGCCTATGACCCTCTGACCTCTCGGTTGAAGATGGTAAAAAATATGACCATACATTGTTCATTAAAATATTAATTTGCTCGAGAACTGTAAAGCTAAAACGTGGTCGGAGATGGCCTAACCTAACACAAGTAACTTTTAACTCCTTCAAACAACTGTAAAAGTCGAAACCACCAATCTGTACGTCTGCTTTTTTTCACTTTTCCTTCTACCGTACGACGCCCACCAAAATAGTAAAACTTACCATCCAATCTGAAGGCGCCACGTCATCATCCCGTTCTCTTCCAACTTGGAAACCACCAAAGTTAGAGGCTTACAGCCTTACAGAAACAAAATAATCAGAGCCTCAGCCTCCCAATTCAACCACTCTCTCTCTCTCTCTCTCTCTCTCTCTCCCCCGTCTACGACAGAGAGGTCGATGAGGTTTCCGCGCTCGCTTGCTCCTTGATTGTAATCTATCCGGTTCATTTCGGGTGAACAAGATGAGACGCTCAGGTTCGTGTTCCATCTTTCCATTTTCTTTTTTAATTTCGCTCAATTGTCGTTGAATTGTTTGGTTTAGATGTTTTGACGATTGGTTTTGTAGTATTAGTATCGATTGCTTTGTTTCAATTTTAAAGTCTTTAAATTTGTTGAATTTTGTACTTTTTTTTACTTATTTATGATCATGGATTTTTGCTAGTATAGATCACGTTTGATTGGAGCTTCATGCTTTGCATTGAATTGAATTAAATTGGTTTTAGAAAGAGCTGAATTCTGTTGAATTATAGGAATACTGGTAATTTAAATTAAGAAAGTCTAAAGTTTAGTCGAAATCTAAAATCCGAAAGTGGGTTAGTTGAATTAGTGAAAGTATTGGAATATTGTGTTGCATGAAAGGGTTAAAGGTTCTGAATTGTTGAAAAAATTAGATTATTAACCAGGAAAATCAATGAGTGAACAGAGTAGGCTTAAAGTTTCTGATTTGTGGAAAAGAAATATAAAAATTGGATCTGTTTAAAATTTTCTTGGTTTTTATCTGAGAACCCTTCTTTGCTCTCTTCTTTTTAACATCTCCATCTTTGCACGCTCCTTTAGTCAAGAAGACGAAGACGGAAAAGTTACTGAGCAGCCCAAACTAATTGCCAATATCACATTCTGTCAAACGTTTGCATTTTAGACAGGTTTCATCAAATCTTTAGTCTTGTGGCAAAACTTTCCATCTTTTCTTAACCATGATTAACAGGGCCCAATGAGAATTGTGGGAAAATAATACTTACTTCAGCGATGGCTTTTCAGTAGTTGGAACACACGGAGGACCTCTCAAATAGAGAGGCAAGGTTTCGAAGCCCCTTCAGTATTTACTACACCCCCACTTATGGGTTACAGATGGGAAGAGAACCACCTAGGGTTCTCAAACTCTCAGTCAGCTGGTTTATGCTGCACGTCCCTCAGGAGCTTTGTAAAATTTATCCTACTCAAGTCTTGGATACTCCCTGAACCACACATTACTTAATAAACCTTGCTTTAAGTTGAAATACATTTCGGATTTGGGGCTATCTGGTTTTGTTATTGCAATACTGCAGACATTAGTAGTTGTACAATGTGTTCTTCTAATGCTTTAAATAGTAACCTATTTGAATATTGCTTACACATTTTGTTGAGTTGGCGTTCCATATTATCTGTGCTTATAACTACTTTAATCTTAATCTGTTCAGCCATTAAAGCAGCTAATAAAGAGTTGGAACGTATTGATGCCGTCTTTATTTCATATGAAAATGCGTCTTCTGGTTTGATTGAGTAAGTCTACTGCACAGGATACTTGTCATAATTTGTGGATTTTGTTATTACTTTTGTTGCAGCTGTTCAAAATGTTATTACATTTTTCCTTTTCACGGATTTAGTGCATTTTCCAGATGGTAGTTGAGAATTTCATGAGAATATAATTTTGATATCAGAATGAATAAAGTATTGGGGTTTGAACAGTTTGTCATCTCATTAATTTTTAGGGGCATCTTTTAGGGAGTGAATGGAAACGGATGGATCACCATCTTTGTAGTAACATAAGATCATTGTTTGTTAATCCCCTCATGGTGACATCTTATATTTAGGGAAGTGCACCCTTTTTACCCTCTACCTCACCCCTATTTAATCTTGATCGTTGATTCCGTTTGATTTTCAATCTGATGGCCATAAATAAAGAGGGGTGTCTAAGAAGCTAAAAAGGGTGTGTGAAAATCACCTTCCTGTGATTATTATTCAACAGAAAGGGTTGTTATTGAATGACCCAATTCTCTCTGTCCAGAAAATCTGCAGGCACCAATAGAATTGCATTATGTTCAAATACCAGATAAAACATCGAAATCATTGTTTTTTTCTTATAGAAGGGAGAAGAAAACTAGTATTGTTTTATAGCATTTCAATTAGAATCAAATTGTAATCATATTTGTATCAACTCCACCTTAATAAAATTTTCCCATGGAGAAGCCGTACTTTTTAAATGCACGCACACCTTTGTTAGGGGAAAATTTGATTTTCCCTTATGACTTATTAGTTATTTTGTGCTCTTTGAACAGCCCAGAGGGAATCGAACGTCTTTGTTCAGATTTGGAAGTTGACCATACCGATGTAAGGGTCTTGATGCTTGCCTGGTAAGTTCAGTTTGGAGTCATTTGGTCCTCACTTCGATATATCCTTGATTTGAATTGTCAAAGCTAATGGACTATGTATGCCAGGAAAATGAAAGCTGAAAAACAAGGATACTTTACCTTGGTAAGCAGCACTTTCTCATCTGCATATCAAAGTACTTTTACGTTCTTTTGTTTTTTGTCATGGAATTATCACTTACTCCATTTATCAATGTGTTGTATGGTTCCACAATTTATTTCATTCATCTAGCATCTAACCTCTACCTTGTTAAATTGTTTTTGATAATTGGATTTTCTCTTAGTTTTGGACCTTCTCACTTTTTTTTCAAATGCCATGTGTCATTGTTTACCCAAAAGAAAAAAAGAACTTTAATGCTTTTGTTTAGGAATTAAAGATGGAAAAAAAAAATTATAATTTCAAATTCATTAATGCCTTGCTTTTTGTGTAAAAACGACACATGGCACTTGTTAAAGTGGAAAGGTCCAAATGCAAAGGTTAGTGCAAAGGTTTGTTGTTGTTTTACATGTCTGGGTGTGTTTACTCGAAGAGATTTATATGTATATACATGGAGTCCTTGGCTTCAAAGGGGAATGGAGTCCTATTTTATGAAGCTATAGGAATAAGGAAAATATATACATAAATATGTGTGCGTGTGTGTATTATATTTATTTACATGCATATGTACACATATGAGGACATGTGTCCATACAGACAAATCTGTATACTCTATACGAACATATAGACACTCAGCTACATATATATATACACAGATCAAATGACACTCGGGTTAAGTTGTCAAGCTTTACAGTGGTGAATAACCTTCTAAAGGATTACTTTGTTCGGGGGATGTAGGTTTTTTTTTTTTTTTGTCAAATGTAGTTCGTGTGGACTTTATGCTCCAATAATGCTGACCACAATGTCAAATCCAAAGTCAATTCCATACTTAACCGTTCGATTCTTGTTCTATTAGAAGTCGCATATTTCTTGATATACTTTTCTGGTAAAAATTGAAACTTGATGTGGAACGTTCTCATATTCATTACTCTGACCGTTCCATTTGTTTCATGACATTGCCAATCTCCTCGTTGATAGGAAGAGTGGCGAGTAGGTCTTAAAGGACTAAGGGTGGACAATGTAAATAAATTAAAGAAGGCACTTCCAGAGCTAGAGAAAGAGGTAGATTTTTAAAATTGCTTTCCTTTACTATGGCAATTTAATTGTTTAACCACATTGACATCACTTTAACGAAAAACCACAGTTTTACACTAAAAAGTCAAACCTAGTACTATTCACTTTACCCTTTATTTTGTCCTTATCATTAAAACTCAAAGTTTTCAAGCCATTTTCATTAGTTTTCCTTTTATTATATTATGAATAGGTCAGGAGGCCATCAAACTTTGTGGATTTCTATTCCTATGCATTCGAATATTGTTTAACAGGTAACAAGCTCAATGTGTCTTTTATGGTTAAATCTTGTAACGTAATTGATTTTTCCTTTTGCTTTTACCTTTTCGTATATGTATTAATATCAGCCATCTGTAATTTTCTTTTGTCATTTACAGAGGAGAAACAGAAGAGCATAGATATAGACAGCATATGCGAGTTATTAAATATTGTTTTAGGATCTCAATACCATTCGCAGGTTGACTTATTTACTCAGTATCTAAAGGTGAGTAGCTGAAAAACATTGCTTTTGTAATGAACTGGTTTTCCGTTTAGTCGGGGAAGTGATTCTTAAATATGCAATTGTTCTAAATCTTTAGTGAAGATGATGGGGATCCTTTTCTCTCAATTTCTTCATATGTAGTCCAATATCTTGTATCTATTCACATTGACGTAACTGACTGTAAATGTAAAATTCTAATTGCTTTGTTTTCTAAACGCAGATCCAGAATGATTACAAAGTCATAAATATGGATCAGTGGATGGGCTTTTACCGGTTTTGCAATGAGGTAATCTTACACGTTGGTCGCTTATTTGAACACCTGCTTTGCTTCTTTTCGTTTTCCTTATTGACTACTATATCGCATGCCTGTCCACATATTCACTACTAGTCACGTCTTATTTCTTAAATGCTGCTCTGCCTTTGTGATATGTTAGCTAACATTTTATCATTACAATCCTTTGCACAGATAAGTTTTCCAGACCTTAGCAACTACGACCCTGAACTTGCATGGCCTTTGATCCTCGACAATTTTGTTGACTGGATACAAGATAAGCAGAGCCAGAGCTGATAAATTTCGGTGAACCTGAGCCTCTGCTGTAAACCCTACAATTCTTGGTGAAGCACTCTTCGAATCCTTGTTTTTTTCAGTGAGATGTTATTTTGGCACCGGCCCTGAATTTTACTGTGATTGGCCTTTTTGCAGGACAGTTGGACACAATCAAATGGCCTCAGGACTTTATTTTTCTTCATTTTATTCTCTTGCAAATATAGGATTTACCTTTGGAAATTGCATGTTTGTGATATGTATATAGTTGCTAAAATCTCGTTGAATGTTATAAACTTATAGCACAGCTTCCATAGTTTATTCTGTTGAATGTCCAACTAATGCTGTAAGTTACTTGAGTTGATCAAGTTGAAGCCACTGAATTATGTTACTTTAGTGTGAAGAGATTTTATCATGAAGGTGTTTGCTAGAATAAAAGCACTTATGAAACTCGAAATTTCGTTTTATCACTTTTTGATATTTTAATACACGACCTTTTTGAAAATTTTCAATAACAAAGAATTGATTTCACTAAACGGACAGTAAACAAATAATAAAGAGACACTAAATATCAATAAGACATGTTTCATTGCCTGTTTAGTGCCCTTTTAGTGACAGAAATCGACTTTTGATTGAATTTTTGTAAAATGTTCGACTTTTGACGAAAGTTTTATTTATGTACATTTCTCAACTATTTTTTCAGGAGTTTTGCGTGGAGAGACTATTAGGCGTATCAGATACAACCATTGATCAACAAAAACACAAATTTGCCTGTGCAAATGTTTGATATTTATCGGTAGGATCGGAATGGAGTCAAAGACAAAAACTTCGAACTTCGGTGTAAGAGGGTAAACAGTGCCTCCACTTTACACGAAAATTTTCTAATTTGGTCCAACAAGTCCTGAAGTAGTTGTATATTTGTCAACCTCATTGAGTCAAAAGACGGGGAAAATATGACAATAAGATGAAGAAACTAGAGGAAGAAAGAAAGAGACAGAAATTTCACTTCGAATACCAAACCAGGAATAGCAAGAGAACGTGAAGGGCATATTGTGGGGCATTCAACTTTCTTTCCTATAGGAAAAGCCACTTTAAACAAAAGCACTTGGGTCCTAAGTTTCTAACCCATACTCTCGTATGAGAGGGAGCACAATGTTCCTAGTTGTAGGCTTTCTTTATTCCAAAGTGAACCTTCTTCAAGAAAACCAGAAACACCTTTCAAATTTTTCGTAAAGTGGTATTTTGAACTACTTTAGTCTATTGCGAAATGAATTCAAACTCAAGTATAAAAGTGTTAGTATAATGCCCTAACTAACTGACCTAACTTGCACCTGCGACCCTTCACTTTCTTTAATCTTCACAAATTTGGTAAATACTTTACTTTCCTAAAGTAACACATACAAACCACAAAAGAACGGAATTGCAATAATGTGTCGACAATCTGTTGGAGGGTTATTGACATTTATCGCCATGTTTTCGATGAAATCAACTGAGTAAGTTCATTATCAATTCATCATCCTAAGAGCAAAGATGTCCAGGTGGTAGAATTTGCCAAGTCACTTGAGCCAGGTAGAAGAAAATCACACAAGGCCAACTTAGGAAACCTTGCAGGGGAAGGAAAAGAATCAAAAGATAACAGAAACAAGAACTTGACTTTGCCTCTTATCTTTAAGCAATTTTCTAGAAAATAAATAAACGCTGCTGCAAATTTCAACCATCAAGAGGATGAAGAAGCAATAATCAAAGGCGAAGAGGGAGGACGTGGGCGTCTTGTTCTGCTTCTACCCCTGCGCAATGTAGTGCCAGAAGGAGAGGATGATGAAGATGAAGGAGAATTAGAAGATATTGCCACATTGTTTGACTGGCTTGTTAACTTGTTCTTATCTCCGTCATCGGCCTTATCTTCGATTCTATGAACTTTGGCCAAATTTTTTAAAGTCACTGGAAGAACACAATTGCAGAGGAAGCCTGCATATTAAGGAATGATTGGTTACCAATAGTATTAAAAACGTAAAACTTTAAGAAGTAGAATGCAACATTTTCTGAAAAGAATGATTTCAAGACGATCATTTTTTCGAAGAGTGAAGAAAGTTGAGATTCTACCATAAAATTAATTGGCTATATGGGGAATAACCCAGCTTACTTACAAATCCAAGAAAGGTCCCTTCTCCATGTGCGATTCATTCTCAACATGCCCCTCATGTGTGGCGAATTTTCAAGCCTACACGTGGACAAAACAAACGGGGTGACGTGGAGCATGTCGTGTGGTCATTGGGCATCACACATGGGACAACCTGCTATGATACCTCGAAGAAAGTTGGTGTTCCAACATAAAACCAATTGGCAATATGGGGAGTAGCCCACTTATGTATAAACCCATGCAAGATCCCTCCGCTCCTTCCATCAATGTGGGAGTGGGATTCATTCTCAACACTAAGTGCATTCTAGCTACTACTACTTCTTAGATGAGCTCCAAGCTCATGTTATCAAAACTTGCCCTTCTGGTTTTATAACTAAAATGTTTGATCCGCATAAACTAAATGAACAAAAGAAAAGAACTTCTTAGTTCTTACCGATTCTAGCAAGCCGATTAACCCAACTTGGAATTGGATTTCCAGTCAATGTGATACATGCATCATTGCAGAAATGGTTGCAGTTCTTGGTGACCAAATTGTAGGCATTTCCTTTGTATTTCGCTGCAAGACCTTCCCACACTGCCCTCACTTCTAAAGGCCCAACAATGGTCTTCCCGATCAGAATCGATTTCCTAAATGTAAACCCATCACATTTTTTCGGTTCTCCTTCAAAAATTCCAGATGTTGGATACTCGTGAGCTCCAAATGCATACTCCACACCATGCACTGCACAAGTAAATCCAATCAAAAACCTCCATAAACATGAAAAAATACAACAAAATGGAAAAACATTTCAAATATCCTGTAGAGCTTGTTGTAACTGGAAACTGAAGTGAAAAATAATTCATGAACCTTCGATTTCTTACCAGAAGTTGGCGAGGAAATTAGCAGTTGTTTATCACACTAACAATACAATATTTTCGGATTCGAGGACTTGAATGACTCACATCAATCCTTTATCTTGTATTGCTAAATCATTCAAAACCTTGAACTTTTGTTTTTGAATCAAAATTTAAAAGCAAATGGGATGTATGTTTATCCACTACCTAATCCAATTGAAGAACATACATCTTAAACTACAAATAATCCATGGCCAAAGACACAGCAACCAAAAGGTTAAACCCAACTCTTTTCTGCATTTTCTCATCTGCCAAACACAATTATGTATATTTTATCACCAGCCAAACACAAAGTAAAGTTGGTAGAACTAACCTTGTACACCAGAATGGTAAACTCCAAGGCCAAGCCAATAAGCGTAGCCATTAAAAGGTGAGAGATCGTATACATTGAGGTACACAGGCACCGATCCACTGTCCTCCTCCTCCTCCTCAATGGCACTTCTGCACACACTCTTTTTACACAACATTTTCACTCTCCTTTCTTCCTCTTCGCTTCTGCTGCTGCATTCACAGACCAAGAAACATTTTCAGCTGCACAACAACAACATCCTCCACCAAGAATGCCATTGAATTACAATACAATTTCCGAGTTGCTTTTCGGATTCTAAATCATGGGTTTCCTTCTTTGCTTCCAAAAAATAATGGGTTTTTAACTAATCTGCTGATTGTTCAAGTGGGAGAGGAAAATTTTGAGAATCTTCTGCTGATGGCTGATGGCTGATGCCTTGATGGTTGATGGGCTCAACAAGTGAAAGTGAAAGGAAGTGCTGCTGCTGCTGCCGCTCTTTGCTGATAGCTGATGGTTAATGAGAAAATGGTTGGTACAGTGTTATATAGATCTGGGATCTGTGGAATAATTGGGGTTGGATTTGACTGGAGTTACAGGGGGAAAAGGGTTATCCTTAGTTGGTTACAAATCTGAGCTGGTCTCAGTCTCAGTCTCAGTCTCAACCCACCTTTAAAAATTTGAATTGTTTGGGAGAAAGTAACATACACTCGTTACGGAACATACTGGGTTTCTTTTTCCATTATACTTATAATCTAGCTATACTATTATTTGTACTATCTTTCTAATGGGGATAGAGTTCGTCAATACATGTGAGTCTAATCTCTATTACAGAGATGGTACAAGTGATACTACAACTAAACGGTAAGAATAACATTTTTGTTTGGGAAATTTTATTTGAACTCGTATAACCTCTTTTTACACCAAACTTACTCTCCATACCCATATTATTTTTAATTAAACTATTAATATCTTTTTAAACCCAATTTTATTACCTAATGACACACCCCAACCCGGGATGTCCACTAGGACTCCGAATCGAGCTGTGATGGCCGACACCTGGAGGGTGACGAAGCCATAAAGTATGATGATGTGGAGAAATGTGAATAAATTTAAACATAAGAGTGCCTAAATACAAGAGTGCGTCATGAGCGGAAATGAACCCATTTCACACGTGACGTCAGAGCATAAGTAAAGTACAGTAGAGTGGATTGAAAATCATACCATCGAAGGTAATCTCCAATACCAAGACTTGCCACGAATCCTCGTCGATACGAAAGCTCTACTATTAGACCTGGAGGGATAAAAACAAGAGTGAGTGGTTAGAAAATAGGGCTTTAATAAAGACCTTCTAAACGATATAATCTCTCACCGTAACAACTGTTTAGCTTCCAAAAAATCATACTACGGATAAATATGAAATTAAAAGTATACTAACATTAAATCCAGAAGTATACCATGTCACAGCATCTCATCAGCAATATAAATAATCAAGTGCTTAATAACTCATATTAGCACGCCAGTCGGAGTCACCTATGGTGACCTGTGCGACTACAACCATATCTCATCAATCAATGCTAGCTTATAAGTCAGAGTCACCTATAGTGATATGTACGACTTATTCATATCTCATCACATATCTCATTACATATGCTAGCTCGTCACATATCTCGTTACATATGCTAGCTCGTCACATATCTCCTTACATATGCTAGTTTATCACATATCTCCTTACATATGCTAGCTCATCACATATCTCATTACATATGCTAGCTCATCACATATCCCATTACATATGCTAGCTCATCACATATCCCTGCACACGAGTCGGAACCACCTATAGTGGTCTGTACGACAGGACTGGGTGTAAATAAATACGCTCTAGTGCTACGATCACGTGAAGACTGTGCGAATAATCGCGGGTCACCTACAAGTCGGAACCACCTATAGTGGTCTGTACGACAAGCCTGTGCACCTACCTTGAATCCAAGGTGAGCGTAAGGTGCGGGAGGTAAACATCACGTGAAGGACAGTGCCCTGACCACGGGCAGGAGCACTAACACCGTGGTACAGGTTTATAAACTCTACTCACATCCTTTCATCACTAATTATTACTCAATCATACCAACATTATATACTCACCTGAACTTACCTTGACCTCCATATTGTGTGAAACACTATGCGGATTTGTACCAAATTACATACTAAAATATAAACTAATTATGGCATGGCATTTATAAAACGTAAAACCACAATTTCTCGTTTCTTCACACATTGATTTATAATCAACATTTAATCACCGAGACATGAGGTTAAATCTCGCATTTTTCACCAGATTCCTTCACATTGCTCAATTTCTCAAACAAGGCTATTGTCTCAATTATTTAGTCTCATTTATGGTATGGCTGCGTCTAACGTCTCATTAGACTGCCTACGTACCCTAATCAGGGATCAAGTCATTCGTAGTTCGCATTAGTACTTCAAAGCATTAACAGTAATTATATGCAATAATCAATTTCTGACCGTTTTTGTCAATTGTCAATCATATATATATATATATATATGATAGAAAGGAAAAGACCCACTCACCTGAGGTCTGCGCTACGACTTCCTAGCACGCCTATCGAGACATCACGAACTAGCGTCGCCTGTGACCAATTATCAAATCACATCTCAGAGTTCTGACCGATAGAATACATAATTTACATAAAACACATCACTACGTAATTCAATTCGGAAGATCTGCATCATGGATTTCCGATCCGTTGCTTCCAAAGATCCACATTATACTTCTAGAACAACATCCTAAGGTTTCATTACGATCCAACGGTTCGATCTCCGCCAATTGCCCAAAACCGAATGGCGGTCAACATTTTATTTTATGAACTTACAACTCCAATTCGAGAAGATCCGTACGTCGGATTTCCGATCCGTAAGTTTCTATGGTCCTTAAATATTACGTACTATAACATATTAAAGTTTGGTGACGATCCAACGGTCAGATCGTCGATTCATATCTTTACCAAGTAATGTAGAGGATTTAGATTCCAACAATCAACCTACGTCATACAATTACCAAAACTGAGCTCAAGGCATCTAATTAGCCTAAGAATAACATCGACGGCCCCTTGGCCACGCGCCCCAGCTCGCCAGAAAACTCAACTATTTCTAAAAATTCTCAAAAATTACAAAAATGAAGATCTCAAAGAGTAGAGCAAACTTTATACCTGTGGCCAAGTCCAATTTGGCCTGGAAAGGCTCCAAATTTCCTCGAATCCGCCAGGAACCCTAAAAATAGGTGTTCTTGATTCGTCCCCAATTCGACTCTGACGCTCCAACCAATGATTGGGAATTGTTCTAGGCTTCAAGGGAAGTCTACTGGTGGTGGCAATTGGAAGAATTTGCTTCAGAAATGGGAGAATCGACATAAGACCCGTCGGTGTCACCATCGCCAAATGTCACGGATTTAACCCAATTTCCATCGAATCTTGATAGAAGAATGAAGAGGAAGTGGTATGGTGATGATTGCAGGTGGAAGTGGGATGAAATTCGCCTGAAAAATGGCTCGGAACCGCCGGAATTCCACCGGTTTCGAAACCGGGTTGGGTGTGGGTGAATGGGTTACCGAAAGGGTTCAGGTTGGGTGCTCTGCACCTTTCTCCTTTCTCTCCTCTCTCTTCATTCCCATTGGTCCGTCTCTCTCCCCTCTTCTCCTAACTGGTCCGTCTCCCTCAACTCTGATTGGGCAGCCAATGCCTTGATTTCTTTCTTCTCTTTCGTTTCTCCTTCTTCCTCCATCAAATAACCTTCTTTTTTAAAAATGGTTTGAATGCACGGATATAAAGAAAGACATAAGATAGTAATATACCCGCTTTGGATCGCTATAGAAATATTTCGTACATCTCACTAAACGTTGGTCCACGAAAGTCAATACCCTCGCATCTAGGGTATTCTCGTGAATTCACATTTTAAGATTTATAAAATCATAAAATTTGGGACGGGTTGTCACACCTAAACTACCCTCATAAACCCAATTCAATATGTAAATTTATCTTTACACCCATACTACTAACTTGTTGAATTTGTCTTCTTTCTTGTGAATTTGTGATAACTTTTTCTCTTACAGAATAACCAAATCAATATGATTTAGATTCTGATTTATGCATTCCCTGATTTTGGTTTTTACTGAGTTTGATTTCGAGACTTAAAGGTCAAAGGCTACTTGCAGTTTTTCTTTAATCTTGTTATATTTCGCATTTGTTAGAAAAACATCAGTTGCAATCTTGTTTGATAGGTTTATATATACAAGTTTAGGTATGGGATTGATGTCTGGCCCAACACCCTTTGCGGTCATATTGTTGCCAATTCCATCAGCAATTTTACTCTCTTCATTGTGTCCTTTTGGGTGATTACAACTTTTATATTAACATTCGGCTTCAAATCTTTGTTACAATGTTAAAAAAAAAACTTGGCCGGTGATTTTCACACTCGATTGAATCTCTTGCACTCCTCCCTTTGAGTGCAAAACACTTAAAAGATGATTGACAAAATTGCTATTCAAAAGTTTATGTTTTTTTTTCCTTTAACTTTTTACCACCTTTTAGCAATAACCCATAATTTTTCTATAGGTGCCTATGCTCTTTGCCATTTGAATTTAGTTTTATGAATATTTACATAAATATCATCAATTTGGTTTGTGCTTGACCAATTTTAACTAGTACATAATCTACATCTTCTGTCTCCTTTGCCTTGACGTTGGAGTGATTGCCTCAATTTTCTATAGGATGGACTGGGAAGTCCACTACTACAATATTAGCTTTAGGTGGCGAATGATGGTGGCGGATTTAGAAAAATATTGTCAGATAAATTATATCTGACACATCATTTAATTAGTGGCGGATATTAGAAAAATCATGTCGGTTATATTCAACATAAATTCCTGGCGGATAATTACTGACGGATATTATAAAACTCATGTCGATTATAACCAACATTATTTTTGAATTTAAAAAAATATATATTTTTGACAGATTCTGGCGGTTTTTAAGTTACTGGTGGCGGTTTTTAGGTTAATTGACACACCCCGACCGAGATCAAGGCATGCTGGCTGTCACGTGAGGGTGACGTAGCCATGTGCACAGTACGGAAGCAATGAAGATAAGAATTATACGAATAATTAAAAACCGAAACTACTAGAGTGCACTACTAAACAGGAAGTGTTAGGAGTAAGATACAAAAGTAAACACTCCTAATCAGAGCATATAAAGTCTAGGTGCAGTCCAGTAGGACAAGTACTAATTATACAGTACCATAAGATGTCTCACAATTATTTAGATATGTCAGAACCGCCGAAGTCCTCGCACCCAGCAACTGCAAACTTACCTAAAACCAGGAAGGGCGCAAAACAGAAAACGTGAGTGGGCAAAAACAAATGTTTTACAAAACCGTTTCATTTATCAACATATCTAACCCCTCGCTGTAAAACATGTATAATTTTTCCCAAAATCAAGATATATGCATATACATAAATATATATATGAAATTATATCAATTCAAATCATGCTTCACATAGTCATATTCATATGTATGCCATGCTAAGATATAACAGAGTAAGCCATTCAGGTAAGAATAACTTCATAGAATTATAACATATTAGCCGGAACCCCTGTAGTAGTCTGTACAGCTGAATTCATAGCTCAACATCAATCTAGCCGGAGTCACTACAATGACCTATTAGGCAACATACTGCACAAGAGTCGGAACCAAAGAAAAAGGTATGTACGACAATAATGGGTGTAATATAATTATGCTCAATACTACTCTCACATAATAGTTGGGCGATAAATCGCTAGTCACCTACGAGTCGGAACCACCTAAGATGGTCTATGCGACAAGACTGTGCACCTAAATTGGATCCAATATGAGCATATGGTGCGGGAGGTGACATAATAAACAGGCTTGTGACATAACTCTGGCTAAATCACAATCACCCTAGGTGCAGTTTTATGAGCTCAACATTATTCAATCACATATCACATCATTGACAATTCACATAACCAAACATAACTCACCTGAGCTTACCTGAGAGTCCACAGCACCACATTTATATATATAAAGCATCATATACCAATTCATATACTAATTATACTTACATGCATGGCATTTACGGCATACTTTCATTTAAACACATATTTCTGGGAAAATATCAAGTATATAAATATATACTGAAAACTAAAAGCCCACTTACTGGTATGTCAAAGGGTCGTAGCCCCCGAGTCGTCCTTGAACATGCTCGTCCTCGGGATAAGTCTCACCTATATGCGAATTAACTATAAAAACGTTATTTAAAGCACATAGGCAAAACTAGCTAATAACTTCTCATACAATGCTCAATTTTGGTATTTGAATATACCACAGTGACCTACACAACTCCACGAACATCCCCATATTTTTAGAATAATTTTCTGACCACCCACGCGCCGCCACGCGCCGGCCAAGGCACGACAATACGCGCCCCCACGCGCGGCCACGTGACAGGCATACTGACGGCATCAGTCAACGCCGTCAGGAATATTCTGTGGAATATTATGTCAAATAGTAACAGAATCTGTTAAATTTAACTGACGCCGTGTATTATTCCGTCAAACTTGACGGAATATTCCGTCATCCCTAACCTTGAACCTTCGGCGACCGTTGCCGGCGCCGGAAACTGGGTAAAATTTTAAAACGCTTATTCTCCTTCGTTTCTTCACCTTTTTTAATGAAACTTGAACCATTGGAAAGCTGGAGATGAGAGGAACGATGTTATACCTGTTTGAAGCCTCGAAAACCACTGAATCACGCCTGAGCAAGCTCGATAATTTTGGCCAAACTTGTAGTGCTTCGATCTCAGTCCTCCGACGTCCAATTCACTCCATTTTTCTTCTTCGAGCCTCACAAGGACGTCCTAAAGCTTCCTATGTCCTTAAAATTCCCTGAAACACAAGGTTTTACGTGTGCATGAACAATGCACAAAATCGGGGTTAGGGTTTCTCGGGTTTTTCACGGTTTCAAGTCCTAAGAATAGTATAGATGTACTCAGAGGCTTGCAAGGAACGAGAATCTCACCTTTAGAACGTCGATCCGTGCATGAATGTGAGCTTTGTTGCTTGTCCGTACGTGAGGGAAAGAGAAAAAGTCCGAGAGATGAGAGAGCACGGAAGAGAAGAGAGAGGGTGCGTGTGTTGTGTGTGAGATCCACGTGGTCACCACCCAACCAAGGAAATAACATCTAAGTCTCCCAAAATAAGTCACACACACTAAAATTTCAATATCCAAGGATAAAACCGTCATTTTACATCACCGATAACAATATTTCGGGACGGGCTGTGACATTAATGGTGGCGGTTATAACCAACAGCAATTGATTATTTTATTATTTTAGTATTCTGGCGGTTATTATTTTAGTATTGTGTCGGTTATAACCGATAAAAATTCACTTTACACCAAACGCTTTTCAATTTGTTGTTCTTTCAGATTTCGTTTTCTTCCTCATCTTCATTTTACTCGTTTTCTCTTCATCTTCAATCTTTCTCTTCTTCTCCCCTCAATTTGTAAGTTTTTCAATTCTTTTGCTTCATATTTTAAAATGTTATATTGATTAAAAATAAATAAACAAATGGTTTAAATATTTTTTTTTTCACACACGGTCCCGTTACCTAATCTCTGAATGTTTATTTTTTTTGTGATTTTTTACACATGCTATCTCGGAGTATATACAAACATATTTGACGGTTGGATCGTTGAAACTAGTTTTGTAGAATGCATATCCTATCAAATTGATAGATTTAACAAACACTTAAGAGTTAATGTTATACTTCCATTAAGTATAAAAAATTATCCACTAGTGTAAATATTTTAAATTGAAGATCAAATTCATTCAATGCATTCTTATAGGGTCGAGGATTGTAGCTATAAAAATTTCACAAAATCAGAGCTAAAATAACCGTTAAATTGTGATTTTTCGTTTATAACCGTCGAAAACTTTTGTTATGTTACCTAATCTCTGAATGTTTGTTTTTTGTGATTTTTTAGGTATGCGATCTCGGAGTGTGTATAAACAAGTTTGACGGTTAGATCATTGAAAAAAGTTTCGTAGAATGTGTATCACGTCAAAATGGTAGATTAAATAACTTAAGAGTTAATGTTATACTTCCATTAAGTATAAAATAAGATTTTGTGGTATCAACTAGTGTAAATATTTTAAATTGAAGATCAAATTTATTCAATGCATTCTTATAGGGTCGAGGAGTGTAGCTGTAAAAAATAATTAAAATTTGAGCTAAAATAACCGTTAAATTGTGATTTTTAGTTTATAACCGTCGAAAACTTTTGTTCTGTTACCTAATATCTGAATGTTTGTTTTTTGTGATTTTTAGGTATGCGATCTCGAAGTGTGTACAAACAAGTTTGACGGTTAGATCATTGAAAAAAGTTTCGTAGAATGTGTATCGCGTCAAAACGGTAGATTAAATAAACACTTAAGAGTTAATATTATACTTCCATTAAGTATAAAATAAGATTTTGTGGTATCCACTAGTGTAAATATTTTAAATTGAAGATCAAATTTATTCATTGCATTCTTATAGGGTCGAGGAGTGTAGCTGTAAAAATAATTAAAATTGGAGCTAAAATAAACCGTTAAATTATGATTTTTCGTTTATAACCGTCGAAAACTTTTGTTATGTTACCTAATCTCTTAATGTTTATTTTTTGTGATTTTTTACGTATGCAATCTCAGAGTTTGTACAAATAAGTTTGACGGTTGGATCGTTGAAAAAAGTTTCATATGATGCATATCGCGTCAAAACGGTAGATTAAACAAACACTTAAGAGTTAATATTATACTTCCATTAAGTATAAAATAAGATTTTGTGGTATCCACTAGTGTAAATATTTTAAATTGAAGATCAAATTCATTCAATGCATTCTTATAGGGTTGAGGAGTGTAACTGAAAAAAATCATCAAAATCGGAGCTAAAATAACCGTTAAATTGTGATTTTTCGTTTATAACCGTCGAAAACTTTTGTTATGTTACCTAATCTCTGAATGTTTGTTTTTTGCGATTTTTTACGTATGCGATCTTGTAGTATCTACAAACAAGTTTGACGGTTAGATCATGAAAATTAGTTTCGTAGAATGCATATCTCCGTTAAATTTGCCTAAATTTTGAAGTGGGAAAAGTAATTTGTGCTAAATTTTTATTTATGTTTTTCAAGTATTGATTAGACAATATTTAGTTTGTGTGATGACATTTTCATTGTAAAATTCTCTTTTTGTTTCTTTATCGCATATTTTACATGGGTTATTATCTATTAAACCAAAAGTGTAAAAATTATCTATTAAACCAAACAATTATTTATTTAATTTTTTAAAACGTATTCTATTTAAATACATATTATTTATTTATTTATTAAACCAAACAATTATTATTTTATTTTTTTAAATTGTAACAAAATTTTGGGGGGGAATTTAAAATTTTTGGAGGGAATTTTGGGGGGATTTTTGCCGCCATTTTGTTTATGTCGGTTATAACCGACAATAATGAAACTTTTATGTTCGTTTTTATTTAAAAAATAATTTCTGTCGGTTGTAACCGACAGTAATGACAATATTCCAAAATAAAACCCCTCCATCTCTTTCCTTGCGCCGGTGCTTCTCCCTTCCCCTTTTTTCCTCATTTCCTTCTCCTTCTCGCTTCAATCACCATGGATGAACCAGGCAGAAGCTATGCAAGCCCTTGAGTACAGAGACAAGCAAAGCGTTGTAAGTCCTTCCACATGCTTCCTGATGAGAAAATAAATTCACGCACAAATTTAAACCCTATTTGTGACGATTGTAGTAATGATGTAAGTAGGGATCGTTCTAACCGGGGATTAACTAGGGATGCTAACCAATGTAAAATTAATTTAAAAACGTAAAAACAAAATTTAAAATACTAAACTAGACTCAAAACACTTAAATAGAATAACTCAAAATAAAACTAACAAATAAACTAAAATAAATCAAAAGACTCAAAACAACTCAAGACTTAAGAAAACACAAACTAAAATGATTTCTAATAAATCTAACACTCTAAAATAAAATGGGGGATTGATTTTGATGAAAAGTAAATTAAACTTAAATAAATTACAAAATTGACAAAAACATAAAATTAAGGTAAAATGATAAATGACGGACTGGCTAGAGGATTATTCTCCACACATGCCACATATGCAACCTAAATTGATTTTCAGTTGTTCTTTCAATAAATTGTAAATTCTCAACGCCCCAAGTTAATTAGGTCCGCTTAAATTAACCTTCAGATTTTCCTACTTTTATTAGGTTGGATGATTGCATACGACAACCCAAAACATTCCCTACAAGTTCCCTACATGAATTGCATAATAGAGATACAAGTAAGAATCATTAAGTTTTATGAAAATCATAAGCATTGACGAGGCACTTGTTACTATGAATTGCATGAAACTTATGCCAAGAATTTACCTAACGCGATCGTTTATAAGCGACCTTCACTACTTGTGAATATAAGTTCATAACGATTAGGTGAAATTCACTTATATTCTAGCATCAAATTCATGCATGTAAATTAAGTATGCATCCTTAATCGACATACAAAAATAAGTTATCAATCAAGCAGTTAAGCAAATTAAATCACAACTCAGAAATCACAACTGAAGGTAATCAATTCAAATTACAAATATATCCATGGTTTTGAATTAAACTCTAGCCAAAATAAAATTAGTTACACATTATTAAAATTAAACAGGAATAAAACTTGAGTTTAGGAACGAATTAACCGAGAGAGAGAGCAGTGAAACTTTGCTGCTTCTGTCCCTGCGCTCCCTGCGCTCCCCGCACGTGTCAGCTGCCAATGCAAGGCAGCTCCTGGATTTCTGCGTGCTGCCCTCCTTTTCCGTGCCAGCTGCACCAGTCTCCGTGCTGACCTGCACCGTGCTGACCCCTGCTTAGCTGCCCTGCGTGCTGCCCTCAATTCCCCCGAAGCCTTCCCTGGTTTCTGCGCAAATCCCGCACTCCCAGCTTCCTGCCTCACCTGACTTGCGTCAGGATCTCCTTTTCTTCCCGTGTCACGCTGCATGAGGCAGCTCTTCTTCTCCAGCTGCCACAAGGCAGCTATCCTCCTTCACCTGTCCCTCACGTCTCTGGCCTTCAAGCTGTGCTGCAAAAAGCCGCTTGCGTCAATCCTTGTCTCTCCTTTATTTCCGTGCTGTCTTCTCCAGCTGGCTCCTCTCGCCTGCCAGCTATCCTCGCAGCAAGGCAGCCCTCAAGCTGCCCGTTCTTCCTCCTCCACGCGTCAGCTTCTGCTCGACTTTCCCCCCCCGTCTTCCAAGTGTTCCCACTTAATTTCTGCGTCACTTCTTTCCAAGCTGCCAAAGCAGCGTCCTCCCCCCCTCCTTCACGCCATGACTCCTCCACCTTATATTTCTATTTTCCTGTCAGTGCATTCTTCCACTCACCATTTCCTTCTTATTTTTTATTTCCTCAGTGCACTGGTGCTCACCCCACGTTTTTCTTTATTTCTTCACAGCTGCCAAGCAGCTTCTTCTTTATTTTCTAGTGCTTCTTTTCCCCACTTGTTTTATTTCTTTATTTCTTTTTCTGTCCGCTCCATTTTGTCTGCCAAAATGTTTTCTTCAGTTAATAAAATAAGTGAGCAAGGTAGAAATGACAAATTTATTACTTAAAATCACACTTGTGCTATTTTTATTTCCTTAGCTAGATAAATTCGATAAAACACCAAAACAAAGTAAATAGCACAAAAATATGAGGAACTAACTAAGAAAAAACGAGAGAATTTGAAGTAAAAATATATATAAATATGATCCGATCAAATACCCCCACACTTAACTTTTGCTAGTCCTCGAGCAAAACAAACGAAAACAGAAAAAGTAATAACATGAAAATTATTAGTTTCCCCTATATTACCCTCATAGAATTTCATTCGAAAACACAAATCATCAAGAACCATAGCTAACACCAACAAGCAATTTAAGTTCATTTTCCTTACTCAAATATTAGCAGTAATCTTTGAAACATCCTTGAAGTGTAGTGTGTGAGATAGCCATGCTCATGCAATTTCAAATTTTTATTTTTAAAAACACCATATGCAAACTAGCGACCTTCTCACGGGATATGCACTCAATCACACATGTGTTTAGTTTTAATGTGTTTCGCTCAAAGAAACAAATGTGAAAGTTCTACCATAAGCTTGCATAAAGATCACTTCTCCACAGTCATAATTGCAAAACTTAAATCAAGAGGACTTTTATTGGATGTAATGAGGCTTAGGGATAGGGTTATTGAAACGAAAGAATAGGAAAACACAAGTTCCAAGCTACATTGCAAGCAATTATTTTCTTTAGATTTATAAGAACTCAAGCTCTCCAACGATTCTTCTGACATCTCCAACCACACCCTGAAACTGAAACTTTAAAAACTTTTTATTTTCTTTGTATACAATCTTTTTTTTTTTTTTTCTTTTTCTTTTCTTCTTTTTTTTTTTTTTTTTTTTTTAATACAAACATGAAATACCCCCACACTTATTCTTTTGCCAAACACCTTCAAAGTACTTCACAAACGTTTCTCATAAGACAATCTTGCATTGCTCGCTTGGAAAGGGTAAGGAAAAATATTTATTTCAGGCATAAGGGGAGACATATCTGGTGATAAGAAATAAAAGGTTCACATATACGGCTCAAATTGGCAATCTAATGATATCATTTTTCTTTGGGAAACAAGGTTATTTGGGCCATGGTGGTAAACCTAATGCCTCTATCATTTTCAAGTTCATGCAATCAATGACAAAAATTTCGAAAGATCGTTATGCAAGTTCTAGAGATGTATCTCACATAAGTTCATCACACATGAAAGAATAGGAGTGTATGAAAAATGCACACACTTTCAATAGGCTCAAAAACTCACATAGGATGTATATGGTCACTAAATTCACATATGGAGCTTTAAATCATGCTTTAATTTCACATCAACAAGGCTATGTGCATTTGGTTTTTTCAAAGATGAACAAAAATGTACAAACTAACACGAGAATAAGGAATTTCACAGAACACATGTTAACTAAGTTCTTGATCATCATGGTTCAAATTTTATCCAATTATATCATTGGGTCGGGAAACTAACAAAAAAATTCTAATTCAAAACAATAAGGAAAACAAGGAAATATTTTTGGATTTTTTAAATTTTTGGATTTTTTTTTTCTTTTTTTTTTTTTTCTTTTTTTATTTTTTTTTTTTTAAAAACAACAACTTATTTAAGAAAACACAAAGCAATAACATGGAAACAAATGAAACCAGTTCAAAGTCGACGGTACAAAAATTTGCAATTTGGTCATTTTTCATACTCTTTACCCCCACACTTAAACTAGACATTGTCCCCAATGTCAGAAAATATAATAAAATGCAAAAAATAAAATAAATAAATAAAAAGAAACAAAATAAAGCAATAGGACTGAAAACTTCCCTAATTTGCAGAAAAAATCAAGCGATGACCCCCAAGCTAAAATTCTGCAATCAACTTCAAGGGTGGAAATAACCAAAAGTTCCTGCAAAGAAAAGAAATAAATCAGTTAAGCACGCAAGAAAATATAAAAAAAAACAAACAAACGAAAAAAATTAAAAATGAAAATAAAAGACAATGAATAAAACTAATAAGTGATCATTGGTCCTGTTTGGTGACTTTCCACAGCTTTGAACTTGAACTGGCCTCGGAACTTCTTAGCAAGGAAAATGAGACTTGATTGGTGGTGTTGTTGAAGCTTCTCGAGCTCTTGGTTTCAACTCAGACTCCTTCTGCCGGGTTGATTGAGTCTGCAGGCTACATTCTTCTCTTTTTGTTCTTCTGCATGGCAGGTAGGCACGAGGTAGAGGTGGTGGTCTGCTTCTTTGTTCAATCTGTCCAAGTGCCGACCGATTGCCTTTCTTTCACCTTGACTCGTAGCCAAGAGCAAGGGTAAAGGAAAAGCGTGCCATGAGATATCTTTGCCTCTGACTCTGATGATATGGGATACTTTTGCTTTTGAAGAAGTATCGTTCCACAGGTGTATGCTTGAACTGGGCTGGGGAACTTCTTAGCAAGGAAAATGAGACTTGATCTTGAAGATGAAGCAGCACCTTGTCTCCACATGCTTCAAGTAACATTTTCACTTGCCTTGGCTGTTCTCCAGGCAGATGTGGCGTCTTCTTCGGAAGTACATAAGCGGTTGAAGATGAGCACTCGAGAGCAATGCTAGGTAAGCAATGCTAGGTAAGCAATCAGGAAGGATTTCCAGGCAGTCGGTTCTTAGATTGGAAGAATGACACCGAATGCTGGCTGATTGCCCGCTTTCTCCTTATCACAAAGACAAGGACAAGGACAGGGAGAAAGCGTGATATGAGATACTCTTGCTTTCAACCTTCATGATATGAAATACTCTAGCTCTAGATGACTTATTTGCAAAGGTATCCCAGGGAATGAGAAACACAGAGAAACTCGAGAGGGTTTGTTGGAAAGGCATTTTGGGAGATGAAAAATTTCGGAGATGAAGAAGTGTTGAGAGTGTGCCTTTGCTGTTGAAGGCGAAGGTAGAAACTTATAGAACTTTTCTTCACAACCGAAACTATTCTTTTACCCCTGTCGGCAGCCGGTGGATGGATGAACAGTACAGGTTACGCGCTTTCTGAAAAAGCCACCCGTAATTTGCGCAAAGCTGACAGCGCGCGTGACGAATGACGACAAAATTGGAAAAGCTGTTCGCCTCGTGATTCCTGACCGCTCCGACTTTTGAGAGAGACGCCCGACTTTTGAGAGAACGGCGTCCGACTTTTGAGAAAGGAACCGACTTTTGAGACGGAGACGCCGCTTTTGAGAAAAGAATCCGGCTTTTGAGAAAGGAGCCCGGCTCTTCGATTTGCGAGAGGGCGCCTCTTCGACTGCTGAGTGATGCCTCTTGATTTCTTCTTCTTATAAGAACGCTCATTTTTTGTTCCACAACACACTTAACACCCCCTTCTGTAAACACTTCCTCCTGCAAACACTCCCTCTTGCATTTTCTTTAATCTTGATCAGTTCGACTCTTCATTATCAACACCTTCAAATATGTCTTGCCCCTCTGACCGTCGCCTTAACTTGAATGTTGGGGAAGATAGTGATATATCTTCTCCAACCAACATTTGGCAGCCATCATTCATATCCCCAAATGGTCCTCTTACAGTTGGGGATTCCATGATGATGAATGAAACAACCGCATCGGTGGTGGCCAGAAATCTGCTCACTCCTAGAGACACTAGGATACTTTCTAGGCGGTCCGACGAACTAGCTGTCCAGGACTCTTTGGCCTACAGCGTCCGATGCGCAGGTTCCGTATCAAACATGGGCCAGCGCCTTCTTGCACGAACTCGTCAGGTGGAGTCGTTGATGGCTGAAGTGGCTAGTCTTCGGCAAGAGGTCAGAGTGCTTAGGCATGAGAACAGGGATTTGCACATGCTTGCAACCAATTACTCCACAAGCATGAAGAGGAAGCTTGATCAGCTGCAGGAGTCCGAAGTGCGGATTCAGAGTGATCATCAACGGTTTATGACGTTACTCCCGAGGTTTGTGTTGCCTTCGTCCTCGGGAGCAGCACCAAGTATTGAGGCTCCGAATGATCCAGCTCTGGCGCTTCGTCTTTCAGGGGCTCCGTCGACCTCCGAGGCACCACCTACCAACGACCAATGAAAGCTATTAGTTTAATTTATTGTAAAATATTTATGCTTTAAAGTTTATTTAATTATATCTATAAATATAAGTATTTTTGTGTTTTTTTTTTTTTTTTTTAAATAACAATGTAAAATAAGTAAAACAAAGTAAAAAGACTAAGTTTAACTTTCTAAACAAAAATCACAACTAAATAAACAAAACAAAATGAAATCAACGTAAAAAAAAATCAACGTAAAATAAATTCACACAAAAGCCAACAAACAATGAAAGAACTAAATAGAGTAAAATAAATTCAGTAAGGAGAAGGGATTAGGAATGCAAATCTGATTGTAGGTGATTCCTAGGCCTCCCTTCATTATTCAAATGCATGGGTTTATCCTTGAACGGACGGTGGTACTTGAAATGATCCGGCAATGGTTTAAATTTAAGAGTGGGTGCCTGAATCATCAAAATCAGAAAAAATGTTAGTATAAATTAAAATTAAAAATGGAGAAGATGGCTTACTATCTTTTTCCGACACAAACTCAATGACAAACACCACATTTTTGAACATTTCCGGGACTTTGAACTTAGCCAGGTTTACTATGATGGTTGTGGCTTGTCCCGTGTCCTCAGTCTTAACTCCTTTGGACTTGTTTGTCTCATGCACAGCCTCTTTGATATGTTCAACAAATTCTCCGGCCACCTCATTTTCTGGAATATCTTCCACAACGTCTTTTTCATTCACTTCTTCCTTGAGATTTAAAAACCTGCAAGGAAAAAGGACATTTGGTGGAACGATGTTAGAATGAATTGAATTTTGAACCTCCTCACCTGAGTTGGATGACATAAGGACTTGGGGGGTTTGCGATAAGAATTCTTCTAAACTGCCCAAGTAGTCATCCTCATCTTCTTCTTGAATCGGCAATTCATCCATGTCCGGGCTATGTGTGGAAGGTTCTGGGACAACTTCATACTCCATGTCACCTTCCAAAGTGATGGCTTCATCGATTTCCATTTCTCCCCTTGAATTTGCAAATGTGGAGTTGGAGAGTTCTCTTTGATCTTGAATTTGTGCCATGATTTCCAAAATCTGCCCAACTTGCTCCTCCAATTCGTCCACTCTTCTGACTCGGTCTTGCATCTCCTGGTTTTGATTTTCTACTCCCTGATTCAAAGAGGTGAGTAAATTATTAAGTGTATCATTATCCAAGGATGTACCTGAATTGAATTGGGTTGATTGTTGTGGTGGATGTGACGGTTCATATGGCCACTGATAGAACTCTTCCGATGGCGGCAATTGTTCTTCTTTTTGTGAACCCTGTACTGAAGAAATTAATTCTTCAAGCATTTGATTATAATCCACGGGCATACTTTGATTCGATTGGAATTGTTGTGGGGGATGCTGTGGTGGCTGCATAGATCTTGAATAGAACGCGTCTTCTTGCTGCCAATATCCACCTTGTTGGAATTGTTGAGGTTCTCCCCACATGTAATCTGAATAATCTCTCCAATCTGAATTGTAAGCATTGGAAAACATGTTGCCCCTTGAATGATTATGGCCCTGATATCCCCAAACATCTTCATTTGCAGAAAATTGAGGACCTTGAAATCGTTGTCCATAGGGCACATCAAGTGTAGGGACACTTGGCATTGTGGTCCGTTCGGCATTATGAGTTAATTGAGCAGTGAGCTGTGCCAATAGATCTTGAATGCTAGTAGAATCCAGGTCTTGCTCCATTTGTACCTCAATTCAAAGAAAGAAAAATAAATCAAATATCAAAAGTAACATACACAAACACAAATAAACATAAGCAAAAACAAAAATAAAAGGATTAGCAAATTTGCTAATCCCCGGCAACGGCGCCAAAAATTTGATGAGAAAATAAATTCACGCACAAATTTAAACCATATTTGTGACGATTGTAGTAATGATGTAAGTAGGGATCGTTCTAACCGGGGATTAACTAGGGATGCTAACCAATGTAAAATTAATTTAAAAACGTAAAAACAAAATTTAAAATACTAAACTAGACTCAAAACACTTAAATAGAATAACTCAAAATAAAACTAACAAATAAACTAAAATAAATCAAAAGACTCAAAACAACTCAAGACTTAAGAAAACACAAACTAAAATGATTTCTAATAAATCTAACACTCTAAAATAAAATGGGGGATTGATTTTGATGAAAAGTAAATTAAACTTAAATAAATTACAAAATTGACAAAAACATAAAATTAAGGTAAAATGATAAATGACGGACTGGCTAGAGGATTATTCTCCACACATGCCACATATGCAACCTAAATTGATTTTCAGTTGTTCTTTCAATAAATTGTAAATTCTCAACGCCCCAAGTTAATTAGGTCCGCTTAAATTAACCTTCAGATTTTCCTACTTTTATTAGGTTGGATGATTGCATACGACAACCCAAAACATTCCCTACAAGTTCCCTACATGAATTGCATAATAGAGATACAAGTAAGAATCATTAAGTTTTATGAAAATCATAAGCATTGACGAGGCACTTGTTACTATGAATTGCATGAAACTTATGCCAAGAATTTACCTAACGCGATCGTTTATAAGCGACCTTCACTACTTGTGAATATAAGTTCATAACGATTAGGTGAAATTCACTTATATTCTAGCATCAAATTCATGCATGTAAATTAAGTATGCATCCTTAATCGACATACAAAAATAAGTTATCAATCAAGCAGTTAAGCAAATTAAATCACAACTCAGAAATCACAACTGAAGGTAATCAATTCAAATTACAAATATATCCATGGTTTTGAATTAAACTCTAGCCAAAATAAAATTAGTTACACATTATTAAAATTAAACAGGAATAAAACTTGAGTTTAGGAACGAATTAACCGAGAGAGAGAGCAGTGAAACTTTGCTGCTTCTGTCCCTGCGCTCCCTGCGCTCCCCGCACGTGTCAGCTGCCAATGCAAGGCAGCTCCTGGATTTCTGCGTGCTGCCCTCCTTTTCCGTGCCAGCTGCACCAGTCTCCGTGCTGACCTGCACCGTGCTGACCCCTGCTTAGCTGCCCTGCGTGCTGCCCTCAATTCCCCCGAAGCCTTCCCTGGTTTCTGCGCAAATCCCGCACTCCCAGCTTCCTGCCTCACCTGACTTGCGTCAGGATCTCCTTTTCTTCCCGTGTCACGCTGCATGAGGCAGCTCTTCTTCTCCAGCTGCCACAAGGCAGCTATCCTCCTTCACATGTCCCTCACGTCTCTGGCCTTCAAGCTGTGCTGCAAAAAGCCGCTTGCGTCAATCCTTGTCTCTCCTTTATTTCCGTGCTGTCTTCTCCAGCTGGCTCCTCTCGCCTGCCAGCTATCCTCGCAGCAAGGCAGCCCTCAAGCTGCCCGTTCTTCCTCCTCCACGCGTCAGCTTCTGCTCGACTTTCCCCCCCCGTCTTCCAAGTGTTCCCACTTAATTTCTGCGTCACTTCTTTCCAAGCTGCCAAAGCAGCGTCCTCCCCCCCTCCTTCACGCCATGACTCCTCCACCTTATATTTCTATTTTCCTGTCAGTGCATTCTTCCACTCACCATTTCCTTCTTATTTTTTATTTCCTCAGTGCACTGGTGCTCACCCCACGTTTTTCTTTATTTCTTCACAGCTGCCAAGCAGCTTCTTCTTTATTTTCTAGTGCTTATTTTCCCCACTTGTTTTATTTCTTTATTTCTTTTTCTGTCCGCTCCATTTTGTCTGCCAAAATGTTTTCTTCAGTTAATAAAATAAGTGAGCAAGGTAGAAATGACAAATTTATTACTTAAAATCACACTTGTGCTATTTTTATTTCCTTAGCTAGATAAATTCGATAAAACACCAAAACAAAGTAAATAGCACAAAAATATGAGGAACTAACTAAGAAAAGACGAGAGAATTTGAAGTAAAAATATATATAAATATGATCCGATCACTTCCACCTATGATTTAATTCATGTTTTGCATGTTGGTAATGTTATTCTTCCCCCCCCACTGACATACCCCGATCCGGAATGTCCACTAGGACTCCGAATCGAGCTGTGTTGGCCGCCACCTGGAAGGTGACGAAGCCATAAAGTGATGATAAGGAAAGATGCGAATAATTTTAAACCTAAAGGTGTCTAATAACAGAGTGCACTGTGTGTGGGTATGAACCCAAATCACACGTGATGTCAGAGCATAGTCAAGTACAGCAATGTAGGTAGAAACCGTACCCACCAAAGTAGCCACCTTAACAGGGACATGCCACGAATCCTCGTCGATAAGGAACTTTGCTACTAGAACCTGGAGGGGCGCAAAACAAAGTTGAGTGGGTCAGTAAAACAAAGTTTTTCGAAAACATTTCATTTAACAACATATCTAACCCCTCGCTGTAAAACCTGTATACTTTCCCAGAAAAATAACATAATAGCATATACTTTTCATATATCTCAAATCATCAATCTTTACCAAAAACCAGAAAGTATGCCATGCTATAAAGTCGAAAAATAGAATGAATAATGCATCAATGTAACAGGTGACATAATGAATCAACCGGAGACCTTGCAGTTGGTCCTGTACTGTTAATTCTATAGCTCAACATCCAATCCAACCGGAGTCACCTCGGTGACCTGTACGGCACTATACTGCATATAAGTCGGAACTACCTAAAGTAGTCTGTACGACATGAATGGTGTAATAATACGCTCTAGTGCTTCTCTCATCAATCATCTGTGCACATAATCTAAAGTCACCTACTAGTTGGAACCACCTCGGTGGTCTGTACGACTAGTATGTCGGAACCCTCTCATGGTCTGTACGACATGCACCTACTTGGATCCAAGGTGAGCGTGCGGTGCGGTGAATAATATAAGCACTAACACCAGGGGTGCAGGTTATGAGCTATCCACATAATATACATCATCAATGATTCACATGAATAACATAAAACTCACCTGATACTCACCTGTGCGTCCACAACACCAATTCACATATATATATATGCATCAATTATCAATTCATATAACTCATATATGCATGCATGGCATTTTAGAAAAACACTTTCATTTGAACTCAATTTCTGGGAATTTCAATAGCATATAGGTATAAACAGAAATACTGCCCACTCACCTGGAGTTCGCCCTACAACTCCCTAGCATAACACATCAAGGCGTCATGACGATCGGCGCCTAGAACAATAATCAAATCGAACTTCAGAAATCATATCGATAGAATATATAACTTATATAAAACATGTCACTACGTAGTTCGATCCGGAAGATCTGCAACTCAGATTTCCAATCCAAAACTTCCAGAGGTCCACAATATACCTCTAGGACAACATCCTAAAATTTCATTACCATCCAACGGTCGGATCTCCGTCAATTTCCAAAACCAAGTAACGGTTAACATTTTATTTTATGAACTTACAACTCCAATTCCGGAAGATCCATAAATCGTATTCCCAATCTGCAAGTTCCTATAATCCTCAAATATTACGTATCAAAACGTATCAAAGTTTGGTGACGATCCAACGGTCGGATCGTCAATTCACATTTTCACCTAACCACGAATCGTAACGAACTTAGGTTCAAATGATCAACTAACGTTAAACCACTATCATAACTGAACTCAAGACATCAAATATAACTTAAAAATAACATTGGTCGGCCGCCCCGGCTCGCCAGAAAATCCAACTATTTCAAAAAATTACCAAAATTTACAGAAATGAAGATCTTAATGAGTAGACCAACTTTCATACCTGTGGCCAAGGCCAATTCGGTCCGCAAGGCCTCCAATTTCAACAAAACCCGTCGGAAACCCTAGGTTTTGGGTGTGCTCAATCCGTCCTCAAATCAACCCCGCCGTCCCAACCATTGCTTGGGCTTTGTTCTAGGCCTCAAGAGGATGCCATGGGTGGTGGAAATTGAAAGAAATCATTTCAGAATTGAGAGAATCGAAGGCTAGGGTTCATCGCACCTACCGGTGTGATTTTGCTAATTTGGAGGCCAATTATCACCAAATTTGGGGTAGGAAGGATAGAGGATAGGTCCTAGAGTGTTTCCCAAGTGGTTAGGCGGTTCAATTCGTCGGAAAAATGGGTGGAAACCCACCGGAAACAGCAAGAGATCCCGACTGGGTCGGGTCGCACACCCACGGGTCTGGGATCCCCCGCACCTCCTTTCCCTCATTTCTCTGAATTCTGATTGGTCCTTCCCTTCTCTCACTGTTCCGATTGGTCCATCTCCTCCCTCCTTGGTTGGGCAGCCAATCCCCCTTTTTCTTTATTTTGTTTCTGATTGGGCAGTCCATCTCTCCCTTCTCTAACTGGGCAGCGCCCAAACCTTTAATTTCCCTCTCCAAAACTGGAATTCTACCACAATTAATTAAATTACCAAAATGTCCCAAACTTTAAATGTTAATATCTTCTTCGATATAACTCCAAATCACGACGCGTTCGTAGCGACGAGTACTACAAGAATATGCCAAGAAATCAAGTCTTACGTGTCATGACAAGTGATTAACACAAATCAAGACATATGCCTCAAAGGGCCTTTTCGAAATTCCATGAAATAAAATTATAAAAATCATAATTTTTCGAGACGGGCTGTCACACCCACCCTCACCCACACACACATACACACACGCATTTGTAAATTTGTTCGAGTTGGGTTTTCATCCATTATCCATATATGAAAGAACAAGTTGAAGAAATGGGAATTTCCTCATCTGTTCAAATGCCCAATCAGTGTGGACTTGTTCAAAGATCCAGTCACTCTCTACACAGGCCAAACCTACGACAAGTTGAGCATCGAAAAATGGCTTTCCTCAGGTAATCTCTCATGTCCTGTCACAATGCAGAAGCTTCACGATCCATCCATGGTGCCAAATCATACTCTTCGTCATTTCATCAATCAGTGGCCGGAGATGGTTAACCAATTTGATCCTCATTGCTTTGTATTTTCAGGATGAACCGTAGGAAGTGAAGAATATGGTGTACCTTATTAGCTCATTGCTACAGAATCTGGTTCAAGCATGTTGGGTCATTCCGAGCAGAAGAAGAATGATGAGAAGGAGAAGGGATAATGTTGTCATGTCACTTTTATATTTTTTTTATTATTCATCTATTTGCTGTCGGTTTTATCCGACAGAGAATGGTCTTATTTATTATTAATAAATTCCCTGTCGGTTATAACCGACACAAGTTATGTCGGTTTTTATATTTTCAGTCGGTTTTATCCGACAGAAAATGGTCTTATTTATTATTAATATATTCCCTGTCGGTTATAACCGACACAAGTTCTGTCGGTTTTATCCGACAGAAAATGCTATTATTTATTATTTATTAATTTATTCTCTGTCGGTTACATCCGACACAATTTCTGTCGGTTTTAGATTGGTGATAGTAAGAATTTGATTATTAGATGTGGGTTTATTGATAAAATTTACTTTTATTGTTAATTATATCTTGTACTTTATAGTAATTATGTAATATGTAAAAAATGACACTTCATAATTAAAATTTAAGTTGGGTGTAGAAAGAATTTATATGACTTCAAATAAAATTTCTCTTTTTGTTTTTCAATTAAACCCTTTTAGGAAAAAGGAAACAATATCATTTTTTTTTTCGGTTTTGGCTTTGAGAGAAAGGGAGAAGGGTAAATTTGGGGATCCAAAATATTTGCTTGTGGGGCTTTCCATCTAAGCAAAAGAGACAAGGGTAAATTTGTCCAATTGTTTAGTCATCTTCCTCGTCAAAAAGCAAAAGTCCAATTTTTAAGAATAGGTCACAAATTTCTTCTTCTTTTTTTTTTTTTTTTTTTGAAGTCTGTATGTGTCACTAGTTGAGGCTTTGGCTCTAATTTTAGTTTAAGAAAAAAAAGTGAGCATAAATCACCTGCCAAATTTTATTACTTTATGTATTCATAACAAAGCATCATGTTATGTTATGCAGTCACAAGGTTACATTCAACAGGATAATACTTGCATTCCTTCATGTGAGGGATGCACATATCCTCCATTTGTGAATAATGCATCTTGACCGTACAAATTAACGATAGGAACAATTTAATTTATTAATCTTCATTTAAAGATTACTCTTACAAAAAGCATTCGAATGGGGATCGTTTTATCATCCAGACGTATCAAATAAATGGACAGTTCATCATGAATATATTACTTGGTACCTATACTGTCGATTTGTTATATACATTTGAAGGACTAGAAGATTTCCAATTGAAATGATTTTTTGTAGGGGTGATCTTCAAATGAAGAATAAGAAATTGAAAATTTCAATCGTTGCCTTTATTCTGTCAGATACATTATTCACTAATGGAGGAATATGTGCATCCCCGCATTGGGGGATGCATGTATTATTGTTTTCGACATATATATGGGATATGTAATGCTAATAAATAGTTATTTTCGGCTTTCAAATTAACCACTCATAATGTATTTGGACGAGGGACTTAAACTAAGGTAACCCACAAATAATCAATTTGGAAATGGTACCTTGAAAGTTCTTTGTTCAGAGTCTTTGTAGTAAGTATTTGAGTACTTCATTAGTCATACTTTAGCAGTGCCCCTATCCAAACATAGCAAAAGTTATACACAGTTCGAAATTGTAAATACTTGAGATTTTAGAGTGTAAAGAATGTCTGTGTTAAGTGAAATTTTCACCTTGCTTCATTTTGTTTTCTGAACTTTTATTTTTATGTTGAATCCTCTATACTTTCAATTCGTTTCAATATTCCCTCCATCGTTAATTCTATTACAAATATTCTATTAATTCCACTACGTGCAATACACATGACCAACTTTTAACGGCATATACATGAACAAAATGTTACATTCACCAAGAAAATTAGTACAAAAGACAAGGGGCCATTTGCACGAACTAAAAGATTAGAGGGTTCAGAGTCATATTGGAAGTTCATAGAGGAAAATGGAACAAAACTTGCAATTCATGAGCAATCTTAGTTTTCATTTTTTCCGCTATAGATAGAGGGAATGTATGTGGGATAATGGAGGAATGAAAAAGAGTGAAGGAATAGGATGATGGGAAAATGTTAACAGGAATGTGTATGGAATAATACAAAAATGAAAATTGAAAACACTTCAATCTCGTTTGATAACCAACTCATTTATTATTTTTTGTTTGGGTAAAAGACTGTTTACTACCCTCATGTTTCATGGTTTTCAACATTTAGTACATCAAGTTTTTTTCGTCTCAGAGTCATACCTAAAGTGTAAATTTTGGGACAGTCTCATACATCCGTTAGTCAAACTGTTAAATGTGCCGTTAATTGTGACGTGGCGCCCATGTGGACAATGACTGGGCGCCACGTGTCAGCCACGTTTTTTTTTTTTTTTTTCTTCTTTCTTCTTCTTTCTTCTTCTTCTTCTTCTTCTTCTTCTCTGCAACTTTTTTTTTTCTTTTTTTTCTTCCTCCTTCTCCTTCTTCCTTCCTCCTTCTTCCTTCCCCTTCTTCTCCTTCTTCCTTCTTCTTCCTTCTCCCTTCTCCCTTCTCCCTTCTCCTTCTCCTTCCTCCGAATCTGGGGAAGTTCTTTTTTTTTTTTTTCTTCCTTCTTCTTCCTCCTTCTTCCTTCTTCCTTCTCCTTCCTCCTTCTTCCTTCTTCCTTCTTCCTTCTTCCTTCTTCTTCCTCCGAATCTGCCCAGATTCGGTTTATTTATTTTTTTTTTTTCTCCTTCTTTCTCCTTCCTTCTTCTTCCTTCCTCTTCATCTTCTTCTTCTTGTTCTTCCTCCGAATCTGCCCAGATTCGGTTTTTTTTTTTTTTTTTTCTTATTTCTTCTTCTTCCTCCTTCTTCCTCCTTCTTCTTCCTTCTTCTTCTCCTTCTTCCTTCCTCCTTCTTCCTTCACCTTCTGCTCCTTCTTCCTTCTTCCTTCTTCCTTCTTCTTCATCTTCATCTTCCTCAAAAAAAAAAAAAAAAAAAAAAAAAACCTTCATCTTCCCCAAATTCGGAGGAAGAAGAAGGAAGAAGGAGAAGAAGGGGAAGGAAGGAGGAAGGAAGGAGGAAGGAGGAAGGAGGAAGGAAGAAGGATAAGAAGAAGGAAGAAAAAAAAAACCGAATCTGGGCAGATTCGGAGGAAGAAGAAGAAGAAGAGGAAGGAAGAAGGAGGAAGGAGAAGGAAAAAAGAAGAAGGAAAAAAAAAAAAACTTCCCCAAATTCGAAGGAAGAAGAAGGAGAAGGAGAAGGGAGAAGGAAGAAGAAGGAAGAAGGAGAAGAAGAGGAAGGAAGAAGAAGGAAGGAAGAAGGAGAAGGAGGAAGAAGGAGGAAGAAAAAAAAAAAAAAAAAAAAAAAAAAAAAACTTCCCCGGATTCGGAGGAAGGAGAAGGAGAAGGGAGAAGGGAGAAGGAAGAAGAAGGAAGAATGAGAAGAAGGGGAAGGAAGAAGGAGGAAGGAAGAAGGAGAAGGAGGAAGAAAAAAAAATGTGGCTGACACGTGGCGCCCAGTCATTGTCCACATGGGCGCCACATCACAATTAACGGCACATTTAACAGTTTGACTAACGGATGTATGAGACTGTCCCAAAATTTACACTTTAGGTATGACTCTGAGACGAAAAAAACTTGATGTACTAAATGTTGAAAACCATGAAACATGAGCGTAGTAAACAGTCTTTTACCCTTTTTGTTTTCACTTTTTCTGCTAGTGATAAAGAAGTAGTTGTTGGAACCCAAAATTTTTCACTAGAAAGCCCAATCATTCTATATTCATCACAGACCAAGCTTAAATTATGCGTCGAGTGCAACATGACGGGTTTGCAAATTCACAATCATGCCATACCAATAAAATGATAATTCATAACTTGGACATTCGAAAAATCACGCTAAGCTCATGCAATACCATGTTTATTCATTATTTCAAGCTATATCAAACAAGCTTATACTATTAATACATAAACAATTATAGTCCGAATCACGCCAAACCCCGACATGCTTAAGTGGCCCTCTAGCCACATAACATGGCTTATCAAGTGACTTGTGGTGTGGACCGTTATGAAAGTCCATTGGTCTTGTACAAAATTAAAGTTTATGAAAATTTTGGGCTGCTTGGGAGCACCAAAATCCAAGCCCACATGTAACGACCTGTCCCTAAAAATTATGATTTTTATAATTTTAATAAGTGAATTTACGAAAATGCCCTTCGAGGCAAAGTGTTGACTCTTGTTGACTGCCGTGTTGTGTCACGTAAGATTCATTTTCTTGGCTTATCCTCGTAGTACTCATCGTTACGGACACGTGAGCGCAAACGGATCGTAATTTGGAGTTATAACGAAGGAGTTATTAACGTTTAAAGCCAGGGGCATTTTAGTAAATTTGTTATTTTCTAGAATGCTCCAGATTTCTGGAGCCAAATCAGGAAGGCCACGTGTGTGGCCCAAATTAAAAGGAAGAAAGTTGAGCGGTGGAGATGGAGGATAAATGAGAGAAAAGAGGGAGAGGTGAGGCGAATCAGAAGAGGAGAGATGTGAGGGTGACCAATCAGAGAAGAGAGAAATGAAAGAAATGAGAGAATAAGAGGAGGAGGATAACCGCCGGGTTCACCATGACCCGTACCTAACCTGGCGGAAATGCATGAAATCCGGTGCTTTCTTCGGTCAAATTCCGACAAATTGCACCAGCCCACTACTTGGGAACTTCTCATCGATCATTCCTCTTCGATTTTCTGCACAAATTGGACAAGATTTGGTCTTGGTTTCGTGGCAAGAGCACCGACGGCACCATGGTGTTCTTGGTGGCTATCCACCATTTTTGCAATGATTTCTCTCAATTGCCACCACCAATATACTTCCCTTGAGCCTAGATACAATGCCCAATCATTGGTTGTAGCGGTGGAGTTGATTTGAGGACGAATCAAAGCACCCCCAAACCTAGGGTTCCGGTGGATTTTCATGAAATTGAGGTTTTTCCAAGCCAAATTGGCCTTAGTCATAGGTATGAAAGTTTCTCTACTCATCGAGATCTTCATTTCTGTAAAATTTGGGAATTTTTAGAAATAGTCGGGGCGGCCGACCGGCGTGTGCGGCGGCGCGTGGGCCGAGACTTCCCCTAACCTTCCTAGGCTAAATTTGAATACCCTGATTCCATTGATGAAGTCCGATTGATGAATTTCCGTCGTTTGAAAGTAGTTCCATTAAGGTCCGTTGCTTGATTATTATAGCAATTGACGATCCGACCGTTGGATCGTCACCAAACTTTGATACGTTGTAGTATGTAATATTTGAGGATATTAGAAACTTACGGATCATGAATCCGACGTACGGATCTTCTCGAATAAGATATGTAAGTTACATGTTCTATTGACAAGAATTCTAAAACATGTTTTGATAATTGTTCTAGGCGCTGATCGTTCATAACGCCTTGATGTTTGTGCTAGGGAGTTGTAGCGTGGTCTCCAGGTGAGTGGGTTTTTGGTTTTCTGTATATACGTATATATGTTTTCCATTTTCCCATAAATTGTTTCAAATGGATTTATGTTTTAAATGCCACGTCAATTGCATTACATTGTAGTATATGCATTAGTATAGATTGTTGGAAATGTGCCCTAAAGCCATTCATATGATGATACTTTACGGATATTTCACATGTTAAACTAATCTAGTTTACATATAAAGGGCAAACATTATTGTTTGAGACGTCTCATATAAATGTTATATGCTTAAACGATAAAGTCCAAGGAATATGTGATTGGGAGAATGCAATCTAATGAAGTTAGATTAATGAGACCATTCTTTCGTAGACACATCCTAAACGTTCCTGATCATAGGATTGCCAATTGGGCATTGACAGTCCGATAAGATCAGTACGTACTATGCCTTCTCTCAGGGAGAGTGACTAGTCTCGAGTCATTGGTGTGTGTGACATCAAGACAAGTACGTAGGTGCTCAATAGAGAATGAGTTCACTGAACACGATCAACGAGGAGTTCTCATACTCATGTCACATGAGAACTCATGTTTGGGATAATGCAAATTAGTCCTTTGACCTGAGGCATCACAGTTGTTGTCTTGTGGTTAAGTCCTTGATCTTTGATTATGCCAAAGTCACCCCATCGGGGTGTCCACGACATCATTGGGGTTAAGCCACTTAGTCATGGAGACAAGTGAATGCGCAACAAGGGATCTCTAACCTTCAATTGGCTTGAGGGAGAATACTCTATGATATGATTAAAATCTCTGGCCAGAGTATGAATGAGATTGGGGAATGCGTTCCAAATCACATTCAAGGTAATCATAAAATGCAAATGAATCACATTGGATAGTAGACATAAATAAATAAACTATCAAACCAAACAATGTGGTCAAGAGTATTAGATTAGAGAAATACCGTATTGCATTTGTAATCCTAAACTGAATAGGTTCTCTACCTCTTCTGATTAGCTTGGGTAGCCATGATATGCTGCTAGGTGTCACTCATGGTTTGTGGAAGCCCTAAACGTGTGTAATCACTAAAGGGAGAATTGAAAGTAAGTTTCAATTCACAATCGATGTAAAATGGTTTTAATCGCCCACTGCCTCGCTAAAAGGAACCTAATGTATCGTACACCAAATAAGGTGGAGATTGAAGAAACAAAGGAGATGAATTAAATGGTTTAATTATTTATGGCAAGGATTAATTAATATGTTAATTAATCAAACGAATAAGTTCGTTAAAGACCTCGGGATAGTTTTGGACCTTAAGGCCCAATGGGCTTCGAACGTCAAAGCCCATTGACTTAAGTTGTATGACAACTTAATGAATAAAGATTCACAAAGGCCCAAAAGCCCATATCCATTTAGTGTTGAATTAGGGTTTTTTGGTTCTTTAGGTCATTTAAAGAAGTGACTATATAAAGAACTTTATAACCTAAAATTCATAAGTTGTTGATTTTAGAGAAAATTGGTGAGAACACAAAGCTTCCATTTCTCTCTAAGAGGCCAACCACCTTGGGGGATATTGTCTAGCAATTCTATTTCCTCAAGGTCACTCATTTCCTCTCCAATCCAACCTTGGTGTAGAATCTTTAGAGGTTCTCAATTTTGGGAACTTGGAGAACCTATTCTTCTAACCAAATCCATGGAGCTAAGAAGCAAGGAATGAAGGCCCTATCTCTTGGGTGATTATCCTTTGCATATGCAAAGAGGAATCTACAAAGGTAAATATTTCTCAACTAACAAATTGTTGTTTTTAAGTTGAGTCAAGGTTCACCAATCTACTAGGCTTTGAATTTCATGGTAGATGTTTTGTTTTTGAATGCATGAAAGCATGATTCCGCCTTTAATTGTTAATTGCATGCTATATGATGTTATTCAAATGAACATGTTTTTCACAAAAATTCCTTCATAGATATGCATATTATTGCATGATATTGCGGATGCCCAGGTAAGCTTCAGGTGAGTGCATATTGATGATAGTGTTGTAGTGTGTATGGTTATGTTTAGATGCATTTAGTGCTCATTATCCTGCACCCCCTTGTTAGTGCTACGCCCTGGGCCAGGGCCAGCCTTCACGTGATCGTTCACCTCCTGCACCGTACGCTCACCTTGGATCCAAGGCAGGTGCCAGCCTGTCATACAGACCACATTAGGTGATTCCGACTCATAGGTGACTTGCGATTTATCGCACAGCCTTCACGTGATCGTAGCACTTGAGTGTATCTATACCTAGCTTGTCGTACAGACCACATTAGGTGGTTCTGACTCGTGTGCAGGAATTGGTTAATGAGTTATAGGTTCAGCCGTACATGTCATGTTAGGTGACTCCGGCTGACATATCATTTTACACTAATTTATTTCACCTGGCTTACATATTTCATTGTTAAAATGCTATGACATGGCATACTTGGTTTTTACTGCCTTTGTGCATTGTTTTTACGTATATACATAGTATTATTTTCTGGGAAATTATACGGGTTTTACGGTGAGGGGTTATTATTTTTGGAAAAGAGAAATGGTTTTCAAAAAGCTTTGTTTTTGCCGACTCACGTTTTCTGTTTTGCGCCCCTCCAGGTTTTAGATGCTGAAAGTTCGTATCGACAAGGATTTGTGGCGGATCTCAATATAGGTGGCTACCTCCGAGGGTATGGCCCTTACCCACACTATTGTACTTTACTTATGCTCTGACGTCGCGTGTGAAATGGGCTCATCCCCGCTCACAACGTCCTCTTGTCTTTAGGTACTTTTAGGTTTAAATTTATTCACATTTTCCACATCATTATACTTTATGGCTTCGTCATCTTCCAGGTGTCGACTAGCACATCTCGATTCGGAGTCCTAATGGACATTCTAGGTTAGGGTGTGTCACCACAACTTTAATCGCATGTGGGAAGGCTGTAAGAGATAATTCCTTACCTTTTCCTTACAAACCATTTAAAACACTTCAAACCTAACCAGATTTAAAAACCTAGTTCACTAGATTCATGCATTGACAATACTCAACCTTGAGCCGCACACCTTGTTTTAACATGCACGAAGAACCCTACCATTTTAAGCTTGCGCAAGAAACCAAGGAAGAAACTTAAGGAGCGTAGCCAAAAAATAAAGCTCTGCCATGGGATTTAGTGTAGGAAAGGAGGGATTCTGGGTAGAACCTTTGACTTAGCTGACACACCCCGATCCTAGAATCAAGGTGTGCTGGCCGTCACGTGAGCGTGACGTAACCATAAGTGCGGTGCGGAAGCAAAGATAAGAGAATTATGAAGGATTCAAAACCAACTACTAGCAATAGTAACCATAAAGCATGCTAGAGTGAATTAAAGTGTGAACACACACATAAACAGAGCTTAAGAACTAGGTGCAGTCAAGTAGGACTATAAGTAAAGTACAACACCCTCAGGTGAGTCCTACATGCAGGAAATCTGTCAGAACGTCGAAGAAAACCTCGTGAGCCACCAACTGCTAACTAGAACCTGGAGGGGCGCAAAACAAAATTGAGTGGGTCAGTAAAACCAAACTTTTCGAAAACCTTTCATTTAAAACATTTCTAACCCCTCGCTGTAAAACCTGTATACTTTCCCAGAAAATAGCATAATAGCATATAACTTTTCAAATATCTCAAATCATCACTCTTTCTTAAAAACTCGAAAGTATGCCATGCTATAATGTCGAAAACAGAATGAATGATGCATCAATGTAACAGGTGACATAATGAATTAACCGGAGACCCTGCAGTTGGTCATGTACGGTTAATTCTATAGCTCAATATCCAATCCAAACCGGAGTCACCTCGGTGTCCTGTACGACACTACACTGCATATAAGTCGGAACGACCTGAAGTAGTCTGTACGACATGAATGGTGTAATAATACGCTCAAGTGTTTCTCTCATCAATGTGCACATAATCTAAAGTCACCTACTAGTCCGAACCACCTCGGTGGTCTGTACGACTAGTATGTCGGAACCCTCTCATGGTCTGTACGACATGTCGGAACCCTCTCATGGTCTGTACGACATGCACCTACTTGGATCCAAGGTGAGCGTGTGGTGCGGGTGAATAATATAAGCACTAACACCATGATTGCAGGTTATGAGCTATCAACATAATACACATCATCAACAATGCACATGAATAACATAAACTCACCTTATACTCACCTGTGCGTCCACAACACCAATTCACATATATATATGCATCAATTATCATTTTATATAATTCATATCATTCATATCATTCCTATCATTCCTATCATTCATATCATTCATATCATGCATGCATGGCATTTTAGAAACATACTTTCATTAAAACTCAATTTCTGGGAAAATTCATAGTATATAGGTATAAACAGAAAATACTGCCCACTTACTGATAAGTCGAAGGGTCGTAGCCCCCGTGACGTCCCTGGATGCGCTCGTCCTCGGGATAGGTATCACTTATATGCGAAATAACTATAAAAACGTTATTTTAAAGCATATAATCAACAATACGTAATAACTTCTCATATGGTGCTCAATTTGGGTATATGAATATACCACAGTGACTTACTTGACGTCACGGACGTCGACAAATTTTAGAATAATTTTTTGAGGTCGCACGCGCCCCCACGCGCCGTGGGTGGCACGGACCTACGCGCCCCCACGCGCGTCTTCTTCCTCAACCAGTCGCCGGACTGGTTTTTCCGGTGGCCAGAAACTGGGCAATTTTCAAACGCCTTGTTCTCCTTCGTTTCTCAACCATTTTTCACGCATTTTATATCAATTTGAAGCCCTCAACATGTAGTTTCATGCTATACTACTTTAAGGCTCTAAAAATCACTAGATTTTACCTGAGAAAGCTCGATAATCCGGCCAAATTTGAAAAACTCCGATCTCGGTCCTCCAACGTCCAAATTCTACCAACGAAGTACCCCGGAGCTCGTGAGGATCTCCTTAAGCTCACTGTGAGCTTGAAATTCCCTGAAATGCAAGATTTTACGTGTGCATGAACATTGCACATTTTCGGGGTTAGGTTTCACGATGATTCTGAGGGTTTCACGTTCTAAAAATTGTACCAATGAACTCACAAGGTTACTAGGAGTTCAAATCTTACCTTAGAACCTTCGATTCGTGAAGAAATGGGAGGTTCCTAGCTTGTCCGTACGGTTTCGAGAGTGGGAGAGTGAGAGAGAGAGCGAGAGAGCACGGGGAAGGAGAGAGAGAAGGGTTGACTGTGTGTGTGTGTTGTCCAACATACCCCATCACCATCCATTTCAATTTTAATCCCTAACCACACAAAAATACAACCTTATTTTTAATCCAACTTAATTTATTTTCCAAAAACTTAGGAAATAGGAATTATTCAAAACATGTCACACACACTTACCTTAGTAACGTCAAGGGTACTTTCGTCCTTTCACGTCCTTAATAAGAAAATCTCGGGACGGGCTGTGACATTAGCCTTCACAGTTTGGTCCATGATAATGAAAATCAATTGAAGTGGTCCATAAATTTGTCCACCGTAAATTAGTTTGATACATGACCGACCACGTAACCACCATTTTAAGAGTATTTTTGTCAAACCATTTGCTACACTTAACAAGGATATGGACAGATTTTTTACTAAAGGACAAAATGATTTATAGTAGACAAACTGAGAGGCTACTTCTATTAATTTTCATTGTCAGGAATCAAAGTGAAGAGTTATGCCAATCTCACGTATATTTTAGCCAAAAAGCTGAAAAAGAATAAATAGAGATTTATCCACGTCGTTCATGGATTAATCATGAAACAATTGTATCGTATTTTATTGTTAAATAAGTGGAAGTGATTCCACACTTATTTTCACCTTTACAGTCTTCTATTCATTTATGGGTATTAAATTAAATAGATCGAAGGAGAATAATGGTGTATTTGTCTTGGTAATTTAGGAAAAATGATAACCCCACACTATTTTTCTCTCTTTATACAGCCCTTGTTTAATCTTGTCTATTGTTTCCGTTTGATTTATTCAATTTGACAATTAGAAGAAAAAAAACAGAAAAGAGCTAGACTCCTTATGATTGAGGTGAAGTTCCTCTCAAATACTTCGTGGCCTATCACATAACTTTTTACTTATGATTAGAACATTTCATATTATAATCACTCTATGAAGATCATATATGCAAAAAATCAACTAAAACTAAGATCAATAAGTTTTAGTAAGTAGATAGACGGTTCATAATGCTTTTACAAATCTGTCAATTTTTTTTTATATAATTCGATGACTAAACGATCCAAATTTTTATTGATTTTTCGTAAATGTGATATTTACATAGTAATTTATAATATAAACAATTTTAATCACAAATACAAAATTCTATAAATAAGTTACAAAGTATCTTAAGAAGGAGTTTCTCCTCAATCCTTAGAAAGCCAATTCTTCCTCTAAAATAATACCGCTGTCTAGAACATGACCATAATTGGGCTGGACTTCTTAAAAAGGGCCGTACCAAAGACAGTAAGCCCTAAATCTGGTTGAAATGAGGACCTACCTTAAACCCTAAAAACCTCTGAAACTGCAAACTATTCCAAACTCTCCTTTCATGGCGCGCCTAATCCGATCCCTGAGAAAATCCTTTCCTTTTTCTTCATCTTCCAAAATTCCAATTCAGAAAACACCCACGTTGCATTTGGCACATGAAAAACAAGTCTCTCTCATAAGCCCTTCGCTCCAACCACCGCAATGCCGACGAACTTACATCTCCGAAATGCGCAAATCGGCCTTCGAAGGCAACATTCTCAGACTTCTCCGCAATGAAATCCAGTACGAGCTCATCACTCTCCTGCCACTCAGGTACCAACTTGTGAAAGGAATGTCGTTAGGATTTGTTCGGTTGCTGAGAAACCGAGGGAAAAGAAAAAAATTTGGAACTGTGTATGGGTCTTAGGGTTTGTTTTGAGAATTGGGTTGTTGGGAAATTTAGTTTATGTGGTGTGTGATGGGGGAATTTTATCAACCTGACAAATTCAAAAGCATTTATCTGTTTTGGGGCAAAAATGGTTACTTGTTAAGAAAATGTGGCACAATCCAAAAGCACAAATGAAATGTATTCCAAAGTCTGTTAACTTTTCCTTTCGAATAGGTTTCTGGGTACTGAAAGTTGCATGGGGGAGTCAATTCAATTGGTGTCTGGTAAAATCTTATAAAATATAATGACAAGTTTTCGTTAATTAAGACCGAGCCAGAAACAAGCTACCACATAAGCTTGAGATAAACTTTTGACATAATTATGAATTGCAATCCTCATCGTGAGATCATAGATTGTATTCAAGATGTTGTTATTTCTTCCTGAGATAATAGATCATCGGGTTAAGATGCCGAATCTAAATGTCCTTCCCTCCAAGGACCGTACTTAGATTCGACAATCACAAGTTTATGGTCAGTGGTTAGTTTTTGGAATTAGGAGTTTAAGTTCTCTTAAATAATCTCTAGAAAAAAATTCCCTTTGTTCATTAGGGAGTTGATTTGTTCGGGTTTTAATTCTGAATTCCTTCTGCTTTTCAGCAAGTTACAAAATTCAAGTCGTTTACAGTTGACAACCGGCCTGGTGAGCAATGGATAAGCTTAAAGATAAAATTTGGAGAGAAAGAGGACATTATGATTGAAGCCACCATGTTTGATGGATCTGTTCCTGCTCCGAATTCCAAAGGTGTTGCTGGCCTTGGAAAAGATGTGCAGCTTCACATTACAATGATTGTTAATATCTTCAAGAAGGAAGGCGGCAATGTGTTGGAGATCATGTGTTCAGCTTGGCTAGATAGTACAGAGATCAACAAGCTTTTCATCCGAAAACCTGAGAAGATACCAGCTCAGCCTTATGCGGGTCCTGAGTTCAAGTATGACATTCTATTTAATCTCCTATTTATATATTACTATCTGAGGAACATTAGTAACATAAAAAACTGTTAGAGGTTGAGACAAATTCTTGGATTCATTTGAATTTTGTAGAACTCTTTTGTGTCTTGTCCCTTGTCTCCCGTCTTTTGTTTTTGTTTGTGGTTGTCGTTCTTTTTCCTTTTGTATATTTTTTTTCTATATTTATAGAGTATAGAGTCTGAAAGCTGATTTATACTTGGGTCTCAAAATATTTTCTTCTGCTCTCTAAATGTTCCTTTTTATTTGTTTTTGTAGTTCGTGTACAGGGAACTTGATGATGAGTTGCAAGACTCACTTTATGAATTCTTGGAAGCGAGGAGTATAAACGATGATTTTGCTATTTTCTTGCACGAATACATGAAGAACAAAGATAAAACTGAGTTCATTAGATGGATGGGAACTGTGAAATCATTTATTGAAAAGCAAGTAGAGTGATTGATTGTGCAACATTTTGAATGACCTTAATTTATCAATCCTATTTGCGTTGAGTAATGAAATTTCAACCTGGTTGCAATATTGGCTTTGCACATGATATTTGGTCATCCAAAATAGTAGAAGAGCCTTCTAGTTGTGGCATATGCCATCTGTTTAGGTTCTAAAATTTGTTAAAACTGTCTTCTTTCCTCAATTAACTCCAAGATCCATGCCTTAACATCTAAAGCTTTACTTGTCGGTCTTTGTAGTGAGGTTCTTCACCATGGTTTCTCAGTCCTACCATGTTTTGGGTAGATCTACTCAGGTTCAGTAAAACCTAAAGTCATAAAGTTGGGATCAAGCTTATTTTATAACTTTGGGGAGGTTATTACTTAATAGAGGTATAGTTAAAAAATATTTTTTATTGACTTATTTGTTCTTAATGAATATTGTGTTTAGTAAATAGGATTCTTGAGGATGACTATGGATACCAAAGTTTCGAAGCTGTAAACATGATTGAGAAGTTAGAAACATTTTAGCTTCAACAAGAAGGTTCCATGTTGACGAAATATTACGTACCTGCAAGCTGAAAGACGTGATATCAACTAAAAAAACTAAAAAAGCATTGTCCCAAACAACTTTAGGGAAATATTTTAGTTATATCTTAAACTTCATTTGTGATATTGCATATATTTGTACTCATTGACAATTATGTGTTTTCTTAAGTTGGGACCGAGAAAAGTTATAACTTATTACAATGTGGAGTTTATTCCTATACGTAACTAGTCCCAGGCTGGGACTAGAATTTTTTTTATGAGTTTAAGGAGGTTATTCCTTTATAGAATATTACTTTAGGGAGGTTATATTGTAGTAGATTTTCGTTATGTGACCTTCCAGCAGTATTCGTATCTCGTGAGAGATTTGTGATATTTCAATAGTTTCTGCCTAAGCTAGACAGCTGCTTGCAGCATTGTGGCACTACTTGCTGCTGGTTATGAGTTGAGACTAACAGGAGAAAGTATACATATGCCATATGGCTAAGAATTATGCAGGTTTTTTTATGATGAGATTTCTGGAGCAAAAGAACCATCTTTATTAGTTAGAATTTAGTAGCAAAAAATGTATTGTGCTCGTACTAAGACAGATTTTGCTATTTCTTTGATTGAAATATAATTTCTTTAAATTAAGCGGAAAGTTTGCATTTACTCTCATGTTACATTCTGTCTGGTTTTGTCATTATATTCATCCACTCGATCACTTAACACATTACACGACTTTTGCTCTGGCTTCTTTCTGACTAGCTTTTGCCATCTTTCTTTTCTTAGACACTAATTTCATGTTGCAAATGTGTTTCTGCTATATGAAAAAACAATTATTCAATTTTGTTGTAGCTCCATAAAATTTGAACATTCAGTTTGAGATAAGATACGATCTTGGAAAGTGGAAATAAGCTGTTGCAGGTCGCAGTCATATTCAAGACTATTGGTGGTGTGTAGATGGATTATGCTCCTGGATCATGCTGCTTGCTGATGTTGTGGCCAGAATTCCATTTTCACAGAACGTCTGCATCTACTCTTTCCACTCATCTCAACAAGTATCAATGTAACGTCTGCGTCATTTCCCTTCTCTTTTTAGTCTTAACCATATATTCTTCTTTTCTGCATAATTGATATTGGAACTGAAGTTCGTAGAGTAATGTTTGTTTTTAGATTTATAGTATGGACTAAATTGCAATCAAGTTGAAATTATGGATGTCTTCGTATGTTAATATCTCGAACTTGTGGTCCTGGCTTTATGAAAGATGCTGTATAGTAGTAAGTACTCTTAGTGAACTTCACAATCCACTACAATATGCTTCACCATTGCTAGACAGACATACCAATGGTGTGCATTGGTCAAACTCTGGATAAGATGAAAGTCCTATCCTCTTTAGTTTTGAGCAACATGCATCAGTTCAAAATCTGATGTCATGTTATTTTGGGTATCTTTTCTGGTCTACATCATACTTTCTCACCTCTAACTCCTGAAATAGCTTGGACTATAATTTGTTCCATCTTCCGAATGGTAGTCCTATGTTCTTAACCAGAATGACGATGCTACTGATTACGACACTTCAAGGCACGAGCACCGTAGGAAATGAGAATTGTAGTGCCGTGGTCCACTAGAGTGTCGTACTAGTCTCTTAAATTTCGATGTCCCTTGCTAGTTTCGTCTGTTGATTTGTTGATCTTAATTTCAAACATCATTTTGAAGTTTGATTTTCAGAGACTGGTTATTCAACTTTTAGTTGTTTGAAGTGATTTTTGTGTAGAAACTGTCATTTAGAAGATTGTAAACATTGTTGAGAAAAACAATCGATTCAAAAACTAAATTGTAGAGACAAATGGTTCATATGATTCTCTCTTTTTAAGTTTACCATGTAGACTATGAAATCATAGGTAATTACAGGCCTAGGCTTAGCCAAGCTAGTTAGAGGAGTGTGCTCATCCTTTTGCACTTGAATTCGAATTCCCCATCCCGTAGTTCAGACTAATTTAGTGTAGAATATCGGTTTTATAGAATAATTGAAATCAGAGGTAATTATATTTTCAAATTTGCACCCACTTTTGCTAGACCTTGTGGTGGTGGTTCTACAACAGAGTATTTACTTTTCATGGTTCTGTACAGCCTGCATAGGAGCAGTTTAATCCTAATGGAGAAAGACTTAATTTACAAATTTTATGGATGAAGATACTCTCCGGATCCTCTTTATGAGGATCATGGTACATCGTGCAACCATCTTTTGTTAGATATTGTTTGTGTTTAATTTTAAATAAAAAAATTTAAAAAAATTTCTAGCCATACGATGTACGATGAACGAATAGGATGTGAGGATCTCTAAAATTCTCACAAAAAGAATTCGGATGGGATGCAAATCCAAATTTGATTTGTTGTAGAATTATTTTGTACACAAATTGTAGTGAGAGCACAATTTTCAATAATTTCAAGAAAGCGATAGAAAGAGAAATATGCGCATATATGATTCTTAAACTTAGATCGATGATGGTTTTGTGTTATCCCTCTCTTTTCATTGAATAGGACAAACTTGACTTATACCCCCACTAATCAAGTCTTAAACCAATAATATTCAAATCTTATAACGACAAGTAATCTCTTCCTTAATTATGATAAGATCCTAATGGAGACAGACTTTTTTGGTTTAATTTTTTCACCTAACCTCAGCAACATGAAAGCTCCACATTCACATGCATTCTCTTTTTCCAACTTTGTTCTTGTTAAGTGTTTCTTAATTTGGAGGCAAAATGAAAGCTTTTCAATATTTTAATGCCAAAATGGTTAAAGAATGAGGCATTTTAACACAACTATATGGACACCCCAACTGATTTGCAGCAAATGGCAGAAACCCAAACTTATACTTTCATTTGTATCCCATGATGACCAAAACACCCTTTTTCGTTTTGTACACACTTCTGTTTAATCTTGTTCGTGAATTCAGTTTGAAATATTTAATCTGATGACAAGAAATAAAAAAGACTGTATGGGAGAAGAAAAAGTAAGTGTTGTGATTGATTCGTTTTGTGCATTCTCCTTCCACCTTCTTCCTTCACCGTTCAGATTATTTATGTTGTAGGATGATCGAATATGTTTATTATGTAGGTAAAATCTATCGAGAATCAATTATTGCAAAAAGTTCATCCACATTGAATCTGTCTTATTTTATAACTGATTTGGTTGATTTCTTATATAGAGATGATCTTTAATGGATTTACCTGAAAGATTGATGGTTTAGAACATTAAACTGCAATATGTGGTGAGAGCATAATGAGAGAAGAGACCTAGCATAGCCAACTTTACATTTCATTTTCGAAAGCTATGTGACATCTTGTCTTCCTATCAAAACCCTCTTTGTTAATAAGAGATTTCAATGACAGTTAACTGTCACAGTGAACAAATTTCAATTCCTATTACATGTTAATTCTAGGATAATCATGGTGTATTATGACTAATATGATATAGTAAACATCAAATAGATCTGGACCCACAAATTAGAAGGGGCCTAATTATGGAAGAGAATTTGTAGCTAAGAAACCAAGGCAATCAACATTTACCGACAATTTTTTTTTTTTTTAACAAACGATAATATCTACATTAATAAGGTAAGGGAGTGGGCTAAGCCTTATAATAGTTTGTCATAATAATGTGGTTCAACTTTGTCTTTGGCGATAATCGAACCTAAAACGTCTTACTTACAAATGAAGAGAAATACTATTAGACCGTAATCTTAAGTAGCAGATTTTTCGAAAATTTAATATTGAGGAAAAAAAAATTGATGGGGGTAGGAAGGGTAGCTATTAGATGGGGTGATTAATCATTATTGTGTGTCTTCCACATGGCTTGTTACATTACACCAACCTCTTTGATCCCAATAGCAATGGCAATAGAGATTGTCTATTACTTCAACTGCAGAGGTGGAGAAATTTTTAGGTGTTCCCGTCACCCCACATCACCATGGACACTTGGTGTACCCATCCAATCAGGGGATGCCACGTTTCCCATTAAAGAATCTTTCTGATTTATTTTTTAAGAAAATCAATTAAACAAACACTTTAATGGGAAACGTGGCATCCCCTGATTGGATGGGTACACCAAGTGTGATGGTGATGTGGGGTGACGGAAACACCTAAAAATTTCTCATGCAGGTGGGTCAAAAACCATGTCATTTAAACCATCATGTCAAATTAATAGTAGTAGGAAATGACAATCACAAGATTCCAAAATGTTGCACGTTTTGTGGACCTTATGGACAATAGTTTAAGATAGACATATGACATAACATCAAAAAATCAAATACTAAGTATATTTTTTATAACAAAAGATAGAGCTAGTGTGTTAAATAGTTAGTTGTTAGGAGAGAGAAAACCAACCCGCACCATAATGCATAAACATAGTTACTTTCCTGTCATTGCGTTAAAGCGACATCTTCAAATATTAAATAGATTTGAGAGTTGATAAGTTGATTAGAGTACACTCACGTACTCAAGTTTTGTTGCATTATAGTTTATGTTACATTAGAATATAGCTCTAGTGATCAGGAGTATTTGTCTAACATGCTACTTTTGTGTTCTATTTTTTCTTACTAGATGCCAATAGTAGAGAAGAAAATATAAAAAAAGTACTAGCTACAATACATGCATTTACTTAATTCATTATTTAACGATTAAATAAAAAAAAATGAAATGCATGTGCCGCCGCAAATTTCCAAATGTTCTATAACTATAAACTTTTGGGAGCTTTAATGAAAAGGGTTTGGGTCAACAAATATTTAACCAAAAACCATCCCAAAATGTTATTTAACCAAAATGGCTCAAAGTTTAATAAAAAACCATCCAAAACTAAGTGTTCACCAGCACCGCGCCGCCATAACCCCCGCCAAGAACGACAACGACAGCGGCAAGACAGGGGATCGGAAATTGGATCTGGTGAAATCGGGCATTGAATCGCAGTGATTTCGATTACCTTGTGAGTGTTCTATTTGTATTTGAGAGTCTGCCTGTAAACTGTTTGATGAAATGCCTGCATTGTTGTAGACATTAATGTTTGGTACTGTTGTGAAATGTAAAAAACCTTTGCTTAATTCAATGTTTGTTTGGTATGTGTTTGTTGTAAAAGGATGAAGGCTGCGGGATTGCTTGTCTTCGACCCGTAGATATTACAAGGTCTTCTGTTTATATTCACCTTGTTGTACTCTTTTTTTATTAATTGTCAGCAACCTCAACCCAGCACGAAACCGCCATAATAACTCCATGTCTTCTTATCAAATCGAATTCCCCCATTTCAAAAACAACCAAATCAAAGTTCAAATCAAAGCTAAAAAAGGAAGCATTCATCGGAACAAAGCCGCCGAAACAAGTTCAAAGAAGTTTAATGGCAGAAACAGGCGAAAAAGTGTCTGGAAAAAAAAAAAGAACCAAAACATTAAACTGTTTCTGGAGAACTTAAAACATAACACTGTTTCTCGAGAAAAAAAATCAGATACAATGTTTGTTTTGTCTGTGTACAAACAAACACTGTATTTGGAAAGAAAAGAATCAAAATCCAGAAAAAGTGACTTAAATTCCAGAAACAATGACTTAAATTTCAGAAACAATGATTTAGATTCCAGAAATGGTTTATGTTTTAACCCTTGATTGTTTATTTTCTTTCATGCATCAGCTGATTATATTTAAGAAACATGATGTTTATTTTGCTTTGAATCCACACACAGTGAATTTCACTATTTCTTTTCTAACTTACATTTAAGAAACAGTGTGTCTATTTCATTTGGATCCAGAAACAGTTACTTAGATTCCAGAAACATTAACTTAGATTCTAGAAAAAAGTGATTTAGATTCCAGAAACAGTTTATTTTTACAATCCAGAAATAGTGACCCGTCGTTATTATTGAATAGCATGCATATCTCAAATTTATTTTCTGGAGAAACAAACGATGAACTCCACTGACGAAGAAAAATTGAAAAACAGTACCTCGAATACACTATGAATAATAACGACGATCACATTTCAACGAAATAATAAAAATATAAATTAAATAGCATGAGGATCTATATTTTTGTTTCAAAGAAAAAGAAGAATGTCTGCAAAACAACGATGAACTCCATTAACGACGAAAATCTGGAACTCAGCCTAAAAAGTTAGGGGTAAAATCGACAAATCATAATTTATTATAGTTGGGCCATTTTTAGTTGGACTACTTTAATATGGGCCTTGTACTAATCATTAAACAAAATTTATAACATGGTTTTATTTATTAAAACTAAAACTTTTCAAGCCATTTTCATTAGTTTTCCTTTGGAGCATTAATTTGCACTCACTCCCTTTTCAATTCCTGCATTTAGCACTTCTCTTTAAACATATGTAAAATTTATGCAAACGCTTGTTTATTTTTATTTTTTTTACAAACGATAGCGTTAGTGGATTAAATAGTGCATAAGCATGATTTTTACTATTCTGATAAAACATTATTTACAAGTATTAAGTAGATTGATTAGAGGAGTACACTTGTGTACTCAAGTTTCGTTATATTATAGTTTATATAATATTAGAATGTAGCTCTAATGATTATGAGTATTTGTCTTACATGCTAGTTTTGTGTTCTATTTTTTTCTTCCCAGGTGCCAATAGTAGAGAAGAAAATATCAAAAAAGTACTAGCTATGGTTGATGCATTTACTTACTGCATTCATCATTTATCAGTCAGGTATGCAAAAAAAAAAAAAAAAAAAAAAAAAAAAAAATATTCATATACCGTACCGAAGTCCCAAATTTTTGTTTTTATAACAAAAGGAATTTTAGGAGCATTAATTTGCAGTTAATCCCTTTTCAAGTCCTGCATTTGCACTTCTCTTTAAAACTAAAAGAGAAAACTGATCGAGTAAAATTCCTTAACGGATAAACTGAAGTACTGAGAACCCAATCAAAAGAAAAGTAATTTGCTGGCGTTAAATGGGGAATTAAATTCCCAAATTAAGTAGCAAGATTAGTCTTTTGAGTTACCAGGTTCTCTAGTTGCACATCACCATTCTAACTCAAATTTCCAGGTTCTCTAGTTGCATTCCGTCTTTATTTTGTGGGACAAAGTCGTGACGATCTTGAATTAAAGAAAAAAAAAAACAACAACATATGGAATTGGGATATTCAAAGCCAAGAATTTCAAAACTTCTCTGAAAATGTCAACTATACCTAAAAGAAATGTGTACAAAAGTTGCAACACATACATGAAACTCAAAGAGCGAGGAAGCCTGAAATTGATCAGTTAAAAGGGGTGGCTTTAAATTTTAAAAAGAAATTAAAAAAAAGAAGAGAAAAAGATAAATTGAGAAAGTGTTTAGAGCTTGAGGGACAAGTCAAGCTTCTGCAACTCATCTTGTTTAGCATTAAAATGGCCAGCAGCGCTATTAGTCCACCACAACCCTCCAATTCCTTCCACCACCGGAGAAAACTTCCGACCATTAGTACTATAGGAAAACCTTCCAACGCCACCACTCGATGGTGAGGAGGAGGAACCTACGCCGCCCTGCACATGAAAAACATTGTTGGGTGAAACAAGCCGCCCGATTGCATGTTGATGATCAATAGGCCGTCTAAACCACCCATAGTTACCATTATTATTCCCACCAAAGGTGTTTGATTGGTAACAAGGCTTGTGAATTGTGGAATGCACTTGAATACCAAGTGACCTATTATTGGAGGAGCCATGCAAAGGGAGAGAAGCCATGCTGGAGAATCTGTGTGAAGAGAGTAAACTTGGAAGCCTCATCAAGGCATCTTCTGCTGCTACAGTACAATTACTCTTGTGCCCTTTTTTGGCAAGTGTTCTTTCTCTCTTATGAGCATTTTGGTGCCCTCCGAGAGCTTGTGAACTGTAAAATTTTCTCTGGCAATAATTGCAGGAGAAAACCCTTGGCTTGAAATCAGTAGTAGCAGTAGCACCTTTGGGACTGGAAGTCTCTGATGAAGAGTTTCCTGATGTGTTGTTTGAATCAAAACAGTTGATGAGGTTGAGTTCCGGCTTCGACCCATGATCAGATTCCTTGTTTGAGAGGCTTAGATCCAATGCAAGATTACGGATTTGATCTTGAGGGTGTCCTTGGTGATGATCTTGTACAGATGGTTGCTTTTCTGCACTTGGGGTTTCCATATTTGGGCCTTCGAGTAGGTTTGGTGGTAGTGGTGCCTCTGAGGGTGGGAAAATGCTTGAGTTTTCAGAGAGGGATGGATCAGATGCATGGGGCTTCATGAGGAAAAGATGTGAGAATTTTCTCCTTCTGGGGTGATGAGATTTGAGGAGTCTAATATGATGGAGAAGAATATGTTTTGATATGATAGTAATAAATGCGGTGTCCTACTCCTATGTATAGAAGGATAGACCACTGTTTTACAGTTAAAAGGTCTCAATATAGCAAGACTTAAGGAATAAGAAAGTACTATTGAGACAGGGAGGGTCCTATAAAGTATTGTGATTGAAACTAATGAGAAACATCCATGTAGCTCTTTTTTCTTGCATGTACCCTCTCTAATAAATGTTTCTATTAACTTTTTGTTTGTCTAATTTCCACTCTTGTCTCATTAACATTTCTTGTTTTTAGGGGTTTAACCTTTTCTAGGTATACACTATGCACTCATGGATATAACTTATGGTAGACTAGAGATCCAACAAGTAATCTTTTTTAGTTTCCTGAATTATGCAAGAGTAGATTGGATGATTTATTAGTTATATAAAATTCAATGTAAATTAAAAATGAAAATGAACTGATTCACTGTTCATAAACACAATTTAGTTCCAATTTTTCCCTGCTTAGTTTCTTTTATTTTATTTATGCCACAAACGAAATTGGCCCTTGGAATCACACTCACATGTCACTACGGATCCACCTCTTCGTTCCTGCTCCATTTCCATTCCAACATAAAAGCTCTTTCTTTCATTGTTATGTTTACTATACAAATATTTTACTTACCAGTAAAATGCAGTTGATATATGTGGTTGCAAAAATCAGCCATCCTCTGCCTTGGCGAATTTGTACTTGCAAAACAAACAAATACCTTTGACCAAAGACCAAACCCACAAGCGCCCATAAGGGAGGGGGTTTTGGCCAATGGATTTCTGATGCCTAAGTCAAATTTTCTGAATAGAGAGAGAGCTTAAGGCTTGATTACGTAACTAAAGCTTACTAGAAATTGGTGGAGTATGTGGTATTTATAGAGCTAGGGCCGCCACATGTGTAGGGTTTGCCCTGACATGTATTGACGTCTAATTGGCCAAGGTGAGTCATCCATTGGACGGATGAGAAAGAATTATTCTAAAGACATTATTTTATAAATAATATCTTGGGACTATCTAGTAATATCCTTGATTGGATATGATTGTGATTCCTTTCTTGATGAAGTTGACCTTCATTAGGAAGCATAAAGATAAGATTTATTAATTAATCATATCGTTAATACCTTTGACTTTCCTCGTCATGGGCATGAGGACTTGATGAGGTTGTAGTCAGCTGCTTAGGCCTTCAAGGATGTTGAAATGCGCGTGGATTAAATGTGGGACTCGCCAATTTAATAAGGGCATTCTCGTCTTTCGCTAGCAAAAGTTCACGTGTCGGCTCCAGGATTTTTCAGATTATTTTTGCTCCACAAGTGCCCCCACACATGCTGTGTTGCCCATAGGAAAGGGCAGGAGGTGTAAAAATCCCAATTCGAGTGGTTAAGCCAAAAAGTTGTTTCTTGATTTGCCTTAGATTCTGAGCTTTGACTTGAAGTTAAAGTCTTCTAGGAAAGGGAAACCAATTGCATGTAGAACTTATTTAACTCTACCTTAAGTAGAGAACTAAATAAATTTAGAGAACAATTATACTCCCAACAAGAAAGAGAGAATACTAGAGGAAATTGTACCCTATCCCCTAGTCTTCTTCTTTGATTGCCCTGCGAATAGTTGATTGTCATTGTCTTCTCCTCCGTGCCGCACCAAGGGTAAGAAAAAATAAACAAAATTTCTCTTTTTTTTTTTTTTTCTTACGGCTGGACTAGAGCTGCGGGGTTGCTGGCGTGGCTTAGTACGGAGCGGAGAAGGTGGATGGTGCGGCTAGAGTTACGGTGTCTAAATGAGGTCGACTCAGCTAGAGCCAAGGTGCTGATGGTGCGAGCTAGGGCTCAGCACGTGGCTGGTGTTGCCCAAATGTTGGAGGGAGAGCGTTGTGTTAGGCCTCGGTGCGCTGAGCTTGCTCGACATACTTTTTTTTTTTGAAGAAACGATATTATCTACACTAAGGGGAATAGGTGGACTAATCCTCACAATAGGCTACCAACAAGGTTCTAAAAAATGCTAGGCGCTAGTCGGAGGCTGGCTGGGGCCTAGCTCCTAAGCAGTTAGGCCGGCTGCGAGGTGGACTAGATGAATTTAAGTAAATCTATTGTATTTCGTATAAATAAGTGTATGCTTATACTTGAAATATATATGATTTCATCATAAACTACAAAATAGAATGACATATATATTATGAAGTATTGGACCATAATGATAGCATGAGGAAGAAGAATATAATGTGTGTTTATTTAAGTATGCAACAAGCCTATTACAATTTATTGGAAAAAAAAATAAAAAAAAATGCAAACTGAAAGTTATCTATTTTTTGTCAAAGTAAGTCGCGACCAAGGTGGGTCTAGGCGGGCTAGTCAGGTGCCTAGGCAGGCGTCTCAGCAGGTTTAGGCGTTTTTCTTAATTTTTAAATGCCTAGGGCAGTAGCCAGCCGCCTAGCGCCTAGGCGGGGATTTTTAGAACAGTGGCTACCAATAATGTGGTTCAAATTCACCTTTGGTGAGAATCGAACTTAAGACCTCTCACTTACAAGCTCGCCCAACACATTTAAAAGAAGGAGAGAGGAGATGATGCTGAGCCTCTGTTAAATTAGGCTGATATAGGAAATAGGCGTGGGCTTGGGCTGGGCGTGGATTAGGCTTGGCGCTGGGCTTGGCCTACCTGCTGGAGAGGCAGACTACTGCTACTGCCTTGGGTCGTGAGGTGCTGAGTTGTGGTCTGGCATTGCATGCTTTTTTTATATCTCATCCGAGTAGTCTTCTGAGTATTTCTCTGGTATTTTTGCGCAGGACTTTTTCAATATTCCTTGATACAGCTATAAGAGCGATGAATATCCTTCACCCAAGTATTGTCAGGGCAGGTTTTCTAGTAAAGTTGGCTACTTTAAGGCTGCTTTTGTTAAGATAGGTTCTAAAGAGTTGTTCCACGAGTTCCTTGAGATGTACAAGCATGCAAACCCCTCCGAAGTCTGTATGAAATGAGTGAAGGAAGCAGTCATGAACTATATGTTTAGGCTACTAAGGCAGGAAAAAGAGCCATTAAGTTCCATTCATACTACTTAGTGCTCGAATTCACCCTTCATATGTCACGCTTCCTTCAATAGGAGATTTGCTCTATGAGATGTACACATGCTTACTACTCATCGAATGCAGTTTGTGTGGTAGTGGGGTTCTCGAACTTGAGCAAGTTCTTTGATCTAGGCTTGACCATTAACAAGTTTTGGCACTTCTGCGAGATTGGCCACAAGGATGACGTAAGGCAGTTGAGGTCTCGCTATAAGATTTTTTTACTCTTCGAGTAAGGGTGGTCATGAATAGGCTAATGACACTCTGGAGGTCAGTGGAGATTGGGAGTCCGACTCTTCGCCTAAGTTGCGTGTCCTAACTACATTCAGTCGTCTGCTTGGAGTTTTTTTGTTGAGCTGCTCTTGACTTCAAGTTACTGAATGTCTTTTTTTACTTTAACAAGCTTAATGATTTAAGTAAAATAAACTTAGCAAAATATTTCTTAAGGCATCTCAGTCCTTCCAAGAATATATAGGCACATTCTACCTCACATTGAGCCTTTCAGCTATGCATTGCATTGCAGAGCATGAAAACTGTTATGAGCATGCAATTGAGCCAAATCATAAATAACTCCTCAAATCGTTGTCGAAAAAAAGAGAAGTGTATCAAACTCTATTATAAGGTAGGAATTCCAAAAAAACTTGAATAATCATTGACACGCGAGGTCTTGAATAATCCATTAACTACTTTATCCTGAATCTACCTTTAATGGGGGCGATGGGGCCTTTGGTTGCCTATAGTGATTATTCGCAGGTTTGTGTTGCTCTTCCCGGTGGTTTGTTCTTTCATATCGCAGCTATAGTGCATATCGTTTGTCTCTAGCTGGCGAGCGAGCTGCTCGTGATTACGCTTGGAGTTGAGTGCCAGTTGAATTTGAGCTTCAGTGTCCTCGAGCTTCTTCATTTTCCCTATGCTTCATACTTTGGTGTGAGGTAGAAGGAATTCTCTTCGAGCCAAGTCGCGAATGAGCACTGTGCCTAGCTTTAGGTCTTGAGTGTTCGTCAAAGTGTGGACCTAATCATGGAAGCATACTCGCTTGCGAGCCTTTTAGGGATGGACACTTCTCAGTGTATAAGGAGGGAGAAAATGTTTTAGCGGGGGCTGATGAGGGAGGCACGCTGCCTTAACACCTGGTTTATGATAGGTTGAGTGGCTGCTTATCAGGAAGCTTTTGGAAAGAATTCTGTCATCATCTCCTGACTTGCTTCACGATACCTCGTCAAGACTGCGCTGCATTCAGATGTGCTCGAGGAGTTGACTAATCAGGGGGGACTATTGCGCGAGGGCACTGGTCAAGTTTGCAATTTGTTGGGATATGTGTGGATCATTTTTGGAATAAAGTGCATATCTGTGAGCGATTTAAGTGTATTGATACCGTACATTTATATGCAAATTTCATATACGGTTGATTTGACAAAATTTCACATACAAGAGAACAAACACCATTAACTTAATTGACAAACACTCAAAAAAAAGGGGAGGGTGTCCGCCAAAGGACCTCCAATGCCTAGATCAGAAAAGTAGTATGAGAAAAAAAAAAGAAAAAAAAAAAGGAGAACTTGAGGCAGTTCTGAGAAGTAAGTGGCAATTATCAATTCTTCTGTTTGACTTGGTTATTTATAGAGATCTAAACCCTACTAGGCAACTAAGAGTGGAGGTTGCAGACCAGATTAGCCAGTCCTTGATGATGCAGGTAAGTCCTTGTCCTTCCAGCTAGTAGTACTAAAGGCCCCTGTTGGTAATAGCGCTCGCATGCCAAACACCCAAAGGGAGACTCCAGAGAGTCGGCTTCCTACCGCCACTGGGCCAGGTATGACCTGATGGCAGGATATCATGGTCCCAAAGCACTTGTGATACATTGGTGGCCCAAAGGCCTATACTGGCAAGGCAAACTAATGTCTACCCTTTAAGGTAATCTATGGTCTGCTCACGACATCAAGAGTAAAACCGTCACAGTTAGCACATAATCCATGTGTCATTCTCCTATTGAATATGGTTAATTTATGTCTCTATAATACATAATTATGATTCATGAGAGACAAAACGGATTTTTGATGGTTTGATGAACATGATGTGATTTGCTATGACTTATGAGTGGATCTATGTTTTAGGATTGTTTATTTGTTTGCCTAATGCCAAGAAAACTTGATTTGAAGTTTTATGTGACGTCCATCAAACCTAATTCCTCACTTTTGAGTTTGAGTTGATTGTATGATAATGTTCATTTTTTTTCATCAGATCAATTAGAAGCAGTATTTCAGTCTAATTTAAATTGTTGGAGTTGAACTCGAACTTGACTGTAAGTGGTGTTTATTAGACTAACCAACTTGAATACATTCAAGTTTATTTGACTCTTATTTGCAAGCGAGCATCACCCGACAACCTGCATATCATATTTGTTTTTTTGGACTGAAACGATACAATAATCAGATGGGAAGAACAAAACATGGCAAACTGCCAACACAAGAAAAGGCAGTAAGCAACCTACACATGATTACAGTCCTCAAACAAGATGTCTAAAATAATATTTGGCGGCTCCTCGAACTAAGTACAACAGTTCCTACTTGAACAGCGAACCAGGCTAAACGGTGGGTAATCCTATTGGTTTGACGACAAACATGAGTGATAGTAAATCCAGTGATCATAGGGAGCATCGCTTTCGCATCTTCCACGATATATCCTAGTAGAGCTAGATTGTATGAAGGGTCTTGCAACGCCGATATAATCTAAGAGAGAATCACTCTCAATAACTAAATTTTGAATACCCCTCTATGTCACCAATAAAATATGGAAAGAATCGCTTTGGAGAGAATCGCTTGGCATATTTGGTGTGCTTGTAGTGCACAAATTATCTTAGTTCTTATAGTTTATAGTAGCTTAATTCTCTCTTGTTGTAAAGGGTTTACTTTGCTTGGTCCAATCAAATTGAACCAAATCTTTTGTTAGATTCTTTATTGGTGCGTTGTGTAGAAAGATCAGTGTTTGTGTATAGTTTGATGAGAACAAAAATTATTGGGTGCTACAGAGTACCCGGTACTCCAAGTATTTTAAAGGCAGGGACTTATGTGAAATAGAGAAGCAAACAAGAAAATCTGAGCTAGATGTTCATAGTGAAGTACGTTGGGAAACAGATTGCCACTGTGGAGAGTGGATTTCAAAGGTAGTGCAAAGAACCTTAACTACCATAACTACTTACTTAAGTAGGTCTACGACCATTCATATTCTGCAATTTGTGTCTGAACTACGTTAGATCTTTTTGTTTTTTGTATTTTTAAACAATGATCTAACAGTTAAAACACCCAGAGTACCAACCTAACCCACATAAAAATTAGAACGATTAAACTACTCAAGATGAAACCCTGGATATCTTAGTCCCTTTGTTGAGAAATTCATGTTAATTACCAATGTTGTTAAATTATAGCTCTCAAATTATATATGAACTTGGAACGAATCTCGTCCAACGTATATAGGGCCAAAGCATAGTGGTAGTGCATAATGTGGTGGTTTGGATCAGAGTCCCTGAAAGTACTTGAGTTTAGGCTGGGAAAACTTCTCTGGAGGAGGCGCATATCCAATGGATGAAGAAAGAGGGTCCCTAACCTTAGCGCTACTTTTGGTAGGGAGTCGGTTCCGAGCGTCTCTCAGAATATCCCTAGTGCCGTCACGGTTCAGCAGTTAGTGTTGCTCCTGGTTTTGATTAGCTCCGGCATGCAGCAGTATAATTGACAGTTAGGCCATTACGGTGTTCCGCATGTGCGTTTGGATCAGCAATGTCTGCTGGAGTCAAAACAGGAGTTTCCATGATTGGATGTACATCTGGAGTGATGGTGTTCAAGTTTCCAAATCCGAAGAAAGGAAACTTGGGTTTGCAGAGTAGTTACGTGAGCATTCTCCAAGGCTTTCATGCCCATTTTCGAAATCTTTAAAGTTTGAGCGACTCTCAGCTTGCGAAGCCTCCATAGTCTTTTGAAGATTATCAATAAAATCATTGAATTTCATTATCTGGTCCATAATTGGAGGAGTTCCGCCAGCTGGAGCTAGGACAGTCACAGGAGCGACCGAGGTGTCAGGGGGCATGTTGCTTCTACCCTGAGTGGCGATGTCAGCATTTACAGAGCTATCTGTAGAGCCTAAAATAATCCCAAAAATTCTAGACGAGACACGTGGACTTTTGCCCAAGAAAGACAAGATTGCCCTCAATAAATGGACAGGCTTCTCAGATGCTCCCACGCGCAGGTCACACCCTAAATGTCCCATCAGTTGAATACAACTGCCCACAGCTCACTTGGTCTTGGCAAGGAAAAGTCAAAGCATTAAAGATAAACATTAATTACCCAAATCCTATCTTTAATACATTCTCAATTGAAGATTGACTCCAATTAAGTAAGTAATCCCAATTTAAATCAATTAGGGATAATTACTCCATTATCTCAAGATATTATTTCCTATTTAATATCTTGAGAATATTTCTCCATAATTTTTTGCCAATAGGATGCCGCCATGTGTAGGCTAAAACCCTAACACTATGGTTGGCCCCATCCCTATAAATACCCCATATTTTTCCAAATTGAAGAGGTTTTTGCTACCCCTAAGAAGCCCTAAACACTTTACTCTCTCATAGAAGCTGACTTAGGCATCGGAGATCCATTGGCCTAACCCATCCCCCTACCTCATGGGTGTGTGAGGCTTAGATCCTTGATCAAAGATGTTAAATGTTTTGCAGGTGCTTTTTCGCCAAGACTGAAGACGGCGGAAATTTGCATCGACAAATTGGTGCTTTCATTGAGGGCTGATTCAAATACTCGAAGAAGCCTCTTGCATTTGGTTTCTTGAATTTTCTGTTACGTTGAATTTCTCGCACTTCGTATCAATTAATTTTTCCTAGAAAAGTTTATGGATCAATCCCTGGAGACGAAGACATCGCCCCATGACGGAGATCCTCAAGGCTCAATGCGACGGCAGTAGGAGCCACACCGCTACGAAACCACGCCACCACCGCGGCCACCACCTTTTAGCCCACGACAATGACCACCGCAGCAGCAGCAGTAGCCTAAATCGAGGCCCAGATGCGTGCTGCAGCGGCCTACCGCGTTGCCAAGGCACCAACAGGCTATGGGTAAAGGCCCAGCCCACACCAGTTGCCACAGTAGGCCCAGGGCAGGAGGCCCAGCCCATTGAAACAGGCCTTGTTGTACAGTAGGCCCAGACCCAAGCCCAGACCACGTCAATTGCTTCCAACCGGGCAACCCAACGGGCTCAAGCCCAAGCCACCCAGTTAGCAGGCCACGACGTGGCAAGGCGAGCAGGCGTAGGCCCAACGCGCAGCGTACAGCCCAGCCATATAGCTGGGTTGGTCTGCCCCCAACACACTCCGATGACTCGGCCCAGCGGCCTAATTCAACCCAAGGCCATCTTCAGTGATCCAGATTCTAACCACCGGTCCCGTGATCGATTTAGGGTTATTTTCACCCCACTTTTATGCAGGACTGCCCGCTTTGGGCTCAAGTTTTGTACCTGCAATCCACTACAGTTCCACCATACATGGATATGCCCATTATCTAAACTCTTCCAATTCAAATGGCGAGCACTACCTGCCCTAGCAGGTCGCCAATTTGACGAGTGCTCTCGCGAAACATACCACATTGGTGAACCAGTTCCTCGAGCGTATCAAGATGCAGTGCACCCCTAATGAGGTGTCCCGAAGCAGGATAAGGGTGGAAGAATGTGACGTATTCCAACAACATCCTTGCAAAGAGCCACTCAGCTCGCCACAAATCGTGCACTCGAGTAGTGTGCACTCTTGTTTGGGCATTACAACGTCTTCTCTCACCTAGATGTGTAGAGAAGCATTCATTCCTGACTTAACTCACGAGTCAGTGTGCATAGGTTGGGTCCACACTTCAAGAGCACTCAGCACATTCCAGGCAAAACGTTCACACGAGGCTAGGCCTACAATGAGATCTTTCTATGAGGCACCAGAGTATGCAGCCGCATAGCGAACAGAGGAGAGCACGAGAGTAGTCCAGATCAAGTTCCACTAGTAGCCCCTGCCGAGCACGACGACGAGCAACACAAAATGAACCACGTGCACCGCTACCCCTGTACAGATGAGCAGGACATGCCGAAGAGCAACATGTACCAGCATATCAGCACCAGGGGCAACTGGAGGCTCCCCTGCCTCACCAGGTGCAAGTCCATGATGAAGTACAAAGGCTCATAGCAGAGCAACTGCGCGGATTCCAGCGCATTGATACTACCGACGATGCTTTTCATAGAGATATGGCCAACCTGAGCAGGTCGCCATTCACAGACGAGATCGAACAAATAGAGCCACTGTGGAAGTTCAGCCCACCACATTTCACCTTTTTCAAAAGAGATGAAGATCTAGACAGGCACCTGATGCACTACCGAAGCGCCATGACCCTTTACGCCAACAACGACGCTCTTAGGTGCAAAATCTTTGCCACAACGCTCCAAGGCGAGGCGCAAGATTGGTTCCACAGCCTGCCGCCACGTTCAATCTGGAACTTCAACGAATTTTCCTTGGTGTTCATTAAGGAATATTCGTCCTACTACTCGATCAAGAAGAAGTTTAACCACCTCTTCAACATGAAGAATGACCCGATGGAGTCACTCCGCACATACGTCAAGAGGTTCAAGGCGGAAAAGGCGAAGTTCATCGGATGCGATGACAACAATGCATGCTCAGCCTTCCGAAAGAGGCTCCCAGCAGATCACTTACTTTTCAAAGAATTGATCATGGGTGAGAACTTGATCCTGGCAGACTCTTATGCTTTGGCAGAAAAGTACTCCATTTGGGATGAGGCCAAGTGTTCCTAAAAGCTACCTGAGTAGCCGCGCAAAGTGATAGGAGCATATTTATGCGACTTAGTTAACATGTTTTCTTGCATTTACTTAGTTAGTTATTGCTTATAAGAGTGTTTTAAGCTATTTTCGTGTGTTTGTAGGTCCTAATAACAAAGTTGGAAAGAAAGTGCATTTTGGTGCAATTTGGAGCAATTTTGGGCCAAAATGGATTGCATGCATATGGAGCAAGTGGGATGGACGTTTTTGGTGTTTTAAAAAGGGTTTCAACACATGCAAAAATCTGAATAATAAAGTTGAAGTGTGGAAGTGTGCAGATACATACCCTTAAGGAACAATTTGAAAGGAAAAGAAGTGAAAGATGCCATTTGTTGGATTGCTTTACAAGATGTATTCACATTTTCAGCAACTACAAACATAATTGCAAGCTGAAATGATGCATAGCATGTGTGTAGAGGTGTAAAGTGGCCGAAAGTTGATGTTTGCAAGATGAAATGATGCAAAACATGTGTGTGAAAGTTGTCTAACAGCTAGTACATGTGGAAAAGGGATGGAATACAAGGCAAATGCATCAGAAATTGAAGAATGAAGGCACATGGACAGCTACAAAGGAGTTGAATTAGCAAAAGAGGAATGATTGCCTTTTGTTAAAGGCAAGACACAATGATAAAAGAGCATGTAAACTAGCTGTTTTTGCATCATTTTGGTCTTTGTTTGTATTGTTTATTGAAGCCACTTGAGTGATTCTTTGCTTTCAAGCTTCTATAAATAGGGAGTGAAGGGAAGAACACTAGAGATTACACTACATAAAAAACATAATCAGCCACACCACCCATTCTCCATCCATTCTTTTAGCCAAACCCATATACACATTCATACACTACGTCACAAACACATTTTCAGCCATCTTTCTCTCTTTTGCCACACCCCCCATCCATCCTAAACACCACCATACCATCTCCCATCCACTCCTCCATACAAATACCATCCAAACCTGTCCCCAAAACCTTGTGCCGCAGCAAAGAGGAATGAGGAGAAGCCTTGGACGTGCATGTCATTCAAGTTAGGATCGTTGGAGCGTTTAGGTGTTTTCTTTCTTTTGATTTCAATGTTTAAATTCTATACTCTTTGTTTTGTACGTATGAGGAACTAAACCCCCCTTGGCTAGGGGGGGATTCGAAACCATGTTTATGCTTGCTATATGATTTGATTACTTTCAATTGCGTTTCATAAATTGTGAATTCAATTTACTTATCTACATGAATTAAAACTGATTTGTGCGTGTTGGTTGAGAGTGCACGCTTAATTTTCATGCATAAGTTTGATGCTAGGATATAAGGGAATTTCACCTAATCGTTATGAACTTATATTCAAAAGTAGTAAAGGTTGTTGATCACAATCGTGTTAAGTAAATTCTTGGCATAAGTTTCATGCAATTCATAGTAACGAGTGCCTCGCCAATGCTTATGATTTTCATAGAACTTAATGATCTTTGCTTGTATCTTTGTTATGCAATTCATGCAGGGAACTTGTGAGGAATGCTTTGGGTTGTCGTATGCAATTCATCCAATTCGATAACTTTAGGAAAATCTGAGGGTTAATTAGTGCAATTCACGGTTAATTTGGGGTGTTGGGAATTCATGGTTTATTGAGAAGCAATTGGAAATCGTTTTGTATGCAAGTGTGACATGTGTGGAGAAGAACCCCTTAGCTAGCTTTCCATCCATTCACTTTTATCAAATTCGTTTTAGAATTTGTTCAATTTACAAAGTTTGTTCTTGTTTTCAATTTTCGTCAAAACTCAATCCCCATTTATTTTGAAGTGTTAGATTAGTTAGAAATCAATTTAGTTTGTGTTTTTAAGTGTCTTGAGTCAAGTCATAACCCAATTTCGTCCAATTTAGTGTTAGGTGTTCAAAACTGCCCATAAAATGTTTTTAAGGCAGTTTTGAGTGTTTATTTGCTGTTTTGAGTCTTTTGGTTTGTTTTGGTGTTTTATAGTTTAGTTTTGCATTCTTTGAGTTTAGTTTAGTGTTTTAAACTTTGTTTTTACGTTTTGAGTCAGTTTCAAGTGATTTGGCAATCCCTCCTAATCTCCGGCCTAGAACGATCCCTACTTACATACTTTGCTACAATTGATAAAAAGAGGGTTTAATTTGTGTGCTTATATATTTCGCATCACAAAGACGCAGAGCTGACTTAGAAATAGGCGAGCGACAAATCGCTTAACTATAAAAACAAGCCAAAAAGCAGATCAAGAGACCGATCCCTGACGAAGGGATGCATGACGCCTAAGACGTATACCAAGTTCTCAGTCCTGATTAACCAGATCCTTCGTGACCTCAAGGACAAGTCGTGGTTCAAGTTGTTACCACCTATGACGGGACACCTTTAAGATGGACCAGACAAAGTACTGCACATTCCATAGAGGTTCGGGGCACACAACCAATGACTTCACCACATGGATGAAGTACCTTAAGCAGCTCATGAAGGAAGGCAAGTGCGACCAGTATATTGACAGGCCAACTGGCTAGCCAAGGCGAGAAGCAACTACCGATGCCGAACCCCCAGCCAAGACGATCCGAATCAACATAATCTTTTTCGAGTCTGAGGATCTGGGGGCCACCAACAACTCCAAAAAGAGGAAGATCCAGCAAGCAAGATTGGTTTTTCATGTTCAAGCCATAGACGATGTACCTCGACCAATCGTCAACTTCACCGAGCAAGATACGAAGGGAGTAGACTTTCTCCATGATGACGCCTCGGTGATTTCTGTTCAACTGGCCCACGCCATCATTGACATAATTATGGTGGACAACGACAGCTCAGTCAACATCCTACAACTGTCAGTCATCCAGAAAATGGGCTTGGAAAACACGATCAAATGCAAAGCAGAAGTCTTGACTAGATTCAACGGACTTACCTCAATTGCCATTGGCACCATCACGCTCAACGTCACTAGCTTACCGATTGTCTTATCCCATACCTTCATGATTGTCAGCGAACCATCTCCCCATAATGGGATACTGGGTCGACCCTAGCTAGTGAAGATTGGAGTTGTGACCTCGATCGAGTATTAGAGGATCTGATTTTGCATCCCGAAATGAGCAGTCGAATAAATCAAAGGTGACCAGGCCATGTCCCGGAGATGTACTATACAAGTTCTCAAGGAGTCGAATGAGAAGTCTTTCGCCCTAACAGTAGCAGCTGAAGTGCAGAAAGACGATTCTACCTCCACCAAATAGCAATCACAGCAGACGGGTCAGGAATATGGCGTTAAGGTCGACAATGCCTTGACAGATGAATCAGGATGGAAACCCCAAAAAGACACGGATCACATCTCATTTGACCAAATAAGATCTGAGCGATTCTGGATATGAAGTCCCCCACTACTTTGAAGGAGATCCAATGTCTGACCTGACGATCAGCTGCACTCAACCGATTTCTCTCTAGACCTACTGACCGATGCAAGCTTTTTTCAAGGCAATCAGGATGCATAACGAGACAATCAGAAAACATTACAAGACTTGAAGAAATACCTGACATCACCTCCTCTACTATCCAAGCCGGAAGTATCGGATGATCTATGCATCTATATAGCGGTATCTGAAGCAGAAGCTCAAGTCGTACATTCAGACACATACAGTCATCGTCATGACATGACATTTTGCACAATCCAAAAACGTGACGACAAAATCGCAGAAATTGGCAGACATTCCGACGAACACAACAACTCAGCCTAGAAGTGCCATAGAGGCAGCCGAGCATGCCGTAGCCGCATCAGCCTTACCTGCAGAAGATTTTTGGCATTTGCACGTTGATGGATCTTCCAACTACCAAGGATCGAGAGCAAGCCTAATTCTTATTACCCCGGACGGTTTAATGCTCGAGCAGGCCATCACTCTAAGCTTCAAGGCTTCAAACAACGAAGCAGAGTATGAAGCCCTACTAGCAGGTCTTCGATTGGCGAAAGGCCTAACGGTGAAGAAGCTCGCGATCTATTCCGATTCTCAGCTAATCACCAACCAAACCTCAGGGAAGTACGTAGCAAAACATCCAAGGATGGCCTGATACCTCGAAAAGGTACGAGAGCAGCTAGCAATGTTCCATGCTTACACATTCACTTAATTTCCCCGAGCAAAGAATGCCCACGCAGACACACTAGCAGGCCTACGCTATGCCTTAGACCATTAGCTCAAGCGCTCAATCCCAGTCAAGTACTTAGAGAAGCTGAGCATAAATGAGGAACCAACAGTCCAAGTGGCATAAATCAACACAACTCTAAGTTGGCAAGATCCCATAATCGACTAGTTAGTCAACAAAACGCTCCTCAAAGATAGACTGGAGTCAAGAAAGCTCTAGATTAAGGCAACACGCTACTACATGTGGAACAGCATGCTCGTTCGTAGATCCTTCTTAAGACCACAGCTTCGCTGCCTATCGTCTCTCGACGACCTGAAGATTCTTAGCTCAATCCATGAAAACGTTTGTGAAAACCATTCTGGAGGTCGCTCCCTAGTGCAAAAAGCTCTTAACGATGAGTACTACTAGCCAGCTATGCATCAAGACGCCAATGAATATGTACAAAGGTATGACAGCTGCCAGCGCTTCAAGCCCATGCCTGCACTACTTGCCAGCGAACTTCACCTGCAGACGAGCCTTTAGCCATTCATGCAGTGGGTAGCTGACCTGGTAGGACCGATGTCGCCTGTCATTAAGGGCAGATGCATGATGATTATAGCGACTGGCTACTTCGCCAAATGGGTCGATGCCGAACCTATGACTATGACTACCCAGACGGACATAGAGCGCTTCATATGAAAGAACATCATCTACTGCTTCGGCATCCCGCACTTCATCGTCATCGACAATGGTCCGCAATTTGTGGGTAAAGACTTGGCGAAGTTCTTCAAAAAATATGGCATCAAGCAGCACATGTTTACGCCCTGGTATTCGCAGGGCAATGGGCAGGCCGAGGCGTCCAACAAGACCATCCTCGATTTCCTCAACAAGACCTCCTTAGACAAGAAGGGCAAGTGGCCAAACGAGCTCCTGTGAGCGTATCGCACCACCAAGAGATGAGCAACCGACGAAACTTCATTCTCCCTGATGTATGGCTCTAAGGTGATTATTCCTCCCAACGTCATGGTGCCAAGCATCAACACTGTACTGCCAAATTTAGAGCAGAACAAGAAAGATATGACCACAAACTTAGACCTGGCAGAGGAAGAACATAATAAGGTTATCACCCGCATTATGGTCTATCAGTAGCAGCTCATCTCCAGCTACAATAAGAGGGCAAAGATCTGGCAATTCTAGCCAAGAGACTTAGTCCTTAGAAAAGCCTTCATCACCACTCGCCAGGAAGGCTCCAAACAGATGGCCCTCATCTGGGAAGGTCCGTACAAGATCGATCGAGTAGGCAGAAATGGAAGCTACACCCTCACCACTATGAGCAACAAAGAAATTGAAAAGTAGTGGAATGTCTACCATCTGAGAAAGTACTACGTGTGACCTCCCACCTTTCCTTAGACTTTGTTCAAGACAAATGAAGTTCGAAGACTCAAATAGCTCAACGAACAAGACCTCACATGCGGAGGATTATCAGTTGTTATGCCATTACTGCCTGCTGGCAAAGTTAATAAATTTCTTTATTTTCAATGAAAATTGAAGGAATTATTCACAAACCTGGGCCGAATGCATAAACAAACTGACCACTGCTATGACAAGCAGAAGATGTCCTTGCCCTTGCAGACATGGTGTGTGCTCTATAATTAAGAGAGGGTAAACTAATCTGGAATATCCAGACGTGGATACGTTGTACGACTGCTCAGTTTCCCTACATGCAACAACTACCTGAGCCGGATGACTCCCAGAATTGGCCATAATAGTCCTTCCCCTACATGCAACAACTACCTGAACCGGAAGAGACGCTAAGTGCATGATTCCTTCCCATGAAAGAATTCGCGTGACTAGTGGTCCGTCCTCGACGTGCAAGTCTTCATGAAAGTAGCTTGGTTTTAAAGTGTTGCAATACTAGTTAAGCGACCTGCGGAATCAAGTTACAACTCGGAAGGATATGGCCTCTGAGGCGAGATTCTGCCTACACCTTACACCTAAAACACATCTGAGAGCCAGGGACGATGCCTGAAGTGGTCACTCGAGTCATCTACTTATGTAAGTAGGACGCCTGGCCGACGACCCCATGGCTGGTAGCCCAAGGCAATCCGTAAGTTGAGACTTGCACCTGCTATGACTAACAGACCCGTCTGCTTATTTAAAAGCAGCGTTTTCGACCGACGATCTACAGTTTAAGTTTTGCAGGAGCTAAAGCCGAAGTACTACTATAGAAGCTACGCATATTTCCTCTGCTTTCTAAGAGAAGCAAGTGTCTAGCCACCAGCTCTATAAGTTAAAAACTTCGCAACACACCCCAAGAAGACTAAAGCTAGTGAAGCCACTAAAGCCGAGATTCATGATTATAGTAGCTACGCGAACTCACATGCTTCCTATGGAGGTAACGAGTTCGGTTGTCGGCTCATTGAGCATAACTATATTACACCCAGTCTTGTCATACCGACCTTTTCAGTGGTTCCGACTCGTGTGCAGTGTAGTGCCGTATAGGTCATTTGCAATGACTCCAGCTAGATTGACTAATGAGCTATGAATTCAGCCGTACAGACTTCTGCAGTGGTTCCGGGTAATGTGTTATTTTCCATGAATTTATTTTCACCTGAGTTACTTATTCTGTTTATATCTTGGCATGGCATATTTATGATTATGGATATGTGAAGCATGATTTAAATTGATATATATATATATATATATGTTTATGTTCCATTTCTGGGAAAATTATACATGTTTTATGGCTAGGGGTTAGAGCATTTGATAAATGAAATGATTTGAAAAACTTTGTTTTTGCCCACTCACACTTCCTGTTTTGCGCCCCTCCAGGTTTTAGGTAGACTTGTTGTTGGTGGCATTTGAGGATTCGGCGGTTCTAACAGAATATATTATCCGTAGGACTTGTTCTGGTACTGTATAACTAGTACTTGTCCTACTGGACTGCACCTAGACTTTCTATGCTCTGATTAGGTGTATTTACACTTGTATCTCATTCCTAACACTTTCTACTTATTAGTGCACCTTATGTTAACTTTCGATTTTGTTTATTCGTATATTTCATATCCTTATCGCTTCTGCACTGTGCACATGGCTACGTCACCCTCACGTGACGGCTATCACGCCTTGATTTCAGGTCGGGGTGTGTCAGTTTGGTATCAGAGCCTAGGTTTAGCAGTCCTGTATATCTTGTGAATAATCTAATCATTATGATGTCTTCTGTCAGAACTATGCCGCCTCATAGAGAGCCACGTCACTCAGCTGAGCCTAGTTTCTCTGATATTACTCAGTTAAGGGAAGCTATAGCTAATGCCATTCAGTCTTCGCTCCGTCCTCCTCAAATGACACCTCTTGAGACTGTGTATAACCTGAAGCTGAATCATTTTATGGGTAATGAAGGACATGAAGGAGCGGAGAAGTGGCTTAATCATGTCAAGAAGACTTTCCTTGTGATGCAGAGTCAGGGGAATCTTCCTCCGGATAGGTGGGTTGAGACGACTACCTGGTTTCTGGGTCCGAAGCCTGCATCCTGGTGGAGACATGAGTCATATCAGACGCCACCAGAGGTAGTAGCCGATTGGGAAGTGTTTAAACAGTTGTTTCAGAAAAAGTTTATTCCCCCTAAGTATATTGATTGCAAGAAACAAGAATTTATGCATCTGAAACAGGGAAAGATGACGGCGAATGAATATTATAGGAGATTCACTTATTTATCTCGATATGATCCAGAGGTTGCTACTAATCCTGTTGAGATGCTCCGTCTTTTCAGGTTGAGCACTAAAAAGAAATGTCGTTCTATATCGACATCGACTCCCTGTGCCACTTACCATGAGTTTTATGAGGTTTTACTGCGGATTGAGGACTCAGAGAACATGCCTAGTGAAAGTGAGGATGAAGAAGAAAAGAACGGGAACGAGAGGCGAGATGATAAAGGTAAAGGTCAATCATCTTAGGGACCTCGCAAGACTCAGAGTTTTAAGAGAAGTGGTGTCAGTTCCAGCTCTTCTAGTGGAGGTTTGAGCTCTAATGTTCAGAGGATAGGCGGTAGATTTTCTGGAGGCCCTAGATTTTAGAGACAGAGAGATTTTGGTGGTTCAGGTGCTCTCTTATGCCGCAGATGTAATAATAGGCATTTTGAGGAGTGTAGGAGAGGCAACAATGGATGCTATACTTGTGGACAGATGGGGCATAGGGCTACACATTGCCCTCAATATCAGCAAAGGCCCCAACAGCCTTCCTTACCACATCCTGCATCGATCCAGAAAGCTTCAGGACCTAGTGGTTATGCCCAGATTGGTCGTGGTGATGCTTATCATTATCAGGGCGACGCCGCTCCTTATACTACAGGACATTATCAATATTCGCAAGACCCTCATTATCAGGGTGGTTACCCTTAGTATTAGGGAGGTTATATGCCATATCAGCCACATTCAGCAGGTGGATCCCAATGGTACCAAGGGGGACAACCCCAGTAGGTAGAGATTGCTGCTAGCAGTGCAGGATCTTCAAGGCAGTTTGGTCAGCTAAGACAAGGACGTGGTGTTCATGCTAACAAAGGTCGTGGTGGACGACAGCAGAATCAGGGACGTATCCATAACATGACACTGCAAGATGCTCAGAACAATCCTGATTTAATCATGGGTACGTTAAATATTCTTGGTCATTTTGCTAGAGCATTGATTGATTATGGTGCTACGCATTCTGCTGTTTCTCATACATTTGCTCAAGTGACGCAACCTCATCCTACACCTCTAGGATACGATTTAGAGTTTTCTATGCCTAGAGGGGAGAGATGTTATGTTGATCGGGTATATCCAAGATGTCCAATGATGGTGGAGGATGTTGTTATGCCAGCTAACCTTATTCCGTTAGACATTGTTGATTTTGATGTGATTTTGGGCACTGATTGGTTACACTACAATCGTGCCAAGATAGATTGCTATGGAAAGGCAGTTACTTTCCATCGTCCTGGATTACCTAAAGTTATATTTGTAGAAGGGCCTAGCGGAGTGAGGCATGGTGTTATTTCCACCATGAAAGCCAAAAGATTGTTGTCGAAGGGTTGTCAGGGATATTTGGCTCATGTGGTGTTGAATGATAATGCTCCTAGTAGTGCGGAGGATGTACGTGTGGTCAGGCATTTTCCGGATGTATTCCCTGATGATTTACCTGGATTGCCGCCAGACAGAGATGTGGAGTTCGTTATTGATCTGCTTCCAGGTACAGATCCTATATCTTTGACTCCTAATAGAATGGCTCTTGCTGAATTAAGGGAATTGAAAGTTCAGTTGCAAGAATTAGTGGATAAAGGTTTTATTCAGCCTAGTACTTCACCCTAGGGAGCTCCAGTCTTATTTGTGAGGAAGAAAGACGGAACCTTGAGGCTGTGCATTGATTACAAGCAATTGAATCAGGTAACAATTAAGAACCGTTATCCGTTACCTCGTATAGATGATTTGTTTGATCAACTCCGAGGTGCCTGTGTGTTCTCTAAAATTGACTTGTGGTCTAGTTACTACCAGTTGAAGATTAGAAGTGAAGATGTCCCTAAGACAGCATTCAGGATTCGATATGGTCATTATGAGTTTCTTGTGATGCCATTCGGGTTAACTAATGCACCAGCAGCTTTCATGGATTTAATGAATCGAGTATTCCAGCCATACTTGGACAAGTTTGTCATTGTCTTCATTGATGATATTCTGGTATACTATAAGACTAGAGCAGAGCATGCTAGACATCTTAAGTTGGTGTTGAAAAGTTTGAGGGAACACCAGTTATATGCTAAGTTTAGCAAATGCCAATTCTGGTTAGATCAAGTACCATTTTTGGGACATGTTATATCAGCTCAATGTATTCGAGTGGATTCTCAAAAAGTGATAGATGTGGAGAATTGGGAGCAACCTCAAATCGTCACTGAGGTACGAAGTTTTCTTGGCCTTGCAGGCTATTATAGACGGTTTGTTAAGGATTTTTCAGTGATTGCTTTACCATTGACGAGGTTGACCAGGAAAGATGTTAAGTTTGAGTGGGATGATAATTGTGAGCAAAGTTTTCAGCAGTTGAAGTATTATCTCACTCATGCACCTGTTTTAGCACTCCCAAATGATAGTGGTAATTTCGAGGTCTACAGTGATGCTTCTTTGAATGGCCTGGGTTGTGTATTAATGCAACATGGTAGGATGATTACTTATGCTTCGAGATATTTGAAACCTCATGAGAAGAATTACCCTACTCATGATTTGGAGTTAGCGGCTATTATCTTTGCTTTGAAGATTTGGAGACATTATCTTTATGGTGAGAAATGTAAGATCTTCATAGCTCATAAGAGTCTTCATTATCTTTTTACTCAGAGAGATCTAAATCTTCGGCAGCGGAGGTGGATTGAGTTGCTTAGTGACTATGATTGCACGATTGAGTATCACCCTGGTCGTGCAAATGCAGTGGCAGATGCACTGAGTAGGAAGACTCCAGTTAGACTTAATGCCATTTATGCTTGTCATGTTCCTCTTCTTGCGGATTTGAGGTCCACTGGAGTGGAGTTAGGAGTGGAAGATCGAGAGGAAGCCTTACTTGCTAATTTTCAAGTTAGGCCTATGTTAATTGATCGAGTGCTTGAAGCCCAGACGAATGATGAAGAGACCCATGAAATAATTCAAGCAAGGAATCAGGGGAAGAAGAAAGACTTCAGAATCTGAGAATCTGATGGCATGCTTATGCAAGAGAACATAATGCATATGTCGAATAATATGGAATTAAAGAAGGCAATCCTTGATGAGGCGCATATTTCGGCATATGCAATGCATCCAAGAGGTACCAAGATGTATCATACCATTAGACCATTTTATTATTGGTCGGGTATGAAAAGAGAAATTGCTGAGTACGTGAGCAGGTGTGCCATTTTTGCTGAGTACGTGAGCAGGTGTGCCATTTGCCAACAGGTTAAAGCTGAAAGGAAGAAGTCGTCCGGGTTGATGCAACCACTTCCCGTTCCACAGCGAAAATGGGAAAATATTACTATGGATTTCATGTACAAGCTTCCTTGTACACAAAATGGTTATGACGGTATTTGGGTGATAGTCGATCGACTCACTAAGTCATCACATTTTATTCCTGTGAAGGAGAAGTATTCATTAAGGTGATTAGCTAAGTTGTTCATATCGGATATTGTGAAGTACCATGGTGTTCCAGTTGATATTATCTCGGATCAGGATCCTAGATTCACTTCCAAGTTCTGGGTAGCATTCTAGGAAGCTTTTGGTACGAGATTACTTTATAGTACGGCATATCATTCTCAGACATATGGGCAATCTGAGAGAACCATTCAGACGTTAGAGGATATGCTGAGATCTTCAGTGTTGCAGTTTGGCGATGGTTGGCATGATTGTTTGGATTTGATGGAGTTCGCCTACAACAACAGTTACCATTCGAGTATTGGTATGGCACCTTTTGAGGCACTCTATGGCAAGTTTTGTCGAACGCCATTATGTTGGTCAGAAGTGGGTGAAAGAGTTTTGGTGGGCCCGGAGATTGTGGATGAAACTACACAGAATATTCAGGTAATTAAGTCTAACTTGAAAACGGCCCAGGATCGACAAAAGAGCTTAGCAGACAAGCATGCCACTGACCGGATGTATAATGTAGGTGATAGGGTATTTCTGAAGCTATCACCAGGTGTTGTGCGGTTTGGAAAGAAAGGCAAGCTGAGTCCTAGGTACATTGGACCGTATATGATCACCGAGCGAGTCGGTGAGGTTGCTTACAGGCTTGAGTTGCCTCCAAAGTTGTCCAAAGTGTATGACGTGTTTCATGTTTCGATGCTTCGTCATTATGTTGCAGATCCTTCACATGTGATTCCTCATCAACCCTTGGAAATTAATCCGGACTTATCTTATGATGAGGAGCCAGTGACTATTTTGGATTGGAAGGATAATGAGCTGAGGAATAAGACAGTGCAGATGAAAGTATTATGGAGAAATCACTCAGTGGAAGATGCTACTTGGGAAACAGAGGATCAGATGAGAGAGATGTATCCACGTTTGTTTTATGACTATTAGTGGATTGTATTTATTGTTCGAATTTCGAGGACGAAATTTTATAAGGTGGGTAGATTGTCACAGCCCGTCCCGACATATTTAGTTTCGATGGTGTGAAATGTCTAAATTGCCCTTCGACATTGAGTTTGTTATGTGGTGTTGTGGTTTAAGTTTGGGTTTAAACTAAATTGGTTATTTCCTAAGTTTTTGGAACTTAAAGTTAGTAATTTTTGGTGGTGATTAATGACCCAAAATTGGACCACACACACACATACACCTCCCGTTGACCTTTCTCTCTCCTCCCTCTCTCATATCTTCTTCCATTTTCGTACAACCTGTACGGACAACCTTCAAACCTTCACTTCCAGTCGCGGATCGAAGCTGGGGAAGTGATATTTGTATTCCTTGCAAGTCCAGAAGCTTATCCATACCATTTTTGGTAAGTGAAACCCTTGAAAACCCGAGAACTCAGAATCTCAGTTTTGATGCACTGTCATGTGGTCGTAATTATGGATGTTTCAGGTGATTTGAAGCTTGTAGGAAGTTTTAAAACATCCCTCCAAGCTTGGAGAAGAAAAACCAAGTAAATTGGACGTCGGGAACGTGAGATTGGCGAGTTTTAGGTTTGGCCAGATTATCGTGGATTTTTCCGGCAAGATCCCATGAGTTTTAGGTCTTAAAACTGGTACGGATTTTGTTCTACTTGTCTTAAGCTTCATTTTGGTATATAATTCGTGAAATTTGGTTGAAAAATGAAGAAGTTACAAGGTTTTAAAGTTTTTCCAATTTCCAGCAACGGCGACGGTCGCGGGAGTTTGAAGGCAGGGGATGACGGAATATTCCGTCAACTTTGACGGAATATTCCTAACGGCCTTGGTTAGTTTCAACGGTTTCTGTTACTTTTTAACGGAATATTCCTAACGGGGTTAGGGGATTTCGTTAGGGTCCTTGCGTGTGGCCGCGCGTAAGGCTGTGCCTTTGCCGGCCCGTGACGGCGCGTGAAGGCTCCAAAAATTATTTTAAAATTTTGGTCATGTTCGTGGAGTTGTGTAGGTCTCGATGGTATATTTATATACCTCATTTGAGCATTGTATGAGAAGTTATTAACTAATATGGGTTATGTGCTTTAAATTAACCTTTTTATAGTTGTTCCGCATATAGGGGAGACTTATCCCGAGGACGAGCGCAGTCAATGGTGGCTCAGAGGCTACGACCCTTCGACATACCAGTGAGTGGGCTTTTGGTTTTCAGTAAATACTTATATACTTGATATTTTCCCAGAAAATGCGTTTAAATGAAAGTATGCTTTGAAATGGCATGCATATAAATTTATATTCAGAATATGAAATAGTATATGATGCATATATATAATTGTGGTGATGTGGACGCTTAGGTAAGCCCATGTGAGTTTATGAATTGTGAATGTGAATAACGGTTGTGATTATTTGAGAATCATAGAGCTCATAAACCTGCACCCCGGGTGATTGTGATTTAGCCAGAGATATAGTACATGCCTGTTTATGATGTCACCTCCTGCACCATATGCTCACATTGGATCCAATATAGGTGCACGGTCTTGTTGTATAGACCATCATAGGTGGTTCCGACTCGTAGGTGACTAGCGATTTATCGCATAGCTATCATGAGTGCGTAACATTGAGCATAACTATATTACACCAGTCTTGTCGTACAGACCTTTTCAGTGGTTCCGACTCGTGTGCAATATAGTGCCGTATAGGTCATTTGCAGTGACTCCGGCTAGATTGACTAATGAGCTATGAATTCAGCCGTACAGACTTCTGCAAGGGTTCCGGGTAATGTGTTATTTTCCATGAATTTATTTTCACCTGAGTTACTTATTCTGTTTATATCTTGGCATGGCATATTTATGATTATGGATATGTGAAGTATCTAATTTGCAAATGATGGATTTACTACAAGTTCATCCAATACTTATGGAAATAGTGTACCTAATTTACATTTTATCATTATTTTATTATCCATACAAGTATAGTTTTTTTTTAGGTATCAATATGCACTTATTTACAACATATACAAGAAATTTACCTAAATCCGCCTAGGCACCGCCTAGCCACCTAGGCGCTAGGCGCTAGCCCGCCGCCCGACTAGCGCTTAGCGTTTTTTAGAACCTTGATATATATATATGTATATGTATATGTTTATATTCCGTTTATGGGAAAATTATACATGTTTTACGGCGAGGGGTTAGAGCATTTGATAAATGAAATGATTTTGAAAAACTTTGTTTTTGCTCACTCACACTTCCTGTTTTGCGCCCCTCCAGGTTTTAGGTAGACTTGTTGTTGGTGGCATTTGAGGATTCGGCGGTTCTGACAAAATATATTATCCGTATGACCTCTTCTGGTACTGTATAACTAGTATTTGTCCTGCTGGACTGCACCTAGACTTTCTATGCTCTGATTAGGTGTATTTACACTTGTATCTCATTCCTAACACTTTATGCTTATTAATGCACCTTATGTTAACTTTCGGTTTTATTTATTCGTATATTTCATATCCTTATCGCTTCTACACTGTGCACATGGCTACGTCACCCTCACGTGACAGCCATCACGCCTTGATTTCAGGTTGGGGTGTGTCCTTAAGTGTATTAAAAAAATTAAGATTTTGCAGGATTTCTATAAGTTGTGGATTTTGTGGAATTTGAGAGTAAAAAGTATATATAACCAAGATTAAAAAGAATCCAACCTCACTCCGTAGGATTTTAAAATCCTTCTTCCCCTTCTTCTCCCTTGGCTCTTGTCCATATTCCGAAAGGTAAGCCATCACTCCTCGATTGCAGTTCTTTACAACCAGAGCTTTATGATTAGGGTTCCTCGATTGTAGTTCTTTACATCGTTTTGTTAATCTGGATTTGAATTTGTATTTGATCAGTAAATCATATTTTTTTGTTTGATGGTTAGGGTTTTCGCATCAATTTATGTTCTCAATCTGATCGAATTTTGTTTCTTTTCTTATTAGAGTTTTAGTTTCAAACCATACATGCTTTCGTTTTCTTTGTTCAATTTTTGAATTGAGCTGCAATCTAATAAGTTAATGATAGTGACGATTGGCTCGAGGCCTGACATTTATTTGAATTTTTCGAATTTAGCTCAAAATTTCATCAGGGTTGGTTGTTTTTTTTATTGAATTTTATACCTTCACGGGCAAGAGGAAAGATTTTTCTTTTTTTTTTTCAATAAAAAAATTATATGAAAATCCACTACAATCCATCAAAATTCATATGAAAAAATCCATTCAAATTCTTTAAAATCCATATGAATTTTGTAGGAGTCTTAAATCCTCCTAAATCCTATCAAATCTATCACTTTTAAAATCCTTTAAAATCTTAGTTTGACTACACCCCCTTAGTGTAAAATATATCGTTATACTCGAAATATAATGTATAGTTGGCAACTTATTGGGTATAATATAATATATCATTGTACTATCTCCTGATATTGTTCACTTTAACAAAAAAAATCATATTTTTACTCTAAAAAGTTAATCCTGATACTATTCACTTTACTCCATATTTTATAATTTTCGTTAAAATTCAAAATTTTCAAATTATTTTCATTGATTTTCTTTTTTATTTTGCTGGGTATACAATAGTACTATTGTGGATTTATGCCCTAAACCCCTTCCAAAGCCCATTCGCGCCGCTTAGTCCTCCTCTTTCACTCTCCTTCCACCATTTTTTCTCTGCTGCTTCCGCTCTTCAGCCCTTCAACTCTTATTGCTATACCCAGCCGCCAAATCCCAGACGTATTCAAGCGAGGTAACTCGCTCTCCCTCTCCCTGTCCAAATTTTTCATTATTTTTTATGATAATTTTCCTTTTTTTTTTGTCAAATAATCAAGAAAAACATAGTGATTTGACCTTTTTTTTCCTCCAATTTCTTGTTTACGTTTCCTGTTTGTTTTTAAATTCTGGGTTTCTGTTTGTCTCCAGAGAAAGCTTAGGAAACCAAGATAAAGTTAATATTTTGATTGAGTTTCTGAGGTTTTTTCTTTTTTGGTTTGTGTGGTTGAAGGACGGATTGATGACGGAAGAGATGGCGCAGCCGTTGACGTATATACCGGAGGTTATATTGAAGAGAAGGAAAACCAATGAGGAGTTGGCTTTGAGGAGGAAAGAGCAATTGGAGCAGAGGAAGTTTAAGTCTCAGCAAAATAAGCAAGAATATATTAAGAAACCTGAGGATTTCATCAAAGAGTATCGCTACAGGGTAAACCTTTTGCTCTTTTTGTAATTTATTTGTCGGCGATGTTTTGTACTGCTGAGTTTCATGCTTTTTCTTGTTGTATTGTGTAATGAAACTCAATTATCAAGTTTAAATTGGGCGATGATTTATGTTGTTGTGTATGAAAAAGTGGGCATTAGCTATGTTAATTGGAATTTACCGAATGTTGTAAAGTGCCGCCTTTATTCTCGAGTGTTATAAAACCCTTAGCTGTGATATAAATAAATTGTGAACGATGTATGTTTCCTAATTGTGATTTTAGGCTGAAGATTGGATTTGTTTTGCTGTTGAAATTTGAGATACTTGAACAGAACGTTCTCTTGAGACGTGGGATTTGAGAATAACGTGTTAAAAACTTACATGATAAAGACAGTTTTTTTATTTTAATATGTGGTAGAAGTTGGAATGTATTATGCAAAAACTCAGAACTTAAGGTAGACGGCTCTTATGAGCTTGTTGAGCAGGATTTTCTTGCCAAGTATCGAGTATCCTTTAGCCTGGTGATGTTTCCACAGGCTTGTTTCTTTCTGCAACTTGATTTGTATATTCACTAGCCTGTCTACATTCTAATGCACTCCGTGATTGAAATTATCTGTTTCTTTAATTAGGAGATGGACCTTGTCCACATGAAACACAGGTTAAAGAGAAAAAGGCCAGCATTGGAGACAGCTAACTCACAGCTTCTTTTGGTCGTCCGCATACAGGGGTAGGTTTTTAGTTTAACCTGATAAATTTTATTTTACTTATTATCTCTATCTTGAACTCTCTATTTCTAATTTCTCAATACTTCTTTCCAGGAAAAATGACATGCACCCTGTTGTTAGGAAGGCCTTATATAGCCTAAAATTGAGGAAAATTTTCAATGCTGTCTTTGTGAAAGCAACTGACGCTATATTAGAAAAGTTGCAGAGGGTGCAGCCGTATGTTACCTATGGGTAGGGGTTGCGCGTCCTTCTACTCTACTTTCCTGCCAAAATTAAAATATTTTAAGTGGATAAATGCATCACAAGGCACAGGGGCTTTCTGTATAATTTCATATTTTGCATTTGCAAGTGAGCAATAGTTGATTTTCTATAATAAAATGAGTGGAAAAAATGCGATGTACAGTAACAAAGTTGGAGCCTGTCATCAAAGCACAAAATAACTGTAAGTTTATTACTTGGGTATCAGCGGAGTAGCTGTATCAGGGTTTCTTACTTCATAGAATGTTTTCATTTGTCTCTTTTATGGAACTGCTTAATCTTTTTAACCTTGATATTTCAATTGGTTGCGAGGTTTCTTCTCTGATAACCGGTCTAGGGATTTTTCATCGCATAGGGAAATTGGTGCACAATGTTTGTTTTCTATAATCACGATCAGTGGGATTTTGTGGCTATTAAGATTTAACAGACAATTATCGAGTTGAAATGTTTTTACTTTTTCATATGCATATGCCCCAAATGCTTGAAATCATTTTGTACATAATTGTTAGGTTTTCATCTTTAATGTCTTGACAGTCTTGTGTCTGAGGATTTAAATTTTTCTTGTTTCAGTATGTGAACTACATTGTTGTTTGTTAGACTGAACACATGTTCAGATGCAACAATATTTTGTACACATTATATTTGTTTTTGGTGTATGTGGTTGCTCCCCTATTGAACAACAGTGCTTTGAGCGTGCGGCTATCTCAAGTTTAACTAAATCAATCTCTTGAATAGTATGGCTATCCATCTAGCAACCAATACGTTCTCCCTTGTATTGTTGCTTGTATATTACTGACCAATGGTTCATGTTCATGATGATATTTTTCTGGTTTCCGAAGGTATCCTAACCTTAAGAATGTGAGGGAGCTGATTTACAAGAAGGGCTTTGCAAAGATAGACAAGAAGAAAGTTCCTCTGACAGACAACAACGTTATTGAACAGGTAATCGGTAATGTCTTACTGAATTTTGAGCATGGTTAGTTTACTAGTCATCAGTTTCTTATTTCAATTTGTACATTTACAGTGTAAATCTTCACCCTTCTTTTATCTGACAGGCAATGGGGCAGTATGATGTTATATGCATAGAAGATATAGTGCATGAAATTGCCACGATTGGCCCACATTTTAAGGAGGTTACTGGTTTTTTATGGCCCTTTGTGCTTAACAAGCCTGAAGCAGGATTAAAAGGTTCAAAAACGGTATACAAGGATGGCGGAGATGCTGGTGATCGCGGGGATAAGATCAATGAACTAATTAGCAAGATGAATTAACATGTGACGAGGTCTTACGATAAATGATTTTGGTTTAATGAGGATTGTGGTTGTCTGTATGTTTTTATCTATACTAAAACAGTGTTGTATGGTGTCTTTGACGCTTAAGAGCGACTCAAAATCAAATTTTGGTTTGAACTAGAAGTTAACATGTCTCTACAGTTCTATACTTATTGTTAAAACTACAGCGGATTGAAGTTTGAATATACAGCTGTATTAAAAAAAATTTGATAGTTGAAAAAACATATCAATTATATTCTTATATTATCAAATATAGCCAAATATTAGCCTCTAATTTCAAAAATATTAGTTTTTATAAAAGCTTTCAAATATATCCAAAATATCACTTAAATAGATGCAAATACCCTTAAGCTTTAAACTTAATAAATTAAAAAACCAAAACATAATATATGCTGGATTTTGTTTTTTCATTTTTTCTCGTTTATGTTTTCTCTTTGGTTTTGTAGTTTCTTCCTTCGATTGAGTATTTACGGAAGAATGAACTATCAATCTTGGTAATGTTATTTATCTCAATTTTCCTTTGAATTATGTGTTTTGTATTTAATTTTTCACACCTTTGCATTATTAAGGGTGTAGTCTGTGTCGAGAGAATATATTAAGAGTATTTGCATTATTAAGGATTCCATTTTGAAGATTATCATTGACTGTGGTAGTGAATCGAGAGAATATGTCAAGAGTATTTGTGTCTATTAAGTGAGATTTTGAATATATTTGAAAGTTTTTATAAAAACCGACGTTCTTGAAATTCTGGGCTAATATTTGGTTATATTTGATAAATACTCATCTTACAATTTTGAATTATCCAACATTCTAATTTATCAATCTCTAGAAGTGTAGATTTATTCAAATTTATTCAAGTTGGCTAGAGTAATGTACTCTCTAATCTAAGGTCAAGTTTAGGTTTCGTTTCTGTAGTTTACAATAAGGCATTCTCCAATATGACCTCAAATTTAGAATATAATATCGTTTGAATAAAAATTTGTAGCATTCTAATAACATTTAACGTTATACCAAAGTCTAGTGCCAAACAAAAAAAAACAAAAAACAAGTCTACTACCACCTAGCAATCTTAGTTTCTAAATCTCCTGCATCTAAGTAGCATTCTAATGACAAGCTATTAATATAATTATGTTAAGGGCGTGTCCACTTACAAAGCATGGAAATTGGAATCATTTTGATTCTAGAGTTCCTTACGTTTACTGTGGTAGCAAATATTTGCAGTCTTCAGTCTTAACGAAATTGTACCTGCAAAACAAAATAACACCTTTGATCAAGGCCAAACCATATGCGCACCCACAAGGTGAGTCATCTGTAAGATGGATGAAGAAGAATAATCCCAAAAGTATTGAATATTAAATAATATCTTTTAATTATCTTGGAAGTATGCTTGATTGGATATGATTGTGATTGCTTCCTTGATTGAGTTGTTCTTCAATTAAGAAAATATTAAACATAGGATTTAGTAATTAATCTTATCTTTAATGCTTTCGACTTTTCTTCTTATCATGCGTAGGAGAACTTGATGACGTTGTAGTCGGTTGCTCAGATCTTCAAGGATGTAGAACTGCGCATGAGAATCTTTGTGGGCCCTGCCAATTGGGCATTCTTGTCTTATTTTGGTATAAATCCACGTGTTAGCTCCAAGAATTTTCGGAATATTTTTTGCTCCACAATTGCACCTACACCTGATGTGCTACATGCTGAAAAAGGCAGGAGTAGTAGGAATCCCAAGTTGAGTGGATAAGCCAAAAGTTGTTTCCTGATTCGCCCTAGATTTTGAGCTTTGACTTGAATTTTAAGTCTTCTAGGAAATGGTAATTAACTACTTCTAGAATTTATTTAAGTCTACCTTAAGTAGAGGGTTAAATAAATTTAGAGTCATTTTTATCTCAACAAGAAAGAGAGAAAACCAGCGAAAATTTGTGCCCTCTCCCCTAATTTTCTTATTTGGTTGCCCTTGCGAAGAGGTGATCGGTGTCGTTGTCTTATTTTTAGCGCCACACCAAGGTAAGCAAATTTTCATCCCCCTTTTTTTTTTTTTTTTTTTTGTGGGTATCTGCGGGGCTCGACGTGAAGCCTCGGATCGGCTGAGCCGAGGAGCTAGCGTGGCAGGGACCACGACATTAGGCTGGCACAGGTTAAGAGAATGAGCACTAAGGCACTGAGGTGGTGGATTGAGCAAGCTGGGCTCTTCCCGTGAGTGGGAAAGGAGAAGGAAAGAAGCACCTATGAACCATGCAGCGACGCTGCCAAAGCATGGAAAAGAGCCATCAAGATTCATTTGCACTATTTCATGCTAGGATTCATTTTTCTCATGTCGTGCTTCTTTAAAGAGGTGATCTACTATTTGAGATGGGCTCCTGCTCAGCGCTCTCTGAATGCAGTTTGCATGATGGTGGGATTCTTGAACCTGAGCAAGTTATTTGATCTAATCTTGAGTGTCAACGAGTTCTAGTATTTCTTTGAATGGCCACAAGGATGGTGTGGGGCAGTTGAGGTCTTGCAATAAGCAAACTATGTCTTATTCCCTTTGGGTAATTTTGTAGTCTACTCATAACTTCAAGAGTAAAACCGTCATATTGAGCATATAGTCCACGTGTTCTCCTATTGGATGTGGTTAATTAATCTCTCCACAAGCATCATATATATCATGCGATGAAGAACAACCCCTCATTGATGAGGCAAAACCTCTTGAGACTGAAGAACAACCCCTCGGTGCTCCTCTCGTGCCTGATCCCACGACTTCTATTGCGCATGAATCCGTGGCTACAGTCCTCCTGCTCCCGTCCCGCTCCCGCCTGCTCAAGTCCTCGCGCCACTCCGCCTATGTGATTCAAAAATGCATCTGCCTCTGTTGGTAAGACCACAATCTGCATATAATTCATTGGTCTTACTTGAATTTTTGTAGTTCTTTTGTAAGTACTGTACTGGGATAAGTTCTGTAAATGAAAATGAGTAATTATATAAAGTGTACAATTACAATACCCAGGGAGGAAGGTTTTGACCATTCATAGATGTCAATGAGCAACATATCAACAAGATAATGACTGGCACATTAGAAGCCGATCTACGAAACGAATATAAAAGCAATTACATCGTGCAATGCTAGTTCTAAAAAAGAATCCAGCCAAGGACAAGTCAACATGATAATGACTAGCACATTAGTATCCGATCTACAAAACAAATATAAAGCAATTACATAGTGCAATACCAGTTCTAAAAAATATCCAGCCAAGGACAAGTTCGCCCTAAATTTAGGACAAATACAACACCAATAAGAGGACGGGTCGCCACTCACATCCTCCCGACACTACATTGAATGTCAAAAACGTTTATGTAGAAAAAGTTTTTTTTTATTTTTTATTTTTCATTCATCCACATATATACAATTATAGAAGTAATATATACAACAAACCTAATATAAAAGATTTAATACAATGAATCTTTGAGTGCACCCCATAAATTTCAATACAATGAACCTAATTTAGATTACGAAGAGATTTGGGAGTTTGACAATCTCACTAATGTCGCGGCTTGTGGAGAGGCTTGGTGAGCACATCAGTAGGTTGATCAACATGGAATAAAGTAAACCAGGGTGGACAAGTTTGGAACATAGGAGCCGACATCGCGGCTTGTGGAGAGGCTTGGTGAGCACATCAGCAGTTTGATTGGGAGCATGAAAACCATGATTAGCAGCCATGAAAATGGCACTGAGGTTATCACAATAGAGAAGCACTGGAAACCGCAAGAGTGAGACATTGAGCGGTATTTAGACTCAGCACTGGAACAAGAAATAGTGGGCTACTTTTTGGAGCATCAGGAGATAACATTGGAGCTCAAATAAACAAGATAACCAACAAGCTCACGGAACTCAGTGGGAGACAAAAGTAGAGGGTCGTCTGTAGAAGATAAAACAACTTTGGCGGCAAGATAGGTAGAAGATGGTTTGCAGTGAAGAAGGTTGCGCTTCAAAAGTAATTAAATCATTGAAGAAGGTTGCGCTTCAAAAGTAAATCATAGGCATATTTCAACTAATTGATATGTAGCGAACCAACGTGGAAATGAACATGTAGACTAAAAACAATGGAGATGACCAAAATTCGTAATGTCAGAACCCCAACCGAGGGCATCAATAAAGTTCTGTACTAAACGCGAGTCATTACCACTGATAACAATGTCATCTATGCATAATTAGAGATAAATAACATGAGACCCATGTCAAAAAATAAAAAGAGGGGAGTCGACAAGACTTTGCTTGAAACCGGAAGTGATTAAAAAGGAGCTAATGCGGTGAAACCATGCACGAGGAGCCTGCTTGAGTCCATAGAAGGCTTTGTGAAGTTTGCAGACATAGTGAGGGCGACCGGGATCAATGAAACCTGGTAGTTGAGACATATAGATATCTTCCTGTAAAGCCCTTGAAAAAAAGCATTTTTAAGTCAAGTTGTCAAAGCAACCAATTACGAGAGACCGCAAGACTGAGAATTGTGGGGATGGTGGCAGGTTTGACGACCAAATGAGCTTTGTATCGTTCAATAGACCCATCAAATTTGTGCTTGATGTAGAAGACCCACTTGCAGCCATCTTGATTTGTTGGAAATATGCCCTGAAAGTCAATCTTTGGAAGAAACCTTTCAGGACAAATGAATCGATGTATAGATGACTCTTATACATCAAATGGCAAAGATACTAATTAGGACTATCTCAATAAACGATATATGTCCTAAATAGTGAATCCATGGACAATGGATCGATTGAAGAAGTAATCTAATGATGTTAGACTACAGAGACCTTCTTCACATAACCATTATGTCCAAAAGGTTCCTGGTCATTGGATTGTCGGAGGGATACTGACAATGCTTAGACCGGTACATACTGTGTCCACTTCATATGGAAGAATGGAAAGTCTCATCCCATTTGTGTATTGACACTAAGACAAGTATGTAGGTGCTCATTAAAGGAATGAGTTCACTGAACACAATCGAACAAGAGTACTTGCATGGAGGTCTACTCACATGTCAAGCAACTCTAATGGTTGGAATAATGTAAGTAGTCCTTTGACCTGAGGCATCGTCGTTGTCTTGTGGTTAAGTACTTGATCTTTGATTATGTCAAACGTCACTCTATCAGAATGTCAACGGCATAGTTGGGGTTAAGCCACTTAGTCATGAAGGCAAGTGTATGCGCAACAAGGAATCTCTAATCTTCGATAAGAGAGGAAGAATACTCTAAGATATGATTCGGGAATCTTCGGCCGAAGTATCGAGCGTAATAAAGGAAAGCGTTCCTATACGACTCAATTGAATCATAAGAAGGAATAATCACATTAGGGGTTTGACATAATATATCCATACCCTAGTAATGTGATTGAGAGTATTGTTTTAGAGAAGGATCGAATTACATTGTAATTCCAACTGAATAGGTTCTCCGAACAACTTCTACATTAGCTTGGGTAGCTATGACATATGGTTAAATGTCACTCATAGCTTGTGAGTTCTTCTAGATGATTAAATGTAGTCGTCGAAGAAGAAAGGTGAATTAAAAGGAAGTTTTAATTCACTAAGTGATTGAATTAAATATAATCAATTGGATTGATGTCAATCACCTCACTGCCTTGCTAATTAGAACCTAAAATGATTGTACACCGATACACTATTGTAGTGAGTAATTACTGGATGAAGGAAATAATTAATTGGATTAATTAAGTGTTTTGATTAATTTAGAAAGTCTAAAGAAATCATAAAAGTGATAAAAGATCGTTTTGGGCTTAAAGAAACGTTCGGGTTTAATTGGGCCCATTGAGCTTTTATTCAAGCATTGGATGACTTGAAATATATAAAAGCCCAAAGCCCAAATCCAACACAAAGAGGCCGGCCACTTTAAGTGGAAAGGGAGAGATATTTAGTCAAGTTGTTGACTAGGTTTCTTTTTGTCTATATAAGGAACTTTATAGAGATTTAATCCTTAGGGTTTTTTGTGTGTTTAAAACAACAAAGAGGCAAAAGAAACATCTCTCTAAAACACAACAAAGGCCGGCCACCTTGGGGGTGATTTTACTAACAAATCTTTCACCCTTTTGGTTATTCCTCCATCCATCTCACTACACTAGTGGGTGTGGATCTTTAGAGGTTTTCTACTTTGGAAACTTAAGGAGAACCTTGGAGCACTCTTACTAACAAAGTGGAGGAGGCAAGGAGGGAGGCTAGGCTCAAGGACTTCAAGGAGCAAAGGGCTTGGAGGTGGTCCATCCTTGGTCTAAAATCAAGATCAAGAGGTATAGATCTATTCCTTGACTTTGTTCTTAAGTTAAATGTTTTTGATGCATTATATATAAACCTATGAACCTTGAAGGGGATTTGCATGACTATAGCTTTGATATTATTTGATTAATCGCTTCCGTTGCTTATGTATATAAATTTTGAATTGTATATGCATGCTAGTCATTTAGAAATCCCATGTATTAAACTCATAGTTTTCCCTTCATGATTATGGTGGGAAGAGGGTGGAACAATGGACCAAGTATGATTTTTGAGAAGTGCATTGATCACTTCTGACATAGTTGTGCGCCATTCGGGATGCTTGGATGCCTAAGAGAAACAAGTGGGTTCAATGTCAAAGATGGTGGTGATAAGAGCCTTCGAGTGAATGGGGTAGCGAATGGTTCCATCAGTCCGCTGTTTGGGCTTATTAATACCACCATAGAGACGTGCACGCATGGAATGAAGTGAAACATGGCCAGCAAAAGCAGCTAGAAGAGAGAGATGTTGCTGGCATGGCAGTGGATGGGCCGTCAAGAGGGCAATAACGTGAGTGGTGTGAGAGAAGCATGTTACTAAGGGCTGGTTTGGTATTGCTGTGTTTTGAAAAAAAAAAAATTGTTTATGCTGTGCTGTGAGAATAATCAGCTGTGAAATAAAGCAGCATAGTGTTTGTTAAACTTTTTTGTTAAAGTGCTTTTGGGAAAAAAAGCAATATGATAGTGTTTGGTAAACTTTTATGTAAAACAGCTGTGACTGTGTGAAATGACCAAAAAGGGTATAATATTAAATGTGCCATTAATTTAATTTTCTTAACAAATAAAGGTGAATTACTAAATATACTTTATTTTTAAAAGAAAAATATTTATAAACTTTATCTTAAATATTAATTAGTATGACAAACTACTTCAATTGAAATATTTTAGACTGAATAGCTAGGATTCATTAGTACAATATTGTTAATGTACTTGTGTTGACCCTAAAAACTACCAAGCCTACGTGGCGCGTAGGCTGAGTAATTAATAAGCTAACTACGTCCTTCAGTCGTGTGAGGGGCATGCCAACTCGACTGCCAAGCTCGGCCGGTGAGTAAAATTTGTTGACGTTGTGTTGGACGCGCTGTTGACTTCTTAATCTTGCGACTGCGCTCGAGGAAGGAACACGTCTCGGCCTTCAGGTTCTAGAGCCTGAAGACAAGGCTGCTAGTTCTGCGAAGTTCACAAATTGTCGGCGCCGAATTTGGTCACAATGATTATATTCGTAAAAGTATAAGCATGCCGAATCGACACCAAACTATATGGGCACAAGTACTCAAAGCAAATGTGCGTCTTAATCGTAAACGTAGTTCGGCCATCAGAATGCCGAACTCTAAATCCCACTTGTGAGTATCCAATCATAAAAAAACTTGGCGTTCAATGAGCCAAGCCTAGTAATCTGTAACACCTCACCTCGCCGAAGAGGCTAATGAGATGACCTCTGCCAATAAGGATTTGAAAATCCTTCTCGACCGAGACTTGGATAGATAATCAGTCGGCCTCGATGCAGTGCTGTTTATCCAAACTGAAGGTGCTTCGCGGTCGGTTGATTCTATGGCAACAGTGCTATTTATTCAAACTGAATGTGTTCGCCGGTTGCCTTCATAGTGTTGTTTATCCAAACTGAAGATGTGTTGGTAAAAAAGAAAATAAAAATCTCAAGGTTGTTGAGAGGTTTCGCGTAGAGCGAGAGTTTGCGCATGGCAGTTTGTGTGTTGAGTTGAAGGGCTTAGAATGATGCACCCCTCCCTTATTTATAGCAGCCTACCTTATCATGGTCGAACCAGAACTATACCCGGATTAGGATTTTTTATCCTAATCTAACCACGTCTCGGCCAATCCCACCTCCATTAGGACTTTGAACCAAACTCTTTATCCGGCCGCATTCACTTCTCAAATCTCAGCATCCTCATTCCATTAAGACTTCTTATCATACCAGGACTCGACCCATTCGCTCTTATTCAATCTAAACCTTCTTGTAATAGGACTCGACCGACTTGACTGGGTGGCTTATGACCACTGGACGGCCCATAGTATTTTTGGAAAAGCTTTGGACCAAACATAAACCTTCGCTCGGCCCAATAATATTATTTTGGGCCCAAACATTGCCCCCTCGCTTCTGAGGTTTTCGGCCTAGAACTTTTTAGCCGAGTTTCGACCTTGAAGAAGTGAACCCTAAAGGTATCTTTAAAGGATGATGAAAAGTTTCAAATATTCCATGCATCAGGCGCATTTATGAGGCATGATCACACGATCTTAATTTTATCAGACACCTTGCCATGTGGCATCTTCTTGGCATGTTCGTCCTTGACACTGAAACATTTTCTCAAACCCTAAAACCCTACCACACGCTATCATTATAACCTCGAACTGCGAATTTTCTGGCCTGTTTGAGCCGTGCACATAATCAAACGTCTTCTCATCATTGAATCCGCCGTCATATGCCATCTTGTAGCCTCAATCTGCGAGTTTCTTGGTCTCTTCATATGGATTTCTCGAATCTCCATGATGATTGTAAAAATGTCCGACTAGTCTTACCCTTTCTTTTCAAAATCAAACGATTGGCCTTCTTCCAAAACCCTTATAAATACTCAAAATCCTTCATTTTTTCCTTCACGCCTTCAGAACTCTCAGACATTTTACTCTCAGATCATCCTTCAAAGCTCCATTTCTAACCAGAGAAACTCTGTTGAATCCAGAAATTCCTTCGAGGTCTCCACAATGGCTCTCAACACCTTCATCTCCAAGCTTTCCAACGAATGTGCCAAGTGCCGGGACTTTATTGACCGGAGTGCCATCAAAAACCTGCGATTCGAAGGTGACTCGAGCGCTTCTCACCATATCCTGGGACCACTCTTCAAAGACAATGTCCCAGCGTCCATTACCAACCTCCTCAAAGATCACTGCCTGAAACCCCTGCTTCAAGGATATGACTGGTTGAAGTGGGAATTGACTAAACCCCAAGGAGCCCGGCCTTCAACTACCGCGGCCTGGGTAGCGTGGGTTAAAAGGATGGAGAAATTCTTCAGCAAGGAGTGTAAGATTCTCGGCATTTATGATACTATCAAGCTCTCGACCATTGAGATCACCATGGACAAATAACTTCTCATGGCAGCTCTAGGCTTTTGGTGCTTGGCAACCAATACTATGGTCATTCCGCTCGGCCCTATTAGCCCCACTATTCTCGACATCTCAGCCATCCTCGGGACCTCTCCTTCAGGTCTCCCGATTGACGTCTTCCTTTCTGGGTGCCCATCCAACCTCGACCTCAAGATGCTCTTCGACGAACGCGCGTTCGAGTCGCTGAGGAAGAAAAATCAAGAGCCTTTGAAAGAAGAAGTTCAGAAGTTGCACAAGAACTTCTTCAACTACAACACCCTCATTCAACACTTCGCTGGCTGATGGGAAGAAAACCTAAGGAAGGGAGAACACGAAGCCTTCTTTTTCTACTGGTACAACAAATTCATTTGATGTACCAAGTCAAATAATTGTTTGGTTGAGAACATGCCAGTTGCTGAGGCATTAGCCAGTGGTCATGTCCTGGCTCTTAGCTCGGCTATCCACTCCAGTGGTCAATGCTAAACATGCAAGTTGAGAAGTCTACCAACCCCACTTTAACGCGTGGTAACTTGGCTACCTCCAAGGCTGCCCACTGCCTCTACTCACCTCTCGTTCTCTCCTGAGCCTAGGACGCCTATCTGGTTCTTCAGAAAGAGAATGCAGGGAGGCCGATCAAGAATTTCAAGAAAGATGCAAGAAATTTCACCTTCGGCCGAATGTCCCTGAAACACTCAATACTGCCACCTTTGTTGACTGGTGGGCCGTATATACTCAAGACTTTTTCGGCGCACCGGTTGAAAACGTTATTAAGAATTTTTTTGGCGATAGCCCGAAGAAAACTTTCGCCCCGACACCCAAAGAAACGGCTTAAGGTTTTTGTCTGCGTCTATCATTTCACTTTGGCCATTTGTTCAAACTCTCTGATTTGATTGTAGCTTTTTCAGGTAGTCATGAGGACACAGCAGCTAAGGCTGTGGGAAAGAAAAAACATGCCCCTTTGCTAAAGAAAACTGAGACTGGTTTGCCGACCTTGTCGAGCAAACGGTCTCGCCCAGAGGCTGAAATGGATGGCGATGCTCCTTGTCCAAAAAAATGTGTCAAGAAGTTGGCGAGAAAAGGGAGCGGGAGATTCATGTCATCTCCAGCCAAACCACAGGAGCAACCGCTAAGTCTCTTCACGCTCATGCTGTTCGAGCCTCGACATTCGCAAACAAAACCCCCCACCGGTCAAGCTTCTAAGGTTTGTCCCGTTAAACAAGTCATGGTCGAGCTGACCATTGATCTGGTGGTTAAGGAACTTGCAGCTCCAGAGTCGGCTGTTGCTCCTGTCTTGAAGGAAACGACCACCTTGGCAGAGAAAAATCTCTCCCCCAATCCAAAAACAAAAATAGCGGTCGTTCTGGATGAAGAGGTATGATTATGTTGCTGGTAACTTTTCCTTCAACTAGATTCCGAATACTAAACAATTCTTATTTCAGGACGACGACAGCGAAGAAATCTTGCTGATGAGCCACCTTCGACCAACTAAACCCCTACCACTAACCCTCAAGCTGTGGTTGAGACGGTTGACCAAGTCGATCATCCTATAGCCGATTGCGAAAAAAGGTCACTTGTAAAGCTTGAAGCGACGGTGGAGACACCAATCCATCCGCAGGATCAAGACCTTGGCATTCCTCCCCAAGAAGTTACTTCGATCTTTGTAAGTCTCGATCCTTTTATTTCGTTGATTTTACCATAACAAGTCTGAACCAAGAAAAATATTAAATGTCAGGTGCCTGATTATTCATTTCACTGAAAATTCTATGCGCTGAAAGGTGTTATCTATATTTCCTGGCCACCTCCGTGGCCGTTGAACGTAGATAACCTTCATCGCCCGCATGAATTGAGAAACAGTCTTAAACACTGGGCTCGTCCATTAAGCTCTCTAGCTTCGAGCAATGAACCAAAGGACATGGTCGAAGTCTCCTATCGGCAGGTCGAAAACAAATTCTCTCTGTTATATTCTTTACGATTTTCCTTTCGTGTAAACCTTTTCATGTGTAGCCTTCATGGGAAGCCAAGCTCAACGTTCTCATCTCGAATACTTCTGGAGTAGCCGGGTTATCTACCACGTTGGGCCTTCGGCAACCGAGGTCGAATCCAATGCCTTCGCCAAGTTGCAAGAACTTTTATCCCTTTCTGCCTCACAAATCCTTTAATGTAAAGGCATCGACTCTGTAGGAGAGTGTATAAACGCTTTTGCAGCTGGTGGCTTGCTGAGCACCGAGAATGTCGTCCACCTATCCAATATCCTGGAGCGGACTCGACAGTTCTTTACTACTTTTGAAAGGGCTTTCTGGGCTGAAGACGACCTAAAGGCTGCCAAGACCTCTCACGAAGCCAGTCGGCCGGATGTTGAGGCCATTAAAGCAAAGAAATGCAGTTGGCCGACTTTGAACATCAAATTGTCGAGCTACAACGTCAAATTGTCAAACTTTAACGGCAAAGGTTGGCCGTTGCTTTGGACCTCGAAAAGAATATTGAAGCAAATAAGGCTCGACTAACGGACTTCGCGATTGGGGCAAGGCAGATCCAGCAACTTTAGCTTAATAGAAGGACAAGGGAAGTCGAAGTCACCGTGGCCAAAGTAAGGTGGTTGGAACTGAAGGCCTCTCTTGAAGCCTTCCTCCCTTAGACCCCTTAGGATTGTGGTTTTTAGGAATATTTTGTAACTTCACTTGTACGTCCCTTTGCAACTTGTGAATTAAACTAGTCCGATCCTTAAGGTGGTATACCCCCTTGGCGAGAACTTTGTGAATGAAAAATGGTCCTTCCCAATTCGGCGACCATTTGCCGAACCTATGGTCTTTAATCCCTACGAGCAGCACAGTTTGCCAATCCAACTCACCCTATCCGAACATTTTTTGTCTGACTCACTGATTATAAGCTTGCTCGGTAATCTTCTTCTGTGCCACCAATAAATTATAAGCGTCAAGCCGAGTTTCTTCCAAGTCTTCTAACTCTTGTCTCATGGCCCGACTGTATTCAGCACTAAACAAACTACTTTGTTCGATCACTCGCAACGAGTTTATACTCAGCTTGACCGGTAACATAACGTCGTGGCCATAGGTTAACGTATATGGAGTAGTTTCGGTGGCTAATCAGAGTGAAGTTCGATAAGCCCATAATGCTTTGTTCAACTTTAAATGCCACATACGAGGCCTTTCTTTTACCATTTTCTCGAGAATACCGATTAAAACCTTATTACTTGCTTCGGCCTGTCCATTCGCGTGTGGGTAATATGGTGTAGACTGCTCGAGTCGAATTTTTAGATTTGCCGTATACTCCTGAAACCTGCTAGATGTAAAGATCGTACCATTATCTGTTATGATTGTTTCTGGTATGCCGAATCTAGTCACGATGTTTTCTTCTACAAAATTACAAACTTCTTTAGACGTTAACTTGGCATATGACTTGGCTTCGACCCATTTGGTGAAGTAATTCGTTGCAACAAGTATCCACGCATGACCCGAAAAGTGGTGCAATTTTGCCGATTACATCTATGGCCCATCCTCTGAACGGCCATGGTTTGGCGACCGAATGGAGTGATTCGGCCGAGACTCTCAGTATAGGCCCATGAATTTGACATTGTACACATCCTCGTGTGAACTCGATACAATCCTTCAATATACTCGGTCAGAAATAGCCGTGTCGACGAAGTAACCATCGCATCTTTCATCTGGCCTGATAAGCCCTGCAAATTCCTTCATGGACCTCTGTGATTGCTTGAGCAGCCTCCTGCGAGCCGAGGCATAACAATAACAGATTGTCCTTACCGTTTCGGTACAATTCATTTTGGTACGTTACATAGTTTGTGGTGTGAACCCTTGTCTTACGGTCGTGTTTGCCATTGAGATTGTCAAAATACCGTATAATTGACTTTCTCTAGTCATCTGGCATTGCCTCGACTGCACAAACCTCTATAGGGTCCTTCCGCTCCAACAACGAAGGTAAAGACATAACTTGTGTACGGATTACGTAATCTCATTGGAGAACTTGCTGATTAACCAACGCCGAGTGTGCTCGTCGTGACACAGGTATTTCTCGACCTAGTTTGCCCCCCAGGAGTTGTGCTCCGGAAGGTATATGAGCTAATTCATCGGCGTCAGTGTTTTGAACTCGTAAAATGTGTTTGAAAGTAACCCTATCGAATGACTCGGCTAAATAGGTGGCAATCATGTCATAGGGCGCCATAGTACAACTTATGCAACGAAAAGTCCCATTAAGTTGGTTAATCACGAGTTTGGAATCACCGAGAATAAGGACAAGAGTTACCCGCAGATCATATAGGACACCAAGGTCGATGATAAGGGCTTCGTATTCGGCCTGATTATTCGTACAATAAAAATCGAGCTTGAGAGAAAAATACCAACGAATGTGGTTTGGGGATTGAATAATGATCCCAACGTTAGCCGAGACATAAGTACTAGAACCATCAAAATACATCGTCCAATAATTATCACGTGGTTCTACCATGCCGATTTCAATGTCATTGCCCCCAAAACCATATGGTGAAGGATGTTGAGCCAAGAAATTGGCCAACGCTTGGCTTTTGATAGCTTTCTGGGGCACATATTGCAAACTAAATTTAGACAGTGCCATTGTCCACTTTCCGATGCGGCCTTTTATTATTGGCCGTGGGAGCATGTAATGAATGACATCGGTCTGGGTGATGACCTGAGTGACCGACGGGAGCATGTAATGCCTTAGTTTGGATACAGCGAAAAATAAAGCTAGGCAAAGCTTCTCGACGGCGGAATAATTAATCTCTGGTGGGTTGAAATTTCGGCTAAGATAAAAAATGGCCTGTTCTCGCCCATCATCATTATCTTGTGCAAGAAGGCATCCGATGGACTCTTCGACCGCTGAAATGTACAGATTGAGAGGGCTGCCACGTCGTGGTGGCACCAGGATGGGTGGAACCGTGAGGGAGACCTTGATCTGCGTAAAAGCCTCTTGGTGTTCTGTACTCCATTCGAAGATGTCAGAATCTTTAAGTTTCAAGAGTGTGGAGAAGGCTTTCATTTTTCGTGCGGAGCAACGAATGTAGTTGTTTCTTAGTCGTCGGGGGTGGAGCGTTAATGATTGCTTAAGCCTTGTTTTTGTCTACTTCGATGCCACGATGATATACAAGGAATCTTAAAAAATTACCGGCTGATATGCCGAAAGTACATTTGGCGGGATTCATCTAAAGGTTGTGCTGGCACATACGCAGGAAACCCTGACGGAGATCATCCAAATGTGTTTGCCGACTTGCTGATTTGATTACAAAATCGTTAATGTAGACTTCGACGATGGTACCAATCAAATCATGGAAGATAGTATTCATGGCCCGTTGGTATGTGGCACCGGCGTTCTTAAGGTCGAATGGCATGATGACCCACTCTTATGGTACTAAGTCTCGCCGAATCGTGATGAACAGTCTCGGTGCTTACCTCGATTGCTTTCTGTACCGAAATTCGAGTCGACCGTCCTTCCTTATTTAAACCCTGTAGGGTAATATAGCCGACATGATCATCGTAGTATCGTGCTTGAATCATATTAGCCTCAAACGGCTGATTGTCGACCGAGTGAACCACAACCGTTTTACCGTCCCAAAAGATGATAACCTGATATAATGAAGAGGGAATGCAATTTGGTTGATGGATCCAATCCCGATTGAGCAATGCATTATACTCGTTCTTGGAGTCGACGATAAAGAATGCGGTCATGTGATTGCGACCTGCAACGCTGACCTCTAAAGGAAGTACTCCCTTGGTCTGAGACTTGTCGCCAACAAAGCTACTCATGGTTATTCCTGATGGAATGAGTTCGTCGTTAGGTCATCGTAGTGCTTTCATGACGGAGACGGGTATGATATTCATCGTAGCCCCACAATCGACGAAGATTTTGGAGATTGGATATCATTCGATGTGAGCCATGACATACAACGGCTTCAAATGTTGAAGATTATCTGAAGAAGAGTGGGGAAACAGTACGACCAAAGCTGCTTTAAGTTTGTCGACTTTACTCGCTTGTTCATCTTCTTCTGTGGCGATGAAATCGATTTGTGTTGCTTCCTCAACAACCACGTCCCTATCCAAGGAATTTGGTTGGTGTGGGGTTGGCTGAAATTCAGCAGGTAGAACATGGACCATGCTGATTTCCATATTTTCAAGGATTGAAGGACCCATCGGGTCTTGGTCATTTTCCTCTGGGTTATCGAGTGCGGTATCATGCTTTGGAACATCCTCGACCTGATCATCTCTCGCCTCATCGGGTACCTGCTTTAGTGATATGTCAACTGAACCTGTTCCATTCTGTCTGTCGTCCTCGAGCCTGTTTGTTGTTGGGGTTGGATTCTATCCCTGCAGTGCTTTACAGGCTCGTTCCTGGTGTCTAGGTAAGCATCCAAACGAGCCACACGATCTTTCTCATTGGCCATAAGGCCGAAAAGAGATACGGCTAAGAAGACTTCGAAATGATGTCGTAAATATTGAAGGTCTTCAAAAGAAAAAGGGAACTTGGTGGTGTCTATATCTATGTATGGGTCGACCTCAAAGCCGAGGACCCAAGCTTCACGTATGTGTTGGAACCTAGCCTTCATTACTGGATCAGTGGTTTTCTGAATGATTTGTTCATCATCAGGTCAAGTTAGTGTTAGGTCGAGGGCTTCTTGACACGCCTTGGGTAGGCCGTACAAGTCATTGGCAGAATGTTTCTTGTGAAATTCTCGCATGTACCCTAAAGATTCGCCAAGGAATGGAGGGTGTAGATTTCGCCGAACTCTTATTAACGGCTCTTGCGGGGTTAATGGGGGAAGTTTGCTTTCGACTACTTTTTAGAAATGCTCTAAACAAGCTTTCATCTCCCTGGGCCGAAGGAGGAATTTGATGCGCTTCTCGGACTCTTCAATGGTGGTTTCAAAGTCATGAGAAATTACCCTTTTTCCTTGAAGTAATTCAGCCATGACTGTCGGGGTTTGTCGATCATCTCCACTTCCTGCTGCTTCTTTCGACTACCATTTGGTTTTCGAAGTGGCCTGTGCTGCCTGTCGTCGAGCCATGCAGTCTATCCGCTGGCGTCAACATTTCTGAGATTTGGATAATGCAGTATGCATGCCAGTGGGAGAATTGTAACTATACTAACGTTGGTCGCGTGGCTCAGGTGGCTTAAAGGTTATTTGATTCACCGATGAACTTGAGCTGCTGGAGTTATGCGAGTAATAATCCTCATTATAAAATGGTGAGTCGAAATCAAGATGTCGTCTGGCTGAGGTGGGGCCGTCTGTTCGTACATGAAGGCCGAGCCTATTGAACACTTTCTAGCGCTGGCCTCTGCCGAGATCCTTTGGAGGTGTTACTGCATCTTTGGATGGTTGCCGTGGTGTTGGAGCCTGATGTGGTCTCTCATTTGGTTCGGTTAGGATGACGCATGCTTTACAACTGCTGCACAAAACCATAAGTCCATCAATTTCTTCTGCACTGGAGTCTGACATAGATTCAACTATGGCTAGCCCCGAAAACTCTATGGGTGGTTCGTTGGAAAATAGATCAATCTTGAGTCGCGGCCGAGAGTTCTGCTTTGGGACCTGTTGTATTGGAATAAACTTGACCTTCCCTTTCCCTTTCCTCTTGGGCAAATAAGCATCTACCATGCCAACGGTCGCCGAGGGGAAGGGATCAACGTCAACAGTCATCTGTTTTTCAGGAAATTTGAGCTTGCCTTTATCAATCCAGCTTTGAATAGAATCACGAAACACGATGTAGTTGTTTGTGGTGTGCTTATTCGAGTTATGATACTTGCAATACGTTTTTCCTTTCAACTCTTCGGCCTTAGGAATGTTGTGTCCTGGTCGAAGTTTGATGATCTTTGCCAGCAACAACTGGTCAAAAATTGCATCGGCCTTCGTGATATCAAAAATGCAAACTTTTGATGTTTTAACTGTCTCTTCAGAGGTCGAGCGAGTTTTGGCATCCTTGGAATTAATTTGAGCCAATGCCTTGCAAACGTACGGTTTATCTATCACTATCTCGGCCGCATCCACACTGACGTATTGGGAATCCTCACCTTCAGCCGATGCGTAGCTAACCATGGGGTTTTTGTAAATCGTTCCCCTGGATGGGGACTTTGAGATCTTTTCCTCTCGGAGCAAAAAATCATATTGCTCAACGTGTTGGGCCAGTTCATACATATCTCAAAAATTTTCCCCCAAGAATTTCTTTTTGTATTCCACATCCAAACCGTTCAGAGCGATCCTGACGAATTCAACTTCAATGAGAGGTATTCGGCACCAGTTTCTGGCCGATTTGAACATTGTTAAGTATTCCATTGGCGATTCGTCCAACACCTGGGCCATCCTAGCTAGCGATGAGACTGACATTTCCATCCCCGGCCGATAGAATTGTTCATGGAACTTTTCGACCAGTTCCTCCCAACCCTAAACCCTGTTCATTATTTGGCTAACTGTCTGTTCAACCTGCCGAGATTGCTCATCAAGTCATCTTCAAAGAAACAACCTAGTTGGGGGATCAAAGCCTTCACCACCATCTTCATCGCAGTTCTTCATTATCCCTTTAATGAAGACACCTGCGGTTTTGCTGGGAATTTTTATGTTGTGAGGCTGGGTACCAAGACAAACTTCTTTTTCTCAGCGTGTTACATTTGCAGCCTTCGGAGTCATAGCAACAAGAGGGTTTTGTGCATGTGACAAATTTTGTTCGGGGATCTGAACTGGTAGGTCGGTCGTTGACTTTCCCATGATTGTTTTCTTTTTAACCGATCTTGTTTCGATGGGCATGAACTTTGTAGTTTTAGCACTTGGTCCCACTGGGTGTGCCAAAATGTTGACCCTAAAAACTACCAAGCTTACGTGGCGCGCAGGCCGAGCAATTAATAAGCTAACTACTTCATTCAGTTGTGTGCGGGGCGTGCCAACTCAAGGGTCGAGCTTGGCCAGTGAGTAAAATTTGTTGATGTTGAGTTGGGCGCACTGCTGACTTCTTAATCTTGCAACTGCGGCCGAGGAAGGATCACGTCTCGGCCTTCAGGTTCTAGAGCCTGAAGGCAAGGCTGCTAGTTCTGCGAAGTTCACAAATCGTCGGCGCCTAATTCGGTTGATAGTAGCATATTTATGCGACTTTGTTATCTTATTTCTTTGCTTTTACTTAGTTAATTTCCATTTATTTTGGTAATTTATGTTATTTTCGTATTATTGTAGGTCTAATTGGGAAAGATGACAATAAATGGCAAAATGGAGCAATTTGGAGCAGTTTTGGACTTGGATTGGACAACATGCTTGGATAACATATGGGGTGACATTTTTGGTGTTTAAATGGTGCTAGATTTGTGCTAAAATCTGGAGGAATTAAAATTGAGGCTTGGAAGATAAAGAATTAGACAAGAAAGAGCAACCTTATCCAACCTTATCTTATCCTATCTTATCTTACCTTATCTTATCTTCAGCTGCAAAGAGGAATCCTTATCACATTCTAACACTTCCTATCTGATTCTAGGAGTCCTAAAATAATTCAAATGATCTAATCCTTTTCCTCCTAGGGTTAGCTGTGCCTTTGCCCTATAAAAACAAATTGAGCAACAAATATGGGAAGGGGGGAGAAAAGAGTGCCGCATCCTGCATCTAGAAAAGAGTGTCGAATCTGCCAATCAACCATTGGAGTTTCCAGAGTTCTTTCTATTCTTATTTAGTTTCAATGTTTATTTAAATTGCTTTTCAATTATGATGAATATGTGTAGCTAAGTTTCTTTTTAGCTAGAGGTGAATTTGAAGCCATGATCATGAAGGAAATTTTATGAAAAACATGTTCATTTGAGCAACATCAATAGCATGCAATTAACAAATTAAAGGCGGAATCATGCTTGCGTGCACTCAAAAACAAAAACATCAACCATGAAATTCAAAGCCTAGTAGATTGGTGAACCTTGACTCAACTTAAAACAACATTTGTTAGTTGAGAAATATTTACCTTTGTAGATTCCTCTTTGCATATGCAAAGGATAATCACCCAAGAGATAGGGCCTTCATTCCTTGCTTCTTAGCTCCATGGATTTGGTTGAAAGAATTGGATTCTCCAAGTTCCCAAAATAGAGAACCTCTAAAGATTCTACACCAAGGTTAGATTGAAGAAGAAATGAGTGAACTTGGAGTAGTGGGATTGCTAGATGCACCCTCCAAGGTGGCCGGCCTCTTAGAGAGAAAATGAAGAAACAAGTTCTCACCAATTTTCTCTAAAACAAAACCTTATGAATTTTAGGCTATAAAGTTCTTTATATAGTCACTTCTTTAAATGACCTAAAGAACCAAAAAACCCTAATTCTAACACATATAGCCGGCCTCTTTAAGGGATATGGGCTTTTGGGCCTTTGTGAATCTTTATTCATTAAGTTGTCATACAACTTAAGTCAATGGGCTTTGACGTTCGAAGCCCATTGGGCCTTAAGGTCCAAAACTATCCCGAGGTCTTTAACGAACTTATTCGTTTGATTAATTAACATATTAATTAATCCTTGCCATAAATAATTAAACCATTTAATTATTCTTACTCATCTCCATTGTTTCTTCAATCTCCACCTTACATGGTGTACGATCCATTAGGTTCCTTTTAGCGAGGCAGTGGGCGATTAAAACCATTTTACATCGATTGTGAATTGAAACTTACTTTCAATTCTCCCTTTAGTGATTACACACGTTTAGGGCTTCCACAAACCATGAGTGACACCTAGCAGCATATCATGGTTACCCAAGCTAATCAGAAGAGGTAGAGAACCTATTCAGTTAAGGATTACAAATGCAATACGGTTTTTCTCTAATCTAATACTCTTGACCACATTGTTTGGTTTGATAGTTTATTTATTCATGTCTACTATCCAATGTGATTCGTTTGCTTATATGATTACCTTGAATGTGATTTGGAACGCATTCCCTAATCTCATTCATACTCTGGCCAGAGATTTTAATCATATCATAGAGTATTCTCCCTCAAACCATTTGAAGGTTAGAGATCCCTTGTTGCACATTCACTTGTCTCCATAACTAAGTGGCTTAACCCCAATGATGTCGTGGACACCCCGATGGGGTGACTTTGACATAATCAAAGATCAAGGACTTAACCACAAGACAACTGTGATGCCTCAGGTCAAAGGACTAATTTGCATTATCCCAACCATGAGTTCTCATGTGGCATGAGTATGAGAACTCCTCGTTGATCCTGTTCAGTGAACTCATTCTCTATTGAGCACCTACGTACTTGTCTTGATGTCACACACACCAATGACTCGAGACTAGTCACAATACGTACTGATCTTATCGGACTGTCAATGCCCAATTGGCAATCCTATGATCAGGAACATTTAGGATGTGTCTACGAAAGAATGGTCTCATGAATCTAACTTCATTAGATTGCATTCTCCCAATCACATATTCCTTGGACTTTATCGTTTAAGCATATAACATTTATATGAGACGGCTCAAACAATAATGTTTGCCCTTTATATGTAAACTAGATTAGTTTAACATGTGAAATGTCCGTAAAGTATCATCATATGATTGGCTTTAGGGCACATTTCCAACAATCTCCCACTTGCACTAGAGCCAATCAGCTTGTTCATCTGTTATGATTCCTCTTCTGTAGTCATTTCATAAATGGCTGAGTAGTAGGCCTAGGCAATGGATATCTATATGTTATCCATAGAAGCAACCTTGAGAATATCGACGTCACCATTATACATGATTCCCAATCATGTGGTTCAGTCTCTCATATGAGTTCGGATCTTGATGAGACCTTGATTCCCTGGCTTGAGCTATCGCCCCATTAGTGTCATACACTTTCTGGTTGGAACCGAATAGAGAGTTCATAAATGAACTTTCCCATCCAAACAACATTGTTGTAAACTTCTATATGGCAATATATTTTGCATTCATAATGGAACACACTAAAGTCATTACTTTAATGTTTCCATCCAAACATCTCTTTAGTCATAATAAAGAGATATCTGTTTATTTCTTCATTCATAATGAAGAAACATCCAATGATGGATTAGATTCACAATCTAATACATTTACGCTTCCATTACGTTACTCTGATTCTTCCTCATTCTTCGAGGAACCTATCCTTTAGTATTTCTCAAATACTTAAGGACTCACTTGACAGTTGCCATGGTTCTGATCCTGGGCTTGCATTGATATCGCCTTGTACCTTTCTAGGTACAACTCATATCAATGTTTCTCATACAATATGAAATACATAAATCACTTTTCTGCGTATGCATAAAGGATTCGATTTACGCATTATTTCTTTGGGAGTCAAAGGGTACGTTCCCTTTGAGAAGAGCTACCTCCTAGTCTCACTAGAGTTGTTCTTCTTATTGAAGTTTATCATCGTATGAGAAACTTCCTAGCATCCTTTTGTCTATTATTAGGGCATGATATAATCCAATTATATCCTAAAATCTATCATTATAGATTTCCATCCCATGTATATAGACTATGTCTCCCATATACATTCTATCGTTATAGAAAGTTTAAAGTCATAACTTTAACAATGAAGTATTCTTTTCATTTCCAAAATTAATATATCATACATATATTTAAATTTAGGAATATGATTAACTCCCACTAATCTTTTGTAAACCTAGTAAACAAAAGATTCATTTACATCTTTATGAGAAATCAAACGTTTTGATCTTTCTCTCATAAGACGCTTATGGCTCCCACTAGCTTGCTTAGATCCATGATGGTTGGATCTCTACAACTTACATGTTTTGTGATTCATAGTTTTAGACATATATTATTAGGACTATCTTAATAATGGTTTCGGAAACCTATATTATGTCCAAACATTGAATCAACATTTAGTTGTAGCTAGCTATCTTCGAATTAATTGAAACTAAGACTACGTCAAAAATGGTTCCTTCAAAGTCAACCATTCTCTTTGATTGTAGTCACCTTAAGCTACCAATTAGCTATGAAGGTTTCATTATTTCGGGTCAAATGGTACTTTACCATTTCCTTGAGTATATATCGTATATACACTCAATGTAGTCATAAAGTTCAAACCATTCAACTGAGACGGTTTATAAATCCTTCTTGACTACCTTGGAGCTTGTGGTATAGGAACTAGGTTGTTATATTTGTTGATTATCATCTTGTCTCTCAAAGAACCCATTCTTTTGAGTTCTATTCCTAGTTCATTTGTTCTAAGGCAAATCACATTGTAGGATTACAATGAACTACTCAACAAACAACATTTGTTGGTTGGTTTATAGAAGTGATATCCAAAGGTTAATTTAAGGATATCCACAAGATAATTTTTAAACAAATATTGCTTATTAGCACACAACCCCAAATCTTAACATGATTAAGATTTGTCTTTCTTTCCAACTACATCCTATGGAGTTATGAAAATTTTGGAAGATCTTCTAATTGACAATCATATTGTTTTAGAAGTATATATCCTATATATATGGGTAATTGATAACATCCAACGAACTAAATCTTATTCGAGTTCGTTCTTCTCCTAATGGAGAAAATCATTATCTTATGATGCTAATTTCCTTGATATCTTTCAAGGAAACTCATCTAAAGTGTTACCTTTCCTTAGATCAAATCTAAGGAGGTAAGTACTTTAGACGTCTTACTCATCAACTTACATTTCTTGAATTCTTTGAAACCTTTTGCAAAGTATTCGGACTTGTGTTTATTCAAAAATAAACTATAGTCCAACCGAGAGTGATCTTCGGTGAATGTCAAACAACATGAGTAGTATTATGTTGTGGACAAGTGCCACTAACATCTAAATGAATTAACCTCAATAACTTTGTGATTCTTTCTTCTTTCCAAAAGAATAAAGATTCGAACATTTCGCCTCTATACAATTTTGACAAGAAGGTATTGGATCCGGATCTAACGATCCAAAGCATCCATCTATGACCAACTCGTAATTTATGTTTTAGAGGTATCACAACTCAGTTGGGATTAGTCACTATCTTGCAACCTTTTGGGTTTTAAGCATCATTATATTCTAAACAGTTAACGCTACCATATCATCTCTACTATAGAGACAATCAATTAGATTACTATAATCCAATCAGTGATTAATAAAGAACAATGTTTTGTCAAACAAAACATTCATCCATCTCTACTATAGTGATGGAATTGAGTTCCTTAAAATTGGAATGTAAAGACAATCTTTGGTTTTTCCAATTTCTTTGGTAGTTCATATGAGGAAGTTAGTACCATCTGCTTTCGCAGAGATCTATATTTTATTCACGTTCCGAATGTGAAGTACTTTCTCTTCTCTCATTAATCTTCTACTTCTTATTAGCCACACTTTTACAACGATTGTAAAACATAGTTACTAATACGGAATCAAGCATTCAAGTAGAAGAACCAACTGTTTTGAACTATTCAAGAACAATTTACAACACCTTCGAAAGGTGTGTTCTTGACACTTGCAAGACATTTCTTGCAAATACCCCTTCCAATGTCCATCCTTTCATAAAGAAAGTTTGTTCCCTTGGAGTTAATTTTATCTTCTTCATTTGACTTCTCCTTTGACTACAATAGTCATGGTCCCTAAACTCCCACTATCTCTCTTGAAACCTTTTTCAATTGTGTTATACACATCAAACATTTTGGAGAGTGTGTGGTTATTGTTCACTACATAGTTTACAATAAACTTAGTGAACCATTAGGATAGGGACATAAAGGTGAAGTCCTAGCTTAGTTTCCGTCTCGTTAAGTGGTTTATCACTTCAACACTCAATGATTCAAAATCATCATAAGTCCATGTTGATGGACTATTTTTGTCAACCAACCATTATGTTCTAAACATAATTACAAACTTTCAAGAGTTGTTCAAGGCAACTCTTATTTCTTCATACAACAATTTGTAAGTGAAGAATCATGGCACTAAAAGTGTCCTTGTCTTTATGCTAATCTTCGTAAGTTCCTTTGTTCATATAACGAAGGAATAAGCATTGGTTGTTTGTGTTGTCCTCTTCATGATAGACATTTCTAACATGTTCTTCCAATGATACATTATCAATAGGAAGATTGTGAGGATGAGACTTCTTAGGTACATGCACAATCCATTTAAGACAATCTTTGGGATTGTGTTACCAAGTCCGGAAACTAAAACATTCGGCTTTTCTTTGTCAAGTTTTGGATAGCGTTTGCAAATATATTGGTAAACGAATACATAACGAATATAAATTGATTGATTTTAAGCCATTTGATTCGGGTCTTTAAATCAAATAGCACCACCCACTATTTTTGGCAAATTCCATATCCCTCATTGGAATTCGAGAGTTTTGGAGGAAACTCTTAGTAGGTTATGGGAGACTCACTATTACCAAGCCAACCTCAGAAGAAAATCATATTGACTAGCGTTAATAATAATGAGAGAGTACACTTACTCATTTGCAACTAATGCAAGTACCCATCAATTTGGCCTCTAGAGAATGATGCCTCAGAAGAATATCATATTGGCACATTGCACTTAGTTAAGTCATTCCCACCATGCTAGTTAAAGTAGGGGTTCAAGAATGGCCTCAGAAGAATATCATATTGACCACACTCGTTGCCTACCTTCACTTCATCATATGTGTATAGGCTTCTCCTGAATGTAAGCACATACTTTGCAACCCCAGAACTGGACGAATACGGTGTATGAGTCACAAACGATTGAAGCCTACCATGGTGGAAGGCCACGAAAGAGTGTTCAAAGCACTCTCACGCTTATCAACTTAATAATGGTTTGGTTGAGGGTTTTAGGTCTCATCACATAAACATATTCATTTTAATCTTTATTAAAACAATTTTGGTCCTATTACAACTATTGGTCCATTTGATTCAATTTAGTTGTATATAATACTCCCACTATACTTATAAAACGGTTTTTAAAGCAAGAGTATATGATACTACTAACATAAGGTTTGCATTCATTTGATGGACTATATAGTTGCCTTAGGGCCTTAGGATGACTATGAACCTTTGTTTAGATTCAACACGAGCCTAGTGTTGAATCTCGGACTAGGGATGGAGATTGATTTTAGTTACGCGTTTAATCACATTAAGGCGTGTTGTCTTAGGGGCGTTGGACCCAACTACTTCATTTTCATGCATATCAAATAAAGCAAGAAAGAAGTACTTCAAAGTAAAGGTGAGCTTATGCTCATTACAACATTTGCATAATTCAAATTACTTTAAAGTAAAGAAGAGCTTCTGCTCTTTTACAACATTTGATCAAATCAAATTACAACCAAAATTAATCTACACATTCCCATGGTTCAAACAAATTTGAAACGGCCTTTCACATAGCTCAATTATCGTAGGCTTAGGTTCATAATCACCCTTTAATTAATTAACACTTTAACTAATTAAACTTGAATGCAACATTTTCATTTTGTTTTTGTATCCATAAAATTGATTTAAATGGAGCTAAATGAAATGAAAATCCAATTCTCATTTAAAGAGACAAAACAATTTTTGTTCCCTACTTAATTTGGGCCATCATGCAATAACCACAACGTTTTGGGCTTTATTGCGAAACACAAACTTTTGGGGTCACTTTGTAAAAACACAAAAGTCCATTACTTCATGTAATTACAACTAGAACCCAAAAATTTCATCAAATACAAAAAACTTCATTAAAGGAGCAAAACAATTTGTCCTTTAGCGTTTTTGGGCCTTAACGTAAAAACGTAAACTTTTGGGCCAAAATGCAAATACACAAAAGTATCAAAACTTTATGTAATTGTACAAAAGGCCCAAAAATACCCTACATGTAGGGTGGCCGGTTTTAGGGAGAAAAGAATGGATATAAGTCCAATTTGTACAAAGTTTATGAAAGTGGATTTTTGATGCGTAAAATAACTAAACACACAAATTAAACCCTCTTGTTGACAATTGTAGTATGGATAAGTAGGGATCGTTCTTAAACCGGGGATTAGGAGGGATTGCTAAACACTCTAAACTGACTCAAATAGATAAAACTAAGCTTTAAAACACTTAACTAGACTCAAAAGACTCAAAACAAGTTCACAAAACTCAAAATAAGCTAAAAACGCTCAAAACTGCCTAAAAAGACAAACTGGGCAGTTTTGAGCTCTAAACACAATTTTGGACGAAATTTGGTTTTCTAATGACTTAAAACACTTAAAAACACAAACTAAATGAATTTCTAACTAATCTAACACTTTAAAATAAAGGGGGATTTGGTTTTGGACGAAATTAAACTTGCAAAACAGATTTTAAATTGAAAACAGATTCTAGACGAATTTGGATAAAACTATGGATGATGGGCTAGCTAGAGGGTTCTTCTCCACACATGACACACTTGCATAAAAATCAATTTTTAGTTGTTCTTTCGATAAATCATGAAACTCAACACCCCAGGTTAATTAGGTCCGCTTAAATTAACCTTCAAGTTCTCCTTAAGTTATTGAATTGGATGGGAAAGCGCATACAACAACTCAACACATTCTTCAAAAGTCCTTTACGTGAAAAGCACAATAAGGATACAATCATAGATCATTAAGCAACATGAGAACTATAAGTATTGACGAGGCACTCGTTACTATGATGAGCATGAAACTTATGCCAAGAATTCATTTAACGCGATCGTTTATAAGCGACCTCCACTACTTGTGAATATAAGTTTGTAACTATTAGGTGAAACTCCCTTATATTCTAGCATCATATTCATGCATGAAAACTTAAGCGTGCACTCTTAACAAACATACACGAATAAGTTATCAATCAAGCAGTTAAACGAATTGAATTCACAACTTATGAAATCACAACCAAAAGTAATCAATTCATATTGCAAGCATGAACATGGTTTCGAATCACCCCCTAACTAAGGGGGTTTAGTTCCTCATACTCACAAAACAAAGATTAGTGAATTGAAACATTGAAAGTAAAAGAAAGATTACACCTAAAACGTTCCAGCAATCCTCAATCGAATGACAAGCACGTCCAAGGCTTTCCTCCTTCCTCTTTGCTGCAGCACAAGGGTTGGTGGTGAGTGATTGAATGGTGTAGAATGGATGGAGGACGTATGGAAGTGTTTAGGGTTGATGGGTGGTGCGGCTAGGGTGGTTTTGGGTCAGAAAATATGGTGAATGGTGAATGAATGGGGCTGTTTTGCTGCCTAGAGTGTGTATGGACGAATTTCTGTGTTGAATGATGAATATGGGAGGTGGCCTCTTGACTTAGAGTGAAAACACATATATATAGGCACCACAAACCCTAGAGAAATCAGTTTAGGCAATGGGCTAGGATTTAGGCAGATTTTAAGGCTTAAAACCATCCAAGGGAGACATTGTGCAGATTTTAAGGCTTTGTGCAGATTTTAAGGCTTTGAACCATCCAAGGGAGACAAGAACTAGGGTTTGTGCAGATTTTAAGTCTTCTAGAAGTATTAGCTCTTTAATTTCGTCCAAACCCTTGGCTCCACATATGTGATATCCAATCCAAGCTCCATTTTGCTCCAAAAGGTTCCAAATTGCATCATTTTGTGTAATATGTCCTTAAAACCTGAAAACATATGAAACTAGCTTAAAAGACTACTTTAAATTCAGAAAACATAGTGAAAATGCATAAGAACTAGCTAACTAAGGCGCATAAATATGCTCCTGTCAATTTTGTTAGGTGAGGTAAAGATGAAACATATATGATATATTTTGAATTTATGTCAAACTTTTTTAAAAAGTTTGTCTACCATTATAGCCATTAATAATACTTTACCAATAACCATTATAGCCATTAATAATATTTTACCAATAACCATCACCCACTAAAATTAAACCAAAACTTTATGTAAAAACATAAAACTTTTTGAATCAAAACTTCAAAACTTTTTGTTCTTGGCAAGAACTTCAAGAACATTGAAGAACACTCATGAAAACTCATAATAGCTCCATGAATGTTTTCACTCACCAAAACTCAAATTTTCACCACTCAAAAGATGGCTAACATCCTAGGGTACTTAGGGGTTCCAAAAGTCACTTTAAAACCATTTTAACAAGACAAACATGAACCCAAAAAATCACCCTTTGAATTTGGCCGAATTTCCCCAAAAACATGGCACCAAATTTTAGCTCCAAAATTCATGCTCATATGAACTACATCTACAACATTTGAGATGGCAAATTTTCTAACAAAATTTACATTCAAAGAAACAAGAATAAAGCTTGTAACATATTACAACTTTTAAATCAAAAACTATGAACTACAAAACCCAAAATGATTCACCAACTACTAGACCTAGGCTCTTGATACCACTTGAAGGAAATTTTATGAAAAACATGTTCATTTGAGCAACATCAATAGCATGCAATTAACAAATTAAAGGCGGAATCATGCTTGCATGCACTCAAAAACAAAAACATCAACCATGAAATTCAAAGCCTAGTAGATTGGTGAACCTTGACTCAACTTAAAACAACATTTGTTAGTTGAGAAATATTTACCTTTGTAGATTCCTCTTTGCATATGCAAAGGATAATCACCCAAGAGATAGGGCCTTCATTCCTTGCTTCTTAGCTCCATGGATTTGGTTGAAAGAATTGGATTCTCCAAGTTCCCAAAATAGAGAACCTCTAAAGATTCTACACCAAGGTTAGATTGAAGAAGAAATGAGTGAACTTGGAGTAGTGGGATTGCTAGATGCACCCTCCAAGGTGGCCGGCCTCTTAGAGAGAAAATGAAGAAACAAGTTCTCACCAATTTTCTCTAAAACAAAACCTTATGAATTTTAGGCTATAAAGTTCTTTATATAGTCACTTCTTTAAATGACCTAAAGAACCAAAAAACCCTAATTCTAACACATATGGCCGGCCTCTTTAAGGGATATGGGCTTTTGGGCCTTTGTGAATCTTTATTCATTAAGTTGTCATACAACTTAAGTCAATGGGCTTTGACGTTCGAAGCCCATTGGGCCTTAAGGTCCAAAACTATCCCGAGGTCTTTAACGAACTTATTCGTTTGATTAATTAACATATTAATTAATCCTTGCCATAAATAATTAAACCATTTAATTATTCTTACTCATCTCCATTGTTTCTTCAATCTCCACCTTACATGGTGTACGATCCATTAGGTTCCTTTTAGCGAGGCAGTGGGCGATTAAAACCATTTTACATCGATTGTGAATTGAAACTTACTTTCAATTCTCCCTTTAGTGATTACACACGTTTAGGGCTTCCACAAACCATGAGTGACACCTAGCAGCATATCATGGTTACCCAAGCTAATCAGAAGAGGTAGAGAACCTATTCAGTTAAGGATTACAAATGCAATACGGTCTTTCTCTAATCTAATACTCTTGACCACATTGTTTGGTTTGATAGTTTATTTATTCATGTCTACTATCCAATGTGATTCGTTTGCTTATATGATTACCTTGAATGTGATTTGGAACGCATTCCCTAATCTCATTCATACTCTGGCCAGAGATTTTAATCATATCATAGAGTATTCTCCCTTAAACCATTTGAAGGTTAGAGATCCCTTGTTGCACATTCACTTGTCTCCATAACTAAGTGGCTTAACCCCAATGATGTCGTGGACACCCCGATGGGGTGACTTTGACATAATCAAAGATCAAGGACTTAACCACAAGACAACTGTGATGCCTCAGGTCAAAGGACTAATTTGCATTATCCCAACCATGAGTTCTCATGTGACATGAGTATGAGAACTCCTCGTTGATCGTGTTCAGTGAACTCATTCTCTATTGAGCACCTACGTACTTGTCTTGATGTCACACACACCAATGACTCGAGACTAGTCACTCTCCCTGAGAGAAGGCACAGTACGTACTGATCTTATCGGATTGTCAATGCCCAATTGGCAATTCTATGATCAGGAACATTTAGGATGTGTCTACGAAAGAATGGTCTCATGAATCTAACTTCATTAGATTGCATTCTTCCAATCACATATTCCTTGGACTTTATCGTTTAAGCATATAACATTTATATGAGACGGCTCAAACAATAATGTTTGCCCTTTATATGTAAACTAGATTAGTTTAACATGTGAAATGTCCGTAAAGTATCATCATATGATTGGCTTTAGGGCACATTTCCAACAGATCATATGTTTTATATGAATTGATTACATCCAGTTATTGTTTCATAAGATATGAATGCGATTTACTTATATGCTTTATAGAGAACTTATTCTTGTATGTTTATTAAGGATGCATACTTAGTTTGCATGCAGGGATTTGATGCTAGAATATAAGGGAATTTCACCTAATCGTTATGAACTTATATTTGCAAGTAGTAAAAGTCACTAGTCATGATTGAGTTAAGTAAATTCTTGGCAGGAGTTTCATGCTTTTCATAGTTACGAATGCTTCGTCAATGCTTATGATTTTCACAGAACTTAATGATCTTCGAGATGTATCTCTATCATGCTTTTCATAGTTAGGGAACTTGAGAAGAATAATTTAATTGCGTCGCTGAGTCCAATTCAATAAACCTAGGAAAATCTGAGAGTTAATTTGTGCAGTTCACAGTTAATTTGGGGCATTGTCATTCATCGTTTATAGAAATAATAACTGGAAATCGATTTGTATGCATATGTTTCATGTGTGGAGAACAATCCTCTAGCTAGCCTTTCACCTATATCTCATACAAGACCTAATTCGTTTGCTGCAATTTACTTTATTTTTGTTAAAATTCGTCCGAAAACCCCCTTAGTTCTTATTTTGTGTTAGTCTAGCTTAGTTTTCAATTTTTAAGTTTAATTTATGTTGATTAGCATCCCTCCTAATCTCTGGCCTAGAACGATCCCTACTTGCTCATACTACAATCATCTAAATTATAGGGTTTAATTTGTGTGTTAATTTATACCACATTATTGAGTTGGAGGGCTTAATGATGCACCCCTCTCTTATTTATAACAGCCAACCTTATCATGGCCGAACCAGAACTATACCCGGATTAGGATTCTTTATCCTAATCTAACCATGTCTTGGCCAATGCCACCTCCATTAGGACTTTGAACCAAACTCTTTATCCAGCCGCATTCACTTCTCAAATCTCAGCATCCTCATTCCATTAAGACTCCTTATCATACGAGGACTCGACCCATTCCCTCTTATCCAATCTAAACCTTCGCTCGGCCCAATAATATTATTTTGGGTCCAAACAACTTGAAAGTAATCTAATTAGTACAACAAGGCTGTGTTTGTTGCAGCGGACTATCTCAGATTGGACTAGCTTGAGGGGCTAAGTTGGACTGGCTTGGCTTGGACTAATCAGGATACGAATAGTGAAGTATTTGGTATAGTGCCAGACTATGTCCAGGACTAAAATATTTTTTTTGGCTCAAAAAATTAATTTTCAATTTATTGTTTCTCTCTCCATCTGTTGCATCATCACTTAACAAAATGCCATACAAACACCGAACTTCAAAATATTCAAATTTTGCAGGGTAGGTGATCGAAAGGTTGATTTTGATTATTCCGAGCCTCAACGAAACAAATGAGATAAGCCATTACCACATCACCCAGCTTAGGTGGTAAAACATCAATTATTTCAATATTCATGGAACAAATCTTGATTAATTTACACTGAACAAAATGTTTTGGTCTAATAACATACAACCTTCAAAAGGAAATAATACCTAAGCAAATACTTCAAAAATTGCTAGGACGAATTAATCTTTATCACAGTTCTTTCTTCAAGTCTTTAATCTCGTAAATTGCAGATAAGTCGCTTGGCGGATCATGTCGTGCTCTTTTTACTCTTCTTATTCCTTGAAGCAAAGCTACTCGGTCCAATTTCAGTGGATATTCTTTTCGTCCTGCAAAGCATGAGAACAATATTTGAGTACTTACAGCAGAACAACTTGTGGCTTTCGTTGTAAACAAAACAGAGACAATGGAGAGCAAAGAGGGGATCTTATGATTTCTTCCACAAATATAAGTGTCCAATAGAAATTAATGTTGGAACTTGTGAGTGGGACTTAGTCCCACATCGCCCAAACACATGGTGGAAGTTCACTTTATAAGTCTTTTCCCTCCTTTATGTTTTGAAAAGAATTGGGTCAAAGCTATGGACTTTGGGCCTTACAAATAGAGGTTTGAGTGTATATATTAAATGTCAAAGATGGGCCTTGGGCTCGGAATGATGAAAACACAAGTTTAATTTTTTACGTTTTTGATTTTTGCATTCATTTTTTCGAAAGGATAAAACTGATGACAAACAGTTACAACCGTTCTAAAAATGGTTTCAACTGCTCCACTACGCCATTATAAATATGGCCATCAGATCAGAAACAAGAAATAATTTTCCATCATTTCCTTTTATACTTTACAGAGAACCATCACAACAAATTCGCCTAATCCAAGTTCGTGTGCTACTTGGATTAGATAGTTGTATCCTGCAAGATAGACGTCCTTTGAACTACTGCTCTGGTGTAGGGACGTATTTCTGTCTTAGGAGATTGCTCTGCAAGCCTCTATCTTCCGAAAACAAGTCAGTGTGTTTTTTGTGATTTGTTATTCAAATTCATTAAATTGTTCATATTGTAAGATATATCGTATATTTGTGATATTTCTATTCAAGATAAACTGTGCAATTGTTATATATTATATACTTGACATTTGATTTGTTGTAACAATTAAGAAGCGTCATACTGCTTGGATAGCTCTTTTAACTCCTCGTCGCCATCTTCAAATGCACCATCTGAAACTAAAGATACAATGAAATTCAAGGCCAGTTGAAAGATCCAAACCAACAATAACATATGCAAAATACCAAATGCTGGATCAACATTATACTTTTGTTATTAACAACTAAATACATACCAGCTCCATCAATCTCGTCCTCATCTGGAACCCCACATGTCACCTCCCTTGTCAAAGTCTCAACGTTCTCCCACTGGAGGCATCCAAATCATAACTGATTTTGATTTCTTCAAATTAAAAGAAGGTATATCTAAGCATAACATCTCCCCCATCACATTTCTTCTATAACTTAGAATCAAAACTTGAAGCTAGAAGGATTATACGAAAAATCAATCAAAACCCAGTAATAATTTCATAGATTTTGAACCCAAAACAACAAAATCGGTCAGAACCCAGTAATAATTTTAGGATTTACAAAACAAAATCAAAGAAATAGATTGACGGATTTAGAATTTGCCAGGTCAGCAGCAAGACGAGGACGAGCATGTCAAAAGATATCATCCATCTAATTCTCACACACCATGGTACGGTAAGATGCCTACTTCTTTTGGTCACTTGTAAGGAGCCATGATCTTTACTCTCCTCTAAGTTTTACTCGCTATTTCACATTTCATCTCATATTCCTGATAACAATGAAGCTAGATTCAAAAGGTTTCAGTGGATGTAACACATCAGTTTTACCGTGAATTTCTCACAGGTTACCAAATAACAGGCAACATGAAATTCTGTTCAAGCATTACATTTAATTCAATATTATGTGTTGTCTCTATTTGTTTCCTCCACAAACCCTAATTTTTCCCCCAATTAATTTTTTCCCAAATAATTTTTTCCACAAACCATATCTGTAAGATCCCACATCGCCCAGGGGTAAGGATCTTATAAGCCTTATATGTAAATTCTCATCTCTACCTAGCACGAGGCCTTTTGGAGCTCACTGACTTTGGGTTCCATCAGAACTCCTTTTTCCTTCTGCCCAATCACGCACGCACACACCCTCACTCTCTCTCTTCTCTCAGACCTTCTTATTCTTTATTCTCATTCCGTACACCCGAACCACCTTTACCTCATAATCATCATCAAAACATCACGGATCGAACTGGAAATCACTACCATCGCACTCACCTCGACCCCACGAACTCATTGGTACCCTTAGGTCGAGAAAATGGACGTCGGGAATTCGAGAACTCGCGAGCTCCGGCGAGGTGTATTTTTCTACATCATGATCGTGGTCTTTTTATAAGGTTTAGATGCTCGAGGTGGGTCCTAATCACCTTTATAGGGACCCTAGATTAATTTTGGAGCAGTTTGAACGTTGGAATAGGCGAGAACACGGAGTTGCAGGTTGGCCGGTTGTTCCAAGCCTTATTCTGACCACTGTCCGAAGGTTTTAGGACCTCAAATAGGTAAGATTGTATTCTTCCAATTAAGAACTTCAAATCCATATAAAATTCATGGAATTTGGTTGAAAAATGATGAAGATATTAAAGTTTTAAGATTTTTTAGAAACTAGCGACACATACGGCGGCGGATTCCGGCGAAGCCACCGGAGGAGGAGGAGAATATTTCGTCAACTTTGATAGAATATACTTACGGCGTCAGGTAACTCCGTTAGTTTTTAAATGGAATATTATACTATTTAGGGATTCCGTCAGCGTGCCAGGCACGTGCCTGCGCGTGGTCGGCGCGTGAGACGTCAGGAAATTAATCTAAAACTATCAGGGTGTTCGTGTTGTTGAGTAGGTCATGTTGGTATATTCAAACACCCCATTTGAGGAACGTATGAGAAGTTATTCCTAGGGTATGTGATGCGATGAAAGTTAAGCACTCAAATTAAACCCTCTTGTTGTCAAATTGTAGTATAAATGCAAGTAGGGATTGTTCTAAACTGGGGATTAGGAGGGCTTGCTAAAACCTCTAAACTTACTCAAAAACATAAAAAAAAAAAGTTAAAAACGTTTGAATAGACTCAAGGGACTCAAAACAGATTCTAAAGACTCAAAACAACTTAAAAACACTCAAAACTGCCTAAAAACACAAACTGGGCAGATTTGACTCTAACACAATTTTGGACAAATTTAGTGTTTTGGCTTGAATCAAAACACTAAAAAACACAAACAAAACCGAAATTTAACACTTTGAAACAAGAAAGTAAAATGGGGATTTTAGTTTTGATGAATTTGAAACAAACAAACAAGTTATAAAACTAGGCAGATTGTAAGACAAATTTGAGGAATACGATGATGGATGGATTAGTTAGAGGTCTGTTCTTCACACATGACACACTTGTACATGAATCGATTTCCAATTGCTTTTCAATAAACTATGATGCTCAACACCCCAGATTAACCGTGATGCACAAATTAACCCTAAGATTTTCCTTTACTCATTGAGTTGGATGAATGCATGCAACAACCCAAATCATTCTCTAAAAGTCCCCTATATGAATGCATAATAGAGATACAATCAGAGATCATTACGTTCAATGAAAATCATAAGTGTTGACGAGGCAATTATAACTATGAATGCATGATACATTTGCCAAGAATTCAATTAACGCGATTGTGATAAACAACCTTCACTACTCATGAATATAAACTTGTAACGATTAGGTGAAACTCATTTATATTCTAGCATCTAATTCATGCATGAAAACTAAGTATGCATCCTTAATAAACATACAAGAATCAGTTATGAATAAAATAGATAATTGAATTGCAATCACAACTTATCAAATCACAATTGGAAGAAATCAATTCATATCTCAAGCATGTTCATGGCTTCAAACTTCCCCCTAACTAAATAGGGGTTTAGCTACTCCTAATTGCAACAAAATCAGAAAATAACAAAATAGACATTGAAAGCAAGAACGAAGTACACCTAAAACGCTCCAAAGTTCCAAGCTTGAAACGCCAAGGACCTTCGTTTTCACCACCTTGTTGTAGCACAAGTGTCTAGGATGGGTATGGATATATGGAAAGGTTAGGAATGTATTTAGGATTGGTTGGATGCCACGGCAAAGGGAGGGAATGTATGGATTTGTGAGATGTAGTAGTATCTTTGGATGGATGTATATGTGAATGTGGTTGAATGGCTGGATGAATGATGGAGGTCACGACAAGGAATGAAAGTATGTGTTTGTAGGATGTAAAAATTATGGATCAAGATTGTTCTTAGGAAGGGGAATGGTGGATGTATTTATAGGCTAAGGAGAGGACCACTTCAATTCCTTGCATGTGCAGTTTGTATGGGTGTGTGATGCCCATGTTTCCCTTTACATTTGCACACACATGACCTCCATCATTTCAGCCACAAAACAAACACATTTTCTACCATGTGCCGTGTCATTCTCTTTGCCCATGTGTGTGTCTTTCCTTTGCCCATGTGTGTGTGTTTTTCCTTTGCATTTGCACACACATGTTCTTCATTATTTCAGCCAACAATCCACCCATTTTCTGCCCATGCCAACTGTCCATGTAGAGTGTGTTTATGCCCTCCAACCTGTGCAGTTTGCATGTGTGTAGCTGTCCATGTTTCTCTTTTGCATGTGCCGTGCCTTCTCTTTCTAGCTGTGCATTTCCACTTGCTCCAAAGCCAAATGAGTGCAATCATAACCCCATTTGCTGCTGAGAATATGTAATTGGGAGAATGCGATCTAAAGAAGTTATATTCATGAGACCATATCCTAAACGGTCCTGATCATAGGATTGCCAATTGGGCATTGACAGTCCGTTAAGATCAGTACGTGCTATGTCTTCTCTTAGGGATAGTGATTGGTCTCTTAGGGAGAGTGATTGGTCTCGAGTCATTGGTGTGACTGACACCAAGACAAGTACGTAGGTGCTCAATAGAGAATGAGTTCACTGAACGCGATCAACAAGAAGTTCTCATACTCATGTCACATAAGAACTCATGGTTGGGATAATGCAAAGTAGTCCTTTGACCTGAGGCATCATAGTTGTCTTGTGGTTAGGTCCTTGATCTTTGACTATGTCAAAGTCACTCCATTTGAGGGTGTCCACGACATAGTTGGGGTTAAGCAACTTAGCCATGGAGGCAAGTGAATGCGCAACAAGGGATCTCTAACTTTCAAACCGTTTGAGGGAGAATACTCTATGATATGATTAAGAATCTCTGGCCAGAGTATGAATGAGATTTAGGAAGTCGTTCCAAATCACATTCAAGGTAATCATATAAGTAAATGAATCACATTGGATAGTAGACATGAATAAACTATCAAACCAAACAATGTGGTCAAGAGTATTGTATTAGAGAAAGACCGTATTGCATCGTAATCCTAAACTGAATAGGTTCTCCACCTCTTCTGATTAGCTTGAGTAACCATGACATACTGCTAGGTGTCACTCATGGTTTGTGGAAGCCCTAAACGTGTATAATCACTAAAGGGAGAATTGAAAGTAAGTTTCAATTCATAATCGATTTGAAAGAGTTCTAATCGCCCACTACCTCGCTAAAAGGAACCTAATGGATCGTACACCGTGTAAGGTAGAGATTGAAGAAACAACATAGATGAGTAAGGATAATTAAATGGTTTAATTATTTATGGCTAGGATTAATTAATATGTTAATTAATCAAACGAATAAGTTCGTTATAGACCTCGGGTTAGTTTTGGGCCGCAAGGCCCAATGGGATTTGAATGTCAAGCCCATTAACTCAAGTTGTATGACAACTTGAAACCACAAAGGGCTTGAAAGCCCAATGAACCCTTAATGGCCGGCCATATAGAGAGGGGTAGTGAACTTGGCTTAATTGCAAGTTTGCCACTCCATTGTGAGGTGGTATAAAGGCAACTTTATAGCCATTTCGGCCAAATCCAAAGGATGGATTTTTGGGTTCATGTTTGTCTTGTTAAAAGTGTTTTAAAGTGACATTAGGAACCCCTAAGTACCCTAGTATGGTAATATGTTTTTTCCCTTAAGTTTGAGAGTTTTTGGGGTGTCTTTGGGTGAAAAATGTTCATGGAGCTCTTATGGGTTTTCATGGATGTTCTTCATTGTTCTTGTTATGTTTTTGGCAAGAACAAAAATGTTGGGTATTTTGATTCAAAGTTTTTGTTGTTTACATAAAGTCTTTGTTGTTATTAATGAATGATTGGTACTTCTCTTACACACCCATACCTACTTTTTCAAACCTACCCATCACCTTTAACTTTTGTTGAAAAATTCAAAAGTTTTATGACAACTCTCACCTACCAAAACCGGCCAACCCTACAAGTAGGGTACTTTTGGGGCTTTTATGCAATTACATAAAATTTTGATACTTTTGTGTATTTGTACTTTGACCCAAAAGTTTACGTTTTTACGTAAAGACCCAAAATCACTAAAGGACAAATTGTTTTGCTCCTTTAATGAAGTTTTTTGTATTAGATGAGATTTTTGGGTTCTAGTTGTAATTACGTGAAGTAGTGGACTTTTGTGTTTTTACAAAGTGACCTCAAAAGTTTGTGTTTTGCAATATAGCCCAATGGTTGAGGTTATTGTTTTTCGGCCCAAATTACTTGAGAACAAAATAGTTTTGTATCTTTAAATGAGAATTGGATTTTCATTTCATTTAGCTCCATTTAAATCAATTCTATGGATACAAAAACCAAATGAAAATGTTGCATTCAAGTTTAATTAGTTAAAGCATTAATTAATTAAAGAAAGGGTGATTATGAACCTAAGCCTACGATAATTGAGCTATGTGAAAGGCCGTCTCAAATTTGTTTGAACCATGGGAATGTGTAGATAAGATTTTGGTTGTAATTTGATATGATCAAATATTGTAAAAGAGCATAAGCTCTTCTTTACTTTAAAGTAATTTGTTTTGATCAAATGTTGTAAAAGAGCATAAGCTCTTCTTTACTTTGAAGTACTTCTTTCTTGCTTTATTTGATATACATGAAAATGAAGTAGAGGGTCCAACGCCCAATAAGAAAACACGCCTTAATGTGATTAAACGCGTAACTAAAATCAATCACCATTCCTAGACCGAGATTCAACACTAGGCTCGTGTTGGATCGAATCAAAGGTTCATAGTCATCCTAAGGCCCTAAGGCAACTATATAGTCCATCAATGAATGCAAACCTTATGTTAGTAGTACCATATACTCTTGCTTTAAAAAACCATTTTACAAGCATAGTGGGAGTATCATATACAACTAAATCAATCAAATGGACCAATAGTTGTAATATGACCAAATTGTTTTAATAAGATTAAAATTCATGCTTATATGTGATGAGACCTAAAACCCTCAACCAAACCATTATTAAGTTGATAAGCGTGAGAGTGCTTTGAACACTCTTTCGTGGCCTTCCACCGTGGTAGGCTCCGATCGTTTGTGACTCGTACACCGACTTCACCCTATCATGAGGGAGTACAAAGTGCGTGCTTACACTCAGGAGGAGTTCTATATGCATACATGATGTTGTGAAGGTAGGCAACGAGAATGATCAAGATCATATCATTTTGAGGTTGTTCTTGAACCCCTACTCGAACTTGCATGGTGGGAATGACTTAACTAAGTGCAATGGAGCCAACATCATATCATTGTGAGGCTTCATTCTCTAGAGGCCAAATAAGATGGGTACTTGCAAGAGATGCAAATGAGTAAGCATACTCTCTCATTATTAATGATGCTAGCCAACATCATATCATTGTGAGGTGGGCTTGGTAATGATGCATCTCTCATACCCTACTAAGAGTTTCCTCCAAAACTCTCGAATTCCGATGAGGGATATGGAATTTGCCAAAAATAGTGGGTGGTGCTATTTGATTTAAAGACCTGGATCAAATGGCTTAAAATCAATCAATTTATATTCGTTATGTATTTATTTATCGATATATTTGCAAACGCTATCCAAAACTTGACAAAGAAAAGCCGAATGCTTTAGTTTCCGGACTTGGTACCACAATCCCATAGATTGTCTTAAATGGATTGTATAAGTACCTAAGTAGTCTCATCCTCACAATCTTCCTATTGATAATGTATCATTGGAAGAACATGTTAGATAAGTCTATCATAATGAGGACAACACAAACAACCAATGCTTATTCCTTCGTTATATGAACAAAGGAACTTATGAAGATTAGCATAACGACAAGGACACTTTTAGTGTCATAGTTCTTCACTTACAAATCATTGTATGAAGAAATAAGAGTTTCTTTGAACAACCCTTAGTTAATGCAAACACTAGTGCTTGTTTCTTTGTTAAATGAACAAAGAACTTTAGAAGTAAGCACAAGGGCATGGACACTTTATGTGCCATGATTCTTCACTTACAAATTGTTGTATGAAGAAATGAGAGTTGCCTTGAACAACTCTTGAAAGTTTGTAATTGTGTTTAGAACATAATGGTTGGTTGACAAAAATAGTCCATCAACATGGACTTATGATGATTTTGAATCATTGAGTGTTGAAGTGTTAAACCACTTCACGAGACGGAAACTAGGCAAGGACTTCACTTTTGTGTCCCTATCCAAATGGTTCACTAAGTTTATTGTAAACTATATAGTGAACAATAACCACACGCTCTCCAAATTGTTTAATGTGTATAACACAATTGAAATGAGTTTCAAGAGAGATAGTGGGAGTTTAGGGACCATGAATATTGTAGTCAAAGGAGAAGTCAAATGAAGAAGGCGAAATAACTCCAAGGGAACAAACTTTCTTTATGAAAGGATGGACATTGGAAAGGGGTATTTGCAAGAAATGTCTTGCAAGTGTCAAGAACACACCTTTCGAAGGTGTTGTAAATTGTTCTTGAAAAGTTCAAAACAGTTGGTTCTTCTACTTGAATGCTTGATTCCGTATTAGTAACTATGTTTTACAATCGTTGTAAAAATGTGGCAAATAAGAAGTAGAAGATTAATGAGAGAAGAGAAAGTACTTCACATTCGGAACGTGAATCAAGTGTAGATCTCTGCGAAAGCAGGTAGTACTTACTTCCTCATATGAACTACCGAAGAAAATGGAAAAATAAAGATTGTCTTTATATTCCAATTGAATAAAGGAACTTAATTCCGTATGAGAAATGGATAAATGTTTTGTTTGACAAAACATTGTTCTTTATTAATGAATGATTAGATTATTGTAATCTAATCGATTATCTCTATAGTAGATATGATATGGTAGTGTTAACTGTTAAGAATATAACGATGCTTAAAACCCAAAAGGTTGCAAGGTAGTGACTAATCCCAACTGAGTTGTGAGACCTCTAAAACATAAATTACGAGTTGGTCATAGATGGATGCTTTGGATCGTTAGATCCGGATCCAATGCCTTCTTGTTAAAATTGTATAGAGGCAAAATGTTTGAATCTTTATTCTTTTGGAAGGGAAGAAAGAATCACAAAGTTGTTGAGGTTAATTCACTTAGATGTTAGTGGCACTTGTCCACAACATAATACTACTCATGTTGTATGACATTCACCGAAGATCGCTCTCGGTTGGACTATGGTTTATTTTGAATAAACACAAGTCTGAATACTTTGCAAAAGGTTTCAAAGAATTCAAGAATGTAAGTTGATGAGTAAGACGTCTAAAGTATTTACCTCCTTAGATTTGATCCAAGGAAAGGTAACACTTTAGAACAGTTTCCTTGAAAGATATCAAGGAAAGAAGCATCATAAGATAATGGATTTCTCCATTAGGAGAAGAACGAACTTGAATAAGATTTAGTTCGTTGGATGTTATCAATTTACCCATATATAGGATATATACTTCTAAGACAATATGATTGTCAATTAGAAGGTCTTCCAAAATTTTCATGACTCCATAGGATGTAGTTGGAAAGAAAGATAAGTCTTAATCGTGTTAAGATTTGGGGTTGTGTGCTAATAAGCAATATTTGTTTGAGAATTATCTTGTGGATATCCTTAAATTAACCTTTGGATATCACTTCTATAAACCAACTAACAAATGTTGTTTTGTTGGGTAGTTCATTGTAATCCTACAATATGATTTGCCTAAGCGCAAATGAATGAGAGATAGAACTCAAAGAATGGGTTCTTTGAGAGAGACAAGATGATAATCAACAAATATAACAACCTAGTTCCTACACCACAAGCTCCAAGGTAGTCGAGAAGGATTTATAAACTGTCTCAGTTGAATGGTTTGAATTTTATGACTATGTCATAGAGTTACACCTTTTAATTCGAAAGAAATAAGAATGAAAATCCTTATGACTACATTGAGTGTATATACGACATATACTCAAGGAAATGGTAAAGTACCATTTGACCCGAAATAGTGAAACCTTTAATAGCTAATTGGTAGCTTAAGGTGACTACAATCAAAGAGATTGGTTGACTTGGAAGAAACCATCTTTGACGTAGTCTTGGTTTCAATTAATTCAAAGATTGCTAGCTACAACTAAATGGTGATTCAATGTTTGGACATAATATGGGTTTCCGAAACCATTATTAAGATAGTCTTGATAATATATGTCTAAAACTATGAATCACAAGACATGTAAGTTGTAGAGATCCATCCATCATGAATCTTAGCAAGCTAGTGGGAGCTATAAGCATCTTATGAGAAAAAGATCTAATCGTTTGATTTCTCATAAAGATGTAAATGAATCTTTTGTTTACTAGGTTTACAAAAGATTAGTGGGAGTTAATCATGTTCCTAAATTTGAATATATATATATATATATATATATATATATAGACATATATGATATATTAATTTTGGAAATGAAAATAATACTTTTTCGTTGAAGTTATGACTTTAAACATTCTATAACAATAGAATGTATATGGGAGAGATAGTCTATAAACATGGGATGGAAATCTATAATGATAGATTTCAGGATATAATTGGATTATATCAAGCCCTAATGATAGACAAAAGATGCTAGGAAGTTTCTCATATGATGATAAACTTCAAATCAGAAGGACAACTCTAGTGAGACTAGGAAGTTGCTCTTCTCAAAGGGAACATACCCTTTTGACTCCTAAAGAAACATAATGCATAAATAGAATCCTTTATGCATACGCAGAAATGTGATTTACATATTTCATATTGTATGAAAAATATTGATATGAGTTGTACCTAGAACGGTACAAGACGATATCAGTGCAAGCCCAAGATCAGAACCATGACAACTGTCAAGTGAGTCCTTAAGTATTTAAGAAATACTAAAGGATATATTTCTCAAAGAATGAGGAAGAATTAGAGTAACGTAATGGAAGCGTAAATGTATTAGATTATGAATCTAATCCATCATTGGATGTTTCTTCATTATGAATGAAGAGATAATCATATATCTTTTTATTATGACTAAAGAGATATTTGGATGGAAACATTAAAAGTAATGACTTTAGTGTGTTCCATTGTGAATGCAAAATATATTGTCATATAGAAGCTTACAACAATGTTGTTTGGATGAGAAAGTTCATTCATGAACTCTCTATTCGGTTCCGACCAGAAAGTGTCTCTAGTGTACCGACACTACGACACTAATGGGGCGATAGCTCAAGCCAGGGAATCAAGGTCTCATCATGATCCAAACTCAAATGAGAGACTAAACCACATGATTAAGGGTTGGTTTGGTATTGCTGTGCTTTGAAAAAAAGCTGCTGTGAGAATAAGCGGCTGTGCTGTAAGAATAAGCGGCTGTGAAATAAATCAGCAGAGTGTTTGGTAATTTTTTTTGTAAAAGTGCTTTTGGAAAAAAAAAGCAGTCTAATAGTAGGTCTTTTCATTAAAGAAGCATTGTAGCTCCGTGTGCTTTGAAAAAAAGCCAGTTTTCCAAAGCTGCAAATAGCAGCTTCAACTTTTTCATTTGATTTCAGCTTATTCTTACAGCAGCTTCCAAAATAAGCCTTTTTTTTCAGTTTACCAAACACCTAAAACCCTCACAACTTTTTTTCATGGGTGCTTTTTTTTTAAGCACCTCACTCCCAAACTAGGTCTAAGAATCATGTATAATGGTGACGTCGTTATTCTCAAGGTTGCTTCTATGAAGAACATATAGATATCCATTGTCTAGGCCTACTACTCAGCCATTTTTGAAATGACTACAGAAGAGTATCATCATTGATAACCAAAGCTGATTGGCTCTAGTGCAAGTGGGAGATTGTTGGAAATGTGCCCTAAAACCAATCATATGATGATACTTTACAGACATTTCATATGTTAAACTAATATAGTTTAATTTAAAGGGCAAAGATTATTGTTTGAAGCTGTCTCATATAAATGTTATACGCTTTAACGATAAGTCCAAGGAATATGTAATTGGGACAATGCGATCTAAAGAAGTTAGATTCATGAGACCATTCTCTTTCGTATACATATCCTAAACGTTCCTGATCATAGGATTGCCAATTGGGCATTGACAGTTCGTTAAGATCAGTACGTGTTATGTCTTCTCTTAGGGAGAGTGATTGGTCTCTTAGGGAGAGTGACTGGTCTCGAGTCATTGGTGTGACTGACACCAAGACAAGTACGTAGGTGCTCAATAGAGAATGAGTTCACTGAATGCGATCAACAAGAAGTTCTCATACTCATGTCACATGAGAACTCATGGTTGGGATAATGCAAAGTAGTCCTTTGACCTGAGGCATCATAGTTGTCTTGTGGTTAGGTCCTTGATCTTTGACTATGTCAAAGTCACTCCATCCGAGAGTGTCCACGACATAGTTTGGGTTAAGCAACTTAGCCATGGAGGCAAGTGAATGCGTAGCAAGGGATCTCTAACCTTCAAACCGTTTGAGGGAGAATACTCTATGATTTGATTAAGAATCTCTGGCCAGAGTATGAATGAGATTTAGGAAGTCGTTCCAAATCACATTCAAGGTAATCATATAAGTAAATGAATCACATTGGATAGTAGATATGAATAGACTATCAAACCAAACAATGTGGTCAAGAGTATTGTATTAGAGAAAGACCGTATTGAATTGTAATCCTAAACTGAATAGGTTCTCCACCTCTTCTGATTAGCTTGAGTAACCATGACATACTGCTAGGTGTCACTCATGGTTTGTGGAAGCCCTAAACGTGTATAATCACTAAAGGGAGAATTGAAAATAAGTTTCAATTCATAATCGATTTGAAAGAGTTCTAATTGCCCACTGCCTCGCTAAAAGGAACCTAATGGATCGTACACTGTGTAAGGTAGAGATTGAAGAAACAACAGAGATGAGTAAGGATAATTAAATGGTTTAATTATTTATGGCTAGGATTAATTAATATGTTAATTAATCAAACAAATAAGTTCGTTATAGACCTTGGGTTAGTTTTGGGCCGCAAGGCCCAATGGGATTTGAATGTCAAGCCCATTAACTCAAGTTGTATGACAACTTGAAACCACAAAGGGCTTGAAAGCCCAATGAACCCTTAATGGCCGGCCATATAGAGAGGGGTAGTGAACTTGGCTTAATTGCAAGTTTGCCACTCCATTGTGAGGTGGTATAAAGGCAACTTTATAGCCATTTCATCCTTAGGGTTTCTTTTGGAGAAAAGATGAGAACACAATGTCTCTCCCTTTCTCTCTAGGAGGCCGGCCCCTTGGAGGAGATTAGCTAGCAATCTTTCCTCCTCCAAGGTCACTCATCTCTTCTTCAAGTCCTACCTTGGTGTGGAGACTTAGAGGTTCTCAACTTTGGGAACTTGGAGAATCCTTTCAACCATCCTCATCCAAGAAATCCATGGAGTTAAGAAGCAAGGAATGAAGGCCCTCTCCTTGGGTGATTAGCCTTTGCTTATGCAAAGAGGAATCAACAAAGGTATAAAATTTCTCAACTCACTTTGTTCTTGAGTTGAGTATTGGTTCACATAACTACTAGGCTTTGAATTTCATGGGTAATGTTTTGTTTTGAGTGGATACAAGCATGATTCCGCCTTTAAATGTTAATTGCATGCCATAGATGTTGCTCAAATGAACATGTTTTTCACAAAATTTCCTTCACCTAAGTGAGGAAAGCATGAACAAAAAAAAAAAAAAAAAAAAAAAAAGTAGATGAGATTTAGGATGGGGGACATTGGAAGAGTTTTGCATAGTGAGATTCCTATTTGTGGATGGGTGTAGGAAGAAGGTTAATAATATGGACTCTGCAATGAGACCCGCTTCGGCCTAATAAGGGGAGGGTACACTAGCAGTGTGAAGAAGGGTTCTATTTGTGTCCTCAATGTGGCGATGTTTATATTCGGCAATGACATTTTGTTGAGGATTATAAGGACATGAGAAACATTGTTGGATTCCTAGTGAGTTACAAAAATTCGTGAAAGCATGATTCATATATTTAGTACCATTGTCTCTTTGAAGGATTTGAAGGATTTGAATAGTAGAATGAAATAAATTGCATAATATCAAAAGTCACTGATTGATACACATGGGACATCCAAACATCAGAATGAACTAATTGAAAAAGAGTTAGTACTGAATGAAGACTATAGAAAAATGATAATTGAGTGCATTCTTTTTATAGCACAATCTTGACAAAAAAACATTATAATTAAATTGTTTTCATAACAAAGGACCTAGACGAGAGAGAACAAATGACGACAAGTGACCGAGACGACGACGCCAAGTGGAGGAGTGAAGGGTAGCAAAAGCATGAAGGACGATATGTTTGTGAAGGGAGGAAAACTGGAGGGGATAAAGACCATTTTTTCATGGGCGCTAAAATAATAAGACATCGATAAGTAAATTATAATTCTAATAAAAATCAGGAGCAAAGAGAAAGAATGTGAGATTATGTTTAGTGAAATGAGCAACGAAAGTAGAGTTTTTGTGAAGAGTAGGAATGCGAAATACATCACGAAGAGTAAGTTCAAAGGAACCCAAAGAAAAGGGAAATTATCGGTGTGGGTAATATTCATAGAATCACCATTACCCATGAGATTTTTTTGACTACCCTTGTAAGATGACAGGTTCTGAAGTGGTGTGGATGGGCCCATCATCTAATGAGTGGTTCCGGTATCCTGGTACCAAACTGGATCAGCAGCAGCAGCAGGTTGAGCTATGTGAGCACCATCAAAAGGGAATGTTGAGGTATTAGAATACCGATGCGGGCATGCAGCCTAGTGTGTTGATTAGTACCTGGCTGGTGAAGGGCCCAACATGCCAGGCGAAGCCACGAAGAGGAAGGCCCATAAGGATGCTGAAGCCACGATTTCTGCTACCAAGAGGGTTGGCCCGGCATACTAAAAACCAGGTCAATAGTGCTAATGGTTGTTGAAATGGCGCTGGTTATGGCCGCGACTGCTGTTGTTCATACATGTATCGTTTGACATGCAGACGGGACGGGACGGAATGGAGAGGGAGCAAAGATGCCCTCGGATGGAAACAAGGAGGAAGAAGAAGGAGACGGAGAGGTTATAATTTTGTGTTCCACGGATGTGGAACGAGTCGTTACACGGGGGTGAGACGGAACGAAAATTCACCCAAAATTCATCCCGTGGAACAGCGCGTTCCACCCGTTTTAGGTGCACCAAACGTGGGACGGAACGCCTCTAACACTCCGTTCCGTCTCGTCCCACGTACCAAACGGTACCACAAGGATCTTGAGCTTCAAAGGCCAGAATGCAGGAGTGGAGATGGTAATAGGTGGGTAGAAGAGTTGTCTAAAGAATGGAAGTACGAAGCATAAGATATTCGGGGCCAAGACCATGAAGGATCACAATGATAAAATATTCAAAATCAACAGGTTCATTGATGGCAGGTAAGGGAATCGACAAAAGACTTGGCGTGCGACAAATATTAATTAGTTGATTTGGAGATTTTGGTCATGTCCATAAGTTGGAATTGAAGAGATGCAAAGCTAACTGTTTGGGTTAATATTTAACTTTGAGCTTAAAGGAGAGAAAGCCCAAAAGAGTTCAATAAAAGGGGTTTCTGTACAAAGCCTAGCACCAAGCCCATATGTCCACTTCGAGACAACAAGATGGCTCCTCATTAAATGCAAACAGTAGGTGCTTACAAAGGAAGTGAGAACCGATGGAAATCCATCATTTCTTGGCCTAAAAGCACTTTATGAATGGCCTAGCATGTAAAATACTGATGGTTCCCTACCCTCTAATTGCTTTCGGGCAAGAACAGAAACAGCACAAGTCAGGTTAATTCTTCTATAAAAGGAGGAAGAGGGCCCAGAGACAAAGACACTCAACCAATCAAACAAACAAACAAACATACAACTTGTCTCTCAGCCAAGCAAACACCTAGAAAGCAGTGTTTTGTCCAGACTATACACCCTTTTAGCCTTAGATTTCCTTAGAAAGACATATTTTGTCTATGTAAAAGCTCCGCTACCTTTTCCTAAATGTTGTAGTATCGATCTCTCTTGTATAAACTCTTTTCCATTCATCCCCCTTTAGTACTCAATCCTTTTGTAACTGCAAATAGAAGAAACTGCAAGACGTTTAACCTTGCCCGACCCCATTTGTTTTGTCTTTCAATTAATAGATCTGGTGTTATAATACATTCCCCAGTTTATATTCAAGTTGTTTCCAATCTTTTGATGACTTAAAGCCCCATCATTTCTCATAACTGGTTCACTTAATGGTTTTATTGTCATAAGAAGATTGAAATGAGTTAAAACTGATGTCTTGATCAGATCTGGACCTTCACTTCTTAAACATACAAGATAACTAAAAGTCCTTAATCTCAAGGCATAGAAAAGAACTTAATGTAGACTTAACCCATCTACAACAATCCTTTGATAAACAAGAAGTCAGAAATAACTTGGGGCGCAAGTAATCGACTTAAAACACACTTGTTCTACATCTGCCATATAGAGATGGCAGTGGCACGCCTAAGCACTTATTTGGTTTTGATTGCAAGCCTCAAGGCCTACACCTAAGGGCTCACAAAGGCACCTTTCAGAACTAACTTTGTTCTCCTCTTGCAGCATTACGATAAGCATGAGCCCGACAATCAACCAAAGTGCCAACTCCTTAAGGAGCTGTGTGCTTGAGCCAGGAACGCACACCAGCCAGATTTCTTGCCCGAACATAGTTTTGGCAGGCCCGGTGGGATCACAAATCTTGTATGCCAAGAAGATAAAGGAAGGAACAAACCTTCAGGTGGGAATCAAAGAAAAAACCACGCTGGTACACACTAAGATCTAGCATGACAAATCTCCCTGAAGACTTGCAAGGATCCGCCGTGACGGAAAGCCCGACCCCTTCTGAGAAATCAGGAGAAAAAGTCACGAAGAAAGATTTCCAGGCTACTATGATGGCTGTGATATGAAGCGTGAAGAGAAACTCTCTACAAATAAGAGAGGAAGTAAGCAAACTATGTTCCTTAAGAGGACATCGGCTAAAGAAGGCTGGATCTGGAGTTGTTTGGGCCCAAAATACTGGTTTAGGCCGAGCTTAGGATTGGATCGGGGTAAATAGTTCTAATTCGAGTATAGTTTTGATTTGATCAGAAACAGGTTTGCTACTATAAATAGAGGGATGAGTGCATCATTCAAGCCCTCCCAATTCAACACACAATCTACCATGCGCAAATTCTCGCTCTACGCGAAACCTCTCAACAACCTTGAGATTTTTATTTTCTTTTTCGCCGACACATCTTCAGTTTGGATAAACAGCACTATGAAGGCAACCGACGACATCTTCAGTTTGGATAAATAGCACTGGAGTCGTAGAATCAGCCGACTGCGGAGCACCTTCAGTTTGGATAAACAGCACTGCGTCGAGGCCGACTGGTTATCTATCCAAGTCTTGGTCGAGAAGGATTTTAGAATCCTTATTGGTGAAGGTCATCTCATTAGCCTTCTCGGCAAAGTGAGGTGTTACAAGTTACTACATTCGGCACATTGAAAGCCAAATTTGATATTGAACTTCGCAGAACTAGCAGCCTTGTCTTCAGGCTCTAAAACCCGAAGACCGAGATGTGTTCCTTCCTCGGCCGCAGCCGCAAGATCAAGAAGTCAGCAGCGCGCTCAACGCAACATCAACTCATTTTACTCACCGGCCGAGCTCAGCCGTCGAGTTGGCACGCCCCGCACGCAACCAAATGACGTAGTTATCTCATTAGTTACTCGGCCTGCGTGCCATGTAGGCTTGGTAGTTTTTAGGGTTAACATTTTGGCACGTTCGGTGGGACAAAGTGCTAAAACTACGAAGTTCATGACCATCGAGACACGATCGGTTAAAAAGAAAACAATGATGGGAAAGTTAACGACTGATCTGCACGTTTAGAGTCCTCACATGTGCGAAATCCATTCATTGCTTTGACCCCTGAGACTGCAAGTGTGACACACCGAGAAAAGGAAGTTTGTCTCGATACCGAGCCCCGAAACACAGAAGTACCCAACCGAACCGCATGCGTTTTCATTGAAGGAATAGTGGATGATTGCGACGAAGACAATGGTGAAGGCTCTGACCCTCTAACTAGGTTGTTTCTTCGAAGACAACTTGACGAGCAATCTCGGCAGGTTGAACAGACAATTATCCAAAAAATGAACAGTTTGCTCGAGGTCATACGAAGTAATGGTGAGACACACACTCAATTGCTCGAATTATTAGTTAGCAGAGTCTTCGCAGGGGGACCTGCTAATTAGTCTTGACAATTTTCACTAAAAAGTAATCCGCTATAGGCCGAAGTAGGATCTTCTCGGCCCAAAACAATTAACTTGGAAAAAAAGGAGTATCAAGTAGTAGGTTAGATGGATCCGACCAGAGAGTAGAAGTACCATCCGTCGATATGATCGAGGTCCAAAGGATGATCGATTTGGCCATGAAAAAGGGGCCGACGTTCTCGAAATTCATCCATCCATATCCAACTTATTTGGAAAAATTCGAATATCCTAAAGGCTTCAAGATCCCAGATTTCAGCCTTTTTGCTAGAGAATCGTCTTTGTCCTCGTTAGAACATGTGGCCCAGTTCACTGCGCAATGCGGAGATGTCAATAGTGATTTCCATAAACTGTGATTGTTCAACTTTTCGTTGACGGGCTCAGCATTCGCATGGTATATCAACCTCCCACCTAATTCCTTCCAAAGTTGGGAGGAGCTGGTCGAGAAATTTCATAAACAATTATATCAGCTGGGGATGGAAATGTCAGTCTTTTCATTGGCTAGGATGGCTGAAGCATCTGATGAGTCACCAATGGACTATCTTACCAGGTTTAAATCGGCCAGGAATTGGTACCGAGTACCTCTTCCCGAAGTCGAATTTGTTAGGCTCGCTCTAAATGGGCTAGACGTGGAGTACAAAAAGAAATTCCTGGGGGCAAACTTCTGAGATATGTACAAATTAGCCCAACATGTCTAGCAATATGATTATTTGCTCCGAGAGGAAAAGATCTCAAAGTCCCCATCCCGAGGAACAATTTACAAAAATCCCACGGTCAGCTACGCATCGGCTGAAGGCGAAGATTCCCAATACGTCAGTGTGGACGCAGCCGAGATAGTAATAAATAAACCATATGTCTGCAAGGCATTGACTCAAATTAATTCCAAGGATGCCAAAACCCGCTTGACCACTGAAGAGACGGTGAAAACATCAAAAGTTTACACTTTTGATATCACCAAGGCTGATGATTTTTTCGACCAATTGTTGTTAGCAAAGATTATCAAACTTCAGCCAGGACATAACATTCCCAAGGCCGAAGAGCTTAAAGGAAAGACGTATTGCATTACCATAACTCGACTAAGCATACCACGAACAACTATGTCGTGTTCCGTGATGATATTCAAAGCTGGATTGACAAGGGCAAGCTTAAGTTTCCCGAAAAACGAATGGCGGTCGATGTTGATCCATTCCCTTCGGCAACAGTTGGCATGGTGAACGCCCATTTGCCCAAGAGCAAAGGGAAAGGGAAGGCCGAGTTTGTCCCAGTACAACACATCCCAAAGCGAAACTCTCGGCCACGACTCAAAATTGATCTATTTTCCAATGAAGCGCCTACCGAGTTTTCGGGACTAGCAATAGTCGAATCTATGTCAGACTCCAGTACAGAAGAAACTGACGGGCCGATGGTTTTATGTAGCAATTGTAAGGCACGCGTCGTATTAACCAAACCGAATGAGAGACCAACACCACGGCAACCATCCAAGTATGCGGCGACATTTTGGAAGGAACTTGGCGGAGGCCAGCACCAGAAAGTGTTCGGTAGGCTTAGCCCTCAGGAATGGACAGACGGCCTGATAGGGATTTTACTACATGCGAATACGATAAAAACCTCCTATTTTACTTGCAAGAATCACAAGGTTATTGTAGTATAAACGGATCTCGCAAGGTCGTTCTCCACAGGGATTATTGAATAATTCGAAACTAACCAAATTCCAATTAATTATTGTAAAGTAGAAATTGAGATGATTGATTTTATAACCTACTTAAATTAACGAATTTAACTATTAAAGATAAGACAATCTGCAATATTAAAACTAGAGAGAAAAGAAAACAGTTTTGGGAGAAATCAAATTAAGAAAACACTAGGGTTCCACCATCACCTAGCAATCCTATGAACTTTTACCAATTACTTATGATCTACACATGCCACTTTGAAGGTTAGATTTTCCTAATTCATATTCTACTTGGAACCTCCAACATAGAACGTATATCTAACATGCAACCCGTCCGGACGTTCAGATCAAATCTGAACATGAAAGACTCATTATGCTTTATGAAAATCCTTTGGAAAACAATGCAATCCTTAAGACGTGATATTCATCCTAAGCGAAATTACAATTATTAATCACAAGAAGCCAGCGTCAATTTCAGGGAACCTTCCGACCAAAATTGCATCAAATTACTTTTCTAAAGATCCTAATGGTGATCAGGCATTAAAACAATTAGATAGTTTTTATCCCGGTGATTAACAATTCAAAGTATGCATGCAATCAATCATAAGCAATTAAATAAAAATCACATATTCATGCTAAGGCTCAAGGCTTCGCCCTAGCAAAAGAAATTAGTTCCGCATATTCATAATTGAAATCATAGAAAATATTACTAAGAAAATGATTGATAACACCTTAGAGTAGAAAATCTCCAAAACCCTAGCAATTCTCTCTGTCTCCAAAATTGCATAAAATAAAGCGTCCAGAAATATGGTAGACGGCCAAGCAATATATCTGCTAAGCCTCCACACAAACCCTAAAAATAGGTCCTTTATTCCCACTAGGAAACTAATAATAATAATAAATAAAATAGGAAACATAACCCTAAATTAAATAGTAAAATTCGTCTAAAATCTGAACAGCCACGTTTTGGACCCATAAGCTGCTCCAAAACTGGCCCAATATAGCTGGATTTAATGTTTGGAATATTCTGAACACTTCTCCAGAAGGCCACGAACCCATCTGAGGTTATCGCCAAAAAATAACCGCTTGGTGGAAAAATCCCAAAGTTTGATACAATCAAGCTAAGTGACTCACGAACGTCCTCCAACTGGTATTACTCCAAAATTCATCTATTTGATCCTGTTTTGCTCCAGAGGAAGTCGAAAGTCCTATATTGAAAATACAATTCAAAGTATCAAATTCTTCCAAAATATTAACCAAAATATACTAAGATTAGGTAAAATATATAATATAAAATCTACTCATCAAATACCCCCAAACTTAGCTTTTTGCTTGTCCTCAAGCAAAACAAGACTCAAACAAAAATAAAAACTTAACAAACTAGACAACTAGCTAAAATTAAGTAACAAAAAATTTCACCTTCAAAGTTGCAATCCATAAAACATGTTAAAAATCAGAACATCTTTTCAAAAGTTCCAACCAATCCCACCACAGAGTCTAAGCCATTTAGAATCAATTAGAAAAGAATTCACAAACTTTCTTTGTTGTAAAGTGAACCAACATAACTAAGGAGACTCGACTAAAACCCTCACCTCTCGTCTTCTTTATTCATACTCCACACATACTAACTTCACATATATATTTTTCTTTTTCTTTTTTCAATTCAATTTTTTTTCTTTTTTTTTTCTTCATATATAACAATTTTTTTTTTCAGTAACAGTAGTGGTCGTGCAATGTCGGTTCACTTAAACTTTCGATCCAACCCATGTAGCGAGCTTTAGGTCAATGACTCCCAAACCACTAGGGTTTTAGGGCACTAGGTGTAGAACACCCCTCATTACTTATTAACCCGAGCTGAAAAGGCTACGAAACCAACTAACCACCCTGCCCCATGCCAAAACTCTACCGTTTGACGCGAGAATCACTGCTGATTAGGCAGGACTGGCCCGGTTACTAGGCAAAGTCTCGGGTGAGACAATTATTACTTTATTCACAATAATAACTAACTTTACTTAAAACAAAAATTAAAAATAAACTTAGACTAAAAGTAAGTGTTTCAATCTCACTCCCCACAAACCATGTTGGTGTGATGTGCAAAGTTCAAAGTATAATTCATGAATTAGTGTCTAAGCAACGATAAATAGAAAAGACTATACTGTGGGATTAATCTTCACCATGTCCATTTGTTCTAACGTTTAAAATAATCTATGGATATTAACTTAAAAAGAATGAAATTTTTTAACTGACATAACAAAATAAAAGCCTAAAATTTAGTTTCCCACCCCCAAACTTATTTCACACTTTGTCCTCAATGTGTGGAAAATAAATAGAAGAAGAGAAGAAAAAATAAAAAATAAAAAAATGAAAATAAAAACTAAATCCTAGGAAACGTAAAAAAAAAAAACTATAAGAAAATGACAAATAAAAGTAAAAATAACAAATAACAAATAAAACAGAAAATAGGAGAAAAGGAAAGGAACTGGACACACCTGGGAGTCGAACTCAGGAGGATGAGGAACAAAAACGCTGAAATGCAAAACAAAAACGTCCTAGAATGTGCTTCGAACCCGGGACAGGGAAGACGCGCTTTAGGCGCTGAACAATCAGCCATGATTGATGGCAGCCTAAGGGGTGGTTTGGGAGTGAGGTGCTTAAAAAAAAAGCAACCATGAAAAAAAGCTGTGAGAGTTTTAGGTGTTTGCTAAACTGAAAAAAAGGGCTTATTTTTGAAGCTGCTGTGAGAATAAGCTGAAATCAAAGGAAAAAGCTGAAGCTGCTATTTGTAGCTTTGGAAAACTGGTTTTTTTTCAAAGCACACGGAGCTACAGTGCTTCTTTAATGAAAAGACCCGCTATCAGACTGCTTTTTTTTTCAAAAGCACTTTTACAAAAAGTTTACCAAACACTCTGCTGATTTTTTTCACAGCCGCTTATTCTAACAGCACAACTGCTTATTCTCACAACAGCTTTTTTTTCAAAGCACAGCAATACCAAACCAGCCCTAAAACAAAAACTTTTAAAACATCTGCATGGGGCCACTGCATTGAGAATCCGGACCACACACCAAGTCCATGTGCACGGCACATGTGCAGCAATACCCGTGCACCAACAGTTGAAAACATTGGATGCCCTGCTTTGAAAGGCATGCAGCTGGCATGCCGTGTTGAAAATGGCGCCAGTCCTCACAGTCTGCAGTACATGTCAGTCATTAAACCAGTGCCAACGACTCTCTACCTCGCCATTTGAAAACCACCATCATCAAACAGGCACAGAATGCACGCGATTTAGACACGTGGCCCGCATCCGTGCAATTAACTCCTTTGGATTCCCATAACACATGCATCTCATCCACCCATTTTCATTTCAAATTATTTTGTAAGAAATCCTAGGCCTCTCTCAAGAAACTCTAACCCTCTCTCACTAAAAACCCATGCGCACATCCATATCAGAAATAAGTCTCCCATTTTCCTCAACCCACTCTCTCTTTTGCTCTCAGACCCATATCACGTTAAAATGAAAAATAAGCATCCTTCCCCTACATTTTTCTCTCATTTCCACAGCTGCTCCTTCATCCTCAGAAATCGAGCACCCTCAAACAGTAATATCAACAGCCGCAAAGATGACACCGCAGATCACATCCCTCTCTGATTCTGACACATTCATGGGTAATTTTTATCCACATCTCCCTTCGATTTTTTTATATGCTTAGATTTAGGGAAAAAAAATGGATGAAAATTATCTGATGCATGTGTGCTTCTGCGGTAGGAGCTGCAGAATGCTGATCCGACATAGAAAAGAACGGTAGATGTCTGGAGCTTATCTGAAAAGGAAAGGTATAGAACATAGATGCCTAACTCTTATTTGCGCATCATGCATGATAATGTTCTCCACATGCTCATAAATCTTTATCTGTGTGCTTGCCTGTAACCACTGATGTATATTTGAGCCCAAAAGTGTGGATTACAGAAACTGTATCCTGCCTTGATGAATCGTGTTCTCTGTGCTACTTAGATCCCTCAACTTTGTTTCTGCACTCCGCACTGCCTAATCTCATGAATGTAGAGGAATTGATGATGAATGTGCTGGGGGAATAAATGTTGATTGCACCCCCTTAGTTAGGATTAGGCCGAATCAGTTCCGAATGCAACCTGCAATAAAAAAACCTAATTAGATAAGTAAAGAAAAATAACAAGAATTAAAAATTGCAATTTTTTTTGTCAATTTTCTGATTTTTTATTTTTGTAATTAGGAATAAAAACAGGAAAATAAAATAAACGAAATAAAAAGAAAAGAGTTAGAAAAATTGGGTTGCCTCCCAATTAGCGCTTTAGTTAATGTCTATAGCTAGACGTATAGGGAAAAATTGAAGATCACGTCACTTGTTCCCTTCGAGTTAACCACTTCTTGATAGCATCATATGGCAGCAGTAGGTATGGAATGAGTTGTTGTTTATCAGTGGTTGAATTCTTCATAAGTGCACTTCTATGTGAATGAATCTTTGTGATCAAATAAGGTTGTTTCCAGTGAGGTTTATGTTTCCATTGAGCTGCCTTGAACCTTGTATTTAACACCCACAACCTCTGCACTGGCAGAATTTCTCTACGAGGAATTTGGCTGTCACGGACTTGATCCTGATTTTCTTTAAATTTGACGAATTGTGATGTTTGCGTGTCCAATTCAACAACCAAAATTTTCTGATCAGTAGCCTGTTGCTCTGAATCCAAAATGGTCAGAGTAGTCAAAAGCTGATCATGTGATGTCTGATGTACTGATTTTGAATGAACAACTTCTAACATATCAATTCTTGTGCATTCGTGTAGCCCTGTTGGGAAGGGTTCTGGTGGCACATAAACTTGGGGAGGAAAAGATTGTGGGGAAATTGTTTCACTATCAGCAGGTGGTGTTTCCTCCCTTGGGCATGACTGGCTGGCAGATTGCTCTTCCGTTTCTGCACCAATTTCCTCTTGATCATTAAAGCTCTTCCCATAATTTATTGCTTGAATCAGAAATCCTTCATTGGTTATTTCAATGTATAAGTCACTTAATTCCAACAATTTAGAGAGCTTGTCCTCCACTGAAAGCTCTTCTGGCACATTAAGCTGCTCAAAAAACTGCCCAAGATGCTCTTCCAAACTTTGAGTGTAGAACTCTGAATGGGGATTATTCCAGTTCCATTTTGAATCGTTTCTCATATATATATATACTCTTGGACATAATCTGGAAAATATTTCCTCTCAGGATATTGCAAAATATCATGGGTCCTTGAATTGCAAAGAGCACAAACTGTAGGCTTAAATCCATAATAACCCTTTTCTGCTAATGACATCCAAAGAGGTGGTCCACCGGGTGTTAGATTGAATTCAGGGGGAACTGCAAATTCCATTGTTGCATAAGAGTTGATATGCACAAATTATCTTTGTAATCTGCACTGCACTGTTGTAATCTGAGAAAAATAAAATAAAAACGTTTATATGTATAAACAGCAAAAACTAATTGAAAATTTGATTAGTAGGAATTATTTTAAATAATCCCCGGCAACGGCGTCATTTTCTTCATAGGGATTTTACTACATGTGAATGCGATAAAAACCTCCTATTTTACTTGCAAGAATCACAAGGTTATTGTAGTATAAACGGATCTCGTAAGGTCGTTCTCCACAGGGATTATTGAATAATTCGAAACTAACCAAATTCCAATTAATTATTGTAAAGTAGAAATTGAGATGATTGATTTTATAACCTACTTAAATTAAAAAACGAATTTAACTATTAAAGATAAGACAATCTGCAATATTAAAACTAGAGAGAAAAGAAAACAGTTTTGGGAGAAATCAAATTAAGAAAACACTAGGGTTCCACCATCACCTAGCAATCCTATGAACTTTTACCAATTACTTATGATCTACACATGCCACTTTGAAGGTTAGATTTTCCTAATTCATAGTCTACTTGGAACCTCCAACATAGAACGTATATCTAACATGCAACCCGTCCGGACGTTCGGATCAAATCTGAACATGAAAGACTCATTATGCTTTATGAAAATCCTTTGAAAAACCATGCAATCCTTAAGACGTGATATTCATCCTAAGCGAAATTACAATTATTAATCACAAGAAGCCAGCGTCAATTTCAGGGAACCTTCCGACCAAAATTGCATCAAATTACTTTTCTAAAGATCCTAATGGTGATCAGGCATTAAAACAATTAGATAGTTTTTATCCCGGTGATTAACAATTCAAAGTATGCATGCAATCAATCATAAGCAATTAAATAAAAATCACATATTCATGCTAAGGCTCAAGGCTTCGCCCTAGCAAAAGAAATTAGTTCCGCATATTCATAATTGAAATCATAGAAAATATTACTAAGAAAATGATTGATAACACCTTAGAGTAGAAAATCTCCAAAACCCTAGCAATTCTCTCTGTCTCCAAAATTGCATAAAATAAAGCGTCCAGAAATATGGTAGACGGCCAAGCAATATATCTGCTAAGCCTCCACACAAACCCTAAAAATAGGTCCTTTATTCCCACTAGGAAACTAATAATAATAATAAATAAAATAGGAAACATAACCCTAAATTAAATAGTAAAATTCGTCTAAAATCTGAACAGCCACGTTTTGGACCCATAAGCTGCTCATCACGGCCCTACCTCGGTTAGACGACGTCTTGATTTCAACGCGCTGTTTTATAACTAGGATTATTACTCGCGTAATTCCAGCAGTTCAAGTTCATCTGCGAATAAAAAAACCTTCAAGCCGCTTGAGCCATGCGACCAACGTTGGTACAATTACAACTCTCCCACTGGCATGTATACTGCACTATCCAAATCTCAAAAATGTCGACGCCAACAGATAGATTACATGGCTCGACGATAGGCAGCACAGGCTACTCTGACTACTAAGTGGCAGCCGAAAGAGGCAACAAGAAGCGAATATGATCAACAAACCCTGACCATCATGGCCGAATTACTTTAAGAGAAAAAGGCAGTTGATTGTGACTTTGAAACCACCATTGAAGAATCCGAGAAATGCATCAAACTCCTTCTTCAGCCCGAGGAGATAAAAGCTCGTTTCAAGCATTTCAGAAAATAAGCCGAAAGCAAGCTTCCCTCATTGCCCCTGCAAGAGACATTAATAAAGGTCCAGCGAAATCTACACCCTTTATTCCTCGGCGAATCCTCGGTATAAGACGATATCAATGCAAGCCCAGGATCAGACCATGGCAACTATCAAGTGAATCCTTAAGTATTTGAGAAATAATAAAGGATGAATTCCTCAAGAATGAGGAAGAATTAGAGTAAAGTAATGGAAGAGTAAATGTATTAGATTATGAATCTAATCCATCATTGGATGTTTCTTCATTATGAATGAAGAGATAATCAGACATCTCTTTATTATGACTAAAGAGATATTTGGATGGAAACATTAAAAGTAATGACTTTAGTGTGTTCCATTGTGAATGCAAAATATATTGCCATATAGATGCTTACATCAATGTTGTTTGGATGAGAAAGTTCATTCATGAGCTCTCTATTCGGTTCCAACCAGAAAGTGTCTCTAGTGTACCGACACTACGACACTAATGGGGCGATAGCTTAAGCCAGGGAATCAAGGTCTCATCATGATCTGAATTCAAATGAAAGACTAAACCACATGATTAAGAATCATGTATAATGGTGACGTCGTTATTCTCAAGGTTGCTTCTATGGATAACATATAGATATCCATTGTCTAGGCCTACTACTCAGCCATTTTTGAAATGACTACAGAAGAGGTATCATCATTGATAACCAAAGCTGATTGGCTCTAGTGCAAGTGGGAGATTGTTGGAAATGTGCCCTAAAACCAATCATATGATGATACTTTACGGACATTTCATATGTTAAACTAATCTAGTTTAATTTAAAGGGCAAAGATTATTGTTTGAAGCCGTCTCATATAAATGTTATACGCTTAAACGATAAGTCCAAGGAATATGTAATTGGGACAATGCGATCTAAAGAAGTTAGATTCATGAGACCATTCTCAACTTTGGGAACTTGGAGAATCCTTTCAACCATCCTCATCCAAGAAATCCATGGAGCTAAGAAGCAAGGAATGAAGGCCCTCTCCTTGGGTGATTAGCCTTTGCTTATGCAAAGAGGAATCAACAAAGGTATAAGATTTCTCAACTCACTTTGTTCTTGAGTTGAGTCTTGGTTCACCCTTCTACTAGGCTTTGAATTTCATAGGTAATGTTTTGTTTTTGAGTGCATACAAGCATGATTCCGCCTTTAAATGTTAATTGCATGCCATAGATGTTGCTCAAATGAACATGTTTTCACGAATTTTCCTTCACAATGAAGGCCAGGTTCCAACATATATGAGAAGCTAGGGTCATTGGCTTCGAGGTCGATCCATACATGGACATTGATATGGCCGAGCTTCATTTTTCTCTTGAAAGCCTTCAATATTTACAACACCACTTCGAAGTCTTTTTAACTCTATCTCTCTTCGGTCTTACGGTCGATGAAAAAGATCAGGTGGCACGTCTGGATGCTTACCTATACACAAGGGATGCCCGTATCGCCTATGAAGAACGAGCCCGTAAAGCACTGCAGGTGTAAAATCAGACACCAGAAACGAACGGGCTCAAAGAGCAAGTACCTGTTGAGGCACACGATAATCAGGCCAAGTATGCTCTAACGCACGATGCTGCAGTCCTCGATAACCTAGAAGACGACGACTAGGATCCGATGGGCCCTTCAGTCCTTGAGAACATGGAAATCGCAATGGTTCATGTTCTACCTGCTAAATTCTAGCCAACTACACACCAACCAAATTTCTTGGATGGTGATGTGGTGGTCGAGGAAGCAACACAAATTGATTTCGTCGCCACCGCCGAAGATGGGCAAGCAAATAACGACGACAAACTTAAAACTGCCCTGGCCATATTGTTTACTTGCTCATCCTCAGCTAATCTTCAACATTTAAAGCCGTTGTAAGTCACGGCCCACATTGAAGGTTATCCAATCTCTAAAAATTTTGTCGATTGTGGGGCGACGGTCAATATCATGCCCATATCCATCATGAAAACATTACGATGATCCAACGACGAACTCATCCTATCAGGAATAACCATGAGTAGCTTCGTCGGTGACAAATCTCAAACCAAATGAGTGCTCCCTTTAGAGGTAAACATTGCATGTCGCAATCATATGACCGTATTTTTTATCATCGACTCCAAGACCGAGTATATTGCTTTGCTCGGTCGGGATTGGATTCATGAAACGAATTGCATTCCCTCTTCTTTACACCAAGTTCTCATTTTTTGGGATGGCAAATCGGTTGTGGTCCACCCAGCCGATAATTAGGCATTCGAAACGAACATGATTCAGGCCCGCTATTATGATGATCACGTCGGCTACATTACCCTGCAGGGTTTTAATGAAGATGGACGGCCAACTCGGATCTCAGTCAAGAAAGCCATGGAGGTAGGCACCGAGACTGTACACCAAGATTCAACAAGACTCAGCTTGGTCGACTTAATTACCAACACTGATGACTGACGCCAAAAGAAAAAGGCGCCAGGTCGCGGTTTCATCCACTATGGAACGTCTGTTGGCTTATTGGTATGCTATTTCCAAACATCTACATTTGGGCATAAACTTAATCGAATTTTTGGTGGAGGAAGATAACGGCCCAGTATTATAAAGTTCAAGCCGCACCGGCCAAACTCGAAGACAATCGGCCCCAAGTTAAGGACCCATTAGAAGAAATAAATGTTGGAACGACCGATAACCCTCGGCCATTATTTATTAGTGCATTGTTACCCCACTCCATGAAAATTGAACTCTGTAAATTATTCAATGAGTTTAAAGATTGTTTTGCTTGGAGTTATCATGAGATGCTGGGCCTTGATCGGACCTTCGTTGAGCATGAATTACGCATCAAAGCTGGTTGTAAGCCTTTCTGCCAGCCTCCTCGCCGATTCTTGACCGAAGTACAGCTCGGCATAAAAGACAAACTAGTTCGACTTTTAAAAGCTGGGTTTATTCGGACCGCTCGATACGTCGAGTGGCTGGCCAATATCATCCCAGTGCTAAAGAAAAATGGCGATACGCATCTGTGTCGATTTTCGTAATTTGAATATGGCAACTCCCAAAGATGAATACTCGATGCCAATCTCAGATTTATTAATTGATGCCGTAGCCAATCATGAAATGTTGTCCTTCATGGACGGCCATGCTGGCTACAACCAGATTTTTATCGCCGAAGTCGTTGTTCACAAAATCACTTTTCATTGCCCGGGGGCACTTGGCACGTACGAATGGATCGTCATGCCATTCGGCCTCAAGAACGCCGGTGCCACATACCAACGAGCCATGAACACTATTTTCCATGATTTGATTGGTACCATTGTCAAAGTCTACATCGACGATGTTGTAATCAAATCAGAACGTCGACAGACACATTTGGATGACTTCCGTCGGGCTTTCCTACGTATGAGCTAGCACAATCTTAAGATGAATACCGCTAAATGTGCTTTCGGCATATCAACCGGTAATTTTTTAGGAATCCTCGTATATCATCGTGGTATTGAGGTAGATGACAACAAGGCTCGCGCAATCATCAATGCTCCATCCCCAATGACTAAGAAACAACTACAATCATTACTCGGCAAGATTAACTTTCTTAGTCGATTTATTGCTAATTCGGCCGGGAAAATGAAAGCCTTCTCCACGCTTTTAAAACTTAAGGATTCTGACATCTTCGAATGGCGTGCAGAACACCAAGAGGCATTTACGCAGATCAAGGTGTCCCTAACAACTCCACTCGTCCTCGTCCCACCACGACGTTGTTGGAAATGTGCCCTAAAACCAATCATATGATGATACTTTACGGACATTTCATATGTTAAACTAATCTAGTTTAATATCAAGGGCAAAGTTTATTGTTTAAGCCGTCTCATATAAATGTTATATGCTTAAACGATAAAGTCCAAGGAATATGTGATTGAGAGAATACGATCTAAAGAAGTTAGATTCATGAGACCATTCTTTCGTAGACACATCCTAAACGTTCATGATCATAGGATTGCCAATTGGGCATTGACAGTCCGTTAAAATCAGTACGTGCTGTGTCTTCTCTCAGGGAGAGTGACTAGTCTCGAGTCATTGGTGTGTGTGACATCAAGACAAGTACGTAGGTGCTCAATAGAGAATGAGTTCACTGAACACGATCAACGAAGAGTTCTCATATTCATGTCACATGAGAACTCATGGTTGGGATAATGCAAAGTAGTCCTTTGACCTGAGGCATCATAGTTGTCTTGTGGTTAGGTCCTTGATCTTTGATTATGTCAAACGTCACCCATACACGGGTGTCCACGGCATCGTTGGGGTTAAGCCACTTAGCTATGAAGGCAATTAAATGCGCAACAAGGGATCTCTAACCTTCAAACCTTTTGAGGGAGAATACTCTATGATATGATTAAGAATCTCTGGCCAGAGTATGAATGAGATTTAGGAAGTCGTTCCAGATCACATTCAAGGTAATCATATAAGCACACGAATCACATTGGATAGTAGACATGAATAAACTATCAAACCAAACAATGTGGTCAAGAGTATTGTATTAGAGAAATACCGTATTGCATTTGTAATCCTAAACTGAATAGGTTCTCTACCTCTTCTGATTAGCTTGGGTAACCATGATATGCTGCTAGGTGTCACTCATGGTTTGTGGAAGCCCTAAACGTGTATAATCACTAAAGGGAGAATAGAAAGTAAGTTTCAATTCACAATCGATTAAAAAGAGTTTTAATCGCCCACTGCCTCGCTAAAAGGAACCTAATGGATCTTACACCGTGTAAGGTAAAGATTGAAGAAACAACGGAGATGAGTAAGAATAATTAAATGGTTTAATTATTTATGGCAAGGATTAATTAATATGATTAATTAATCAAACGAATATAGTTCGTTAAAAGACCACGGGTTAGTTTTGGGCCTCAAGGCCCAATGGGCTTCGAACTTTAAGCCCATTGACTTAAGTTGTATGACAACTTAATGACTAAAATTCACAAAGGCCTAAAAAGCCCAATGAAACCCTATGGCCGGCCATTTAGTTAAAGGAGTGGGTTTTGGACTTATTTACAAGTTTGCCACTCCAATGAATTAAGGTATAAATATGACTTTATAGCCAAAATTCATTAAGGGTTTCTTTTAGGAAATTGGAGAGAACATAAAAAGCTCTCCTTTCTCTCTAAAGAGGCCGGCCACCCTAGAGGAAATTATCTAGCAATCTTGCTTCCTCTAGGTCCCTCATTTCTTCATCAATCCATCCTTGGTGTGGAGACTTAGAGGTTCTCTATTTTGAGAACTTGGAGAATCATATTCTTCCATCCAAATCCATAGATTTAAGATGCAAGGAATGAAGGCCCTCTCTTTGGGTGATTAGCCTTTGCTTATGCAAAGAGGAATCTACAAAGGTATACATTTCTCAACTCACTTTGATTTGAGTTGAGTCTTGGTTCACCAATCTACTAGGCTTTGAATTTCATGGTTGATGTTTTGTTTTTGAGTGCATGCAAGCATGATTCCGCCTTTAATTGTTAATTGCATGCTATAGATGTTGCTTAAATGAACATGTTTTTCACAAATTTAGACGTGGCTGACCTCTTAAGCTATATATCTCGGCAATTGAAGAATCCATTGGATGCCTTCTTGCACAAGACAATGACGCTGGGCGAGAACATGCCATTTTTTACCTTAGCCGAAATTTTAACCCACCAGAGATTAATTACTCAGCTGTCGAGAAGCTTTGTCTCGCTCTATTTTTCACTACATCAAAACTCAGACATTACATGCTCCCGTCAATCACTCAGGTCATCGCCCAGACCGATGTCATTCGTTACATGCTCACTCGGCCGATTGAAAAGGGCCGAATTGGCAAGTGGACAATGGCCTTCTCTGAGTTCAGCTTGCAATATGTGCCCCAGAAAGCTGTCAAAGGCCAAGCGTTGGCCGATTTCTTGGTCCAATACCCTTCCTTGTACGAGTTCGGGGGCAATGACGTTGAAATCAGCATGGTAGAAGCACGTGATAATTACTGGATGATGTACTTTGATGGTTCTAGTACTTCAGTCATGGCTGGCTTTGTGATTGTTATTCAATCCCCCACTCATAACCGCTGGCTTTATCATCGGCCTCGGTGTACTACACGATTTGCGGGCGACTCGTGTCCTTGTTTTTGGTGACTCTGAACTTGTAAATAATCAACTCACCGGGACTTTTCGTTGCATGAGTTGTACTCTGGCGCCCTACCACATGGTTGCCAGCTATTTGGCCGAGTCTTTTGACGTCGTTACTTTCAAACACATTTCCCGAGTTCATAACCCCAATCTTGATGAATTAGCTCAAATAGCCTCCGGAGCACAACTCCTGGGGGGTAAATTAGGCTGAGAAATACCTGTGTCACCACAAGCACACTCGGCCTTGATTAATAGCAAGTTCTCCAACGCAATTATGTGATCCGCACACGGGTCATGTCCTTACCTTCGTTGTTAGAACGGAATGACACTATTAAGGTTTATGCTGTCGAGGCATTACCAGACGATTGGAGAAGGGCGATTATGCAATATATTGATAACCCCAGAGAAAAACACGACAGACGGACAAAGGTCCATGCCACAAACTACGTATTATACCAAAATGAATTATACCGAAAACGTGAGGACGATTTATTACTGTTATGCCTCGAACTACAAGAGGCTACCCAAACAATCGCAGAAGTTCATGAAGGAATTTGCGGGGCTCATCAGTCCGGCCGAAAGATGCGATGGTTTCTTCGCCGACACGGTTATTTCTGGCCAAGTATACTGAAGGATTGAGAGTTCGCATGAGGATGTGTACAATGCCAAATTCATGGTCCTATACAGAGGGTCCCGGCCGAGTCACTACATTCGGTCACTAAACCATGGCCATTCAGAGGATGGGCCATAGATGTAATCGGCAAAATTACACCGTCTTCCGGGTCCGCAAAGCATGCATGGATACTTGTCGCAACAGACTACTTCACCAAATGGGTCGAAGCGAAGTCATATGTTGAATTAACGTCTAAAGAAGTTTGTAATTTTGTAGAAGAAAGCATCGTGACTAGATTCGGCATATCAGAAATAATCATAACAGATAATGGTATGATCTTCACGTCCGACAGGTTTAAAGAGTATACGGCGAATTTGAAAATTCGACTTGAGCAGTCTACGCCATATTACCAGCAGGTAAACAGGCAGGCCGAAGCAAGTAATAAAGTTTTGATTGGTATTCTTGAAAAAATGGTGAGCGAAAGGCCTGGTATGTGGCATCTAAAGCTAAACGAAGAGTTATGGGCCTCTCGAACTTCTCTCCGGTCAACCACTAGAACGACTCCATACGCGTTGACTTATGGACACGATGCAATGTTGCCGGTCGAGCTAAGTATAAACTCGTTGCGAGTAATCGAACAAAGTAGTTTGTTCAGTGCCGAGTAGAGTTGGGCCATGAGACAAGAGTTAGAAGATTTAGAAGAAGCTCAGCTTGATGCTTATAAGTTATTAGTGGAACAAAAGAAGATCGTCGAATGAGCTTATAATCAATGGGTCAGACAAAAAACGTTTGGCGAAGGGGAGTTGGTTTGGCAAACCGTACTACCCGTAGGAATTAAAGACCCCAGGTTCGGCAAGTGGTCGCCGAATTAGGAAGGGCCATTCATTATTCATCAAGTTCTTGGCAAGGAGGCATACCGTCTTAGGGATCGAACTGGTGTAATTCACAAGTTGCTAATCAATGGGATGTTTTTAAAGAAATACTATCCAATCACATGGGAAATGCAAGAATAAAAGTTCATTTCATTAAATTTGCAAAAGGATGTACAAATAAAGTTGGTCGATCAGTTTAGAAATAAATAGTTCTAAGGTGATGAAGGAATGAGAGATTCAAGAACGGCCTTCAACTCCAACCACCTCACCTCGCCCATGGTGACCTCAGCTTGCCGATTCCTCTTATCCATCTTCAGTTGTTCGACCCGCTTCACGCTAGCCACGTATTCGGTTAAGTAAGATTTGCCGCTCAACTCAAAATCCTTTGCAAACTCGGAAGCAACTGCCGACCTTCGATTTTGGAGTTCGATAATTTGACGGTTAAGGTCAACCAAAGTTTCTTTCTTTGCCTTCAAAACTTCGACCTTTGGACGAAGAGCTTCTCGAACGGCCGTTGCAGCTTTCAAGTCATCTTCGGCCCGAAGAGCTTTCTCAAAAATACCGAAGTATTCTCGGGTTCGTTCCAGGGTAGAACAAACTCGAGTGATAGCTTCAGTGCTCAATTAACTGTCAACTGCAAGATTGTTCAGACATGCACCCACGGAATCGAGGCCCTAGTGTTCGAGAACCTGTGAAGCCGATATAGACAAGAGCTCTTGCATCCTAACAAGAGCATTTGATTCGGCTGTCGGTACAGACGACCCGGTTATAGCTGCCGAATGGCCGGCCATTCCCGAAGTATTCAAAAGAAGAACAACGAACTCGACTTCCCATAAAGGCTGCACATGAAAAAAATTTAGGCAAAAGGAAAACGTAAAAGAATATAGCAGAGAGAATTTTTTTTTAGACCTGCCGAGAGGAGACTTCGGCCATGTCTCATGGTTCATTGCTCGAACCTAGAGAGCTTAATGTCGAGCCCAGTGTTTTAGACTGCTTCTCAATTCACACGGCCGATGAAGGTTATCTACATTCGACAGCCACTGAGGTGGCCAGGAAATATAGATAACGCCCTTCGACGCATAAAATTTTCGGTGAAATGAATAATTGGGCACCTGACATGTAATATTTTTTTGGTTCAGACTCGTTATAGCAAAGTTAACAAGAGAAAATGTTCGAGTCTTACAAAAGCTGAAGTCGCTTCTTGAGGGGGAATGCCGAGGTCTTGATCCTGCGGGTGAATTGGTGTTTCTGCCGTCGCTTCAGGAAAATCGATCGGCTGCAGGAGAATCGACTTGGTCAGTCACCTCAACCACAGGGGGAGGCTCAATAGAAGGAGGTTTGGTTAGTCGAGGGCGACTCATAAGTGGAATCTCGTCGTTCTCGTCATCCTAAAATAAAAGCTGTTAATATTTTTTATTTTTAATGAGAAAAGAGAGATACCAATAACATAATCATACCTCTTCCAAGATGATCACTGATTGTTTTGGATTGTTGGGAAGACTTTTTCAGACCGAAGGGGTTACCTCCTCCAAGACGGGCGCAACGGTTGGCCCTGGAGTTGCAAGCTTTTCGACCAGTGGTGCAGCAACTCGTTCGACCACGACCTCAGGGACATTAAGGATGTGTTAAATTTGGGGTGCTGGGCTAGTAGGAGTTGGCCACTTCTCCGTCGAGGCCTGGACAACAGGAGCACGAGGAGAGGCACTAAGAGTGGTCGCTCCAGTGGTCTGGCTTGAGATAACATGAATTTCCCGTTCTCCTTTCTTCTCCAATTTCTTGATGCGTTTTGTGGGAAGAGGAGCTTCACCTGCTGTCTTGGTTTCTTGGCGCGGCCGTTTGCTCGGCAGTTTTAGTTTTCTTGGAGGAGGGGGCAATTTTTTCTTGGCCGCAGCCGCGGCGATCACGTCCGCTTGTTTCAGTACTCGACCGCCTGAGAAAGCGAAGTCAAGTTAGTAAAATAGAGTTAAGTGTTTGAAGAATAAAGGTAGAGATAACCATACACCTTGGGTCGTCTCTTTGGATTGAGGGGCGAGGGTTTTTTCGAGTCGGTTGCCAAAACTTTTGTTGACCACGGCTTCGACCGAAAAGCCAAACGTTACACCCCACCCTCATTCTATTTAAACATGGTTTTTAGTTTTTAATTGGTGAGCCTAAGGGGCCCACCCCTGATTTTTGTGTTCCCCCCGAGTTTCTCTTATCTCTTTCCACTTAGTCATTTCTTCATTCCCTTTCCCCGTGCTCTCTCTCCTTAAACACTCTCTTTTATCTCTCAGGCGTCGAGAAGGAAACCACCATCACCCACTCCATTTTCAACCAAACCAAAACCCAAAAATCTGAACCTCAAACCTTTGGGACATGGCGAATCCACCTACAGCCTTGCATGTGTCATCAAAGCACCTCTATGTGCTCTTCCATTAACGCAGAGAGCTTGAGCTCTCTCGAACTCCATCTCAGGTATCGTTTAATCCCTCTCTTGATTAGTGTAGGTTATAATCTGGTCTGTGATGTGTGTTTATGTAAAAAATCTAAGGGTTTAAACCCTGTTTTGAATATGTGCATGCATGTCCAGTTCCGATGATGAACTCCGGCGAGTTCGTGGGTGTGTGTTGTGTAGTGTTCGTGGGTGTGTTGTGCAGTGTTCATGGGTGTGTGTTGTGCAGTGTTCGTGGGTGTGTGTTGTGCAGTGTTCATGGGTGTGTGTTATGTTGTGAGTGTGGGTGTGTGTTGTGCCGTGTATGTGTGTGTGTGTTGTACGTGTGTGTGCGTGTGTGAGTGTGTGTGGTGCAGTGTGTGTGGGTGTGTGTGGTGCACGTGTGTGAGTGTGTGTGGTGCATGTGTGTGTGTGTGTGTTGTGCCGTGTGTGTGTATGTGTGTGTGTTGTATCGTGCGTGTGTGTGGGTGTGTGAGTGTACTGTGTGTGCATATATGTGTGTGTATGTGTGCTGTGTATGCATGTGCTGGCGTATGTGTATGTGTGTTGTGTGGGTTAGGGCTAAAGCCCAAACCACCCCCCTTTTTTGTTCCTAAACTATCCAAACCCAAAACCCAATAGGTCCTAACCTTATTTAACCTAAACCCTAATCCGGATCCAAACCCAAGACCCATTTCCATTTCTTGAAATTCTATAGTTGGGTAGTTTGATAAATTGTACATTTTTGTGCTTAGGTGAAGTTGCTAGTGGGGATTTCCTTAATCCTTTTCCGCACAACTCTACTGATACGGAGTATCTGTGAGTGGACCCCTTCTAAAATTTGCATAATTTTATAGTTTATTTACATAAATGAAATGCATGCCTTACGAGTTTATGAATTGATTTTATGTTAAGCAAGTTTAAGGAATATGTTGTTTATTGTCTCGTTTTTGGTGGGGAATTAATTATTAGCCTATATTGAGCTATAGTTTGATATATCGTATTTTCTATAAAAACCATGAACTGGTAGACTATCTAATGGATGACGATAGGATGCTAGAACATGTTTTCAAAACCCCTCTTTATAGTATAGACGATGGATGACTTTATACTATGAAGTGGCTATATTTGAGAGGCGTAATTATTTGTGCGTACCTAGTGGACACTATGCCGCATGGGGCGAGGATCTGGTGTTGGCAGTTAGGCAGGGAGAAATAATCCCTAGCTACGGGTTGAGGGACATGGAGTAGGTATTGGGCCGGGAGTTGGTAATCTCTAGCTACGGGTGCAGAGACCAAGGTGCTGGCATAAGGTCGGGAGTTATATTTATTCAGTGATCTTACTAGCAGCACACTGCGCTTACGAGACGATCTGTGAGACGATTGATATTTTGATTTCCTCACTATGCCTTTTGAGATTTTTTTGGCATGCTAGGATTTTGAGTAAACCTATCACTTATTATGCTAGTAGTTTTTTGTATATAAATTGTGGGGGTTAGTATCTTGATAACTGTTTTATTATTACTGTATATATGAACTTGGTCCACTCACCTTTGTTTTGCGCCCCCATTCAGGTCTTAGAAACGAGGACTACGACACAACGTACGAGGCATTACCCTACCAGTAGCAGTCTATCACTCACTTGTGTGATATCTTGTAATGATCTTTCCTTTTGTGATCTTGAATTAGGACGTATTTCTGTGCACTCTAGACATTTCCTTAAACTTTGTTTATTACTTTTATATTCTAATGATTATTCATGTTCATGTGCTCCTAATCATTACTCTTGTATTTAATAAATGGCTTTCGTCACCCTCGGGTGTCGGCCAACACGTGCCTATCTGGGTATTCAAAGAATATCGGGGTCAGGACGTGTCAAATTGGTATCAGAGCATGGTTAGGGTTTCTTTCCACCAATTTGGTAAATTTCAGCCTTTCTAAATCTTGTTGTCCTTGTTGATAAGCTCATATTTATACATATTTTACATCAAATTCTCTCATCTTTTCTTAGTTATTTCCTCATATTTTTGTGCTAATTACTTTGTTTTTGTGTTTTATAGAATTTATCTAGCTAATAAAATAAAACTTGCACAAGTGAGATTTTAAGTGATAAATTCGTCAAAGCTGACTTACTCACTTATTTTCTTTGTTTATGTTTTCGAATGTGGTGATTTATAGTTATCAATACGTGCCATAAATAAGTATGAGGGAATAAATAAAAGAAAGGGGGAAAGCAGAAGAGTGAAGTGGAAAACAGCAAGGCAACTGGCAGCAAGTGGAGACAGAAGTGGGCAGGAAGGAATAAAGGGAAGGCGTGCGGGACATCAAGATAATAAAGAAGGAAATAGTGGGGGGAGCACGCTGCCTTAGTGCAGCGAGGAGGACAGGCGCATATATTGGGGACTGACGTGGAGGACTTGGCAGGTGTGAAGCTGGCAGAAGTGGGGAGGAATGGACTGACAGAAATAAGAATAAAAAGGAAAGAAGTCCGCACACGAGGGCGAGGACGGGGGGAAGAAGTGCTGCCCTTAAGGCAGCGAGAACGTGGAAAATAGGTGGAGAATAAAGGAGCTGCCTTCCTGGCAGCTAGGAAGGGGGGTAAAGGAAAGAATGAGACTGAAAAACAAAGAGAAACCAGCTGCCTTTGCAGCTAGGCACGGAAAGGGAGGCAGCTGACGCAAGTCAGGAGAGCTGCCTTTGAGCAGCTGCTTGAAGACTGTCGCGGGCAGCAAGGCTGCACGTGGGCAGAAATAAAGAGGAGACGGTCGGTGCAGCAAAGCTGCCTTGGCAGCACGTGTAAGGGCTTGCGAGAGAAGGCGCAGGGAGCTGAGGAATGAGCTGTCGACGGCTGGCGCTGCCTTTGGCAGCGAGGTCAGCGAGAGCAGTTTGCGCGGGAAGAAGGAGGAAACCAGCTGCCTTTGCAGCTGGCAACAGGAGAGTGCGAGAGCAATACTGACGCAAGGAGTCAGCACGGAGGTCAGCACGGGCAGAAATAAGAAACAGGAACAGTGGCGCAGAAGCACAGTGGCACTGAAGCACTCTCCTCTCTCGGTTTAATCTCTCCAAACTTATATTTTATTTCTGTTTTAATAATGTGTAACTAATTTTGTTTTGGCTAGAGGTTAATTCAAAGCCATGGATATATTTGTAATATGAATTGATTACCTTCAGTTGTGATTTCTGAGTTGTGATTTAATTTGCTTAACTACTTTATTGATAACTTATTTTTGTTTGTCGATTAAGGATGCATACTTAATTTACATGCATGAATTTGATGCTAGAATATAAGTAAATTTCACCTAATCGTTATGAACTTATATTCACAAGTAGTAAAGGTTGTTGACCACAATCGTGTTAAGTAAATTCTTGGCATAAGTTTCATGCGTATTCCATAGTAACGAGTGCTTCGTCAATGCTTATGATTTTCATAAAACTTATTGATTCTTGCTTGTATCTCTATTATGCAATACATGTAGGGAACTTGTGAGGAATGTTTTGGGTTGTCGTATGCAATCATCCAATCCATTAACTTAAGGAAAATCTGAAGGTTAATTTAAGCGGACCTAATTAACTTGGAGCGTTGAGAATTTACAATTTATTGAAAGAACAACTGAAAATCAATTTAGGTTGCATATGTGTCATGTGTGGAGAAGAATCCTCTAGCCAGTCCGTCGTCCATCCATTCACCTTGATTTCATGTTTTTGTCAATTCTGTAATTTATTTAAGTTTAATTTACTTTTCATCAAAAATCAATCCCCCGTTTATTTTAAAGTGTTAGGTTTGTTAGAAATCAATTTAGTTTGTGTTTTCTTGAGTTTTGAATTATTTTGAGTCTTTTGATTTGTTTTAGTTTATTTGTTAGTTTTATTTTGAGTGATTCTAGTTAAGTGTTTTAATTTTAGTTTAATGTTTTAAATTTTGTTTTTACGTTTTTAATTTAATTTTACTTTGGTTAGCATCCCTAGTTAATCCCCGGCCTAGAACGATCCCTACTTATCCATATACTACAACTATCACAAATAGGGTTTAAATTTGTGCGTTAGTTTATTTTCGCACCAAAATTTTGGCGCCGTTGCCGGGGATTAGCAAATTTGCTAATCCCTTGTTTATGTTTTTGTTTGTGTTTTATTTTATTTTATTTTATTTTATTTGTGTTTATTTTATTTTATTTTATTTTTGGTTTGTTATGTCTTTTACTTTTGATATTTGATTTAGTTTTCTTTCTTTGATTTTAGTTACAAATGGAGCGAGACATGGCACTTGCATCCATCCAAGCTCAATTGGCGAATCTCACGTCTCAATTAACTCAGAATGCCGGAAGGACCACAATGCCAAGTGTCCCTACATTTGGTGCATCGTATGGGCAAGGATATCAAACTCATCAATATCCCCAATTTTCTGCAAATGAAGATGTTTGGGGATATCAAGGCCATAACCAATCAAGGGGCAACATGTTTTCCAACGCTTACAATTCAGATTGGAGAGACTATTCAGATTATATGTGGGATGAACCTCAACACTTTCAACAAAGCGGATATTGGCAGCAAGACGAATTCTATTCAAGATCTATGCAGCCACCACAGCATCCCCCACAACAATTCCAATCAAATCAAAGTATGCCCGTGGATTATAATCAAAGGCTTGATGAATTAATTTCTTTGGTGCAGGGCTCACAAAACGAAGAACAATTACAGCCATCAGAGGAGTACTATCAATGGCCATGTGCACCACCACAGCCTCCATCACAATCTTCCCAACCAAATTCAGGTTCGTTGATTGATAATGATAATATTATTCAATTAATCACCTCTTTGAACCAGGAAGTAGAAAATCAAGACAACAAGATGGATGCTTTGGAGGAGCAAATTGGGCAAATTATGGAGTTCATGGTACAAATTCAAGATCAAAGTGAACTCTCCAACTCCACATTTGCAAAATCAGAGGGAGAAATGGAAATTAATGAAGTCATCACTTTGGGAAGTGACATGGAGGATGAAGTTGTCCTAGAACCATCCAAACATAGCCCGAACATGGATGAATTGCCGCTTCAAGAAGAAGATGAGGATGACGACTTGGGCAGTTTAGAAGAATTCTTGTCGCAAACCCCTCAAGTCCTTATGCCATCCAACTCAGGTGAGGAGGTTCAAAATTCACTTCATTCTAATATTATTCCGCCAATTGTCCTTTTTCCTTGCAGGTTTTTAAATCCCAAGGAAGAAGTGAATGAAAAAGACGTTGTGGAAGCTCTTCCAGAGGTGCAAAATGAGATCCAAATTCTTGGTGCACCAAAACAAGTTCCCGATGGTATTGAAATGTTCAAAGAACCTTGCACACCAAGAAAAGGGATTCAAGAGAATGAAGTGGTTGAAGCATATCAAGAATACATCCAAGAGGCTGTACATGAGACAACCAATGCCAAGGAAATTGAGTTTGATAACAGGAGCCATGTCACAATCATCACATGCAATCTGGCTAAGTGCAAAGTCCCTGAAACATTCCAAGATGTGGTGTTTGTGATTGAGTTTGAACAAGAAAGTAAGCCATCTTCTCCATTTTTAATTTTATGTTATACTAACAATCTGATTTTGTTGATTCAGGCACCGTCATTAGAACTTAGACCGTTGTCGGATCATTTCAAGTACCACCGTCCGTTCAAGGATAAGCCCATGCATTTGAATAATGAAGGGAGGCCTAGGAATCACCCACAATCAGATTTGCATTCCTAATCCCTTCTCTTTACTGCTTTCATTTTGTTTTGTTTATTTAGTTGTGATTTTTGTTTAGAAAGTTAAACATAGTTTTTTTTTTACTTTACTTTGATTTACATATTTTACATTGATATAAAAAAAAAAAAAAAAAAAAAAACAAAAACAAAAAAACACAAAAATACTTATATTTATATATAAACTTAAAAGCAAGAATTTACAATAATGTAAAACTAATAGCTTTCATTGGTCGTTGGTAGGTGGTGCCTCGGAGGTCGACGGAGCCCTAGAAAGACGAAGCGCCAGAGTTGGATCATTCAGAGCCTCAATACTTGGTGCTGCTCCCGAGGACGAAGGCAACATAAACCTCGGGAATAACGCCATAAACCGTTGATGATCACTCTGAATCCGTACTTCGGACTCCTGCATCTGATCCAGCTTCCTCTTCATGCTTGTTGAGTAATTAGTTGCGAGCATGTGCAACTCCTTATTCTCATGCCTAAGCACTCTGACCTCTTGCCGAAGACTAGCCACTTCAGCCATCAACGACTCCACCTGACGGGTTCGTACAAGAAGGCGCTGGCCCATGTTTGATACTGAGCCTACACTTCGGACGCTGTAGGCCATAGAGTCCTGAACAGCCAGTTCGTCGGACCGCCTGGAAAGTATCCTAGTGTCTCTAAGAGTGAGCAGATTTCTGGCCACCACCGAAGCGGTTGATTCATTCATCATCATGGAATCCCCAACTGTAAGAGGACCATTTGGGGATATGAAGGACGGCTGCCAAATGTTGGTTGGAGAAGACATATCACTATCTTCCCCAACATTCAAGTTAAGGCGACGGTCAGAAGGGCAAGACATATTTGAAGGTGTTGAGAATGAAGAGTCGGACTGATCAAGATTAAAAGAAGTGCAAGAGGGAGTGTTTACATGAGTGAGTGTTTACAGGAGGGAGCAAGTGTGTTGTGGAACAAACTTAGCGCCTCTATAAAAAGAAGAAATCAAGAGGCGCTCATCAGAAATCAAAGTGGCGTCCTCTCGCAAATCGAAGAGCCGGGCTCCTTTCTCAAAAGCCGGATTCTTTTCTCAAAAGCGGCGTCTCCGTCTCAAAAGTCGGACGCCGTTCTCAAAAGTCGGGCGCCTTTCTCAAAAGCCGGAGCGGTCAGGAATCACGAGGCGAAAAGCTTTTCCAGTTTTGTCGTCACTCGTCACGCGCGCTGTCAGCTTTGCGCAAATTACGGGTGGCTTTTTCAGAAAGCGCGTAACCTGTATTGTTCATCCATCCACCGGCTGCCGACAGGGGTAAAGGAACAGTTTCGGTTGTGAAGAATCATCTATAAACGTCTACCTTCGCCATCCATTGCAAAGGCAAAACTCTCTCAACACTTCTTCATCTCCGAAATTTTTCATCTCCGAAAATGCCTTTCCAACAAACCCTCTCGAGTTACTCTGTGTTTCTCATTCCCTGGGATACCTTTGCAAACAAGTCATCAAGAGCTAGAGTATTTCATATCATGAAGGTTGAAAGCAAGAGTATCTCATATCATGCTTTCTCCCTGTCCTTTTCCTTGTCTTTGTGATAAGGAGAAAGCGAGCAATCAGCCAGCATTCGGTGTCAATCTTCCGATCTAAGAACCGACTGCCTGGAAATCCTTCCTGATTGCTTACCTAGCATTGCTTACCTAGCATTGCTCTCGAGTGCTCATCTTCAACCGCTGATGTACTTCCGAAGAAGTTGCCACAACTGCCTGGAGACCAGATAAGGCAAGTGAAAATGATTACTTGAAGCATGTGGAGACAAGGTGCTGCTTCATCTTCAAGATCAAGTCTCATTTTCCTTGCTATGAAGTTCCCCAGCCCAGTTCAAGAATACACCTGTGGAACGATACTTCTTCAAAAGCAAAAGTATCCCATATCATCAGAGTCAAAGGCAAAGATATCTCATGGCATGCTTTTCCTTTACCCTTGCTCTTGCCTGCGAGTCAAGGTGAAAGAAGGCAAACGGTCGGCACTTGGACAGATTGAACAAAGAATCAGACCACCACCTCTACCTTGTGCCTACCTGCCATGCAGAAGAAACAAAAAGAGAATAATGTAGCCTGCAGACTCAATCAACCCGGCAGAAGGAGTCCGAGTTGAAACCAAGAGCTCGAGAAGCTTCAACAATATATGGACGCAACAGACCACCACCACCAATCAAGTCTCATTTTCCTTGCTAAGAAGTTCCGAGGCCAGTTCAAGTTCAAAGCTGTGGAAAGTCACCAAACAGGACCAATGATCACTTATTAGTTTTATTCATTGTCTTTTATTTTCATTTTTAATTTTTCGTTTGCATTTTCTAAATTTTCTTGTGTTACTTAACTGAATTATTTCTTTTCTTTGCAGGAACTTTTGGTTATTTCCACCCTTGAAGTTGATTGCAGAATTTTAGCTTGGGGGGTCATCGCTTGATTTTTCTGCAAATTAGGGAAGTTTTCAGTCCTATTGCTTTATTTTGTTTCTTTTTATTTATTTATTTTATTTTTTGCATTTTATTATATTTTCTGACATTGGGGACAATGTCTAGTTTAAGTGTGGGGGTAAAGAGTATAAAAATGACCAAATTGAAAATTTTTGTACCTTCGACTTTGAACTGGTTTCATTTGTTTCCATGTTATTGCTTTGTGTTTTCTTAATTAAGTTGTTTTTTTTTTTTAAATAAAAAATAAATAAAAAAATAAAAATAAAAAAATCGGAAAATCTAAAAAATCCAAAAATATTTCCTTGTTTTCCTTATTGTTTTGAATTAGACTTTTGTTAGTTTCCCGACCCAATGATATAATTGGATAAAATTTGAACCATGATCATCAAGAACTTAGTTAACATGTGTTTTGTGAAATTCCTAATTCTCTTGTTAGTTTTGTACATGTTTGATCATCTTTGAAAAAACCAAATGCACATAGCCTTGTTGATGTGAAACTAAAGCATGACTTAAAGCTTCATATGTGAATTTAGTGATCATATACATCCTATGTGAGTTTTTGAGCCTATTGAAAGTGTGTGCATTTTTCATACACTCCTATTCTTTCATGTGTGATGAACTTATGTGAAATACATCTCTAGAACTTGCGTAACGATCTTTCGAAATATTTGTCATTGATTGCATGAACTTGAAAATGATAGAGGCATTAGGTTTACCACCATGGCCCAAATAACTTTGTTTCCCAAAGAAAAATGATATCATTAGATTGCCAATTTGAGCCGTATTTGTGAGCCTTTTATTTCTTATCACCAGATATGTCTACCCTTATGCCTGAAATATTTTTTTTCCTTACCCTTTCCAAGCGAGCTAGTGAGCAATGTGAGATTGTCTTATGAGAAATGTTTGTGAAGTACTTTGAAGGTGTTTGGCAAAAGAATAAGTGTGGGGGTTTTTCATATTTGTTTCTGTGTGATTTTTAAAATAAAAAATAAAAAATAAAAAAAATAAAAAAAAAGAAAAGGAAAAGAAAAAGAAAGATTGTTTACAAAGAAAATAAAAAGTTTTTTTTTTAAAGTTTCAGTTTAAGGGTGTGGTTGGAGATGTCAGAAGAATCGTTGGAGAGCTTGAGTTCTTATAAATTTAAACAAAAGAATTGCTTGCAATGTAGCTTGGAACTTGTGTTTACCTATTCTTTCGTTTCAATAACCCTCGCCCTAAACCTCATTACATCCAATAAAAGTCCTCTTGATTTAAGTTTTGCAATTATGATTGTGGAGAAGTGATCTTTATGCAAGCTTATGGTAGAACTTTCACATTTGATTCTTTGAGAGAAACACATTAAAACTAAACACATGTGTGATTGAGTGCATATCCCGTGAGAAGGTCGCTAGTTTGCATATGGTGATTTTAAAAATAAAAACTTGAAATTGCATTAGCATGGCTATCTCACACACTACACTTCAAGGATGATTCAAAGATTACTGCTAATATTTGAATAAGGAAAATGAACTTGAATTGCTTGTTGGTGTTAGCTATGGTTCTTGATGATTGTGTTCTCGAATGAAATTCTATGAGGGTTACATAGGGGGAAGCTAATAATTTTCATGTTATTACTTTTTCTGTTTTCGTTTGTTTTGCTCGAGGACTAGCAAAAGCTAAGTGTGGGGGTATTTGATAAGCTCATATTTATACATATTTTACATCAAATTCTCTCGTCTTTTCTTAGTTATTTCCTCATATTTTTGTGCTAATTACTTTGTTTTTGTGTTTTATAGAATTTATCTAGCTAATAAAATAAAAATTGCACAAGTGAGATTTTAAGTGATAAATTCGTCAAAGCTGACTTACTCACTTATTTTCTTTGTTTATGTTTTCGAATGTGGTGATTTATAGTTATCAATACGTGCCATAAATAAGTATGAGGGAATAAATAAAAGAAAGGGGGAAAGCAGAAGAGTGAAGTGGAAAACAGCAAGGCAACTGGCAGCAAGTGGAGACAGAAGTGGGCAGGAAGGAATAAAGGGAAGGCGTGCGGGACATCAAGATAATAAAGAAGGAAATAGTGGGGGGAGCACGCTGCCTTAGTGCAGCGAGGAGCACAGGCGCATATATTGGGGACTGACGTGGAGGACTTGGCAGGTGTGAAGCTGGCAGAAGTGGGGAGGAATGGACTGACAGAAATAAGAATAAAAAGGAAAGAAGTCCGCACACGAGGGCGAGGACGGGGGGAAGAAGTGCTGCCCTTAAGGCAGCGAGAACGTGGAAAATAGGTGGAGAATAAAGGAGCTGCCTTCCTGGCAGCTAGGAAGGGGGTAAAGGAAAGAATGAGACTGAAAAACAAAGAGAAACCAGCTGCCTTTGCAGCTAGGCACGGAAAGGGAGGCAGCTGACGCAAGTCAGGAGAGCTGCCTTTGAGCAGCTGCTTGAAGACTGTCGCGGGCAGCAAGGCTGCACGTGGGCAGAAATAAAGAGGAGACGGTCGGTGCAGCAAAGCTGCCTTGGCAGCACGTGTAAGGGCTTGCGAGAGAAGGCGCAGGGAGCTGAGGAATGAGCTGTCGACAGCTGGCGCTGCCTTTGGCAGCGAGGTCAGCGAGAGCAGTTTGCGCGGGAAGAAGGAGGAAACCAGCTGCCTTTGCAGCTGGCAACAGGAGAGTGCGAGAGCAATACTGACGCAAGGAGTCAGCACGGAGGTCAGCACGGGCAGAAATAAGAAACAGGAACAGTGGCGCAGAAGCACAGTGGCACTGAAGCACTCTCCTCTCTCGGTTTAATCTCTCCAAACTTATATTTTATTTCTGTTTTAATAATGTGTAACTAATTTTGTTTTGGCTAGAGGTTAATTCAAAGCCATGGATATATTTGTAATATGAATTGATTACCTTCAGTTGTGATTTCTGAGTTGTGATTTAATTTGCTTAACTGCTTTATTGATAACTTATTTTTGTTTGTCGATTAAGGATGCATACTTAATTTACATGCATGAATTTGATGCTAGAATATAAGTAAATTTCACCTAATCGTTATGAACTTATATTCACAAGTAGTAAAGGTTGTTGACCACAATCGTGTTAAGTAAATTCTTGGCATAAGTTTCATGCGTATTCCATAGTAACGAGTGCTTCGTCAATGCTTATGATTTTCATAAAACTTATTGATTCTTGCTTGTATCTCTATTATGCAATACATGTAGGGAACTTGTGAGGAATGTTTTGGGTTGTCGTATGCAATCATCCAATCCATTAACTTAAGGAAAATCTGAAGGTTAATTTAAGCGGACCTAATTAACTTGGAGCGTTGAGAATTTACAATTTATTGAAAGAACAACTGAAAATCAATTTAGGTTGCATATGTGTCATGTGTGGAGAAGAATCCTCTAGCCAGTCCGTCGTCCATCCATTCACCTTGATTTCATGTTTTTGTCAATTCTGTAATTTATTTAAGTTTAATTTACTTTTCATCAAAAATCAATCCCCCGTTTATTTTAAAGTGTTAGGTTTGTTAGAAATCAATTTAGTTTGTGTTTTCTTGAGTTTTGAATTATTTTGAGTCTTTTGATTTGTTTTAGTTTATTTGTTAGTTTTATTTTGAGTGATTCTAGTTAAGTGTTTTAATTTTAGTTTAATGTTTTAAATTTTTTTTTTACGTTTTTAATTTAATTTTACTTTGGTTAGCATCCCTAGTTAATCCCCGGCCTAGAACGATCCCTACTTATCCATATACTACAACTATCACAAATAGGGTTTAAATTTGTGCGTTAATTTATTTTCGCATCACTTGTCAAAATCATGGCTAATCCTGGTGGGAATGTGCCTCGACGACCTCGTTCTTCTATAATGGGGGGAATGCAGCTGTTTACCTCTGCATTAATGAATGCTCTTCCGGGTCATAGGCAGAATCGAACGTATATAGAAATCGCTATAAGTCATGGAGTTACTGTGTGGAAATCTGTGGGAAATTGTGAGGCTAAGCAGTGGTTAGAGAAATGGAGGATACTTTGGAGGCTATGAAGTGTCCACTAAATGAATGGGCAAACATTGTAGGTTTTTTTATTCAGGGTGATGCTAGGAGTTGGTGGAAATTAACCAAGGAATCTTGTCCACCTGGTTCTTGGATGACATGGGCTGCCTTCAGGAAACGTTTTATTACTTACTTTCTAAGCCCCAGTTACAGATTGAGAGAGAGACAGGAGTATTTAGAGTTTCGACAGGGTGACCTCAGTATCACAGAATTTGACAGTACCTTCAGGCACTTGGCTAGGCATTATGATGGGACTTATGATAATCCACAAGCACAGATGGATCAACCGATGCTTGCACTGAACCAAGAGTACCGTACACTGGTAGTTGCTCAGAGACCCATAACTTATGAAGAAGTAATCAAGATAAGTCTGAGTATAGAACAGTCTAAGTGGGATACAAAGATACAGGATCAACCTCAGATTTGGAGCCAGCCCCAAAGACAGAATAGACAACATAATCAAAATCAGAGGAGTCAGAATTTCCGGTCACGGAGTACTAGAGAATCAGTGGGCCCCTCCAGTTTTGTAGGTCCCAGACATTATTTTTCCTTTAAAAGACCAAGTCGAGGTTCAAGGTCGTCCAGTAAAAGCTCAGGCAACGAGTCGGCGAGACGATCTTTCGGTCATTTCACTCCGAGTTATCCGGTTTGTAATCAATGTGGGTTATGTCGTTGAGGGAGTTATGGGATAACTGTTGTAGTTTGTCACAGGTGCGGTGGCACTGGGCATTTTGTTCGTGATTGTCCTTCAACACCACCATATGGTGATTTTGCCTTTGGCTCAGGCTACAGTGGATATCAGACAGTTCAGAATTTTGGCGCCCGACAGAGCTATGATGGTAGTGGCAGTAGTAGTCGGAGTTATGGTAGCAGTACTAATCAGAACTACGGGGGTAACAGAGGTCTGCAGTTTGGTGGCAGAGGTAGCCAAAGTTTTAGAGGAAATGACAGCCGGAATGCTCAGTTTTCGACCCAGTAGCAGGCTGGAACATCTTCTGGTAACAGTAATCAGGGAAACAGAGCAGGACGCGGTTCCAGAGGTCGTGGCGGTCGGAACAATAATGTGGGGTATCATGTTCATGGACGTATGAACGCCATGACTCAGTAGAAAGCTGATCAGGATCCTCGAGTTATCACCGGTATGTTACCTGTCTATAATACTTGGGCTAGAGTTTTAATTGATCTGGGTGCTACACAGTCTTTTGTTTCTTCATCTTTTTCTCGGGTTATACCTTCTCAACCTCAGCCACTAGGTTTTGATATGCTAATTCAAATGCCACGTGGTGAATTGTTTTGTGCTCAATGGCAATATCGGAATTGTCCAGTTATTGTGGAAGTGGAAAACTTAGAGATTGATTTAATTCTTTTAAAACTAGCGGAGTTTGACGTCATTCTGGGAATGGATTGGCTATCTAAGTACCAAGCGAATGTCGCATGTTGGGAGAAAATTGTGACGTTCAATCGGCCAGGACTTCCATCAGTTACATTTATGGGTGAACGACGTGTCCTCCCCAATAGTATTATTTATGCCATTCGAGCAACTAGGTTGTTGAATAAGGGTTGTGTGGGGTTTTTAGCCCACGTAGTTGTGAAGGATGAACCTTCTTTACATCCAGAAGATGTGCCAGTTGTAAGGAACTTCATCGATGTGTTTCCTGATGATTTACCGGGGTGCCACCTGCGAGGGAAATTGAGTTTACTATCGATTTACTCCCAGGTACAAATCCTATTTCCTTGGCACCTTATCGAATGGCACTAGCGGAATTGAAGATCCAACTCCAGGAATTGGTAGACAAAGGTTACATCCAGCCGAGTACATCGTTGTGGGGAGCTCCTGCTCTTTTCGTTAGAATGAATGATGGATCAATGAGACTCTGTATTGATTATAGACAACTAAATCAGGTGACGGTAAAGAATCGTTACCCTCTGCCTCAGATCGATGATTTGTTTGATCAATTGAAAGGTGCTCAGGTATTTTCCAAAATTGATCTTCGATCGGGTTACCATCAATTGAGGATTTGCAAGGATGATGTCCAGAAAACTGCTTTCCGTACGAGGTATGGGCATTATGAATTTCATGTCATGCCTTTCAGATTGACAAATTGATGTGAGAATTACTTGACACACAAATTAAACCCTCTTTTTGACAATTGTAGTATAGATGTAAGTAGGGTATCGTTCTAGGCCGGGGATTAGGAGGGATTGCTAATCTATTCTAAATTAATTTAAAAATATTTAAACAAGACTTAATGACACAAAACTAGGCTAAAAACTCTAATAACTCGAAACACACTTAGAATGACTCAAAATAAAACTAACAAATAAACTAAAACAAATCACAAGACTCAAAATAATTCAAGATTTTAGAAAACACAAACTAAATTTATTTCTAACAAATTTAACACTTTAAAATAAATGGGGATTGATTTTTGACGAAATTGATTTTAAAAACAGAAATTTAAAAACAAACTTCAAAGAAAATATATTTTATAGAAATAAAATGACGAAACGTTAGTTAGAGGGTTCCTTATCCACACATGAATAAATGTATACAATTTGATTCCCAGTTATGACTTCAACAAACGAATAAATGACAATGCCCCAAGTTAATTAGGTCCGCTTAAATTAACCTTCAGATTTCCCTAGATTCATTGAATTGGACGGGAAACGCATCACAACCAAATTATTTTTATCAAGTTCCCTAACTATGGAATACGCATGATAGAGAGACATATCAAAAATCATTAAGTTCAATGGAAATCATAAGCATCGACTAGGCATTCATAACTATGGAATACGCATGTTAATCCAACCTAGGGTTTACTAAACACAATCGTGACTAGCGATTTTTACTACTCATGGATATAAGTTCATAACGATTAGGTGAAATCCCCTTATATCCTAGCATCAAGTCTAAGCATGCAAATTAAGTGTCGACCCTTAACCCACATACATAAACAAGTTATTAATCAACACAGAATAATAAACCACATCCAACGTTCAAGAAATCATAACTGGAGTAAATCAAATCATAATAAACATTTATCCATGGTTTCAAATTCACCTCTAACTAAATAGAAATTAATTACACATTATTCATAAATTAAAATAAAAATAAAACATAAGTTTGGAACGAATTAACCGAGAGAAATGTGCAAGGATCTGTTTCTGTTTCTGTGATCCCACTCGAACTGTCCTCCTTGCTTTGCGCACCTGTCCGTTGTCCACTCCCTCAATTCCCGCATCTGACCTGCCTTCTCGCGCCTTACGTTAGCTGCCCAAGCTCCAAGGAGCTCCCTCATTATTCTTGCTGTCTCCCTTCTCTCTGCTTGGCTTTGGCAGCATGTGGCAGCAATCCTTTTTCTTCCTGCGCAGCTGTCTCCACCCGAGGCTCACTGCCTCTTCTTCTTGCACCTGTCCTCCCACGCGTCAAACCTCCTACGTCAGCCTCTCGCGCTTCTTCTGCGCAGCTGCTCCAAGGCAGCTCTTCCGCCACCTGTCTCTCACACTGCCAACTGCCTTCCTGCGCACTGCTGGTTCCCTCTCTCCGCAGCTCTGGCAGCTTTTCTCTCCAGTTCCGCGTGCCCCTTAGCTGCGCAATCCTCACTAGCAAGCTGCCAAAGGCAGCCTGCCCTTTCTTTCCAATCCCCTCCCCCTGTTTCTGACCTCGATGAGCTCCCTTTATTCTAACTAAAAACCCCACTAAAACAGCTGCCCACTTAATTCTTTTATCAAGTTCTTTATTCTTGTAAACCCTTTTACACCTATTTCTGACGATGCACTCTCCCTTTATATTTTCTTTTGCTTTCTGCCAAACACACCCACATGCACATCCAATATTTTATTATTCTTCCACCGTCCCACTTATATTTCCATTTGATGTTTATTCTTCACTCAACAACATATATGTGTGTGTATATATATATATATATATATATATATATTTATAATACTATCTTATTTTTATTAACCAAAAATAGTGGGCAATGCAGTTTTGACGATTTTATTACTAAAAATATACACTTAAGCTATTATTAATTCCTTAGCTAGATAAATTCGATAAAACACAAAAACAAAGTAAATAACTCAAAAATATAAGAAACTAACTAAGAAAAGACGAGAGAAATTGAAGTAAAAATATATATAAATATGATCCGATCAAATACCCCCACACTTAACTTTTGCTAGTCCTCGAGCAAAACAAACAAAAACAAAAAAAAAGTAATAACATGAAAATATTAGCTTCCCCCTATGTAACCCTCATAGAATTTCATTCGAGAACACAAAACATCAAGAACCATAGCTAACACCAACAAGCAATTTAAGTTCATTTTCCTTACTCAAATATTAGCAGTAATCTTTGAAACATCCTTGAAGTGTAGTGTGTGAGATAGCCATGTTAATGCAATTTCAAATTTTTTATTTTAAAATCACCATATGCAAACTAGCGACCTTCTCACGGGATATGCACTCAATCACACATGTGTTTAGTTTTAATGTGTTTCTCTCAAAGAATCAAATGTGAAAGTTCTACCATAAGCTTGCATAAAGATCACTTCTCCACAGTCATAATTGCAAAACTTAAATCAAGAGGGCTTTTATTGGATGTAATGAGGCTTAGGGATAGGGTTATTGAAACGAAAGAATAGGAAAACACAAGTTCCAAGCTACATTGCAAGCAATTCTTTTGTTTAGATTTATAAGAACTCAAGCTCTCCAACGATTCTTCAGACATCTCCAACCACAACCTTAAACTGAAACTTTAAAAACTTTTTATTTTCTTTGTATACAATCTTTCTTTTTCTTTTCCTTTTCTTTTTCTCTTTTTTTTTTTTTTTTTTTTTAATTTTTTTTTTTTTTTATTTATTTTTTTTTTTTTTTTTATACAAACATGAAATACCCCCACACTTATTCTTTTGCCAAACACCTTCCACTTATTTTACAAACGTTTCTCATAAGACAATCTCGCATTGCTCGCTTGGAAAGGGTAAGGAAAAATATTTATTTCAGGCATAAGGGTAGACATATCTGGTGATAAGAAATAAAAGGCTCACAAATACGGCTCAAATTGGCAATCTAATGATATCATTTTTCTTTGGGAAACAAGGTTATTTGGGCCATGGTGGTAAACCTAATGCCTCTATCATTTTCAAGTTCATGCAATCAATGACAAATATTTCGAAAGATCATTATGCAAGTTCTAGAGAAGTATCTCACATAAGTTCATCACACATGAAAGAATAGGAGTGTATGAAAAATGCACACACTTTCAATAGGCTCAAAAACTCACATAGGATGTATATAGTCACTAAATTCACATATGGAGCTTTAAATCATGCTTTAGTTTCACATCAACAAGGCTATGTGCATTTGGTTTTTCAAAGATGATCAAATATGTACAAACTAACACGAGAATTAGGAATTTCACACAACACATGTTAACTAAGTTCTTGATCATCATGGTTCAAATTTTATCCAATTATATCATTGGGTCGGGAAACTAACAAAAATCTAATTCAAAACAATAAGGAAAACAAGGAAATATTTTTGGATTTTTTTAAATTTTTCGATTTTTTTTTTTTTTTTTTTTTTTTTAAATAAAACAAAACTAATTAAGAAAACAAAGCAATAACATGGAAACAAATGAAACCAGTTCAAAGTCGAAGGTAAATTTTCAATTTGGTCATTTTTCATACTCTTTACCCCCACACTTAAACTAGACATTGTCCCCAATGTCAGAAAATATAGTAAAATGCAAATAAAAATAAAATAAATAAATATAAAGAAACAAAATAAAACAATAGGACTGAAAACTTCCCTAATTTGCAGAAAAATCCAAGCGATGACCCCCAAGCTAAAATTCTGCAATCAACTTCAAGGGTGGAAATAACCAAAAGTTCCTGCAAAGAAAAGAAATAAATCAGTTAAGCACGCAAGAAAATGTAGAAAATGCAAACGAAAAATTAAAAATGAAAATAAAAGACAATGAATAAAACTAAAAAGTGATCATTGGTCCTGTTTGGTGACTTTCCACAGCTTTGAACTTGAACTGGCCTCGGAATTTCTTAGCAAGGAAAATGAGACTTGATTGGTGGTGTTGTTGAGGCTTCTCGAGCTCTTGGTTTCAACTCGGACTCCTTCTGCCGGGTTGATTGAGTCTGCAGGCTACATTCTTCTCTTTTTGTTCTTCTACATGGCAGGTAGGCACGAGGCAGAGGTGGTGGTCTGCTTCTTTGTTCAATCTGTCCAAGTGCCGACCGATTTCTTTTCTTTCACCTTGACTCGTAGCCAAGAGCAAGGGTAAAGGAAAAGCGTGCCATGAGATATCTTTGCCTCTGACTCTGATGATATGGGATACTTTTGCTTTTGAAGAAGTATCGTTCCACAGGTGTATGCTTGAACTGGGCTGGGGAACTTCTTAGCAAGGAAAATGAGACTTGATCTTGAAGATGAAACAACACCTTGTCTCCACATGCTTCAAGTATCATTTTCACTTGCCTTCTCTGTTCTCCAGGCAGATGTGGCGACTTCTTCGGAAGTACATCAGTGGTTGATGAAGAGCACTCGAGAGCAATACTAAGTAAGCAATCAGGAAGGATTTCCAGGCAGTCGGTTCTTAGATTGGAAGATTAACACCGAGTGCTGGCTGATTGCCCGCTTTCTCCTTGCCCCAAAGACAAGGAAAAGGACAGGGAGAAAGCGTGATATGAGATACTCTTGCTTTCAACCTTCATGATATGAAATACTCTAGCTCTAGATGACTTGTTTGCAAAGGTATCCCAGGGAATGAGAAACACAGAGAAACTCGAGAGGGTTTGATGGAAAGGCATTTTCGGAGATGAAAAATTTCGGAGATGAAGAAGTGTTGAGAGAGTTTGCCTTTGCTGTTGAAGGCGAAGGTAGACGTTTATAGAATTTTTCTTCACAACCGAAACTATTCCTTTACCCCTGTCGGCAGCCGGTGGATGGATGAACAGTACAGGTTACGCGCTTTCTGAAAAAGCAGCCCGTAATTTGCGCAAAGCTGACAGCGCGTGACGAGTGACGACAAAATTGGAAAAATCAGGAAGCGGCTCGTGGTTTCTGAGCAATCCCGACTTTTGAGAAAGGAATTGCATGTGACACGTCTGGACAAATCAGGGAGCGGCTCGCCTCGTGATTCCTGACTGCTCCGGCTTTTGAGAAAGGAGCCCGACTTTTGAGAACGGCGACGCCGCTTTTGAGAAAAGAATCCGGCTTTTGAGAAAGGAGCCCGGCTCTTCGATTTGCGATAGGGCGCCTCTTCGACTGCTGAGTGATGCCTCAACGATTTCTTCTTCTTATAAGAACGCTCATTTTTGTTCCACAACACACTTAAGCTCCCCCTGTAAACACTCCCTCCTGTAAACACTTCCTCCTTGCATTTCTTTTAATCTTGATCAGTCCGACTCTTCATTCTCAACACCTTCAAATATGTCTTGCCCCTCTGACCGTCGCCTTAACTTGAATGTTGGGGAAGATAGTGATATATCTTCTCCAACCAACATTTGGCAGCCATCCTTCATATCCCCAAATGGTCCTCTTACAGTTGGGGATTCCATGATGATGAACGAAACAACCGCATCGGTGGTGGCCAGAAATCTGCTCACTCCTAGAGACACTAGGATACTTTCTAGGCGGTCCGACGAACTAGCTGTCCAGGACTCTTTGGCCTACAGCGTCCGATGCGCAGGCTCAGTATCAAACATGGGCTAGCGCCTTCTTGCACGAACTCGTCAGGTGGAGTCGTTGATGGCTGAAGTGGCTAGTCTTCGGCAGGAGGTCAGAGTGCTTAGGCATGAGAACAGGGATTTGCACATGCTCGCAACCAATTACTCCACAAGCATGAAGAGGAAGCTTGATCAGCTGCAGGAGTCCGAAGTGCGGATTCAGAGTGATCATCAACGGTTTATGACGTTACTCCCGAGGTTTGTGTTGCCTTCGTCCTCGGGAGCAGCACCAAATATTGAGGCTCTGAATGATCCAACTCTGGCGCTTCGTCTTTCAGGGGCTCCGTCGACCTCCGAGGCACCACCTACCAATGACCAATGAAAACTATTAGTTTTACATTATTGTAAAATATTTATGCTTTTAAAGTTTATTTAATTATATCTATAAATATAAGTATTTTTGTGTTTTTTGTGTTTTTTTTTTTTTTTTTTTTTTTTTTTTTTTTTTTTTTTTGTTGTATGGATGTTTATTATTATTAATCTTTTTTTTTTTTTTTAATTTTTTATTATTATTAATTTATTTTTTTTTTTATTTTTTTTTTTTTAACTTCCTAAACAAAAATCACAACTAAATAAACAAAACAAAATGAAAGCAGTAAAGAGAAGGGATTAGGAATGCAAATCTGATTATGGGTGATGCCTAGGCCTCCCTTCGTTGATTGCTTGGATGGATGCAAGTGCCATGTCTCGCTCCATTTGTAACTAAAAGCAAAGAAAGAAAACTAGATCAAATATCAAAAGTAAAAGACATAACAAACCAAAAATAAAATAAAATAAAATAAACACAAATAAAAGAAAATAAAATAACATAAAACACAAACAAAAAAAAAAAAAAACATAAACAAGGATTAGCAAATTTGCTAATCCCCGGCAACGGCGCCAAAATTTTGTGTTAAACAAGTCCATCCTCTTCCTATAAATACCATGGTAGCAACCTCATTCAAATCATCCAGAAATTAACCATTCTCCAAGCCTTCCTTTGCCTCTCCCTACATATCTAAACCCCTTCCCATCCATTCCTCCAAATAACCAACCCTTCAACATCATTCCAACCTTGTTGTTGCGGCAAAGAGAAGGAGAAAAGTCCTTGGACGCGCTTGCTATCCAACATGGATCGTTGGAACGTTTAGGTGCTTTCTTTCCTTTGTTTTTCAATGTTTAGATTTGTTTATCTTTGTTTTGTAATAATGAGGAACTAAACCCCCCTTAGCTAGGGGGGAATTCGAAACACATGTCCTTGCTTGCAATATGATTTAATTACTTTTAATTGCGTTTCATAAGTTATGAATTCAATTTACTTATCCGTTCGTATAAAAACTGATTTGTGTATGTTGATTGAGGGTCGACACTTAGTTTGCATGCATGAATTTGATGCTAGAATATAAGGGAGTTTCACCTAATTGTCATGAACTTATATTCACAAGTAGTGAAGGTTGCTAGTCACAATCGCGTTAAGTAAATTCTTGGCAAGAGTAACATGCGTATTCCATAGTTATGAATGCCTCGTCAATGCTTATGATTTTCATAGAACTTAATGATTCTTGCTTGTATCTCTATTATGCAATTCATGTAGGGAACTTGTGAAGAATGCTTTGGGTTGTCGTATGCAATCATCCAACTCAATAAAAGTAGGAAAATCTGAGGGTTAATTTAAGCGTACCTAATTAACTTGGGGCATTGAGAATTAATAAGTTATTGAAATGCAATTGGAAATCATTTTGTATGTGATAAGCTCATATTTATATATATTTTACATCAAATTCTCTTGTCTTTTCTTAGTTATTTCCTCATATTTTTATGCTATTTACTTTGTTTTTGTGTTTTATCGAATTTATCTAGCTAAGAAAATAAAAATAGCATAAGTGTGATTTTATGTAATAATTTCATCAAAACTGTTTAGCTGTTAAATTAAATAAAAAATATATATATATATATATATAATAATAATAATAATAATTGTTTGTTTTTGTAGAATAAGGGAAAGTGGAGAATTGAGTGGGGATGGTGCGGAGCAAAGAAAGAGATAGAATAAATAAACAAAAGAAAGTGGGCAGTGGGGTTTTGGCAGAAAGCATGCAAAAAGAGGAAGGCAGCTTGGCTGCCATAATTAGAAATGATGAGTGGGTTGTGCATGTGAAGCAGAAAACTAAAATAAGTGGGAAAGCTGGCAGAGAAGATAAGAAAGAGTTGCTGCTTTTGGCAGCTAAAATAAAAGAGGGCAGTCAGTGAAGCTCGAGACGGGGGGGGGGGGATAAGGAAAGAAAGACAGCTGCCTTTTGGCAGCTGGACGAGGACACGCGGAAGCTAGGCACGAAAAAAAGGAGCAGCAAGCTGCCTTGAGGCAGGGAGCAGGAAGGCAGAGAGGAGAGGCCTTGGGGAACTGACACCAGAAGGAAGGAGAAGGCTGCCTTGGGGCAGCAGGGAGACAGGAACACGCGGAAGACGCTGGTTGGCAGCGTGAAGACACGCAACAGGAAAGAGGAGGACGCGGAAAATAAGAACAACAGCGTGCGGAAATTGGACGCAGTCAGCAAGGCGAGACAGTCGGTGCAGGGAGCAGGAGGACAGGAGCGACAGCGGGCAGAGGAGAGCATAGGCGCGGGGAGAGAGAGAGCACAGAAACCTGTGCGGGAAAAAAAGAAAAAAAACAAAAGAAACAGAAGCACAGTGAGGGCAGAGAGCAAAGCATCACTCTACTTCTCTCTTGGTTTAATCCTCCAAACTCATATTTTACTTTTACTTTAATTTATGAATAATGTGTAATTAATTTCTGTTTAGTTAGAGGTAAATTTGAAACCATGGATAAATGTTTATTATGATTTGATTTACTCCAGTTATGAATTTTTGAACGTTGGATGTGGTTTATTTTTCTGTGTTGATTAATAACTTGTTTATGTATGTGGGTTGAGGGTCGACACTTAATTTGCATGCTTAGACTTGATGCTAGGATATAAGGGAATTTCACCTAATCGTTATGAACTTATATTCATGAGTAGTAAAAATCGCTAGTCACGATTGTGTTTAGTAAACCCTAGGTTGGATTAACATGCGTATTCCATATTTATGAATGCCTAGTCGATGCTTATGATTTCCATTGAATTTAATGATCTTTGATATGTCTCTCTATCATGCGTATTCCATAGTTAGAGAACTTGATAAGAATAATTTGGTTGTGATGCGTATCCCGTCCAATTCAATGAATTTAGGGAAATCTGAAGGTTAATTTAAGCGGACCTAATTAACTTGGGGCGTTGTCATTTATTCGTTTGTTGAATTCATAACTGGGAATCAAATTGTATACATTTATTCATGTGTGGATAAGGAACCCTCTAACTAACGTTTCGTCATTTTATTTCTATAAAATATATTTTCTTTGAAGTTTGTTTTTAAATTTCTGTTTTTAAAATCAATTTCGTCAAAAAATCAATCCCCGTTTATTTTAAAGTGTTAAAATTGTTAGAATTAAATTTAGTTTATATTTTCTAGAGTCTTGAATTATTTTGAGTCTTGTGATTTATTTTAGTTTATTTGTTAGTTTTATTTTGAGTAATTCTAGTTAAGTGTTTTAATTTTAGTTTCGTATTTTAAATTTTTGTTTTTACGTTTTTAATTTAATTTAGAATAGATTAGCAATCCCTCCTAATCCCCGGTCTAGAACGATACCCTACTTATCCATATACTACAATTGTCAAAAAGAGGGTTTAAATTTGTGCGTTAGTTTATTTTCGCATCAAATTTTTGGCGCCGTTGCCGGGGATTAACAAATTTGCTAATCCTTGTTTATGTTTTTTTTTGTTTGTGTTTTATGTTATTTTATTTTCTTTTATTTGTGTTTATTTTATTTTATTTTATTTTTGGTTTGTTATGTCTTTTACTTTTGATATTTGATTTAGTTTTCTTTCTTTGCTTTTAGTTACAAATGGAGCGAGACATGGCACTTGCATCCATCCAAGCAATCAACGAAGGGAGGCCTAGGAATCACCCATAATCAGATTTGCATTCCTAATCCCTTCTCTTTACTGCTTTCATTTTGTTTTGTTTATTTAGTTGTGATTTTTGTTTAGGAAGTTAAAAATTAAAAAAATTAAAAATTAAAAAAAAAAAAAAAGATTAATAATAATAAACATCCATACAACAAAAAAAAAAAAAAAAAAAAAAAAAAAAAAAAAAAAAAAAACACAAAAAACACAAAAATACTTATATTTATAGATATAATTAAATAAACTTTAAAAGCATAAATATTTTACAATAATGTAAAACTAATAGTTTTCATTGGTCGTTGGTAGGTGGTGCCTCGGAGGTCGACGGAGCCCCTGAAAGACGAAGCGCCAGAGTTGGATCATTCAGAGCCTCAATATTTGGTGCTGCTCCCGAGGACGAAGGCAACACAAACCTCGGGAGTAACGTCATAAACCGTTGATGATCACTCTGAATCCGCACTTCGGATTCCTGCAGCTGATCAAGCTTCCTCTTCATGCTTGTGGAGTAATTGGTTGCGAGCATGTGCAAATCCCTGTTCTCATGCCGAAGCACTCTGACCTCCTGCCGAAGACTAGCCACTTCAGCCATCAACGACTCCACCTGACGAGTTCGTGCAAGAAGGCGCTGGCCCATGTTTGATACTGAGCCTGCGCATCGGACGCTGTAGGCCAAAGAGTCCTGGACAGCTAGTTCGTCGGACCGCCTAGAAAGTATCCTAGTGTCTCTAGGAGTGAGCAGATTTCTGGCCACCACCGATGCGGTTGTTTCATTCATCATCATGGAATCCCCAACTGTAAGAGGACCATTCAGGGATATGAAGGACGGCTGCCAAATGTTGGTTGGAGAAGATATATCACTATCTTCCCCAACATTCAAGTTAAGGCGACGGTCAGAAGGGCAAGACATTTTCTGAAGGTGTTGAGAATGAAGAGTCTGAATGATCAAGATTAAAAGAAGTAAAAGAGGGAGTGTTTACAGGAGGGAGTTTTACAGGGGGAGCTTAAGTGTGTTGTGGAACAAAAATGAGCGTTCTTATAAGAAGAAGAAATCGTTGAGGCATCACTCAGCAGTCGAAGAGGCGCCCTCTCGCAAATCGAAGAGCCGGGCTCCTTTCTCAAAAGCCGGATTCTTTTCTCAAAAGCGGCGTCTCCGTCTCAAAAGTCGGACGCCGTTCTCAAAAGTCGGGCGTCTCTCTCAAAAGTCGAAACGGTCAGGAATCACGAGGCGAACAGCTTTTCCAATTTTGTCGTCACTCGTCACGCGCGCTGTCAGCTTTGAGCAAATTACGGGTGGCTTTTTCAAAAAGCGCGTGACCTGTACTGTTCATCCATCCACCGGCTGCCGACAGGGGTAAAGGAATAGTTTCGGTTATGAAGAAAAGTTCTATAAACGTCTACCTTCGCCTTCAACAGCAAAGGCAAACTCTCTCAACACTTCTTCATCTCCGAAATTTTTCATCTCCGAAAATGCCTTTCCATCAAACCCTCTCGAGTTTCTCTGTGTTTCTCATTCCTTGGGATACCTTTCCAAACAAGTCATCTAGAGCTAGAGTATTTCATATCATGAAGGTTGAAAGCAAGAGTATCTCATATCACGCTTTCTCCTTGTCCTTGTCCTTGTCTTTGTGATAAGGAGAAAGCGGGCAATCAGCCAGCATTCGGTGTCAATCTTCCGATCTAAGAACCGACTGCCGGGAAATCCTTCCTGATTGCTTACCTAGCATTGCTTACCTAGCATTGCTCTCGAGTGCTCATCTTCAACCGCTGATGTACTTCCGAAGAAGTCGCCACATCTGCCTGGAGAACAGCCAAGGCAAGTGAAAATGTTACTTGAAGCATGTGGAGACAAGGTGCTGCTTCATCTTCAAGATCAAGTCTCATTTTCCTTGCTAAGAAGTTCCCCAGCCCAGTTCAAGCATACACCTGTGGAACGATACTTCTTCAAAAGCAAAAGTATCCCATATCATCAGAGTCAGAGGCAAAGATTTCTCATGGCATGCTTTTCCTTTACCCTTGCTCTTGGCTACGGGGCAAGGTGAAAGAAAGGAAATCGGTCGGCACTTGGACAGATTGAACAAAGAAGCAGACCACCACCTATTCCTCGTGCCTACCTGCCATGTAGAAGAACAAAAAGAGAAGAATGTAGCCTGCAGACTCAATCAACCCGGCAGAAGGAGTCTGAGTTGAAACCAAGAGCTCGAGAAGCTTCAACAACACCACCAATCAAGTCTCATTTTCCTTGCTAAGAAGTTCCGAGGCCAGTTCAAGTTCAAAGCTGTGGAAAGTCACCAAACAGGACCAATGTTCATTTATTAGTTTTATTCATTATCTTTTATTTTCATTTTTAATTTTTCGTTTGCATTTTTTTACATTTTCTTGCGTGCTTAACTGATTTATTTCTTTTCTTTGCAGGAACTTTTGGTTATTTCCACCCTTGAAGTTGATTGCAAAATTTTAGCTTGGGGGGTCATCGCTTGATTTTCTGCAAATTAGGGAAGTTTTCAGTCCTATTGCTTTATTTTGTTTCTTTATATTTATCTTTTTCATTTTTATTTGCATTTTATTATATTTTCTAACATTGGGGACAATGTCTAGTTTAAGTGTGGGGGTAAAGAGTATAAAAATGACCAAATTGAAAATTTTTGTACCTTCGACTTTGAACTGGTTTCATTTGTTTCCATGTTATTGCTTTGTTTTCTTAATTAGTTTTGTTTTATTAAAAAAAAAAAAATCCAAAAATTTAAAAAATCCAAAAATATTTCCTTGTTTTCCTTATTGTTTTGAATTAGATTTTTGTTAGTTTCCCGACCCAATGATATAATTGGATAAAATTTGAACCATGATCATCAAGAACTTAGTTAACATGTGTTTTGTGAAATTCCTTATTCTCGTGTTAGTTTGTACATATTTGATCATCTTTGAAAAACCAAATGCACATAGCCTTGTTGATGTGAAATTAAAGTATGATTTAAAGCTCCATATGTGAATTTAGTGACCATATACATCCTATGTGAGTTTTTGAGCCTATTGAAAGTGTGTGCATTTTTCATACACTCCTATTTTTTCATGTGTGATGAACTTATGTGAGATACTTCTCTAGAACTTGCATAACGATCTTTCGAAATATTTGTCATTGATTGCATGAACTTGAAAATGATAGAGGCATTAGGTTTACCACCATGGCCCAAATAACCTTGTTTCCCAAAGAAAAATGATATCATTAGATTGCCAATTTGAGCCGTATTTGTGAGCCTTTTATTTCTTATCACCATATATGTCTACCCTTATACCTGAAATAAATATTTTTCCTTACCCTTTCCAAGCGAGCAATGCAAGATTGTCTTATGTGAAGTACTCGGAGGGTGTTTGGCGAAAGAATAAGTGTGGGGGTTGTTCATATTTATTTCATGTTTGTATTTAAAAAAAAAAAAAAACAAAAAAAAAAAAAAAAAAAAAAAAAGATTGTATACAAAGAAAATAAAAAGTTTTTAAAGTTTCAGTTTATGGGTGTGGTTGGAGATGTCTGAAGAATCGTTGGAGAGCTTGAGTTCTTATATTCACAAGTAGTGAAGGTTGCTAGTCACAATCGCGTTAAGTAAATTCTTGGCAAGAGTAACATGCGTATTCCATAGTTATGAATGCCTCGTCAATGCTTATGATTTTCATAGAACTTAATGATTCTTGCTTGTATCTCTATTATGCAATTCATGTAGGGAACTTGTGAAGAATGCTTTGGGTTGTCGTATGCAATAATCCAACTCAATAAAAGTAGGAAAATCTGAGGGTTAATTTAAGCGTACCTAATTAACTTGGGGCATTGAGAATTAATAAGTTATTGAAATGCAATTGGAAATCATTTTGTATGTGATAAGCTCATATTTATATATATTTTACATCAAATTCTCTTGTCTTTTCTTAGTTATTTCCTCATATTTTTATGCTATTTACTTTGTTTTTGTGTTTTATCGAATTTATTTAGCTAAGAAAATAAAAATAGCATAAGTGTGATTTTATGTAATAATTTCATCAAAACTGTTTAGCTGTTAAATAAAATAAAATATATATATATATATATATATATATATAATAATAATAATAATAATTGTTTGTTTTTGTAGAATAAGGGAAAGTGGAGAATTGAGTGGGGATGGTGCGGAGCAAAGAAAGAGATAGAATAAATAAACAAAAGAAAGTGGGCAGTGGGGTTTTGGCAGAAAGCATGCAAAAAGAGGAAGGCAGCTTGGCTGCCATAATTAGAAATGATGAGTGGGTTGTGCATGTGAAGCAGAAAACTAAAATAAGTGGGAAAGCTGGCAGAGAAGATAAGAAAGAGTTGCTGCTTTTGGCAGCTAAAATAAAAGAGGGCAGTCAGTGAAGCTCGAGACGGGGGGGGGGGGGGGATAAGGAAAGAAAGACAGCTGCCTTTTGGCAGCTGGACGAGGACACGCGGAAGCTAGGCACGAAAAAAAGGAGCAGCAAGCTGCCTTGAGGCAGCGAGCAGGAAGGCAGAGAGGAGAGGCCTTGGGGAACTGACACCAGAAGGAAGGAGAAGGCTGCCTTGGGGCAGCAGGGAGACAGGAACACGCGGAAGACGCTGGTTGGCAGCGTGAAGACACGCAACAGGAAAGAGGAGGACGCGGAAAATAAGAACAACAGCGTGCGGAAATTGGACGCAGTCAGCAAGGCGAGACAGTCGGTGCAGGGAGCAGGAGGACAGGAGCGACAGCGGGCAGAGGAGAGCATAGGCGCGGGGAGAGAGAGAGCACAGAAACCTGTGCGGGAAAAAAAGAAAAAAAACAAAAGAAACAGAAGCACAGTGAGGGCAGAGAGCAAAGCATCACTCTACTTCTCTCTTGGTTTAATCCTCCAAACTCATATTTTACTTTTACTTTAATTTATGAATAATGTGTAATTAATTTCTGTTTAGTTAGAGGTAAATTTGAAACCATGGATAAATGTTTATTATGATTTGATTTACTCCAGTTATGAATTTTTGAACGTTGGATGTGGTTTATTTTTCTGTGTTGATTAATAACTTGTTTATGTATGTGGGTTGAGGGTCGACACTTAATTTGCATGCTTAGACTTGATGCTAGGATATAAGGGAATTTCACCTAATCGTTATGAACTTATATTCATGAGTAGTAAAAATCGCTAGTCACGATTGTGTTTAGTAAACCCTAGGTTGGATTAACATGCGTATTCCATAGTTATGAATGCCTAGTCGATGCTTATGATTTCCATTGAATTTAATGATCTTTGATATGTCTCTCTATCATGCGTATTCCATAGTTAGAGAACTTGATAAGAATAATTTGGTTGTGATGCGTATCCCGTCCAATTCAATGAATTTAGGGAAATCTGAAGGTTAATTTAAGCGGACCTAATTAACTTGGGGCGTTGTCATTTATTCGTTTGTTGAATTCATAACTGGGAATCAAATTGTATACATTTATTCATGTGTGGATAAGGAACCCTCTAACTAACGTTTCGTCATTTTATTTCTATAAAATATATTTTCTTTGAAGTTTGTTTTTAAATTTCTGTTTTTAAAATCAATTTCGTCAAAAAATCAATCCCCGTTTATTTTAAAGTGTTAAAATTGTTAGAATTAAATTTAGTTTATATTTTCTAGAGTCTTGAATTATTTTGAGTCTTGTGATTTATTTTAGTTTATTTGTTAGTTTTATTTTGAGTAATTCTAGTTAAGTGTTTTAATTTTAGTTTCGTATTTTAAATTTTTGTTTTTACGTTTTTAATTTAATTTAGAATAGATTAGCAATCCCTCCTAATCCCCGGTCTAGAACGATACCCTACTTATCCATATACTACAATTGTCAAAAAGAGGGTTTAAATTTGTGCGTTAGTTTATTTTCGCATCAGTATGCAAGCAAGACATGTGTGGAGAAGAACCCCTTAGCTAACCTTCCATCCATTTATTTAAACCAAATTCGTTTTAAAACTTGTTTTGTTTTCCAAAGTTTATGTTTTGTTTCTAAATTCATCAAATCCAAATCCCCCTTTACTTTTAAAGTCTTTTATTTACATTTGTAACTTTGTTTTTATGTTTTTGAGAGGATTTAGCAAGCCCTCCTAATCTCCGGCCTAGAACGATACCCTACTTACATCTATACTACAATTGTCAAAAAGAGGGTTTAATTTGTGTGTCAAGTAATTCTCACATCAAATTTTTCGGATTCAGAACTAGAACTAGGTGGACTAGGTTCTTGTACTTTTCTTTTCCTTCTCAAAGTTCGTTCAAAATTGGCGTCAAACTCCGATATATGTGCATGAACTGGTTGAGAACTACGAGTCATAAACTAGTACCTGAAATAAACAAAATCAAATGAAATTAAAACTAAAATTAAAACACACGAAAAAAAGAAATAAAAAGAAACAATGGGGATTTAGCAAAGTTGCTAATCCCCGGCAACGGCGCCAAAATTTGATGTGAGAATTACTTGACACACAAATTAAACCCTCTTTTTGACAATTCTAGTATAGATGTAAGTAGGGTATCGTTCTAGGCCGGGGATTAGGAGGGATTGCTAATCTATTCTAAATTAATTTAAAAATATTTAAACAAGACTTAATGACACAAAACTAGGCTAAAAACTCTAATAACTCGAAACACACTTAGAATGACTCAAAATAAAACTAACAAATAAACTAAAACAAATCACAAGACTCAAAATAATTCAAGATTTTAGAAAACACAAACTAAATTTATTTCTAACAAATTTAACACTTTAAAATAAATGGGGATTGATTTTTGACGAAATTGATTTTAAAAACAGAAATTTAAAAACAAACTTCAAAGAAAATATATTTTATAGAAATAAAATGACGAAACGTTAGTTAGAGGGTTCCTTATCCACACATGAATAAATGTATACAATTTGATTCCCAGTTATGACTTCAACAAACGAATAAATGACAATGCCCCAAGTTAATTAGGTCCGCTTAAATTAACCTTCAGATTTCCCTAGATTCATTGAATTGGACGGGAAACGCATCACAACCAAATTATTTTTATCAAGTTCCCTAACTATGGAATACGCATGATAGAGAGACATATCAAAAATCATTAAGTTCAATGGAAATCATAAGCATCGACTAGGCATTCATAACTATGGAATACGCATGTTAATCCAACCTAGGGTTTACTAAACACAATCGTGACTAGCGATTTTTACTACTCATGGATATAAGTTCATAACGATTAGGTGAAATTCCCTTATATCCTAGCATCAAGTCTAAGCATGCAAATTAAGTGTCGACCCTTAACCCACATACATAAACAAGTTATTAATCAACACAGAATAATAAACCACATCCAACGTTCAAGAAATCATAACTGGAGTAAATCAAATCATAATAAACATTTATCCATGGTTTCAAATTCACCTCTAACTAAATAGAAATTAATTACACATTATTCATAAATTAAAATAAAAATAAAACATAAGTTTGGAACGAATTAACCGAGAGAAATGTGCAAGGATCTGTTTCTGTTTCTGTGATCCCACTCGAACTGTCCTCCTTGCTTTGCGCACCTGTCCGTTGTCCACTCCCTCAATTCCCGCATCTGACCTGCCTTCTCGCGCCTTACGTTAGCTGCCCAAGCTCCAAGGAGCTCCCTCATTATTCTTGCTGTCTCCCTTCTCTCTGCTTGGCTTTGGCAGCATGTGGCAGCAATCCTTTTTCTTCCTGCGCAGCTGTCTCCACCCGAGGCTCACTGCCTCTTCTTCTTGCACCTGTCCTCCCACGCGTCAAACCTCCTACGTCAGCCTCTCGCGCTTCTTCTGCGCAGCTGCTCCAAGGCAGCTCTTCCGCCACCTGTCTCTCACACTGCCAACTGCCTTCCTGCGCACTGCTGGTTCCCTCTCTCCGCAGCTCTGGCAGCTTTTCTCTCCAGTTCCGCGTGCCCCTTAGCTGCGCAATCCTCACTAGCAAGCTGCCAAAGGCAGCCTGCCCTTTCTTTCCAATCCCCTCCCCCTGTTTCTGACCTCGAGGAGCTCCCTTTATTCTAACTAAAAACCCCACTAAAACAGCTGCCCACTTAATTCTTTTATCAAGTTCTTTATTCTTGTAAACCCTTTTACACCTATTTCTGACGATGCACTCTCCCTTTATATTTTCTTTTTCTTTCTGCCAAACACACCCACATGCACATCCAATATTTTATTATTCTTCCACCGTCCCACTTATATTTCCATTTGATGTTTATTCTTCACTCAACAACATATATGTGTGTGTATATATATATATATATATTTATAATACTATCTTATTTTTATTAACCAAAAATAGTGGGCAATGCAGTTTTGACGATTTTATTACTAAAAATATACACTTAAGCTATTATTAATTCCTTAGCTAGATAAATTCGATAAAACACAAAAACAAAGTAAATAACTCAAAAATATAAGAAACTAACTAAGAAAAGACGAGAGAAATTGAAGTAAAAATATATATAAATATGATCCGATCACAAATGCACCTGCAACATTCATGGATTTGATGAACAGAGTCTTTAGACCGTATCTGGATCGGTTTATGATTATGTTCATTGATGCATTCTAGTTTATTCTAGAAGTGTTAATGAGCACAAGAAGCATTTGAGACTAGTGCTAGAACGGCTGAGGGATAACCAGCTTTATGCCAAGTTTAGTAAGTGCCAGTTTTGGTTAACTCAGGTTGGTTTTCTTAGACACATAGTTTCTGCTGAAGGAATTAGCGTGGATCCCCAAAAGGTATCAGCAGTGTCTAACTGGGAACAACAAAAAAATGTCACCGAAGTGAGAAGTTTCCTGGGTTTGGTAGGGTATTATCAAAGATTTATTCAGAATTTTTCTGCAATTGCTCTGCCTCTTACTAAATTGACTCGTAAAGGTGTCCAGTTTGTGTGGGATGAAAGTTGTGAACAAAGTTTTCAGGAGCTGAAGCGACGTCTCACTCAAGCCTATGTTCTCGCTCTTCCAGATGACAATGGTGAATTTGAGGTGTATACTGATGCTTCTCTATCAGGTTTTGGGTGTGTACTGATGCAACATGGAAAAGTTATCGCCTACGCTTCCAGACAACTCAAAACCCATGAAAGATATTATCCCACTCATGTCGTATTTTTACGGATCATAAGAGTCTTAAGTATGTGTTCACCACGAAGGAGCTGAATTTGAGACAGAAAAGGTGGATGGAGCTTATCAGTGATTATGATTGTTCGATCGAGTACAATCCTGGGCATGCTAATGCCATGGCTGATGCTCTTAGTCAGAAACATCACGAGCAACTTGCATCACTTCAAGCTGTACACGTTCCATTACTATTTTCTTTCCGGGAAACTGGTATTAATTTGGAAACAGGTAAGCACGGAGCTTGGCTAGCACATTTTTAGGTTAGACCTATCTTTATAGACATGGTCAGAGAAACTCAGGAACTTGATCCGGAATATGCCGAATTAAAGGAACAAGTGTTGAAGGGGGAGAATGAGAAATTCATCATCCGTAAGGACGGAGTGTTATTGAAAGGGAACCGTTTGTTCGTGCCTAAAGATAATGAAGCTGTTAAAAAGGAAATTCTGGATGAGGCTCATACTTCAGCTTATGCTATGCATCCAGAAAGTACTAAATTGTATCGCACCATTTATCCTTTCTATTACTGGGAAGGGATGAAACGGGACGTAGCAGAGTATGTGAGTAGATGTTTAATCTGTCAACAAGTTAAAGCAGACAGACAAAAACCTGGGGGACTAATGTAGAATCTTCCGATACCAGTTTGGAAGTGGGAAGATATCACTATGGACTTTGTGTACGGACTGCCAAAAACACCGTCAAGGTATGATGGTATTTGGGTAATTGTCAATCGGCTTACTAAGACCGCTCATTTCTTACCAGTTCGACAGACCTATTCGTTGGAGAAATTGGCGAAATTATTCATCGAAAATATTGTTCGTCTTCATGGTCTACCCGTCTCCATTGTGTCAGACAGAGATCCCAGATTTACTTCCAGGTTTTGGAAGCATTTTAATGCCGCTATGGGTACTCAATTACTGTTCAACACTGCTTATCATCCACAAATTGATGGTCAGTCCGAGCGGACGATTCAGACTTTAGAGGACATGTTTAGAGTGTCGTTGTTACAGTGGAAAGGTAGTTGGGATAACTATTTGCCATTGGTGGACTTTGCTTACAATAATAGTTATCACTCGAGTATTGGTATGGCGCCTTTTAAAGCACTTTACTAGAAGGCGTGTAGGACGCCATTATGTTGGTGGGACCAGAGATTGTGGATACCACCAACGCTAATATCCAACTAATTAATGCGAATTTGAAAGCAACACAAGACCGACAGAAAAGCATTGCAGACAAACACTCCAAAGATCGTGAGTTTACAGTGTGCGACTTTGTATTTTTGAAGTTGTCTCCCTGGAAGGGTGTTGTTCTTTTTGGTAAGCGAGGAAAACTGAGTCCTCAATACGTCGGTCCCTATCAGATTATTGAGAGAATTGGTACAGTTGCTTATAAGTTGGAGCTACCACCGGAGTTGTCATTGATCCATAACGTTTTCCATGTTTCCATTCTTCGGAAATATGTACCAAATCCCTCTCATATCATCCAGTTAGAGCCCTTGGAAGTAAATCTGGATGCTAGCTATGTAGAATAACCAATGGCTATCCTTGAAAGGCAGGATAAGGTGTTGCGGAACAAATTTATTCCTTTAGTGAAGGTACTGTGGAGGAACCATGCAGTCGAAGAAGCTACTTGGGAAACAGAGGAATCAATGCAGAACCAATATCCCTTTCTTTTCATGTAAATTCGCAATTTCGAAGATGAAATTTCTATAAGGGGGGTAGATTGTTACACCATACCCCCATTCTATTTAAAAATGGTTTTTAGTTTTTAATTGGTGAGCCCAATGGGCCCACCCCTATTTTTTAGTTCCCCCCGAGTCTCTCTTATCTCTTTCCTCTCAGTCCTCTCTTTTTTCCATTTCCCCGTGCTCTTTCTCCCTAAACACTCTCTTTTATCTCTCCAGCGCCGAGAAGGAAACCACCATCACCCACTTCATTTTCAACCAAACCAAAACCCAAAAATCTGAACCTCAAACCTTTAGGACATGGCGAATCCACCTGCAGCCTTGCATGTGTCATCAAAGCACCTCTATGTTCTCTGCCATTAACACAGAGAGCTTGAGCTCTCTCGAACTCCATCCCAGGTATGGTTTAATCCCTCTCTTGATTAGTGTGGGTTATAATCTAGACTATGATGCGTGTTTATGTCAAAAATCTAAGGGTTTAAACCCTATTTTGAATATGTGCATGCATGTCCGGTTCCGACGATGAACTCCGGCGAGTTCGTGGGTGTGTGTTGTGTAGTGTTTGTGGGTGTGTTGTGCAGTGTTCGTGGGTGTGTGTTGTGCAGTGTTCGTGGGTGTGTGTTGTGCTGTGAGTGTGGGTGTGTGTTGTGCCGTGTATATGCGTGTGTGAGTGTGTGTGAGTGTGTATGGTGCACGTGTGTGAGTGTGTGTGGTGCACATGTGTGTGTGTGTGTTGTGCCGTGTGTGTGTGTGTGTGTGTGTTGTGCCATGCGTGTGTGTGGGTGTGCAAGTGTACTGTGTGTGCGTATATATGTGTGCATGTGTGTGTGTGTGCTGGCGTGTGTGTATGTGTGTTGTGTGGGTTTGGGCTAAAGCCCAAACCACCCCCACTTTTTGTTCCTAAACTATCCAAACCCAAAACCCAATAGGTCCTAACCTTATTTAACCTAAACCTAAACCCTAATCCGGATCCAAACCCAAGACCCATTTCCATTTCTTGAAATTCTATAGTTGGGTAGTTTGATAAATTGTACAATTTTGTGCTTAGGTGAAGTTGCTAATGGGGATTTCCTTAATCTTTTTCCGCACAACTCTACTGCTATGGAGTATCTGTGAGTGGACCCCTTCTAAAATTTGCATAATTTTATAGTTTATTTGCATAAATGAAATGCATGCCTTACGAGTTTATGAACTGATTTTATGTTAAGCATGTTTATGGAATATGTTGTTTATCGTCTCGTTTTTTGTGAGGAATTAATTATTAGCCTATATTGAGCTATAGTTTGATATATTGTATTTTCTATAAAAACCATGAACTGGTAGACTATTTGATGGATGATGATAGGATGCTAGAACATGTTTTCAAAACCCCTCTTTATAGTATAGACGATGGATGACTTTATACTATGAAATGGCTATATTTGAGAGGCATAATTATTTGTGCGTACCTAGTGGACACTAAGCCGCCTGGGGTGAGGATCTGGTGTTGGCAGTTAGGCAGGGAGAAATAATCCCTAGCTACGGGCTGAGGGACATAGAGTAGGCAGTGGGCCGGGACTTGTTGCATTCATTGATGAAGACTCGTTGATGAAGACTCAATGAAGTCCTTGCACTTGTTGCATTCGTCGGAGAGTTTGGAGATAAAGGAGGCCATCGATGAAGACTCGAGGATTTCTGGGTTAAGAGCTTGGTGTTTTTGGATTTTTGAAAGCAAAATGGCAAGAAGGTTTCAAGGGTTTTGAGAAGTGTAAGGTACGAACGGAAAGAATTCAGGTATTTATAGGCATTTTGGAAGGAAGGTTAAGGGTTTGATTTTCAAAATTGGGGATAGAATCGAGCAGGAGAGTTGTTAATCATTGTGGATATTTAGAGAATCCAGGTGAAAGGATCGAGGTTTTCACGGTTTGAGGATGCACGATTGCGTGTTGCGGCGGTTTTAATGTAGAGAAGACGTTTCGGCTGTCGCACGTTTTCGAGGGTCATGATTAAGGACTGGTAGGTTAGCCAAGCATGGTGGTATTGAGATCGTGAGATCATGTCTCATAAATACGCATGGTGGTATTTCTCGAGAGGGTTCAATGTTTGTTTTAGGACGGTTTTGTTTTTTCAAGGCCGAGGCTTGAACCAAGGAATGTAGGTCGACGACCTTGGATGCGAGGGGGCAATGTTTGGGCCCAAAATACTGGTTTGGGCCGAGCATAGGATTGTTCTCGGCCCAAAAGCGTTGCTCAGAGGCTGGCTGTGTCCTATCATGATGGAGTAGTTGAATCCTGATACAATAAGAAGTCTCGGCAAGATGATGAAGGGAAATAATGAGATTTATGTGGGATTTCTAGTGACTAGCATGCATATACAATTCTAAATTTATATACATAAGCAACGGAAGCATATTATCACATATTATCAAAGCTATAGTCATGCAAATCCCCTTCAAGAAGCATAGGTTCATATCTTATGCATCAAACAAAATATTGAAGAACCTTGATCTAGACTTTAGACCAAGGATGGACCACCTCCAAGCTCTTTGTTCTTGAAACTCCTTGAGTCTAGCCTCCCTCCTTGCTTCCTCCACCTTGATAGATTTGAAACTCCTTTGATTCTCCTTTAGTCTCCAAGGTAGAAGACCTCTAAAGATCCACACCCACAAGTGTAGTGAAATGGATGTTGGAATAACCAAAATGAGGAGAGATGATTAGCTTTCCCTCCTCTTGGTGGCCGTCTATATGTGTGTAGAGAGAGAGATACTTGTTTTCACTTTTGTTGAAAAACACACAAAACCCTAATCAAACTTTTCATTAAGCTTCCTTTATATATGAAAAAGAAGTAGGTCACCCTTTTTTACTCTCTCTCTCTCTTCCTTGGCCGGCCCCCTTTGTGTTGTTTGGGCTTTGGGCTTTTACAATTTCAAGTCATCCGATGCTTGAATAAAAGCCCAATGGGTTTGGGCCCAATGGACCCAAATGAACCCGAACTTTTCTTTAAGTCCAAAACGATCTTTCATCGCTTCTATGATTTCTTTAGACTTTCTAATTAATCATAACACTTAATTAATCCAATTAATTAATTCCATCATCCTTTAGTTGTCTCACCACAAGAGTGTTTCGGTGTACAATTATTTTAGGTTCTAATTAGCAAGGCAGTGAGGTGATTGGTATCAATCCAATTGATTAGTATTTATCCAATCACTTAGTGAATTAAAACTTACTTTTAATTCTCCTTCTTCTTTGATGAATACTTATTTAATCATCTAGAAGAACTCACAAGCCATGAGTGACATCTAACCATATATCATGGCTACCCATAATCATGATCATATTACTAGGGTATGGATATTTAATGTCAAACCCCTAATGTGATTACACCAAGTTATATGATTCTATTGAGTCGTATAGGAACGCCTTCCATCATAACGCTCGATACTTCGGCCGAAGATTCCCGAATCATATCTAAGAGTATTCTTCCTCTCATAACGAGGATTAGAGATCCCTTGTTGATCATTCACATGCCTCTGAGAATAAATCACTGACCCCAACAATGCATAGAACACATCCAAGATGAGATGTGGTCACGCCTCATTATCAAATGATCAGCAACATATCCCCAAAACAACCATGATGTCTCAGGTCAAAGGATTACTTACATTATTCCAACCAGTAGAGTTACTTGCTTGACATGTGAGTAGACCTCCATGCAAGTACTCTCGTTTGATTGTGTTCAGTGAACTCATTCCCTCAATGAGCACCTACATACTTGTCTTAGTGTCACTACACGAATGGCATGAGACTTTCCATCATTCCATTTGAAGGGGACATAGTATGTACTGGTCTATGTATTGTCAACATCCCTCTGACAATCCTATGACCAGGAACCTTTTTGGACATTATGGTTATATGAAGAAGGTCTCTGCAGTCTAACATCATTAGATTACTTCTTCCATCGATCCATTGTCCATGGATTCACTATTTAGGACGTATATCGTTTGTTGAGATAGTCCTAATGAGTGACTGTGCCTTTTGTTATATTATAGTCATCTATACATACAGACATTGTCCTGAAAGGTTTCTTCCAAAGATTGACTTTCAGGGCATATCTCCAACAGATGAGGATGCTGAAACTTGGGAATGAATACGGCCTGATAAGGGCATGAGTTCAAAGTCCTAATAGGAGTAGGACTGGCCGAGATAAGATTGGATCGGGGTAAGGAGTCCTAATCCGAGTATAGTTTTGATTTGATTAGAAACAGGTTTGCTACTATAAATAGAGGGAAGAGTGCATCATTCAAGCCTCCCAATTCAACACACAAACTGCCCTTCTCAAATTCTTGCTCTACGCGAAACCTCTCAACAACCTTGAGATTTTAATTTTATTTTTCACCGACACATCTTCAGTTTGGATAAACAGCAATATGAAGGCAACCGGCGACATCTTCAGTGTGGATAAACAACACTGGAGCCGTAGAATCAGCAGACTGCGGAGCACCTTCAGTTTGGATAAACAGCACTGCGTCAAGGCCGACTGGTTATCTATCCAAGTCTCGGTCGAGAAGGATTTTCAAATCCTTATTGGCGGAGGTCATCTCATTAGCCTTCTCGGCGAAGTGAGATGTTACAAGTTACTACATTCGGGACATTGAAAGCCGAATTTGATATTGAACTTCGCAGAACTAGCAGCCTTGTCTTCAGGCTCTAGAACCTGAAGACCGAGACGTGTTCCTTCCTCGGTCGCAGTCGCAAGATCAAGAAGTCAGCAGCGCACTCAACGCAGCATCAACTTATTTTACTCACCGACCGAGTTCAGCCGTCGAGTTGGCACGCCCCACACACAACTGAAGGACATAGTTAGCTCATTAGTTACTCGGCCTGCGCACCACGTAGGCTTGGTAAATTTTTAGGGTTAACAGGAGTACTTTACTCCAGAGAATGATTGTGCTAAAGAGACAAGGAAAAAAACTAGCCTTGTGAAGGAATTAGTTATCCCTATGTTCCTTTTACTTGAGAAAAAGAAGAATAAAGAAAAGAACAAGGAAAGATTTGAAGTGGATCAGTCAGTGGTGAAGAAAGTCAAGAGACCAGAGTTGCATGATCCCTTGTTTTTTTCATTAGATAGCAAGGGCAATGCGGGCTAGAAATAAAACAGATATTGGGATAACCACAAGCTGATAAAATGACTGATGCTGATCTTTTCCTACAAGCCCCAATAAGCATGATTGACCTAACATGGGCAGAGAAAGGAAAAGGAAAGGCCACATGGGAGGTCAATGCGAAAAGTGTTGGAAATGTGCCCTAAAGCCAATCATATGATGATACTTTACAGACATTTCACATGTTAAACTAATCTAGTTTACATATAAAGGGCAAACATTATTGTTTGAGCCGTCTCATATAAATGTTATATGCTTAAATGATAAAGTCCAAGGAATATGTGATTGGGAGAATGCAATCTAATGAAGTTAGATTCATGAGACCATTCTTTCGTAGACACATCCTAAACGTTCCTGATCATAGGATTGCCAATTGGGCATTGACAGTCCGATAAGATCAGTACGTATTGTGCCTTCTCTCAGGGAGAGTGACTAGTCTCGAGTCATTGGTGTGTGTGACATCAAGACAAGTACGTAGGTGCTCAATAGAGAATGAGTTCACTGAACACGATCAACGAGGAGTTCTCATACTCATGTCACATGAGAACTCATGGTTAGGATAATGCAAATTAGTCTTTTGACCTGAGGCATCACAGTTGTCTTGTGGTTAAGTCCTTGATCTTTGATTATGTCAAAGTCACCCCATCGGGGTGTCCACGACATCATTGGGGTTAAGCCACTTAGTTATGGAGACAAGTGAATGTGCAACAAGGGATCTCTAACCTTCAAATGGTTTGAGGGAGAATACTCTATGATATGATTAAAATCTCTGGCCAGAGTATGAATGAGATTAGGGAATGCGTTCCAAATCACATTCAAGGTAATCATATAAGCAAACGAATCACATTGGATAGTAGACATGAATAAATAAACTATCAAACCAAACAATGTGGTCAAGAGTATTAGATTAGAGAAAGACCGTATTGCATTTGTAATCCTTAACTGAATAGGTTCTCTACCTCTTCTGATTAGCTTGGGTAACCATGATATGCTGCTAGGTGTCACTCATGGTTTGTGGAAGCCCTAAACGTGTGTAATCACTAAAGGGAGAATTGAAAGTAAGTTTCAATTCACAATCGATGTAAAATGGTTTTAATCGCCCACTGCCTCGCTAAAAGGAACCTAATGGATCGTACACCGTGTAAGGTAAAGATTGAAGAAACAAAGGAGATGAGTAAGAATAATTAAATGGTTTAATTATTTATGGCAAGGATTAATTAATATGTTAATTAATCAAACGAATAAGTTCGTTAAAGACCTCGGGATGGTTTTGGACCTTAAGGCCCAATGGGCTTCGAACGTCAAGCCCATTGACTTAAGTTGTATGACAACTTAATGAATAATGATTCACAAAGGCCCAATTAGCCCAATGAACCCATGTTAGAGAGAATAGGCTTTTGGTTCTTTAGGTCACTTATTTGAAGGGACTATATAAAGGACTTTATAGCCAAAATTCAATAAGGGTTTCTTTTGGGAGAATTAGATAGAAATGTCTCTCATTTTCTCTCTAAGAGGCCAACCACCTTGGAGGGTGAATCTAGCAATCCTACTACTCCAAGGTCACTCATTTCTTCTTCAATCTAACCTTGATGTAGAATCTTTAGAGGTTCTCTATTTTGGGAACTTGGAGAATCCAATTCTTTCAACCAAATCCATGGAGCTAAGAAGCAAGGAATGAAGGCCCTATCTCTTGGGTGATTATCCTTTGCATATGCAAAGAGGAATCTACAAAGGTAAATATTTCTCAACTAACAAATGTTGTTTTAAAGTTGAGTCAAGGTTCACCAATCCACTAGGCTTTGAATTTCATGGTTGATGTTTTTGTTTTTGAGTGCATGCAAGCATGATTCCGCCTTTAATTTGTTAATTGCATGCTATTGATGTTGCTCAAATGAACATGTTTTTTCACAAAATTTCCTTCAAAAAGGAGATCAGTCAATAGACCAATTGAATGAGCTATCAAGCTGCCCAAAAAACCTAAGGCCGCCATAATCAAAGGAGTAGTGTTATACACTAGGTGTCAAGGTGAATGCGAACTAGAAGTACCAGCAGCTGGAGCTATCATTGATCAGGAACTGATTAAAAGGGGAAAAATGCTAGAACATGAAAACCATATGAGAATCATGCGAGCAGCTGAGAAAGAAACCTCTAGGAATGTCTTCCAGAGGTTGGGAGGAGATTCTCAACCTAAGAACCTGTCAGAAGTATTCAGGAACTATGAAGCTTAAGAATAAGTGGAGGATAATGAGGCCAAGATACCAAGATGGGTGGATACAAGGTCGTCCCAGCCCGTTTATGTTGGTAGAGATCTCAAAATGAAAAGAAGGATCGTGAACCCGGTCAAAAAGAAGAATCTTGCCCGACTTGAGCGAAAATGGTACATAATCGGAAGGGATGGGATACCTGTTAAAGAAATGGGAGCCTCCATGATTATGAGGGTCCAATGGCAGCATAAGGCCCACATGAACTCGTTGAAGGTTCCCATTACTTCGGAGACCTCGAAGAATATAAAGCTCATAAATGTTCCTCATAAGGAAAGAAATCAACCTCATTGGAGGAGTAAGAAAGAGGTGAAGAAGGAAAACAGGAAAAAGGAAGGGGAAGGAGACCATGTGCCCCTAAATCCCCATCCCGGGAAATATAGAATCTTGAGGAGAGCTCAAGAGGATATGATGATGATGCCTACCCCAAGGTGGAGCCCAGAACCAATCTGTTTTGGAACTATTTCACCCGAGAGAAGGTTGCCCGCACCATTGTTGATGGATACTATCTGCGAAGTTCCAAAACAACTTCCAAACTTTGGCATAACCCAGGAAGAAGGGTTGCCTGAGCTAATGCTGCCCGATGAGGCACATGCTTGGTTGGAGGAGTTTATGAACAACATTGAGGGCAAGGGGAAATATTTAACTAAACCCAGCAACTTCCATGTAAACATGACATATGTTTTATTAGCCATGTTTCGCGCCGAGCATGATCAACCTCCCACGATGGAAGGTGATTACTTGGCAGCAAAACCAATGATGGCACATGTTAGTGTTAAAGAAGTTGGGCAGTGATAACGCAACCAGACAAGTGTGCCCGAGCAATCAGGAAGGAAGCCTGAGATAATATACTCGGACAAAATGGTTTTTGTTCGCCCGAGTTTGACCCTAGCCAACCATCTCAAACCCATATACGTAACTATTCACCTGGAAAGGGTACCTTTCAAGAGGGTCTTGATCGATGGAGGGGTCGCGGTCAATGTATTGCCTTACAAGCGGATGAAGAAAATGTGTAGAAATGAGGAACATCTTATTCCTACGGATCTTACAATTTCTAGTTTCTCAGGAGCTATCACCCAGACTCATGGGATACTGCCATTAGAGGTTGATTTGGGTTCAAAACAAATCATGCTGGCCTTTTTTATTGTAGACAGTACTTCCACTTATGGGGCTTTACTGGGCAGAGATTGGATTCACCAGAGTCTCTCTATGCTATCCACTTTACATCAACAAGTGGTTGTCTATCATGAAGAAAGGGAAACATGACCTGGGTTTTGGGAAATGGTGGAGGCCGAATCACGACCATTCTTACTTACAGCCAACATCGCAGAAGCCAACTTCTACGATCCCAGTATTGGGATTCTTCAGTGTTCAGGAGCTGATAAGAACGGGCGCCCGACTAAGGTGACGGCCCAAAAGCTTCTAGAACAAGGGTTATCCCTTACAAGGGAAGAATGTGATCGGCCCTATATGATCCCAAACCCCAAACACCATTGATGTCAGAACATAAAAGGAATGACCAAGTGGTTGCAGTCAGGTCCTTAATAAAAAGACTGTTGGTGTATGGGAGAGAGAAAAGACAAGAAATTGAGAACTTAGCCATGGAAGAAGAACAATGGAGCGGAGAGACTTCAAGTAGCCAGAACAAAGAGGTAGAGTCTTTTGGCGAAGAATTAGAAATAACCATCCAAATGGTTGAGTGTATATATGACTTAGATGGACTAGAGGATAGAACTGGTTGAGTTTTTATGTACAGAACTCTTGGAGACCATTGATTTAGGAACTGAGGAGGATCAAAGACCAATACAGATCAGTGGTTTGTTGGAAACTGAGGATCGGGTAATGATTGTCGACCTTTTGCATGAATTCAAAGATTGTTTCGCTTAGCATTACACCGAGATGCCAGGTTTAGATCCAACATTGGTAAAACATAGAATGCCTATTAAGGAGGGGTTTAAACCTGTCAAACAAGCACCACGGAGGATGTCCAAAGAAATTGAAGAGAAGGTCAAGGAGGAGATCGAAAGGCTGGTGGTTGGCTAACATTGTACCTGTTTTGAAAACTTTAACTAAAGAAGTTAGATGTTGTGTTGGCTATAGAAACATTGATGGAGCTATGCCTAAAGATGAATACCCAGTGCCCATGGCTGACCTATCCGTAGATGCAGTAGCCAGGCACAAAGTTCTGTCTTTTATGGATGGGAATGCTGGATACAATCAGATAAAAATGGCTAAAAAAGATAAACATAAAACAGCTTTTAGGTGCTCAGGCCATGCCATTCGGGCTCAAAAATGCCAGTGCAACTTATCAAAGAGTACTGAATGTCATTTTTCATGACCTAATCGGGCATAGTATGGAAGTGTATATTGATGACATTGTGGTGAAATCCAAAACTAAAGAGTAGCATTTTATGGATATCAAATAAGCCTTGACAAGAATGAGGATCCATAAGCTAAAAATGAACCCAAAGAAGTGTGCTTTTAGAGTAAGATCGTGCAACTTTTTGGGATTCCTCATGCATCAAAGAGGAGTGGAGGTTGACAAAAACAAAGCTCGAGCAATCATGAAGACACCTCCCCCCACCAATAAGGTGCAACTACAAAAGCTACTGGGAAAAATCAACTTCTTAAAGAGATTCATTGCCAATTTAGCAGGTAAGATTCAGCCGCTAGCTCCTCTACTAAAGCTAAAGGACAAATAAGAGTTTGAATGGGGCCCACCACACCAAGAGGCTTTCGACAGCATAAAAGCTTACTTAGCTTCTCCACCGGTGCTCATGCCACCTCAGAGGGGAAAACCGTTAAAACTTTATATTTCTGCCTCGAATAGGTCAATTGGAAGCTTGCTAGCCCAAAACAACGAAGGCGGAAAGGAACAAGCCATATATTACCTCAGTAAGACCCTTACTGAGGTAGAAACAAGATATACTCCGATGGGAAGGTCATGTTTGGCTTTGTATTTTACTGCTTACAAGTTAAGGCATTACATGTTGCCTTCCCACATCCACATCATTGCCAAGACCGACGTGATCAAATAAATGTTGTCAAAACCAATGTTAACAGGAAGAATTGGAAAGTGGATTCTGGCACTGTCTGAATTTAGTATTCAGTATGTGCCTCAAATGGCAGTCAAGGGGCAGGCAATTGCAGACTTTTTGGCCGAGCACCAAGAGTCCCAAGAAGAAATGATCAACATCCCCGGAACTCTGGAGGTGTCTAACCTATGGGTCCCACCAAGCAAAGCCCTCTAGGCAGGAAAAAGTGGATCCAACAAGAGGTAAAGAAAATATCTAGCCTGTGGGTTACTCCATGGAAGCTGTATTTTGATGGATCTTGTACCCAAAATGCTGCTGGAGTTGGGATCGCTATTATCGATCCTAAAGGTACTCACCATTGTTATGTTTTCCTCCTGAATTTTGAAAAAACTAGCAACAATCAGGCATAATATGAGGCCTTGATAATTGGCCTAGAGATCTTGATAGAATTGGGGGCAACTGAAGTTGAAGTTTTCGGTGACTCAGAGTTGGTGATCAATCAGTTGAATGGAGAGTACAGATGCAGACACATCACTATGGCCGGTTATTACTTAGCGGCCACCCAATTGTTAAGCTATTGGGACACTAAAATATCAGCCAGCTACATCCCTAGAGAAGCAAACGCGATTGCCAACGAAATGGCACAATTGGCCTCTGGAGTACAAATCCAAGAGATGAAGGGGACATAGAGGTCCAGAGAATAAATCTCCCTTCCATCTTGGAAAGGGGATTCAGCCTAGATGTAATGATTGAAGAGGTGGAGACTGAAGATTGGAGGGCACTTATTATTCGATATTTAAAAGATTCATCCTTCCTCACAAGTAAGAAGAATAGACAGCAAGCAACTAAGTATGTTTTGTAGGAAGAAAATCTACTAAGGACGACTCCAGATGGACTAATGTTAAAATGCTTGGGCCAAGAAGAATCAATGAGGGTAATGGCCAAAGTGCATGAGGGGATATGTGGAGCACATTAGGCTGGAACAAAGATGAGATAGCTACTTAAGAGATACGATTATTTCTTGCCCGAGATGGAGAAAGATTGTAAATCTTATGCTCAAGGATGAGAAGAATGCCAGAAACATGGACCACTCAAACATGTGCCCTCAATACCCTTAAATCTCGTGGTGAAGCCTTGGCCTTTCAGAGGATGGGCAATGGACTTTATTGGGCAGATTCACCCAGCTTCAAGCAAAGGGCACACGTTCATAATCGTGGCAACATATTACTTCACCAAATACGTAGAAGCTTCAGCAGTAAAAACTATCACTTCAACTGCAATTAAGAAATTCTTTTAAACCAAGATCTTACATAGATTTGGGGTCCCTGAGACAATTGTCACAGACAACAAGCCATCTTTTATTTCAAAAGAAGTAGAAGAATTTGCCAGTAAGTTCAAGATAGAGATGATCCAGTCAAGTCCTTACTACCCCCAATCAAACAATCAAGCTGAAGCTAGCAATAAGATCTTGGCAGTCATCATTAAAAGAATGGTGACCGGGAATCCAAAGAAATGGCATGAGAAGTTAGGAGATACGTTATGGGCATATAGAACTTCCAAAAGGGCAGTAACCGGAACTACTCTTTATGCTCTGACTTTCAGGCAATATGCTGTGATTCCTATGGAAATTAATGTAAGTTCGGTTAGAATTCAAAATCAATTTGGGCTACACAGTGAAGAGTATATTCAGGGTATGTGTCAAGGAATTGAAGACCTCGATATAGCCTGAATCGAAGCTCTAAATAAAATTCAAGAAGGAAAGAAAGTTGTTGCATGAACCTACAACAAAATGGTCAAGTTGAAAAACTTCAAAGAATGAGAGTCGGTATGGAAGGCAATTCTTCCTTTGGGAGCTCAGATCAGAGGCTTTGTGAAATGGAGCCCGACTTGGGAAGGTCTTTTCGTTGTTAACCAAGTATTGGGTAAGGGTGGATATTACTTAGCAGATTTGGAGGGAGGCTTACATAAGCATCCAATCAATGTCAAATTCTTGAAAAAAAATATCACCCAACCCTGTGGGATGTGGTGCCTTAATGTTTGTGCTAGGGAGTTGTAGTGCGGACTCCAGGTGAGTGGGCTTTTGGTTTTCTAGAAATTGTTTTAAATGGATTTACGTTTTTAAATGCCATGTCAATTGCATTACATTTTAGTATATGAATTAGTGTAGATATGCATATTATTGCATGATGCTGCAGACACCCAGGTAAGCTTCAGGTGAGTACATATTGATGATAGTGATTGCAGTGTGTACGGTTATGTTTAGATGCATTTAGTGCTCATCATCCTGCACCCCGGTGTTAGTGCTCCGCCCGAGGCCAGGGCCAGCCTTCATGTGATCGTTCACCTTCCGCATTATACGCTTACCTTGGTTCCAAGGCAGGTGCCAGCCTGTCGTACAAACCACGTGATCGTAGCACTTAAGCGTATTTATTTACACCCAGCCTGTAGTACAGACCACATTAGGTGGTTCCGGATCGTGTGCAGGAATTGGTTAATGAGCTATAGGTTCAGCCGTACAGGTCACGTTAAGTGACTCCAGCTGGCATATCATTTTACATTGATTTATTTCACCTGGCTTACTTATTTCATTGCTGAGATACTTGACATGGCATATACTTGGTTTTCACTACTCTTAAGCATGATTTCTATAAACGTATGTATTATTATTTTCTGGGAATTTGTACGGGTTTTACGGCGAGGGGTTATTACATTTTCAAAATGTTTTTATTTAAAAACTTTACTTTTCAGGCCCACTCACCCTTGTTTTTTGCACCCCTCCAGGTTTTAGCTGCTGAAACTTCGTATCGGCAAGGATTTGTGGCGAATCTCAGCATAGGTGGCTACCTCCGAGGGTATGATTCTTACCCACACTACTGTTCTTTACTTATGCTCTGACATCGCATGTGAAATGGGTTCATTAACAGCGCACTCTTGTCTTTAAGTACTTTTAGGTTAAATTTATTCACATTTTCCACATCATTATACTTTATGGCTTCGTCACCTTCTAGGTGTATGCCAGCACAGCTCGATTCGGAGTCATAGTGGACATTCTGGGTCGAGGTTTGTCATAGTAGCCATAATGTATATATTGTATATTAAATATGTATTATCGTATAATTTTTTATATAAGTTAAAAAAATAAGTTTTATTTATTTATATTTATTATGAGAGTTTCTTATTATCATTACTAGGATAAATTTTACTTGACATGTTGTTGAAAATCAAAATCAACTAGTATAGTATTAGTATAGGCAAGTGTGAAAATTGTGAAAGAATATATAAACATTTGTGATTGCATCCTTCCTCCACAAGTAGACAATAGTTACACTTACATCGTTGTTTAAATTTTTAAAACCCTCCAAACTCTCATGAATAGTGTTTTTTATCTGAGTGCAAAATTAAGAAAATTCATAAAAATTATTGTAGAAGTGTAAAAAAATAAATATATAAACGCTCGTAATGACAAGCTTTACAACTTTCTTGACGGGGTTAACTCCAAAATCCGACACTATAATCCATAATCCTTATATTTATATTTAACTGTAGCTTGTCGTTTACCCTTTATTCTTCTTACCAAATTTTGTTTTTCAAATTTTGCTTTTTGAAAACATGATCTTCTAGCAGATGTAGGAAAATGAACGGTTCGGATCGTTGATATCACGTTCTGATATTTACGGTTAACGGAAATACTAATCGATGTTATATAGTTTGTAGAGACTATAAACTTTGAGCAATATTTCTACTAACGATAAAACTCTATGCACAATATTAACGATCCGAACAGTTCATATTCCTGCATCCTCTATTACATCATGTTTTCAAAAAAGAAAATTTGAAAATAAAAAATTTTGTGCGAAAAAATGAAGCGTAAATGTAAATGACAATCAACGTTTAAATTTTGATCTATGGTTTATCAGATTCAAGTGGTGAACTTCGAAGTTGAGCATTTCACGAAAGTTGTAAAGCTTGTCATTACGACCGTTTATGTATATATTTGTTTTTTTCACACTTTTACATTAATTAAAAAAACTTAAACAATAGCCATATGATTTAATCTCATTTATGTGAGATTAATTGACACACTCCGACCGAGATCAGGGCATGTTGGCCGTCATGTGAGGGGTGACGTAGCCATGTGCACAGTGTGGAAGCAATTAAGATAAGAAATATATGAATAATTAAGACCGAATCTACTAGAGTGCACTAGAAAGCAGGAAGTGATAAGAGTTAGTTACAAAAGTAAATACTCTAAATCATGCTTCACATAATCATATTCAAACGTATGCCATGCTAAGATATAACAGAGTAAGCAATTCAGGTAAGAATAATTTCATATAACTATAACATGCTAGCCGGAACCCTTGTGGTAGTCTGTACGGCTGAATTCATAGCTCAAAATTCAATGCAGCCGGAGTCACTACAATGACCTATACGACACTATACTGAACAAGAGTCAGAACCAAAGGAAAAGGTATGTACAACGATAATGGTGTAATATAATTATGCTCAATACTACTCTCACATAATAGCTGGGCGATAAATCACTAGTCACCTACGAGTCGGAACCACCTAAGATGGTCTATACGAGAGGACTCTGCACCTAAATTGGATCCAATATGAGCATATGGTGCGGGAGGTGACATAATAAACAGGCATGTGCCATATCTCTGGCTAAATCACAATCACCCTAGGTGCAGTTTTATGAGCTCAACATTATTCAATCACATATTGCACCATTCATAATTCACATAACCAAACATAACTCACCTGAGCTTACCTGAGCGTCCACAGCACCACAATTATATATATAATGCATCATATGTCGAAGGGTCGTAGCCCCCGAGTCGCCCTTGAACGCGCTCGTCCTAGGGATAAGTCTCACCTATATGCGAATTAACTATAAAAACGTTATTTAAAGCACATAGGTAAAACTAGCTAATAACTTCTCATACAATGCTCAATTTTGGTATTTGAATATACCGCAGTGACCTACTTTTCACCCACCCACGCGCCGGAAAGACGCGCGGCCACACGTAGGAAACCCTAACGGAAACAGCAACGGCAGTTAGGGAATATTCCGTTAAATCCTAACAGATTCCGTTAAACTTAACTGATGGCGTCAGAATATTCCGTCATCTTCAACCTCAGACTCTGGTGACCGTCGCTGTCACCGGAAAACTGGGAATTTTTCAAATCGCTATATCTCACTCATTTTTCATCCATTTCCTATGAAATTTGCATCAAAATGAAGCTTACACCTGAAGAACATTTCCTTACCAATTTGAAGCTCCAAAAGTCACGGAATCTCGCCGGAGAAATTCCACAAAATTCGGCCAAGCTTGAAACTCACGATACCAACGTCCAATCTCACCCAACGAACCACTCCGAGCTCCCTTAGGACCTCCTAAAGCTTCCTAAGTCCTTAAGATTCCCTAAAAATCAACATTTTACGTGAGCATCAATAGTCCCTCAAATCGGGGTTCGGATTTCACGAGTTTTCAAATGAGTTCTTACCTGAAAATCATACCATTCAACTCGTATGGTTCTCACGAACACAATGGTGTGCTTCACACCCTCGATCTTCACACTTTCGATGGGTTTTGGGTGTAGTTCGTACAAGAGAGAATAGAGAGAGTAAGTCTGAGAGAGAGAGAGAGAGTACGGGAAGGAAGAGAGATGATGTGTGTGTGGCCTAGGATTGGTCAACAACCAAAATACATAATAACCTAATCCTAATTGGTTCCAAACAATTAGGATTTAAGAATATTGACCCACAAACAACATTTAAACAACGTCACACAATTTAACAAAAATTATTTTCCGAGACGGGCTGTGACAATCTCCCCACCTTATAAAATTTCGTCCTTGAAATTACACACCCAATACATCCACTAATAATCATAAAATAAGCGTGGATACATCTATCTCATCTGATCCAAACAATCATGCCCACTATCTCCAAACTGCAGCACTGAAGATCTCAACATATCTTTTAATGTCTGAATAGTCCTTTCAGATTGTCCATCTGTTTGAGGATGATATGCCGTACTATAAAGTAATCTCGTACCAAGAGCTTCCTGAAATGCTACCCAGAACTTGGAAGTAAATCTAGGATCTCGATCCAAGATAATATTAACTGGAGCTCCATGATACTTCACAATCTGTGATATGAACAACTTAGCTAATTGGCTTAATGAATACTTTTCTCTCACTGGAATAAAATGTGCTGACTTAGTAAGCCAATCAACTATCACCCAAATGTCGTCATAACCATTCTGTGTATGAGGAAGCTTGTACACAAAATCCATAGTGATATTTTCCCATTTCCATTGTTTAACGGGAAGTGGCTGCATCAACCCAAACGGCTTCTTCCTTTCAGCTTTAACCTGTTGGTAGATGGCATACCTGCTCACATATTCAGCAATTTCTCTTTTCATACCCGGCCAATAATAAAATGGTTTAATGGTGTGATACATCTTAGTGCCTCCTGGATGCATCGCATATGCCGAAATATGTGCTTCATCCAAAATTTATTTCTTTAACTCTGCATTATTCGACACATACATTCTGTTTTTTCTGCATAAGCATGCCATCAGTTTCTCGAATCCTAAAATCTTTCTTTTTACCTTGATTCCTTGCTTGAATTATTTCCTGGGTCTCTTCATCATTCATCTGGGCCTCGAGCACACGATCAATTAAAATTGGCCTAACTTGAAAATTAGCAAGCAAGGCTTCTTCTCGATCTTCCACTCCTAACTCTACTCCAGTGGACCTCAAATTTGCTAGGAGAGGAACATAACAATCATAGATGGCATTAAGTCTAGCTGGAGTCTTCCTACTAAGTGCATCCGCCACTGCATTTGCACGACCAGGATGATACTCAATCGTGCAATCATAGTCACTAAGTAACTCAATCCACCTCCGCTGTTGAAGATTAAGATCTCTCTGAGTAAACAAATACTGAAGACTCTTATGATCCGTGAATATCTTACATTTCTCGCCATAAAGATAATGTCTCCAAATCTTAAAGGTGAAGATGATGGTTGCTAACTCCAAATCATCAGTAGGGTAATTCTTCTCATGAGGTTTCAACTGTCTCGAAGTATAAGCAATTACCCTACCATGTTGCATCAATACACAACCCAAACCATTCAAAGAAGCATCACTATAAACCTCAAAATTTCCGCTATCATCTGGGAGTGCTAGAACAGGTGCATGAGTGAGATAATACTTCAACTGCTGAAAACTTTGCTCACAATTGTTATCCCACTCAAACTTAACATCCTTTCGAGTCAACCTCGTCAATGGCAAGGCTATCACTGAAAAATCCTTAATGAACCGTCTATAATAGCTTGCTAGGCCAAGAAAACTCTGTACCTCGGTGACGGTTCAAGGTTGCTCCCAATTCTCCACAGCCGCCACTTTCTGATAATCCACTTGTATGCCTTAGCAGAAATGACATGTCCCAAAAATGCCACTTGATCCAACCAAAATTCACATTTGCTAAATTTGGCATATAACTGGTGTTCCCTCAAACTGCTCAACACCAATTTCAGATATCTAGCATGCTCAGCCTTAGACTTAGAGTATACCAGAATATCGTCAATGAAGACAATAACAAACCTGTCCAAATATGGCTGGAATACTCGATTCATCAAAACCATAAAAGCTGCTGGTGCATTAGTTAACTTGAATGGCATCACAAGAAACTCATAATGACCATATCGAGTCCTGAATGCGGTTTTAGGGGCATCTTCATTTTTAATCTTCAACTGGTAGTAACCCGACCTCAAGTCAATCTTAGAAAATACACAGGCACCTCTGAGTTGATCAAACAAATCATCTATACGAGGTAACGGATAACGGTTCTTAATGGTTACCCGATTCAATTGCCTGTAATCAATGCACAACCTCAAAGTTTCGTCTTTCTTCCTCACAAATAAGACTGGAGCTCCCCAAGGTGATGTACTAGGTTGAATGAAACCTTTATCCACTAATTCTTGCAACTGAACTTTCTATTCCCTTAATTCAGCAGGAGCCATTCTATAAGGAGTGAAAGATATAGGATTCGTACCTGGAAGCAGATCAATAACAAATTCCACATCTCTATTTGGCCGCAACCCAGGCAAATCCTCAGGGAATACATCCAGAAAATATCTGACCACACGTACATCCTCCACACTACTAGAAGCATCATCATTCAATACCACATGGGCCAAATATCCCTGACAACCTTTCGACAACAATCTTTTGGCTTTCATGGCAGAAATAACACCATGCCTCACCCCACTAGGCTCTCCTACAAATGTAACTTCAGGTAATCCAGGACAATGAAATGTGACAGTCTTTCCATAACAATCTATCTTGGCACGATTATAGTGCAACCAATCAGTGCCCAAAATCACATCAAAATCCATAATATCCAATGGCATAAGATTAGCTGGCATAATAACATCATCTACTATCACTGAACATCCTGGATATACCCGGTCCACAAAACATCTATCATCTCTAGGCATAGAAAACTCTAAATCATATCCTAGAGGTGTAGGATGGGGTTGCGTTACTTGAGCAAAGGTATGAGAAATAACAGAATGCGTAGCACTACAATCAATCAATACTCTAGCAAAATGACCAAGAATATTTAACGCACCCATGATTAAATCAGGATTGTTCTGAGCATCTTGCAGTGACATGTTATGAATACGTTCCTGGTTCTGCTGTCGTCCACCACGACCTCTGTTAGAATGAACACCAAGTCCCTGTCTTGGCTGACCAGACTGCCTCGAAGCTCCTGCACTGCTAGCAGTAATCTCTCCCTGCTGGGGTTGTTGTTGGAAATATGCCCTGAAAGTCAATCTTTGGAAGAAACCTTTCAGGACAATGAATGTGTTTTTAGATGACTCTTATACATCAAAAGGCAAAGATACTAATTAGGACTATCTCAATAAACGAAATATGTCCTAAATAGTGAATCCATTGACAATGGATCGATGGAAGAAGTAATCTAATGATGTTAGACTACAGAGACCTTCTTCACATAACCATCATGTCCAAAAAGGTTCCTGGTCATATGATTGTCAGAGGGATACTAACAATACAAAGACCAGTACATACTATGTCCCCTTCAATTGGAAGGATGGAAAGTCTCATCCCATTCGTGTAGTGACACTAAGACAGGTATGTAGATGCTCATTAAGGGAATGAGTTCACTGAACACAATCGAACGAGAGTACTTGCATGGAGGTCTACTCACATGTCAAGCAAGTAACTCTAATGGTTGGAATAATGTAAGTAGTCCTTTGACCTGAGGCATCATAGTTGTCTTGTGGTTAGGTCCTTGATCTTTGATTATGTCAAAGTCACTCCATCCGCGGGTGTCCATGGCATAGTTGGGGTTAAGCCACTTAGCCATGGAGGCAAGTGAATGCGCAACAAGGGATCTCTAATCCTCGTTATGAGAGGTTGAATACTCTAAGATATGATTCGGGAATCTTCGGCCGAAGTATCGAGCGTAATAAAGGAAAGCGTTCCTATACGACTCAATTGAATCATATAACATGGAATAATCACATTAGGGGTTTGACATAATATATCCATACCCTAATAGTGTGATTGAGAGTATTGTTAGAGAAGGATCGAATTACATTGTAATTCCAACTGAATAGGTTCTCCGAACAAATTCTACATTAGCTTGGGTAGCCATGATATATGGTTAGATGTCACTCATGGCTTGTGAGTTCTTCTAGATGATTAAATAAGTAGTCATCAAAGAAGAAGGAGAATTAAAAGTAAGTTTTAATTCACTAAGTGATTGGATTAAATATAATCAATTGGATTGGTGCCAATCACCTCACTGCCTTGCTAATTAGAACCTAAAATGATTGTACACCGATACACTCTTGTAGTGAGACAACTAATGGATGATGGAAATAATTAATTGGATTAATTAAGTGTTGTGATTAATTAGAAAATCTAAAGAAATCATAAAAGCGATAAAAGATCGTTTTGGGCTTAAAGAAAAGTTCGGGTTTATTGGGGCCCATTGAGCCCAAACCCATTGGGCTTTTATTCAAGCATAGGATGACTTGAAATGATAAAAGCCCAAAGCCCAAACCAAACACAAAGGGTCGGCCAAAGAGAGGGAGAGAGAAAGTCAAGTTGTTGACTTGTTTCGTTATGTTATAAAAGGAACTTTATAGTGAAAAGTTCATTAGGGTTTTGTGTGTTGATTTTTCACAAAGGAAGAAAACCTCTCTCTCTCTCTCAAAAAAAACCACACACAAGGTCGGCCACCAAAGGGGGTTTAGCTAATCATCTTCTCACCCTTTGGTTATTCCTCCATCCATCTCACTACACTAATGGGTGTGGATCTTTAGAGGTCTTCTATCTTGGAGACTAAAGGAGAACCAAGGAGCACTCATTCTAGCAAAGTGGAGGAAGCAAGGAGGGAGGCTAGGCTCAAGGAGTTCCAACAACAAAGGGCTTGGAGGTGGTCTATCCTTGGTCTCAAGTCTAGATCAAGAGGTATAAATCTACTCCTACACTTTGTTCTTCAATAAAATGTTATGATGCATCTTATATAAACCTATGCTTCTTGAAGGGGATTTGCATGACTATAGCTTTGATATTATGTGTTAACATGCTTCCGTTGCTTATGTATATAAATTTGATTTGTATATGCATGCTATTCACTAGAAATCCCACATAAATCTCATTATTTCCCTTCAGTTGTCCCCCTTGGTACCACTATGATCCACTGGCTGAACGTGGCTGATACGACATAGAACCTCCCTGATACTGAGGGTCTTGAGAGTACTGTTGTTGTCCTGAAGTATAAGAAGCGGCGTCGCCCTGATAATGATAAGCACTTCCTCGTCCAGTCTGGGCATAACCACTAGATCCTGAAGCTTTATGGGTCGGTGTAGGTGGTGGAAAGGAAGACTGCTGGGGTCTCTGCTAATTCTGAGGGCATTGAACAGCCCTATGACCTATTTGTCCACAAGTGTAGCATCCACCGATGCCTCTCCTACACTCCCCAAAATGCCTATTATTACACCTACGGCATAAAAGAGCACCTGAACCACCACAGTCTCTCTGTCTCTGAAATCTAGGGCCTCCAGTAAATCTACCACCTCTCCTCTGCATATTAGAACTCAATCCTCCGCTAGAAGAGCTGGAACTGCCACCGCTTCTCTTAAAATTATGGGTCTTACGAGGTCCCTAAGATGCTTGCTCTTTTCCCTTATCATCTCGCCTCTGGTTCCCATTCTTCCTCATCCTCACTTTTGTTGGAAATTTGCCCTAAAACCAATCATATGATGATACTTTACGGACATTTCACATTTTAAACTAATCTAGTTTAATGTCAAGGGCAAAGATTATTGTTTTAAGCCGTCTCATATAAATGTTATATACTTAAACGATAAGTCCAAGGAATATGTAATTAGGAGAATGTAATTTAAACAAGTTAGATTTATGAGACCATTCTCTTTCGTATACATATCCTAAACGTTCCTGATCATAGGATTGCCAATTGGGCATTGACAGTCCGTTAAGATCAGTACGTGCTGTGTCTTCTCTCAGGGAGAGTGGCTGGTCTCGAGTCATTGGTGTGATTGACACCAAGACAAGCATGTAGGTGCTCAATAGCGAATGAGTCCACTGAACACGATCAACGAGGAGTTCTCATACTCATGTCACATGAGAACTCATAGTTGGGATAATGCAAAGTAGTCCTTTGACCTGAGGCATCATATTTGTCTAGTGGTTAGGTCCTTGATCTTTGACTATGTCAAAGTCACTCCGTCAGAGGGTGTCCATGGCAGAGTTGGGGTTAAGCCATTTAGCCATAGAGGCAAGTAAATGCGCAACAATGGATCTCTAACCTTCAAACCGTTTGAGGGAGAATACTCAATGATATGATTAAGAATCTCTGGCCAGAGTATGAATGAGATTTAGGAAGTCGTTCCAATTCACATTCAAGGTAATCATATAAGTAAATGAATCACATTGGATAGTAGACATGAATAAACTATCAAACCAAACAATGTGGTCAAGAGTATTGTATTAGTGAAAGACCGTATTGCATTGTAATCCTAAACTGAATAGGTTCTCCACCTCTTCTGATTAGCTTGGGTAACCATGACATACTGCTAGGTGTCACTCATGGTTTGTGGAAGCCCTAAACGTGTATAATCACTAAAGGGAGAATTGAAAGTAAGTTTCAATTCACAATCGATTTGAAAGAGTTCTAATCGCCCACTGCCTCGCTAAAAGGAACCTAATGGATCGTACACCGTGTAAGGTAGAGATTGAAGAAACAACGGAGATGAGTAAGGATAATTAAATGGTTTAATTATTTATGGCAAGGATTAATTAATATGTTAATTAATCAAACGAATAAAGTTCGTTAAAAGACCACGGGTTAGTTTTGGGCCTCAAGGCCCAATGGGCTTCGAACGTCAAGCCCATTGACTTAAGTTGTATGACAACTTAATGACTAAAATTCACAAAGGCCCAAATAGCCCAATAAAACCCTATGGCCGGCCATATAGATAAAGGAGTGGGTTTTGGACTTAATTACAAGTTTGCCACTCCAATGAACAAAGGTATAAATATGACTTTATAGCCAAAATTCATTTAGGGTTTCTTTTGGAGAAAAGATGAGAACACAAGCTCTCTTTTCTCTCTAAGAGGCCGGCCACCCTAGAGGATTTTAGCTAGCAATCTTACTTCCTCTAGGTCACTCATTTCTTCATCAATCTTTCCTTGGTGTGGAGACTTAGAGGTTCTCAACTTTGAGAACTTGGAGAAACCAATTCTTCTATCCAAATCCATGGAGCTAAGAAGCAAGGAATGAAGGCCCTATCTCTTGGGTGATTATCCTTTGCTTATGCAAAGAGGAATCAACAAAGGTATAAATTTCTCAACTCACTTTATTTTGACTTGAGTCTTGGTTCACCTAACTACTAGGCTTTGAATTTCATGGGTAATGTTTTGTTTTGTGTACATACAAGCATGATTCCGCCTTTAATCTGTTAATTGCATGCTATAGATGTTGCTTAAATGAACATGTTTTTCACAAAATTTCCTTCAAGTGGTATCACAGCCTAAGTCTAGTAGTTGGTGAATCCTTTTGGGTTTTGTAGTTCATAGTCTTTGATTTGAATGTTGTAATTGTTACAAGCTTTATTCTTGCTTCTTTGAATGTAAATTTTGTTAGAAAATTTGTCATCTCAAATGTTGTATATGTAGTTCATATGAGCATGAATTTTGGAGCTAAAATTTGGTGCCATGTTTTTGGGGAAATTCGGCCAAATCCAAAGGGTGGATTTTTGGGTTCTTGTTTGACTTGTTAAAAGTGTTTTAAGGTGACTTTTGGAACCCCTAAGTACCCTAGGATGTTAAGCCCCTTTTGAGTAGTGAAAATTTGAGTTTTATTGATTGAAAATGTTCATGGAGCTCTTATGGGTTTTCATGGATGTTCTTCATTGTTCTTGATGTTTTTTACCAAGAACAAAAAGTTTGGTGTTTTGATTCAAAGTTTTGATTTATTTCATAAAGTCTTTGTTTTGTGCTTTTTCAAATGTTTAAATGTGATTGAAATTTTGAAAGGTGATAGAAATGGTGATGGGTGTGTAAGAAGTACTTCTCTTACACACACACCACTTGCATGACTTTATGTCATGCACCACTTGCATGAATTTATGTCACACACCTCTTGCACCACTTGCATGACTTTATGTCAAACCTACAAATCAACACACACATCACTCCCTTCACTCTCTATAACCGGCCACCCTATTAAAATAGGGTACTTTTGGGGCTTTTATGCAATTACATAAAGTTTTGATACTTTTGTGTATTTGCACTTTGAACCCAAAAGTTTACGTTTTTACGTAAAGGCCCAAAATCACTAAAGGACAAATTGTTTTGTTCCTTTAATGAAGTTTTTCAATTTGTTGAAATTTTTGGGTTCTAGTTGTAATTACATGAAGTAGTGGACTTTTGTGTTTTTACAAAATGAGCTCAAAAGTTTAAGTTTTGCAACATAGCCCAAAAAGTTGAGGTTATTGCATTTTGGCCCAAATTAGGTTGAGAACAAAATGGTTTTGTCTCTTTAAATGAGAATTGGATTTTTATTTCATTTAGCTCCATTTAAATCAATTCTATGGATACAAAAACCAAATGACAATGTTGCATTCAAGTTTAATTAGTTAAAGCGTTAATTAATTAAAGGGTGATTATGAACCTAAGCCTACGATAATTGAGCTATGTGAAAGGCCGTCTCAAATTTGTTTGAACCATGGGAATGTGTAGATTAGATTTTGGTTGTAATCTTATATGATCAAATGTTGTAAAAGAGCATAAGCTCTTCTTTACTTTAAAGTAATTTGTTTTGATCAAATGTTGTAAAAGAGCATAAGCTCTTCTTTACTTTGAAGTATTATATACTACTAAATCAATCACATGGACCAATAGTTGTAATAGGACCAAATTGTTTTAATAAGATTAAAATGTATGTTTATATATGATGAGACCTAAAACCCTCAACCAAACCATTATTAAGTTGATAAGCGTGAAAGTGCTTTGAACACTCTTTCGTGGCCTTCCACCGTGGTAGGCTCCGATCGTTTGTGACTCGTATACCGGCTTCACCCTATCATGGGGGAGTACAAAGTGCGTGCTTACACTCAGGAAGAGTTCTACATGCATGCATGATGTTGTGAAGGTAGGCAACGAGAATAGCCAACATCATATCATTGTGAGGTTGTTCTTGAACCCCTACTCGAACTTGCATGGTGGGAATGACTTAACTAAGTGCAATGGAGCCAACATCATATCATTGTGAGGCTTCATTCTCTAGAGGCCAAATAAGATGGGTACTTGCAAGAGATGCAAATGAGTAAGCGTACTCTCTCATTATTATTAATGCTAGCCAACATCATATCATTGTGAGGTGGGCTTGGTAATAGTGAGGGATATGGAATTTAGAGGCCAAATAAGAAGCAAGGAATGAAGGCCCTATCTCTTGGGTGATTATCCTTTGCTTATGCAAAGAGGAATCAACAAAGGTATAAATTTCTCAACTCACTTTATTTTGAGTTGAGTCTTGGTTCACCTAACTACTAGGCTTTGAATTTCATGGGTAATGTTTTGTTTTGAGTGCATACAAGCATCATTCCGCCTTTAATCTGTTAATTGCATGCTATAGATGTTGCTTAAATGAACATGTTTTTCACAAAATTTCCTTCAACTTTCACTGGCCATATTCTCTGAGTCCTCAATCCGCAATAAAATCTCATAAAACTCCTGATAAGTGACACAGGAAGTCGATGTCACTATAGAACGCCATTTCTTCTTAGTACCCAACCTGAAGCGATGAAGCATCTCAACCGGATTAGCAGCAACCTCCGGATCATATCTTGACAAATCAGTGAACATCCTATAATACTCATTAGCTGACATATTTCCTTGCTTCAAATGAGTAAACTCTTGTTTCTTACGATCAATGTACTCATGAGGAATGAACCTTTTTCGAAACAACTCTTTAAACACTCCCCAGTCCGCAATCTCCGCTGGGGTCAACTGGTAAGACTCATGTCTCCACCAGGATGCAGGTTGCTCCCCTAAAAACCAGATAGTTGTCTCGACCCACCTATCAGGAGGAAGATTCCCCTGACTCTGCATCACAAGAAAGGTCTTCTCGATATGATTAAGCCATTTTTCCGCTCCCTCATGTCCTTCATTTCCTATGAAGTGGTTCAGCTTCAGATTATACACAGTCTCAAAAGGTGTCCTCTGGGGAGGACAGAATGCAGACTGAATGGCAGTAACTATAGCTTCCCCAAATTGAGCAATATCAGGGAAACTAGGCTCAGCTGAGTGACGGGGCTCTCTACGAGGCGGCATAGTTCTGACAATAGACATCACAAGGATTAGAATATTCAAGAACTATACAGGACTGCTAAACCTAGGCTCTTATACCAAACTGACACACCCCGACCGAGATTAGGGCATGCTGACCGTCATGTAAGGGTGACGTAGCCATGTGCACAGTGCGGAAGCAATTAAGATAAGAAATATACGAATAATTAAGACTGAATCTACTAGAGTGCACTAGAAAGCAGGAAGTGATAAGAGTTAGTTACAAAAGTAAATACTCCTAATCAGAGCATAAGAAGTCTAGGTGCAGTCCAGTAGGACAAGTACTAGTTATACAGTACCAGGAATGTCCTGCTATTATTTAGATATGTCAGAACCACCGAAGTCTTCTTACCCAACAACAGCAAGCTTATCTAAAACCTGGAGGGGCGCAAAACAGAAAACGTGAGTGGGCAAAAACGAATGTTTTACAAAACTATTTCTTTTATCAACATATCTAACCCCTTGCTGTAAAACATGTATAAATTTTCCCAGAATCAAGATATAGCATATACAGAAATATATATGTAAATATATCAACTCAAATCATGCTTCACATAATCATATTCATACGTATGCCATGCCAAGATATAACAGAGTAAGCAATTCAGGTAAGAATAATTTCATATAACTATAACATGCTAGCCGGAACCCTTGTGGTAGTTTGTACGGCTGAATTCATAGCTCAAAATTCAATCTAGCCGGAGTCACTACAATGACCTATACGGCACTATATTGCACAAGAGTCGGAACCAAAGGAAAAGATATGTACTACAATAATGGGTGTAATATAATTATGCTCAATGCTACTGTCACATAATAGCTGGGCAATAAATCGCTAGTCGCCTACGAGTCGGAACCACCTAAGATGCTCAATCCAGGCTTTAGCTGCTGAAAGTTCGTATCGACGAGGATTTTTGGCGAATCTCAGTATAGGTGGCTACCTCCGAGGGTATGATCCTTACCCACACTACTGTTCTTTACGTATGCTCTGATGTCGCGTGTGAAATGGGTTCATTCACAGCGCACTATTGTGTTTAAGTACTTTTAGGTTAAATTTATTCACATTTTCCACATCATTATACTTTTTGGCTTCGTCACCTTCTAGGTGTATGCCAGCACAGCTCGATTCAGAGTCCTAGTGGACATTCCGGGTTGAGGTTTGTCACAGTAGCCATAATGTATATATTGTATATTAAATATGTATTATCGTATAATTTTTTGTATAAGTTAAAAAAAAAAGTTTTATTTATTTATTTATATTTATTATGAGAGTTTCTTATTATCATTACTAGGATAAATTTTACTTGACATGTTGTTCAAAATCAAAATCAACTAGTATAGTATTAGTATAGGCAAGTGTGAAAATTGTGAAAGAATATATAAATATTTGTGATTTCATCCTTCCTCCATAAGTAGACAATAGTTACACTTACATCGTTGTTTAAATTTTTAAAACCCTCCAAACTCTCATGAATAGTGTTTTTTATCTGAGTGCAAAATTAAGAAAATTCATAATAATTATTTTAGAAGTGTAAAAAAATAAATATATAAGCGCTCGTAATGACAAGATTTACAACTTTCTTGACGAGGTTAACTCCAAAATCCGACACTATAATCCATAATCCTTATATTTATATTTAACTGTAGCTTGTCGTTTACGCTTTATTCTTCTTACCAAATTTTGTTTTTCAAATTTTGTTTTTTGAAAACATGATCTTCTAGCAGATGTAGGAAAATGAACGGTTCGGATCGTTGATATCACGTTCTGATATTTACGGTCAACTGAAATACTAGTCGATGTTATATAGTTTGTAGAGACTATAAACTTCGAGCAATATTTCTACTAACGGTAAAACTCTGAGCACAAGATTAACAATCCGAACAGTTCATATTCCTGCATCCTCTATTAGATCATGTTTTCAAAAAAGAAAATTTGAAAATAAAAAATTTTGTGCGAAAAAATGAAGCGTAAATGTAAATGACAATCAACGGTTAAATTTTTATCTATGGTTTATGAGATTCTAGCGGTGAACTTCGAACTTGAGCATTTCACGAAAGTTGTAAAGCTTGTCATTACGACCGTTTATGTATATATATGTTTTTTCACACTTATACATTAATTAAAAAAACTTAAACAATAGCCATATGATTTAATCTCACTTATGTGAGATTAAATGACACACCCCGGCCGAGATCAGGGTATGATGGTCGTCATGTGAGGGTGACGTAGCCATGTGCACAATGTGTACGCAATTAAGATAAGAAATATACGAATAATTAAGACCGAATCTACTAGAGTGCCCTAGAAAGCAGGAAGTGATAGGAGTTTGTTACAAAAGTAAATACTCCTAATCAGAGCATAAGAAGTCTAGGTGCAGTCCAGTAGGACAAGTACTTGTTATACAGTACCAGGAATGTCCTGCTATTATTTAGATATGTCAAAACCGCCGAAGTCCTCTTACCCAGCAACAGCAAGCTTATCTAAAACTTGCAGGGGCACAAAACAGAAAACGTGAGTGGGCAAAAACGAATGTTTTACAAAACTATTTCTTTTATCAACATATCTAACCCCTCGCTGTAAAACATGTATAAATTTTCCCAGAATCAAGATATAAGCATATACATAAATATATATGTAAATATATCAACTCAAATCATGTTTCACATAATCATATTCATACGTATGACATGCTAAGATATAACAGAGTAAGCAATTTAGGTAAGAATAATTTCATATAACTATAACATGCTAGCCGGAACCCTTGTGGTAGTCTGTACGGCTGAATTCATAGCTCAAAATTCAATCTAGCCGGAGTCACTACAATGACCTATACGGCACTATACTGCACAAGAGTCGGAACCAAAGGAAAAGGTCTGTACAACAATAATGGGTGTAATATAATTATGCTCAATACTACTCTCACATAATAGCTGGACGATAAATCGCTAGTCACCTACGAGTCGGAACCACCTAAGATGGTCTATACGACAGGACTGTGCACCTAAATTGGATCCAATATGAGCATATGGTGCGGGAGGTGACATAATAAACAGGCATGTGCCATATCTCTAGCTAAATCACAATCACCCTAGGTGCAGTTTTATGAGCTCAACATTATTCAATCACATATCGCACCATTCATAATTCACATAACCAAACATATCTCACCTGAGCTTACCTGAGCGTCCACAGCACCACAATTATATATATAATGCATCATATATCAATTCATATACGAAATATAAATTCATATGCATGGCATTTAAGGCATACTTTCATTTAAACACATATTTCTGGGAAAACATCAAGTATATATATATACTGAAAACCAAAAGCCCACTCACTGATATGTCGAAGGGTCGTAGCCCCCGAGTCGCCCTTGAACGCGCTCGTCCTCGGGATAAGTCTCACCTATATGCGAATTAACTATAAAAACGTTATTTAAAGCACATAGGCAAAACTAGCTAATAACTTCTCATACAATGCTCAATTTTGGTATTTGAATATGAAGGAAAAATTTTGTCCTAGCTAAGAACATGTGAGAATATTTGAACACATATGCAAACTATTAACACATTAAAGTAGGCATGCATTCAAAAACAATTCTAAAACCCATGACTTTCAAAGCCTAGTGAATGGTGAACCACAAGACTCTTTAACAACATTAAAGAGAAAGAAGGTTTTAGAGATTCATTACCCTTGAAGCTCATCCTTGTTTACACAAGGGATTCACCCAAGTTGAGGGCCTTCAAGTCACCTCCTAGCTCCTTGGATCTTCCTTGTGATTTTCTTCCTTTTGATGCTCCTTTGCTCCTTGAGGATGTGAGGAAAGGATCTCCAAAAACACCAAAGATTTGGTATCTCTAAGTCTCCACACCAAGGATAAGGTGTGAAGATGAAATGGATGACTTAGAGAAGAAAATATTGCTAGCTATATCTTCCCTAAGTGGCCGGCCTCCTTTAGAGAAAAAGAGAGAAAATGTTTCTCATCTTTGCCTCAAGAAAACCCTAATGAGGTAAAAGCTATAAAGATGCTTTTATATCTCTTTTCTTAGGTGAGTGGCAAACTTGCAATTAAGCAAAACTTACCACTCCCTCACTATGGCTGGCCTCTTTTAAGTGATTGGGCTATTTGCCCATATTTGTTTTAGTTTTCATACAACTTAAACATAATGGGCCTAGTGGACCAAACCCTTTTGGACCCCGAAGCCCAATACGAACCTTTCGTATAATTAATTAACTAATTAATTAACCTTGACCATATTTCAATTAAACCATTTAATTGCTTATCCATTTCATTTATAGTTTTTCACTTTCATCCTTACTCGGTGTACGATCCATTAGGTTCCAATTAGCGAGGCAATGGGCGATTGTTACTCTTAACGATCGATTGTGAATTGAAACTACATTTCAATTCTCCCTTTGATTAAGATTAGTGTTTGCTAATCTTCAGGGCTTCCACAAACCATGAGTGACACCTAGCAGCATGTCATGGCTACCCAAGCTAAATAGAATTGGTTGGAGAACCTATCCAGTTACAATTACAATGCAATACGGTCATTCTCTAATACAATACTCTTAATCACATTGTTTGAGTGATAGTTTGTATCATGTCTACTATCCAATGTGATACTTCTCTATATGATTCAATTGAATATGATTTGGAACATACTTCCTAAGTCATATTCGTATGCTTTGGCCAAAGGCTCCCGAATCATATCTTAGAGTATTCTCCTTCCACCATGGAAGGTTAGAGATTCCTTGTTGTGCATTCATATGCCTACATGACTAGATAGCTTGACCCCAACAATGCCGTGGACACTCTCGATGGAATGCCTTTGACATGATCAAAGATCAAGGACCTAACCATTAGACATATATGATGCCTCATGTCAAAGGACTACTTTGCATATTGCAACTTACGAGTTATTACATGACATGTATGTTCGAACTCTCTTTTGATCGTTGTTCAGTGTACTCGATTACTCTTTCAAGCACCTATGTGTTTGTCTTAGTGTCCAACACTAAATGACTTGAGACTAGTCATACTCACGCTTGAGTTGACATAACACATACTAACCTTAGCGGATTGTCAATGCCCAATTGGCAATCATATGGCTAGGAACGTTTTAGGAATGAACATAAGAAAGGTCTCTTTAATCTAACTTATTTAAATCACTTCTCTCTTAGATCAAATACATTCCTTGGATTCCCTTATTGCTTAAACACATGATACAATAAATAGTGATTAACAATAAGTTTTGCCCTTCATTAAACATATAATAGTTTAATACAATAAGTATTCCAAAAGCTATTACATCAAATGAGTGGCTTTGTGGGCATACTTCCAACAGAATATACCACAGTGACCTACACAACCTCAAGATCATTCCCAAATTTTAAACTAATTTTTCATCCACCCACGCGCCGGCGAGTGCACAGCAAGACGCGCGGCCACGCGTAGGAAACCCTAACGGAAACAATAACGGCAGTTAGGGAATTTCCGTTAAATCCTAACAGATTTCGTTAAACTTAACTGATGGCGTCAGAATATTCCGTCGTCTTCAACCTCAGACTCCGGCGACCGTCGCCGTCACCGGAAAACTGGGAATTTTTCAAATCGCTATATCTCACTCATTTTTCATCCATTTCCTACAAAATTTGCATCAAAATGAAGCTTACAACTTGAAGAACATTTCCTTACCAATTTGAAGCTCCAAAAGTCACGAAATCTCGCCGGAGAAATTCCACAAAATCCGGCCAAGCTTGAAACTCATGATCCCGATGTCTAATTTCACCCAACGAACCACTCTGAGCTTCCTTAGGACCTCCTAAAGCTTCCTAAGTCCTTAAAATTCCCTAAAAATCAACATTTTACGTGAGCATGAATAGTACCTCAAATCGTGGTTCGGATTTCACGAGTTTTCAAATGAGTTCTTACCTGAAAATCGTACCATTCAACTCGTATGGTTCTCACGAACACAATGGTGTGCTTCACACCCTCGATCTTCACACTTTCGATGGGTTTTGGGTGTAGTCCGTACAAGAGAGAAGAGAGAGAGAGTAAGTCTGAGAGAGAGAGAGTACGGGAAGGAAGAGAGAGGATGTGTGTGTGGCCTAGGATTGGTCAACAACCAAAATACATAATAACCTAATCCTAATTGGTTCCAAACAATTAGGATTTAAGAATATTGACCCAAAAACAATACTTAAACCACATCACACAATTTAACGTCCATGGGTATTTTCGTCAATTTACGTCAACAAAAATTATTTTCCGGGACGGGCTGTGACATTAAATCCTTACCATTGGATTTTAGGTAATTCCTTAAAAATTGACTCAGTAAAAGATCCACAAAATCATAAACTGTTTACCCCAAATCCCCCTCTCTAACACCACTGGAATATTGGTGACGTATCTTCGGCGCCACTGTTTTATATCGTCCAAAGCCGCACCAAAAACCGCCAAAGCTGCCCATGTCAACTTAGCTACCTTCTAGCTCATCATCTCCAAACTAGTCATGTGTTTTTACGGTTTATACTTTCAGTTTTTGGTCAGTCAATCGGTTGTTCCACATGTCGCTGCGGGTGGAAAATATGTTCGTACCTCGGAGGATAGCCGGAGATGGCCTACTGTTTCAGTGCTGTATTGCTGTCAATGATTTGATGCTCTTAAAATAGTTGGAGATCTAGTCAGTCTCTGTGAAACGGAGTATATTTCACTACGGTACAGATAAGAAAAATTAGTACAGGGAAGTGTTACCAAATTGAAACAGGCAAAACTCAGAAAATAATTCAAATTTACGCTGAATTCGCATTGTTGCAGAAAAATCTATTTGCCTTGGTGCTAATAAAGCATGGTATCTCAAATGACGTAAAACATCGGTTTCAATTGCTGATGAATAGACAACTCTGATACAACAGGAACCATTTTACATTGACAAAATTAATCAAATGGAGCACAAGCGTTCGATAGTTTCAAACAAGACCAAAATTTATTTGATTTTCAATGAGAATTAGAATGCCCGTAACCGACAATAAGTGCTAGAACATCCAATTATGCGGATCCTGTATTAGTAGTAGGATCCAACAATTCTCTAATTTGATTTTCCACGTTCTTTTTCATCCAATTATAAGGTAATCTTTCAATCACCTCTGCACCAAACGAAAAGAGGAGAGCCTTTCTCGCTGCCTCTACATCAATGCCACGTGCCTGGAAATAGAAGAGCTGGCTTTCTTCTAGGTCGCTGATTGCACATCCATGGGAACACTTGACATCATCAGCAATAATTTGAAGATTCGGTTTGACATTTACAGTTGCACGAGGTGCAAGAAGAAGACTTCTTGTCAGCTGCCCACCGTCTGTTTGCTGAGCATATCTGCAAATTAGAAGTACGGATTTTGTGAAACTATGCGTGAGCAGCTAACATGAAGAAACTAGTCAACGATACAAGTAAGAAGCCTTAAAAGTTCATTTTCTTGGTTAAGAACTAAAATATAAAGTCTAGGTTTCAAGAAAATGGGCACAAAGTGCTTTTGAGGCAAAGTTAACAAGTTCCCGGTAATCTGGGCAGTGAGATGAAAGATATTTACCTGTTAACCCTTATGTTCCCATCAAAAACAGCTTGGCCTAGAGAATGAGACACTATGCATTTGTGAAGTTGTCTGGAATAACCCCGTGGATGGTCCAGGACTACACTACTATGCAGATCGTGTGTTTGATCACCGACAGACAATTGCAGTGTTGATAACTCGGTGACTGTGTCTGGTCCCAGTTGTTGAACATGGAGATTATGCCTGCTCAATTTTCCACCAGTACTGACCTCCACAAGCTCGTATGTACTAGCTGATTCCTGAAAAGCAATCAACTTTATAAATTTGATGCAACAGGAACTGCATGATAGATAGAGGGATAGAAGTTTTTTATCAGGTATGGGACCACAGGAAGTGACCATGATAGAACCCCACTTCAACCTTAACTCAAATGCAAGATATACTAACAAGAACACTAATACAATCAAGTATTCATTCTCCATTTGCATCTGCCATATCTCAGCTTATATAGCTGGTTGCAGGCTAAAGAAATCCAACTCAACAATCAACACCTGGCTAACTAAGTGATGCCACTTGGCATCCTAACATTACCCCTCCCTTAGAAATCAACCTTGTCCTCAAGGTTTAGCTTTGAAAAGTCCAGTAGCATTCTTTTGATTATGATTTGGCAATGGATCCAACTACTATAGGTTGATCTAGAGACAATGAGCGACATAAGCCAATAGCATATACAGCAGCATTCCTATTAATTTGATGCAGCAATATGATTCCACAAGTAGTACGAAGACTGATATGTTCTTCCCTTGTAAACAAGCAACAACATATGTACTGAACTAATGAAACCGTAATTCTGTGCTTCCACCAAGAGCTTACTGCTCAAAACATTAACTCCACATTACACCCTCCCAAAAATTTGAGCAATGGTAATGACCAAAGAGTAATCGTAGAATTGCTGCACAAATCAAGTTCTGTAGAATAATTTTCATTTCGAATTCCTCTAGAGTAATTTTTACTGGCACTGCTCAATTTTACATTCCTCCCCTTTCCTGTCTTACTTGTCGTCTTCTTGGGCAGATCCAAATAACCAAGTTTTGGTGGTGGAGGAAACCCACATGCATTTCCATTAGTTTCCAAATAGGCTTCCTTATGTAGCTTATTTTCCTTGACCCCAATCTGAGCTCGGAAATGGTCACCACTTGCTCTGCTGATGATTCGGTTTCCATCAGTCACAAACAAACCCTGTTGCTTTGCCGAGTCGACAATTCCATCGCACAGCTTAATGCGTTCTGATTCTCTTATCACCCACAGGAAATGCAGTCCACTTTCTTTCAATCCCAGTGCCAACTCCTCCATCTGTTTCGCGCTCAGAGACACCATGCTTCCGAAGGAAACATACACGACCGATTTGGGTGGCTTTTCTTCCAACCATTTGGCGCATTCAATAGAATCTCCAGATGCAGTCATACAAGAAAAATGAATATTCAGAGTAACCATATACCTGAATTTTGAGCCACCACCCTTATCCCGAATACCCTTGCAATAGCACATGTCACAATTAACAAAAACACAACATCTTGAGTTTGGAATTTCCTCAAACACATTGAGTGCAAGACAAGTTTCCGCAGCAGGTCCAATAAAGGGGTCAGCTTCCTCCAAAAAATTCCTCTTTTTTGCATTAAGAACAAAATCCAACGCACAGATTGCCAGAAAATCCATTGAGTTGAATTCATAGAGATAAACAGTTCCATCCTTGTTATATGCAGTAGCATTTTCAGATTCATTTGTACAAGAAGAAATAAAGATTGTACCAATCTTGTACCTGAATATTCTTGAATGGTCCTTCCAAATCTTGTCTTTTGGTAAGCTTCCACCTTTGTCACAAATTCCTTTATGGTAGCAAAGTTGAAGAATAAGAACAACACTAGGAGAAGCATCATCTTGTACCAAAATGGTTTCAACTTTTCCAGTAGATTTCAAATTTAAGAGCCTTTGAATAGTTGTTCCTCCCTTGTCACGAATTCCCTTGCAGTAGTAGCCCATGGAACAATTGAAAACAACACAAAAACCTGAGTCCTTGCAGCTTGCCAGTAAATCTATTGACTCAAAACTGGAGAGAAAATTGGTACCACCTCTATCACAAATGCTCATATGGTACCCAAGCTTAATATCAAGAATGTAACATGAGTTCGACATTTTGTCAAACAGGTAGAGTGCACGCGAACTAGGCAATTTAGCTTGCTTGAACTCAACATTAGAAACATGAATTTTCAAAATAAAAAATTGGGATTTGCCATTCTTACAATCCAATTCAAGAACAGTCGCTGATTCCGACCTGAATGGGTAGATTTCTTCTCCAATTTCAGTAACCCAGATTTTCTTGCACCCAAATTCCAAAGTTTCATATTTAAAAATTCCTTGAATCATATCATGAGCTTCAAATTTTTCAGAAACAGAACAGGGATGAGACTTGTTACCATGATCGAGATTCTTGAGAGATTGAAGCTTGCTGATCGTCCCAACAGAAACAATCAACTGGAACCCAACCTTATTTTCAAGAATAGGCCGAGAAGAAGGTAATTCACCTTTCTTCTCCAACAATTCTGCAATAGGGAACCCAGAAACCAAAACCTTTGCAGTGCCTGTCTTGTAATCAGAATCAAGAAATGGAGGAATTTCCACCGAATCTTTAGCTAAATCGAAAACATTTTCGTTCTCCCGAGCCAAAGTTTTTCGAAAAACCCTAAAACTTTCTTGAAATTTGGGATTGGAACGAAGCGTAGCAGAATCATCATCGTGGTGTTTGCCGTAGTCAAGAACCTTCTTGAATTTCTTCAATATGGGTCGCAGACAAGGGCGAGTCTTGGGCTTGTATCTCTGACAAAACTGGGAGAAGAACTCATCAACTTTCTCTCGGGCCTGAATCTTTTCCTCATGGAAGGATTGAAGCTTGAGAACGACTTGATTCGATTTAACAACAGAGATAGAAGATGCCATTTTGGTGAACGGCAAATGCGAGCCGATATCGCATTTGTCCACAAAATCACAGTATAGTTTCTCGAATCGAGCATCAGAAGAATCTTGACGAGCTTCCATGGCGTCAAATCGCTGGATTAGCACATTGAGAGTGTCGTTAATCGCAGCAAGATGGTTCTGAGATTCCATGGCTTCCTTCATCGACGCACGATTCAAATGGCAAAAGAGAAGGGATTGAGGGATCAAGACTGGCTCAATACCAAATGATAGAACCCCACTTCAACCTTTACTCAAATGCAAGATATTCTAACAAGAACACTAATACAATCAAATATTCATTCTCCATTTGCATCTGCCATATCTCAGCTTATATAGCTGGTTGCAGGCTAAAGAAATCCAACTCAACAATTGACACCTGGCTAACTAAGTGATGCCACTTGGCATCCTAACAGACCAAAGTTGAAAGTTCATTTACAAAGTAAGATTCTAAATGTTATTCATAAACCTTACTGAGAATAAAGCGCATTACATCATGTAGAGCTTAGCAGACAAATTTATCTCAACTTTAAGTTAACGGAAAGCAATTTCACCTTCATTATGTACAAAATTTCAAAGAAAGCCAGGTATCAACAACTTTGATTGTAATCTTGCTCTTATTTAAAGTTTAAGGGTACATATTGATCCACCATACTCTGAATTTCTCAGTCTTATCGGGGCCAAATCACATTTTATAACATGTTTAATTATATCTACCTGAAGATGAAAGCTACAAATTGTTTTTTTACCCCTTATTTTGTTGAGAAATACAGCTTTTACTATGGGTCTCCTATCTTGGAATGCTTTTTTCTATTGAAACTTTAAATTTCCTCTTATGATCCTGTTCCATTATTATCGAGGACTTTCTTCTTCCTAAGGTCACTCGGAAATTGAGAGCTAAGGATAGGAAACTTTTTTATAACTCAAAATAAAAATCAAATCATAAAGGAAACTGACTGCAATGTATTTTTTCAAATAACTAGTAACAAACTTCTTTTGATATAATGAACTAGTGAACTCCTTGCACATCAACTTATAAAAAGGTTTCTCATGCACTCCGCAAGCTATCAAATGTTAAGTTGATCATGCTAAATAGATAAACCCTGATAAATTAGATGCACATCTAAATTTATAATTTATTAGTTTTTTGCCCATTGTTGTCATTGCAAAGCTAACAAAAAAAGTATTTAACTCTCATTTGTAAAATATCCTTATAGATATCCAAGCATCAGATACAAAAGTAAGCAACCCATGAAACATGTATCACAAAGAAGCAAAGAGAGAAGGAGAACAACTAACCTGATGGACCCAAGTCCACTTTATATGGGCAGCATTCAGAGATTGATTCTGAACATAGGAATGCGTAACTTTTCCTCCTTCTCCAACCACTACCTCAAAAACAGAATTTGTCCAATAACACTTGTCGCCATCCCCACCCAAGAACTCCTCAATTATACCAATCTCCCCTCCCTTCTCCACCAACACAAGCACCCTTGGATTCGCTAACGGCAGTTTATTTGACCCCTCATCACTGCCCTCGTTTGCAAAGTACCGCAGATAAACTGGAGTCTCCACACGGCATCCAGAAGGTACATAAATCACAGTTACATCTGGAGCCCCGATTCCATTAATAGACCAAAATAAGTCTCCTGGACAACTACTAGACACAAACTCAGACACCCTTTCCACAACGGTCTGTTCTGACAGCTGCTGAAAGCTACCCACATAAACCCCATCCGGCAATTCGCTCAAATTTGAGAAACTTACGACAAACCCATCAACTATAACCAGATTTGGAATTTGTGTATTTTCCAAAATGCTTGAAAAGGTCGGAGGGTGAGAGATTGGTTGGATTTGGGAGTTCTTGATGAAGGAGGTGTCAGTGAAGCGAAAGGGCTCATCTTTGCGAGACGGCCATGGGGTTGAGAGGAGGGCCTCAGAGGAAGAGTCTCTGAGATTTTGTAAAGGTAAAAGAGATGAAGTATAAGAAGAAGGTAGTGAATCTTCAAGAGCTTCAGCTAGTTGTAGAACAAAGGGGTCTGATAAGGCGAGTTGTGAAGTTGGAGAAGCTTGAGTTGAGACTCTGAGTTTTGTTTTAGGGGTTTTGGGTGTAGAAAATATAGGTACCGGAGGTCTTTGAATGTGGGTTGTGAATGATATGGCCGCCATGAACGGTAGGCTACGAATACTAAGAAAAATGCTGAATGTTGTTACTAAACAAGGGGTGGGTCGAACTTTAAAGCCAATTTTCCTAAGCCGAAAGTATGTCTCAAAGCTTGCGTAGAATCTCCTTCGTTTTCATGCCACTTCCCAGATTGTATGGATCCTGTTAAAACAGGTGAAATACTTATTTCTACATCTTCAACTACACTCTCAATTACAAAACGCAAGAAGTTACTAACCTGTCTTTCCAAAACGGAAAAGCTAACAAGCCACGAAATTGCAAGGATGAAATCTGAAATCATACAAAAATCAACTAAAAGCCGAGCCACATCTACAAAATTATACAAAGATCAATAAAAAAAAAGTATACTTCATAATTGATAAAGCTACGGCTCAAAAGACATTAATTCAATCCTTTAGTGTGTGTTTGGATGACAAATATTGCAGTGAAGAGGAAATTTAGATGTGCAATTAAGCAAATACGAAATCGTGCCAATTTTCTTTCGGGCATTCTATCGAAAACCATGGAGGCACACAAATCCTTATAAGAATATCAGAAACAACGCCTATGTAGGCAGCAATTCGAGAATTGCAACAATAAACAGCTCCACGAAATTTCGCTAAAACAACCCTTTAAATCTCATCTTAAATTTTACTCATCCAAACGTTAGCTATATTACAGTATAGGAAAATTAATTAAATCCCTAATTCCCAAATTCATATATCACAATTTAGCAACAAAAAAAAAAAAAGAAAGAAAAAAAAGAAAGAAATTGGATGACAAGAGGAAGAAGATGAAGAATTTAAACGACAAGAAGTAGGAGCCTACTATGTTCAACTGTTGGATTAGAGAGAAGAAGAAGAAGCACGTATGTACGGCTTACAAATTACAGAGCAGCGAGCAGAAAGAGGAATGGCGCGAGCCTCGAATGCCAGGCTGCAGTTACTGCCTGCTGCTTCTCTCAATCTGCTTTTGTTATCACGTAAAACGACAGCGTATGGAGTTGCTGCCGCCGACGGTCTTTCGATGCCATCCTGGCCGTTCACCAATATTTGTATTTTTTTGTTTTTTGTTGGAAAATTAGTTATTAGTTTATTTTTGTTTATGGTTTTCTTGTGGGACAAGGATGTTAGAATTTTCTATATCCTTTAAGGGTTAGGATTTAGGGTTTATAAGAGTTTTCTATATCCTTTAAGGATTAGGATTGTGCTTTAGTTTTCTATATCCTTTAAGGATTAGGGTTTTGATAAGCTCATATTTATACATATTTTACATCAAATTCTCTCGTCTTTTTTTAGTTAGTTTCTTATATTTTTGAGTTATTTACTTTGTTTTTGTATTTTATAGAATTTATCTAGCTAAGAAAATAAAATTAGCACAAGTAAGATTTTAAGTGAAAAAATTCGTAAAAATTATCTTGCTCACTTATTTGATTTTTGTAGCTTTAAAAAATAAAAATAAAATAACTAAAACTGCTTTACTGGCAGCACATGTGAGCAGCAAATGAGAGCTGGAAGTCAGAAAATAAGGGCAGTACGTGAAGAAGAGAGCAAGTGGAGCTAGGAAAGGCAGAAAAAGAAAGAATAATAAAAAGAGAGGAATAAAGGCAGCGTGGGCTGCTGATGATTCAGTGGAAAACAAAAGAAATAATAAGAAAGAAAAAGGCAGAAAGAGTGGACAAGGTGGAGTGCAGGCTGGCGCAAAGAATAAAAAGAATGGAAAGCACAACAAGAAGGGGGGAAAAAAAGAAAGCAGAAGGGACTGCTCGGGGAAAGAAGAAGGTTGCCCTTAGGCAGCTGGCAGAGGGAAGTCCACGTGCAGCGTGACAGAGAGGCACTGAGGAATACAAGAGAAGGCAGAGCTGGCGAGTGCGGAACTGGAGGGGGAGCACCAACGAGAGGAAGGAGTCGCTGCCTTGGCAGCGAGGAAGTCAGCAGCTGGCTTACGAACTGGCGAGAGGACGGAGCGCAGGACAGCTGCCTCGAGCTTAAGCACAGAGGATCACTTCCTCATTTGGTTTTATTTTTCTTAAACTCATGTTTAATTTAATTTGCTTTTCAATTATACTAAACATGTGTAATTAATTTCTGTTTAGTTAGAGGTGAATTTGAAACCATGGATAAATGTTTATTATGATTTGATTTACTCCAGTTATGAATTCTTGAACGTTGGATGTGGTTTACTTTTCTGTGTTGATTAAGAACTTGTTTATGTATGTGGGTTAAGGGTCGACACTTAATTTACATGCTTAGACTTGATGCTAGGATATAAGGGAATTTCACCTAATCGTTATGAGCTTATATTCATGAGTAGTAAAAATCGCTAGTCACGATTGTGTTTAGTAAACCCTAGGTTGGATTAACATGCGTATTCCATAGTTATGAATGCCTAGTCGATGTTTATGATTTTCATAGAAATTAATGATTCTTGCGTGTATCTCTATTATGCAATTCATGTAGGGAACTTGTAGGGAATGTTTTGGGTTGTCGTATGCAATCATCCAACCCAATAACTTGTGGAAAATCTGAAGGTTAATTTAAGCGGACCTAATTAACTTGGAGCGTTGTCATTTATTCGTTTATTGAAATCATAACTGGGAATCAAATTATATGCATATGTTCATGTGTGGATAAGGAACCCTCTAACTAACGTCTCATCATTTTAATTCTATAAAATATATTTTCTTTGAAGTTTGTTTTTAATTTCATGTTTTTGTCAATTCTGTAATTTATTTAAGTTTAATTTACTTCTCGTCAAAAAATCAATCCCCCATTTATTTTAAAGTGTTAGATTTGTTAGAAATCAATTTAGTTTTTGTTTTCTTGAGTTCTGAATTATTTTGAGTCTTTTGATTTGTTTTAGTTTATTTGTTAGTTTTATTTTGAGTGATTCTAGTTAAGTGTTTTGATTTTAGTTTAGTGTTTTAAATTTTGTTTTTACGTTTTTAATTTAATTTTACTTTGGTTAGCATCTCTAGTTAATCCCCGGCCTAGAACGATCCCTACTTACATCATTACTACAATTGTCACAAATAGGGTTTAATTTGTGCGTTAATTTATTTTCGCATCAAATTTTTGGCGCCGTTGCCGGGGATTAGCAAATTTGCTAATCCCTTGTTTATGTTTTTGTTTGTGTTTTATTTATTTATTTATTTTTTATTTATGTTTATTTTATTTTATTTTTTTATTTGTTTTTGTTTGTTATGTCTTTTACTTTTGATATTTGATTTAGTTTTCTTTCTTTGAATTTAGGTACAAATGGAGCGAGACATGGCACTTGCGACCATTCAAGCTCAATTGGCACAGCTCACTGCTCAATTGACTCATAATGCCGAACGAACCACAATGCCAAGTGTCCCTACACTTGATGTGCCCTATGGGCAAGGATATCAAAGTCCTCAATTTTCTGCCAATGAAGATGTTTGGGGATATCAAGGCTATAACCAATCAAGTGGCAACATGTTTTCCAACACTTGCAATTCAGATTGGAGAGGTAATTCAGATTATATGTGGGATGAACCTCAACAATTTCAACAAGGTGGATATTGGCAGCAAGACGAGTTCTATTCAAGACCTATGCAGCCACCACAGCATCCCCCACAACAATTCCAATCAAATCAAAGTATGCCCATGAATTATAATGAAATTCTTGAAGGACTAATTTCTGTGGCGCAGGGTTTACGAAAAGAAGAACAATTGCCGCCATCGGAAGAGTTCTATCAGTGGCCATATGAACCGTCACAGCCACCACAACAATCAACCCAATTCAATTCAGGTACATCCTTGGATAATGATACACTTAATAAGTTACTCACCTCTTTGAATCAGGGAGTAGAAAATCAAAACCAGGAGATGCAAGACCAAGTCAAAAGAGTGGACGAATTGGATATGCAAGTTGGGCAGATTGTGGAATTCATGGCACAGATTCGAGATCAAAGTGAACTCTCCAACTCAAACATTGCAAATTCAAAGGCAGAAAGTGAAATCGATGAAGTCATCACTTTGGAAGGTGACATGAAGGATGAAGCTGTCCCAGAACCATCCAAACACAGCCCGAACTTGGATGAATTGTTGCTGCAAGCAAAAGAGGAGGAGGACGACCTGGGCAGTTTAGAAGAATTCTTGCTGCAAGCTCCTCAAATCCCTATGTCATCCAACTCAGGTGAGGAAGTTCTAAATTCACTTCATTCTAACATTATTCCGCCAATTGTCCTTTTTACTTGCAGGTTTTTAAATCCCAAGGAAGAAGTGAATGAAAAATACGTTGTGGAAGCTCTTCCAGAGGTGCAAAATGAGATCCAAATTCTTGGTGTACCAAATCATGTTCCCGATGATGTTGAAACATTCAAATAGACTTGTACACCAAGAAGAACTATTCCAGAAAAAGTAGTGGCTGGAGAATATCAAGAATTCATCAAAGAAGATGTATTTGAAACTACAAAGCCTGAAGAAGTTGAGTTTGATGACACGGGACAAATCACAACCATCGTAGTAAATCTGGCCAAATTAAAAGTCCCTGAAACGTTCAAGGACGTGGTGTTTGTAATTGAGTTTGTGTCGGAGAAAGAAAGTAAGCCATCTTCTCCAATTTTAATTTTATGTTATACTAACAATCTAATTTTGATGATTCAGGCACCGTCATTAGAACTTAGACCGTTGTCGGATCATTTCAAGTACCACCGTCCGTTCAAGGATAAACCCATGCATTTGAATAATGAAGGGAGGCCTAGGAATCACCCACAATCAGATTTGCATTCCTAATCCTTTCTCTTTACTGCTTTCATTTTGTTTTGTTTATTTAGTTGTGATTTTTGTTTAAGAAAGTTAAACATAGTCTTTATTACATTAATTTACATATTTTTACATTGATATTTTTATTTTTTTATTGTTTTGCCTTAAAAAAAAAAATATATATATATATATATATATAATAATAATAAACATCCGTATAATAAAAAAAATAAAAAAATTAAAAATTAAAAAATAAAATAAAATAAAAATAAAAATAAAATAAAATAAAAAAATAAAATAACACAAAATTACTTATATTTATATATATAATTAAATAAACTTAAAAGCATAAATATTTTACAATAATATGAACTAATAGCTTTCATTGGTCGTTGGTAGGTGGTGCCTCGGAGGTCGACGGAGCCCCAGAAAGACGAAGCGCCAGAGTTGGATCATTCGGAGCCTCAATACTTGGTGCAGCTCCCGAGGACGAAGGCAACATAAACCTCGGGAGTAACGCCATAAACCGTTGATGATCACTATGAATCCGCACTTCGGACTCCTGCAGCTGATCAAGCTTCCTCTTCATGCTTGTTGAGTAATTAGTTGCGAGCATGTGCAACTCCTTATTCTCATGCCTAAGCACTCTGACCTCTTGCCGAAGACTAGCCACTTCAGCCATCAACGTCTCAACCTGACGAGTTCGTGCAAGAAGACGCTGGCCCATGTTTGATACTGAGCCTGCGCATCGGACGCTGTAGGCCAGAGAGTCCTGAACAGCCAGTTCGTCGGACCGCCTGGAAAGTATCCTAGTGTCTCTAGGAGTGAGCAGATTTCTGGCCACCACCGATGCGGTTGTTTCATTCATCATCATGGAATCCCCAACTGTAAGAGGACCATTTGGGGATATGAAGGACGGCTGCCAAATGTTGGTTGGAGAAGACATATCAATATCTTCTCCAACATTCAAGTTAAGGCGACGGTCAGAAGGGCAAGACATATTTGAAGATGTGAAGAAAAAGAAGAGGTCGAACTGATCAAGATTAAAAAAAAAAAGTACTCGGAGTGAGTGTTTACAGGAGGGAGCTTAAGTGTGATGTGGAACCGAATGAGTGCCGCTATAAAAACAAGAAATCAAAGAGGCGTTCATCAGAAATCAAAGTGGCGTCCTCTCGCAAATCGAAGAGCCGGGTTCCTTTCTCAAAAGATGGACTACGTCTCAAAAGTCGGACGCCGTTCTCAAAAGTCGGGCGTCTCTCTCAAAAGACGGAGCGGTCAGGAATCACGAGGCGAGCAGCTTTTCCAGTTTTGTCGTCGTTCGTCACGCGCACTGTCAGCTTTGCGGAAATTATGGGCAGCTTTGTTAGAAATGTTGGAAATGTGCCCTAAAGCCATTCATATGATGATACTTTACGGATATTTCACATGTTAAACTAATCTAGTTTACATATAAAAGGCAAACATTATTGTTTGAGGCGTCTCATATAAATGTTATATGCTTAAACGATAAAGTCCAAGGAATATGTGATTGGAAGAATGCAATCTAATGTAGTTAGATTAATGAGACCATTCTTTCGTAGACACATCCTAAACGTTCCTGATCATAGGATTGCCAATTGGGCATTGACAGTCCGATAAGATCAGTACGTGCTATGTCTTCTCTCAGGGAGAGTGACTAGTCTCGAGTCATTGGTGTGTGTGACATCAAGACAAGTACGTAGGTGCTCAATAGAGAATGAGTTCACTGAACACGATCAACGAGGAGTTCTCATACTCATGTCACATGAGAACTCATGTTTGGGATAATGCAAATTAGTCCTTTGACCTGAGGCATCACAGTTGTTGTCTTGTGGTTAAGTCCTTGATCTTTGATTATGCCAAAGTCACCCCATCGGGGTGTCCACGACATCATTGGGGTTAAGCCACTTAGTCATGGAGACAAGTGAATGCGCAACAAGGGATCTCTAACCTTCAATTGGCTTGAGGGAGAATACTCTATGATATGATTAAAATCTCTGGCCAGAGTATGAATGAGATTGGGGAATGCGTTCCAAATCACATTCAAGGTAATCATAAAATGCAAATGAATCACATTGGATAGTAGACATGAATAAATAAACTATCAAACCAAACAATGTGGTCAAGAGTATTAGATTAGAGAAAGACCGTATTGCATTTGTAATCCTAAACTGAATAGGTTCTCTACCTCTTCTGATTAGCTTGGGTAGCCATGATATGCTGCTAGGGGTCACTCATGGTTTGTGGAAGCCCTAAACGTGTGTAATCACTAAAGGGAGAATTGAAAGTAAGTTTCAATTCACAATCGATGTAAAATGGTTTTAATCGCCCACTGCCTCGCTAAAAGGATCCTAATGTATCGTACACCAAATAAGGTGGAGATTGAAGAAACAAAGGAGATGAATTAAATGGTTTAATTATTTATGGCAAGGATTAATTAATATGTTAATTAATCAAACGAATAAGTTCGTTAAAGACATCGGATAGTTTTTGGACCTTAAGGCCCAATGGGCCTCGAACGTCAAAGCCCATTGACTTAAGTTGTATGACAACTTAATGAATAAAGATTCACAAAGGCCCAAAAGCCCAAATCCATTTAGTGTTGAATTAGGGTTTTTGGTTCTTTAGGTCATTTAAAGAAGTGACTATATAAAGAACTTTATAACCTAAAATTCATAAGTTGTTGATTTTAGAGAAAATTGGTGAGAACACAAAGCTTCCATTTCTCTCTAAGAGGCCAACCACCTTGGGGGATATTGTCTAGCAATTCTATTTCCTCAAGGTCACTCATTTCCTCTCCAATCCAACCTTGGTGTAGAATCTTTAGAGGTTCTCAATTTTGGGAACTTGGAGAACCTATTCTTCTAACCAAATCCATGGAGCTAAGAAGCAAGGAATGAAGGCCCTATCTCTTGGGTGATTATCCTTTGCATATGCAAAGAGGAATCTACAAAGGTAAATATTTCTCAACTAACAAATTGTTGTTTTGAAGTTGAGTCAAGGTTCACCAATCTACTAGGCTTTGAATTTCATGGTAGATGTTTTGTTTTTTGAATGCATGAAAGCATGATACCGCCTTTAATTGTTAATTGCATGCTATATGATGTTATTCAAATGAACATGTTTTTCTCAAAATTTCCTTCAAGTGGTATCAGAGCCTAGGTCTAGTAGTTGGTGAATCATTTTGGGTTTTGTAGTTCATAGTTTTTTGATTTAAAAGTTGTAATATGTTACAAGCTTTATTCTTGTTTCTTTGAATGTAAATTTTGTTAGAAAATTTGTCATCTCAAATGTTGTAGATGTAGTTCATATGAGCATGAATTTTGGAGCTAAAATTTGGTGCCATGTTTTTTGGGAAATTCGGCCAAATCCAAGGGGTGATTTTTTGGGTTCATGTTTGTCTTGTTAAAATGGTTTTAAAGTGACTTTTGGAACCCCTAAGTACCCTAGGATGTTAACCCTCTTTTGAGTGATGAAAATTTGAGTTTTGGTGAGTAAAACATTCATGGAGCTATTATGAGTTTTCATGAGTGTTCTTCAATGTTCTTTAAGTTCTTGCCAAGAACAAAAAGTTTTGAAGTTTTGATTCAAAATGTTTTATGTTTTTACATAAAGTTTTGATTTAATTTTAGTGGGTGATTTTAGTGGGTGATGATTATTTGTAAAGTATTATTAATGGTTTTAATGGTAGACAAACTTTTTTAAAAGTTTGACATAAATTCAATTAATGGCTATAATGGTAGACAAACTTTTTAAAAAGTTTAACATAAATTCAAAATATTTCATCTTTACCTCACCTAACAAAACCCACTTACAAAAACTTTGTAAAAATCATTTTTTTTCTATCATGGCCGGCCACCCTAATAGAATAGGGTATTTTTGGGTCTTTTATTCAATTACATAAAGTTTTGATACTTTTGTGTATTTGCACTTTGGCCCAAAAGTTTACGTTTTTACGTTAAGGCCCAAAAACGTTAAAGGACAAATTGTTTTGCTCCTTTAATGAAGTTTTTTGTATTTGTTGAAATTTTTGGGTTCTAGTTGTAATTACATGAAGTAGTGGACTTTTGTGTTTTTACAAAGTGACCCCAAAAGTTTGTGTTTCGCAATATAGCCCAAAAAGTTGTGGTTATTGCATGATGGCCCAAATTAAGTAGGGAACAAAAATTGTTTTGTCTCTTTAAATGAGAATTGGATTTTCATTTCATTTAGCTCCATTTAAATCAATTTTATGGATACAAAAACCAAATGAAAATGTTGCATTCAATTTAATTAATTAAAGTGTTGATTAATTAAAGGGTGATTATGAACCTAAGCCTACGATAATTGAGCTATGTGAAAGGCCGTTTCAAATTTGTTTGAACCATGGGAATGTGTAGATTAATTTTGGTTGTAATTTGATTTGATCAAATGTTGTAAAAGAGCATAAGCTCTTCTTTACTTTAAAGTAATTTGAATTATGCAAATGTTGTAAAGAGCATAAGCTCTCTTTTACTTTGAAGTACTTCTTTCTTGCTTTATTTGATATGCATGAAAATGAAGTAGTTGGGTCCAACGCCCCTAAGACAACACGCCTTAATGTGATTAAACGCGTAACTAAAATCAATCTCCATCCCTAGTCCGAGATTCAACACTAGGCTCGTGTTGAATCTAAACAAAGGTTCATAGTCATCCTAAGGCCCTAAGGCAACTATATAGTCCATCAAATGAATGCAAACCTTATGTTAGTAGTATCATATACTCTTGCTTTAAAAACCGTTTTATAAGTATAGTGGGAGTATTATATACAACTACATTGAATCAAATGGACCAATAGTTGTAATAGGACCAAAATTGTTTTAATAAAGATTAAAATGAATATGTTTATGTGATGAGACCTAAAACCCTCAACCAAACCATTATTAAGTTGAAAAGCGTGAGAGTGCTTAGAACACTCTTCCGTGGCCTTCCACCGTGGTAGCTCCAATCGTTTATGACTTGTACACCGGCTTCACCCTATCATGGGGGAGTACAAAGTGCATGCTTATACTCAGGAGGAGTCTATATACATACTTGATGAGGTTAGTGTAGGCAACGAGGATGGCCAATATCATATCATTGTGAGGCTATTCTTGAACCCCTTCACGAACTAAGCATGGTGGGAATGACTTAACTAAGTGCAATGGAGCCAATATCATATCATTGTGAGGCAACATTCTCTAGAGGCCAAATTGATGGGTACTTGCATTAGTTGCAAATGAGTAAGTGTACTCTCTCATTATTATTAATGCTAGCCAATATCATATCATTGTGAGGTGGGCTTGGTAATAGTGAGTCTCCCATAACCTACTAAGAGTTTCCTCAAAAAACTCTCGAATTCCAATGAGGGATATGGAATTTGCCAAAAATAGTGGGTGGTGCTATTTGATTTAAAGACCCGAATCAAATGGCTTAAAATCAATCAATTTATATTCGTTATGTATTTGTTTACCAATATATTTGCAAACGCTATCCAAAACTTGACAAAGAAAATCCGAATGTTTTAGTTTCCGGACTTGGTAACACAATCCCAAAGATTGTCTTAAATGGATTGTGCATGTACCTAAGAAGTCTCATCCTCACAATCTTCCTATTGATAATGTATCATTGGAAGAACATGTTAGAAATGTCTATCATGAAGAGGACAACACAAACAACCAATGCTTATTCCTTCGTTATATGAACAAAGGAACTTAAGAAGATTAGCATAAAGACAAGGACACTTTTAGTGCCATAATTCTTCACTTACAAATTGTTGTATGAAGAAATAAGAGTTGCCTTGAACAACTCTTGAAAGTTTGTAATTATGTTTAGAACATAATGGTTGGTTGACAAAAATAGTCCATCAACATGGACTTATGATGATTTTGAATCATTGAGTGTTGAAGTGATAAACCACTTAACGAGACGGAAACTAGGCTAGGACTTCACCTTTATGTCCCTATCCTAATGGTTCACTAAGTTTATTGTAAACTATGTAGTGAACAATAACCAAACACTCTCCAAAATGTTTGATGTGTATAACACAATTGAAAAAGGTTTCAAGAGAGATAGTGGGAGTTTAGGGACCATGACTATTGTAGTCAAAGGAGAAGTCAAATGACGAAGATAAAATTAACTCCAAGGGAACAAACTTTCTTTATGAAAGGATGGACATTGGAAGGGGTATTTGCAAGAAATGTCTTGCAAATGTCAAGAACACACCTTTCGAAGGTGTTGTAAATTGTTCTTGAATAGTTCAAAACAGTTGGTTCTTCTACTTGAATGCATGATTCCGTATTAGTAACTATGTTTTACAATCGTTGTAAAAGTGTGGCTAATAAGAAGTAGAAGATTAATGAGAGAAGAGAAAGTACTTCACATTCGAAACGTGAATAAAATATAGATCTCTGCGAAAGCAGATGGTACTAACTTCCTCATATAAACTACCAAAGAAATTGGAAAAACCAAAGATTGTCTTTACATTCCAATTTTAAGGAACTTAATTTCGTCACTATAATAGAGATGGATGAATGTTTTGTTTGACAAAACATTGTTCTTTATTAATCAATGATTGGATTATAGTAATCTAATTGATTGTCTCTATAGTAGAGATGATATGGTAGCGTTAACTGTTTAGAATATAATGATGCTTAAAACCCAAAAGGTTGCAAGATAGTGGCAATTGTCCACAACATAATACTACTCATGTTGTATGACATTCACCGAAGATCACTCTCGGTTGGACTATAGTTTATTATGAATAAACACAAGTCCGAATACTTTGCAAAAGGTTTCAAAGAATTCAAGAAATGTAAGTTGATGAGTAAGACGTCTAAAGTACTTACCTCCTTAGATTTGATCCAAGGAAAGGTAACACTTTAGATGAGTTTCCTTGAAAGATATCAAGGAAATTAGCATCATAAGATAAATGATTTTCTCCATTAGGAGAAGAACGAACTTGAATAAGATTTAGTTCGTTGGATATTATCAATTACCCATATATAGGATATATATGCTTCTAAGACAATATGATTGTCAATTAGAAGATCTTCCAAAATTTTCATAACTCCATAGGATGTAGTTGGAAAGAAAGACAAATCTTAATCATGTTAAGATTTGGGGTTGTGTGCTAATAAGCAATATTTGTTTAAAAATTATCTTGTGGATATCCTTAAATTAACCTTTGGATATCACTTCTATAAACCAACCAACAAATGTTGTTTGTTGAGTAGTTCATTGTAATCCTACAATGTGATTTGCCTTAGAGCAAATGAACTAGGAATAGAACTCAAAAGAATGGGTTCTTTGAGAGACAAGATGATAATCAACAAATATAACAACCTAGTTCCTATCCCACAAGCTCCAAGGTAGTCAAGAAGGATTTATAAACCTTCTCAGTTGAATGGTTTGAACTTTATGACTACAGTGAGTGTATATACGATATATACTCAAGGAAATGGTAAAGTACCATTTGACCCGAAATAATGAAACCTTCATAGCTAATTGGTAGCTTAAGGTGACTACAATCAAAGAGAATGGTTGACTTTGAAGGAACCATCTTTGACGTAGTCTTAGTTTCAATTAATTCGAAGATTGCTAGCTACAACTAAATGGTGATTCAATGTTTGGACATGATATAGGTTTCCGAAACCATTATTAAGATAGTCTTGATAATTTATGTCTAAAACTATGAATCACAAAACATGTAAGTTGTAGAGATCCAACCATCATGGATCTTAGCAAGCTAGTGGGAGCCATAAGCGTCTTATGAGAGAAAGATCAAAATTGTTTGATTTCTCATATAGATGTAAATGAATCTTTTGTTTACTAGGTTTACAAAAGATTAGTGGGAGTTAATCATATTCCTAAATTTGAATATATGTATGATATATTAATTTTGGAAATGAAAAGAATACTTCATTGTTAAAGTTATGACTTTAAAACTTTCTATAATGATAAAATGTATATGGGAGACATAGTCTATATACATGGGATGGAAATCTATAATGATAGATTTTAGGATATAATTGGATTATATCATGCCCTAATAATAGACAAAAGGTTGCTAGGAAGTTTCTCATATGATGATAAACTTTAATAAGAAGAACAACTCTAGTGAGACTAGGAGGTAGCTCTTCTCAAAGGGAACGTACCCTTTGACTCCCAAAGAAATAATGCGTAAATCGAATCCTTTATGCATACGCAGAAAGGTGATTTATGTATTTCATATTGTATGAAAAACATTGATATGAGTTGTACCTAGAAAGGTACAAGGCGATATCAGTGCAAGCCCAGGATCAGAACCATGGCAACTGTCAAGTAAATCCTTAAGTATTTAAGAAATACTAAAGGATAGGTTCCTCGAAGAATGAGGAAGAATTAGAGTAACGTAATGGAAGCGTAAATGTATTAGATTGTGAATCTAATCCATCATTGGATGTTTCTTCATTATGAATGAAGAGATAAACAGATATCTCTTTATTATGACTAAAGAGATATTTGGATGGAAACATTAAAGTAATGACTTTAGTGTGTTCCATTATGAATGCAAAATATATTGCCATATAGAAGTTTACAACAATGTTGTTTGGATGGGAAAGTTCATTTATGAACTCTCTATTCGGTTCCAACCAGAAAGTGTATCTAGTGTACTGACACTACGACACTAATGGGGCGATAGCTCAAGCCTGGGAATCAAGGTCTCATCAAGATCCGAACTCATATGAGAGACTGAACCACATGATTGGGAATCATGTATAATGGTGACGTCGATATTCTCAAGGTTGCTTCTATGGATAACATATAGATATCCATTTCCTAGGCCTACTATTCAGCCATTTAGGAAATGACTACAGAAGAGGAATCATAACAGATGACCAAGCTGATTGGCTCTAGTGCAAGTGGGAGATTGTTGGAAATGTGCCCTAAAGCCATTCATATGATGATACTTTACGGATATTTCACATGTTAAACTAATCTAGTTTACATATAAAAGGCAAACATTATTGTTTGAGGCGTCTCATATAAATGTTATATGCTTAAACGATAAAGTCCAAGGAATATGTGATTGGAAGAATGCAATCTAATGTAGTTAGATTAATGAGACCATTCTTTCGTAGACACATCCTAAACGTTCCTGATCATAGGATTGCCAATTGGGCATTGACAGTCCGATAAGATCAGTACGTGCTATGTCTTCTCTCAAGGAGAGTGACTAGTCTCGAGTCATTGGTGTGTGTGACATCAAGACAAGTACGTAGGTGCTCAATAGAGAATGAGTTCACTGAACACGATCAACGAGGAGTTCTCATACTCATGTCACATGAGAACTCATGTTTGGGATAATGCAAATTAGTCCTTTGACCTGAGGCATCACAGTTGTTGTCTTGTGGTTAAGTCCTTGATCTTTGATTATGCCAAAGTCACCCCATCGGGGTGTCCACGACATCATTGGGGTTAAGCCACTTAGTCATGGAGACAAGTGAATGCGCAACAAGGGATCTCTAACCTTCAATTGGCTTGAGGGAGAATACTCTATGATATGATTAAAATCTCTGGCCAGAGTATGAATGAGATTGGGGAATGCGTTCCAAATCACATTCAAGGTAATCATAAAATGCAAATGAATCACATTGGATAGTAGACATGAATAAATAAACTATCAAACCAAACAATGTGGTCAAGAGTATTAGATTAGAGAAAGACCGTATTGCATTTGTAATCCTAAACTGAATAGGTTCTCTACCTCTTCTGATTAGCTTGGGTAGCCATGATATGCTGCTAGGGGTCACTCATGGTTTGTGGAAGCCCTAAACGTGTGTAATCACTAAAGGGAGAATTGAAAGTAAGTTTCAATTCACAATCGATGTAAAATGGTTTTAATCGCCCACTGCCTCGCTAAAAGGAACATAATGTATCGTACACCAAATAAGGTGGAGATTGAAGAAACAAAGGAGATGAATTAAATGGTTTAATTATTTATGGCAAGGATTAATTAATATGTTAATTAATCAAACGAATAAGTTCGTTAAAGACATCGGGATAGTTTTTGGACCTTAAGGCCCAATGGGCTTCGAACGTCAAAGCCCATTGACTTAAGTTGTATGACAACTTAATGAATAAAGATTCACAAAGGCCCAAAAGCCCAAATCCATTTAGTGTTGAATTAGGGTTTTTGGTTCTTTAGGTCATTTAAAGAAGTGACTATATAAAGAACTTTATAACCTAAAATTCATAAGTTGTTGATTTTAGAGAAAATTGGTGAGAACACAAAGCTTCCATTTCTCTCTAAGAGGCCAACCACCTTGGGGGATATTGTCTAGCAATTCTATTTCCTCAAGGTCACTCATTTCCTCTCCAATCCAACCTTGGTGTAGAATCTTTAGAGGTTCTCAATTTTGGGAACTTGGAGAACCTATTCTTCTAACCAAATCCATGGAGCTAAGAAGCAAGGAATGAAGGCTCTATCTCTTGGGTGATTATCCTTTGCATATGCAAAGAGGAATCTACAAAGGTAAATATTTCTCAACTAACAAATTGTTGTTTTGAAGTTGAGTCAAGGTTCACCAATCTAGTAGGCTTTGAATTTCATGGTAGATGTTTTGATTTTTGAATGCATGAAAGCATGATTCCGCCTTTAATTGTTAATTGCATGCTATATGATGTTATTCAAATGAACATGTTTTTCTCAAAATTTCCTTCAAGAAAGCGCGTAACTTGTACTGTTCATCCATCCACCGGCTGCCGACAGGGGTAAAGGAACAGTTTTGGTTGTGAAGAATCATTCCTATAAACGTCTACCTTCGCCATCCATTGCAAAGGCAACCCCCCTCAGCACTTCTTCATCTCCGAAAATGCATTCCCAACAAAGCCTCTCGAGTTACTCTGTGTTTCTCATTCCCTGGGATACCTTTGCAAACAAGTCATCAAGAGCTAGAGTATTCCATATCATGAAGGTTGAAAGCAAGAGTATCTCATATCATGCTTTCTCCCTGTCCTTTTCCTTGTCTTTGTGACAAGGAGAAAGCGAGCAATCAGCCAGCACTCGGTGTCAATCTTCCGATCTAAGAACCGACTGCCTGGAAATCCTTCCTGATTGCTTACCTAGCATTGCTCTCGAGTGCTCATCTTCAACTGCTGATGTACTTCCGAAGAAGACGCCACATCTGCCTGGAGAACAGATATGGCAAGTGAAAATGATACCTTGAAGCATGTGGAGACAAGGTGCTACTTCATCTTCAAGATCAAGTCTCATTTTCCTTGCTAAGAAGTTCCCCAGCCCAGTTCAAGAATACACCTGTGGAACGATACTTCTTCAAAAGCAAAAGTATCTCATATCATCAGAGTCAAAGGCAAAGATATCTCATGGCATGCTTTTCCTTTACCCTTGCTCTTGGCTACGGGACAAGGAGAAAGAAGGCAATCGGTCGGCACTTGGACAGATTGAACAAAGAAACAGACCACCACCTCTACCTCGTGCCTACCTGCCGTGCAGAAGAAACAAGCAGAGAAGAATGCAGCCTGCAGACTCAATCAACCCGGCAGAAGGAGTCCGAGTTGAAACCTAGAGCTCGAGAAGCTTCAACAACATATGGACGCATCAGTCACCACCACCAATCAAGTCTCATTTTCCTTGCTAAGAAGTTCCTTAGGCCAGTTCGAGTTCAAAGCTGTGGAATGTCAACAAGCACGACCAATGATCACTTATTAGTTCTATTCATTGTCTTTTATCGTCATTTTCAATTTTTCGTTTGCATTTTCTACATTTTCTTGTGTTACTTAACTGAATTATTTCTTTTCTTTGCAGGAACTTTTGGTTATTTCCACCCTTGAAGTTGATTGCAGAATTTTAGCTTGGGGGGTCATCGCTTGATTTTACTGCAAATTAGGGAAGTTTTCAGTCCTATTGCTTTATTTTGTTTCTTTATATTTATTTATTTTATTTTTATTTGCATTTTATTATATTTTCTGACATTGGGGACAATGTCTAGTTTAAGTGTGGGGGTAAATAAATGACCAAATTGAAAATTTTTGTACCTTCGACTTTGAACTGGTTTCATTTGTTTCCATGTTATTGCTTTGTTTTCTTAATTAGTTTTGTGTTATTAAAAAAAAATATATATATATCGGAAAATTTAAAAATATCCAAAAATATTTCCTTGTTTTCCTTATTGTTTTGAATTAGATTTTTTGTTAGTTTCCCGACCCAATGATATAATTGGATAAAATTTGAACCATGATGATCAAGAACTTAGTTAACATGTGTTGTGTGAAATTCCTAATTCTCGTGTTAGTTTTGTACATATTTGATCATCTTTGAAAAACTAAACGCACATAGCCTTGTTGATGTGAAACTAAAGCATGATTTAAAGCTCCATATGTGAATTTAGTGACCATGTACATCCTATGTGAGTTTTTGAGCCTATTGAAAGTGTGTGCATTTTTCATACACTCCTATTCTTTCATGTGTGATGAACTTATGTGAGATACTTCTCTAGAACTTGCATAACGATCTTTCGAAATATTTTTCATTGATTGCATGAACTTGAAAATGATAGAGGCATTAGGTTTACCACCATGGCCCAAATAACCTTGTTTCCCAAAGAAAAATGATATCATTAGATTGCCAATTTGAGCCGTATTTGTGAGCCTTTTATTTCTTATCACCAGATATGTCTACCCTTATGCCTGAAATTTTTTTCCTTACCCTTTCCAAGCAAGCTAATGAGTAATGTGAAATTGTCTTATGAGAAGTGTTTGTGAAGTACTCGGAGGGTGTTTGGCAAAAGAATAAGTGTGGGGGTTTTTATTTGCATTATATTTATTTATTTTATTTTTATTTGCATTTTATTATATTTTCTGACATTGGGGACAATGTCTAGTTTAAGTGTGGGGGTAAATAAATGACCAAATTGAAAATTTTTGTACCTTCGACTTTGAACTGGTTTCATTTGTTTCCATGTTATTGCTTTGTTTTCTTAATTAGTTTTGTGTTATTAAAAAAAAAAAAAATATATCGGAAAATTTAAAAAAATCCAAAAATATTTCCTTGTTTTCCTTATTGTTTTGAATTAGATTTTTTGTTAGTTTCCCGACCCAATGATATAATTGGATAAAATTTGAACCATGATGATCAAGAACTTAGTTAACATGTGTTGTGTGAAATTCCTAATTCTCGTGTTAGTTTTGTACATATTTGATCATCTTTGAAAAACTAAACGCACATAGCCTTGTTGATGTGAAACTAAAGCATGATTTAAAGCTCCATATGTGAATTTAGTGACCATGTACATCCTATGTGAGTTTTTGAGCCTATTGAAAGTGTGTGCATTTTTCATACACTCCTATTCTTTCATGTGTGATGAACTTATGTGAGATACTTCTCTAGAACTTGCATAACGATCTTTCGAAATATTTGTCATTGATTGCATGAACTTGAAAATGATAGAGGCATTAGGTTTACCACCATGGCCCAAATAACCTTGTTTCCCAAAGAAAAATGATATCATTAGATTGCCAATTTGAGCCGTATTTGTGAGTCTTTTATTTCTTATCACCAGATATGTCTACCCTTATGCCTGAAATTTTTTTCCTTACCCTTTCCAAGCAAGCTAATGAGTAATGTGAAATTGTCTTATGAGAAGTGTTTGTGAAGTACTCGGAGGGTGTTTGGCAAAAGAATAAGTGTGGGGGTTTTTCATATTTGTTTCTTCTTGAAAAAAAAAAAAAAAAAAAAAAAAAGTTTGTTTACGAAGAAAATAAAAAGTGTTTAAAGTTTCAGTTTAAGTTTGTGGTTGGAGGTGACTGGAAGAATAGCTGGAAAGCTTGAGTTCTTATAAATCTAAACAAAAGAATTGCTTGCAATGTAGCTTGGAACTTGTGTTTACCTATTCTTTCGTTTCAATAACCCTCGCCCTAAACCTCATTACATCCAATAAAAGTCCTCTTGATTTAAGTTTTGCAATTATGATTGTGGAGAAGTGATCTTTATGCAAGCTTATGGTAGAACTTTCACATTTGATTCTTTGAGCGAAACACATTAAAACTAAACACATGTGTGATTAAGTGTATATCCAGTGAGAAGGTCGCTAGTTGCATATGGTGATTTTAAAAAAATAAAAATTTGAAATTGCATTAGCATGGCTATCTCACACACTACACTTCAAGGATGATTCAAAGATTACTGCTAATATTTGAATAAGGAAAATGAACTTGGATTAGCTTGTTTGGTGTTAGCTATGGTTCTTGATGATTTGTGTTCTCGAATGAAATTCTATGAGGGTCACATAGGGGGAAGCTAATAATTTTCATGTTATTACTTTTTCTGTTTTCTCTGTTTTGCTCGAGGACTAGCAAAAGCTAAGTGTGGGGGTATTTGATAAGCTCATATTTATACATATTTTACATCAAATTCTCTCGTCTTTTCTTAGTTAGTTTCTTATATTTTTGAGTTATTTACTTTGTTTTTGTATTTTATAAAATTTATCTAGCTAAGAAAATAAAATTAGCACAAGTAAGATTTTAAGTGAAAAAATTCGTAAAAATTATCTTGCTCACTTATTTGATTTTTGTAGCTTTAAAAAATAAAAATAAAATAACTAAAACTGCTTTACTGGCAGCACATGTGAGCAGCAAATGAGAGCTGGAAGTCAGAAAATAAGGGCAGTACGTGAAGAAGAGAGCAAGTGGAGCTAGGAAAGGCAGAAAAAGAAAGAATAATAAAAAGAGAGGAATAAAGGCAGCGTGGGCTGCTGATGATTCAGTGGAAAACAAAAGAAATAATAAGAAAGAAAAAGGCAGAAAGAGTGGACAAGGTGGAGTGCAGGCTGGCGCAAAGAATAAAAAGAATGGAAAGCACAGCAAGAAGGGGGGGAAAAACAGAAAGCAGAAGGGACTGCTCGGGGAAAGAAGAAGGTTGCCCTTAGGCAGCTGGCAGAGGGAAGTCCACGTGCAGCATGACAGAGAGGCACTGAGGAATACAAGAGAAGGCAGAGCTGGCGAGTGCGGAACTGGAGGGGGAGCACCAAAGAGAGGAAGGAGTCGCTGCCTTGGCAGCGAGGAAGTCAGCAGCTGGCTTACGAACTGGCGAGAGGACGGAGCGCAGGACAGCTGCCTCGAGCTTAAGCACAGAGGATCACTTCCTCATTTGGTTTTATTTTTCTTAAACTCATGTTTAATTTAATTTGCTTTTCAATTATACTAAACATGTGTAATTAATTTCTGTTTAGTTAGAGGTGAATTTGAAACCATGGATAAATGTTTATTATGATTTGATTTACTCCAGTTATGAATTCTTGAACGTTGGATGTGGTTTACTTTTCTGTGTTGATTAAGAACTTGTTTATGTATGTGGGTTAAGGGTCGACTGATAAGCTCATATTTATATATATTTTACATCAAATTCTCTTGTCTTTTGTTAGTTATTTCCTCATATTTTTGTGCTATTTACTTTATTTTTGTGTTTTATAGAATTTATCTAGCTAAGAAAATAAAAATAGCACTAGTGAGGTTTTAAGTAATAAATTCGTTAAAACAACCTTACCCACTATATTTGGTTAATAAATTTGTTCCCTTTCTGTTTGAAAGTGCTGACCATGGTTATGGTAGGGACTCAAGTAGTAAAGATGGCAGTAAATTGGAGAGGATTATTTTAAGCAATGGAACATTTTAATGCGCCTGGCAATGAGAAGGCAGCTGGCAAAGGAAGGTGCAGAAATAAAAGAATAAAAGAGGAGCACTGAGAAAGAAAAATGACAGCAAAAAGGAAAGAATAAAAAAAGGAATAAAGAAATAAAAAGGGGTGGAAAGCTGTAAAGAAAAGAAAGCAGGTCAGCTGCCTTGTTTCGCTGGCAGTGTGGATAGACAGCGGGGAAAAGGCAAAGCTGCCAGAAGGAGCGAGAAACAGGAGAACTACAAGAGGGGGGAGACGGGGAGCTCATACCAAGCGGGGGGAGTGGTGGAAGCAGCGAGCTGCCTTAGGTAGATAGAAAGGAAAGCGCAAGAAACAGCAGCGCGAGAAGCAGGGGGAGGAGCGAATAGCAGACGGACAGCAAGCTGCCCTTGGTAGCTTGGAGAGAGGAAGACAGTCAGCACAGCGCGGAACGAGGAAGTAACCAGAAGCAGAAGCTGACGCGAGAGAGAGCTGCCAGGGAGCGCAGGAAGGCAGCGTGAAGACGCGGAACTTGGCAGCTGGCGGTGGAAGGCGCTGCCTTGAGGCGCACGGAAAAGGAGGTCAGACGAGGTAAAAGGGGGAACTTGGGGAAGGCGCACGGAACTGGAGAGGGGAGCTGCCTTACAGGAGAGAAGGCGCTGCCTTAGGAAGCGGGAAAGAGAGGGGACTGCAGAAATTATGAGACGAGGAGGGCAGCAGAGCTGCCTCATGCAGAACGACGTGGAAGGAACTCATACTACAACAGCTGCCTTGCGCAGCTAGAAGGGGGAGAGTCCCTGACGCAAAACCAGAGAAATATAAGAGCTTAAGCACAGAGAAAGGCTTCCTCATTTGTTTTCTTAAACTCATGTTTAATTTAATTTGCTTTTCAATTATATTAAACATGTGTAATTAATTTTTGTTTAGTTAGAGGGGAATTTGAAACCATGGATAAATGTTTATTATGATTTGATTTACTCCAGTTATGAATTCTTGAACGTTGGATGTGGTTTATTTTTCTGATTTGATTAAGAACTTGTTTATGTATGTGGGTTGAGGGTCGACACTTAATTTGCATGCTTAGACTTGATGCTAGGATATAAGGGAATTTCACCTAATCGTTATGAACTTATATTCATGAGTAGTAAAAATCGCTAGTCACGATTGTGTTTAGTAAACCCTAGGTTGGATTAACATGCGTATTCCATAGTTATGAATGCCTAGTCGATGTTTATGATTTCCATTAAACTTAATGATCTTTGATATCTCTCTCTATCATGCGTATTCCATAGTTAGGGAACTTGATTAGAATAATTTGGTTGTGATGCATATCCCATCCAATTCAATGAATCTAGGGAAATCTGAAGGTTAATTTAAGCGGACCTAATTAACTTGGAGCATTGTCATTTATTCGTTTGTTGAAATCATAACTGGGAATCAAATTGTATGCATATATTCATGTGTGGATAAGGAACCCTCTAACTAACGTCTCATCATTCTATAAAATATATTTTCTTTGAAGTTTGTTTTTAAGTTTCTGTTTTAAATTCAATTTCGTTAAAAATCAATCCCCCATTTATTTTAAAGTGTTAAATTTGTTAGAAATCAATTTAGTTTGTGTTTTCTAGAGTCTTGAATTATTTTGAGTCTTTTGATTTGTTTTAGATTATTTGTTAGTTTTATTTTGAGTTATTCTAGTTAAGTGTTTTGAGTCTAGTTTAGTGTTTTAAATTTTGTTTTTACGTTTTTAATTTAATTTTACTTTGGTTAGCATCCCTAGTTAATCCCCGGCCTAGAACGATCCCTACTTACATCATTACTACAATTGTCACAAATAGGGTTTAATTTGTGCGTTAATTTATTTTCGCATCATCGACACTTAATTTACATGCTTAGACTTGATGCTAGGATATAAGGGAATTTCACCTAATCGTTATGAGCTTATATTCATGAGTAGTAAAAATCGCTAGTCACGATTGTGTTTAGTAAACCCTAGGTTGGATTAACATGCGTATTCCATAGTTATGAATGCCTAGTCGATGTTTATGATTTTCATAGAAATTAATGATTCTTGCGTGTATCTCTATTATGCAATTCATGTAGGGAACTTGTAGGGAATGTTTTGGGTTGTCGTATGCAATCATCCAACCCAATAACTTGTGGAAAATCTGAAGGTTAATTTAAGCGGACCTAATAAACTTGGAGCGTTGTCATTTATTCGTTTATTGAAATCATAACTGGGAATCAAATTATATGCATATGTTCATGTGTGGATAAGGAACCCTCTAACTAACGTCTCATCATTTTAATTCTATAAAATATATTTTCTTTGAAGTTTGTTTTTAATTTCATGTTTTTGTCAATTCTGTAATTTATTTAAGTTTAATTTACTTCTCGTCAAAAAATCAATCCCCCATTTATTTTAAAGTGTTAGATTTGTTAGAAATCAATTTAGTTTTTGTTTTCTTGAGTTCTGAATTATTTTGAGTCTTTTGATTTGTTTTAGTTTATTTGTTAGTTTTATTTTGAGTGATTCTAGTTAAGTGTTTTGATTTTAGTTTAGTGTTTTAAATTTTGTTTTTACGTTTTTAATTTAATTTTACTGTGGTTAGCATCCCTAGTTAATCCCCGGCCTAGAACGATCCCTACTTACATCATTACTACAATTGTCACAAATAGGGTTTAATTTGTGCGTTAATTTATTTTCGCATCAGGTTTGCTTTAGTTTTCACTATATATAATAGTGCTTGTATTAGTTTGTTTTAACAAGTCAGTCACGATGTAGTCTCTTGGGATTATGTAGCCGTTTCGGCATTCAGTTTGTTTAATAATGTTCTTATTATTTTGTAATCTTGTTCGTTGCGCACTCTGATATTCAACTTGGTATCAGAGCAGGTTTGATCTTTCGGGATTTAATCTGCTTCGGGTTGGTATCTGTTTGCTTGTTTCCGTTGTCATTCGTGTTCATATTGTTAGTTGGTATTGATTGTTTGCAAGAAGAAAAAAATTGTTCGTTCATTTTTTGTTTTTTGTCCCGTGACTCTGCTTCTGCACCTTTGAACGCCGCAGCCTACAGGAGTATCCTCAAGTCTGTATTGCTGCAAAGGAAAAAAGAGGAAAAAGTAGAATGGAATGAAAAAAGAAGGAAAAATAGGAAGAAACAAGAAAAAAATTGGCTGCTTGTTTGAGGCCCATGTGGGCAAAGAGAAAAAAAAAGTTTGGTTGGATTTTTTGTTTGTTTGTTCGGAAGTTGGCGTTGGCATCGGCATCGGCATCGACATTGGCATCGGCATCGGTATGGGCATTGGCATCGGCATCGGCATTGGTAATGGCATTAGCGCTGGAATTTGGAGTCTTGCATCCGCATCTACTTGTTGGCAAACTCATGACGTGTACCGCCATGAGTTTGACGGGGGGTGTTGGCAAATTAGTTATTAGTTTATTTTTGTTTATGGTTTTCTTGTGGGACAAGGATGTTAGAATTTTCTATATCCTTTAAGGGTTAGGATTTAGGGTTTATTAGAGTTTTCTATATCCTTTAAGGATTAGGATTGTGCTTTAGTTTTCTATATCCTTTAAGGATTAGGGTTCGCTTTAGTTTTCACTATATATAATAGTGCTTGTCTTAGTTAGTTTTAACAAGTCAGTCACGATGTAATCTCTTAGGATTATGTAGCCGTTTCGGCATTCAGTTTGTTTAATAATGTTCTTATTATTTTGTAATCTTGTTCGTTGCGCACTCTGATATTCAACTTTTTTAATTATTTTATTTTTTAATTGTTCCAAACCAAGTCGGAACGACGTGGTCTTCTCTGTGCTACACCCACATAAGAGCGGGTTTAGTATTGTTACCGAATCAAAACTTCCGTATCAATTACTGTATCAAACTTTTAGTTTGGCAAAATCTATTACCATTACCATACCAAATATTCAATATACCAAAATTCGGTATGCCAAATAGTTCGGTTGACATAGTATGATTTGTTAAACATATATATTTATAGCAGGTTAGACATAATTATGGCATGGTAACTGACAACATCATCTTGTTTGAAGACATGTTTGTGCCGCTTGGCAATGGTGAACCCAATTATTTTTTACTTACAACATTCACATAGCACATACTCCTTCCATATTACAATAAGGTTTATAAACCGAATTAACCTTAAAACAAAACCAATTACAAAGAGAGAACATGAGTTACTGAAGGGTTTCTTTTCTTTCTTTTTGTTTTTTTTTTTTTCCTGTCATTAGTTAGGTCAAGTGGGGGGAATCGAACCAAACAAATATTATCGATAATATTATAAATATATATATAATTATATGTTATAAAATTTATAAATTCTATATTATTATATTTTTCGATACATTACGGTAATATCGTGGTAATGGCATTGAATACCAAAATCGTACCATAAGATTTTGGTTCAATACAATACCGTGCATTACCGATTGACACAAAATTGGTATGGTACGGTTGTCAATTCGGTTAGTACAATAATTTGGTAATAAAATCCACCCCTAGACCCCAAATGAAAAAGAACAGGGTCACCATTAGTTCTGTTGATGCACAAAATCAGCGAGACTTTGGAACAACGTAAAGTGTCAAGTTTATGACTTTTGCTCGGTTGCCGGTCACATAGTGAGGATAATATGTAAATAGATAGAGATAGTGAAGCAAACACAAGATGTACGTGGTTCACCCTAAGTTTGGCTACATTCACGGAGTGGATGAGTTCTCATTAATATTGAAGGGTTTACACAAATACATAGGTTCAAACATAATCATAATTATTGGATTCTAATGACTAGTTTAAGTACAATAATGGCATTCCCCTTAATTGTAGGAGAATGGTCTTCTTTTATAATTGAGGAGAGTCTCCGTCTTTCATCCGTGGTCGATGTGGGACTCTAGGAGCTTTATTCTGACGTTGACACGTGTCATATTATGATTGATCTCCTGGGTGGAGGGAAACTCTTATGTTTCGGCAAGGATGCCTCAACATGAACCTTCAGTGAGTCCTTGAAGGTATGAAGTTAACTGGTATTTGGTAGTTTCGAGATTGGTCAAGTATGGTACAAACAGTGCTCTCCTAAGTTCCCGAGTGAGGAAAGCTTCTAGGTTGGGAACTTGAAAAATTCAAGTCACTAAGTATCGAAATGCCGAAATGTAGTAGCATTTAGTGTGAGTCCCCCAAGTTTCCAAGCGAAGAGGATAGCCGAAGGAGGTGGCCTGATATTCTTGAGTCATTGAAGAAAAAAAAACTTCAAAAATTCTCTCCTCCTTTTGTTTTTTTTTTTTTTTTTTTTTTTGATATAGCCCAAGTATATATATTTTTTCTTAAGCCTAATTTCTTCTTTCTTTTTGGTGAGAAAAGAAAATGTGGTTGAAGCTTTTTCCTTTGGGCCCATATCTTGAGTGGTTGAAACTTTGTAAGTGAAATTTTTTAATTGAAACTTTGTAGGTGAAGATTTTTGGTTGAAACCTTGTAGGTGAAGTTTGTTTTGAACCACATAAATAGACATTGCTTCCACACTTTTGAGCAAGAGAGTGGAAAGACTTTTTTTTTTTTTTTTTTTTTGTAGTTAAGCAAATTGTGGGGAGCTTCCTCCCTTCAAAGTGTGGGAAGCTCAACCATTCTAAGTGTGGGAAGCTTCCTCTCCTCAAAGTGTGGGAAGGTTCCTTCCCTCAAACTGTGGGAAGCTCCCGCCCTTCAAGGGTGTGGGAAGCTCTACCCTTCAAAGTGTGGGAAGCATTTTATAGGACTCCATAAATTGATTTTGTTTCCGCAAGAATGTGGAAGGCAATCTACATGTTGTAGTTATCTCCTATGTGTTGAAGCTTTGTTGACCTTCTCCAAATGTCATAGTTAATAATCAATTAATTACTTAATTAATAATTAACAATTAATTAAATATTTAGTAATTTTCGAAATAATTATTAATTAATTAATTTCGGATTATATTTTTTTTTTTGGTAGTTTTTTTTTGACAGATTTTTTTTAACTAGTAAAAAATGTGAAAGAGACCACATAAATTGATTTTGCTTCCACACTTGCAATCTACATGTTGTAGTAGTTGAAAGTTTGGAGGAACCATATAAATAGATTTTGCTTCCACACTCTTGAGTTACGTGCTGTAGTAGTTGAAAGTTCGGAGGAACCATATGATATGATTTTGCTTCCACACTCTTGAGTAAGAGTGTGGAAGGCAATTTACATGTTGTAGTAGTTGAAAGTTCGGAGGAACCATATAAATAGATTTTGCTTCCACACTCTTGAGTAAGAGTGTGGAAGGCAATCTATATGTTGTAGTAGTTGAAAGTTCGGAGGAACCATATAAATAGATTTTGCTTCCACACTCTTGAACAAGAGTGTGGAAGGCTTTGTTGAGTTTGTATATGCCTTTTTCGAGTTGTAAGGCTTGAAAAGTTTTTACTTGAAAATTTTCGACTGCTTATGAATGCTAAGAATCCACAAGTGTAGGTTGTACTGTTCTTCCCTAGTTGATGAAAAAAAGGTAAGTTCTTTCATCACCTAGTTAGTGAGAAGAGTAATGAGTTACTGAGGAAAAATTGTTTATTAAAGTGCTAGTTGTATCTTCTACCACCTGGTTGGTGGTACGAAGGTGAGTTCATTCGTTACCTAGTTGGTAAGAAAAGTGGCAAGTTGCTGAATCTCAACATTGTTTATTAAAGGACTAGTTGTGCTCTTCATCACCTAGTTGGTGATACGAAGGTGAGTTCCTTCATAACCTGGTTGATAAGAAAAGTGGCAAGTTGCCAAAACTCAAAATTGTTTATTAGAGTATTGGTTGTGCTCTTCATCACCTAGTCTGATATGAAGGTGAGTTTCTTCATCACCTGATTGGTAAGAAGAGTGGCAAGTTGCCGAAACTCAAAATTGTTTCTTAGAACTAGTTGTACTCTTCATCACCTGATTGGTGATACAAAGATGAGTGTCTTCATCACCTGGTTGGTGGAAAGAACGATGAGTTGTCGAGGCACATTGTAGCACGTACCGAAAGGAAAAAATGTATGTTGATACCCTTTCGTAGCTCAGTTGGCTTATGTATGAATGTTTTGAAGGGTATGAACTTTATGTTGATTGACATGAGTGATGTTTATGACATGAGTGATGTTCATCACATGCATGTTGTTTATGAATGTTTTGTCATGCATGAAGGAATTCATTGTTTGGATATTTGAACCGGGTTGGTTATACCACTTAGTTTCACTTACTTGGTGTTGAAGTATGTATGTTGAAGCTCTAAGTTAGAGTATAGAGGTAGGTTAGAGGTAGACCAAGTGTTCTAGCATTAGGACTACAAAAGACTTAGACGAAGTTGTCTGAATTGCCTTTTCATGAAATATTTGTCGAATGGCATGTGTTACAAAGGATGCCAAACAATTTAAGGTCAAAACATTTGTAATGTGTATGCCTTTCTATGATAGCCTTTTTCTTCAGTACCAGTCCTCCACTTTGAAAAAGCGATGCTTGACCCCATGGTCATAACAGTTGAAGGTACGCTCACCCCTAATTGTATTGATACGAACTTTTATTCCTCTTGTTGTAATAAGCTTGCTAAGAGTAAAAAAAATTTCCTCTTGCCAAAAGGCGAATAAGCTTGGTCACCTGGCAGGTTGCTAAGTGGGGCCACGAAGGGATGCAATGAGTGTCTGGATGGCCAAAACCTTTTCACTTGGTAGAACTTGACATTCACTCCCCATTAGTTGATAAGGGTTTACCATATAAGGATTCCTTTGGTATGTCCTGAAGGAAATTTTGTGAAAAACATGTTCATTTGAATAACATCATATAGCATGCAATTAACAATTAAAGGCGGAATCATGCTTTCATGCATTCAAAAACAAAACATCTACCATGAAATTCAAAGCCTAGTAGATTGGTGAACCTTGACTCAACTTAAAAACAACAATTTGTTAGTTGAGAAATATTTACCTTTGTAGATTCCTCTTTGCATATGCAAAGGATAATCACCCAAGAGATAGGGCCTTCATTCCTTGCTTCTTAGCTCCATGGATTTGGTTAGAAGAATAGGTTCTCCAAGTTCCCAAAATTGAGAACCTCTAAAGATTCTACACCAAGGTTGGATTGGAGAGGAAATGAGTGACCTTGAGGAAATAGAATTGCTAGACAATATCCCCCAAGGTGGTTGGCCTCTTAGAGAGAAATGGAAGCTTTGTGTTCTCACCAATTTTCTCTAAAATCAACAACTTATGAATTTTAGGTTATAAAGTTCTTTATATAGTCACTTCTTTAAATGACCTAAAGAACCAAAAACCCTAATTCAACACTAAATGGATTTGGGCTTTTGGGCCTTTGTGAATCTTTATTCATTAAGTTGTCATACAACTTAAGTCAATGGGCTTTGACGTTCGAAGCCCATTGGGCCTTAAGGTCCAAAACTATCCCGAGGTCTTTAACGAACTTATTCGTTTGATTAATTAACATATTAATTAATCCTTGCCATAAATAATTAAACCATTTAATTCATCTCCTTTGTTTCTTCAATCTCCACCTTATTTGGTGTACGATACATTAGGTTCCTTTTAGCGAGGCAGTGGGCGATTAAAACCATTTTACATCGATTGTGAATTGAAACTTACTTTCAATTCTCCCTTTAGTGATTACACACGTTTAGGGCTTCCACAAACCATGAGTGACACCTAGCAGCATATCATGGCTACCCAAGCTAATCAGAAGAGGTAGAGAACCTATTCAGTTTAGGATTACAAATGCAATACGGTATTTCTCTAATCTAATACTCTTGACCACATTGTTTGGTTTGATAGTTTATTTATTCATGTCTACTATCCAATGTGATTCATTTGCATTTTATGATTACCTTGAATGTGATTTGGAACGCATTCCCCAATCTCATTCATACTCTGGCCAGAGATTTTAATCATATCATAGAGTATTCTCCCTCAAGCCAATTGAAGGTTAGAGATCCCTTGTTGCGCATTCACTTGTCTCCATGACTAAGTGGCTTAACCCCAATGATGTCGTGGACACCCCGATGGGGTGACTTTGGCATAATCAAAGATCAAGGACTTAACCACAAGACAACAACTGTGATGCCTCAGGTCAAAGGACTAATTTGCATTATCCCAAACATGAGTTCTCATGTGACATGAGTATGAGAACTCCTCGTTGATCGTGTTCAGTGAACTCATTCTCTATTGAGCACCTACGTACTTGTCTTGATGTCACACACACCAATGACTCGAGACTAGTCACTCTCCCTGAGAGAAGACATAGCACGTACTGATCTTATCGGACTGTCAATGCCCAATTGGCAATCCTATGATCAGGAACGTTTAGGAAGTGTCTACGAAAGAATGGTCTCATTAATCTAACTACATTAGATTGCATTCTTCCAATCACATATTCCTTGGACTTTATCGTTTAAGCATATAACATTTATATGAGACGCCTCAAACAATAATGTTTGCCTTTTATATGTAAACTAGATTAGTTTAACATGTGAAATATCCGTAAAGTATCATCATATGAATGGCTTTAGGGCACATTTCCAACATGTCCTTGCCTCGACAAAGGCATGATTATAAGCTTGCCTCATCACCTCATAGTAAGTCTTCCAAATGTTAGCATTGATCATGTACTTGAAAAAGCATTAATGCATGCCTACCGTGAAAACCCTGAGTGTTGTTTTGTCATCTACCTCGGCGCAACGAGAGTATTCGTGGTTGAATGGACTAGCATATTCATGCAATGACTCGTTTGATTTCTGACGAATGGTGTATAACTCATCAGCAGAGTGTAAGCGATTAGCTTGGAAGATGTGTTAAGCCACAAAGAGTTTCTTTAGCTCAGCGAAGGAATCAACCATATTAGGTTGAAGACGACAATACTAATTAAGAGCTCCACTAGAGAGAGATGAAGGAAAAATGAGAGATTGTTCCTCATCAATGTGTCTCTGGTATGCCATGGTGGATTCAAAAAGGTGGATATGTTCAATTGGATCTTCCCTCCCAATATATGATTGCAAGCCAAGCTTCTGTTTTGTTTCTCTTTGTAGATGGGTGTAGAAGATTCTCCTTGTCAAAGGGCCTGGCCTTGGCTAATTCCAGTCAGGTATCCTGGCTTTATGCTTGACCTTCAGCTTGTTCACTTCCTCAAAGAGCTGCAGGATAAGGGGTTCCTGAGTAGAGTCAGGCATCATTAAAGCTATTTTTTTTTTGTAAGTTTCCATCATTTCTTGAAAGTAAGGAAGATCAGTCAAAGACATGTGGCATTTCCTTGGACTCAACATACTGGTTGTCAGAATGTGCCTCTTGAAAGTTCCCTGAGTCTTTTACACCTTTTTGTTGCCCTAAGGCTTGTCGTTCATTTCCTAGATTGGGGGCTGGCTTGGTTTGTGGTAAGGGAACAAGTCCTTCAATGATCCTTGGGTCATTGATCATTGAGCCTATATGGATAGGTTTTTGTCGACACTACCTCAAGAAGTCTCGACAGTCACGGTAAATAGCTTTTGACCCTTCCATTCCTTATGCAAAGAGATGTCTTCCTCTGTTTCTCTTGCTTTGATTTAAAACAGCTGGGTTGAGAGAAGTCTCGTGTTGATCAATATCCTGGTAAGAAGGTTGTTCCTCGTTAAGAAAGCCCATGTTGAAGACATGTGAACCTTTGCATTGGAGGGTAGCCATATGGTGATCTATAGTCACATGGGTGAAGGGCTCATGAGACCGAGTTTGTCTAGCCTTATGGAGTATCTTGAAGAGCTTCTTATAATGTTCTTGAAGGATCTCGTTCCTGATCGTTATTTTGTTGTTTTCAGCTTCAAGCTCTTCGACCTTAGCTTGAAGAGCAAACTTTTTTCTTTCCTTCCTTCGCTACCTCACACTAGGCACGAGGGGGGTGTCGTTCTGGGTACTGTGGCTTCCTTCGCTCCCCATGTTGGAGAGGGATGCCTGACCAAAAGAGAGGGGATAGACAATGGAAACCATCTTGAAGAAGCTAGTGAGAGTAGGAATAAATGTCGTTCCCACAGACATCGCCAAATGTTGATGCACAAAATCAACGAGACTTTGGAACAACGTAAAGTGTCAAGTTTGTGACCTTCACTTGGTTGCTACGGTCACCTAGTGAGGATAATATGTAAAGAAAGAGATCGGGAAGCAAACACAAGATGTACATGGTTCACCCTAAGTTTGGCTACGTCCACGGAGTAGAGGAGTTCTCATTAATAGTGAAGGGTTTACACAAATACATAGGTTCAAGCATAATCATCATTAGTGGATTCTAATGACTAGTTTAAGTACAATAATGACATTCCCCTTAATTGTAGAAGAATGGTCTTCTTTTATAGTTGAGGAAAGTCTCTGGCTTTCATCTGCAGTCGATGTGGGACTCTATGAGCTTTCTTATGACATTGACACATGTTGTATTATGATTGACCTCCTGGGTGGAGGAAAACTCTTGTGCTTCGACAAAGGTGCCTTAGCATGAACCTTTCAGTGGGTCTTTGAAGGTATGAAGTTGACCGATGCTTGGTAGTTTCGAGATTGGTCAAGTATGGTACAAACAAGTTCAGTACTTTTTTCCCAGTTCAGTTTAGTTTAACTCATAAAAGAAAACCTTATTTTTGATTCAATCTGTCCGAATACAGGTGCGAGACGTTACTATTATATTCAAACTATAACACAGGAATGTGTTTTTAGTAAGATAATCTAAAAGTAGACACCACGTGACTCGTATACCGAAAAATAACTTACGTGATGCTTATACACTGTTATCGTAGCATCTTGTGCCTGTTGGCATCACAATTCCCCTGCAAGTGTTGGTACTCTTTGTCAATTTAAAAATATTGTTAAAAGCATTGAGTAGGCTTTAGACTCTTTTATATGAGTTTGTTTGTTATTATCAGGCATGTCACTGTTGGTTAAGACCAAGGTATAAAATATCGATGATATCGGAAATATCGGTAGTCCAAAAACACGGAAATTTCGATGGAAATATCGGGATATTATCGATATCGATAAAAATTGAATAAAAACCACGGAAATTGTAAGAAAAACTTGGAAATTTTTATTGAAACTTTGCAGGATGTTTATTTAGTCAATTATCTATTAGTTTATCACAAAAAATTGGAAGGAAATGCATTACATGATGGATTTAACTGATTTAAGTTGATTATATAGCGAGTTGGCAAACATTGTGAGTGTAGAAAATATGTAGTAATTAATGAAAGAAGTTTAAACACACCATAATCATTTATATATAATGAATTAGTACAATATTTTACACTTTATATTTTGCATGGTAAGATACATGAGTGACTTAGTACCACATAGAGTTTCTATGAGGTTTAAAATTTTCACTATCTTCATCATCTCTATGTGTAGAGTAAGTGTATTGTGAAGAGTAGTCAGTGATAAGCTCATATTTATATATATTTTACATCAAATTCTCTTGTCTTTTGTTAGTTATTTCCTCATATTTTTGTGCTATTTACTTTGTTTTGGTGTTTTATAGAATTTATCTAGCTAAGAAAATAAAAATAGCATAAGTGTGATTTTATGTAATAAATTCGTCAATGTAGATTAGCTTTTAAATTAAATAATATATATATCTATAATAATAATAATGATTCATGATGATGTTTGAAACATCATCATGGTTTGTTTTGTAAAGAAAATAATATAAAAAAAAATGATAAAAAGAATAAAGGAACTTTCGGCATTTGGGGGATTGGTGCCTGGGAGTAAAGAAAGATAAGAAAAAAAAATAAAGAAAAGACAAGTGGAGAAGGGTAGCATGCAGAAACGAAAAAGAAGCAGAAAACATAATAAAAGGAAAAGAAATTGGACAAAGGAAGAAAAAGGTGAGGGCTGCCTTCCTGGCAGCTAGAGAGAACCAAGAGGAGGAGCTGCCCTTGGCAGCTGGCGAGAGAAGAGACGCAGGGAGAAGCCTCGGGAAGGAAGAAACAGGCGAGGACGAAGGCAGCCAGTGAGGGAAAGGTCAGACGAGGACGCAAGTCAGAGACGCAGGGCAGAAAAAAAAACAGAAGGGCAAAGCTGCCTTTGCAGCTGACTGTGCGCAGATGGAGGTTGGCTGCTTGGCAGAAAGGAGGCTGCCATAAAAGAATAGAGACGCGAGAGGGAGAGACTGACGGCTGGCAGAAACTTGGAAGCTGCCATTGGCAGCTTAAGAAGGTCAGCGCACACGGAAATAACAGGGAGGAACTCGTGGACAGTGAGGGCAGAGCAAAGTTTCACTGCAATCCTCTCTCGGTTAATTCGTTCCAAACTCGTTTGGTTTTATTTTTCCAAAACTCATGTTTAATTTAATTTGCTTTTCAATTATATTAAACATGTGTACTTAATTTCTATTTAGTTAGAGGCGAATTTGAAACCTTGGATTTATGTTTATTATGATTTGATTTACTCCAGTTATGATTTCTTGAACGTTGGATGTGGTTTATTTTTCTGTGTTGATTAATAACTTGTTTATGTATGTGGGTTAAGGGTCGACACTTAATTTGCATGCTTAAACTTGATGCTAGGATATAAGGGAATTTCACCTAATCGTTATGAACTTATATTCATGAGTAGTAAAAATCGCTAGTCACGATTGTGTTTAATAAACCCTAGGTTGGATTAACATGCATATTCCATAGTTATGAATGCCTAGTCGATGTTTATGATTTTCATTGAACTTAATGATCTTTGATATGTCTCTCTATCATGCGTATTCCATAGTTAGGGAACTTGATAAGAATAATTTGGTTGTGATGCGTATCCCGTCCAATTCAATGAATATAGGGAAATCTGAAGGTTAATTTAAGCGGACCTAATTAACTTGGAGCGTTGTCATTTATTCGTTTGTTGAAGTCATAACTGGGAATCAAATTATATGCATTTATTCATGTGTGGATAAGGACCCCTCTAACTAACGTCTTATCATTTTAATTCTATAAAATATATTTTCTTTGAAATTTGTTTTTAAGTTTCTGTTTTAAATTCATTTTCGTCAAAAATCAATCCCCCGTTTATTTTAAAGTGTTAGGTTTGTTAGAAATTAATTTAGTTTGTGTTTTCTTGAGTTTTGAATTATTTTGAGTCTTTTGATTTGTTTTAGTTTATTTGTTAGTTTTATTTTGAGTGATTCTAGTTAAGTGCTTTGATTTTAATTTAGTGTTTTAAATTTTGTTTTTACGTTTTTAATTTTATTTTATTTTGGTTAGCATCCCTAGTTAATCCCCGGTTAGAACGATCCCTACTTATCCATATACTACAATTGTCACAAATAGGGTTTAAATTTGTGCGTTAGTTAAATTTCGCATCAAATTTTTGGCGCCGTTGCCGGGGATTAGCAAATTTGCTAATCCCTTGTTTATGTTTTTGTTTTTGTTTTACTTTTTATCTTATTTTATTTTATTTTATTTTATTTGTTTTTGTTTGTTATGTTTTTTTTTAACTTTTGATATTTGATTTAGTTTTCTTTGATTTTAGGTACAATGGAGCGAGACATGGCACTCGAATCCATTCAAGCTCAATTGGCACAACTCACTGCTCAATTGACTCATAATGCCGAACGGACCACAATGCCAAGTGTCCCTACACTTGATGTGCCCTATGGGCAAGGATATCAAACTCATCAATATCCCCAATTTTCTGCAAATGAAGATGTTTGGGGATATCAAGGCCATAACCAATCAAGGGGCAACATGTTTTCCAACGCTTATAATTCGGATTGGAGAAGTAATTCAGAGTATATGTGGGATGAACCTCAACAATTTCAACAAGGTGGATATTGGCAGCAAGACGAGTTCTATTCAAGACCTATGCAGCCACCACAGCATCCCCCACAGCAATTTCAATCGAATTCAAGTATGCCCATTAATTATAATGAAATTCTTGATGGACTCATTTCTTTGGCGCAGGGTTCACAAAATCAAGCTGATGAGACTCACCAAGCAGAATATTGGCAGCCATCGGAGGAGTACTATCAATGGCCATATGAACCACCACAGCCTCCACCACAATCTCCCCAACCAAATTCAGGTACGTCCTCGGATAATGACATTTTGAATAAGTTACTAACCTCTTTGACCCAGGACGTAGAAAATCGAAACATGGAGATGCAAAATAAAGCCAACAAGGTGGATGCTTTGGAGGAGCAAGTTGGGCAGATTATGGAATTCATGGCACAGATTCGAGATCAAGGTGACATGGAGGATGAAGTTGTCCCAGAACCATCCAAACAGAGCCCGAACATGGATGAATTGCCAATTCAAGAAGAAGATGAGGATGACGACTTGGGCAGTTTAGAAGAATTCTTATCGCAAACCCCCCAAGTCCTTATGTCATCCAACTCAGGTGAGGAGGTTCTAAGTTCAATTCATTCTAACATCGTTCCACCAAATGTCCTTTTTCCTTGCAGGTTTTTAAATCCCAAGGAAGAAGTGAATGAAAAAGAAGTTGTGGAAGCTCTTCCAGAGGTGAAAAGTGATATCCAAACTCTTGGTGCACCAAATCATGTTCCCGATGACGTTGAAACATTCAAAGAGATTTCTACACCAAGAAGAGGGATTCCAGAAAATGAGGTAGCCGGAGAATTTGTTGAACTTATCAAAGAAGCTGTGCATGAGACAATCAAGCCCAAAGAAATTGAGTTTGATGACACGGGACAAGCCACAACCATCATAGTAAACCTGGCCAAGTTCAAAGTCCCTGAAACGTTTAAAGACGTAGTGTTCGTCATAGAGTTTGTATCGGAACAAGATAGTAAGCCATTTTCTCCATTTTTAATTTTGTTTTTTACTAACAATCTAATTGTGATGATTCAGGCACCCACTCTAGAACTTAGACCGTTGTCGGATCATTTCAAGTACCACCGTCCGTTCAAAGATAAACCCATGCATTTGAATAATGAAGGGAGGCCTAGGAATCACCCACAATCAGATTTGCATTCCTAATCCCTTCTCTTTACTGAATTTATTTTACTTTGTTTAGTTCTTTCATTGTTTGTTTGCTCTTGTGTGAATTTATTTTACGTTGATTTTTTTTATTTTACGTTGATTTTATTTTGTTTTGTTTATTTAGTTGTGATTTTTGTTTAGAAAGATTAAACTTAGTTTTTTTTTACTTTGATTTACTTATTTTACATTTATATAAAATGAAAAATGAAAAAAAAAATGAAAATAATAATAATAATAATAATAATAAACATCACATAATTAAAAAAAAAAAAAAAAAAAAAAAAAAAAAAAAAAAAAACAAAACAGAAATACTTATATTTATATTTATAATTAAATAAATTTTAAAGCATAAATATTTTACAATAAATTAAACTAATAGTTTTCATTGGTCATTGGTAGGTGGTGCCTCGGAGGTCGATGGAGCCCCTGAAAGACGAAGCGCCAGAGCTGGATCATTCGGAGTCTCAATATTTGGTGCTGCTCCCGAGGACGAAGGCAACACAAACCTCGGGAGTAACGTCATAAACCGTTGATGATCACTCTGAATCCGCACTTCGGACTCCTGCAGCTGATCAAGCTTCCTCTTCATGCTTGTGGAGTAATTGGTTGCGAGCATGTGCAAATCCCTGTTCTCATGCCTGAGCACTCTGACCTCCTGCCGAAGACTAGCCACTTCAGCCATCAACGACTCCACCTGACGGGTTCGTGCAAGAAGGCGCTGGCCCATGTTTGATACGGAGCCTGCGCATCGGACGCTGTAGGCCATAGAGTCCTGAACAGCCAGTTCGTCGGACCGCCTGGAAAGTATCCTAGTGTCTCTAGGAGTGAGCAGATTTCTGGCCACCACCGATGCGGTTGTTTCGTTCATCATCATGGAATCCCCAACTGTAAGAGGACCATTTGGGGATATGAAGGACGGCTGCCAAATGTTGGTTGGAGAAGATATATCACTATCTTCCCCAACATTCAAGTTAAGGCGACGGTCAGAGGGGCAAGACATATTTGAAGGTGTTGAGAATGAAGAGTCGGACTGATCAAGATTAAAAGAAATGCAAGGAGGAAGTGTTTAAAGGAGGAAGTGTTTACAGGAGGGAGTGTTTACAGGGGGAGCTTAAGTGTGTTGTGGAACAAAAATGAGCGTTCTTATAAGAAGAAGAAATCGTTGAGGCATCACTCAGTAGTCGAAGAGGCGCCCTCTCGCAAATCGAAGAGCCGGGCTCCTTTCTCAAAAGCCGGATTCTTTTCTCAAAAGCGGCGTCGCCGTTCTCAAAAGTCGGTTCCTTTCTCAAAAGTCGGACGCCGCTCTCTCAAAATTCGGGCGTCTTTATCAAAAGCCGGAGCGGTCAGGAATCACGAGGCGAACAGTTTTTCCAATTTTGTCGTCACTCGTCACGCGCGCTGTCAGCTTTGCGCAAATTACGGGTGGCTTTTTCAGAAAGCGCGTGACTTGTACTGTTCATCCATCCACCGGCTGCCGACAGGGGTAAAAGAATAGTTTCGGTTGTGAAGAAAAGACCTATAAACGTCTACCTTCGCATCCATTGCAAAGGCAAACTCTCTCAGCACTTCTTCATCTCCGAATATTTTTCATCTCCGAAAATGCCTTTCCATCAAACCCTCTCGAGTTTCTCTGTGTTTCTCATTCCTTGGGATACCTTTCCAAATAAATCATCTAGAGCTAGAGTATTTCATATCATGAAGGTTGAAAGCAAGAGTATCTCATATCACGCTTTCTCCCTGTCCTTGTCCTTGTCTTTGTGATAAGGAGAAAGCGGGCAATCAGCCAGCACTCGGTGTCAATCTTCCAATCTAAGAACCGACTGCCTGGAAATCCTTCCTGATTGCTTACCTAGCATTGCTTACCTAGCATTGCTCTCGAGTGCTCTTCTTCAACCGCTGATGTACCTCCGAAGAAGTCGCCACATCTGCCTGGAGAACAGCCAAGGCAAGTGAAAATGTTACTTGAAGCATGTGGAGACAAGGTGCTGCTTCATCTTCAAGATCAAGTCTCATTTTCCTTGCTAAGAAGTTCCCCAGCCCAGTTCAAGCATACATCTGTGGAACGATACTTCTTCAAAAGCAAAAGTATCCCATATCATCAGAGTCAGAGGCAAAGATTTCTCATGGCATGCTTTTCCTTTACCCTTGCTCTCGGCTACGGGGCAAGGTGAAAGAAAGGCAATCGGTCGGCACTTGGACAGATTGAACAAAGAAGCAGACCACCACCTATTCCTCGTGCCTACCTGCCATGCAGAAGAACAAAAAGAGAAGAATGTAGCCTGCAGACTCAATCAACCCGGCAGAAGGAGTCTGAGTTGAAACCAAGAGCTCGAGAAGCCTCAACAACACCACCAATCAAGTCTCATTTTCCTTGCTAAGAAGTTCCGAGGCCAGTTCAAGTTCAAAGCTGTGGAAAGTCACCAAACAGGACCAATGTTCATTTATTAGTTTTATTCATTATCTTTTATTTTCATTTTCAATTTTTCGTTTGTTTTCTTTTATATTTTCTTGCGTGCGTAACTGATTTATTTCTTTTCTTTGCAGGAGCTTTTGGTTATTTCCACCCTTGAGGTTGATTGCAGAATTTAAGCTTCGGGGTCATCGCTTGATTTTACTGCAAATTAGGGAAGTTTTCAGTCCTATTGCTTTATTTTGTTTCTTTGTATTTATTTATTTTATTTTTATTTGCATTTTATTATATTTTCTGACATTGGGGACAATGTCTAGTTTAAGTGTGGGGGTAAAGAGTATAAAAATGACCAAATTGAAAATTTTTGTACCTTCGACTTTGAACTGGTTTCATTTGTTTCCATGTTATTGCTTTGTTTTCTTAATTAGTTTTGTTTTATTAAAAAAAAAAAAAAAAAAATCGGAAAATTTAAAAAATCCAAAAATATTTCCTTGTTTTCCTTATTGATTTGAATTAGATTTTTGTTAGTTTCCCGACCCAATGATATAATTGGATAAAATTTGAACCATGATGATCAAGAATCTAGTTAACATGTGTTGTGTGAAATTCCTAATTCTCGTGTTAGTTTGTACATATTTGAATCATCTTTGAAAAACTAAACGCACATAGCCTTGTTGATGTGAAATTAAAGCATGATTTAAATATCCATATGTGAATTTAGTGACCATATATATCCTATGTGAGTTTTTGAGCCTATTGAAAGTGTGTGCATTTTTCATACACTCCTATCCTTTCATGTGTGATGAACTTATGTGAGATACATCTCTAGAACTTGCATAACGATCTTTCGAAATTTTTTGTCATTGATTGCATGAACTTGAAAATGATAGAGGCATTAGGTTTACCACCATGGCCCAAATAACCTTGTTTCCCAAAGAAAAATGATATCATTAGATTGCCAATTTGAGCCGTGTTTGTTGAGCCTTTTATTTCTTATCACCAGATATGTCTACCCTTATACCTGAAACATTTTTTTCCTTACCCTTTCCAAGCGAGCAATGCAAGATTATCTTATGTGAATGTTTGTGAAGTACTTTGAGGGTGTTTGGCAAAAGAATAAGTGTGGGGGTTTTTCATATTTGTTTCTGTTTGAAAAAAAAAAAAAAAAAAAAAAAAAAAAAAAAAAAAAAAAAGAGAAAAAAAGAAAAAGAAAGATTGTATACAAAGAAAATAAAAAGTTTTTAAATTTTCAGTTTATGGGTGTGGTTGGAGATGTCTGAAGAATCGTTGGAGAGCTTGAGTTCTTATAAATCTAAAGAAAATAATTGCTTGCAATGTAGCTTGTAACTTGTGTTTTCCTATTCTTTCGTTTCAATAACCTTATCCCTAAGCCTCATTACATCCAATAAAAGTCCTCTTGATTTAAGTTTTGCAATTATGACTGTGGAGAAGTGATCTTTATGCAAGCTTATGGTAGAACTTTCACATTTGTTTCTTTGAGAGAAACACATTAAAACTAAACACATGTGTGATTGAGTGTAAATTCCAGTGAGAAGGTCGCTAGTTTGCATATGGTGTTTTTAATAATAAAAATTTGAATTTGCATTAGCATGGCTATCTCACACACTACACTTCAAGGATGTTTCAAAGATTACTGCTAATATTTGAGTAAGGAAAATGAACTTAAATTGCTTGTTTGGTGTTAGCTATGGTTCTTGATGATTATGTTCTCAAATGAAATTCTATGAGGGTCATATAGGGGGAAACTAATAATTTTCATGTTATTACTTTTTTCTATTTTCTCTGTTTTGCTCGAGGACTAGCAAAAGCTAAGTGTGGGGTATTTGATAAGCTCATATTTATATATATTTTACATCAAATTCTCTTGTCTTTTGTTAGTTATTTCCTCATATTTTTGTGCTATTTACTTTGTTTTGGTGTTTTATAGAATTTATCTAGCTAAGAAAATAAAAATAGCATAAGTGTGATTTTATGTAATAAATTCGTCAATGTAGATTAGCTTTTAAATTAAATAATATATATATCTATAATAATAATAATGATTCATGATGATGTTTGAAACATCATCATGGTTTGTTTTGTAAAGAAAATAATATAAAAAAAAATGATAAAAAGAATAAAGGAACTTTCGGCATTTGGGGGATTGGTGCCTGGGAGTAAAGAAAGATAAGAAAAAAAAATAAAGAAAAGACAAGTGGAGAAGGGTAGCATGCAGAAACGAAAAAGAAGCAGAAAACATAATAAAAGGAAAAGAAATTGGACAAAGGAAGAAAAAGGTGAGGGCTGCCTTCCTGGCAGCTAGAGAGAACCAAGAGGAGGAGCTGCCCTTGGCAGCTGGCGAGAGAAGAGACGCAGGGAGAAGCCTCGGGAAGGAAGAAACAGGCGAGGACGAAGGCAGCCAGTGAGGGAAAGGTCAGACGAGGACGCAAGTCAGAGACGCAGGGCAGAAAAAAAAACAGAAGGGCAAAGCTGCCTTTGCAGCTGACTGTGCGCAGATGGAGGTTGGCTGCTTGGCAGAAAGGAGGCTGCCATAAAAGAATAGAGACGCGAGAGGGAGAGACTGACGGCTGGCAGAAACTTGGAAGCTGCCATTGGCAGCTTAAGAAGGTCAGCGCACACGGAAATAACAGGGAGGAACTCGTGGACAGTGAGGGCAGAGCAAAGTTTCACTGCAATCCTCTCTCGGTTAATTCGTTCCAAACTCGTTTGGTTTTATTTTTCCAAAACTCATGTTTAATTTAATTTGCTTTTCAATTATATTAAACATGTGTACTTAATTTCTATTTAGTTAGAGGCGAATTTGAAACCTTGGATTTATGTTTATTATGATTTGATTTACTCCAGTTATGATTTCTTGAACGTTGGATGTGGTTTATTTTTCTGTGTTGATTAATAACTTGTTTATGTATGTGGGTTAAGGGTCGACACTTAATTTGCATGCTTAAACTTGATGCTAGGATATAAGGGAATTTCACCTAATCGTTATGAACTTATATTCATGAGTAGTAAAAATCGCTAGTCACGATTGTGTTTAATAAACCCTAGGTTGGATTAACATGCATATTCCATAGTTATGAATGCCTAGTCGATGTTTATGATTTTCATTGAACTTAATGATCTTTGATATGTCTCTCTATCATGCGTATTCCATAGTTAGGGAACTTGATAAGAATAATTTGGTTGTGATGCGTATCCCGTCCAATTCAATGAATATAGGGAAATCTGAAGGTTAATTTAAGCGGACCTAATTAACTTGGAGCGTTGTCATTTATTCGTTTGTTGAAGTCATAACTGGGAATCAAATTATATGCATTTATTCATGTGTGGATAAGGACCCCTCTAACTAACGTCTTATCATTTTAATTCTATAAAATATATTTTCTTTGAAATTTGTTTTTAAGTTTCTGTTTTAAATTCATTTTCGTCAAAAATCAATCCCCCGTTTATTTTAAAGTGTTAGGTTTGTTAGAAATTAATTTAGTTTGTGTTTTCTTGAGTTTTGAATTATTTTGAGTCTTTTGATTTGTTTTAGTTTATTTGTTAGTTTTATTTTGAGTGATTCTAGTTAAGTGCTTTGATTTTAATTTAGTGTTTTAAATTTTGTTTTTACGTTTTTAATTTTATTTTATTTTGGTTAGCATCCCTAGTTAATCCCCGGTTAGAACGATCCCTACTTATCCATATACTACAATTGTCACAAATAGGGTTTAAATTTGTGCGTTAGTTAAATTTCGCATCAGTCAGCAACCATGGCAATGGCTTTCAAGAACCAAAACCCAAAAGTCAATAGGAAACCGAATACTTCGGTATTTTTCGGGATTTCGGGATTACCAAACAAATGGGATTTGGAAACCAATCCCATATCGAAAATTTCGGTATTTTTCGGGATGGGATTCCCGAACTTCGGGATGGTTTTGGTTTGGGATTTTTCGGTTTGGGTTTGGGACTTTTTCGGTTTGGTTTGGGATTTTCGAGAATTTTTTCCAGCCCTACAATGTAAGTGACCAAATAAAAAATAGAAAAATTAAAAACCACATGCCATTGACTAAGTAATTAATTGACACAATTTAAAATATAATACCACAAAAAATTTGGAATATGTGCAAATTTGTTTCTTGTAAAAAGAATGCAAAACAAAACCATATATATAAATATGTTAGCATATTTTCACAAAAACATAAGTGATATGGTGGTTAAGGCGTTGAAAAAGTCAAATGGGAGGGATTCGAATCCCTCTATGCGCAAGATTGAGACTTTTCAGAAATTTTCAAGTATTTTTGGATTTCATCTCGCGATATTTTAACGATAATTAAAGGGATAAGTCACGAAATATCGTCATCTCAAAAAAAAAATGATAACATCGGCGAATATTTTGGTCATTGGCTAAGACCAACAGAAAGATTCAACGATTTTGTTAATTATAAACGAGCACCACAAGTAAATTGACCTTCTAATCAAGAGATTGTGCCATAGAGGGGGGCAAAATCTATGATAAGTGAGTTCGTATACCTTGTTATGTAAAGGACTTCAGATGTTTATTTGTGTGTGCCAAGTGATAACCACAAACTGATTGGGTTTTCGTTCAACTTAGTTTCCAATTCTCATATAAATATCACGGAATGTATGTAAACTATATGAAATTGAAAAGACAAGTAGGAAATGAAGTTAAACATAAATCAAATATTCTAGTAATAACTTGACATGGAATGAGAAATACAAGCAACCGGTCAAAGTTTAAACCTATTCGGACAAGTTCAACTACTAGTCGGGCAAATTATTGCCAGTAACTAAAATGCTTCAAAGTGAAGTTTATAATACGAAATCAATACTACAGGCAATGTATTGTGAATGCAATCGCAAAGGCGTCGAATTACAAAAGGAATTTGAAAATGTAGGTAGCAAAGCTTCAAAGTCTTTTTTTATTGTGAGTTAAGTGTCATTGTCTTCCACATTTTTACTGCCTTTTATAGAACATGTCTTTCTTCTAGTTTAAGCATTTCCCTCTCAGATTAATCCTCTATGTTCCCAGTTGCTGATTTGACTACTGTCAAAGGATAAGAATTTACATTCTTGAGCTTTCATCCTCTCAAAACTACCAAAGTGCCATCAGAAAACATTTTTCTTCTATTAAATTCGACTAGGCTAATCGCACAGTGTGAAAGGGTGTCTACCACCCACAAAGCCACGGGTAAAATATTTTTGAATTCTTGGACTTGCATAGTATTCACTTCTATAAAACTAAATACCGAACTGCATTTTTAAGTGAAAATAACAAGATGGGCCTCGATCAGACTCGATGCTTATTTCAAGTCCAAACAGTCACACTCGATGCTTATTTCAGGTCCAAACAGTGCCAATATCATGGGCGTAGAACGCAATCACAACTTTACAACTTACAACTATGCCATAGAAGTGCTTCCCGTATTATCCTTATATACATAAATGGCTAATTTTCTTCTCATTAAGGAAATCATCATGATTGCCTTTTGGTACCGAATTTCTTTTTGTTTCCCGATACTTCCGAGGTTAGAAACACTTGGTCACAGTGAAAACCTGAAATTGAAAGCAAGTGACCATTTGCCATAGTGGTGGAAAGGTATTAAGTCCTTGTATGACGAAGTGGGTTCAAATCCCATCAGTGGCTAATCTATCATGTAATCTAATAACATCTATCATTTCAAAAAAAATAAAAAATTAAATAAAAAAAAAAGAAAAAAAGAAAGGAGAAATGCACACTTATTGAATAATTAAATGAGAGAAAAAAATTATTTTAAATGCACACTTGATGAATATTTTCATTTAACCTTGGCTAATTTTTGTTCGAAATTGAAAAAAAAACATTTAATGTGAAAGTTAACTAGAGTTAAGTGAATGGACATGTATCAATTGATTAGGTGTATGGTGAGCATACACCATAATTTATGGTGGTGAGCAAAAATGTTCCCCTTCTATAACCATGGTGATTTAAAGAATACCCAAGAAAACACACCGTTTAGAACGAAATTGCAACTTATTATTATTATATGAACGCAAGTAAGGATAACATGCACAACCAAAAATGTTGAGAAAACTATGTTAAGGAGGTTTATTAAATAATTTTTCATACTGAGAACTATGTTGTAAAAGACGAGTTGGCAAACGATTAATTATCTAATTAGCAGCATGAAGAGTGTGATTACTTGCGACGCACCGCAAATCCCTAGATTGTAGAAATCTCCAAGAATATAGGAAACTTGGCTAAGTTCCAAACCGGATATGTTTTCGTACCTTGCAAAACTAGCATGGACTATCTCAGTGAAGTTGACGGATTTCACCCACTGATCCAAAACAGGATGATGGTGACAACTTTAATTCGTTTGTACAGCTCCAAAATGGAAGCTGTTGAGTCTATGACCGAACTACTGAGGTATTCGTATTCAGATTCGTTTTACTCCAATTGTGAAAAATTATGGTCGCAACACCTGTTATATTGTTCTCTAGGGTTCTTACTACCCTTAGGTGTAGGTTTTGTAGAATTTCTATATATTATTTTCAGGTGATTTCATCTAGTACCAGTTTCAACTTAGCTTACCAAAACCAGTAACTTGTATGCCACTAATCATCAATCGTGCAAATCTATGAGCTGGCCCTCCAACACAAAAACATGTTTAATTTCTTCTACAAGCATCAGGGCATCTCCAGTGGAGTTCCTAAATAGGGACAACCACTGTATAAAATGAGTATACAATAAATATAGGGACAACATGAATCTCCAATGGATCGGAAAGTGAGTCCTTAAAGTATAGGGACTCAAACTGGATACATAGTGTATGTTCTCACATATAGGGATTGTATAGGGACAACCTTGAGTTGAAAACGGAGCCCATAATCTTGATTGAAGCTTTTAATGTTTTTAATGCTTCTAATTATAATGCTTTTAATTAATTAAAAAATTGTTACTTTAAACAAAAAAAAATGTGCACCTTGAGTGAGAAACGAGGCCCATTGTAAGATCCCACATCGCCCAGGGGTGAGGATCCTGTAAGCCTTATATGTATATTCCCATCTCTACCTAGCACGAGGCCTTTTGGAAGCTCACTGGCTTCGGGTTCCATCGGAACTCCGAAGTTAAGCGAGTTTGCGCGACAGCAATCCTAAGATGGGTGACCCACTAGGAAGTTCTCGTGTGAGTTCCCAGAAAAAAACCGTGAGGGCGTGGTCGGGGTCTAAAGCGAACAATATTGTGCTACGGTGGAGTCGAGCCCGGGATGTGGTGGGGGCCCGGGCCGGGATGTGACAATTTGGTATCAGAGCTAATCCCTGGCCGAAAGTGTGCCGACGAGGACGTCGGGCCCCTAAGGAGGGTGGATTGTAAGATCCCACATCGCCCAGGGGTGAGGATCCTGTAAGCCTTATATGTATATTCCCATCTCTACCTAGCACGATGCCTTTTGGGAGCTCATTGGCTTCGGGTTCCATTGGAACTCCGAAGTTAAGCGAGTTCGTGCGAGAGCAATCCTAAGATGGGTGACCCACTCGGAAGTTCTCATGTGAGTTCCCAGAAAAAAAACTGTGAGGGCGTGGTCGGGGCCCAAAGCGAACAATATTGTGCTACGGTGGAGTCGAGCCCGGGATGTGACACCCATAATCTTGATTGAAGATTTTATTACTTTTAATTTTAATGCTTTTAATTAATTAAAAAAAGGTTAACATAAACAAAAAATGTGCACTTAATCAAATTAAATTTAGGGATTCTAACATAAGAACTTTACCATTGGAGGCAATATTCCTTTAGAGCAAGTACAACCCTCCCTCTCTTAGTTGGGCAACATCCCATTTTTTCCCCTTCCCCCCCTAAAAAAACCCAGTCCACCCCACCATATTTGCTAGGTTCCGGAGGAGGCCAGCAAGGTACCCAGCTGAAAATTGGTTGACCCAATACCCGACCTATCTGACGTCAGCCACATGAAGTCCTTTTTTTGGGCCAGGTGCATGGGAAACACACGCAAGTTCCCCATAGCACGCAGATGGGAGGGTTTGCGCTTCAAGCGCACTAAGGGGATGCAAGACTTGGGCTACGTGGCACGGCGATGGCCGTTGGATTTCCAACGGCTAGTTTTCTAGACCATTGGATTTCCAACGGTAAAAAAATGTTGAAATTCAAATCCAAAGGCTAGTGACGTGGCAAAATCTAGACCATTTGATTTCCAGATCAACTATCCAGGTTTTCGGCCTAAAAATAAAAGAAAAAAAGAAGAAAATGTCAGAAATCTTATCGTTGGCCATGTGTCCAATTTTGTCAATATTAATTGACTTAATAAAAATTTATAAAAAAATTGTAAAAATTGTTTAATAATACAGGAAAAAAAAAATTATTGTTATTTTTTTATAAATACCTAACCATCATCTTCCACTTTACACCGCATTTCAATATTTTCAATACTTTCAACCAAAGTTTTCATATACTTTTGTTTGCAAAAAAATGGCTAATGAAGCACGTTCGATTTTTTTCTCTTGCTCATCGATTTCTAACAATCTCCTTGAAGAAGATATTGTAAGAACTCAAGATTTATAAACTACGAAGAAGGATTATGAGCTAGTTTGAGTTTGGTGCATGACTTAGGATGGATGTAGGGTTTGTATGGACAAAAAAAAGAAGGATGGGGTTGTAGATAATGACACATGGCACAACGTGATCGGTTAAAAATCTTATTGAAATCTATTCTAAAGGATTCTAAACAGATAGTGATATGTGGCGCTAGACCTGTAAACGGGTCGGGTTTATTGGGTTTGGGTCGAATTTCACCTGACCCGTTAAGATAACGGGTTACCCTAACCCAACCTGTAAAACTAACTGGTCACCCAAATCGAACCCGTTAAAACCGGTAACATTTTTTTTTAATACTTTTGCATCCCAATACAAATTACACATATTTTAATCAATATTACAAGCATGAGGGTCCAACACATTTAGAAGTACCCATATAAATATAATAAAATCTTACAGAGAGTAGTCAATATAGATATTATAATCCTTACAGAAGGAACTCATGAGATCAACTATATAGGTGTAAATGTAGGATTTTGGTTGGATTTTGCAACTTTGGTGTCTTTTCAGCAACTCTGGAGATCAACTCTAGTTCTGATCAGTGCCCTTCAGGATTCAATACCTAACTACCCAGATCACAAATTCACATGCAGATAATATCGATTAACATACAAGTAAAAAAAAAAAAAATTGAAATAGAGGACTTTCAATCCTAAGAAGCAAATTTTAAGAACCAAAACCACTAACCAAGACTAAAATTTCACATACAGAATTAAACCCAATTCATAAAAACACAAAATATGATCAAAACCTCATAACATTCAAAGAATAAGAGGCTGCCATGGTAAACCCTCGTTAGCTATTAGCTAAGCAACGATATATTAATCGATACCCATGATTTTGCTAGGAAAAATCAATCATCATACTTCAAAAATCCAGAAATTGATTAATAAAAACCCATAATTTCATCAAAACAGTGGTCACATGAACAATTGAAAGGCACCTAGATATTTAAATTACACATTTAATTGGAAAAATCAAAATTATTGATGGCTGAAAAACCAATCAAACCAACTTTATGTAAGAAAAAAATATGAAGAAATAAGAGCAGAAAAAATACAATAAAAAGGCAGAGCTCAAGACATAACTTAGAATGGCAGAGAAATAGGAGAAACCAGAAGAAGCCATGAATCATAATAGATTGAAGACAAAGTAGAGAGCAAGAGTATGAGAGGAGACAGAAGCAAGGAGAACCAGAGAATGGCGTAGAGCGTGCGAGAGTGTGAGACGGAGAGAGTTAGCGAGGGATTTTTTGGTTATGTCTATTGAAATTACACAAAAGCCCTCAATAACTAGTGTTAACGGGTTGGCGGGTTGACCCAAAATGACCAGTTGTTTAACGGGTGATTAATGGGTTTATCCGTTAGCAACCCGACCCGTTAAGCACCCACCCAAATACTAGTTTTAGCGGGTCGGGTCAAGTCAGGTTAACGGGTCGGGTCTAAAATGCTAGGTCTACGTTGTGCGATGGGATTAGTTCTAAGTCTTATCGGAAATTTATCCATATTCTTACAAAATCATGACATGTGGCGCTACGGAATTGGTTAAAATTCTACTTAAAAATCGATCTACAAATACTGACACGTGGCGTGACAAGATTGGTTAAAAATCATATCCGAAATTACAATATATTTATTTTTTCATTATTTTATAAAAAATAATAATAATATCTTAATACGAATTGACTAGACTATTCAGTTTAGGAATGGAGATGCACTTGAGTAATTACTATTTATTGCAGTCAATTACTATTTATGGCAATCAATTACTATTTATTTGGGCGGATTGGATTGACTATTGCCCAAGGGGTTTTTAGGGGCGAACTTGCTCTTAGAGACATAAAGATTCTCTTTTATGTCCTTAAATGAGTACTCAAAAGTGATGGTGTTGGAGGTGCTCTTAGAATCATGATCGGTAAAGTTCTGCAGAAACTAGACATCCAGTTTCCACACATATGTGGCACTAAACCGAGTTCAACCTGAGGAATTTTTGACAATCCCTGGAGTGAGGCCGTTCTTCACATGATTTTCTACACAGTTGCACAATGAACATCCAATTAGACACCAATGATTTGTTGGAATACTTTTTATAGACTTCATTTCTTCCTAGCTCTGATCCTTTTAGCCTGAAAATCACGAAATGGCTCCAAAGTCATCTCTAGGGTCGATTACAAACACTCATTAATAGACACATCAAACAACCAATTTAAAAAAAAAATGGTAGCATAAAATTTAGGAAATAAAAGAATAATATAGGTGTAATTATGATGTCAACAAGAACATAAGAAGCAACAGCTTGGTTTGAAGGAAGAAGACGACATAAAAAATGAAGTGACCTAGGGTTTGGACATGGACGGCTCGCAGCTTGGCTCGGCCCAAAGCCATGTCTCCTGTGTGATTAGGGGTTTTAAAAAAAAATAAAAAAATTTCCTACACGGAGCTAGGAAGATCAAAATTTTAAACCAATTTGCAAGCCAAATGATGTGTCACAAAGAGGAAATAAGCACGTTAATCAACGCTTAAGTAATAATTCAATAATCCACATCCACATCTTTTGATTTACAAAATTTGGTTTAGAAATTTGGTCTCTCTAGCATTATCCTTTCCACACACGTGTCAACAAGAAATTGGTGTTATATCAAATCATAATAATCACAGTAGGCTAAATAATTTGAAAAGTAAATTAGACTGTTTTTTTTTTTTTGGAGAAAATATCGATGGATTTCTTCAAGGAGTCCAGAAGGAAAACAACAAAACAGTTACAGATCAGCTTCCTCAACTAGTAGGTCTGAAATGAGGCCTAGTGGAACCTCAACCCAAGTACCAATTAATTCCAAAACAAGGGGCAGAGTGCGCTCTACGCGATGAGCAATGCCATTGGCTTGACGATGAATATGGGTAGAAGAAACTCCAGTGACTGATGCAATCAAAACTTTCGTGTCTTCGATAATATGCCCAATCACGGACATATTAGGAGAAGGATATGTTCTTCAATAATTATTGTTTAGAACATCACGTTCATGCTAATAACGTGTTATGGAATAATATGCCGAAATAATGAGGAAGTTTGATATGAATCCAATTTTGTGAGCCATTATTAAGTATAGTCCAGTATTTGTTTGATTATTAGGTTAAGTCAGATGACTCATTAGGTTAAATGCCCCTAAAATAATTAGAAAGTGGTGGAAAGAGAGGGATGGCTATAGAGAAGGGGTTTAGCTGTTTGTGAGATGTGTATTTTTTTCTGGCCTTGTGTCTTTATTTCTACTCATCATTGCTAGGTTTTCTTTAACCCTTAATAGTAGGACAGATGTCCTAGATCTTTTTGGATTCTACATATGTTTACAATCACATTCCTAAAATAACTCTATTCCCAACAATATACAAGATGTTTACTATCACTTCCAAATAAAAGCTTAAATAAATAAGGGCTCATTTGGAAGTGCGTTTAAAATGACTAAAAGTGCTTTTAGAGAAAATATTTTTGAGTTTCAAGGCACTTGAAGTGCTTTCTGCAAGTAACAGTTATATTCATCTTTCAGGAAGCATTTTAAATGCTTCTTTAAGATTTAAGCATTTTTACTTAGATTTTGTTTCAAACACATTTCCACCAAAAATGCTTTCACCTATTTTAAAACACTTCCAAATAAACTCTAAATTTTACTGAGAACCATAAGTACATAGATAGAACACCAATGTTCGTAGCTCATAAAAACTATATTTTCAACATAAAATAAATTAATCTTGCTGATCGTTTGAATCAAATTCACGGTTTTTGCAAGTGGGATTGCAAGGGTAAGGGCAATCAATATTTTTAAACGGAGTGCGGTCGTAATACCAGTCTCCAACTGCCTTTGCAATTGTCTGCATAACACAATAACACGTTTCAGTTTTTCATGTTAAAACCGAATGAACCCAAGATTGAACGAAGATCACGGTACTCTTACCGTCTTACTCAACATGGGAGAATCAGTTGCCAGCCATGTCTCCTGTGTTCCGATTTGGCAATGAGCGTAGCAGGAGTCGATGAACAGTCCGTTAGATGAAGAATTGCTCGCACCAGCAACTGCGTGTAAGAACTGTAACCTATATTCTGAAAATATATTCCAAGACGAAAAGACAATTCAATTTTCCAGCAGACGGTTTTGTTTTTGCAATGTTGCAACATGCCAAAACCTTTTCTTGATCAGATCCAACAAAGCTTCTATATATTGGAACTCGTGGACAGTGGTATGAAGTGAACAGGCTGCTGGCATGAAGTGAAGGAGGGTTTTGAAATACCTTGCATGGTTTGAAGTTGACTGGGTGAGCAGTTCTTTATACTAAGCTTGCAATTTTTCCAGGCACCTTTAGGATCAGCAACACCCGGTGCCAAAATGTTCTTTATCTGAGAGGATACAACAATGAATCAGAAAAACATGCACCCTAACATACTCTCCGAAAGTGGAAAACGAGTAAACAACTATATACATTTGAAGATCGAGAACTAGTAATTGTTGCTTGTTAGCATATTTCAGGTGACCTCTAATTATCATTCTATTCATAAATTGTAGAATAATAGGATAAAATGCACACAAATTGAAACAAAGAGATAATCTCTTTGCTCCTCTAGTCAAGTTCAACAAAGTAAGCATTATAAAATCTATCCTTACAAAGTTACAGCAGAAACATAAGTGACTGTAAATTGTAAGTGTCAAGGATAAAAAAATGAACCAAGAGACTCAATATAAGGCTATGGAGTGGGTTTTCCTAAGAAATTAGATAAAACGAAGTATATAAGGAAGGCATACAATTCATACAAAAAAAAAAAAAAAAACAAAGTTATTACAATTACAAACCAAACTGTTACTCGATTATATATTCAGGGTCACATATACAGGATTATATGTCATTGAACTTTAGGAAAACTATGTTTAATAACACAGAACAGTAGACTAAACTCGAAAGTGCAGGATGCATTCAAGAATTAAGAGAATCAGCTAACCTGCCAGGAATCATAAGCTGCATTGACAAAAAATATTGGTGTCCGGGTTTGGGGTACCACATTTTGTGGGAAGAAGCACTGCAATATTGTAGAACGAAATATCAGAAGTAATAAGGATAGGGCGAATAGCAAATCATACAAGAATATAAACACATACCAGCCCTGGACTCATTCTTGAAGTGCAGGATGCAGGTAGGTTCTTCGCCGAACCCTGCACAAAACATATAGATTATCAGTATTAGAAGCTAACGCTTATCACATGCACAGAACGGAGGCCTGAGAGAGATGCAATACATGTAGCGTAACCACTTCACTGTAAAAGGTTTGAATGTATTGTGATCCAGACACAGTCTTCCTGTTAGTCATTGTAGGGATTTAGAAACTAGAAAAGTTTATAAATATAATATTAGGTCAAGCTTTCATGACTAAAGATATAAAGTGCGTGCTTAGCCCTTACGCATTAATGAAGTAACCAGCATCTGCTAGACATTTTACTTTAGTACCCACAGGTAGGAGAGAATGAAAGTTATCACAATTAATAATCGAGGCCAATCCGCCAGCCGAACAACCAGATAGAAGAGCCTGTCATCACAAGTGGTAGTGTTGAGCTATCGGCAGTGAGGAAAGGATGAAAAAAAATACATATGTAGAATGGTCCATACAGTTTGAGCGTTTTTCATTCCTTTTGCCAATAAATCATCAATGATGGCACGGAAAACCCTTGCTCCTCTGAAGTGAAGATTTGTTGCCTGATCAAATTAGTTTTGATTAGATACATGTCATGTGATGGGAAAGCAGAGGGTGGGGGAGGTACCATAGACACCAGGTTTTGACTTTTGCATCAATTAATGTAAAACATGGGTTGCTCATTGAACCTTAAAAAACTTACTGGGTCTACTGCTTCAACATCACCAGTGAATGACGAGCCATCACAGTACCTAACTTTGATTCTATTCCAATTGTAGAAGTCTGGCATTGAAAAGAAAATTGATTTTTAGTGTTAGCCAAAAAAAATAAAAGAGAAAAATGAGAGCTGTGTTCAACTACTGAGTCATTCTTAAGATATATATTATTGTTTCGACAGAGTTTCACAGCAAGGCAAAACATTAATTGAGATACAAAAGCTATTAATGAGGTACAAAACCTAACCGAACCTGGATTAGTCTGTTGCTTGTTACCAAGAACCCCAGAAAAAGACATTGTCTTTTCCATTTTGGTTGATGAACCGCGGTAATTATTCTTGCGATCAAGGCAAGTTGCAATGCTGTTACACCATCCTCCACCCTAAGAACGAATATCAGTGCAAAATTTTAAAATAACTAAGCTTACTAAGCTAATGAATCGTCCACCTAGTTGCATGGACAAGAGAAAAAGGTTTAAGGTACAAGACCTCTGAATTCTGGATCTATATTCGACTAAAGTTACAACAGAGCTCAGATACAATAAATAGTTTTCACTTCGTATTGAAAAATTGGAGATAAATGGATTTTAAGTTTAACATTCCCACCCTTATCATTCATCTTTAAAATCCATTTTAGCATGATCGGAAAAACACAAACCTCCACGTGAACCAACCAATTGTTGATTCCGGCACCAAATCCCTTGTCAAAGTGGTAAGCGGGTGCGCTCCCATCCAAACACACTGCATAGAGTGCCAAATTTAGAAACACCACTAAGATAAAACTCAAACGAAACAGACATTGGAACATTGAAACTTTAGGTAACAGACTCAATTCTAATCAGTTGGCTGTGCGGTGTGCAACCGTATTTCTCACCAGCTCCTTTAGCAACTGCATTTTCGACGAGAGTGATTCCCACAGGGTGGCTTTCTGCTTTCAGCAATATCAGTAAACATACTAGAAGAGTTAACCATTGGCCTAATCTTTTACGGGCCATTCTGCACATACAAATTTTCAGCAATTAATATCCAGAGCATTTGCCAGCTTTAGTTGTAGACTCCACTACACAAACACAGTACCATCTGTTGTCAAGATCCTACGAATTTATTCTTTACTGAAAAATCTCTGTCTAAATTTAGTAAAGAATATGTCTCTATACAGTCTGTATATTTGTTATATATTTATCAAAGGTATCCTCCATCAGGGACGGTCCCGAATACATTTAGTTGAAAACGAATCCTCCAAACCGGTTTGGGCCAACAAAATCTTACCCTTGATCTTTGTACTGTCAAAGGATCCAGTTCCATCTGAACCAAGACCATGACTCTTTATCCATTCAATGCATAGAAATCAAATTTGAACAAATATATAGAAAGAGAAAAAAAGTATAAATCCAAAATATAGAAAGAAAGCAAAAATTTACACATTACTTAATCATCAATTCCAAATCATATATTACATAATATTACTAACAAAATATATGAAACTGTATATAACTTTAAGCCGTTAAGTTTAATCAGCTTGATGGGGTTTTATGAAAAAAGAGAACCCAAATTTCAAACTTTGATTAAGCTCATATAAATGCATGTCTTATTGTAATCCAGTCAGAACCACCAAGTTGCATAATAAAAATGAACACAAACTGAATCAAAGTTTTGATTTCTTAAGAAAACCAAGTGATAAGAGGAAACTAAAACAGAACAGATTTATCTGCTTACAAAATAATAAATACAAAACAATAGCATTTCTCCCTTGTCTGTACCTGGTAATAGAGAATAATCTGAATGAGATGGTGGAAGAAAGAATGTGAGAGAAATCCAGTTGAATGCTTGAGCTTTTTCTTCCAATTATATATATATATATATATATATATATATAAATATAATGTGTGTGTGTATGTATATCTTGTGTCACAGTTAAGTGAGATGTGAAGAGAGATTTTGAGAGTATTTGTAGCAATTCTGGTGAAGAAGATAAAAGCTACATTATTGGTCTGCTGAGCTGCAAAGCAGAGAGGAGAAAGAGGAAAGAAACAGCCAATGACTAGGACAAATCTTGTCGGTGTACGCGTGATTCATTTATTGTGAAACCACCTACATGAAACAGGTTCTTCGTCGTCCTTATTGTGGCATCCAGTTTTAATAAAACAATTATACGTACAAGTTTCTAAGAATATCACACTTTTAAGATCCTCTTTGAACTTTACACTCAGGAGCCCACAGATCGGAAAATTTGGACGGTCCAATTTAAATTTTGCAATTCTCATTTCGGCCCACTTCATATGGATTTAGGAATTTAGACCATTCAATCTAAATCATGCAATCCAGATTATCAGTCAAAGGGCGTTTCTAAGGTGCAGACAAAGCGTGCAGACAAGGATCCAATGGTTAAAAATGGACGAGCTCACGAGTAGAACTAAGTCGTTGTTACCGAGTGCATTTAGAAAATTTTAATTTTTTTTATTCAACTGGCATGTTTTTGTATGAGGGAGGGAAACAGGGAGCAAGCAGGAAAAAGGGGTTGGCTGTTGCGCGCGGGGATTTTCTCCCTTTTGCTGGCTTTTGGGAAGGTTTTGTACTTGCCTTTGCTTGATTTGTGCCACATGTCTTTGATAACTTGTCCATTTGTGATGAGTCGTATGCCACGTGAAGCTTTGTGATGCATCATTTGTATACAACGAAATTTACATGTCTACAAATGCCCCCACTTCAAGGAGCGTTGTAGGCATGTGCTTGCCACACTTTTACTCTGAGACAATGAATAAGTTATATATAAGTTGCTTCCAAAGGACTAAGATCCTCTTTGAACTTTACACTCAGGAGCCCACGAATCGAAAAATTTGGACGGTCCAATTTAAATTTTGCAATTCCCATTTTGGCCCACTTCATATGGATTTAGGAATTTAGACCATTCAATCTAAATCGTGTAATCCAGATTATCGGTCAATGGGTGTTTCTAAGGTGCGAACAAAGCGTGTAGACAAGGATCTAATGGCTAAAAATGGACGAGCTAACGAGTAGAATTGGGTTGTTGTTACCCAGTGCATTTAGAAAATTTTAAATTTTTTTTATTCAGCTGGTATGTTTTTGTATGAGGGAGGGAAACAGGGAGCAAGCAGGAAAAAAAGGTTGGCTGTTGCGCGCGTTGAAGAGGGAAAGAGAGGGGAAGAGAGGCATAGAGAGGGAGCTGGAGTTTGGAACGGATTTGAGGTGGATTGAAGTTGAGTTGCGGCTATGACCCAGTAATCCCATAGCTTTATTTATTTATTTTAGTTGATGTGTTTTTGACGGGGAGGGAAGGGTAGATTAGGGTTGTCTCCGCTGGGAAAGAGGGGCAGAGGGGCAGAGAAAATGAAGTGTTGAAGGGTGTGTGTATGCGCTCGATTTATAGTGGATTGAAGTTGTGCTTGGATTGGAGCTGACACGGTTGGTTCATCCACAACCTCAGAAGAAACCCAGATTGTGAAGGTGAGTGTTTGAATAATTGCAGAATCTATGTTATAATGCATTTCCATTCCAGTGTGGTGTTTTTTTTCTTTTTCTTTTTTTTTAAAATTAGGGATTTGAAACTATAATGGTGGGTGGTTATCAGTGGATTTAGTTGAAATTGTGAAAGTGGATTTTAGATATATAGGTGTAAAAGTTATGATGGCTTGCGATAAGTTGTGTTGTACTTGTGTAACTTTGTTGTAGGATGACATTGAAGTATAATTCGATGGGGTGAGGTACAAGTAGAATAAATTGTTGTCAAAAGACATGATGTAGATGTAGGGGATGAATTAGGTGCAGGGAGGGTTGAATTTGTGGTACCAACAATAGACGAAAAGTTGAAACCCAAATTGAGAATGGAGTTTGATTCATTAGATGAAGGGTATAGCTTTTACAACAATTATGCACTTGTAGCGGGGTTTAGAATTCGGGAGCATAGTAGTAGAAGGTCCATTGATGGTGATCCTAAACACAATAAGAAAAGAAAAAGGAGAGATGCTAGAACTCAGTGCAAGGCGAAACTTGCACTGAATAGGGGCAGTGGTTGTGAAAAGTTTGTTGTAACGATTTTCAATCACCGTTAAGTTTTAGAGGCATAGAAAGCAATGATTGGACAATGCGCAGAGGCCAGGATTTCCTTAAGTAAACAAGTGGCTTTATTGGAGGTGCAAAGTGGAGGAATTGGAGTTATTGGTTGCACCCCTAAGGATATGTATAACGTAGAACAACAGTTGCGAGCTCATCTAATCTGGCATGATGCCAAAATGTTGAAAGAGCATGTTCAGGATGAGAAAGAAAAAGACAATTCATTCTATTTCAAGATGGAGATTGACGAAGGCGAAACACTTGGGAATTTCTTTTGGTCAGATGCTAAGTCACGACGTGTTTATTACCTTTTTGGTGATGTGATTGTGTTTGACACCATTTTCAACACCAATGTCTATGTGATGATGTTTGCTCATTTGTTAGGAGTTAACAACCAGGTCATACCATGGTATTCGGTTGTGCACTTTTGAAAAATGAAAAAATTGAGAGCTTTGAGTGGTTGTTTGAAGAAATGCTTAAGGCTATGTTGGGTGAGCCGTCGAAAGTCATAATTACGGATCAAGATGGAGACCTAGCAAAGGCTATTGGCAGAAAACTACCAACCACGTTTTGCTGATACTGCATATGGCATATTAGTAACAATTTCATTAACAAGGGTTGGGTTGAGGGCGCTTTCAAGGATTTGCATGATTGCATATGGGATATTGAAAGCAAAGAAGACTTTGAGGCAAGGTGGAAGGTGTTGGTAGAGGAACATGAGTTGGTTGATAAAACGTGGCTTTAGGACATTTATGACTTGTGTGCACAATAAGTTCTGGTATTTTGTAAGCACGATTTTTCCGTTGGATTGTCGAGCAGTCAGCGTGCCAAGAGTTGTCATTCCTTTTTTTCAAGCCATATGTGCACATGAAGCACTCTTTGATTGAATTCATCATCTAGTTCAATCGAGCCCTTGGACGGCAACAGCAGAAAAAGGTGGTTGGTACTATAATGATGAAAATTGTGCCCATTCATTCCAGCTTCACACGGTTTATGTTTGAAAAGTTTCAAGTGGAGGAATTGAAGAGTTTGACTTGTTTTTTGATAGAGTAGTTTGGGGAAGGGAATGAAGTAGCGTACGACGTACTTGAAAGGGCTGCGGGGGTGGCAAAGATGAAGAGGTTGGTGTTTGATATGACCTCCGGTTACGCTAAATGAAGTTGCAAAGAGACGGAGTTTTGGGGACCTTCTTGTTAACACATATTGGCGTATTTGAGAATGAAATAAATAGAGTTGTTATCGGAATGTTACTTGCTGAAAAGGTGGTTTCAAATAGCCAAATGCACCATTGCTTTGGACACGGAAGGGAAATAAGTGTGTAAAGACGCCGACAATTCTATCATGTCCAAAAGAGCTCAGCTTTCAAAACAAGCTTCAGACTTAATTGACAAGGAGGTGATGTCGGAGGAAGGTGCCGCACTTCGCGTTGGATATGAAGATGAACTATTTAGGTGGTGGTAACTGTGATCGGAAAATAAAACAGATTGGACATGGAGGCAAGAGTTCCCAAACCTAGGTGCTTAAAGATCTCATTCAAGTTAAAAGAAAATGGGCGTTGAAGACAAGTACAAAAGAGAAGTGAAGTAAAAAATGGAGACACATGGGTGGAAAGAAGAATTGTCCACGGCCAGACACAAGGTACGCAATGTAATGAAATGAAATATCGCTTATGGTTTGGTTGACAATATATTTGTGGTTGTAATATTTGAAACAACCTTGGATTGTTTTGTAATTGTCCAGTTCCTGCCAAAGTGAGCCCAAAGAATGCACACAGGCTACACCGAGCCCTATGCCTGGTAATGTTACCAGGCAAAATGAAGCTGCTAACCCTGAGCCTAATTCAATGCCAACCAAAGCAGTAACACTGAACTTACGAGCAGTTATTTAAGAGTGCTAGATGATTTTTACGAATATATAATGAATGACCATTAAAGAGGGTGTGAAAATTAAATTGTGGCTATTCATTTTGTATGCAAGATGTGTTAACTTGGTAGGGGGATGCACTATTATTTACCTTGGCCACATTTGGTTTTTCAAAGTTTGTGTGGGTCAAATCAGCGATGGAATGTGTGATTAACTGTGGGTGATATGTTATGAGGTCCTATGAATATTTGTTAATACATAGGAACGTCTGTGAAACTTATACTTGCAAGACTTACTTAAGCTTGAAATTACAATATAGTTACAAAAGTCCCTAGAAAGTGTACATAATTAGAATGGGAGCAAATATATAGGAAGGGAGATATGAGGCTAATCATCTGTGTATGTGTTGTGAGTCGCCTTCACGTACTTATGTTCGGTGTACTCACCACCATCTCTGACGATGTCTTCCACTTGTGAGGCCATAATGCAGTCTCAATCATATCCAGACCGAAGCTAATGAAGATAGGAACGAAATTTCTCAAACCCATCATAAAAAGCGGAGTCACAATCTTCTTGGAGTTGCTTTGTTTGTCATGAATACATTGACCTATGACATACATCTTCCTTATCTTTTTCAACTAGTTCTTCATACTTACGCTTTCAGCTATGTATTAGGTGTTTTACTTTGCTGATTTGCACCACACCTCGTTTAGCTATCGCTGTAATGTAACCAATGTGAACTCCTTTCAAGGCACTTTTTATGCCACTCATTAATTGAGCATGAGTTGGCAGAAAATTTGCCCTTTGATTCTACAATTTGATCGGTTGGATGATCGGAATCATCATCACTCCCCGAGAGAGCCATGACATGTGTGCCTAAACCATGGCTACTAAATTGTTCTTGCATGCATATTATAGATGATCAATTTAGATATCATTTAATGGCACAACAAGCCATAAATGAATGGAAATGGATTGTCTATTTACAACTACATTGTTAGCAATAATCTTTCCAATTCTTTACCCTTTTTTGTGTAACTACATTAGGAATGTATTGTGGACAAACCAAATGTTCTCCAATGACTTGTACTTGGTTTCCGTTTGTAGATGATCAATTTAGATGTCATTAAATATGTGACCAACAAAAGCTAGATGTAATTGATTTATTCATGATTGTCTGTTGTAGGTATATGATGGCTTGTGAACAATGGTGTTTAGGCTATCAGGAATTGAGTTTACAACTTCTTGTTCATAAAAAATCGTTCCAAATCCTAAACCTTTTACTGTAATAACATTAAGAATGTGTTGTGGTGGCAACAAAATGTTGAGTTCATATACTGTCACATTTAATAGGCCAAAAAAATTGACAGTTTTGTATATGTGTGTTTTTGAGCACATATGAAGACCAATGTCGGCCCTTAGACACTGAAGTGAGACAAAAACAGAAGTGAGACAAAAACTCAGTATTACACATAAACATGTGACTACTCCCATATCCAATGTTGAAGAAAGTGTACAAACATTTGTGTTCCAAAAAACATGTAGTCATCCCACTCCCACATCCAATTTTGAAGACATTCTACAAATATTTGTGTTCCAAGAAACATGTACTCATCCCACTCCCACATCTAAATATGAAGACATTGTACAAGCATTTCTGTTCCAAAAAACATATACTCATCCCAGCCCCACAAACTTAAAAAGGTCAAGCATTACCATAACCAAGGATCTCATGTATGGTTACTTGAAGAATTTCTTGATCATTGAGCATCACAAGTTGGGCATAAAACTTCATAAAATTAACCCTTCGTGCGCAACATGTTTCTTCCTCATTTCAACTTCCTCCTTAGTGTAGGTGCACCCCTTCGAATTGTCCATTGGATAATTTTCATTCAAGTGTTTCATGTGGTGGATGCCAGATAGCAACCACGTTGTCTCAATCTTTATGTCTCAGTTTTGCTTTTCAATAGTACTCACCTCCCCACGAATACGTTCGATTTCCCCTTCCTACTCAAGGTGTATACTATTCCAAAGAAAAATACAATGTGTTGAGATATGTCTACCTGAAAACCATGGTTCTAAAAAACGTTAAGCGCTATTCGAGCGGTGAGCTGGGGTCTAGGTGGACGTCGAGGTGGACTAGGCGGATTTATATTTTTTGAATAACATATAAATAAGTGCATGTTTACACAAAAAAAATCATACATGTTGATAAAAATAAAATACAAAACATACAACAATAAATATTTATTATACTATATAAGTACTGTATAAACCTTAAGAGTTTTTTTTTTCAAGATCATAACTTTCAAATTATTATTGAGCCATATTTTCTTTAAAAAAATTGAAGATGGGCCTGCTAAAAATCTTCAAAAAATTGTCACAAACTTTTAATTAAAAACATTTTACAAGCCCTAGTAAAGTTAGCCGCACCCACCTAATTTTCTTTTCAAGTTTAATCTCATATGCTATTTCTTTCTTCTGTCTCCCTCTCTGCACAAACCAACGACTTTCCTCTCCCTCTCCCTCCCCGTCCCTCCCCCTCTATCCTTATGCAGCAAATCGTTCTATCTTTCCCTCCCTTTATCTCTCTCTCTCTCTCTCTCTCTCTCTCTCTTTTTCTCTCTATCCCGCTCTCTTTTTCACTCAGATTTCATCAGGAATTATGAGGTCGTGACTCAGTGAAGGCTACAAGTGAAGGCTAGAAAAAAAAGGACCTCCTTGACACTGCTTAGGAGCGCCCAGGCGGGTGCTTAACCCCTCCCTTCTTTTGTCCACCGATTGGCACCTAATCGGAACGACACGTCACCGATTAGTGCCTAGGTGGTTGCCTAGGCCGATTTTTAGAACATTGTTAAAAACACATACTTGTAAAGATGCATAGCAGCACTTGTCTTTGGATGTCCACTTCTTGCCACAGTTTAATTCTTTGGTAGTGGTGTATTCACGGTGATTGGATGCTGAGATTTGGAGTTTGGTGTAGGTCGAACACAATTGCTATTGTAATTATTAAAGATGATGAGATTTGCTTTTGGGAGGTGGGGTATTAATTGGAGGAAGAGTTATGGATGTTTGTGTATTTAAGAGGATTTGGGATGAAGTTTTGGGTGCTGTTAGTGTATTGATTTTAAATGGAGGCGAATTGGTTGGTGTTGTCATAATTTAGTGCAGTTAATGAAACTACAAAACTATGAGGATTTAAGAGAGAGGCTTGGGGTTGGTTGAAATAAGTGGAATGCAATTAGGGGGTATAGGCGATAAAGATATGATTAAAATCCCTTTTTGCGAGAGTGTACATATATCGAGGGATTGAAAGGGAAAGGGTTCCCTCAGTTTTGATTTGCTGCTCGGATTTGCCACCTAAAATGATGCAGGTGCTCATGCGTTATCCTTTCTCCAACCAGTGCAAGCACCTTATTGCACACATATGTGGGATTCTCCAAATCAACAGTCCTTACAAGTTCTTGGAAACCCACTTCTTCCACACCCCCCATAATCTCATTCCCTATTGATCCCTTGGCTTCCCTTTTTTGCCTTCTTCACCCCATTTTGACCACCCTTTGATTCATCTTTGGTTTCCTAGACACCATTTCATACACCGCTGTAACTTTTTCTCTAACATCATTTATATATGGAGTCAGGGTTTTCGGCATCACGATATCAACATCATCACCTTATGTCCAGTAGCCCGAGTTCCTCTCTGCTTCAATGGGCATTATCTCTCGAATCTCCATAGCCTGCCATTTATTGCCAATCAACATAATTACATTTCTTAAAACAAGCATTCATAAACATTCACAGATATTGACAAAAATTCACACAAATATTCAAATATTTTCACAATCTTTCATAAGGTTCATGACTTTTGAAATAAGATCATACCTCTTGGCTCTTAGTTATGTGCATCTGGACCGGTTCATGGATCGGTTGCTTATCTTTTGTTGACGACCAAAGAATTCTTGGGATGGATGCCGTATCAATCATCTTGCAATATCGTAGTGGTTTCTCCAATTGGGCAATTTTTTTCATATGTATGCCTACACCTGCACATATGCTAAATTAGTACTCATCACAACCACAACAATTTGACCCTTATGAGCACTTAATCAAACCAACAAATTGTACCTTAAAGGCATAACTAAACCTTTTGCAGACCTATCCAGATCTCAGCCTCATTTTACTTCCCCTCGATTGTTTCTCTTCATCATCCTCATCTCATTTCACATCACCATCCCCTATTCCTTTCCCTTTCATAGCAACAGCAAAAACAGGTTGTCTTGTAGTTGTTCAAACGATATCGCACCCCATGAATAAGTGTTGAACCTATCCATGTCCTCTACGAGGTCCAAGTACTCTAGGTTCACACCCATATTACTCTTCGCCCCTATCAACACACCATCAACAAAGTAAACCAGCCCCATCTTCAACGCATCATCCTTATATTCGCATTCTTTAAACACCCTTTCAAGCTCGGCACATGTCAGTGAAACCTTATTGGTAGCTTTCTTGGGGGCGGTCTTCACTTTAATTTTACCCTTTACACCCTTATCTTTACCCTTACCCTTGCAACTGTCTCCCACAAAACCAAACTTCTAAGGAAAATACTTAATCAATAGCCTAATGTTGGAAGGATCAACCTCTAAATCATAGGGTTTGTCACAACGAAGCCCCGTAATGAGGCAAAAGTCCTTCTTCGTGAACCAGGTGACCTCACAACCTATTAAATATGCGAGTCCCTCTATGTCCTTCACCCCTTGATTTGCCACTCTATGGATCGACAACTCATGTGCCAGCTAAAGGCTAATTTATCGACATTCTTTAATTGTCCAAAGCATAAGGCCCTAAAATCAGCAAGCTGTGCATCATTAAACTTGTGACTCATGACTTCTAGGATATGACTAGTTTGAGAAAGGTTGTTAACCCTTCCCCCTATAAGATTTTTCCTCTTTTGTTGTGAGTTTAACCCCTTGATTTACCATCTCATGTACACATAACAATACATGCATTCATCACAACCAAATTGAACAACATATACCCTGATAACAGCCAAATACAACAATGTTTATCATTGACACAACCTTTTCAGTAAGTTCTAATAACTGTTCATCTACTATGAAAATAATTTCATGAGTTAAGAAATACCAAATTAATTCATAAAATTAACAAAGGTTCATCAACATAAATCATTCCCAACTCAACAATCTAAATTCAACAAAACAAACTGAAGCACGTATATCTTGTACACAACCTGTCAACCACAATTCATAAACCTACATCTCACAAAAATTTCCAAATACTTCCACATCAACTAATTTCATCAACCCACTTGCATAATTAACCATAAACATTAACAAAAGTACACACTTTTACATACATAACAAAATTATTTTCTAGGGTTCCAAATTTTCAAACTCACCAAATTTCAAATTAAGTTTCTGAAATCAAGTTTGACGTCGACTTTCATTGAAGCAACGACTCTGAACCCACTCCAATCAAGGAACCACAAGATTTTTTTCGTGTAAGCAACTGCTTATCCTCAAAACCAAAGATGCCGAAATGTCGAAGTGCAGTGAGGTCGGAGAAAACAACCACAATAAGACTCCGACTGGGTTTCAAATGGCAACAAACTTTTCAAACGATACCAAAGTTTTGACCGAGCACGATGTCAGAGTGAGAAGGAGATTTTTGGGAAGAGAAGAAAATTTTCTTGTTTCATCTGTTGTTGTTGTAGGGAGGGAGGGGGCGAGTTTAAATCCCTATTTTTTGAATTCCTGTGGGTACCGTTTTCATTAACTCATGGGTCCTTTTTAACTCGGTTTCACACTAAACCATTTCTAATGCGTTCATTTTCAGCCGTTCAAATTTAATCTTACGGTTCACATCCCGTCCACACGCACCATTTGCAAACCTTTATCCGCACCTTAGAAATCCCGATTGCTCTGTTTTCAAAAACAAGAGTCAGCCTACATTCAGGTCGCCTCCTGTACAGGATAATGTCGCATTAGTGCTACCCATGATAACGATTTCTTCTTCTTTATTCTTTTGTTTTTAAATAAATAAATAAATAAATAATCTGGCACTGATTTTTTATGTAAGCAACAATTTTGTTTAATAGGAGTGAGATTTGAATTTGAGGAAAAAAATCAGCATATATATTACTGGGCTTAATTAACCGGTCTCTCCAATATATACTGTTTCATTTAATTTAATCTTATTTTTTTAAATGTTTCATTTGGTTAAGCCTTGGTTTATTATTGAACAAACGATATTATCTATACTAAGAAGGGGTGGAGGACTTAGCCTCATAATAGATTAGTAATAATGTGGTTCAAATTCGTCTTTGATGAAAATCGAACCTAAGACCATTTACTTACAAATAAAGAGAAATATTACTAGACCGTAGATTAAGTGACACGTTTTGATCTATTTTAAATCTTATTTATATATGTCAACCACTAGACATAAATTTGGCACTGTGGTCTAAACACTGTTTTTTTTTTGTTTTTTTTTGGCATGAATGAAAATTGTACCAACTACTAAGGCACATGCTATTATAATTTATAATGCTGCCAGTGGCATGATCTTTTTTTGGAAGAAAGGACGGCATATATTTCATTGAAGCCATGAAAAGGGTAATTAGTACAAGGTACATGAACATCCTCCTTAAGAAGGTCACAGATTATAGATGGAGGAGCATCTAACCAAGTACAATCATTACCACAATGGGGAGCAAAACAAGCTAATCGATGAGCAACCGAGTTAGCTTAGCGACGGATGTGGGCAACACAAGCTTCAGAGACCGTAGACAGGTGCTTTACATCTTCTATAATAGGTCCCATGTGCGACATATTAGTAGAAGAGCTCTGCAATGCCGAGAAGATCTGAAGCGAATAACTCTCGAAGTCGACCATATTTAAGCCCTATTCAACCCCAGTCTCAAGCCCAACTCTAATTGCCAGCACCTCCGCTTGGATAGGAGAGAAAACATCTTCAAAACTTCTAGAGACAGCACCCAAAAACTTCCCCTCCGAGTCCCTAAAAACCACCGCTACACCACCTACCTTGTTTTCTTTATCCCATGCCCCAACCACATTAACCTTGATCCTACCAGAAGGAGGGCACGACCCGCCAGTGACATGATCTTAAAGATTGGAAGACAACCGATTTGACTCCTCCCCAAACCCAATCATAGATCGATTTGACTCCTCCCAAACCCAATTATAGATCGACTTGACTCCTCCCCAAAACCCAATTATAGACCAAAACTAGAAATTAGGCCCGCGCGTTGCTGCGGGAACCAGCCCGTTTCAGACGTAATCAGATAAATAAAACACATTTAAGTTGAATAAATTCAAGACAATTATGAACAAACAGAGGAATACATAAGTGAATGAGGCCGGTAAGATAAGCAGTTTTGCTTTTATACACATTTAATTGAGTTGGCATATAAACATATTACACAATGAGTGCGAAGAAACTGCACGTGTTTGATTAGAAAGAGATGGCTTCCAAAAAATATTTGTTTGCTTAAGAAATAGAAGAAACATTTAGTTCACACATATAACATGTGGCCTGCAATGTAAGCAGCTAGTTCAACATCAAATTTAAAATATAAAGTGTTGAGGACTTGTTCAAGTAGCTAATTTTAGAACCACAACTGTTCAAAAGCAAAAAAACAAAAAGGTCTATTTTCATATGAAACCGAAGAAACAGAAGCTAGCTGCAGTTTACACATATTTTGCCCCTGCAATTAGGACGGCAAAATATATGCTCTGCAACCTACATACCTCTCTGAGCAGTTAGCAAAACATAGGAAAAGTGGTGTTTGAGCAAGTAAGTCGTCAACCATAGATGTTAAAACAAAAAAATATGCAACATGGTGTGCATCATTCGATCACGGAGAGCATGGCTGTTCACTTTTTATGGGATCGGACATCATCGACACTAGCAAAAAACATCAATCATAATGTAAAAAAGGCAACCATTATGAACACTATTCAAGCATGCGTGCAAAAAACAAATTGTAATTTACCTATCTTCGTCTTTTTTTGGGCTGAGTTTTTGTCCAGAGTGAAGGAAATTTTGTGAAAAGCATGTTTATTTGAGCAACATCAATAGCATGCAATTAACAAATTAAAGGCGGAATCATGCTTACATGCACTCAAAACAAAACATCAACCATGAAATTCAAAGCCTAGTAGATTGGTAAACCTTGACTCAACTTTTAAATCAACATTTGTTAGTTGAGAAATATTTACCTTTGTAGATTCCTCTTTGCATATGCAAAGGATAATCACCCAAGAGATAGGGCCTTCATTCCTTGCTTCTTAGCTCCATGGATTTGGTTGAAAGAATTGGATTCTCCAAGTTCCCAAAATAGAGAACCTCTAAAGATTCTACACCAAGGTTAGATTGAAGAAGAAATGAGTGACCTTGGAGTAGTAGGATTGCTAGATTCACCCTCCAAGGTGGTTGGCCTCTTAGAGAGAAATGGAAGCTTTGTGTTCTCACCAATTTTCTCTAAAAACAACACTCATGAATTTTAGGCTATAAAGTTCTTTATATAGTCACTTCTTTAAATGACCTAAAGAACCAAAAAACCCTAATTCTACACAAAATGGATATGGGCTTTTGGGCCTTTGTGAATCTTTATTCATTAAGTTGTCATACAACTTAAGTCAATGGGCTTTGACGTTCGAAGCCCATTGGGCCTTAAGGTCCAAAACTATCCCGAGGTCTTTAACGAACTTATTCGTTTGATTAATTAACATATTAATTAATCCTTGCCATAAATAATTAAACCATTTAATTATTCTTACTCATCTCCATTGTTTCTTCAATCTCCACCTTACATGGTGTACGATCCATTAGGTTCCTTTTAGCGAGGCAGTGGGCGATTAAAACCATTTTACATCGATTGTGAATTGAAACTTACTTTCAATTCTCCCTTTAGTGATTACACACGTTTAGGGCTTCCACAAACCATGAGTGACACCTAGCAGCATATCATGGTTACCCAAGCTAATCAGAAGAGGTAGAGAACCTATTCAGTTAAGGATTACAAATGCAATATGGTCCTTCTCTAATCTAATACTCTTGACCACATTGTTTGGTTTGATAGTTTATTTATTCATGTCTACTATCCAATGTGATTCGTTTGCTTATATGATTACCTTGAATGTGATTTGGAACGCATTCCCTAATCTCATTCATACTCTGGCCAGAGATTTTAATCATATCATAGAGTATTCTCCCTCAAACCATTTGAAGGTTAGAGATCCCTTGTTGCACATTCACTTGTCTCCATAACTAAGTGGCTTAACCCCAATGATGTCGTGGACACCCCGATGGGGTGACTTTGACATAATCAAAGATCAAGGACTTAACCACAAGACAACTGTGATGCCTCAGGTCAAAGGACTAATTTGCATTATCCCAACCATGAGTTCTCATGTGACATGAGTATGAGAACTCCTCGTTGATCGTGTTCAGTGGACTCATTCTCTATTGAGCACCTACGTACTTGTCTTGATGTCACACACACCAATGACTCGAGACTAGTCACTCTCCCTGAGAGAAGACATAGCACGTACTGATCTTAACGGACTGTCAATGCCCAATTAGCAATCCTATGATCAGGAACGTTTAGGATGTGTCTACGAAAGAATGGTCTCATTAATCTAACTTCATTAGATTGCATTCTCCCAATCACATTTTCCTTGGACTTTATCGTTTAAGCATATAACATTTATATGAGACGGCTCAAACAATAATGTTTGCCCTTTATATGTAAACTAGATTAGTTTAACATGTGAAATGTCCGTAAAGTATCATCATATGATTGGCTTTAGGGCACATTTCCAACAATCTCCCACTTGCACTAGAGCCAATCAGCTTGGTCATCTGTTATGATTCCTCTTCTGTAGTCATTTCAAAAATGGCTGAGTAGTAGGCCTAGGCAATGGATATCTATATGTTATCCATAGAAGCAACCTTGAGAATATCGACGTCACCATTATACATGATTCCCAATCATGTGGTTCAGTCTCTCATATGAGTTCGGATCTTGATGAGACCTTGATTCCCTGGCTTGAGCTATCGCCCCATTAGTGTCATACACTTTCTGGTTGGAACCGAATAGAGAGTTCATAAATGAACTTTCCCATCCAAACAACATTGTTGTAAACTTCTATATGGCAATATATTTTGCATTCATAATGGAACACACTAAAGTCATCACTTTAATGTTTCCATCCAAATATCTCTTTAGTCATAATAAAGGGATACCTGTTTATCTCTTCATTCATAATGAAGAAACATCCAATGATGGATTAGATTCATAATCTAATACATTTACGCTTCCATTACGTTACTCTAATTCTTCCTCATTCTTCGAGGAACCTATCCTTTAGTATTTCTCAAATACTTAAGGACTCACTTGACAGTTGCCATGGTTCTGATCCTGGGCTTGCATTGATATCGTTTTGTACCTTTCTAGGTACAACTCATATCAATGTTTTTCATACAATATGAAATACATAAATCACCTTTCTGCGTATGCATAAAGGATTCGATTTACGCATTATTTCTTTGGGAGTCAAAGGGTACGTTCCCTTTGAGAAGAGCTACCTCCTAACCTCACTAGAGTTGTTCTTCTGATTTAAGTTTATCATCATATGAGAAACTTCCTAGCATCCTTTTGTCTATTATTAGGGCATGATATAATCCAATTATATCCTAAAATCTATCATTATAGATTTCCATCCCATGTATATAGACTATGTCTCCCATATACATTCTATCGTTATAGAAAGTTTAAAGTCATAACTTTAACGAATGAAGTATTCTTTTCATTTCCAAAATTAATATATCATACATATATTTAAATTTAGGAATATTTAAATTTAGGAATATGATTAACTCCCACTAATCTTTTGTAAACCTAGTAAACAAAAGATTCATTTACATCTTTATAAGAAATCAAACGTTTTGATCTTTCTCTCATAAGACGCTTATGGCTCCCACTAGCTTGCTTAGATCCATGATGGTTGGATCTCTACAACTTACATGTTTTGTGATTCATAGTTTTAGACATATATATTATTAGGACTATCTTAATAATGGTTTCGGAAACCTATATGATGTCCAAACATTGAATCAACATTTAGTTGTAGCTAGCAATCTTCGAATTAATTGAAACTAAGACTACGTCAAAAATGGTTCCTTCAAAGTCAACCATTCTCTTTGATTGTAGCCACCTTAAGCTACCAATTAGCTATGAAGGTTTCATTATTTCGGGTCAAATGGTACTTTACCATTTCCTTGAGTATATATTGTATATACACTCAATGTAGTCATAAAGTTCAAACCATTCAACTGAGACGGTTTAAAATTCTTTTTGACTACCTTGGAGCTTGTGGTATAGGAACTAGGTTGTTATATTTGTTGATTATCATCTTGTCTCTCAAAGAACCCATTCTTTTGAGTTCTATTCCTAGTTCATTTGCTTTAAGGCAAATCACATTGTTGGATTACAATGAACTACTCAACAAACAACATTTGTTGGTTGGTTTATAGAAGTGATATCCAAAGGTTAATTTAAGGATATCCACAAGATAATTTTTAAACAAATATTGCTTATTAGCACACAACCCCAAATCTTAACACAATTAAGATTTGTCTTTCTTTCCAACTACATCCTATGGAGTTATGAAAATTTTGGAAGATCTTCTAATTGACAATCATATTGTTTTAGAAGTATATATCCTATATATATGGGTAATTGATAACATCCAACGAACTAAATCTTATTCGAGTTCGTTCTTCTCCTAATGGAGAAAATCATTATCTTATGATGCTAATTTCCTTGATATCTTTCAAGGAAACTCATCTAAAGTGTTACCTTTCCTTAGATCAAATCTAAGGAGGTAAGTACTTTAGACGTCTTACTCATCAACTTACATTTCTTGAATTCTTTGAAACCTTTTGCAAAGTATTCGGACTTGTGTTTATTCATAATAAACTGTAGTCCAACCGAGAGTGATCTTCGGTGAATGTCAAACAACATGAGTAGTATTATGTTGTGGACAAGTGCCACTAACATCTAAGTGAATTTAACCTCAACAACTTTGTGATTTTTTATTCTTTCCAAAAGAATAAAGATTCGAACATTTCGCCTCTATACAATTTTGACAAGAAGGTATTGGATCCGGATCTAACGATCCAAAGCATCCATCTATGACCAACTCGTAATTTATGTTTTAGAGGTATCACAACTCAGTTGGGATTAGTCACTATCTTGCAACCTTTTGGGTTTTAAGCATCATTATATTCTAAACAGTTAACGCTACCATATCATCTCTACTATAGAGACAATCAATTAGATTACTATAATCCAATCAGTGATTAATAAAGAACAATGTTTTGTCAAACAAAACATTCATCCATCTCTACTATAGTGACGGAATTAAGTTCCTTAAAATTGGAATGTAAAGACAATCTTTGGTTTTTCCAATTTCTTTGGTAGTTCATATGAGGAAGTTAGTACCATCTGCTTTCGCAGAGATCTATATTTTATTCACGTTCCGAATGTGAAGTACTTTCTCTTCTCTCATTAATCTTCTACTTCTTATTAGCCACACTTTTACAACGATTGTAAAACATAGTTACTAATACGGAATCAAGCATTCAAGTAGAAGAACCAACTGTTTTGAACTTTTCAAGAACAATTTACAACACCTTCGAAAGGTGTGTTCTTGACACTTGCAAGACATTTCTTGCAAATACCCCTTCCAATGTCCATCCTTTCATAAAGAAAATTTGTTCCCTTGGAGTTAATTTTATCTTCTTCATTTGACTTCTCCTTTGACTACAATAGTCATGGTCCCTAAACTCCCACTATCTCTCTTGAAACCTTTTTCAATTGTGTTATACACATCAAACATTTTGGAGAGTGTGTGGTTATTGTTCACTACATAGTTTACAATAAACTTAGTGAACCATTAGGATAGGGACGTAAATGTGAAGTCCTAGCTTAGTTTCCGTCTCGTTAAGTGGTTTATCACTTCAACACTCAATGATTCAAAATCATCATAAGTCCATGTTGATGGACTATTTTTGTCAACCAACCATTATGTTCTAAACATAATTACAAACTTTCAAGAGTTGTTCAAGGCAACTCTTATTTCTTCATACAACAATTTGTAAGTGAAGAATCATGGCACTAAAAGTGTCCTTGTCTTTATGCTAATCTTCGTAAGTTCCTTTGTTCATATAACGAAGGAATAAGCATTGGTTGTTTGTGTTGTCCTCTTCATGATAGACATTTCTAACATGTTCTTCCAATGATACATTATCAATAGGAAGATTGTGAGGATGAGACTTCTTAGGTACATGCACAATCCATTTAAGACAATCTTTGGGATTGTGTTACCAAGTCCGAAAACTAAAACATTCGGCTTTTCTTTGTCAAGTTTTGGATAGCGTTTGCAAATATATTGGTAAACGAATACATAACGAATATAAATTGATTGATTTTAAGCCATTTGATTCGGGTCTTTAAATCAAATAGCACCACCCACTATTTTTGGCAAATTCCATATCCCTCATTGGAATTCGAGAGTTTTGGAGGAAACTCTTAGTAGGTTATGGGAGACTCACTATTACCAAGCCCACCTCAGAATTATATCATGTTGGCTAGCGTTAATAATAATGAGAGAGTACGCTTACTCATTTGCAACAACCTCTTGCAAGTACCCATCTTATTTGGCCTCTAGAGAATGATGCCTCAGAATTATATCATGTTGGCGTCATTGCACTTAGTTAAGTCATTCCCACCATGCCTAGTTCGTGTAGGGGTTCAAGCATAGCCTCAGAATTATATCATGTTGGCTAAACTCGTTGCCTACCTCACTTCATCATGCATGTATATATAACTCCTCCTGAGTGTAAGCATGCACTTTGTACTCCCCCATTATAGGGTGAAGCCGGTGTACAAGTCACAAACGATCGGAGCTACCACGGTGGAAGGCCACGAAAGAGTGTTCAAAGCACTCTCACGCTTATCAACTTAATAATGGTTTGGTTGAGGGTTTTAGGTCTCATCACATATAAGTATTCATTTTAATCTTCATTAAAACAATTTTGGTCCTATTACAACTATTGGTCCATTTGATTGTTTTAGTTGTATATAATACTCCCACTATGCTTATAAAACGGTTTTTAAAGCAAGAGTATATGATACTACTAACATAAACTTTGCATTCATTTGATGGACTATATAGTTGCCTTAGGGCCTTAGGATGACTATGAACCTTTGTTTAGATTCAACACGAGCCTAGTGTTGAATCTCGGACTAGGGATGGAGATTGATTTTAGTTACGCGTTTAATCACATTAAGGCGTGTTGTTCCTAGGGGCGTTGGACCCAACTACTCCATTTTCATGCATATCAAATACTTTAAAGTAAAGGTGAGCTTATGCTCATTACAACATTTGCATAAAACAAATTACTTTAAAGTAAAGAAGAGCTTATGCTCTTTTACAACATTTGATCAAATCAAATTACAACCAAAATTAATCTACACATTCCCATGGTTCAAACAAATTTGAAACGGCCTTTCACATAGCTCAATTATCGTAGGCTTAGGTTCATAATCACCCTTTAATTAATTAACACTTTAACTAATTAAATTTGAATGCAACATTTTCATTTTGTTTTTGTATCCATAAAATTGATTTAAATGGAGCTAAATGAAATGAAAATCCAATTCTCATTTAAAGAGACAAAACAATTTTTGTTCCCTACTTAATTTGGGCCATCATGCAATAACCACAACTTTTTGGGCTATATTGCGAAACACAAACTTTTGGGGTCACTTTGTAAAAACACAAAAGTCCACTACTTCATGTAATTACAACTAGAACCCAAAATTTCATCAAATACAAAAAACTTCATTAAAGGAGCAAAACAATTTGTCCTTTAGCGTTTTTGGGCCTTAACGTAAAAACGTAAACTTTTGGGCTAAAATACAAATACACAAAAGTATCAAAACTTTATGTAATTGCACAAAAGGCCCAAAAATACCCTATTCTATTAGGGTGGCCGGCCATGATTAAAAAAAAATAAGATTTTTACAAAGTTTTTGTAAGTGGGTTTTGTTAGGTGAGGTAAAGATGAAATGAAAAGTTTGTAAGAAATGATTTATGTCACATCTTTAAAAAAGTTTGTCTCCCATTAAAAATACTTTACCATTAACCATCACCCACTAAAATTAAATCAAAACTTTATGTAAAAACATAAAACTTTTGAATCAAAACTTCAAAACTTTTTGTTCTTGGCAAGAACTTCAAGAACATTGAAGAACACTCATGAAAACTCATAATAGCTCCATGAATGTTTTCACTCACCAAAACTCAAATTTTCACCACTCAAAAGAGGGCTAACATCCTAGGGCACTTAGGGGTTCCAAAAGTCACTTTAAAACCATTTTAACAAGACAAACATGAACCCAAAAAATCACCCTTTGGATTTGGCCGAATTTCCCCAAAAACATGGCACCAAATTTTAGCTCCAAAATTCATGCTCATATGAACTACATCTACAACATTTGAGATGGCAAATTTTCTAACAAAATTTACATTCAAAGAAACAAGAATAAAGCTTGTAACATATTACAACTTTTAAATCAAAAACTATGAACTACAAAACCCAAAATGATTCACCAACTACTAGACCTAGGCTTTTGATACCAATTGAAGGAAATTTTGTGAAAAACATGTTTATTTGAGCAACATCAATAGCATGCAATTAACAAATTAAAGGCGGAATCATGCTTACATGCACTCAAAACAAAACATCAACCATGAAATTCAAAGCCTACTAGATTGGTGAACCTTGACTCAACTTAAAACAACATTTGTTAGTTGAGAAATATTTACCTTTGTAGATTCCTCTTTGCATATGCAAAGGATAATCACCCAAGAGATAGGGCCTTCATTCCTTGCTTCTTAGCTCCATGGATTTGGTTGAAAGAATTGGATTCTCCAAGTTCCCAAAATAGAGAACCTCTAAAGATTCTACACCAAGGTTAGATTGAAGAAGAAATGAGTGACCTTGGAGTAGTAGGATTGCTAGATTCACCCTCCAAGGTGGTTGGCCTCTTAGAGACAAAATGAAGAAACAAGTTCTCACCAATTTTCTCTAAAACAAACCCTTATGAATTTTAGGCTATAAAGTTCTTTATATAGTCACTTCTTTAAATGACCTAAAGAACCAAAAAACCCTAATTCTACACAAAATGGATATGGGCTTTTGGGCCTTTGTGAATCTTTATTCATTAAGTTGTCATACAACTTAAGTCAATGGGCTTTGACGTTCGAAGCCCATTGGGCCTTAAGGTCCAAAACTATCCCGAGGTCTTTAACGAACTTATTCGTTTGATTAATTAACATATTAATCAATCCTTGCCATAAATAATTAAACCATTTAATTATTCTTACTCATCTCCATTGTTTCTTCAATCTCCACCTTACACGGTGTACGATCCATTAGGTTCCTTTGAGCGAGGCAGTGAGCGATTAAAACCATTTTACATCGATTGTGAATTGAAACTTACGTTCAATTCTCCCTTTAGTGATTATACACGTTTAGGGCTTCCACAAACCATGAGTGACACCTAGCAGCATATCATGGTTACCCAAGCTAATCAGAAGAGGTAGAGAACCTATTCAGTTAAGGATTACAAATGCAATACGGTCCTTCTCTAATCTAATACTCTTGACCACATTGTTTGGTTTGATAGTTTATTTATTCATGTCTACTATCCAATGTGATTCGTTTGCTTATATGATTACCTTGAATGTGATTTGGAACGCATTCCCTAATCTCATTCATACTCTGGCCAGAGATTTTAATCATATCATAGAGTATTCTCCCTCAAACCATTTGAAGGTTAGAGATCCCTTGTTGCACATTCACTTGTCTCCATAACTAAGTGGCTTAACCCCAATGATGTCGTGGACACCCCGATGGGGTGACTTTGACATAATCAAAGATCAAGGACTTAACCACAAGACAACTGTGATGCCTCAGGTCAAAGGACTAATTTGCATTATCCCAACCATGAGTTCTCATGTGACATGAGTATGAGAACTCCTCGTTGATCGTGTTCAGTGGACTCATTCTCTATTGAGCACCTACGTACTTGTCTTGATGTCACACACACCAATGACTCGAGACTAGTCACTCTCCCTGAGAGAAGACATAGCACGTACTGATCTTAACGGACTGTCAATGTGATAAGCTCATATTTATACATACTTAACATCAAATTCTCTTATCTTTTGTTAGTTAGTTTCTTATATTTTTGAGTTATTTACTTTGTTTTTGTGTTTTATCGAATTTATCTAGCTAAGAAAATAAAAATAGCATAAGTGTGATTTTATGTAATAAATTCATGTCAAAACTGTTTAGTTTCTAAATTAAATAAAATTTATATATATATATAATAATAATTTATATCATGTTTGTTTTATATAAAATGAGATAATATAAAATTAAGGAGTGCTGAACTCAATGAATAAAAAGAATTGCAGAGGAGTGGAGGGAATTAGGCAGCAGAAATAGAAAAAGCAGAAGTGGAAAATGAGTGGAATGGTGGGAATGCATGATAGGAATAAAGAAATAAACAAAGCACCAAGAAGGGAATAAATGGGACACCAGCGAGGTCAGCACGGGGGAGAAGGAATAAGCTGCCCTTTGGCAGCAAGGTGAGAGAAAATAAGGAACAGCTGCCTTTCTGGCAGCTGGCTTGGAGACGTGCGAAGACAGAGGAGGAAGTCACGAGGGAAGCAGCAAAGCTGCCTTGCGCAGCTAAGGACAGACGCGGCACGCGGAGCAGCTGGCATGCGAGAAGGCTGGCGGAGAGACAAGAGCTGTCAGGAGGAAAATAAAAGGCGGGAGGGGTGAGTACGGGAAAGGTTTGGGGGGACAAGCTCTGCCTTGCAGCAGAGCGTGAGAAAAGGGCGGAAACGTGAGGAGCTTGCGCGCGGAAGGAAGGAGAGACAGCGAGGTTGGCAGCAGAAGCTGCCTGACGCAGGGCAGACAACAGGGTGCAGACGCAGAGAAGCTGCCCTTGGCAGCTGGCGCAAGCAGGAAGACTGACAAGGCTTTGAAAGAAGGAGCAGCAGGAGGGAAGGCAGGTCTGACACGTGGCAGCTGGGAGGACAGATGCGAAAGGGAGGTCAGCACGCAGGAGCACAGCGACGGAGCAGGGTGCAGTGAGGACCGACAGCTCGCGAGCTGCTGACCAGGAAAGGGGACGGACAGAAGCAGCGAGGAAGACAGCTTGAGCACAGTGGCGCATCACTCTATTTCTCTCGGTTTAATCTTTCCAAACTTATATTTTATTTCTGTTTTAATAATGTGTAACTAATTTGTTTTGGCTAGAGTTTAATTCAAAACCATGGATATATTTGTAATTTGAATTGATTACCTTCAGTTGTGATTTCTGAGTTGTGATTTAATTTGCTTAACTGCTTGATTGATAACTTATTTTTGTATGTCGATTAAGGATGCATACTTAATTTACATGCATGAATTTGATGCTAGAATATAAGTGAATTTCACCTAATCGTTATGAACTTATATTCACAAGTAGTGAAGGTCGCTTATAAACGATCGCGTTAGGTAAATTCTTGGCATAAGTTTCATGCAATTCATAGTAACAAGTGCCTCGTCAATGCTTATGATTTTCATAAAACTTAATGATTCTTGCTTGTATCTCTATTATGCAATTCATGTAGGGAACTTGTAGGGAATGTTTTGGGTTGTCGTATGCAATCATCCAACCTAATAAAAGTAGGAAAATCTGAAGGTTAATTTAAGCGGACCTAATTAACTTGGGGCGTTGAGAATTTACAATTTATTGAAAGAACAACTGAAAATCAATTTAGGTTGCATATGTGGCATGTGTGGAGAATAATCCTCTAGCCAGTCCGTCATTTATCATTTTACCTTAATTTTATGTTTTTGTCAATTTTGTAATTTATTTAAGTTTAATTTACTTTTCATCAAAATCAATCCCCCATTTTATTTTAAAGTGTTAGATTTATTAGAAATCATTTTAGTTTGTGTTTTCTTAAGTCTTGAGTTGTTTTGAGTCTTTTGATTTATTTTAGTTTATTTGTTAGTTTTATTTTGAGTTATTCTATTTAAGTGTTTTGAGTCTAGTTTAGTATTTTAAATTTTGTTTTTACGTTTTTAATTTAATTTTACTTTGATTAGCATCCCTAGTTAATCCCCGGCCTAGAACGATCCCTACTTACATCATTACTACAACTGTCACAAATAGGGTTTAAATTTGTGCGTTAATTAATTTTCGCATCACAATGCCCAATTGGCAATCCTATGATCAGGAACGTTTAGGATGTGTCTACGAAAGAATGGTCTCATTAATCTAACTTCATTAGATTGCATTCTCCCAATCACATTTTCCTTGGACTTTATCGTTTAAGCATATAACATTTATATGAGACGGCTCAAACAATAATGTTTGCCCTTTATATGTAAACTAGATTAGTTTAACATGTGAAATGTCCGTAAAGTATCATCATATGATTGGCTTTAGGGCACATTTCCAACAGTAGCTTCCTCAACCGAGTGGTTCCTCCACAAAACTTTCACCATCCACATGGTCTTGTTCCTAAGAACCTTATCCTTCCAATCAAGGATAGTCACGGGAACCTCAACATAGGTCAAATCTGGATTGATCTCCAGTGGCTGAGGAGGGCGGATCAGAGATGTACCTTCACAGCATCGATACGTGAAACACATTGTGCACTCTCGCCAACTCTAGTGGCAAAGCAAGTCGATAAGCAACTTCACCAACTCGTTCAACTATCTGGTACGATCCGATGTACCTAGGGCTGGGTTTCCCTTTCTTGGAGAATCGCACAACACCTTTCCACGGCGATAATTTCAAGAATACCCAATCACCAACCTTATAAACTCTGTCGACAATACACTTCTACTGATCATGGGCCGCTTTTAGGTTAGCCTTTATCACCTGAATGTTCTATGTCATCTCATCCATGATCTTAGGGCCCACTAAAACTCGTTCACCGACCTCAGACCAACAAAGTGGAGTACGACACGGTTTCCCATACAACGCTTCAAACAGTGCCATACCAATGCTAGAATGGAAGTTGTTGTTGTACGCGAACTCTATCAACAGTAAACACTTGTGCCAAGCGTCTTCAAACTGTAGAACTGATGATCTCAACATATCTTCCAAAGTCTGAATACTTCTATCTGACTGCCCATCAGTTTGAGGATGATAGGAGGTGCTGTAGAGTAATCTTGATCCCAAAGCTTCCTAAAACGCTACCCAGAACTTTAAAGTAAATTGGGGATCCCGGTCAGAAATGATACTAACTAGAACTCCGTGGTACCTAACCACTTCAGAGATGAACCGTTCGGCCAACTGACTTAACGAGTAATTCTCACGAACGTGTATGAAGTGCGCTGACTTGGTAAGCCAATCAACAGTGTGTAAAATAGGAAAAATAGGGATATTATTGTCATTTTGTCAAAAGGTACAAAATTACTATCTTACCCTCCTTTTGTCAATAGTGTGTAGGCTTGGCAATTCCTGACACGACCCGATAACCCGACACGACACGACACGACACGAAATTAATAAATGTTCGGGTCGACACGATAACGAATCGGGTAACCCAATAAGCACTTGTTAAAATAACGGATTGGTTCGGGTATACACATGGGTAACACGATACACGATAAACAAAATATTAATTTTATAATTTTATAACCCTAAAAAAATACTATAATAATTATATATATTAATTTAACAATTTTATACCCCTAAAAACTATAATAATTATATATATATATATATTAATTGTTAAAAATTGGTGACCATTGGATTGGCTTAAATATACATACCATTCAATTTCTTAAGTGTTATACATACAAAATAAATAAATTTAAATCTACTTAATAAAAAAAAAATTATATATATATATACACACACCATTGAACTTGATGGGATACAAATTCTACGAAACTAATTTCAACGATCCAACCGTCAAACTTGTTTGTATATACTTCGAGATCACATCAGCAAAAAATCGCAGAAAACAAACATTCAAAGATCAAGTAACGGGACAAAACTTTTTTACGGTTATCAACGAAAAATTACGATTTAACGGTTATTTTAACTCGATCTTCAATTTAAAATATTTACACCAGTGGATATCACAAAATCTTATGTTATACTTAATGAAAGTATGAATAAACTCTTAAGTGTTAGTGAATCTATTATTTTGATGGGATATGCATTCTACAAAACTAGTTTCAACGATCCAACCGTCAAACATGTTTGTATATACTTTGAGATCGCATACGCCAAAAATTGGAAAAAACAAACATTTAGAGATCAAGTAATGGGACAAAACCTTTCGACGGTTATCAACAAAAAATCACGATTTAACGGTTATTTTAACTCCAATTTTAATGCTTTTTTACAGCTACACTCCTTGACCCTATAGGAAAACAATGAATGAATTCGATCTTCAATTTAAAATATTTACACTAGTGGATACCACAAAATCTTATGTTATACTTAATGAAAGTATGAATAAACTTTTAAGTATCAGTGAATCTATCATTTTGATGGGATACGCATTCTACGAAACTAATTTCAACGATCCAACTTGTTTGTATATGCTTCAAGATCGCATACGCCAAATATCGCAAAAAGCAAACATTCAGAGATCAAGTAACAGGACAAAACTTTTCAACGGTTATGAACGAAAAATCATAATTTAACGATTATTTTAACTCCGATTTTGATGAATTTTTACAACTACACTCCTTGACCCTATATGAATACAATGAATGAATTCGATCTTCAATTTAAAATATTTACACTAGTGGATACCACAAAATCTTATGTTATACTTAATGAAAGTATGAATAAACTTTTAAGTATTAGTGAATCTATCGTTTTGATGGGATGCGCATTCTACAAAACTAATTTCAACGATTCAACCGTTAAACTTGTTTGTATATGCTTCAAGATCGCATACGCCAAATATCGCAAAAAACAGACATTCAGAGATCAAGTAACGAGACAAAATTTTTCGACGGTTATCAATAAAAAATCACGATTTAACGGTTATTTTAACTCTGATTTTGATCATTTTTTACAGCTACACTCCTTGACCCTATATGAATACAATGAATGAACTCGATCTTCAATTTAAAATATTTACATTAGTAGATACCACAAAATCTTATGTTATACTTAATGAAAGTCTGAGTAAACTCTTAAGTGTTAGTGAATCTATTGTTTTGATGAGATACGCATTCTACGAAACTCGTTTCAACGATCCAACCGTCAAACATATTTTTATATACTTCGAGATCGCATACGCCAAAAATTGCAAAAAAAAAAACATTCAGAGATCAAGTAACGGGACAAAACTTTTTGACGGTTATCAAGGAAAAATCACGATTTAACGGTTATTTTAACTCCGATTTTGATGATTTTTTACAGCTACTCTCTTTGACCTTATATGAGTACAATGAATGAACTCGATCTTCAATTTAAAATATTTACACTAGTTATGAAAGTATGAATAAGTTCTCAAGTGTTAGTGAATCTATCGTTTTGATATGATGCGCATTCTACGAAACTAATTTCAACGATCCAACCGTCAAACTTGTTTATATATGCTTTGAGATCATATACACTAAAAATCGCAAAAAATAAACATTCAAAGATAAAGTAACGGGACAAAACGTTTCGACGGTTATCAACGAAAAATCACGATTTAATGGTTATTTTAACTCCGATTTTGATGATTTTTTACAGATGCACTCCTTGACCCTATATGAATACAATGAATGAATTTGATCTTTAATTTAAAATATTTACACTAGTGGATACCACAAAATCTTATGTCATGATGATCGATGAAAATTGATGATTTTGTAAAAGGAATAACATGCAAGCTTTGAGTTCTATTGGCAAAGTTTAAACTTTTGAGAAATGCTTCACAACCTTGAAAACAAAAACTCTTTCATTTTGCATATCCTTGCACATTTAATATTTTTTAATGGACTAGTAGTGTATGGATGTTTGTTTATTGGGCTCTTATTTTCGAGTGTAGATGTAGTACTTAAACGACAAATGTGTTTTAATGTTTTGAAGTAATATTTATGTGGCAATGTGTGGTATGTGCAAATTTAAGAAAAAAAATATATTTTTCTTAACGGGTCATGAGTAAAGTGACCCGACCTGTTAAGGACCCGTTAAGATAACGTGTGTGACACGACACGATCCGTTATGTGTTACACAAAAACGACACGAAAACGGCACATACGATCCGTTTGCCAGACGTAATAGTGTGTATCAAAAGTGAGAGTAAAATAGGAAAAAAAGAGAAAAAAGATGACAAGAAGTCTTAATAATAGGATAGATAAAGGCAAACCCCGACGTCCGCGTACCTGCCCTCTGGTGTATGGTCCTTTCCCTTCATCTCTGACACTGGTTTCCCGATTCCCCATGATTTCTGCAACTCCATCGAACTCCAAATTGGGAGTTTTGTTGCGCGACAGCTCTCTCGCAGCCTCTCCCACACACTGTTACAGCGTTTTTCCCATATATCTATTTCCCTTCCTTTCTCTCTGATCCCACTGCATCAGCGAGCAGAAGATGCCGAGCCCAATTCTGAAAGCAGGCAGCCGGCCGCCGTGGGTGGGTTTGGGAGCGGCGATTTGGGTCCAAATTGCTGCCTAAAACTCCTACAACTTCCCGCTCTATTCCCCGCTGCTGAAATCGGTGCTGGGTTTGAGTCAGTTCACCATTCTCGGAGTGGCCAGTGACATTGGTGATAGTATGGGTTTTCTCCCTGGAATCGCCTGTAACAAGTTTCCTCCATGGGCTGTGCTTCTGGTTAGTTGTGTGCTCTGTTTCTTGGGTTATGGCGTTCTCTGGCTCGTTGTTAGCAAAACTATTGGCAGCTTGCCTTTTCTGGTGGTGAGTTGCCACTTCATTATATATCTCCATTTCTGTGTGTTTGAATGATTTGAATCTTGAAATTGATTGGTGGGTTCAGTTTGTTAACTCCCAAAGTTGAAACTTTCACATAGGAAGTTTGTTGTTTGATGGGTTATTTGTTCTTTTAATACGAGCGATAGTCTAAACTACTCTAACCCATGGGGAGGGAGAATTTGAACTCGAGTTGAATTTTAATTTAATGTACTTTGAGTGTACATTTATAGACATTGTATGTTGATCTGGGTTTGTCTGCCGCTACGGTCTTGGTTGTCATTGATAAGATTTTGGAGTGTACTTCTCAAATTTGGTACTTTTTACTTTCTTCCAACGTATCTATGTTTCTCTTGGTTTATCTAGTTTCTTAGTAAGCATTCGAAATTACGCTCAATCATGTTGATATTCCATTTTCTGTTGAACTAGCAATTGTCTCCGAGAAATAAAGAAATTCTTTAAATCAGTGATAAAAAAATAGCAAGTCTGTCAATTTTATGAGTTTTAAGGAGCTAACCAGTGTTAAGTGTAAACAAAAGGCATCATTAACCTCAAATGCTGAAAACCAATCAAATTGAATTGCAGCCTCCTCTTCTTAAGAAGAATTCTTTATCGTAGTGTTCCTTGGAATCGTTGTCTTTCCCACTTTCACATTTTTAATAGAACTTAACTCATTACTCTTGAGGATTGAAAGCCTTAAAGATGAGAGTTCAGGTACCAAATTGAGCAATTTTCATATTTGATATGCGTCTATTTAGTTCTGTGCATGTTCTAGCTATCAACTGATCTATAGTGGCTTTACTTACGTTTACCGTCTAATAATTCAAATAAAGACAACTAAATATATATAGAAGAGGAACCTCCCATCCACTTTGATAAAGACAACTTAGAGATGGAAAGTGATCCATATGAATTTTCAACTTCTTTTTCAGTTGAAATTGGTTTATCACCTATCGACTACATTGTGTGTCGTTGTACAGATGTTATGCTCTTGTAGCAATAAGCATTTTGTTTTGTGCATGTGTGTGTGTGTTGCAATTGATTTTCATGGGCCTTTTCTTTTTCAGGCATGCTTTCGTCTGCGTTCTGTTAAGTTGTTGAAATAATTTGTTCACTACTTTGTTTCTTCATGCATTATTGTCTCAAGCTCTTAGGGATGACTTAAATGGTTTCTTCTGAATGAAAAATCATATTATGCAAATCACAGGTCATTAGCCATATGTCAAATTATAGTATTGTCTTTAAGCATTGTGCAACCCCGTCCCCCTTCCTTATGTTGATGTTGAATTATGCCCAAAAAAAGTAAAAATCTTACAGAAGGAAAATTTTCAGAAACTAAGCTAGTTAAAATAGTTTTATGTGGTTATGTCCTATTCATTTAATTACAAGCAATTGAATTTTTCTCTGACATTCTTACAGCTGGGGAGGTATATATATTTTAGTTTTCGCATTAGGATGTCTAACATATCTTTTAATTCTATGGCAGATATGGATTGCACTTTGCATTGCGACAAATAGCAATGCTTGGTTCGGCACAGCTGTGCTTGTAACAACCATGAGAAACTTCCCTCTCAGTAGAGGCACTGTGGCTGGCATTCTCAAAGGTTATATCGGGCTTAGCGCTGCAGTTTATACAGTGATATACAGTACGGTGCTTGAAGATTCTGCTCTGAATCTATTGTTGCTCCTCGCTCTTGAGCTTCTTGTTTTGTATTTAGCCTTGATGTACTTTATCCGGCCATGTACTGCAGTTCTGGAGAAGGTTCTTCAGAGCATGCCCATTTTCTCTTCACCCCTGTCAGTTTTTTGCTAGCGATCTATCTTGTCACTGTCACAATAGTACAGGAGATGGTATCTCTTAGCGATGCTATTTCCTACATTTTGGTTGCTATAACGGTTATTCTTCTACTTTCTCCCCTCGCAATTCCTGTGAAAATGACACTATTTCCTTCAAGGGCACGAGCTGAATCTTTTGAGAGTTTGACTCCAGAAGACGGCAATGCGACCCAAACAGATCCTTTGTTGACACCATCCTCATCAGCTGCACATCTTGGAAGTTTTCATGAGGCTGAGTTTGCTTCAGATATCGAAACACTTCTTGCAATAGGGGAAGGGGCAGTGAAGAAGAAAAGGAGACCTAAGAGGGGAGAGGATTTTAAGTTTCTGGAAGCTTTTATAAAGGCTGATTTCTGGCTTCTTTGGCGTGTATATTTTCTTGGAGTTGGCTCTGGAATAACAATACTCAATAATTTGACCCAGATTGGGATTGCATTAGGCGCTAGTAATACGACAATACTGTTGTCTCTCTTCAGCTTTTGCAAATTTGTGGGTCATCTGGGTTCTGGTGCAGTTTCTGAACACTTTCTCAGGTCATTTCTCTCTAACTCCTACTTAACTGTTTTTGAAATTTATTTTTTGCTCTTTAAGTTATGCAAATTTCTGCACCGTGCTTGAATTTTTAATTGAAGCATTAGCAACACCACTTGGGGAATAATATGTCCTGTTTTTCCACTGGCTTAGATTTTTAGTTTCAATGATCCTAAGTATCTTGCTAACTCGCTTTGTTGATTTGTGGTTCTTTTAACTTTTAACTTTTCGTTTTGGTTGATAAAGCTTTCAAACTTGGACATTATTGCTTATTGTCTCTGGGGAGTGCTAGCAACCTTCTCACTTCTACTCATGCCACATGTATTCCACTAGCACGCCACTAAATATTTAATTACTTTTTGGTTGACAAACTAAGATTTTAATTATACTAACCAATGGAAATAGTTGGATTTTAACATAATTGAAATTTTAGTTTTGAGTGCTAGTGGAGTACAGGTGGCATAAGAAGTGAGAAGGATGAAACGAGAAGGTAAGTGAGAAGGTTGCTAGCATTTCTCATTCTTTAATGGGTTTTGTTCCACCTTAGCAGATTGGAATACTATGTCTGAATTTCTTGAACATGTTACTTTTATGTCAAAGTATTTCAATTATACTTTTGAGATTATGACCTAGATTCTTATAACCCTAAAACTCGGACTTTTTTCTGTTCGAGAATGCAATCACCTTCCATTCTGCTTTTTTTTTCTTTTTTTTTTCTTTCAATGGATGAGTCATTCTCTTACTTCTCTAAGGGCTTAATACTAATTTGGTTCATCATTTTGTTCACTGCAGGAAGAAAACAGTTCCTCGCACAGTGTGGATGGCATGTGCACATATAGTTATGATCGTATCATTTGTTTTATATGCTTTATCTATCAATGGTACTCTCTATGTTGCAACTGCTCTGTTTGGTATCTTCTACGGAGCTCAATATTCACTGATGGTTCCAACTGCCTCTGAACTTTTTGGATTGAAACATTTTTTGGTGTAATTTACAGTTTCATGGGACTTGGAAACCCTATTGGTGCAGTACTTTTTTCAGTTCTTGCTGGTAATGTATATGATGCTGAAGCTGTCAAGCAAGGATGGTCTACATGCATAGGTTCTGTTATGATCCCACATCGACTACACTTATGGGGGTGTAGCGATTCTTAAGTCCTTGGGGTCCTCCCACCTATTGGACTAGTCTTTTGGGTTGGACTCTTCCCTTGGACTTGAGTACCTAACATTGGTATCAAAGCCTAGGTTCCCGATGTTGCGGAGGGGGCGACCTGGAAAGGGCTACCTTAACGGGACGACCAAGGGTGCGCCGCCGTTAAGAGTGAAAGCCACCAGAGTAAGGGCCGTCGTGGGTGTTGGCTTCCGAAGGGTGGTGTAATGTTATGATCCCACATCGACTACACTAATGGGGGTGTAGGGGTTCTTAAGTCCTTGGGGTCCTCCCACCTATTGGATTAGTCTTTTGGGTTGGGCTCTTCCCTTGGGCTTGAGTACCTAACAGGTTCCGATTGCTTCAGGCTCACATTTGTAGTTCCCTTGGGCTACCTTAACGGGACGACCAGTTTACCAAATGCTTTATGCTGGGGGTTCTTTCCGTCTGCCTTCGAGCCACTAGTGATTGGAGATCGGATGACATGAATCCACAGTTCCATACAGGCTTGTGGAAGCCTGTTCCGATTTTGCCATTCAGATTACTAGTGAATGTCTGCGGCTTGAATCTGATGTGTTATATAGGTACTGCAAGTGCCGAGCTTTAAGCTATAGTTTTTCACCCATGCTGGCCTTTGTTGGTTGCCTGTTATGGCGGATTGAAGAAGAGTCAATGGAAGTCCATTATAGGTCTCCACGGTACATGTATAATTCGACTTTGAGGTATACTGTGTCATACAAAACTAAATACGCTCGAATCAAACGTACCCCCGAAAGGGTGCGTTTTCGGGGGTTGTCTATCGTGCTCATATGATTTTATTTCAAAATGTAATCTTTTCTAGCCCTCTTCGATGAAATGCGATCAACTTATTGTCGATATTTTTTAATTTACGATCAGCTTGATACTATACTAATTTATATCATCATCTGTCGTTCTTCTATCAATATACTAGTATTATTGAAGGGTATTTAAGTTGGGAGTACTTTAAGCAAAGGGAGCTAGTACATAATGTTTTTTGGAGCAGGGCTACTGAAACCAATTTCTCCTAGGCTTCGTTTGTTACGTCGGACACTAGTAATTGTTCCAATTGAATAGACAAATTTGTACGTCGGACAGATACATCAAATAGAAAAGAAAAAAATCACGAACTGAAGAATACAAGAGAGGGACAGAGATAAAAATAAAAGAAAAAAAATGGAAATTGCAGGAAGATGATGAATGATGAAACGAGACAACACCCATGAGGTAGATGATGCAATCAGGGTGTGAGCATGAGTGGTTCTGCTACTTCATGTCTGAATCTCCAGCAGCAAATGCGAGAAGATGAAGCAGATGCTAGACGGGTGCGAGGTGTGTTTTTAAGTTTTGAACCCAACTAATTATACCGATCTTTTTTAGCGTACTAACTAGCAGGTGTAGAGCGTACTGATCAACTTGGATTGGATTCGTTAATCCGGTGACTATTTAATCCGCAAGTCCTCCAAACACCCAATTCGTATTAAATACTTCTATCCGGTGTCTAATACTGTGTGCCAGGCGAGGCCTTATTGTTAGCAGTACGTCTTAAGGATTCTAAAATGAAATGTAGTTGGTGGCAAACCTCCATGCTGAGACATTTGGTGGCAAACCTCCATGCTGAAACATTCAAAGGATAAGAAGCACAATTTTCAGTCACTTTTTTTTTCAAAAATTAGAAAATAAATACGGCAAATAGATTACTCGAAGTGGTTAATAACGTTTATTTCTGCTTCAAGGTCCAATGTTTGAATCCTGCATTCCTCAATACAGTAAACTATAAACATAAAAACAAAAACCATCTGTGATGCAAAATGATACTCTTGTTACTATAGATTTGCACACCTGACAAAAGCATACCTTTCACAAAGACATTAGATGCTTTCAATTATATTCAAAGATAGAGACAAGTGACATACAAAAAATAGGGGAGACAATTTCATTACCTAACTAGACCCACCTACACTGAAAAAGCTAAGTAAATTAGTCTTGTGATGCACAAAACCAAAAACTCTCTTGGTGGAAAGAACCCAAAAAATCCCATCTCTCACCATTAAATTAATATAATCACAGACAAACTTACCATAAGGAATAAGAACTGATAGAGTAAAAGTAAAACCAGATTAGAAGAAAAATTTGAAAAAAGAAGGATAAGATTTCAAGTAGGTTTCAAGTCCTGGAACATGGTATCCCACCTCATTTCTTCAACTCCAGTACACCAATAACCATCGTCGTTTGCTTCATCACCTTCCATCATCTTTTCTTCCTTTCGTAGATCATACACCACCGGACTCAAAACGCTATCGACGTGATGAGGCCCGGCAGAAACCACCAGAGGACTCCCATTCGTGAGCAGCAACTGGCTGCCTTGCTTGGCCGTGATCAGCTTCTTGTTCCTCTTAAGCATGGCTCCTCTAAACCTTGTCCTGTGATTGCTTGGCCTTGTCACGAGCGCCAGCGCTGTTGAGTCCTGATCGCGGCGAACCCACGTCCCTATGTACTCGGCCAAACACCTCTTAGTCCTCTTGATTGCCACCAAAAGCTTTCGCATTGGACGTGGAGTGTTCATACCCTTTGCTTTTCTAGCAATCTTGAGGATCTCTAGCCTGTGTTTGGCTATGGAAATTCCCATGCTTTGAAGAAACTCATGGTTGAAGTAGAAAATGTCCTCTTCTTCTAGCTCATTGTGTGCAAAAGCAAGGCCGTACTCGTACACAAGCGACGGCTCTAGGGCGGTTTTCGACAACCATGAGAACCAGTCCATGGATTCAAATGATGGAGGATGGCCTAAAAAACTTGAGTAGTTTGTGTTTATGATTTTTTAGAGAGAGAGAGAGAGAGAGAGATGGATGATGTATATAAAGTAGGAGATGAAGTTTCATGTGGTGACTTGACTTTTTTTTTTGGGGGGGGGGGGGGGCGGCCGCGTCGAAGACTTGAGAGCGGGTTGAAAACTTGAGAGCGACTAAAGAGAAAAGAAAAATGTGTGTGGGGTTTGCATGTCGATTATATCCTCCAAAACGGGTTAAGGGTTGTCAAACTTTATGGAGTGAGAGAAGGGTTTCCATGTGGAATTGTAGTGTGCCATCAATCACGGCTTGGGAACAAAATAGGGTGTGGAGTGGGACATTCACGTTACTTGTTTTTGTGCGTTTATAGTTGGAAGAAAGTGGAAAATCTACACTATCCAATTTCATAGATTGACAACTGCTACCCCTTGTTGCAAGAGATTAATCAAACTTTAGGGAGGAAAAAAAAAAGAAAAGGTTTTGGTTAAGCCAAAAGTAAAGGCAACTCAACTATCAATTGGTGCCTTAGTTATATATACATATGAATTGCATATGATGAGTTTGAAGAAAGTGGTTTTCAGCATAAAATCATTTGACAGAGTAAGAGGGGGCGTAAAAAGGTGCAGCGGCACGCGGCACAGGGCCCCAAAAGTTTTCATCGTCCTAACATATTCATTTAAAATTAATAAAATTGTTTTTTGGTTTAATATGATGATTGGAATTTTTTATAACATGTTGGCCTGAACTACGAACAATTTTTGTTTTTTGGTCATATTACATTTACACACATTGTCCATTATTTGGATTTTTCTGACATAATATAATGTGACAATTATAATTAAATGAAATATTGTCACATGAGATTTACAAAGTTAGGATATATAAGTTGGAACCACTGGGATTATTGTTTTGACAAATCCTGACCCGGAATGTCCACTTGGACTCCGAATCGAGCTGTGCTGGCCGACACCCGGAGGGTGACGAAGCCATAAAGTGTAGTGATGTGGAAAATGTAAATAAATTTAAACCTAAAAATGCCTAAATATAAGAGTGCGTTTGTGACCGGGAATGAGCCCATTTACATGTGATGTCAGAGCATAAGTAAAGTAAAGTAAAGTAGGATGAGAATTATACCATCGAAGGTAGCCACCTATACTGATATTTGCCAAGAATCCTTATCGATACGAAAGTTCAGCTGCTAAAACCTGGAGAGACGAAAAACAAGGATGAGTGGGCCTAAAAAATAAAGTTTTATAAAAAACTTTTTGAAAACATTGTAACCCCTCATCGTAAAACAAGTATAGTTTCCAAAATATACATACTATATATAGTATAAAAATACTTACCGAAACCTGCAATGCCTCAAGGATTCAATATGTCACAAAATTCGTAAATAGGCATATAACTTTTAGTAATCACAATATCTCACTGAAATAAATATATCACATCGAGTGCTCATCTACACATGTTGACACACGAGTTCATGCAGAGCTATTCTGACATGAACATGACTAGGTGTAACAATGATATACACTCTAGTACTAATTGCCTGTAGCAATCTAGGATAGGACTGGCACCTACAATGGATCCAAAGTGAGGGTATGGTGCGATGTGCACATACACGTGAAAAATTGACCCTGGCCCGGGCGAGTACTAACATCGGTGCAGCAAATGATGAGCATATAACATAAATATATTCATGCCACAGTGAAACGATAATTCTAGTCAACATACTATTATTCACGTCCATAAATATAATTAAGGCATCAATAATAATACGCATACCTGTGCATCATGTAGGATGTAGCATAACGTCATAATTTCTATCAATGTGCTAAATCTTATAAACGTCATGCTAATCTAGGCGTATTCTAGAAAACTCTTTATGAAATGTATAAATGGAAACTAACAATTATATATACTAAATAAAAGAGAAGACCCACTCACATGTACTTGTGATGTCACATCCGTTCGAGCTAGGAAGGCCAGAGTCTCCGATAGTAATAGCACCTAAGCATAATATTATGACCCATTAGTAAAACTCCACTAAGACAATTAAATTTGGGGAAACAGAGTGTGGATTTGGATACGCTAAGAAGGGTCCCCGACAAATTTTACAAAAAGTCAATGGTCGACCCTAAAAAGTCAACCGAGACACTCCAGCGGTCAACTACGTTAAAACTTTAGAATTTCACTCAATGGATGCCAAAAATGGACTCAAGGCGTCGAAATTAGCCTAGGAGGGTTCCCGAAAAAATTCCGAAAAACTCAACCTAAGGAATATTCCAGAGAATATTCTGAGCCCATTTTGGAATTAGGATGGGCTGATTTAGGGCCAAAAACTTTGGACCGGGTTTTGGGCCTAAAGCTTTTTCTTCTTCTTCTTCTCCGACCGGTTGCCGCTGCAATCGCCTGATGGAGAACAAAAAGAGGTTCGAATAGCTTGATTTCTCAACTATTTTTCACTCTTCCTACCAAAATGAAGATTAAGAGGAGAGGAAGAGAAATATACCAATATGAGGTCATGCCGTGGTCGGAGTTGGCCAAGAAACATTGGGTTTCTCGCCGGAAACTGGGGAATTTCCCCCGCGTTGATTCCTGTGTCAAAACGTCACCAAAACATCTCAAAATTACCCTAATCGTACTCTAAAACATGATCTAAGAAGGTTTAGGTTGGTTTTGAGGCTCACCTTCACCGAGAACGGTGAGAACTTGTCGGAGAAAATTATTAAACAGTGGCGGCGCCACTGCTCAGAGAGAGAAGGAGAGATATCACGCTCCAGGGCTTGGGGTTCATGACTTACGGTCATACAGTGGTGCAGTCATTCTCGCCAGAGCAACGACGACGTGGTGGTGGCAGCATGTGGTTCTTGGATAAGAAGAGTGAGTGAGAAAGGGATTAACAGAGAGAGGAACGAAAGAGAGAGAGGGAAAAGAGAGAGATCCGGGGAGAGTGGGGTGAGTGTCACATCCCGGCCAGGGCCCCCACCACATCTCAGGCTTAACTCCACCGTAGCATGATATTGTCCGCTTTGGGCCCCGACCACGCCCTCACGGTTTTGTTTCTGGGAACTCACACGAGAACTTCCCAGTGGGTCACCCCCATCATGGGATTGCTCTCACCCAAACTCGCTTACCTTCGGAGTTTCGATGGAACCCAAAGCCAGTGAGCTCCCAAAAGGCCTTGTGCTAGGTAGAGATGGGAATATACATATAAGGCTTACAAGATCCACTCTCCTGGGCGATGTGGGATGTTATAGTGAGAGACATGTGTCAAGAGATGAGAGGAGAACTTGGTAAGATATGGGCCCCACGGCCAGAAAATTGATAAAATATTAAAAATATCATGTCAGAAATTACTAAAATAATACAATACCCAAAATTCAAATTTCATAAAACACCCTAAGGTTCGTAGTTCTGTAAAATCTTTAGCGTAGCTCCAAATTTGATTCTGCTTGAGCCTACGCGTTCATATCGTCGAGTACTTTGAGAATACAATAAATTAGTAGCTCATACACATCACGAAATAATGGTCAATGAAAGTTAACAATCTCACTTCTAGGGCATTTTCGTCAATTCATCATTTTAAAATTAATAAAATCGTAAAATTAGGGACGGGTTGTCACAATCTACCCACCTTAAAAAAATTTCGTCCCCGAAATTCGAAATAAGTTGCTATACAGAAGATACTCAAAATAGAAAAAAAATACATAAAGAAGAAATCAAGCTAGAGCGGTTGCATAAAAGAGAATGTAATTCCGTCACAATTGGATTGCAATGATTCCTCTTTCATGCCTCCAAACTCAAACTTTCCTCTTCCTTCAATACAATACTAAAATATAAAATCCTTTATGAAAACATAAAGGCAAAAATAGATATAGAGTAACATATCGTCAAAATACGTATATATTATAACGTATAATTTAAAATAGTTATACTGAAATCAAAACTGAACATAGAAAAATTTTACCTTTGCACTTGTAGTGTCAGGTACTTCGAGAATAAGTGCGTAGTATCTTTGGGTCAAGCCCAAACAATAATTAAATAGATAAATAAAAATACTAACATAAACGGGCCTACTTGCCCATTTACTTAACGAATCCAACGAATAAGTTATCGATACTATAGTCTACAGCCCGCAATACCAATGACTCACTGTTGTCACGATAAGCAAGCAAATAATTCCTGAGGGTGCAGTATTACCATCTTACCCCTCATTGGGAAATTCACCTAAATCAACTGAATAACGTCGATCGCGCTCACATACTACCCTCTCGGTTGACAACGCAAATAACACACAATTTCCTAAAGTGTAATCTCGATTATTCAAATACATGTTCGCAATACTCATCTGTAAATTAATGTACATAATTTCTGTAATACGTCTCAAATGGTGCCATACCCAAAAACTGAAAGTGTAACTGCAGTTACACGCAACTCTAACAAGATAAGTGTATACTAAACTCCTTCTAAAACTATAGAACGGATGAACGCAACATGCCATGAGGTCCGGATAATTTGTTCAGACTGGTCATTACTCGGAGGGTGAAGTGTGGTATCGGACAACAACTTTGCACTCATAGCCTTCAAGAAGACTTCCCAAAACTTGGAAGTGAAACGCGCATCACGATGAGGTACAACAGTGACATGCATACCATGTAATCGAACAATGTAGTTCACAACGCCTTAGGAAGCAGATTCATTATGAATTTCCACTTGGGTTTAGCGAAAAATTACGCCGAAAACGCTAAATGAACACTCAAGAATTTGAGAGTCAAAACAAGTCCATCAAAGCTAGAGTACAATATAACTGGATTGCATGCATAATATCTCGCTACAACAATAGATTCCAGAATATTCAATTACCAACGATAATGACTCATTCAACAAAGTGTTTGTTAGGTGATTGAGGAATTAATAGTCACAACTAAAATTTCAAGGTCCAAGCGATTCTTCTTAACTGTCTATCTGCCTCATAAATAATACGAATTGCATTAGAGCAGACACGTACCCAAGGTTGACTGGAATGTCTTCCAGCAAAAATAGATGACTATGGAATCATGGTCAAGGTAAATGTGGATCGAACATCAGAAAATCTGATAAATTCAAGAATGAGTAATTTTCTCAAGTGATCTAAAGTGTAGTCCCTCTGGACCAATGGAAAGTTGGGTTGATTTGTCAAGTCATTCGATAATCACCGAAACATCATCATAATCTCCACATGTACAAGATACCTTGTACTAGGAGTTTATGATGATATTTCCCAACTCCATTCATATACAGGAAGTGATTATAACCACTCGAACAATTTCTTGATAATTAAAAAATAACGTCAAATCGATGCTTGTGAACTCCAGCTGGAATGGGATAGGAAAGGCTGGAAATGTTCAAGAGTAGATATGTCCTTTCAAATGAAGATGTATTTGAGAAGTTTGTGAGGTTGGTAAAGATTTTGGACACGTTTCTCCACAGAGAAGTGTCATCTGGTTTTTCAAGTAAGAATGATAATTGTTGACTCAAGGTCATGAGTAAGATGGTTCATTTCATATGGTTCCAACCATTGAAAACATAAGCGATACTCCGTCATGTTGCAATAGTACGCAACCAAAATATACAGAAAAATGTCATCGTGGATTTCGAAATTCTTGATGTTATCGAAAGGTGTACGAACAAGGGTAGGAAATACACAACACCTCAGTTGTCACAACTTAAATCATATTCCACGTCTCAGCTAAACTGATTTTTCCTAGGCTAACATGAAAGGAGAAACACCACTGCTGAAAAGTCACTAACAAACTACTGATAAAATCAACAAGGCCAAGGATATCACATATTTCACAATGATTTGTGGAACATGAAATTTTCTACATTTGAAACCTTTTTGGAAATTGACGAGAATGTCGTATGCTGAGATCTGATAAGAGCATATTTATGCAACTTAGTGATGCGGTGAAAGTTAAGCACTCAAATTAAACCCTCTTGTTGTCAAATTGTAGTATAAATGCAAGTATGGATCGTTCTAAACCGGGGATTAGGAGGGCTTGCTAAAACCTCTAAACTAACTCAAAAACATAAAAACAAAGTTAAAAATGTTTGAATAGACTTAAAGGACTCAAAACAGGTTCACAAGACTCAAAACAACTTAAAAACACTCAAAACTGCCTAAAAACACAAACTAGGTAGTTTCTGACTCTAACACAACTTTGGACGAAATTTGGGTTTTGACTTGACTCAAAACACTCTAAAACACAATCAAAACATATTTTAAACACTTTGAAACAAGAAAGCAAAATGGGGATTTTAGTTTTGATGAATTTGAAACAAACAAACAAGTTATAAAACTAGGCAGATTGTAAAACAAATTTGAGGAATACGATGATGGATGGATTAGTTAGAGGTCCGTTCTTCACACATGACACACTTGTACATGAATCGATTTCCAATTACTTTTCAATAAACTATGATGCTCAACACCCCAGATTAACCGTGATGCACAAATTAACCCTCAGATTTTCCTTTACTCATTGAGTTGGATGAATGCATGCAACAACCCAAATCATTCTCTAAAAGTCCGCTATATGAATGCATAATAGAGATGCAATCAGAGATCATTACGTTCAATGAAAATCATAAGTGTTGACGAGGTAATTGTAACTATGAATGCATGATACAATTGCCAAGAATTCAATTAACGCGATTGTGATAAACAACCTTCACTACTCATGAATATAAACTTGTAACGATTAGGTGAAACTCATTTATATTCTAGCATCTGATTCATGCATGAAAACTAAGTATGCATCCTTAATAAACATACAAGAATCAGTTATGAATAAAATAGATAATTGAATTGCAATCACAACTTATCAAATCACAATTGGAAGAAATCAATTCAAATCTCAAGCATGTTCATGGCTTCAAACTTCCCCCTAACTAAATAGGGGTTTAGCCACTCATAATTGCAACAAAATTAGAAAATAACAAAGTAGACATTGAAAGCAAGAACGAAGTACACCTAAAACGCTCCAAAGTTCCAAGCTTGAAACGCCAAGGACCTTTGTTTTCACCACCTTGTTGTAGCACAAGTGTCTAGGATGTGTATGGATATATGGATGGAATGGATTTGCATGGCTAAGAGATGAAAGTGTATGGATTGGTGAGATGTAGTATGGCTAGATGAATGGATGGAGGTCATGGCAAGGAAATTGTGTTTGTGAATGAAGCTCTTTTGATGGATCCCCCTAGTTATGGTGAAGGGTGGATGTATTTATAGGCTAGGGAGATGAGTGTATGGAGTTGTGGTAATGAGTGGATGTAATGGGTGTAGTGGGTGAGTGTTGTGGTAATGAGTGGATGTAATTGGTGTAGTATAATGAGTGGATGTAATGGGTGTAGTGGGTGAATGTTATGGTAATGAGTGGATGTAATGGGTGTAGTGGGTGAATGTTGTGGTAATGAGTGGATGTAATGGGTGTAGTGGATGGATGTTGTGGTAATGAGTGTCTGTGCATGTGTGTGTGTTTCCTTTGCCCATGTGTGTGTGTTTTTCCTTTGCATTTGCACACACGTGTTCTTCATTATTTCAGCCAACAATCCACCCATTTTTTGCCCATGCCAAGCCCTCCATGCCGTGCCTTTCTTGTTGTGTGTGTGCTGTCCATGTAGAGTGTGTGTATGCCCTCCAACCTGTGCAGTTTGCATGTGTGTAGCTGTCCATGTTTCTCTTTTGCATGTGCATTTCCACTTGCTCCAAAGCCAAATGAGTGCAATCATAACCCCATTTGTTGCTGAGTGTTGATGACAAAGCAAAACACAAAACAAGTGCCTTTACTTTCTCATTTTATTAGCCAAATCTGCTTAGCCCTTTTCTGAACCTTTCAGTGTTACAATGCCCATAACTTCTTCTACAAAAATGATATTAACAATCCATAAAATTTTCCAGAAAATAGACATCCGTAGTTTTCCAAGCATAGAAGGCTCATTCTCTCATTCATTCTGAGCTGTTCGTAACATGCTTCCAAAGTCAGCTAATCTGCACAGGCAGTTTTGACGAATTTGTTACTTAATATCTCACTTGTGCTACTTTTCTTTTCTTTGCTTGATAAATCACACAAAACACAAAAACATAGTAAATAGCTCAAAAATATAAGGAACTAACTAAGAAAAGACAAGTGAATTTTATGTAAAATATATATAAATATGAGCTTATCACTTAGTTAGCTTGTTCTTGTGCATTTAGGTTGTTATTTCTTAGTTAATTATGTTTTTAAGCTATTTTCGTGTGTTTGTAGGTCCATAGGCCTTATAAAGCAATAAGGTGCATTTTGGAGCAGTTTTGGGCTTGGAATGGATAGCACATGCATGGAGCAAGGTGGATGGACGAAATTGAAGACTAAAGAGGCTAGGAATGTGTTAAAGAGAAAGAAGAATTAATGTAAAAAGGACAAAGAGCTCAGCAACCAAAGAAGAAACATGAGTCAAGATTACCTTATCTTGATTTAACCTTTCTTAATCCTAATCCAACTAAGCTTCACCCACAAGGAGGGTTCCCAAAGATATTAGGACACTAAATAAGGATTCTAGAAGCCTTAATCTCAGCCACAAAGGGGTGTCACTCCACCATTTACCTTCCATGCCGTGCCATCACCATTGTCCCCTCATTTGATCCCGATTTCATGCACCATTGCATTCCCTTTGGATTCCCATACCATGCATCATCATCCATGTTCCACTCATTGCACTCAATTGCTACACCATTCCTTGTTCCCTCCATCATTTCAGATTTCATGCATCATTTCATCACTTTAACCTCCACTCCTTGCACTCATTGATGCACCACTCCTTCACTTTTCCTTTCTCTACCATGTGCACAACATTCCTTGTCCATTCCATGCACTCATTGCTGCAACATTCATTATTCCCTCCATCATATCTGATTTCATGCACCATTACATTGAATCATTGCACTCATTAATGCACCATTGCACTCCCTTTGGATTCCCATGCCGTACATCATGATTCTTGCTTCACCCTTGACTCATTTCTGCACCATTCCACCTCCCTTTCCTTTCTTTACCATGTGCACAATCATTCATGTCCCCTACTTGCACTCATTGCTGCACCACCACTCCATTTTACCCCCCATGCTTTGCATCATCACTTCACTTTCACCCTTGAATCATTGCACACACCACTCCATGTTCCCCTCCATTGCCGTGCACTTCCTCTATAAAAGGAAGTGTGTGTAACAGCCATAGGTCAGTTTTTGTTAGAGCATTTGATGTGAAATATATAAGCACACAAATTAAACCCTCTTTTTATCAATTGTAGTAAGGAATGTAAGTAAGGATCGTTCTAGGCCGGGGATTAGGAGGGATTGCTAAAACACTTAAAATTGACTCAAAAACATAAAACAAAGTTTAAAACACTAAACTAGACTCAAAGAATGCAAAACTAAACTCTAAAACACTAAAACAAACCAAAAGACTCAAAACAGCACATAAACACTCAAAACTGCCTTAAAAACACAATCTGGGCAGTTTTGAACACCAAACACAAATTTGGACGAAAACAGGTTATAACTTGACTCAAGACACTTAAAAACACAAACTAAATCAGTTTCTAACTAATATGACTCAACAAAGTAAAGGGGGATTTGGTTTTGACGAATTTGAAAACAAAACAAGTAAAGTAAAGAACAAGTGAAATCTGAACGAATTTGATGAAATTGAATGGATGGAAAGCTAGCTAAAGGGTTCTTCTCCACACATGTCACACTTGCATACAAAACGATTTCCAATTGCTTTTCAATAAACCATGAATTCTCAACACCCCAAGTTAATTAGATACGCTTAAATTAACTTTCAGATTTTCCTTATGTCAATGAATTGGATGGAAAAAACGCATCGCAATCAAATTATTCCTCAAAAGTTCCCTACATGAAAGCGCATAATAGAGATACAATCAAATATCATTACGTTCAATGAAAATCATAAGTATTGACGAGGCACTCGTAACTATGAAAGCGTATGAAACTTATGCCAAGAATTTACTTAACGCGATTGTGCCTTTACTACTTGTGAATATAAGTTCATAACGATTAGGTGAAACTCCCTTATACCCTAGCATCAAATTTATGCATGAAAATTAAGCGTGCACTCTCAACCAACATACACAAATCAGTTTTAATTCATATAGATAAGCAAATTGAATTCACAACTTATGAAACGCAATTGAAAGTAATCAAATCATATAGCAAGCATAAAACATGGTTTCGAATCCCCCCGTAGCCAAGGGGGGTTTAGTTCCTCATACGCACAAAGCAAAGATAAATAAATTTAAACATTGAGAACAAAAGAAAGAAAACACCTAGACGCTCCAACGATCCAATCTTGAACAACAAGCACGCCTATAGACTGTCCTCCTTCCTCTTTGCTGCGGCACAAGTCTTGGGGACAGGTTTTGGGTGGTATTTGTATGGAGGAATGGATATGGAATGGTGTGGTAGTGTTTAGGATGGGTGAAGGGGTGCGGCAAAGGTGTTTAGGGTCAGGAACTATGGAAGAATGGTGGAGATGGTTACGGCAAAGAGCAATGGAAAGGTTTTGGCGTGAATTGATGTGTATGGGAGGTGGTGATTCGGCCAAGGGCTGAATAAGAGTATATAAGGCACATAAAACCCTAGGGAAATCAGATATGGACTTGTAAAATCCAAATCCACAAGGAAAAAGGCTTAAACAATCAGAATCCTCAAGGGAAAGGGCCAAGAGGTGCGGCAAGGATAAGGAGGAAAGGATAAGGCTTCTAGAATGCCTTGCAAGGCAAGGAAAATAGGTCTTCTACAAAGGATAGGCATGGCAAGGATGTGTGTGAAGGGATAAGGCATCTAGAAGGTCTTGTTATGCAAGGAAAATGATTCCCTTGCTGAAATAGGTGCGACATCCCTCTAGAATAAGGCTAAGGTGTCCTAAAGTGTTTAGGACTCCTCTTTGTAGCTGAAACCTTTGCACATTAGGAATAGGAAAGCTTGTCTTGATCAATCATTCTTCTTTTTGGACTCATTTTCCTTCTTTGACTTGGAATACTTCTTTGTTGCTGAAACTCAAGGCCAATTAGGTTTAACTTTCCTACTTCAAGTAGGAAACCTTGATTGAGTAGGAAACTTCATTCTTCTAGGAATCCCACATCAACTAGGAATCCTTTGTTGACTAGGATTTCATCTTCAATTAGGCACTTTCCTACTTCAACTAGGAAACCTTGTTCAAGTAGGAATCATCATCTTCAAATCTTCAATTTCGTCCATTCCCTTGGCTCCAAGTATGTGACATCCATTCCAAGCTCCATTTTGCTAAAAAGGCTCCAAAATGCATCTTTTTGTATACTTTGCCCTTAAACCCTGAAAACACACAAAAATGGCTTAAAAGACTACTTTAACTAAGAAAACACCATGGAAATGTATAAGAACTAGCTAACTAAGGTGCATAAATATGCTACTATCAGCATTCACCACCATTTCAACACAACCTTCATCCAAACACATCCATTCATCTTCACATCCATTCCTCCATACAAACAAACCTTCAAACACTCACCAACACCTTGTGTCGTAGCAAAGGAAGGGAAGGAAAGTGTTTGGACGTGCTTGCTGTTCAACTTGGATCGTTGGAGCGTTTAGGTGTTTTCTTTCTTTTGTTTCCAATGTTTAAATTCATTTTCTTTCGTTTTGTTGTGAACATGAGTGGCTAAACCCCTCTTGGCTAGGAGTGATTTTGATAGGAGCATATTTATGCGACTTAGTGAGCTTGTTCTTGTGCATTTACGTTGTGTTTTCTTAGTTAAGTTAGTCTTTTAAGCCACTTTCATGTGTTTTCAAGTTTTAAGGGCAAAGTATGCAAAGAAGTGTATTTTGGAGCCTTTTGGAGCAAAATTGAGCTTGGAATGAATGGCACGTGTTTGGAGCAAAAGGAATGGACGAAATTGAGGATTCCTAATCAACGAAGGAGTCCTAATTGAAGAAGGATTCCTAATCAACGAAGGAGTCCTAATCGAAGAAGGATTCCTAATCAACGTAAGACTCCTAATTGAAGAGGGATTCCTAGAAGAATGAGGATTCCTACTCAAACAAGGTTTCCTAATTGAAGTAGGAAAGTTAAGCCTAAAGTTTCCTATTTTGGGTTGATCTTTCCTAAACCTAAATGGCTTTAAGTTCCAGCAACTTTGAAGGTTCCTAAGCATTGGAAGACACAAAACAAAGGTTCTAGAACACCTAGGACCCTTTGCCGCACCTATCCCCTTCTAGAATCCTTTTTCCTTGCCTTGCAAGGCTTTCTAGAAACCCTATCTAATCTGCCGCACCTCCTATACCTTTTCCCCCTTTGGATTTTGATTGTTTGGGCCCTAATCCTTATTTTCTGCTAAGTCGAAGTCCTAACCTGATTTCCCTAGGGTTTTATGTGCCTATATATACTTATATTTCAGCTTTGGCCGAACTACCACCTCCCATATTCACAATTCACGCCAGAAATCATTCTTCCCTCTCTGCCGCATATATCACCACCAATCTTCCATAGTTCCTGACCTAAAACACCCCTTGCTGAAGGGAAAACTATGAGATTTCATGTGGGATTTCTAGAGACTAGCATGCATATACAATTCAAGATTTATATGCGAAAGCAACAGAAGCATGTTATCAAATAATATCAAAGATATAGTCATGCAAATCCCCTTCAAGATGCATAGGTTTATGTAAGATGCATCAAAAACAAATTTATATGAGAACAAAGTTTAGGAGTAGTTTTATACCTCTTGATCTAGATCTTAGACCAAGGATGGACCACCTCCAAGCCATTTGCTCCTTGAACTCCTTGAGCCTAGCCTCCTTCCTTGCCTCCTCCACTTTGTTTAGAATGAGTGCTCCTAGGTTCTCTTCAAGTTTTCAAAATTGAAAACCTCTAAAGATCCTCACCCACTAGTGTAGTGAGAAGGATGAAGGAATAACCAAAGGGGTGAAAAGATGATTAGCTAAATCCCCCTATGGTGGCCGGCCCTTTGAGTGTTAGAGAGATATTTTTCTTTTTCTCTTTTGTTCTTTTAACACTTCAAAAAACCCTAATGAAACATTTGCTATAAAGTTCCTTTTATAGCCAAAAAGAAACAAGTCAACATTTGACCTTTCTCTCCCTCCTTTGGCCGGCCCCTTTGTGTTGTTTGGGCTTTGGGCTTTTATTTATTTCAAGTCATCCAATGCTTGAATAAAAGCCCAATGGGTTTAGGCCCAATGGGCCCAATTGTGATTAAATAAATAAAAATGATGAGACCTTAAAATCCCTCAACCAACATACAATATTAAGTTGAAAGCGTAAGAGTGCTTTGAACACTTTTTCGTGGCCTTGCACCATGGTAGGCTCCAATCGTTTATGACTTGTACACCGCCTTCACCCTATCATGGGGGAATGCAAAGTGCATGCTTATGCTCAGGAGGAGTTTATTTAAAACATTTGATGAGGTTAAGGTAGGCAACGAGTGTGGCCAACATCGTATCATCGTGAGGTCATACTTGAACCCCTATCTAAACCGGCATGGTGGGAAAGAACTTAACTAAGAGAAATGATGCCAACATCGTATCATCGTGAGGCATTATTTTCTAGAGGCCAAAAAGATGGGTAATCACAAGAGGTTGTTGTGAATGGGTAAGTGTACCCTCTCATTATTATTTTTGCTAGCCGACATTGTATCATCGTGAGGTGGGCTTGGTAATAGTGAGCCTCCCATAACCCGCTAGGAGCTTTCTTTGAAATCTCCCGGATTCCATCTTGAGGGATATGGAATTTGCCAAAAATGGTGGGTGGTGTCATTCGGTTTAAAGACCCGAATCGTTTGACTTAATCAACAATCAAACTAATTATTTTATTGTTTATGTATTTAAACATTGCCTTGAGGGGCACAATTTCCCATCATGGTATCGTAATGTCAAGATTCTCCTAACATTGGAGAAGATTGTTTACGTACTAGACAAGGCTCCACCTCACATACCTCTCGGCCCTGAGGCTACTGAGGATGAACGTGCTAAGTATGACAAGCACGTTGAGGATGACACACAAGCCAAGTGCTATCTGTTGGCTTCCATGAATGAGGAGCTACAGAGACAGCACGAGGGCATGGACAGTGCATCTTCCATAATACTCCATCTTACGGAGTTATATGGTGAAGGGACGCGCAACCGTCGCTTTAGCACTGTCAGTGAACTTGTGAAGACCAAGATGGTCAAAGGGGCTCCAGTGCATCAACATGTACTGAAGATGATATGATTCATTGAACAATTGGAGAACCTAGGTACTCCACTTGACGGGGAATTGGCCCAGGACTTCGTATTGGCTTCTCTTTCTGATTCATTCTCGCAGTTCGTTATGAACTACAATATGAATAAGATGGATAGTACTCTCTCTGAGTTACTAAACATGTTAGTAACTGCCGAGAAGACTATGAAGAAAGAGAACGTTGTAGGGACTGCTGCAGTAGCCTACAACAAGCCATCCTCTTCCAAGGCCAAGCCGCAAGGCAAAGGCAAAGGGAAGGAGAAGAAGTTCCCCACTCCTAAGCCGCAAGGAGGAGTGAGGAAAAAGAAGGCAAAGGAGCCCAAGGGGACTTGCCACCACTGTGGAAAGGAGGGGCATTGGAAGAGGAATTGCAGGTTATACCTTGCAACTCTTAAGGACAAGCCACAAGGTATGGTTTATGTTCTTATCTTCAATTCTAATTGTTAGATCTTCTAAATATTTATATTTGATATAAAGGGCTAATCACTTGTATAATTGTATATAGGTGGAGGAGTCAAGTAGAAGAGGAACAAGCAAGGAAAATGTGGAGAAGGGTTCGGCCACTATGTTTTTTGCTTACTACTTAGGAAGTTTGTTAGGCATTTAAAGATAGTCTTTAAACTTTCTTATTTTGTTAAGAACTTATTATGTGGCTTCATATGATGGAAGACCACTATTAGTGCCTAAATGTATAAAGGTATTTATATTAGTCTCTAAATGTATAGAGCTAATACTTTTTGTATTAAACATTATGAATGTTTGAATTATCATATTAATGTAATGTGATGAATACCTTCTAATATATTATTTCCTTAAAGTAGTGTTATGAATTGAATATTGTCTTGTTGTATCCTAGATGAGATACAAGATTTATATCACTTATTATAATGTGATAAACCAAACATTAGACTTGTCAATTATGGATAGATCTCACATGTAGGACATAGGAGGATACAATGAATCTTTAGATTTGGTTCCAATTGTCTACCTATGAGTTCTATATGAATTGACAAAGGTCTAAAAGATTCCTTTCTTGAAGAAAAGGAAGATTACATTGTAATGATATAAGTAATAAGAAAAACGTTTCTTATAAGGTTATCACTCAAACCACAATAAATCAAGATCACTCTTGATTCAATTAGTAGTTTTGAACAACTAATTGGGCATTCTTTAAATTGCCTTAAAATGTCAATTGTGTTAGTGATTAAGCCAAGAAAGAAGTGTCTAAATCTATAAAATGTTTAAAGACTTTAGTCACTTAATAACGAGACATTAACTTAGTGAAGATTGAAACAAACGAGCTTGAAAGGTTTTAAAGCTACTACACAATGTCTTCTACCCGTATACTCCACGTTTATACATTTTGAATGTATGAAATGATTTCTCATTAAAGTCATGAGAAATAGTAGGAGGTGTGAAAATGGATATAAACTTGAATATGATTGGTTTATAGTTGTCTAAAGAATAATAGTACTTTACTATTATTAAGAGTTTGTAATTTTAATTGTTAAAGGACTCAAGCTCTTCAAACGTTAAAATTCTATGTTGTGTGACATTCTAAAGAATAGTCTTTGAATGTTGGTTTCGTCAACCTAGCATAAAATTGTTATATGTTGGGAGTTGTCCATTATTCTCTTTTATGAGAACAAGCTAAATAACCAAGCATATGGACAAGTTGATGAAACAAAAGGGAATAGTTTCAAAATGAGTCACAACATATGGTTTAACAACAAGACAACCAAATTCAACATCTCATGTAACTATAACGCTCTATGTAGTTTTTTGATAAAGAATTATATCAACCACCTAGAAGGAATGGTTGAGTTTCTATATCCTTAGTAGAAGCCATCCTTCCACTAAAGACTTGGATAATTCTTATATGACTACATTAAAGGTCTTAGTATGACTAAAACTTGAAGTATGGTGTATGACACCATATAATTTAAATGAATAGACTTGATAAAGCAAGTCACACATTTCAAATGGAATTACTTGAGAAGGAATTCTTTTGTGTATGATTCGTTTAAATAAACTTGTATTAGCTAGTATTGTTGATAGTCTCAAAATTGTTGAGACATCATCAATAAGCTAATGGATCTCAATGATTGTCAATAGATCCAAGACAAGTTAGTGGGAGCGAAATGCATTCAAATCAAGAAAACGATAATTGTTAAATTTTTGAATGAATGCTAAGTTACAACAAGGCCAATGGGAGTGATGTCATAATTTGAGCAACAAGATGTGAATAAAGTCTATCTGATAGACTTGATAAGACATAGATGTTACTCGAAAAATGACAAAACATGACACGGTCAATTTTGAAGTATAGACTTGAAATTGGACTTATTGATATAGCAAGGCTATCTCAAGAAGGTTAAATGGGGAAATTAAATCTCAAATGTTGAAGATTTAAGAAAGCATTTTCCTATATGATAGAAAATCACTTTCATAACCCTTATAATGAATGTGTCACAAAATCACAAAAGGGACACATGTATGGACTTGTGAAGTAGATATCCAAAAGTGAAGAACCACAGGGGTTGTCACTTTAAGATATTACTATATCCCAGGATCAGAACCAAAGCAACTGATAGAGTATTATTGCCCTTAAGAAAGGAACATCAGAGTGGGACTCTGGAAGCGTGCATTCACTTAGGTTATTAACCAAAGTGAAAATAACCCATTTTAACAAATGGAACTTCATAGTGGATGAAATACTAATCATATGAATGTATTGTAAGTATTGTACTACAATGGTCTCAAGGTTGGAGCAAAGTTTGTATAAAGTATACAAACGAAATATATGACGATATATTGTTTTAGAAACTGCTTCAAAAAGGTGTTTTGAATGAAAGAGGTTCTTTTAGAACCAATGATTGAATCCAAACCATAAGGTCGTTAGTAGGACACTACGACGTAATGGGGCGATAGCTCAAGCCATGGAATCAAGGTCTCATCAAAGTATTCGTGTGGGATTTCATGTGGGATTTCTAGAGACTAGCATGCATATACAATTCAAGATTTATATGCGAAAGCAACGGAAGCATGTTATCAAATAATATCAAAGCTATAATCCTGCAAATCCCCTTCAAGATGCATAGGTTTATGTAAGATGCATCAAAAACAAATTTATATGAGAACAAAGTTTAGGAGTAGTTTTATACCTCTTGATCTAGATCTTAGACCAAGGATGGACCACCTCCAAGCCCTTTGCTCCTTGAACTCCTTGAGCCTAGCCTCCTTCCTTGCCTCCTCCACTTTGTTTAGAATGAGTGCTCCTAGGTTCTCTTCAAGTTTCCAAAATTGAAAACCTCTAAAGATCCTCACCCACTAGTGTAGTGAGAAGGATGAAGGAATAACCAAAGGGGTGAAAAGATGATTAGCTAAATGCCCCTATGGTGGCCGGTCCTTTGAGTGTTAGAGAGATATTTTTCTTTTTCTCTTTTGTTCTTTTAACACTTCAAAAAAACCCTAATGAAACATTTGCTATAAAGTTCCTTTTATAGCCAAAAAGAAACAAGTCAACATTTGACCTTTCTCTCCCTCCTTTGGCCGGCCCCTTTGTGTTGTTTGGGCTTTTATTTATTTCAAGTCATCAAATGCTTGAATAAAAGCCCAATTGGTTTAGGCCCAATGGGCCCAATTAAACCCGAACGTTTCTTTAAGCCCAAAACGATCTTATATCGCTTTTATGATTTCTTTAGACTTTCTAATTAATCACAACACTTAATTAATCCAATTAATTATTTCCATCATCCATTAATTACTCACTACAAGAGTGTATTGGTGAACAATCGTTTTAGGTTCTAATTAGCAAGGCAGTGAGGTGATTGGCACCAATCCAATTGATTATATTTAATCCAATCACTTAGTGAATTAAAACTTACTTTTAATTCACCTTCTTCTTTGACGACTACATTTAATCATCTAGAAGAACTCACAAGCCATGAGTGACATCTAACCATATATCATGGCTACCCAAGCTAATGTAGAAGTTGTTCGGAGAACCTATTCAGTTGGAATTACAATGTAATTTGATCCTTCTCTAAAACAATACTCTCAATCACATCACTAGGGTATGGATATATTATGTCAAACCCCTAATGTGATTATTTCTTCTTATATGATTCAATTGAGTCGTATAGGAACGCTTTCCTTTATTACGCTCGATACTTCGGCCGAAGATTCTAGAATCATATCTTAGAGTATTCATCCTCTCTTAACGAGGATTAGAGATTCCTTGTTGCGCATTCACTTGCCTTCATGACTAAGTGGCTTAACCCGGACTATGCCGTGGACACCCGCGGATGGAGTGACTTTGACATAATCAAAGATCAAGATCTTAACCACAAGACAACGATGATGCCTCAGGTCAAATGACTACTTACATTATTCCAACCATTAGAGTTACTTGCTTGACATGTGAGTAGACCTCCATGCAAGTACTCTCGTTCGATTGTGTTCTGTGAACTCATTCCCTTAATGAGCACCTACATACTTATCTTAGTGTCACTACACGAATGGGATGAGACTTTCCATCCTTCTAATTGAAGCGGACATAGTATGTACCGGTCTATGCATTGTCAGTATCCCTCCGACAATCCTATGACCAGGAACCTTTTGGACATGATGGTTATGTGAAGAAGGTCTCTGTAGTCTAACTTCATTAGATTACTTCTTCAATCGATCCATTGTCCATGGATTCACTATTTAGGACATGTATCGTTTATAGAGATAGTCCTAATTAGTATCTTTGCCATTTGATGTATAAGAGTCATCTATACATCCATTCATTGTCCTGAAAGGTTTCTTCCAAAGATTGACTTTCAGGGCATATTTCCAACACTTGCCGCATCTCCCATCCATCCTAAACACTACCATACCATCTCCCATCCATTCTTCCATACATCATAACCCCCAAAACTTGTCCCCAAGCCTTGTGCCGCAACAAAGAAGAAGGAGGAAAATCGTGGATGTGCTTGCTGTTCAAGTTGGAGCGTCTAGGTGTTTTCTTTCTTTTGTTTTCAATGTCTAAATTTGTTTTTCTTTGCTTTGTGCGTATGAGGAACTAAAACCCCCTTAGCTAGGGGGGATTCGAAACCATGTTCATGCTTGCTATATGGTTTGATTACTTTCAGTTGTGTTTCATAAGTTGTGAATTCAATTTGCTTATCTATATGAATTAAAACTGATTTGTGTGTGTTGGTTGAGAGTGCACGCTTAATTTTCATGCATAAATCTGATGCTAGGATATAAGGGAGTTTCACCTAATCGTTATGAATTTATATTCACAAGTAGTGAAGGTTGTTAATCACAATCGCGTTAAGTAAATTCTTGGCATAAGTTTCATGCAATTCATAGTTACAAGTGCTTCGTCAATGCTTATGATTTTCATAGAACTTAATGATTCTTGCTTGTATCTCTATTATGCAATTCATGTAGGGAACTTGTGGGGAATGCTTTGGGTTGTTGTATGCAATCATCCAATTCAATAAAATTAGGAAAATCTAAGGGTTAATTAGTGCAATTCACGGTTAATCTGGGGCGTTGGGAATTCATGGTTTATTGAAAAGCAATTGGAAATCATTTTATATGCAAGTGCGACATGTGTGGAGAAGAACCTCCTAGCTAGCCTATCATCCATAGTTTTACCCAAATTCGTGCAGATTTCATTAGTTCTTTAATTTGCTTGTTTTGTTTTCAAATTCGTCAAAACCAAACCCCGCTTTACTTTAGAGTGTCTAATTAGTTAGAATATGTTTAGATTGTGTTTTTAAGTGTCTTGAGTCAAAGGAAAACCAAAATTCGTCCAAAATTGTGTTTAGAGTCCAAATCTGCCCAGTTTGTGTTTTTAGGCAGATTTGGAGCGTTTTTAGCTTGTTTTGAGTCTTTTGAGTTGTTCTAGTGTTTTATAGTTTAGTTTTGCATTCTTTGAGTCTAGCTTAGTGTTTTAAACTTTGTTTTACGTTTTTGAGTCAGTTTTAAGTGTTTTAGCAATGCCTCCTAATCCCCGGCCTAGAACGATCCCTACTTACATTCTTTACTACAATTGATAAAAAGAGGGTTTAATTTGTGTGCTTATATATTTCGCATCAGATTTCAAAGCCATGATTATGTGTGCAATATGATTTGATAAATTCCAGTTATGAATTCTTGAATCGTGAATGCAATTGGCTTAACTATTTGATTGATAACTTATTTGTATTTGTTGATTAAGGGTCGACACTTAATTGGCATGCATAAATCCGTTGCTAGAGTATAAGGAAGTTTCACATAATCGTTACAAACTTATATTCACATGTAGTGAAGGTCGCTTATAAACGATCGCGTTAAGTTTAATTCCTAGCATGAGTGACATGATGTCATAGTTGCAAGTGCTTTGTCAATGCTTATGATTTTCATTAAACGTAATGATCTCTGATTGTATCTCTATTATGATGTCATGTAGGGAACTTTTGAAGAATGTTTTGGGTTGTCGAATGATGTCATCCAATCCAATAAAACAAGGAAAATCTGAGGGTTAACTAGTGATGTCACGGATAATTTGGAGCATTGTCGTTCATAATTCAATGAAGTAGTAACTGGAAATCGAGTTGTTTGCATACATGTCATGTGTGGAGAAAAAGCCTCTAGCTATCCCATCATCCATCTAATTTCCTAAATTTGTTAACAAACATGTTTTAAGTTACAATTTGTTTTGTTTTTCTAAGTTCGTCCAAATCAAAACCCCCCGTTACTTTCTTGTTTCAAATTCTTTTAAACTTGTTTTGTTTGCGTTCTAAGTGTTTTGAGTCAAGCCCAAATTATATTTTCGTCCAAAATTGTGTTTAGTGTCAGAAACTGCCTAGTTGGTGTTTTTAGGCAGTTTTGAGTGTTCTTAGCTTATTTTGTGTTTTTGAGTCAGTTTAGAGTCAATTAGCAATCCATCCTAATCCCCGGCCTAGAATGATCCCTACTTATATATATACTACAATTGTCAAAAGAGGGTTTAATTTGTGTGTTAAGTTAATTTTCGCACCAAGTTTTTGGCCCCATTGCCGGGGATTAGCAAATTTGCTAATCCCTTGTTATTTCTTTTTTTTTATTTTCATGTGTTTTTATTCCTAGTTGCTGACTTTACTTGTTTTCTTGTTTTAGGTGGTTTATGACTCGAAGTTCTCAACCTGTTCATAAGCACATCCTTGACTTTGACGACGATTTTGAACGAACTTTGAGACGAGCAAGGAATCAACAAGAACCCCAACCACCTCAACCTGCACCAGATCTTGAAGAAGACGAAGTACAAGTGGAAGAGGAGGCCACATCTCAGATTTTTGAGGAAGAACAAGTTATGGTAGCAGACAATCGAACAATCAAGGAGCTTTCCGCTTTAGGATTGGACAATGCCATGCCCTTCTTGTTGGAAATGTGCCCTAAAGCCATTCATATGATGATACTTTACGGATATTTCACATGTTAAACTAATCTAGTTTACATATAAAAGGCAAACATTATTGTTTGAGGCGTCTCATATAAATGTTATATGCTTAAACGATAAAGTCCAAGGAATATGTGATTGGAAGAATGCAATCTAATGTAGTTAGATTAATGAGACCATTCTTTCGTAGACACATCCTAAACGTTCCTGATCATAGGATTGCCAATTGGGCATTGACAGTCCGATAAGATCAGTACGTGCTATGTCTTCTCTCAGGGAGAGTGACTAGTCTCGAGTCATTGGTGTGTGTGACATCAAGACAAGTACGTAGGTGCTCAATAGAGAATGAGTTCACTGAACACGATCAACGAGGAGTTCTCATACTCATGTCACATGAGAACTCATGTTTGGGATAATGCAAATTAGTCCTTTGATCTGAGGCATCACAGTTGTTGTCTTGTGGTTAAGTCCTTGATCTTTGATTATGCCAAAGTCACCCCATTGGGGTGTCCACAACATCATTGGGGTTAAGCCACTTAGTCATGGAGACAAGTGAATGCGCAACAAGGGATCTCTAACCTTCAATTGGCTTGAGGGAGAATACTCTATGATATGATTAAAATCTCTGGCCAGAGTATGAATGAGATTGGGGAATGCGTTCCAAATCACATTCAAGGTAATCATAAAATGCAAATGAATCACATTGGATAGTAGACATGAATAAATAAACTATCAAACCAAACAATGTGGTCAAGAGTATTAGATTAGAGAAAGACCGTATTGCATTTGTAATCCGAAACTGAATAGGTTCTCTACCTCTTCTGATTAGCTTGGGTAGCCATGATATGCTGCTAGGGGTCACTCATGGTTTGTGGAAGCCCTAAACGTGTGTAATCACTAAAGGGAGAATTGAAAGTAAGTTTCAATTCACAATCGATGTAAAATGGTTTTAATCGCCCACTGCCTCGCTAAAAGGAACCTAATGTATCGTACACCAAATAAGGTGGAGATTGAAGAAACAAAGGAGATGAATTAAATGGTTTAATTATTTATGGCAATGATTAATTAATATGTTAATTAATCAAACGAATAAGTTCGTTAAAGACCTCGGGATAGTTTTTGGACCTTAAGGCCCAATGGGCTTCGAACGTCAAAGCCCATTGACTTAAGTTGTATGACAACTTAATGAATAAAGATTCACAAAGGCCCAAAAGCCCAAATCCATTTAGTGTTGAATTAGGGGTTTTGGTTCTTTAGGTCATTTAAAGAAGTGACTATATAAAGAACTTTATAACCTAAAATTCATAAGTTGTTGATTTTAGAGAAAATTGGTGAGAACACAAAGCTTCCATTTCTCTCTAAGAGGCCAACCACCTTGGGGGATATTGTCTAGCAATTCTATTTCCTCAAGGTCACTCATTTCCTCTCCAATCCAACCTTGGTGTAGAATCTTTAGAGGTTCTCTATTTTGGGAACTTGGAGAATCCTATTCTTTCAACCAAATCCATGGAGCTAAGAAGCAAGGAATGAAGGCCCTATCTCTTGGGTGATTATCCTTTGCATATGCAAAGAGGAATCTACAAAGGTAAATATTTCTCAACTAATAAATGTTGATTTAAAAGTTGAGTCAAGGTTCACCAATCTACTAGGCTTTGAATTTCATGGTAGATGTTTTGTTTTTGAATGCATGAAAGCATGATTCCGCCTTTAATTGTTAATTGCATGCTATATGATGTTATTCAAATGAACATGTTTTTCACAAAATTTCCTTCAAGTGGTATCAGAGCCTAGGTCTAGTAGTTGGTGAATCATTTTGGGTTTTGTAGTTCATAGTTTTTTGATTTAAAAGTTGTAATATGTTACAAGCTTTATTCTTGTTTCTTTGAATGTAAATTTTGTTAGAAAATTTGCCATCTCAAATGTTGTAGATGTAGTTCATATGAGCATGAATTTTGGAGCTAAAATTTGGTGCCATGTTTTTTGGGAAATTCGGCCAAATCCAAAGGGTGATTTTTTGGGTTCATGTTTGTCTTGTTAAAATGGTTTTAAAGTGACTTTTGGAACCCCTAAGTACCCTAGGATGTTAACCCTCTTTTGAGTGATGAAAATTTGAGTTTTGGTGAGTGAAAACATTCATGGAGCTATTATGAGTTTTCATGAGTGTTCTTCAATGTTCTTGAAGTTCTTGCCAAGAACAAAAAGTTTTGAAGTTTTGATTCAAAATGTTTTATGTTTTTACATAAAGTTTTGATTTAATTTTAGTGGGTGATTTTAGTGGGTGATGATTATTTGTAAAGTATTATTAATGGTTTTAATGGTAGACAAACTTTTTTAAAAGTTTGACATAAATTCAATTAATGGCTATAATGGTAGACAAACTTTTTTAAAAAAGTTTAACATAAATTCAAAATATTTCATCTTTACCTCACCTAACAAAACCCACTTACAAAAACTTTGTAAAAATCATATTTTTTCTATCATGGCCGGCCACCCTAATAGAATAGGGTATTTTTGGGTCTTTTATTCAATTACATAAAGTTTTGATACTTTTGTGTATTTGCACTTTGGCCCAAAAGTTTACGTTTTTACGTTAAGGCCCAAAAACGTTAAAGGACAAATTGTTTTGCTCCTTTAATGAAGTTTTTTGTATTTGTTGAAATTTTTGGGTTCTAGTTGTAATTACATGAAGTAGTGGATTTTTGTGTTTTTACAAAGTGACCCCAAAAGTTTGTGTTTCGCAATATAGCCCAAAAAGTTGTGGTTATTGCATGATGGCCCAAATTAAGTAGGGAACAAAAATTGTTTTGTCTCTTTAAATGAGAATTGGATTTTCATTTCATTTAGCTCCATTTAAATCAATTTTATGGATACAAAAACCAAATGAAAATGTTGCATTCAATTTAATTAATTAAAGTGTTGATTAATTAAAGGGTGATTATGAACCTAAGCCTACGATAATTGAGATATGTGAAAGGCCGTTTCAAATTTGTTTGAACCATGGGAATGTGTAGATTAATTTTGGTTGTAATTTGATTTGATCAAATGTTGTAAAAGAGCATAAGCTCTTCTTTACTTTAAAGTAATTTGAATTATGCAAATGTTGTAAAGAGCATAAGCTCTCTTTTACTTTGAAGTACTTCTTTCTTGCTTTATTTGATATGCATGAAAATGAAGTAGTTGGGTCCAACGCCCCTAAGACAACACGCCTTAATGTGATTAAACGCGTAACTAAAATCAATCTCCATCCCTAGTCCGAGATTCAACACTAGGCTCGTGTTGAATCTAAACAAAGGTTCATAGTCATCCTAAGGCCCTAAGGCAACTATATAGTCCATCAAATGAATGCAAACCTTATGTTAGTAGTATCATATACTCTTGCTTTAAAAACCGTTTTATAAGTATAGTGAGAGTATTATATACAACTAAATTGAATCAAATGGACCAATAGTTGTAATAGGACCAAAATTGTTTTAATAAAGATTAAAATGAATATGTTTATGTGATGAGACCTAAAACCCTCAACCAAACCATTATTAAGTTGAAAAGCGTGAGAGTGCTTAGAACACTCTTCCGTGGCCTTCCACCATGGTAGCTCCAATCGTTTATGACTTGTACACCGGCTTCACCCTATCATGGGGGAGTACAAAGTGCATGCTTATACTCAGGAGGAGTCTATATACATACTTGATGAGGTTAGTGTAGGCAACGAGGATGGCCAATATCATATCATTGTGAGGCTATTCTTGAACCCCTTCACGAACTAAGCATGGTGGGAATGACTTAACTAAGTGCAATGGAGCCAATATCATATCATTGTGAGGCAACATTCTCTAGAGGCCAAATTGATGGGTACTTGCATTAGTTGCAAATGAGTAAGTGTACTCTCTCATTATTATTAATGCTAGCCAATATCATATCATTGTGAGGTGGGCTTGGTAATAGTGAGTCTCCCATAACCTACTAAGAGTTTCCTCAAAAACTCTCGAATTCCAATGAGGGATATGGAATTTGCCAAAAATAGTGGGTGGTGCTATTTGATTTAAAGACCCGAATCAAATGGCTTAAAATCAATCAATTTATATTCGTTATGTATTTGTTTACCAATATATATTTGCAAACGCTATCCAAAACTTGACAAAGAAAAGCCGAATGTTTTAGTTTCCGGACATGGTAACACAATCCCAAAGATTGTCTTAAATGGATTGTGCATGTACCTAAGAAGTCTCATCCTCACAATCTTCCTATTGATAATGTATCATTGGAAGAACATGTTAGAAATGTCTATCATGAAGAGGACAACACAAACAACCAATGCTTATTCCTTCGTTATATGAACAAAGGAACTTACGAAGATTAGCATAAAGACAAGGACACTTTTAGTGCCATGATTCTTCACTTACAAATTGTTGTATGAAGAAATAAGAGTTGCCTTGAACAACTCTTGAAAGTTTGTAATTATGTTTAGAACATAATGGTTGGTTGACAAAAATAGTCCATCAACATGGACTTATGATGATTTTGAATCATTGAGTGTTGAAGTGATAAACCACTTAACGAGACGGAAACTAAGCTAGGACTTCACCTTTATGTCCCTATCCTAATGGTTCACTAAGTTTATTGTAAACTATGTAGTGAACAATAACCACACACTCTCCAAAATGTTTGATGTGTATAACACAATTGAAAAAGGTTTCAAGAGAGATAGTGGGAGTTTAGGGACCATGACTATTGTAGTCAAAGGAGAAGTCAAATGAAGAAGATAAAATTAACTCCAAGGGAACAAACTTTCTTTATGAAAGGATGGACATTGGAAGGGGTATTTGCAAGAAATGTCTTGCAAGTGTCAAGAACACACCTTTCGAAGGTGTTGTAAATTGTTCTTGAATAGTTCAAAACAGTTGGTTCTTCTACTTGAATGCATGATTCCGTATTAGTAACTATGTTTTACAATCGTTGTAAAAGTGTGGCTAATAAGAAGTAGAAGATTAATGAGAGAAGAGAAAGTACTTCACATTCGGAACGTGAATAAAATATAGATCTCTGCGAAAGCAGATGGTACTAACTTCCTCATATGAACTACCAAAGAAATTGGAAAAACCAAAGATTGTCTTTACATTCCAATTTTAAGGAACTTAATTCCGTCACTATAATAGAGATGGATGAATGTTTTGTTTGACAAAACATTGTTCTTTATTAATCAATGATTGGATTATAGTAATCTAATTGATTGTCTCTATAGTAGAGATGATATGGTAGCGTTAACTGTTTAGAATATAATGATGCTTAAAACCCAAAAGGTTGCAAGATAGTGGCAATTGTCCACAACATAATACTACTCATGTTGTATGACATTCACCGAAGATCACTCTCGGTTGGACTATAGTTTATTATGAATAAACACAAGTCCGAATACTTTGCAAAAGGTTTCAAAGAATTCAAGAAATGTAAGTTGATGAGTAAGACGTCTAAAGTACTTACCTCCTTAGATTTGATTCAAGGAAAGGTAACACTTTAGATGAGTTTCCTTGAAAGATATCAAGGAAATTAGCATCATAAGATAAATGATTTTCTCCATTAGGAGAAGAACGAACTTGAATAAGATTTAGTTCGTTGGATATTATCAATTACCCATATATAGGATATATATGCTTCTAAGACAATATGATTGTCAATTAGAAGATCTTCCAAAATTTTCATAACTCCATAGGATGTAGTTGGAAAGAAAGACAAATCTTAATCATGTTAAGATTTGGGGTTGTGTGCTAATAAGCAATATTTGTTTAAAAATTATCTTGTGGATATCCTTAAATTAACCTTTGGATATCACTTCTATAAACCAACCAACAAATGTTGTTTGTTGAGTAGTTCATTGTAATCCTACAATGTGATTTGCCTTAGAGCAAATGAACTAGGAATAGAACTCAAAAGAATGGGTTCTTTGAGAGACAAGATGATAATCAACAAATATAACAACCTAGTTCCTATACCACAAGCTCCAAGGTAGTCAAAAAGAATTTTAAACCGTCTCAGTTGAATGGTTTGAACTTTATGACTACATTGAGTGTATATACAACATATACTCAAGGAAATGGTAAAGTACCATTTGACCCGAAAGAATGAAACCTTCATAGCTAATTGATAGCTTAAGGTGACTACAATCAAAGAGAATGGTTGACTTTGAAGGAACCATCTTTGACGTAGTCTTAGTTTCAATTAATTCGAAGATTGCTAGCTACAACTAAATAGTGATTCAATGTTTGGACATGATATAGGTTTCCGAAACCATTATTAAGATAGTCTTGATAATTTATGTCTAAAACTATGAATCACAAGACATATAAGTTGTAGAGATCCAACCATCATGGATCTAAGCAAGCTAGTGGGAGCCATAAGCGTCTTATGAGAGAAAGATCAAAACGTTTGATTTCTCATAAAGATGTAAATGAATCTTTTGTTTACTAGGTTTACAAAAGATTAGTGGGAGTTAATCATATTCCTAAAATTTAGAATATATATATGATATATTAATTTTGGAAATGAAAAGAATACTTCATTGTTAAAGTTATGACTTTAAACTTTCTATAACGATAGAATGTATATGGGAGACATAGTCTATATACATGGGATGGAAATCTATAATGATAGATTTTAGGATATAATTGGATTATATCATGCCCTAATAATAGACAAAAGGATGCTAGGAAGTTTCTCATATGATGATAAACTTCAATCAGAAGAACAACTCTAGTGAGACTAGGAGGTAGCTCTTCTCAAAGGGAACGTACCCTTTGACTCCCAAAGAAATAATGCGTAAAGAGAATCCTTTATGCATACGCAGAAAGGTGATTTATGTATTTCAGTTTGTATGAAAAACATTGATATGAGTTGTACCTAGAAAGGTACAAGGCGATATCAGTGCAAGCCCAGGATCAGAACCATGGCAACTGTCAAGTAAATCCTTAAGTATTTAAGAAATACTAAAGGATAGGTTCCTCGAAGAATGAGGAAGAATTAGAGTAACGTAATGGAAGCGTAAATGTATTAGATTATGAATCTAATTCATCATTGGATGTTTCTTCATTATGAATGAAGAGATAAACAGATATCTCTTTATTATGACTAAAGAGATATTTGGATGGAAACATTAAAGTAATGACTTTAGTGTGTTCCATTATGAATGCAAAATATATTGCCATATAGAAGTTTACAACAATGTTGTTTGGATGGGAAAGTTCATTTATGAACTCTCTATTCGGTTCCAACCAGAAAGTGTATCTAGTGTACTGACACTACGACACTAATGGGGCGATAGCTCAAGCCTGGGAATCAAGGTCTCATCAAGATCCGAACTCATATGAGAGACTGAACCACATGATTGGGAATCATGTATAATGGTGACGTCGATATTCTCAAGGTTTCTTCTATGGATAACATATAGATATCCATTTCCTAGGCCTACTATTCAGCCATTTAGGAAATGACTACAGAAGAGGAATCATAACAGATGACCAAGCTGATTGGCTCTAGTGCAAGTGGGAGATTGTTGGAAATGTGCCCTAAAGCCATTCATATGATGATACTTTACGGATATTTCACATGTTAAACTAATCTAGTTTACATATAAAAGGCAAACATTATTGTTTGAGGCGTCTCATATAAATGTTATATGCTTAAACGATAAAGTCCAAGGAATATGTGATTGGAAGAATGCAATCTAATGTAGTTAGATTAATGAGACCATTCTTTCGTAGACACATCCTAAACGTTCCTGATCATAGGATTGCCAATTGGGCATTGACAGTCCGATAAGATCAGTACGTGCTATGTCTTCTCTCAGGGAGAGTGACTAGTCTCGAGTCATTGGTGTGTGTGACATCAAGACAAGTACGTAGGTGCTCAATAGAGAATGAGTTCACTGAACACGATCAACGAGGAGTTCTCATACTCATGTCACATGAGAACTCATGTTTGGGATAATGCAAATTAGTCCTTTGACCTGAGGCATCACAGTTGTTGTCTTGTGGTTAAGTCCTTGATCTTTGATTATGCCAAAGTCACCCCATCGGGGTGTCCACGACATCATTGGGGTTAAGCCACTTAGTCATGGAGACAAGTGAATGCGCAACAAGGGATCTCTAACCTTCAATTGGCTTGAGGGAGAATACTCTATGATATGATTAAAATCTCTGGCCAGAGTATGAATGAGATTGGGGAATGCGTTCCAAATCACATTCAAGGTAATCATAAAATGCAAATGAATCACATTGGATAGTAGACATGAATAAATAAACTATCAAACCAAACAATGTGGTCAAGAGTATTAGATTAGAGAAAGACCGTATTGCATTTGTAATCCGAAACTGAATAGGTTCTCTACCTCTTCTGATTAGCTTGGGTAGCCATGATATGCTGCTAGGGGTCACTCATGGTTTGTGGAAGCCCTAAACGTGTGTAATCACTAAAGGGAGAATTGAAAGTAAGTTTCAATTCACAATCGATGTAAAATGGTTTTAATCGCCCACTGCCTCGCTAAAAGGAACCTAATGTATCGTACACCAAATAAGGTGGAGATTGAAGAAACAAAGGAGATGAATTAAATGGTTTAATTATTTATGGCAAGGATTAATTAATATGTTAATTAATCAAACGAATAAGTTCGTTAAAGACCTCGGGATAGTTTTTGGACCTTAAGGCCCAATGGGCTTCGAACGTCAAAGCCCATTGACTTAAGTTGTATGACAACTTAATGAATAAAGATTCACAAAGGCCCAAAAGCCCAAATCCATTTAGTGTTGAATTAGGGTTTTTGGTTCTTTAGGTCATTTAAAGAAGTGACTATATAAAGAACTTTATAACCTAAAATTCATAAGTTGTTGATTTTAGAGAAAATTGGTGAGAACACAAAGCTTCCATTTCTCTCTAAGAGGCCAACCACCTTGGGGGATATTGTCTAGCAATTCTATTTCCTCAAGGTCACTCATTTCCTCTCCAATCCAACCTTGGTGTAGAATCTTTAGAGGTTCTCTATTTTGGGAACTTGGAGAATCCTATTCTTTCAACCAAATCCATGGAGCTAAGAAGCAAGGAATGAAGGCCCTATCTCTTGGGTGATTATCCTTTGCATATGCAAAGAGGAATCTACAAAGGTAAATATTTCTCAACTAATAAATGTTGATTTAAAAGTTGAGTCAAGGTTCACCAATCTACTAGGCTTTGAATTTCATGGTAGATGTTTTGTTTTTGAATGCATGAAAGCATGATTCCGCCTTTAATTGTTAATTGCATGCTATATGATGTTATTCAAATGAACATGTTTTTCACAAAATTTCCTTCACTTCTGCATTCAATATCCAAGTGCGGCCCAAGACAAGACCGACGAGTTCGAATTAAAGTCTAGCCTACTGCACCATATTCCTAAGTTCCATGGGTTGTCCATGGAAGATCCTAATAAACACTTGAAGGAGTTCGAGGTTGTTTGTTCGAGCATGACCTCTGTGAATGTTGATGGGAGCATTCTGAAAATGAAGGCTTTACCTTTTTCTCTCTTGGAAAAGGCTAAAGATTGGTTGTATGAACTAGCCCCCAGAACTGTCACATCATGGGAGAATATGAAACGGGCATTTTTGGAAAAGTTTTTCCCAACTTCTTGAGTCATTCTACTACGCAAAGGGATTAGTGGCATTCAGCAAAACCAAGGTGAATCATTTCCAACTTATTATGAACGTTTTAAAACTCTTGTTGCTTCATGTCCACAACATCAAATGAAGGAGGAACTTCTTCTTCAATATTTCTACTAAGGGCTTCTACCAATTGAACGCCAAATGATAGATGCCTCAGCGGGATGAGCTTTGGTGGACAAAACACCCATGGCTGCCAAGACCTTAATTGTCAACCGCGCGTTGAATGCTCAACAATATGAAGGCGTACGACAAAGAGACACTCCACGACAGCAACATGTGAATGAGATAAGTGTTATTTCCAAACTTCAAAATAAAATGGCTAATCTTAGTACTCTTCTTTCACAGGTGGTTGAAAAACCAAAAGAACAAAGTATAGCTGCTTGTGGCTTGTGTTCAATGCAAGGACACCTCACGGATAAGTGCCCTCAATTGATCGAAAATGGAGGGTGGGAATCTGCCAATGCCGTGGGTTTTGGGAGTCAAAACCAACCAAGGAATGATCATTTCTCTAATACATACAATCCAAGTTGGAAAGATCATCCAAATTTCAAATGGAAGGAGCCCCAACACGCCCAACAACAAAGTGCATTTAGACAGCAACCTCCAGGATTCTACCAAAGGCCGTATGCACCCACACAATCCCAAGCACAACCTGCCCAAAATAACTAAGGTTTGTCTTTTGACAATGCTCAAGTTATTCAATTACTAACTACGTTGGCGCAGGGTCAGGAAAATCAAGCTAAAGACATGCACAATTACGCCAAAGAAGTGCAAAATCAAGCTCGAGAGGTGACTGAATTGAAGAGACAAGTAGGACAAATGGCTGAATTCATGGGGCAATTTAGTAGAGAATAAGGTAAATTACCTAGTTCGACGAATGTGAATCCAAAGGAAGGCTTCGAAGCTGCCAAAACCATAACCTTGCGAAGTGGAAAAAAGTGGGATCTGACCCCAACTCATCCAAATCCAATCAAAGGGAGGATGAAAAGATGCAATCTGAGGAGAAGGAACAAGGTCTGCCCACGGCAAGGATTGAGCAATCCTTGCCGCAACCACCTACACACCCTAATTTGGCCACCAAGGTAAGTTGAGTTCAAATTCCATGACTTCTAACTCCATTCCACCCAATGCACCCTTTCCTCGCAGGTTTGCGTAATCGAAGAAGGATGAGAGTGACAAAGACATCATTGACATAGTCAGAAAGGTGCAAGTCAACATTCCACTTCTAGATGCAATTAAACAATTCCCCAAGTATGCTAAGTTCTTGAATGAGCTGTGCACTACAAGGAAGAGGGCTTCGAATAAAGAGGTGGTAAGGGTAAGTGAGAATGTCTCATTCGTGTTGCAACGAAAATTACCTCCTAAGTGCAAAGATCCCGGCATTTTTACAATTCCTTGTGTTATAGGAAATACTCGCTTTGAATCTGCCATGTTAGATCTAGGTGCAACAAAAAATGTCATGCCTTATTCAATATATGCATCTATGAACTTGGGAGAATTAAAAAATGATGGAGTAATCATTCAATTGGCCGATAGATCTAATACGTATCCAAAAGGTGTTTTGGAGGATGTTTTAGTGCAGGTGAATCACCTAGTCTTTCCGGCGGACTTCTACGTGCTTGAAATGGAAGACTCGAACCATTCCCCTCCATTACCAATCTTACTTGGCCGACCATTCATGAAGACTGCCCGTACAAAGATAGACGTATTCAAAGGAACATTGACCATGGAATTTGATGGGGAAGTTATTGATTTCAATATTTATGATGCTATGAGATATCCTCATGATGATCAATCTTGTTTCTCTATTGATGTAATTAACACTTTGGAGCAAGAATTCCTTGATGATTTGAGTGAGGATGCACTTGAAAAGACTCTCACGCAAAGCATTGGACTAAAAAACGAAGGGTTAGCACTTAGGAATGCCCACAACAAGGAACACCTTGCCATGCCTATTCAAGAAGAATTGGTGGAGATCGTTGTTGCCCTAGAGTCAAATCCAAAGCATATTGGTAAGTCTCCTAACCTAATTTCAATTCCCATTTCGACTAACAAGTTGATTCCTGCTGTAATCCAGCCACCTTTCCTAGAGCTTAAATCATTGCCTAGCCATTTGAAATATGTGTTTTTGGGAGAACAAGAGACGCTACCCGTTATCATCTCTTCTTCGCTCACTGCACAAGAGGAGGATAAGTTGGTGAAGGTGCTTCGGGAATACAAAACTGCCATTGGGTGGACATTGGCCGATATAAAGGGAATTAGCCCTACCACTTGCATGCATCGAATACTCTTGGAAGAATGAGCTAAACCATCTAGAGAAGCACAACGCCGACTCAATCCACCCATGATGGATGTTGTGAAGAAGAAAATCATCAAGCTACTAGATTGTGGAGTGATTTACCCAATTTCTGATAGCCATTGGGTCTCTCCGGTCCAAGTTGTTCCTAAGAAGTCCGGAGTCACTGTGGTAAAAAACGAAGATAATGAGCTTGTGCCCACCCGAATCCAAACCGGATGGAGAGTTTGTATTGACTATCGGAAGCCCAACGCTACAACAAGAAAATATCACTTCCCGCTGCCCTTTATTGATCAAATGCTGGAAAGGTTAGCCGGTCATTCTTTTTATTGTTTTCTTGATGGCTATTCGAGTTATAATCAGATTGTGATAGCTCCCGATGACCAAGAAAAGACTACCTTCACATGTCCCTTTGGTACCTTTGCTTATTGACGCATGCCATTTGGGCTATGCAACGCACCAGCCACATTCCAAAGGTGTATGGTAAGTATTTTCTCAGAATTTGTGGAAAAGATCATCGAAGTGTTTATGGATGACTTTAGTGTTTTTGGTGACTCATTTGATGCATGCTTGAATAATCTTACTTTGATCTTACAACGATGCATCGAAACTAATCTTGTCTTGAATTGGGAAAAATGCCATTTTATGGTAAAACAAGGTATAGTTTTGGGGCATATCATATCAGAAAAAGGGATTAAGGTTAATAAATCCAAAATAGATCTTGTACGTCACTTACCCTCTCCCACTTTGGTGAGGGAGGTTCGTTCTTTTCTTGGCCATGCAGGATTTTATAGGAGATTCATCAAGGATTTCTCAAAAATCGCCCAACCCTTTTGCCGTTTACTCCAAAAGGAAGTAGCCTTCGAGTTCAACGAGGTGTGTGAGACCGCTTTCAAAACCCTCAAGGACATGTTGACTTCGGCCCCCGTTATCATGCCACCAGATTGGAGCCTTCCATTTGAGCTAATGTGTGATGCATTCGACTATGCCATTGGTGCTGTTTTAGGCCAAATGAGGAACAAACAGCCCCACGTCATCCATTACGCCTCTCGGGCCCTAAATGATGCTCATTTGAATTATTCTACCACTGAGAAAGAACTTCTTGTAGTTGTCTTTGCTTTAGATAAATTTCCTTCATACTTACTTGGCACTAAAGTGATTGTATATTCTGACCATGCAGCTCTGAAGTATCTCCTCACCAAAAAGGAGGCCAAACCAAGGCTGATTCATTGGATGCTCCTACTTCAAGAGTTCAACATTGAAATTAGAGACAAAAGGGGGAGTGAAAACGTGGTGGCTAACCACCTCAGCTGTTTGGTGCACATTGAGGACTCCTTACCCATTCTAAAGACATTCCCTGACGAGCAATTGCTGTCCCTAGAGGTAAGTGAGCCCTGGTATGCTGATTTGGTCACAAAACAAGTTTCTAGCACTATAGATAAATACAAGCGTGATAAACTCAAAAATGATGCACAATTTTATGTGTGGGATGATCCATATTTGTGGAAGTATTGTCCTGACCAGATTATTCGTAGATGTGAGCACAATTCTGAGTTTAATTCAATTCTTGCATTCTGCCATAGTTATGCATGTGGGGGTCATTTTGGCACTCAAAGGACGGCCCTTAAGGTTTTAGATAGTGGTTTCTATTGGCCTACATTGTTTAAGGATGCTAGAACGTTTTGCATAACTTGTGATAGATGCCAAAGAACAGGTACAATAGGTGCCAAGGACTAAATGCCGCAAACCCCCATATTTAATGTGGAGATCTTTGACGTATGGGGTATGGATTTCATGGGACCCTTTCCGCCCTCATATGGTTTTACTTATATTTTGCTAGCCATTGATTATGTGTCGAAATGGGTGGAAGCCAAAGCCACCCATACTAACGATTCTAGGGTGGTTACAGATTTTATCAAGGCTAACATTTTTTCCAGATTTGGCATGCCGAGGGTGTTCATAAGCGATGAAGCTCCCACTTTTGAAATCGCACCATTGAGGCGCTGTTTAAAAAGTACAATGTCAAGCATCGGGTTTCCACGCCATACCACCCTTGGGCCAACCCGGAAGGATTGGGGCTTGCGTTTAGATGATGCACTGTGGGCATATCGCACTGCCTACAAAACACCTCTAGGGATGTCTCCATTTCGACTAATCTATGGCAAGCCGTGTCACCTACCTGTGGAACTAGAGCACAAGGCGCATTGGGCTGTGAAAACATTCAATTTGGACTTAGATGCTGCTGGAATGAATAGAAAGCTCCAATTGAATGAACTTGAGGAGATAAGGAACGAAGCATATGAGAATGCATGAATTTACAAGGAGAAAACAAAGGTGTTTCATGACAACATGATTCGGGGAAAAACATTCTCAATTGGACAGAAAGTGCTGCTATTCAATTCCCGTCTACGTTTGTTCCCTGGTAAGTTACATTCTAAGTGGATTAGGCCGTTTGTTGTTACTAATGTTTTTTCCCATGGTACAGTCCAAGTTAAAAGCTTAAGGAACGACGACGAATTCAAGGTGAACGGGCATCGGTTGAAGCTATACTATGAAAATGGTGTGGAGCAGATCGTGGAAGAAATCCCACTCACTGCCGTGGGCCCTATCCACGCCTAGAAGGAAATTTCGTTTGGCTGCAAGAGGTTAAAGAAAGCGCTTATTGGGAGGCAACCTATGTATTCAAATAAGGAAGCCTTTGGATCACTCCACAATTAGTTTTGCCTTCCTACAAACCTTCCCTTTACTGTATTTATTTTGCCATGTTTGTCATATTTATTTGTTGCTTGTTTGATTGTTTTTGGTGTGGGTTTATGTTTGAAACATTGACAGGTAAACAAGGTGTTTTTACATTAATTTTCGTGGAAAATGAACATTAGGTAGAAAAGTACAAGAAAGTGCAAACAAATAGGAAGAAGTCTTCATTGGTCAGGTGGTGCCTCAGAACTCGACGGAGCTCCAGAAAGACGAAGCGCCAGAGTTTGATTTTCCGGAGCCTCAACACTTGGTGAAGCGCTAGAAGATGAAGGCAAAAGTTGCCTCTGGAGTAACGCCACAAACCTTTGATGATCACTCTGAATCCGAACTTCGAACTCCTGCAGCTGGTCAAGCTTCCTCTTCATGCTTGTTGAGTAATTAGTTGCGAGCATGTGCAAATCTTTATTCTCGTGCCTAAGCACTCTGACCTCTTGCCGAAGACTAACCACCTCAGCCATCAACGACTCAACATGACGAGATCGAGCAAGAAGGCGTTGGCCCATGTTTGATACTGATCCTGCACATCAGATGCTGAAGGCCAAAGAGTCCTAAACATCCAGCTCGTCGGACCGCCTGGAAAGTATCCTACTGTCTCGTGGAGTGAGAAGATTTGTAGCCACCACCGAAGCGGTTGTATCGTTCATCATCATAGAATCCCCAACTGTAAGAGGACCATTGGGGGATAAGAAGGACGGCTGCCAAATGTTGTTTGGAGAATACATGTCAATATCTTCCCCAACATTCAAGTTAAGACGACGGTCATAAGGGCAAGACATTTTTGAAGGTGTTGACGAAAAAGAAGAGGTCGGACAAATTAAGATCTTAGAAGTGCAAGAAGGGAGTTTCTACATGCGGCAATTCAAGTGCGATTTGAAACGTAATGTGTGTTGGAAATATGCCCTGAAAGCCAATCTTTGGAAGAAACCTTTCAGGACAAATGAATAGATGTATAGATGATTCTTATACATCAAAAGGCAAAAACACGAATTATGACTATCTCAATAAACGATATATGTCTTAAATAGTGTATCCATGGACAATGGATGGATTGAAGAAGTAATCTAATGATGTTAGATTACAGAGACCTTCTTCAGATAACCAAATGTCCAAAAGGTTCCTGGTCATTGGATTGTCGGAGGGAAACTGACAATGCGTAGATCGGTACATACTATGTCTGCTTCAAATGGAAGGATGGAAAGTCTCATCCCATTCGTGTTGTGACACTAAGACAAGTATGTAGGTGCTCATTAGGGGAATGAGTTCACTGAACACAATCGAACGAGAGTACTTGCATGGAGGTCTACTCACATGTCAAGCAAGTAACTCTAAAGGTTGGAATAATGTAAGTAGTCCTTAGACCTGAGGCATCGTTGTTGTCTTGTGGTTAAGTACTTAATCTTTGATTATGTCAAACGTCAATCTTTCAGAATGTCAACGGCATAGTTGGGGTTAAGCCACTTAGTCATGAAGGCAAGTGTATGCGCAACAAGGAATCTCTAATCCTCGGTAAGAGAGGAAGAATACTCTAAGATATGATTCGGAAATCTTCGGCCGAAGTATCGAGCGTATTGAAAGGAATGCGTTCCTATACGACTCAAAAGAATCATATAAGAAGGAATAATCACATTAGGGGTTTGACATAATATATCCATACCCTAGTAATATGATTGAGAGTATTGTATTAGAGAAGGATCGAATTACATTTGTAATTCCAACTGAATAGGTTCTCCGAATAAACTTCTACATTAGCTTGGGTAGCTATGACATATGGTTAGATGTCACTCATAGTTTGTGAGTTCTTCTAAGATAAATAAACATAGTCATCAAAGAAGAATGGTGAATTAAAATGAAGTTTTGATTCACTAGTGATTGAAATTAAATTGAATTAATGACCAATCACCTCACTGCCTTGCTAATTAGAACCTAAAAGATTGTTCACCAAAACACTATTGTAGTGGGTAATTAATGGATGATGGAATTAATTAATTGGATTAATTAAGTGTTTTGATTAATTTAGAAAGTCTGAAGAAATCATAAAAGCGATAAAAGATCGTTTTGGGCTTAAAGAAATGTTCGGGTTTAATTGGGCCCATTGGGCCTAAACCCATTGGGCTTTTATTCAAGCATTGGATGACTTGAAATAAATGAAAGCCCAAAGCCCAAATTAACACAATAGGGCCGGCCATACTAAAGGGTTTGGGAGAGTTGTTTGGTCAATTTGTTGACTAGGGTTTTGATAATATATAAGGAACTTTATAGAGTTTGATTCCTTTAATTGTTTTGTGAGTTTTAGAAACACAAAATCAAAACAACCATCTCTCTCTCTCTCTCAATTAGGCTTGCCACCTTGAGGGTGAATTGGCTAACAACTTTTCATCCTTTTGGTCATTCCTTCATCCTTCTCATTATACTAGTGGGTGAGGATCTTTAGAGGTCTTCTACTTTGGGGACTTGAAGAGAACCTAGGAGCACTCATTCTATCAAAGTGGAGGAGGCAAGGAGGGAAGCTAGGCTCAAGGAATTCAAGGAACAAAGAGCTTGGAGGTGGTCCATCCTTGGTCTAAAATCAAGAACAAGAGGTATAGATCTATTCCTTGACTTTGTTCTTAAGCAAAATTGTTTTGATGCATTATATTTAAACCTATGAACCTTGAAGGGGATTTACATGACTATAACTTTGATAACTTGTTATAAATGCTTCCGTTGCGTATGTATATAAATCTAGAATTGTATATGCATGCTAGTCATTTTGAAATCCCAAATCTAGAAAACTCATAATTTTCCCTTCAAGTGGTATCAGAGCCAAAGGTTTATGTATAATGTGTCCTTTTGGATTTTATGCATATGGGTATTAATATTATGCATGACATAATTATTGTTTCATTCAAAATATGTTTATCTTTTGTTTTTCAATAGTTGAAGAATGTTAGTCAATAGTTGAAAAAGATATGTATGCAAAAGTTGTTTTGTATGCATGAATGAAATTTGAGTTTTGAACTAAATTTTGACATATTACTTCTTCATTTAAAGTATGTTTATCTTTTGTTTTTCAATGGTTGAAAAATATAAATCAAGAGTTGAAAAGATGTGCATGTAAAAATTGTTTTGTATGCATGAATGAAGAACAAGTCATGAACAAAGTTTTGAGTTTTTTGTTCTTTTAGGTTGGCATGATTTTGGGGAAATTTTTGAGCATGTGTTTATGTTTTATTGTAAGACACTCACACATCATTTAAAACTAGAAAGAAGAAATCTTGTCACTTAAGTTTTTGGGTTTGAAAAATCACCAAGAATACACAAATCTTGAAAAATATGTTCATGGTTTTGTTCTTGGTGTTCATAGTTTGGTTTTTGGATGAAAATGATTTTATTTGTTTTTCATGCATAGTTTTATGATTGTTGATGATGATCTTACCATCCATAACCATATTAAAATTAATTGAACCCTACTAGATTAGGTGAATATCCATCACTTTTTCTAAAGAATTAAAAGCTAAAATAAGTGACAAACATAATGATGTTTCTTTTTATTTTGTAATGAATTAATGCAAAATTAGTGGATTTCATCCCCCCCCCCCATTAACAAGGCCGGCCTACATAGTGGTTTTACCACTTATGGGGCCATTTTATATTTTGAGAAAGTTAGTTTTACTTTTGAGTATTTATGGTTTGACCCCTAACTTTTTCATAATTGCATAAAGGCCCCTACTAACTAGAAAGTTAAAATATTTGATTTTAATTTGTTAGTTGTTTAAACTCATAATACTATTATGCCCATATGCACTAAATCTAAATGTTTATGTTGCATTCCATATGATTATTTAATTTGATTAGATAGTTGGAAAAATGGGTGACTATGGACTTATGCCTTAAACGATAATTGAGCTATGAGATAAGTGTTGGAAATATGCCCTGAAAGCCAATCTTTGGAAGAAACCTTTGAGGGCAAATGAATAGATGTATAGATGATTCTTATACATCAAATGGCAAAAACACGAATTAGGACTATCTCAATAAACGATATATGTCTTAAATAGTGTATCCATGGACAATGGATGGATTGAAGAAGTAATCTAATGATGTTAGACTACAGAGACCTTCTTCAGATAACCAAATGTCCAAAAGGTTCCTGGTCATTGGATTGTCAGAGGGAAACTGACAATCCGTAGATCGGTACATACTATGTCTGCTTCAAATGGAAGGATGGAAAGTCTCATCCCATTCGTGTTGTGACACTAAGACAAGTATGTAGGTGCTCATTAGGGGAATGAGTTCACTGAACACAATCGAACGAGAGTACTTGCATGGAGGTCTACTCACATGTCAAGCAAGTAACTCTAAAGGTTGGAATAATGTAAGTAGTCCTTAGACCTGAGGCATCGTCGTTGTCTTGTGGTTAAGTACTTAATCTTTGATTATGTCAAACGTCAATCTTTCAGAATGTCAACTGCATAGTTGGGGTTAAGCCACTTAGTCATGAAGGCAAGTGTATGCGCAACAAGGAATCTCTAATCCTCGGTAAGAGAGGAAGAATACTCTAAGATATGATTCGGAAATCTTCGGCCGAAGTATCGAGCGTATTGAAAGGAATGCGTTCCTATACGACTCAAAAGAATCATATAAGAAGGAATAATCACATTAGGGGTTTGACATAATATATCCATACCCTAGTAATATGATTGAGAGTATTGTATTAGAGAAGGATCGAATTACATTGTAATTCCAACTGAATAGGTTCTCCGAATAAACTTCTACATTAGCTTGGGTAGCTATGACATATGGTTAGATGTCACTCATAGTTTGTGAGTTCTTCTAAGATAAATAAACATAGTCATCAAAGAAGAATGGTGAATTAAAATGAAGTTTTGATTCACTAGTGATTGAAATTAAATTGAATTAATGACCAATCACCTCACTGCCTTGCTAATTAGAACCTAAAAGATTGATCACCAAAACACTATTGTAGTGGGTAATTAATGGATGATGGAATTAATTAATTGGATTAATTAAGTGTTTTAATTAATTTAGAAAGTCTAAAGAAATCATAAAAGCGATAAAAGATCGTTTTGGGCTTAAAGAAATGTTCGGGTTTAATTGGGCCCATTGGGCCTAAACCCATTGGGCTTTTATTCAAGCATTGGATGACTTGAAATAAATGAAAGCCCAAAGCCCAAATTAACACAATAGGGCCGGCCATACTAAAGGGTTTGGGAGAGTTGTTTGGTCAATTTGTTGACTAGGGTTTTGATAATATATAAGGAACTTTATAGAGTTTAATTCCTTTAATTGTTTTGTGAGTTTTAGAAACACAAAATCAAAATAACCATCTCTCTCTCTCTCTCAATTAGGCTTGCCACCTTGAGGGTGAATTGGCTAACAACTTTTCATCCTTTTGGTCATTCCTTCATCCTTCTCATTATACTAGTGGGTGAGGATCTTTAGAGGTCTTCTACTTTGGGGACTTGAAGAGAACCTAGGAGCACTCATTCTATCAAAGTGGAGGAGGCAAGGAGGGAAGCTAGGCTCAAGGAATTCAAGGAACAAAGAGCTTGGAGGTGGTCCATCCTTGGTCTAAAATCAAGAACAAGAGGTATAGATCTATTCCTTGACTTTGTTCTTAAGCAAAATTGTTTTGATGCATTATATTTAAACCTATGAACCTTGAAGGGGATTTACATGACTATAACTTTGATAACTTGTTATAAATGCTTCCGTTGCGTATGTATATAAATCTAGAATTGTATATGCATGCTAGTCATTTTGAAATCCCAAATCTAGAAAACTCATAATTTTCCCTTCAATAAGGCGCTAAAATCAAATTGTTTGAACCTTGGGAATGTGTTTTAATTACTGTTTAATTGGACCTTGTCACGTTTGAAATTAATCTATCTCTCTCCCCTTTTAGTATATGTAATTTATAGGAATTTGTACAAATCGGTTTGTAATTCTTATTACTTCTTAATCTCTATTCATTAGTTGATTTCCTCTAGTGCTAGACTAGAGTTTCTTTAACTATTGGCAAGAAGACATAACTAAAAGAGGGTTTTGACATGAGATTAAAGATTAAATGGGTCCAACGCCCTAATTAGCAATGAATGATTGTCTTTCATTTCTAATGGCTAAATGAAAATGTTTTAATTGGATTGAAAAGCACGTATTTAAATTGACACAACCTCCCCGAGTTTATATTCAACAATGATGGCTCGTTGTTGCAATAACCTAATAAGTCCATGGTCATCCAAGAGCCTAAGATAACTATAAAGTCCAATTTCAAAGGAATGCAAAAACCATAGTAGTAGTAGTTACTTCCAATATTTGAAAAATTCGTTTTTGATATTGATTTGTTTTTCTTAAAACAAATAGTGGGAGTATCATACGCTACTAAAATATAATGAATATAATTAGTAGTAATATATATCTCCAATATTTTGAAAAATGTTTTGATATTGATTTGTTTTGTGAAAACGAATAGTGGGGATATCATATGCTACTAATTTCATTAACTTTGGACTAGTAGTTATAATAGGACTATTTATTTGAATATGATTAAATAAATAATATTGATGAGACCTTAAAATCCCTCAACCAACAAACAATATTAAGTTGAAAGCGTAAGAGTGCTTAGAACACTTTTTCGTGGCCTTCCACCATGGTGGGATCCAATCGTTTATGACTTGTACACCGGCTTCACCCTATCATGGGGGAGTACAAAGTGCATGCTTATACTCAGGAGGAATCCATAAACATATGATGAGGTTAGTGTAGGCAACGAGGATAGCCAATATCATATCATTGTGAGGCTATTCTTGAACCCCTTCACGAACTAAGCATGGTGGGAATGACTTAACTAAGTGCAATGGCGCCAATATCATATCATTGTGAGGCATCATTCTCTAGAGGCCAAATTGATGGGTACTTGCATTAGTTGCAAATGGGTAATTATACCCTCTCATTATTATTTTTGCTAGCCAATATCATATCATTGTGAGGTAGGCTTGGTAATAGTGAGCCTCCCATAACCCACTAGGAGCTTTCTTTGAAATCTCCCGGATTCCATCTTGAGGGATATGGAATTTGCCAAAAATGGTGGGTGGTGTCATTCGGTTTAAAGACCCGAATCGTTTGACTTAATCAACAATCAATCTAATTATTTTAGTGTTTATGTATTTAGATATGGTTGGAAGCGCACTCGCGAAAATACTCGACAAACATTGCCTTGAGGGGCACAATTTCCCATCATGGTATCGTAATGTCAAAATTCTCCTAACATTGGAGAAGATTGTTTACGTACTAGACAAGGCTCCACCTCACATACCTCTTGGCCCTGAGGCTACAGAGGATGAGCGTGCTAAGTTTGACAAGCACGTTGAGGATGACACACAAGCCAAGTGCTATCTATTGGCTTCCATGAATGAGGAGCTACAGAGACAGCACGAGGACATGGACAGTGCATTTTCCATAATACTCCATCTTACGGAGTTATATGGCGAAGGGACGCGCAACCGTCGCTTTAGCACTGTTTGTGAACTTGTGAAGACCAAGATGGTCAAAGGGGCTCCAGAACATCAACATGTACTGAAGATGATAGGATTCATTGAACAATTGGAGAACCTTGGTACTCCACTTGACGGGGAATTGGCCCAGGACTTCATATTGGCTTCTCTTTCTGATTCATTTGCGCAGTTCGTAATGAACTACAATATGAATAAAATGGATAGTACTCTCTCTGAGTTGCTAAATATGTTAGTAACTGCCGAGAAGACTATGAAGAAAGAGAACATTATAGGGACTGCTGCAGTAGCCTATAACAAGCCATCCTCTTCCAAAGCCAAGCTGAAAGGCAAAGGCAAAAGAAAGGAGATGAAGTCACCCACTCATAAGCCAAAAGGAAGAGTGTGGAAAAAGAAGGCAATAGAGCCCAAAGGGGCTTGCCACCACTGTGGAAAGGAGGGACATTGGAGGAGGAATTGCAAGTTTTACCTTGCAAGTCTTAAGGACAAACCACAAGGTATGGTTTATGTTCTTGTTTTCAATTCTAAATGTTAGATCTTCTAAATATTTATATTTGATATAAAGGGCTAATCATTTGTATAATTGTATATAGGTGAAGAAGCCAAGTAGAAGAGGAACAAGCAAGGAAAGGTGTGGAGAAGAGTTCGTCCACCATGTTTTTTGCTTACTACTTAAGAAGTTTGTTGCATTTAAAGACAGTCTTTAAACTTTCTTATTTTGTTAAGAACTTAATATGGCTTCATATGATGGAAGGCCACTAAATAAATGCTTATATGTATAAAGGTATTTAAATTAGTCTCTAAATGTTTAGAGCTAATGCTTGTTATATTAAACATTATGAATGTTTGAATTATCATATTAATGTAATGTGATGAATGCCTTCTAATACATTTTCTTAATAGTAGTGTTATGAATTGAATATTGTCTTGTTGTATCCTAGGTGAGATACAAGATTTATATTATATGAAACACAAGGTCTTATACCAATATACACCAATTTTATACATTTTGAATGTATGAAATGATTTCTCATTAAAGTCATGAGAAATAGTGGGAGGTGTGAAAATGGATATAAACTTGAATGTGATTGGTTTATAGTTGTCAAAAGAATAATAGTACTTGACTATTATTAAGAGTTTGTAATTTTAAATTGTTAAAAGACTCAAGCTCTTCAAACGTTAAAATTCTATGTTGTGTGACATTTAAAGAAAGTCTTTGAATGTTGGTTTCGTCAACCTATCATAAAATGGTTATATGTTGGGAGTTGTCCATCATTCTCTTTTATGAGAACAAGCTAAATAACAAAGCATATGGACAAGTTGATGAAACAAAAGGGAATAACTTCAAAATGAGTCACAACATTTGCTTTAACAACAAGACAATCCAAATTCAACATCTAATGTAACAATATTGCTCTATGTAGTTTTGATAAAGAATTATATCAACCACCTAGAAGGAATGGTTGAGTTTCTATATCATTAGTAGAAGTTATGCTTCCACTAAAGACTTGGATAATTCTTATATAACTACATTAAAAGTCTTAGTATGACTAAAGCTTGAAATATGATGTATGACACCATATGAATTAAATGAATAGACTTGACAAAGCAAGTTACACATTTCAAATGGAATTGCTTGAGAAGGAATTCTTTTGTGTACGATTCGTTTGAATAACTTGTGTTAGCTAGTGTTGTTGATAGTCTCAAAATAGTTGAGATATCATCAATAAGCTAATGGATCTTAATGATTGTCAATAGATCCAATACAAGTTAGTGGGAGCAATATGCATTCAAATCAAGACGATATAATTGTTAATTTTGAATGAATGCTAAGTTACATCAAGGCCAGTGGGAGTGATGTCATAATTTGAGCAAACAAGATATGAATGAAGTCTAATTGATAGACTTGATAAATCATAGATGTTACTCGAAAAATGACAAAACATGACACAGTCAATTTTGAAGTATAGACTTGAAATTGGACTTATTGATATAGTAAGACTATCTCAAGGATATTAAATGAGGAATTAAATCTCAAATGTTGTAGATTTAAGAAAGCATTTTCCTATGTGATAGGAAATCACTTTCAGAACCCTTATAATGAATGTGTCATAAAATCACAAAAGGGACACATGTATAGACTTGTGAAAATAGATATCCAAAAGTGAAGAACCACAAGGGTTGTCACTTTAAGATATTACTATATCCCAGGATCAGAACCAAAGCAACTGATAGAGTATTATTGCCTTTAAAAGGAAACATCAGAGTAGGACTCTGGAAGCGTGCATTCACTTAGGTTGTTAACCAAAGTGAAAATAAGCCATTTTAACAAATGGAACTTCATAATGGATGAAGAACTAACCATATGAATGAATTGATAGTATGGTACTACAATGGTCTCAAGGATAGAGCAAAGTTTGTATAAAGTATACAAACAAAATATATGACGATATATTGTTTTAGAAACGGCTTCAAAAAGGTGTTTTGAATGAAGGGGTTCTATTAGAACCAATGATTGAATCCAAACCATAAGGTCGATGGTAGTGTACTACGACGTAATGGGGCGATAGCTCAAGCCATGGAATCAAGGTCTCATCAAAATATTCGAACACAATAAAGAGACATCATCAAATGTATTGGAAACATTTGATGAGTAAATTCCCTTTTAAAATAAAAGGAATTAATACATAACCAAGTTAACCAGCGAGCATGAACTCTCTCGACTAGATGTATAAGATACACTAGTGATTGACTTTAGTGCAAGTGGGAGATTGTTGGAAATATGCCCTGAAAGCCAATCTTTGGAAGAAACCTTTCAGGACAAATGAATAGATGTATAGATGATTCTTATACATCAAAAGGCAAAAACACGAATTATGACTATCTCAATAAACGATATATGTCTTAAATAGTGTATCCATGGACAATGGATGGATTGAAGAAGTAATCTAATGATGTTAGATTACAGAGACCTTCTTCAGATAACCAAATGTCCAAAAGGTTCCTGGTCATTGGATTGTCGGAGGGAAACTGACAATGCGTAGATCGGTACATACTATGTCTGCTTCAAATGGAAGGATGGAAAGTCTCATCCCATTCGTGTTGTGACACTAAGACAAGTATGTAGGTGCTCATTAGGGGAATGAGTTCACTGAACACAATCGAACGAGAGTACTTGCATGGAGGTCTACTCACATGTCAAGCAAGTAACTCTAAAGGTTGGAATAATGTAAGTAGTCCTTAGACATGAGGCATCGTCGTTGTCTTGTGGTTAAGTACTTAATCTTTGATTATGTCAAACGTCAATCTTTCAGAATGTCAACGGCATAGTTGGGGTTAAGCCACTTAGTCATGAAGGCAAGTGTATGCGCAACAAGGAATCTCTAATCCTCGGTAAGAGAGGAAGAATACTCTAAGATATGATTCGGAAATCTTCGGCCGAAGTATCGAGCGTATTGAAAGGAATGCGTTCCTATACGACTCAAAAGAATCATATAAGAAGGAATAATCACATTAGGGGTTTGACATAATATATCCATACCCTAGTAATATGATTGAGAGTATTGTATTAGAGAAGGATCGAATTACATTTGTAATTCCAACTGAATAGGTTCTCCGAATAAACTTCTACATTAGCTTGGGTAGCTATGACATATGGTTAGATGTCACTCATAGTTTGTGAGTTCTTCTAAGATAAATAAACATAGTCATCAAAGAAGAATGGTGAATTAAAATGAAGTTTTGATTCACTAGTGATTGAAATTAAATTGAATTAATGACCAATCACCTCACTGCCTTGCTAATTAGAACCTAAAAGATTGTTCACCAAAACACTATTGTAGTGGGTAATTAATGGATGATGGAATTAATTAATTGGATTAATTAAGTGTTTTGATTAATTTAGAAAGTCTAAAGAAATCATAAAAGCGATAAAAGATCGTTTTGGGCTTAAAGAAATGTTCGGGTTTAATTGGGCCCATTGGGCCTAAACCCATTGGGCTTTTATTCAAGCATTGGATGACTTGAAATAAATGAAAGCCCAAAGCCCAAATTAACACAATAGGGCCGGCCATACTAAAGGGTTTGGGAGAGTTGTTTGGTCAATTTGTTGACTAGGGTTTTGATAATATATAAGGAACTTTATAGAGTTTGATTCCTTTAATTGTTTTGTGAGTTTTAGAAACACAAAATCAAAACAACCATCTCTCTCTCTCTCAATTAGGCTTGCCACCTTGAGGGTGAATTGGCTAACAACTTTTCGTCCTTTTGGTCATTCCTTCATCCTTCTCATTATACTAGTGGGTGAGGATCTTTAGAGGTCTTCTACTTTGGGGACTTGAAGAGAACCTAGGAGCACTCATTCTATCAAAGTGGAGGAGGCAAGGAGGGAAGCTAGGCTCAAGGAATTCAAGGAACAAAGAGCTTGGAGGTGGTCCATCCTTGGTCTAAAATCAAGAACAAGAGGTATAGATCTATTCCTTGACTTTGTTCTTAAGCAAAATTGTTTTGATGCATTATATTTAAACCTATGAACCTTGAAGGGGATTTACATGACTATAACTTTGATAACTTGTTATAAATGCTTCCGTTGCGTATGTATATAAATCTAGAATTGTATATGCATGCTAGTCATTTTGAAATCCCAAATCTAGAAAACTCATAATTTTCCCTTCAATGTGCGCCTCTATAAAAATCAGCACTCGACGAAGCTTCAGAAATCGAAGAGGCGCCTGCTTTCTCAGAAGAGGAGCCTGCTCAGAAATCGAAGAGACGCCTGCTTTCTCAAAAGTTGGGCCTGCTCAGAAACCACGGGCTGATCTCAGATATCGAAGAGGCACTTACTTTTCCAGACATGTCAGCACCTGTCACATGCACACTCAGCTTTGCGGAAATTACGGGCAATTTGTCGAAGCGCCGATCTCAGATATCGAAGAGGTACCTGTTTTTCCAGACGTGTCAACACCTATCACATACACACTCGGCCTTGCAAAAATTAAGGGCAATCTGTCGAAGATTTCTGACAAAGTAGAAAGCGCGTGAATCTTACTGTTCAATCACCCAACGGTTGCCGACAAGAGTAAAAGAATAGTGCCTCTACCAGTTATGAAGAAATTCCTATAAAAGTCAACCTTCATAGCAAGGCAGACTTAACTTTTCTTCATCTCCGAAAATGTATTCCCAACGAAACCTCTCGAGTTACTCAGTGTTCCTCATCCCATGGGGTACATCTGCAAACAAGTCATCGAGAGCAAAAGTATTTCATATCATAAAGGTTGAAAGCAAGAGTATCTCATATCATGCTTTCTCCCTATCCTTTTCATTGTCTTTGTGACAAGGAGAAAGAGAGCAATCAGCCAGCACTTGGTGTCAATCTTCCTATCTAAGAACCGAGTGCCTGGAACTCCTTCCTGAATGCTTACCTAGCATGGCTCTCGAGTGCTCATCTTCAACTGCTGATGTACTTCCGAAGAAGATGCCACATCTGCCTGGAGAACAGATAAGGCAAGTGAAAATGATACCTTGAAGCATGTGGAGACAACGTGCTAATTCATCTTCAACATCAAGTCTCATTTTCCTTGCTAAGAAGTTCCCCATCCCAGTTCAAGAATAAACCCGTGGAAAGATACTTCTTCAAAAGCAAAAGTACCTCATATCATCAGAGTCGAAGGCAAAGATATCTCATGGCATACTTTTCCTTTACCCTTGCTATTGCCTGCGGGACAAAGAGAAAGAAAGCAATCGGTCGGCACTTGGACAGATTGAACAAAGAAAAAGACCATCACCTCAACCTCGTGCCTGCCTACCATGCAGAAGAAACAAGCAGAGAAGAATGTTGCCTGCACACTCAATCAACCTACCAGAAGGAGTCTGAGTTGAAACCAAGAGCTCGAGAAGCTTCAACAACATATGGACGCATCAGTCGCCAAAGAGCAAAGCCTCACCGTACAATGCCATCAAATAACCACCACCAAGGAATTCTCCTCTTCCTTCCAATCCAGTTCAAGATAAAAGTTGTGGAAAGTCAACAAGCATGACAAAATACGTGCCGATTCATTCACTACCGAAGCCAAAGATCATCTACCTCCATAACCAGATTTGCATTCCTAAACTCTACTCTTTCTTGTTTTTACTTTGCCATGCCTGTCATGTTTGTTAGCGATGTTGTTTGCTTGTTTAAGTGTAAGTCTATGTTTGAAACATCGAGGACAATGTTTGGTTTAAGTGTGGGGGGGGGGGTAAACAAGCTGTTTTGCATGATTTTCGTGGGTTTTATTCACCTATCACTTACAATGTTGTTTTTCACTGTTTTAAGTGTTTTTAGTGTGTTTTGACTTAAAAATCCGAAAATTTGATAAAAATTTGAAAAATTGTTTTGAAAAAGCCAAAAAGAGTTGTTTTTGTGCGTTGTTTGTGTCTCAGGATACCTTCCAACACAATGATGAGGATTTGGTTTTTAATTGCATGACTGTTAAAGAAAGTTACAAACATGGGTGAAAGTTTGATATGCTCTTTGGTTAATACTTGGTTGTAGTTGACATTAACGAATTCACATGTAATCAGAAGAAAGAAAATCAGTTTTTGTAACATGCTTGAAGGAAGGAACTCAAACTAACGCTACAACCCTGAGAGACTTGAGCCTAAAACGTTCTTTGGAGAGTTAATAATATGTGCATTGTTGTTTTCTAAAGTCGTTGCATGATCTCATTATTCTTTGCTTGGTTGCTATTTAGAATGCGTTCATCATTATAGATCCAAACACTAGAACTCATGCACGTTCCATTCAAAGCATAACATTGATTTGCATAACACATATTCAAGATGAAGTTGTTTAGTGAAGCAAAGCCAAATATCCGAACCCACCTTTGTCATTTGTTTTGTAGGTTTAAACCCCGTTGAGCCTTGTTTAACCTATTTTCTTTGTTAAACCACATCATCTCTACCTAACCTAGAATAGGACTATCCATACCCTTGTTCTTGAAGTATAGTGGAGCATAACTTAGAAAGAATTCATTTTGATCAACATTATTGCAGAAGACAAGTGTGGGGGAATTTGTATTTCAAAGATGTGTTTTTGTGTGCCAAAGAAATTGGGCATGGCAAAGAGAAAAATTCGTGGAAAAAGAAAAAGAAAAGAAAAATAAATGCATGAAAAGAATGAAAAACAGTTGAAAATAAGTGAGAGTGAACTCACATGTGTTGGTTGTTGAAGAAAGAGTCCAAAAGTTTGAAATTGACCCTAAGGTGTTGCATGAATCTTCCCTTGTGTTTAAAAGTAAATTTCTGCATTCTAAAGAGAATTCTAAGTGCCTAAATCATTACTTTGCTCACTATTGCTTTAGGAAAGTTTGTTTACCCTTACCTTTCTTTGTTAGCCAAAACCCTTAACCCCATTACAACCCTTGACTTCCATCTTGAGTGTTGTGTGTTTCAATATGTGGAGTTTGAAATTAGTATGAGCATATGATCTCATTGGTTCTCGCTTCTAAGTAGTAGCATTCCATTCATGAGATCATATGTATACATGAATTAATAATTCCAGAAATTGCTTCTTTGTTGAAAAACATATATGAGTACTAGTTTTCATGTTTACATCAATCTTCTCACATATACCTAGTATAGGGAGTGTAGTCAGAAATTCTTGTGTGAAAATAAGAGTGTATCTAGTAAGGAATTGAGGGAATTCTCCAAGGCATGTTACTACATTCAAAATGTTGTTTTAATTGATTAAATGTGAGCTAGTGAATGGTGACAATGATTAAGTATGCTCGAGGGTAAGGATTACTTAAATCTATGGGAGTGGTGATCTTTGGCATGTCACGTTTCTTTGGAAATCCTTGAGGCAAATGTTGGAAGGATTATAGTGTGTTTTGTTTTCTTTTGTTGGTTTCGTTTTGCTCGAGGACTAGCAAAAGCTAAGTGTGGGGGAATTTGATAGGAGCATATTTATGCGACTTAGTTAGCTTGTTTTTGTGCATTTATGTTGTTATTTCTTAGTTAATTATGTTTTTAAGCTATTTGTTGGAAATGTGCCCTAAAACCAATCATATGATGATACTTTATGGACATTTCACATGTTAAACTAATATAGTTTAATTTAAAGGGCAAAGATTATTGTTTGAAGCCGTCTCATATAAATGTTATACGCTTAAACGATAAGTCCAAGGAATATGTAATTGGGAGAATGCGATCTAAAGAAGTTTCATGAGACCATTCTCTTTCGTATACATATCCTAAACGTTCCTGATCATAGGATTGCCAATTGGGCATTGACAGTCCGTTAAGATCAGTACGTGCTATGTCTTCTCTTAAGGAGAGTGATTGGTCTCTTAGGGAGAGTGACTGGTCTCGAGTCATTGGTGTGACTGAACCAAGACAAGTACGTAGATGTTCAATAGAGAATGAGTTCACTGAACGCGATCAACAAGAAGTTCTCATACTCATGTCACATGAGAACTCATGGTTGGGATAATGCAAAGTAGTCATTTGACCTGAGGCATCATAGTTGTCTTGTGGTTAGGTCCTTGATCTTTGACTATGTCAAAGTCACTCCATCCGAGGGTGTCCACGACATAGTTGGGGTTAAGCAACTTAGCCATGGAGGCAAGTGAATGCGCAACAAGGGATCTCTAACCTTCAAACCGTTTGAGGGAGAATACTCTATGATATGATTAAGAATCTCTGGCCAGAGTATGAATGAGATTTAGGAAGTCGTTCCAAATCACATTCAAGGTAATCATATAAGTAAATGAATCACATTGGATAGTAGACATGAATAAACTATCAAACAAAACAATGTGGTCAAGAGTATTGTATTAGAGAAAGATCGTATTGCATTGTAATCCTAAACTGAATAGGTTCTCCACCTCTTCTTATTAGCTTGGGTAACCATGACATACTGCTAGGTGTCACTCATGGTTTGTGGAAGCACTAAACGTGTATAATCACTAAAGGGAGAATTGAAAGTAAGTTTCAATTCATAATCGATTTGAAAGAGTTCTAATCGCCCACTGCCTCGCTAAAAGGAACCTAATGGATCGTACACCGTGTAAGGTAGAGATTGAAGAAACAACAGAAATGAGTAAGGATAATTAAATGGTTTAATTATTTATGGCTAGGATTAATTAATATGTTAATTAATCAAACGAATAAGTTCGTTATAGACCTCGGGTTAGTTTTGGGCTGCAAGGCCCAATGAGATTTGAATGTCAAGCCCATTAACTCAAGTTGTATGACAACTTGAAACCACAAAGGGCTTGAAAGCCCAATGAACCCTTAATGGCCGGCCATATAGAGAAGGGTAGTGAACTTGGCTTAATTGCAAGTTTGCCACTCCATTGTGAGGTGGTATAAATGCAACTTTATAGCCATTTCATTCTTAGAGTTTTATTTAGAGAAAAGATGAGAACACAATGTCTCTCCCTTTCTCTCTAGGAGGCCAGCCCCCTTGGAGGAGATTAGCTAGCAATCTTCCCTCCTCCAAGGTCACTCATTTCTTCTTCGAGTCTCTCCTTGGTGTGGAAAAATTAGAGGTTCTCAACTTTGGGAACTTGGAGAATCCTTTCAACCATCCTCATCCAAGAAATCCATGGAGCTAAAAAGCAAGGAATGAAGGCCCTCTCCTTGGGTGATTAGCCTTTGCTTATGCAAAGAGGAATCAACAAAGGTATAAGATTTCTCAACTCACTTTGTTCTTGAGTTGAGTCTTGGTTCACCCTTCTATTAGGCTTTGAATTTCATGGGTAATGTTTTGTTTTGAGTGCATACAAGCATGATTCCGCCTTCAAATGTTAATTGCATGCCATAGATGTTGCTCAAATGAACATGTTTTTCACAAATTCTCCTTCACTATTTTCGTGTGTTTGTAGGTCTATAGGCCTTGTAAAGCAATAAGGTGCATTTTGGAGCAGTTTTGGGCTTGGAATGGATAGCACATGCATGGAGCAAGGTGGATGGACAAAATTGAAGACTAAAGAGGCTAGGAATGTGTTAAAGAGAAAGAAGAATTAATGTAAAAAAGACAAAGAGCTCAGCAACCAAAGAAGAAACATGAGTCAAGATTACCTTATCTTGATTTAACCTTTCTTAATCTTAATCCAACTAAGTTCTAGCCACAAGGAGGGTTCCCAAAGATATTAGGACACTAAATAAGGATTCTAGAAGCCTTAATCTCAGCCACAAAGGGGTGTCACTCCACCATTTACCTTCCATGCCATGCCATCACCATTGTCCCCTCATTTGATCCAGATTTCATGCACCATTGCACTCCCTTTGGATTCCCATGTCGTGCATAATCATCCATGTTCCACTCATTGCACTCAATTGCTACACCATTCCTTGTTCCCTCCATCATTTCAGATTTCATGCATCATTTCATCACTTTACCCTCCACTCCTTGCACTCATTGATGCACCACTCCTTCACTTTTCCTTTCTCTACCATGTGCACAACATTCCTCGTCCATTCCATGCACTCATTACTGCAACATTCATTGTTCCCTCCATCATATCTGATTTCATGCACCAATACATTGAATCATTGCACTCATTAATGCACCATTGCACTCCCTTTGGATTCCCATGCCGTGCATCATGACTCTTGCTTCACCCTTGCCTCATTTCTGCACCATTCCACCTCTCTTTCCTTTCTCTACCATGTGCACAATCATTCATGTCCCCTACTTGCACTCATTGATGCACCACCACTCCATTTTACCCCCCATGCTTTGCATCATCACTTCACTTTCACCCTTGAATCATTGCACACACCACTCCATGTTCCCCTCAATTGCGGTGCACTTCCTCTATAAAAGGAAGTGTGTGTAACAACCATAGGTCAGTTTTTGTTAGAGCATTCACCACCATTTCAACACAACCTTCATCCAAACACATCCATTCATCTTCACATCCATTCCTCCATACAAACAAACCTTCAAACACTCACCAACACCTTGTGCTGTAGCAAAGGAATGGAAGGAAAATGCTTGGACGTGCTTGCTATTCAACTTGGATCGTTGGACCATTTAGGTGTTTTCTTTCTTTTGTTTCCAATGTTTAAATTCATTTTCTTTTGTTTTGTTGTGAACATGAGTGGCTAAACCCTTCTTGGCTAGGGGTGATTTCAAAGCCATGATTATGTGTGCAATATGATTTGATAAATTCCAGTTATGAATTCTTGAATCGTGAATGCAATTGGCTTAACTATTTGATTGATAACTTATTTGTATTTGTTGATTAAGGGTCGACACTAATTGGCATGCATAAATCTGTTGCTAGAGTATAAGGAAGTTTCACATAATCGTTACAAACTTATATTCACATGTAGTGAATGTCGCTTATAAACGATCGCGTTAAGTTTAATTCCTAGCATGAGTGACATGATGTCATAGTTGCAAGTGCTTTGTCAATGCTTATGATTTTCATTAAACGTAATGATCTTTGATTGTATCTCTATTATGATGTCATGTAGGGAACTTTTGAAGAATGTTTTGGGTTGTCGAATGATGTCATCCAATCCAATAAAACAAGGAAAATCTGAGGGTTAACTAGTGATGTCACGGTTAATTTGGAGCATTGTCGTTCATAATTCAATGAAGTAGTAACTGAAAATCGAGTTGTTTGCATACATGTCATGTGTGGAGAAAAAGCCTCTAGCTATCCCATCATCCATCTAATTTCCTAAATTTGTTTTCAAATCTGTTTTAAGTTACAATTTGTTTTGTTTTTCTAAGTTCGTCCAAATCAAGACCCCCCGTTACTTTCTTGTTTCAAATTCTTTTAAACTTGTTTTGTTTGCGTTCTAAGTGTTTTGAGTCAAGCCCAAATTTTATTTTCGTCCAAAATTGTGTTTAGTGTTAGAAAGCCTAGTTGGTGTTTTTAGGCAGCTTTGAGTGTTCTTAGCTTATTTTGTGTCTTTGAGTCAGTTTAGAGTCAATTAGCAATCCCTCCTAATCCCCGGCCTAGAACGATCCCTACTTATATATATACTACAATTGTCAAAAGAGGGTTTAATTTGTGTGTTAAGTTAATTTTCGCACCAAGATCACGTCTTCCAAGAAAAGTACATATCTAAAGAAAGGTAATATTTGAGGAATTTGGTATAAAGTTGGTTGTTGGTGTTCTGAAAATTTAATCTTGTCTCTAAGGTAGGTGAGAAAGTCATCTGTAAGACTACTACGAATCCGTCAGGCTATGGAAGAAAACTCGGCTCAAAAGGTTGGTTGGGTAGACCATCAATTCGAAGTTGGGGTTAACGGTTTTAATCGTTACCTGATGGAGTTGCTAAAATCTAGATACGATCCTAAGGTTCGGCCTTTCACCTTCACAGATAGGTTTGAGGTTCCCTAGATAAGGTGTTTTGTTGGATAAATTCCTAATCGGTAAGCTTTTGTAACTAAGTTCTCTCAATAAAGTAGGAGTTGTTCGAAAGATACAAGGAAAATTGGTGTAGTACAAGAAAGTGGATCGATGGTGTACTTCACTTCACCATTTGATGATATCCCAGGTAATTTTTTTGAGAAATGACGCCAAAAGTATACGTCCTCGAAACGTACCATACTACTTTCTTTCACTACGCCACGTGCTAATAGGTTTTTACAGCTTTCTCGATACTCAATTCACTCTTACAGCGGGAATTCAACTTGTCCTTCAATTTTAATGTTTGTTGGTGAAAGTGACCACAAGAATGACTGGTCGAGAATGTAGGGGTAACCAAACTGGGTAATATGGTTAACATAACTATGAATTTACCGTCCTAATACAAGGCATGCTCCTAAGTTTCCACGATTTTAATTTCTTCGGCTCAGGTAGTCACTGTTAATCAGTCTATCAGTCGTGCCGCTAATTAACGCATATGATATTTTGATATTGTTTGCTACCTTGAAATTGTGAACCGGCGTTCTAGCATAAAGATATCAATCCCAGATACTAGTACCCGTGTCTGGTATCATAAATCATACCGCTTGAATACTGATTGACAGTTCCTGGATATCGGATAGTATCGTCAATTAGTAGCACCACCGTTGGCTGATTACAGGTTAGAGCCCGCTCGGGTGGATGGTTTCAAATGATTGGTAAGGAATTTGTCCTATGAGGTGGTTTCATTAGTTCTAGGGAAAATTGATTACTGCCTCTGGAATTTCTACTACCCTAAGGATTAACAACTCATACTCACATGCTTATACTCATCGAAATGTCGAGTACAACATCAAAAGGAATTCTGGGAACTAGTGTTGGTTGGAATGTCCTAAGGCCAGAAAAAGGAATTCGCTAATAATCTACTTTAGAACGGACTTAAACGGAAGTCGATTTTCCTATTGAAGATCCGGAATGATCACTAGTGCATTTGAAAAGATTAGTGTTATCAGGGACCAAAAGTGATTGTCCCCTAAATGTTCTTCCATCAGGTGCTTCCACTGTAGCATCACATTGTCGCTCAAGACATTTCTGGAATCCCGACAAAAGTAAACTTCATAGGAATTCTGATAAATGATATACTAGTAGATACTGCCAAGGAATCAAAGCTATACTTGGTTCCTAACTTGGAAGGTTGGTAGAAATGACCAGATGATAGTAAGATTGATCGGTAAATCTCTGGTGGCACACAATTATCGATACGTTAGCCCTGCTTCAGTGCCATCAATTTGTCTTAATTCGAGATTTTTCCTTGGCAGGGAGGTTCTTCATTTAAGTATAGAGGCGTCCACCAAAACGATTATCTAGAATGTCGATAAGTCGTCTAAGTCACTCAAAACTTAGAAAAAGTTAACACATTTTTCATGCTCGACGAGGTGGCAATATTAAAAAATTAGGCTCAAGAACTGAGAATGCTTACATCACGCGTGTGATGTATGCAATACTTCCCAAACTTATGCTCTGATAGCAAACTGACACACCCCGACCCGGAATGTCCACTTGGACTCCGAATCAAGCTGTGCTGGCCGACACTCGGAGGGTGACAAAGCCATAAAGTATAGTGATGTGGAAAATGTGAATAAATTTAAACCTAAAAGTGTCTAAATATAAGAGTGCGCTTGTGAGCAGGAATAAACCCATTTACACGTGATGTCAGAGCATAAGTAAAGTAACGTAAAGTAGGATGAGAATTATACCATCCAAGGTGGCCTATACTGATATTGCCAAGAATCCTTATCGATACAAAAGTTCAGCTGCTAAAACATGGAGGGGCGAAAAACAAGGGTGAGTGAGCCTAAAAAATAAAGTTTTATAAAAACCTTTATGAAAACATTGTAACCCCTTGCCGTAAAACAATTATAGTTTCCAAAATATACATACTACGTATAGTATAAAAATACTTACCGTAACCTGCAATACCTCAAGGATTCAATATGTCACAAAATTCTTAAATAGGCATACAACTTTTCATAATCACAATATCTCGCAAAAATAAATATATCACATCGAGTGCTTATCGACACATGCTGTCACACGAGTTCATGCAGAGCTATTCTGACATGAACAGGACTGGGTGTAACAATGATATACGCTTTAGTACTACATTCACGTGAAGACTGGCGCTATGCGCAACACATAAGAGTCTTAATTGCCTATAGCAATCTAGGATAGGACTGGCACCTACAATGGATCCAAAGTGAGCGTACGGTGTGATGTGCACATACACTTGAAAGACTGGCCCTGACTCGGTCGAGTACTAACACCGGTGCAACAAACGATGAGCAGATAACATAAATATATTCATCCCATAGTGATTCGATAATTCTAGTCAACATAATATTATTCACGTCCATAAATATAATTAAGGCATCAATAATAATACGCATACATGTGCATCTCGTAGGATGTAGCATAACATCATAATTTCTATCAATGTGCTAAATCTTATCAATGTCACGCTAATCTAGGTGTATTCTAGAAAACTCTTTATGAAATGTATAAATGGAAACTAACAATTATATATACTATATAAAAGAGAAGACCCACTCACAGGTACTTGTGATGTCACACCTGTTCGAGCTAGAAAGGCTGAAGTCTCCGATAGTAATCGCACCTAAGCATAAAATTATGACCAATTAGTAAAACTCCACTAAGAAAATTAAATTTGGGGAAACTGTCACAGCCCATCCAAAATTATTTTATTGTCAGTGTGAAATGTCTATTTTGCCCTTGGACGTTGAGGTGTGTTGTGTGTGACATACTTTTAGAGGTGGTCCAATATGTTAAGTTTCTAAATTTTTGGACCCAATTAGAACTAAAGGTTCTAATTGTTTTGGTTGGTTGTAAGAACATTTGGACCACACACACACACCCATACCCAATCCCGTTGACCTTCTCTCTCTCATCCCTCTCGGTTTTTCTCCATTTTCCGTACAATACGTACGGACAAACCTCAAACCAAGAAATTTCTTCACGGATCGAGGTTTTTGAAGTCATCTTTGTGTTCCTTGTGAGCTCAGGAACACATCTATACCGCTTTTAGAACGTGAAGACCTCATTTTCCCGAGAACCAAGTTTTGGGTTACTATTCATGCACCTGTGATTTCGAAGTTTTTAGGAAATTTTCAGCTACTAGTGAGCTTTAGGACATCGTCACGAAGCTCGGAGAAGAAAAATGAAGTGAATTGGACGTCGGGAAGTTGAGTTTGGCATGAATATCAAGGTTCCTCCGGCGAAATCCCGTGGGTTTCAAGGCTTGAAAGTGGTAAGGTTTTGTTCTTCTAGTCCTAACTTCATTTTGGTACAAATTTCATGAGTTTTGGTGGAAAAATGAGCGAGATATTGAAGTTTTAAAATTTCCCAGTTTCCGGTGATCGCAACGGTGACCGGCGCCGGACTTTGGTGAACCAAGGAAGAAGGAGGAGAATATTCCGTCAAAGTTGACGGAATATTCTGACGCCATCAGGTAACTTTAACGGCATATTCTGATTTTTGACGGAATATTCCCTAATGCCGTTAGGGAATCCATTTGGTGTGCCAGGCACGTGTCTGCGCGTGCGTCGCGCATCTGGCCGTGCCTTGGTCGGCGCGTGGGGTCATGAAATATTTTTCTAAAAATATGGGGATGTTCCTGAGGATGAGTAGATCATGGTGGTATATTCAAATACCCCATTTGAGCTTTGTATGAGAAGCTATTTCCTAGTTTTGTATATGTGCTTAAAATAACGTTTATTCAGTTATTTCGCATATAGGTGAGACCTATCCTGAGGACGAGCGCCATCAGTCGAGGCTCGAGGGCTACGACCCTTCGACATATTAGTGAGTGGGCTTTTGGTTTTCCGTATATACCTATATACTTGAGATTTTTTTCCCAGAAAATGAATTTGAATGATTATATGTTTTGAAATGCCATGCAAAGTATCTGTCTATTTTATTATACATTAGTAGTTGCATATATTTATGATTGGTGTTGCGGATGCACAAGAAAGTGCCAGGTAAGTTTATAAATTAAAGGTATGAGATTGTTTTAGTTATGCAATGTTTGATGTGATGTATTGAGAGCTCATAAACATGCACCCCCGTGTTAGTGCTCCCACCCAGAGTTAGGGCATAGTCCTTCACGTGGTGTTCACCTCCCACACCATATGCTCACCTTGGATCCAAGTTAGTTGCACATGCTTGTCGTACAGACCATTATCTGTGGTTCTGACTCGTAGGTGACCCGCAATTATTCGCACAATCTTCACCTGATCGTAGCACTAGACCATATTTATTTTACACCTAGTCTTGTCGTACATACCACTTTAGGTGGTCCCGACTCATTGAGATTGATTATGAGCTATAGACTCAGCCGTACAGATTGACTTAGAGGGATTTGGCTGATGCGATTTTTGACATTGATATATTTTGTCGGGATTACTCATGGCATTGCATTGAGATACTTTGGCATGGTATACTTCTATGGATTTTCATCTTGAGTATGATTTCTGATACAGCTTATTATTACCATTATTTTATGGGAAATTTTACAGGTTTTACGGTAAGGGGTTAGAAATTTTGAGAAATGAAATGATTTTGAAAAGCTTTGTTTTTGCCCACTCACACTTTTTGTTTTGCGCCCCTCCAGGTGTTAGGTAGAACTGCTTGGTGGATCACAAGGATTTCGACGGGGGTTCTGACAGAACATCATTAATGTAGGATCACCTTTAGGTGTTGTATAATTAGTACTTGTCCTGCTTGACTGCACTTAGGATATTTATGCTTTGGTTGTGTATTTCACACTTAATCTCGCACTAGCACTCTATCTTAGCTCGTACTCGAGTTGATTTGGTTTTTGTTTATTCATAATTCCTTTTATTTCTATTGCTTCCGCATTGTGCACATGGTTACGTCACTCCCACGTGACGGCCAACATGCCTCGATCTAGGTCGGGGTGTGTCAATTTGGTATCAGAGATAATCCCTGGACGGAAGTGTGCTGACGAGGACGTCGGGCCCCTAAAGGGGGTGGATTGTGACATCCTATATCGCCCAGAGGAGTGGATCTTGGCCTTATATGTATATTCCCATCTCTACCTAGCACGAGGCCTTTTGGGAGCTCACTGGCTTTGGGTTCCGTAGGAACTCCGAAGTTAAGCGAGTTCGCGTGTGAGCAATCCCATGATGGGTGACCCACTAGGAAGTTCTCGTGTGAGTTCCCGAAACAAAATCGTGAGGGTGTGGTCGGGGCCCAAAGCGGACAATATCGTGCTACGGTGGAGTCGAGCCCGGTATGTGGTGGGGGCCCGGCCCGAGATGTGACAATTCAAACTGACACACCCACTCACATATTCAGCAATTTTTCTTTTCATACACGGCCAATAAAATGGTATAATACATTTTTGTACCTCCTGGATGCATTGCATAAGCTGAAATATGTGCTTCATCAAGAATTTCTTTCTTTAATTCCATATTATTCGGCACATACATCCTACTCTCCTGCATAAGCATGCCATCAGTTTCTCGAATTCTGAAGTCTTTCTTCTTTCCCCGATTCCTTGCTTGAATTATTTCCTGGGTCTCTTCATCATTCCTCTGGGCTTCAAGTACACTATCAATTAAAATTGGCTTGACTTGAAAATTAGCAAGTAAGGCTTCCTCTCGATCTTCCACTCCTAACTTCACTCCAGTGGACCTCAAATCCACAAGAAGAGGAACATGACAAGCGTACAAAGCATTAAGTCTAACTGGAGTCTTCATACTCAGTGCATCAGCCACTACATTCGCACGACCAGGGTGGTACTTAATCATGCAATCATAAGCACTAAGCAACTCAATCCACCTTCGTTGCTGAAGATTAAGATCCCTCTGAGTAAAAAGATACTGAAGACTCTTATGATCTTTGAAGATCTTACATTTCTCACCATATAGATAATGTCTCCAAATCTTCAAAGCAAAGATAATAGTTGCTAACTCCAGATCATGAGTAGGATAATTCATCTCATGAGGCTTCAATTGTCCTGAAGCATAAGCAATCACCCTACCATGCTACATCAACACACAACCCAAACCATTTAAGGAAGCATCATTGTAGACCTCAAAATTACCACTATCATCTGGTAGTGCCAAAACAGGTGCATGAGTGAGATAATATTTCAACTGCTGAAAACTTTGCTCACAATTATCATCCTACTCAAACTTAACTTCTTTTCTAGTCAACCTCGTTAATGGCAAAGCAATGACTGGAAAATCCTAAACAAACTGTTTATAATAGCCTGCTAAGCCAAGAAAACTCCGTACCTCGGTGACGGTTCGAGGTTGCTCCCAATTTTCAACAGCTGCCACTTTCTGAGAATCCACTTGAATACCTTGAGCAGAAATGACATGTCCCAACAATGCCACTTGATTCAACAAAAATTGGCATTTACTAAACTTAGCATACAACTGATGTTCCCTTAATTTCTTCAATACCAAAGTAAGATGTCGAACGTGTTATGCTTTAGACTTAGAGTATACTAAAATGTCATCAATAAAAACAATGACAAACCTATCTATATATGGCTGGAATACGATTCATCAAATCCATGAAAGATGCTGGTGCATTCGTTAATCCGAATGGCATTACAAGAAACTCATAATGACCATAACGAGTCCTGAAAACAGTCTTAGGGACATCCTCACTGCTGATCTTCAATTGGTAATAACCAGACCTCAAATCAATCTTAGAAAACACACAGGCACCTCGAAGCTGATCAAACAAATCGTCTCTACGCGGCAATGGATAACGGTTTTTAATTGTTACCCGATTTAATTGCCTATAATCAATACATAGCCTCAAAGTCCCGTCTTTTTTCCTTACAAACAAAACTGGAGCTCCCCAGGGTGAAGTACTAGGCTAAATAAAACCTTTAACGACTAATTCCTACAACTGGACTTTCAATTCCCTCAATTCAGTAGGAGTCATTCTATACGGAGTCAAAGATATAAGATCCGTACCCGGAAGCAAATCAATAGTGAACTCCATATCTCGGTCTGGCAGCAAACCAGGTAAATCATCAGGGAATATATCAGGAAAATGTTTGACTACTCGAACATCCTTCACACTACAAGAAGCAACATCATTCAGCACTACATGAGCTAAATATCCCTGGCAACCTTTCGATAACAACCTTTTTGCTCTTACAGCAGAAATAACACCGTGCCTCACCCCACTACGTTCATCCATGAAAGTAACTTCAGGTAATCCAGGACGATGGAAAGTAACTGTTTTCCCGTAACAATCTATATTGGCACGATTATAATGTAACCAATTTGTGCCTAAGATCACATCAAAATCAACAATATCCAACGGGATAAGATTAGCTGGCATAACTACCTCCTCAACCATCACTAGACACCCTGGATATACACAATCAACATAACATCTCTCCCCTCTAGGCATAGCAAACTCTAAATCATACCCTAGAGGCGTAGGATAAGGTTGCGTCACTTAAGCAAATGTATGAGAAATGACAGAGTGTGTAGCTCCACAATAATTTAAAACTCTAGCAAAGTGACCAAGAATGTTTAACATACCCATGATCAAGTCCGGATGATTCTGAGCATCTTGCAGAGATATATTGTTAATACATCCCTGGGCTTGCTGTCGTCCCCTACGACCTCTATTAGCTTGATTACCTCGTCCCTGCACCCCTCGCCCCTGATTTGGCTGACCAGATTGCCTTGAAGATCTTGTACTACTGGAAGCAATCTCTACTTGTTGGGGCTGTCCTCCTTGGTACCACTGAGATCCACCAGCTAGAATGGAAGGATACGGTGTATACCATCCAGGATATTGAGAATACCCACTCTGGTAATAGGGATCCTGCGAATACTGATATTGCCTTGAAGCATAAGGAGCGGCATCACCCTGGTAATGGTAAGCACCACCTCGACCCATCTGACCATAACTAGCAGACCCCGGAACTTGCTGGATCGGCGCTGGTGGTGGCATATGAGGCTGCTGGGGCCTCTGCTGACTCTAGGGACAATTTATAGCTCTATGTCCCAATTGCCCACAAGTAAAACATCCACGGCTACCTCTCATACACTCCCCAAAATGCCTATTATTACATATGCGGCACAAATGAGCACTTTCTCTTCCAACATCTCCCTGTCTCTGGAATCTAGGACCTCTTGAAAATCTACCACCTCTCATCTGACCAGTGGTACTAAAACCTCCGCTAGAAGAGCTGGAACTTGTTCCACTCCTCTTAAAGCTCTAAGTCTTGCGAGGTCGTTGAGAAGACCGACCTTTACCTTTATCATCTCGCCTCTGATTTCCATTCTTTTCTTCTTCTTCTTCTTCACTTTCACTGGGCATATTTTATGAGTCCTCAATCCTCAACAAAATCTCATAAAACTCCTTGTAAGTGGCACAAGGAGTCGAGGTCGCTATAGAACACCATTTCTTTTTTGTACCCAATTTGAAGCGACTCAGCATCTCAACCGGATTAGCAGCAACCTCCGGATGATATCGAGACAAGTCAGTGAATCTCCTATAATACTCATTTGCCGTCATTTTTCCCTGTTTTAATTGAGTAAACTCTTGCTTTTTGTGATCAATATACTCAGGGGGAATAAACCTTTTCTGAAACAACTGTTTAAATACTTCCCAGTCCGCAATTTCCTCTGGGGTTAACTGATAAGACTCTTGTCTCCACCAGGATGCAAGTTCCGGACCCAAAAACTAGATAGTCATCTCGACCCACCTATCAGGAGGAAGTTTCCCCTGACTCTGCATTACATGGAAAGTTTTCTCAAGATGATTGATCCATTTCTCCACTCCTTTATGTCTTTCATTCCCCATAAATTGATTCAACTTCTGATTATACACAATCTTAAGAGGTGTCATTTGGGGAGGACGGAGCGAAGACTGAATAGCATTAGCAATAGCTTCCCCTAACTGAGCTATATCCGGGAAACTAGGCTCAACAGAAGGACGTGGATATCTACCTTGACCTAGGCTCAACAGAAGACATCAAAATAATTAGAAATTCTTAAGATATGCAGGACTGCAAACCTAATGCTCTGATACCAAACTGTCACACCTCGGCCCGGGCCCCTACCACATCCCGGGCTCGACTCCACCGTAGCACGATATTGTCCTCTTTGGGCCCCAACCACGCCCTCACGGTTTTATTTCTGGGAACTCACACGAGAACTTCCCAGTGGGTCACCCATAATGGGAGTGCTCTCATGCGCTACTCACTTAACTTCCGAGTTTCGATGAACTCCGAAGCCAGTGAGCTCCCAAAATGCCTCATGCTAGGTACAGATGGGAATATACATATAAGGCTTACAGGATCCACTCCCCTGGGCGATATATGATGTCAGAATCCACCCCCTTAAGGGCCTGACGTCTTCCTCGGCACACTTCCAGCCAAGGATTGGCTATGATACCAAATTGTCACATCTCGGCCCGAGCCCCTACCACATCCCGAGCTCGACTCCACCGTAGCACGATATTGTCCGCTTTGGGCCCCAACCACGCCCTCACGATTTTGTTTCTGGGAACTCACACAAGAACTTCCCAGTGGGTCACCCATCATGGGATTGCTCTCACATGAACTCGTTTAACTTCGGAGTTCCTACGAAACCCGAAGCCAGTGAGCTCCCAAAAGGCCTCGTTCTAGATAGAGATAGGAATGTACATATAAGACTTACAGGATCCACTCCCCTGTGTGATATGGGATGTCAAAGAAATGGAGTCCAGATTTGGAATTAGGGTGTCGAAATACACCAAGAAGGGTCCCCGAAAAATTTTACAAAAAGTCAACAAAAAAGTAAACAGTCGACCCTAAAAAGTCAACCGAGACACTCCGGCGGTCAACTACATTAACACTTTAGAATTTCACTAAATGGATGTCAAAAATGGACTTGGGGCGTCAAAATTAGCCTAGTAGGGTTCCAGAGAAAATTCCGAAAAACTCAACCTAAGGAATATTCCAAAGAATATTCTAACTTTGGAATTGGGCTGGGCTGGAAAATTAGCCCAAAGGTTTGGGCCGGTTGGGCCAAAAACTTTGGACCGGGTTTTGGGCCTAAAGGTTTTTTTTTCCCTTCTTCTTCTTTGACCGTTTGCCACTGCAACCGCTGGATTCTGGAAATCTCGCCGAAGAACAAAAAAAGGTTCGAATAGCTTGATATCTCAACTATTTTTCACACTCTTCCTACCAAATTGAAGATTAAGAGGAGAGGAAGAGAAGTATACCAATGTGACGTCATGCCTTGGCCGGAGTTGGCCGGGAAACGGCTCGAAAGTCGTCGGGTTTCTCGTCGAAAACTGGGGAACTTCCCCATTGTTGATTCCTATGTCAAAACGTCACTAAAACATCTCAAATTTACCCTAATTGTACTGTAAAACATGATCTAAGAAGGTTAAGGTTGGTTTTGAGGCTCACCTATCGCTAGAGAAAATAATTAAACAGTGGCGGCACCACTGCTCTGAGAGAGAAGAAGAGATATCACGTTCCAGGGCTTGGGATTCAGGACGTCGGGTCATACGGTGGTGCAGTCATGCTCGCCGGAGAAACAACGACGTGGTGGAGGCGGTGTGTGGTTCCCAAAGAAGAATAGTGAGTGAGAGAGGGATTAACAGAGAGAGGAACGAAAGAGAGAGAGAGGGAAAAAAGAGAGATATGGGAGAATGGGGTGAGTTACATGTGTCAAGGGATAAGAGGAGAGCTTGGTGAGATGTGGGCCCCACGACCAGAAAATTGATAAAATATTAAAAATATCCTGTCAGAAATTACTAAAATAATAAAATACCCAAAATTCAAATTTCATAAAACACCCTTAAGTTTCGTAGTTCTGTAAAATCTTTAGCGTAGCTCCAAATTTGATTCGGCTTGCGCCTACGCGTTCGTACTGTCGACTGCTTCGAGAATACGGTAAATTAATAGCTCGTACACTTCACGAAATGACGGTCAACAAAAGTCAACAATCTCACTTCTATGGCATTTTCGTCAATTCATAATTTTAAAATTAATAAAATTGTAAAATCAGGGACTGGTTGTCACATGTTTTCTTTCTCTTTTCATGAGTACAATATTATTTGGCTCTTTAACCACCTAAAATGATTAAAATTACCTTTTGAAACCACCAACTTTATTTAATCATGCAATTTTCTAATTAATAAATTGAAGAATCCCCTAATTAAAGAAGTCAATACCGTGGCTGGCTGTTGACATGTTGTGCCATTAGATTACTGAAATCTTACACAAGCAACGTGTGACATGGACTGGTGCAGATTGACTGTATTTAAGAATAAAGCTTTCTTCTTCTTCTTTATTTAACTGGGAGAAGTAACAATGATGAATTAACATATTACTTAGTCTTACAGAATTTAATAGGGCGGGGTTTAGAGAGTATTTTTTTTCACCATCATAATTATAGTGTATGGTCACCGTACACGTAATTTTTTGTCATGTGTCATTTTAACTAACTCTAGTTAATTTTCACATTAATTGTTACTTTCCAATTTTGAAAAAAAAGTAATCAAGATTAAGTGAAGCAGATGATTAGGTGTATGGAGCATATACTAAAGTTTTGAGTGGTGAGCAAAAATGTTGTGACAACCCGTCCCTAATTTTACGATTTTTTTAATTTTAAAAGAGTGATTTGACGAAAATGCCTAGAGGTGAGATTGTTGACTTTCGTTGACCATCTTTTCGTGACATGTACAAGCTACTATTTTAGTGTATTCTCGAAGTACTCGACGATACAAACGCGTAGGCGCAAGTAAAATCGAATTCCGAGTGGCGATGGAAATTTTACGAAACTACGGTCGTAAAGAACGTTTTAGCAATTTCATGTTTACGGGAGATAATTTCATTTTGTCTTTTTGACCTTGGACTATGTACCACGTGGGGCCCACCCCCCATTCCTCCACCTCTCTCCCGTGTCTCCTCCATTATTTCTAGGATCTCTCCCTTGCTGCCATTTCATTGTTTCCCTCACTCATTCTCTCATTCAAACTCTCTCTCTTATCCTAAGGAACACCACCAAGCCATCATTCCATCCATGTACGACCATCACCACTTCAGTGAGTCCTCAGGCCACCACACCACCACATTTCAATCCCTCTCCCCCTCTTATGTTTTCTCCTTTCTATAGTCGATGCACACCTGCACAAAAACACAGACCACTGCATAGCAGCAGCAACCCACCTAACCTTGCGAACTCTGGCGAGATCCTTCATTTTCCGACGTTGGGTAAGCATCAGGTCAACTTCTCTTATCCCTTTCGTGATTTAGAGGTGACTTTTAGATCACTAGGTGTCCGATTTGATGGGGTTTTGATACAGAAAGGACAAAGGGGATGTTTTCTCATAATTATGGAAATTTGGACCGTGACTAGGCCTGGCAAACAGGTTGTGTCTGTCGTGTTCGTATCGTTTTCATGTAACACTTGTTATCTTAACGGGTCATGTCGTGTCACACCCATTAAGAAAAATATATTTTTTTTCTTAAATTTGCACATACCACACATTGCCACATAAATATTACTTCAAAACATTAAAACACATTTGTCGTTTAAGTACTACTAGTCTATTACAAAATATTAAATGTGCAAGGATATGCAAAATGAAAGAGTTTTTGTTTTCAAGGTTATGAAGCCTTTATCAAAAGTTTAAACCTCGCCAATGGAACTCAAAGCTTGCATATTATTCCTTTTACAAAATCCTCAATTCTCATCGATCATCATGACATAAGATTTTGTGGTATCCACTAGTGTAAATATTTTAAATTGACGATCAAATTCATTCATTGTATTCATATAAGGTCAAGGAGTGTAGTTGTAAAAAATCATCAAAATCGGAGTTAAAATAACTATTAAATTGTGATTTTTCGTTGATAACTATCGAAAATTTTTGCCCTGTTACTTGATCTCTGAATGTTTGTTTTTTGCGATTTTTGGCGTATGCGATCTTGAAGAATATACAAACAAGTTTGACGGTTGGATCGTTGAAATTAGTTTCGTAGAATGCGTATCCTATCAAAACGATAGATTCACTAATACTTAAAAGTATATTCATACTTTCATTAAGTATAACATAAGATTTTGTGGTATCCACTAGTGTAAATATTTTAAATTGAAGATCGAATTCATTTATTGTATTCATATAGGGTCAAAGAGTGTAGTTGTAAAAAATCATCAAAATCGGAGTTAAAATAACCATTAAATTGTCATTTTTCGTTGATAACCGTCGAAAAGTTTTGTCTTGTTACTTGATCTCTGAATGTTTGTTTTTTGCGATTTTTAGCGTATGCGATCTTGAAGCATATACAAACAAGTTTGAGGGTTGGATCGTTGAAATTAGTTTCGTAGAATGCGTATCCCATCAAAACGATAGATTCACTAATACTTAAAAGTATATTCATACTTTCATTAAGTATAACATAGGATTTTGTGGTATCCACTAGTGTAAATATTTTCAATTGAAGATCGAATTCATTTATTGTATTCATATAGGGTCAAAGAGTGTAGTTGTAAAAAATCATCAAAATCGGAGTTAAAATAACCATTAAATTGTCATTTTTCGTTGATAACCGTCGAAAAGTTTTATCCTGTTACTTGATCTCTGAATGTTTGTTTTTTGCGATTTTTAGCGTATGCGATCTTGAAGCATATACAAACAAGTTTGAGGGTTGGATCGTTGAAATTATTTTCGTAGAATGCGTATCCCATCAAAACGATAGATTCACTAACACTTAGAGTTTATTTATACTTTCATTAAGTATAACATAAGATTTTGTGGTATCCACAAGTGAAATATTTTAAATTGAAGATCGAATTCATTCATTGTATTCATATAGGGTCAAGGAGTGTAGCTGTAAAAAACATTAAAATCGGAGTTAAAATAACCGTTAAATCGTGATTTTTCGTTGATAACTGTCGAAAAGTTTTGTCCCTATACTTGATCGTTGAATGTTTGTTTTTTGTGATTTTTTGCTGATGTGATCTCGAAACATATACAAACAAGTTTGACGGTTGGATTGTTGAAATTAGTTTCGTACAATTCGTATCCCATCAAGTTCAATGGTATATATATATTTATTAAGTACATTTAAATTTATTTCTTTTGTACGTATAACACTTAAGAAATTGAATGGTATGTATATTTAAGCCGATCCAATGGTCACCAATTTTTAATATTTAATTTAATATATATATATATATGTAACATCCCACATCGCCCAAGGGAGTGGATCTTGTAAGCCTTATATGTATATTCCCATCTCTACCTAGCACGAGGCCTTTTGGGAGCTCACTGGCTTCGGGTTCCATCAGAACTCCGAAGTTAAGCGAGTTCACGCAAGAGCAATCCCATGATGGGTGACCCATTGGGAAGTTCTCATGTGAGTTCCCAAAAACAAAACCGTGAAGGCGTGGTCGGGGCCCAAAGCGGACAATATCGTGTTACGGCGGAGTCGAGCCCGGGATGTGGTGGGGGCTTGGGCCGGGATGTGATATATATATATATATAATTATAGTTTTCAGGGGTATAAATTGTTAAATTAATATATATAATTATTATAGTATTTTTTTTAGGGTTATAAAATTATAAAATTAATATTTTACTTATCGTGTATCGTGTTACCCACGTGTATACCCAAACCAACCCGTTATCTTAACAGGTGCTTATCGGGTTACCCGATAACGACCCGATTCGTTATCGTGTCGACCTAAACACCTGTTAATTTCGTGTCGTGTCGTGTCGGGTTATCGGGTCATGTCAGGAATTGTCAGGCCTAACAGTGACCATAGGCCACTTTGAGGCTACTCTCCCGGCCACGATTGGACCTTAAACTGGTATAAACCTCTTCCTCACATTCCTAGCTTCACTTTGGTTTTTAAATCACTGGAAATGGTTGAGTATCGAGCTTGTTTAGAGCTCTGAAAGTTGGCTCGACAACCTGCAAAACACAGGGCTTTGTGAGGAAGGCGAGTACTGTCGTACTCACAGGAGCATGGGCGCGCGTGAGGGAGCCACCGCGAGTTGTGCATGAAGAATAGCCACCATGTGGCGGCGCGTGCGACAACACGTGGAGGATCCCAAGATTCCTCCTTAGGTTTCTCGACGTGTCGAACCCGAATCCGCCCTCCATTTTCCAAAATTTGACCGTTTTAAAATAGTTCCTTTATTAGCCGTATTTTGTACAAAAAAACGTTTATACGTTAGTATGTTTTATATTTACGTTAATGGTTTCGTTTTTAGGTGAAACACATCGCAAGGATCTTTAAAGCCCGCGAGGCGGGTGTTGGAAGTATGCCCACAAAGCCACTCATTTGATGTAATAGCTTTTGGAATACTTATTGTATCAACCTATTATATGTTTAATGAAGGGCAAAGCTTATTGTTAATCACTATTTATTGTATCATGTGTTTAAGCAATAAGGGAATCCAAGGAAAGTATTTAATCTGAGAGAGAAGTGATCTAAGTAAGTTAGATTAACGAGACCTTTCTCTTATGTTCATTCCTAAAACGTTCCTAGCCATAGGATTGCCAATTGGGCATTGACAATCCGCTAAGGTTAGTATGTGTTATGTCAACTTAAGCGTGAGTATGACTAGTCTCAAGTCATTTAGTGTTGGACACTAAGACAAACACATAGGTGCTCGAAAGAGTAATCGAGTACATTGAACAACGATCAAAAGAGAGTTCGAACATACATGTCATGTAAGAACTCGTTAGTTGCAATATGCAAAGTAGTCATTTGACCTGAGGCATCATAGATGTCTAATGGTTAGGTCATTGATCTTTGATCATGTCAAAGGCATTCCATCGAGAGTGTCCACGGCATTGTTGGGGTCAAGCTATCTAGTCATGTAGGCATATGAATGCACAAAAAGGGATCTCTAACCTTCCATGGTGGAAGGAGAATACTCTAAGATATGATTCGGGAGTCTTTGGCCAAAGCATACGAATATGACTTAGGAAGTATGTTCCAAATCATATTCAATTGAATCATATAGAGAAGTATTACATTAGATAGTAGACATGAAACAAACTATCGCTCAAACAATGTGATTAAGAGTATTGTATTAGAGAAGGACCGTATTGCATTGTAATTGTAACTGGATAGGTTCTCCAACCAATTCTATTTAGCTTGGGTAGCCATGACATGCTGCTAGGTGTCACTCATGGTTTGTGGAAGCCCTGAAGATTAGCAAACACTAATCTTAATCAAAGGGAGAATTGAAATGAAGTTTCAATTCACAATCGATTGTTAAGAGTAACAATCGCCCACTGCCTTGCTAATTGGAACCTAATGGATCATACACCGAGTAAGGATGAAAGTGAAGAAATATAAATGAAATGGATAAGCAATTAAATGGTTTAATTAAAAATGGTCAAGGTTAATTAATTAGTTAATTAATTATACGAAAGGTTCGTATTGGGCTTTTAAGTTAGTTTTGGGCTTCGGGGTCCAAAAGGGTTTGGTCCACTAGGTCCATTATGTTTAAGTTGTATAAAAATTAAAACAAATATGAGCAAATAGCCCAATCACTTAAGATGGCCGGCCATAGTGAGGGAAGTGGGAAGTTTTGCTTAATTGCAAGTTTGCCACTAACCTAAGAAAAGAGATATAAAAGCATCTTTATAGCTTTTACCTCATTAGGGGTTTCTTGAGGCAAAGAAGAGAAACACTTTCTCTCTTTTTCTCTAAAAGAGGCCGGCCACTTAGGGAAGAGATAGCTAGCAATCTTTTATTCTCTAAGTCATCCATTTCATCTTCACACCTCATCCTTGGTGTGGAGACTTAGAGACACCAAATCTTTGATGTTTTTGGAGATCCTTTCCTCACATCCTCAAGGAGCAAATGAGCATCATAAGGAAGAAAATCACAAGGAAGATCCAAGGAGCTAGGAGGTGACTTGAAGGCCCTCCACTTGGGTGAATCCCTTGTGTAAACAAGGATGAGCTTCAAGGGTAATGAATCTCTAAATCCTTTCTTCTCTTTAATGTAGTTGAAGAGTCTCTTGGTTCACCATTCACTAGGCTTTGAAAGTCATGGGTTTTAGAATTGTTTTTGAATGCATGCCTACTTTAATATGTTAATAGTTTGCCTATGTGTTCAAATATTCTCACATGTTCTTAGCTAGGACAAAATGTTTCCTTCAAGTGGTATCAAGAGCCTAGGTCTAGTTTATGGTGAATCCTTTTGGGTTTTGTGTTTTTCATGGTTTGTGATTTAAATGTTGTAAATGTTACAAGCTTTGTTCTTGCTTTTGAATATAAATTTTGCTTGAAAATTTAGTATCTCAAATGTTGTAGATGTAGTTCATTTAAGCATGAATATTGGAACTAAAATTTGGTGCCATGTATGTGGGGAGATTCGACCAAATCCAAATGGTGGATTTTTGGGTTCATGTTTGTCTTGTTAAAAGAGTTTTAAAGTGACTTTTGGAACCCCTAAGTACCATAGGATGTTAACCCTCTTTTTTGTAGTGAAAAATTGAGTTTTATTGAGTGAAAACATTCATGGAGCTCTTATGAGCTTTCATGTGTGTTCTTCAATGTTCTTGATGTTCTTACCAAGAACAAAAAAATTTTGGTGTTTTGATTCAATATCTTTGTTGCTTTGAATAAAGTTTTGGTTTATTATTGATTGGTGATGGATGATTTATGCTTTTATTGTTTGACAAAACATTTTTCTTACAACCCATCCCAATCAACTTTTCCTCACCTACCTATCCACTTGCACCAACACTTTCAAATTTTGAATTTTTCACCAAAACCTTTCCCCCCCTCCTTTTTCACTACCAAAACCGGCCACCCTATTAAGTAGGGTATTTTTGGGCATTTTATGCAATTACATAAAGTTTTGATACTTTTGTGTATTTGTATTTTGGCCCAAAAGTTTACGTTTTTATGTAAAGGTCCAAAATCACTAAAGGACAAATTGTTTTGCTCCTTTAATGAAGTTTTTATTATTGTTGAAATTTTTGGGTTCTAGTTATAATTACATGAAGTTGTGGACTCTTGTGTTTTTACAAAGTGACCCCAAAAGTTTATGTTTTAAATTTATGGCCCAATAGTTGTGGTCATTGTTTTTCGGCCCAAAAGATGATGAGAACAAAATGGTTTTGTCTCTTTAATGAGAATTGGATTTTCATTTCATTTAGTTCCATTTAAATCAATTCTTTGAATCCGAAAACCAATTGTTTAAGTTGCTTTCTTAGTTAATTTGATTGATTAAGAAAAGGGTGATTATGAACCAAAGGCCTCAATAATTGAGCTATGTGATTGGCCGCTTTACATTGTGAATGCTTGGGTTAAGTAGTTTATATTTGAATGTAATTTGATTAGTTCAAATTTGTTGTAAATGGACATAAGTCCATCAAATGTGTTGTAAAAGGGCATAAGCCCTTCTCTTTATTTCTAGTATTCCTATTTGTTTATTTGTATGCAAATTGGAATAGTTGGGTCAAACGCCCAATAGGAAATAACGGTTTAATTAGATTAAACGCGTAACTAAAATCAACAACTACCTACCTTAGACCCAAGGTCCAACACAAGGCTCGTGTTGGATCAAATCAAATGGTTCATAATCATCCTAAGACCTAATATGACTATATAGTCCATATGAGGATGCAAAACATTCGTTAGTAGTTCCATATAGTCTCGCTTGTTTCATCAAAATAGTGGGAGTATTATATACTACTAATTCATATTAACTTGGACCAATGGTTGTGATAGGCCCAAGTTCTTTTAATAAGATTAAAATAAAATTGATGTAGCCCAACACTACTCCCTCAACAAAAACGAATATTAAGTTGATAAGCGAGAGATGCTTTGAACATCTCTTCGTAGGCCTTCCACCATGATGGACTCCAATCATTTGTGACTCCTACACCGGCTTCACCCTATCATGGGGAAGTTCAAAGTATGTGCTTACATTCAGGAGGAGTCCATATGTACATACATGATGTGGTGAGGTAGGCAACGAGGATGGCCGACATCATATCATTGTGAGGCTATTCTTGAACCCCTACACGAACTAGCATGGTGGGAATAACTTAACTAAGTGCAATGGTGCCAACATCATATCATTGTGAGGCATCATTCTTTAGAGGCCAAACTAGATGGGTAATTACAAGAGTTGTAAATGATTAAAACGTTATTCTCTCATCATTATTTTTGCTAACCAACATTGTATCATCGTGAGGTGGGCTTGGTAATGGTGAGCCTCCCATGCCCCGCTAAGAGTTCAACATAACTCTCGAATTCCATTGAGGGATGTGGAATTTGCCAAAAATAGTGCGTGGTACTATTTGATTTAAGACCCAATCAAGTACTTTTAAAATCAACAATCTAATACGATTTCTGTTATGTTATGTAGTTAACGACATGCCTAAAATTACACCCACCATTATACTTGACAAAAGGGGCCTTAGGGGCCAACGTTTCCTTGCTTGGTATCGCCACATTGAGAATGTCTCAAAGGTGAAAGACATATTGTATGTGCTTAAGCAATCCTCTCCTCATGTACCTCATACGAAACTAGCTTCAAATGAGGAGTGTCAAAATTATGATAGACACTATGAGGATGACTTACAAGCCAAATGCTTAATCCTCACTTCACTTAGTGAGGAGCTTATGAAGCTACATAAGCACATGGACAGTTCTTGTGCTTTGGTTGAAAGTTTGCATAAGATGCATGACATTGAGACTAGTAATGTGAGATTCTCAAATGTTTGTAGTCTTTTGAATGCCAAAATGGCAAAGGGGACATCGGTTCATAAACATGGACAAAAGATGGAAAGGATCTTTCAAGATCTTGAGAGTTTAGGAACTTCCATCGATGGGAAAATGGCTCAAGACTTTTTCCTTGCATCTCTCTCGGATGATTTCACTAAGTTTATTGTAAACTATAAAGTGAATAGATTCGATCATACTTTTACCGAGATGATTGACATGTGCTGTAAGTTTGAACAAGGTTTCAAAAAGGACAGTGGGAGTGAGAATGCAATCACAAGGAAAAGGTTACATAAGAAGAAGGGAATAAAATCCAAAGGAACATGCTTTCATTGTGGAAAGGATGAACGTTGGAAGAAGAAATACAGGGTGCACATTGCGAGCCTTATGACACGAACTTTAGAAGGGACTATTTCTGTCATATAGAGTGCTTTTATAGTGAGCTCCAATTCCTGGATATTTGATTCAGGCCCTAGTCAACATATCTGCAATTTGTTGCAGGGACTAACAGGGAGCAGGACACTGCGCAATGGGGAAATGATTGTGCGAGTTGGGAACGACACTAAGATCTCTGCAAAAGCAATAGGCACCTACATGCTTAAACTACCCTCTGGGGAAGTCCTGGAACTTAAAAATTGTTTATATTTTCCTTCATGTATAAAGAATTTGATTTCTATCTCTAAGCTTTTACGAGATGGGCACTTAATATTGTTTGACAAAATGAGTTGCACTTTATACTTGAACGGTCGTATTATCTCTCATGGTAATATGATAGAGGGACTTTTTCACCTAGAGACAAGTAGTGGGAGGCACTGTATTGAAAGCGGGAATACCTCAAAACCCAAAAGGGCTAGAGAAGAAGTTAACCGAGAAAAGATGTGGCATCTTAAACTTGGACATGTGAACCTTGATAAGATTCGCAAGATGTCGAAAGATGGATATTTTCGCCCATTAGGTAATGACCAAATGGGTACTTGTGAATGTTGCTTAAAAGGGAAGATGACCAAATCTCCATTCACTGTGAAAGGAGAGCGTGCCACTGAAATTCTAGGGTTAATCCACACTGACGTATGTGGACCTATGTCTACAATGTCGAGATGAGGCTTCTCCTACTATATCACATTCACCGACGATCACTCTTGGTTTGGCTATGTGTATCTTATGAAGTACAAGTCAGAATCCTTTGAAAGGTTCAAAGAATTCAAGAATGAAGTTGAGAAGCAAACTGGGAAACAGATAAAGATCCTAAGATCAGATCGAGGGGGAGAGTATCTAAGTAGCGAGTTCCTAGATTATCTCAAAGAGTGTGGAATAATGTCATAGTGGACTCCACCGGGAACTCCACAACTTAATGGAGTTTCTGAAAGGAGAAATCGAACCTTGATGAACATGGTTCATTCTATGATAAGTTATGTCGATCTACCAGTAACATTCTGGGGATACGCTCTATATATAGCAACTTACTTGCTTAATAGAGTACCTTCCAAGTCAGTTTCACAGACGCCCTATGAGATATGGCATGGAAGAAAGCCAAGTCTTAATCACATTAAGATTTGGGGTTGTGAAGCATATGTCAAGAAGCTTGAAGCTACTAAGCTTGAAGCAAGATCAGTTAGGTGCTATTTTGTGGGATATCCTAGAGAAACTATGGGATATGAGTTCTACCATCCTGACGACCAAAAAGTCTTTGTCGCCAGAACTGCTAAGTTTCTAGAGGACGAATTTGTTCTCAAAGGAACTATAAGTAAAACGATGGAAATTAATGAGATTAATGATGAACCACAAACAAGCACTCGACAAGTTGACAACCCTGTTCCTGAACCCCCAGCTCCACGTAGATCTGAAAGGGTTAGCAAGCCACCTAAGAGGTATGGCTTAGATAATGACTTTGGGGAATTGCACCTTCTAGGTGACAATGACACAAATGAGGACCCTAGGGACTACACTGAAGTAATGTCCGACATTGACTCAAAGAGATGGAAAGAGGCCATGAAATCTGAGATGGATTCCATGTATCAAAATCAGGTCTGGACTCTTGTAGACCCTCCAGAAGGTATAGTACCTGTTGGAAACAAATAGGTCTTCAAGAGGAAGCTAGGCACTGATGGGAATGTGGAGACTTATAAGGCTAGACTAGTAGCCAAGGGTTATAGGCAACGAGAAGGGATTGACTATGAAGAAACCTTCTCTCATGTAGGCATGATTAAGTTCATTCAGATTTTGCTTGCTATAGCTGCGTACCATAATTATGAGATATGGCAAATGGACGTGAAGACGGCCTTTCTGAACGGCTACCTAGAGGAAGAGCTCTATATGACTCAACCTGAAGGTTTCGTGTCCAAGTCTGAAAGGACTAAGGTATGCAAGCTTCAGAGGTCTATTTATGGACTTAAGCAAGCCTCCAGGAGCTGGAACATTCGTTTTGATACTGAAATCAAATCGTTTGGTTTTACTCAAAACGAAGACGACAATTGTGTTTATCAAAAGGTCGTTGGGGATGCAGTTGTATTCCTAGTGTTATATGTAGATGACTTATACTATTCGGGAATGACACTGCAGTACTTTCTTCTGTAAAAGTGTGGTTGTCCAAAACCTTCCACATGAAAGATTTGGGAGATGCATCTTATGTACTTGGGATAAAGCTTTATCGTGATAGATCCAGAAAATTAAGGATTATCCCAATCTATGTACATAGATAAGGTGCTAAGTAGGTTCCAGATGGAACAATCTAAGAAAGGTTTTCTTCCTATAAGACATGGAATTCATCTTTCTAAGTCCATGGGACCTAAGACTCCTGAAGAGATATGACAGATGAGTGCTATTCCTTATGCTTCCGCCATAGGAAGTCTCATGTATGCCATGATATGCACAAGGCCTGATATCGCATATGTTGTGAGCATTACTAGTCGATATCAATCTAACCCAGGATCAGAACACTGGGCAGCTGTCAAGACGGTCCTTAAGTACTTAAGAAGAGCTAAGGACATGTTCCTCGTTTATGGAGGAGCGACAAATTTCCAATCTGACGTCGATGATAGAAGTTCCAACTCTGGATATGTATTCACTCTGAATGGTGGGGCTGTTAGCTGGAAAAGCAAGAAACAAGATGTAATTGCTAATTCCACGACAGAGGCAGAATATGTCGCTGCAGCTGAAGCCGGCAAAGAAGCGTTCTGGATGAAGAAGTTCATAACTGAACTTGGAGTGGTTCCAACCATTACATTACCAGTAACTTTGTACTGTGATAATAGTGAGGCGATAGCTCAAGCCAAAGAACCCAGGGCTCATCAAAAGAACAAGCATTTTGACAGGCGCTTTAATATCATTAGAAGATATGCTGCCGAGCGGAAAGTCAACATCCTCAAGGTTGCTTCAGCCGATAACGTAGCAGATCCACTGACAAAGCCAATGTCTCAAATCCAACTTGACCGCCATATGGAAAGGATGGGCATTAGATACATGGGAAGGTGGCTTTGAGTGCAAGTGGGAGATTGTTGGAAGTATGCCCACAAAGCCACTCATTTGATGTAATAGCTTTTGGAATACTTATTGTATTAAACTATTATATGTTTAATGAAGGGCAAAGCTTATTGTTAATCACTATTTATTGTATCATGAGTTTAAGCAATAAGGGAATCCAAGGAAAGTATTTAATCTGAGAGAGAAGTGATCTAAGTAAGTTAGATTAACGAGACCTTTCTCTTATGTTCATTCCTAAAACGTTCCTAGCCATAGGATTGCCAATTGGGCATTGACAATCCGCTAAGGTTAGTATGTGTTATGTCAACTCAAGCGTGAGTATGACTAGTCTCAAGTCATTTAGTGTTGGACACTAAGACAAACACATAGGTGCTCGAAAGAGTAATCGAGTACAGTGGACAACGATCAAAAGAGAGTCCGAACATACATGTCATGTAAGAACTCGTTAATTGGAATATGCAAAGTAGTCCTTTGACCTGAGGCATCATAGATGTCTAATGGTTAGGTCCTTGATCTTTGATCATGTCAAAGGCATTCCATCGAGAGTGTCCACGGCATTGTTAGGGTCAAGCTATCTAGTCATGTAGGCATATGAATGCACAACAAGGGATCTCTAACCTTCCATGGTGGAATGAGAATACTCTAAGATATGATTCGGGAGTCTTTGGACAAAGCATACGAATATGACTTAGGAAGTATGTTCCAAATCATATTCAATTGAATCATATAGAGAAGTATTACATTAGATAGTAGACATGAAACAAACTATCGCTCAAACAATGTGATTAAGAGTATTGTATTAGAGAAGGACCGTATTGCATTGTAATTGTAACTGGATAGGTTCTCCAACCAATTCTATTTAGCTTGGGTAGCCATGACATGCTGCTAGGTGTCACTCATGGTTTGTGGAAGCCCTGAAGATTAGCAAACACTAATCTTAATCAAAGGGAGAATTGAAATGAAGTTTCAATTCACAATCGATTGTTAAGAGTAACAATCGCCCACTGCCTTGCTAATTGGAACCTAATGGATCGTACACCGAGTAAGGATGAAAGTGAAGAAATATAAATGAAATGGATAAGCAATTAAATGGTTTAATTAAAAATGGTCAAGGTTAATTAATTAGTTAATTAATTATACGAAAGGTTCGTATTGGGCTTTTAAGTTAGTTTTGGGCTTCGGGGTCCAAAAGGGTTTGGTCCACTAGGTCCATTATGTTTAAGTTGTATGACCTAAGAAAAGAGATATAAAAGCATCTTTATAGCTTTTACCTCATTAGGGGTTTCTTGAGGCAAAGAAGAGAAACACTTTCTCTCTTTTTCTCTAAAAGAGGCTGGCCACTTAGGGAAGAGATAGCTAGCAATCTTTTCTTCTCTAAGTCATCCATTTCATCTTCACACCTCATCCTTTGTGTGGAGACTTAGAGACACAAAATCTTTGGTGTTTTCGGAGATCCTTTCGTCACATCCTCAAGGAGCAAATGAGCTTCATAAGGAAGAAAATCACAAGGAAGATCCAAGGAGCTAGGAGGTGACTTGAAGGCCCTCCACTTGGGTGAATCCCTTGTGTAAACAAGGATGAGCTTCAAGGGTAATGAATCTCTAAATCCTTCCTTCTCTTTAATGTTGTTGAAAAGTCTCTTGGTTCACCATTCACTAGGCTTTGAAAGTCATGGGTTTTAGAATTGTTTTTTAATGCATGCGTACTTTAATATGTTAATAGTTTGCCTATGTGTTCAAATATTCTCACATGTTCTTAGCTAGGACAAAATTTTTCCTTCAGCGGGTTCAACCCGACGACATGATCTGTGAGTGGGTCTTTGATTTTAAATATTATATATATTTATTTAGTTTCCATTTATACATTTGAAAATGAATTTCCTACATATGCCTAGATTATAATAACGTTTATAGAAATTAGCGAAATAACAGAATTTACGAAATTATCCAAAATCCTATGGGATGCACAAATATGCGTACTTTTATGGGATTTTAATTACAAGCATAATTAATACTTTATTTATTAGTATTGTGTCGACATGAATTATCAATTTACTGTTGCGTGATCATACTTACATTATCTGCTCATCGTTGCTGCACTGGTGTTAGTACTCGCCCAGTCCAGGGCCAGTTTTTCACGTGTATGTTCACATCGCACCGTACGCTCACTTTGGATCCATTGTAGGTGCCAGTCCTATTCTAGATTGCTACAGGAAATTAGGACTCATATGCGATGCGCATAGCGCCAGTCTTCACATGATTGTAGTACTAAAGCGTAAACTCGTGTGTCAAAATACCTCTGAGTAAACTCGTGTGTCAGAATACCTCTACATGAACTCGTGTGTCAACATGTGTCGATGAGCACTCGATGTCATTTATTTATTTCTGCAAGATATTATGATTACTAGAAGTTATATGGTTACGAATTTGTGACGTATTGAAGTCTTGAGATATTACAGGTTACAATAAGTATTTTCTGACTATACGTAGTATGTTTTTTGGAAACTATACTTGTTTTACGAAGAGGGGTTATAATGTTTTAAAAAAAGATTTTATAAAACTTTATTTTTAGGCCCACTCACCCTTGTTTTTCGCCCCTCTAGGTTTTAGTGCTGAACTTTCGTGTCGACAAGGATTCTTGGCAAATCTCGGTATAGGTGGTTACCTTTGATGGTATAATTCTCATCATATTTTACTGTACTTGCTTATGCTCTAACATCACGTGTGAAATGGGTTTATTCCCGCTCATAGGCGCACTCTTGCATTTAGGCACTTTTAGGTTTAAATTTACTCACATTTTCCACCTCACTACACCTTATGGCTTCGTCATCCTCCTGGTGTCAGCCAGCACAGCTCGATTCGGAGTCCAGGTGAACATTCGATGTGTCAAATGCTCCTGTGATTTTACAGTTTTATGAAAATAGTGATAAATTTTGCTTATATTTTTTACTAGGAATTTTAAGAGAGAAATACGTGAAACAGCACTCTTCAAATTTCTCTCACTTCTAATTAATGAAAAATGATATGAAAAACATGGGAAAATGGCAGCCGTAGTTGACTATTCTTTTGGAAAGTTAGGAGCATGCAAGTTTTGGAGTAAATTGGTAGCTTGATTACTTCTACTTTACCTTTCTAAATAAATAACATTAAACTAAGTCCTCAGAAAGCCAATAATAGTGTGTTAGACTGTCACATCCCAGTCTCGGTTCTGCCGTAGCACGATATTGTCCACTTTGGGCCCCAGCCACGCCCTCAAGGTTTTGTTTCTAGGAACTCAGACGAGAACTTCCTAGTGGGTCACCCATCCTAGGACCGCTCTCGCCCGAACTCGCTTAACTTCGGAGTTCCAATGGAATCCGAAGCCAGTGAGTTTCCAAAAAGCCTCGTGCTATATGGAGGTGGGTATGTACATTTAAAGCACATCACCCCCTCTCCGTTTGTCAATGTGGGATGTTACATAGACAGGGTAGATTTCTTCTCACTTATTTTCTCATTTCCTTCTATCCCTTTCTAGGACAAATTGCTTTTTGTCTTCCTTTGACTATTAAAAAATTAACACAAAATATTAAAATGACTTAATTGTAACCGTCAAATAAAAAAAATGAAGAAAGACTAGAAAGAAAAAGAATCATACTCTGTGTTACCCAAAAAAAAAAACCCTAGTGCGGCTTTGGTCGGTCGGCTAGCTACATTTTACAGATTTTGCTTTGACTGTCCTCCAATCTGCTATATGGCACTGTCCAATGGGATTTGGATCCTCTCCGAGGCAACTGGTCGGGATCCTCCTGACTAGTGTTCGTGGACCGTTGGATTTTGTTATCCAACGGCTACAATTATTATAACTTTTAGAAGGCCCCCCTGTTTGACTTTTAGAAGATCCCCTGTTTGTAGTTGTTGGATAAAAATTCAACGGTCCACGAACACTGATCAGGAAGATCCCGACCAGTTGCCTCGGAGAGAATCCAAATCTTGTCCAATGAACATAAAATGATAAAGAAAAAGAATAAAAAGCCATTAATTATCCCTAATAATAAAGTGGCTTCTTTACTTTTTAGACAAAAATTGAGCAATAGTTTTTAAAATTTGATCCAATTGAAGCTTTGGTTCTCAAGTAATAAATTTATGAATATTAGTCATGAATTTATCACAGTGTGACGCAACGATTTTCTTGAGTAATTTTGTTCAAAATTATGCTCCTTATTTGTTTTTTAAAAAGATTATTACTTCACCTTGTAATGACTTTTAGGAATCAATACTCACAAATTGACACATCCCGACCTAAATCAGGGCATGCTGGCCGTCACGCGAGGGTGACGTAGCCATGTGCGCCGTGCGGAAGCAATAGAGATATAAGGAAATGTGAATAAACAAAAACCAAATCAACGAGAGTACTAGATAAGATAAGGTGTAAGTGCAAGATGAAGTGTGAAATACACAATTAGAGCATAATAGCCTAAGTGCCGTCAACCAGAACAAGTACTAATTATACAACACCAAAGGGTGATCCTACATTTATGATGTTCTGTCAGAAGCACCGTCGAAATCCTCGTGATCCACCAAAGCACTTATACCTAAAACCTGGAGGGGCACAAAATAGAAAGTGTGAGTGGGCAAAACAAAGCTTTTCAAAATCATTTCAATTCTCAAAAGTTCTAACCCTTCGCCGTAAAACCTATATAATTTCCCTGAAAATAATAATAATAATAATAATAAGCTGAATCAGAAATCATACTCAAGATGAAAATCCATGGAAGCATGCCAAAGTATCTCATTGCAATGCTATAAGTAATCCAGGCAAAATATATCAATGTCAAATATGGCATCAACCAAATTCCCCTAACTCAATCTGCATGGCTGAGTATGAAGGGAAAACTATGAGTTTAATACATGAGATTTCTAAATGACTAGCATGCATATACAATTCAAAATTTATATACATAAGCAACGAAAGCGATTAACCAAATAATATCAAAGCTATAGTCATGCAAATCCCCTTCAAGGTTCATAGGTTTATATATAATGCATCAAAAACATTTAACTTAAGAACAAAGTCAAGGAATAGATCTATACCTCTTGATCTTGATTTTAGACCAAGGATGGACCACCTCCAAGCCCTTTGCTCCTTGAAGTCCTTGAGCCTAGCCTCCCTCCTTGCCTCCTCCACTTTGTTAGTAAGAGTGCTCCAAGGTTCTCCTTAAGTTTCCAAAGTAGAAAACCTCTAAAGATCCACACCCACTAGTGTAGTGAGATGGATGGAGGAATAATCAAAAGGGTGAAAGATTTGTTAGTAAAATCACCCCCAAGGTGGCCGGCCTTTGTAGTGTTTTAGAGAGATGTTTCTTTTGCCTCTTTGTTGTTTTAAACACACAAAAAACCCTAAGGATTAAATCTCTATAAAGTTCCTTATATAGACAAAAAGAAACCTAGTCAACAACTTGACTAAATATCTCTCCCTTTCCACTTAAAGTGGCCGGCCTCTTTGTGTTGGATTTGGGCTTTGGGGTTTTATATATTTCAAGTCATCCAATGCTTGAATAAAAGCCCAATGGGTTTAGGCCCAATGGGCCCAATTAAACCTGAACGTTTCTTTAAGCCCAAAACGATCTTTTATCGCTTTTATGATTTCTTTAGACTTTCTAAATTAATCAAAACACTTAATTAATCCAATTAATTATTTCCTTCATCCAGTAATTACTCACTACAATAGTGTATCGGTGTACAATCATTTTAGGTTCTAATTAGCAAGGCAGTGAGGTGATTGACATCAATCCAATTGATTATATTTAATTCAATCACTTAGTGAATTAAAACTTCCTTTTAATTCACCTTTCTTCTTCGACGACTACATTTAATCATCTAGAAGAACTCACAAGCTATGAGTGACATCTAACCATATGTCATAGCTACCCAAGCTAATGTAGAAGTTGTTCGGGGAACCTATTCAGTTGGAATTACAATGTAATTCGATCCTTCTCTAAAACAATACTCTCAATCACATTACTAGGGTATGGATATATTATGTCAAACCCCTAATGTGATTATTCCTTCTTATATGATTCAATTGAGTCGTATAGGAACGCTTTCCTTTATTACGCTCGATACTTCGGCCGAAGATTCCCGAATCATATCTTAGAGTATTCTTCCTCTCTTATCGAAGATTAGAGATTCCTTGTTGCGCATACACTTGCCTTCATGACTAAGTGGCTTAACCCCAACTATGCCGTTGACATTCTGATAGAGTGACGTTTGACATAATCAAAGATCAAGTACTTAACCATAAGACAACGACGATGCCTCAGGTCAAATGACTACTTACATTATTCCAACCATTAGAGTTACTTGCTTGACATGTGAGTAGACCTCCATGCAAGTACTCTTGTTCGATTGTGTTCAGTGAACTCATTCCTTTAATGAGCACCTACATACTTGTCTTAGTGTCAATACACAAATGGGATGAGACTTTCCATTCTTCCATATGAAGTGGACACAGTATGTACCGGTCTAAGCATTGTCAGTATCCTTCCGACAATCCAATGACCAGGAACCTTTTGGACATAATGGTTATGTGAAGAAGGTCTTTGTAGTCTATCATCATTAGATTACTTCTTCAATCAATCCATTGTCCATCGATTCACTATTTAGGACATATATCGTTTATTGAGATAGTCCTAATTAGTATCTTTGCCATTTGATGTATAAGAGTCATCTATACATCGATTCATTTGTCCTGAAAGGTTTCTTCGAAAGATTGACTTTCAGGGCATATTTCCAACAGAGTATATAGCTCATAATCAATCTCAATCATATCAAATCAAATCCTGCACATGAGTCGGAACCACCTAAAGTGGTCTGTATGACAAGACTAGGTGTAAAATAAATATGCTCTAGTGCTATGATCACGTGAAGGTTGTGTGAATAATCGAGGGTCACCTACGAGTCAGAACCACCTAAAGTGGTATGTACGACAAGCCTGTGCACCTAACTTGGATCCAAGATGAGCATATGGTGCGGGAGGTGAACATCATGTGAAGGACTGTGCCCTAACTCTGGGCGGGAGCACTAACACCGGGGTGCAGGTTTATGAGCTCTCAATACATCACATCATATCTCACATAACTGAAGCAATCTCCTATCTTTGATTTATGAACTTACCTGGTACTTACCTGTGCGTCTGCAGCACCAATCATAAATATATGCAACTACTAATGCATAATAAAATAGACAGATACTTGGCATGGCATTTCAAAACGCATAATCATTCAAATTCATTTTCTGGGAAAAATCTCAAGTATATAGGTATATACAGAAAACCAAAAGCCCACTCACTGATATGTCGAAGGGTCGTAGCCCCCGAGCCTTGATTGATGGCGCTTGTCCTCAGGATAGGTATCACCTATATGCGAAATAACTGAATAAATTTAAAGCACATATACAAAACTAGGAAATAACTTCTTATACAAAGCTCAAATGGGTATTTGAATATACCACCATGACATACTCAACCTCAGGAACATCCCCAAATTTTTAGAAAAATTTTCCGACCACCCACGCGCCGGCCAAGTCACGGCCAGACGCGCCCCCACGCGCGGCCAAACCCTAACTGAAACTTAACTGCAGTTAGGAATATTCCGTTAAAACCTTAACAAAAATTAACGACGTTACCTGACATCGTTAGAATATTCCGTCAGACTTGACGAAATATTCCCCTTCGTCTTCCTTGGATCACCGGAGATCGTCACTCGCGCCGGTTTCTGGAAAAATAATCAAACCTTCATATCTTCTTCGATTTTCAACCGAAATTCACAAAATTTATACCAAATTGAAGCTTAGGATGAGAGGAACAACTCCCTAGCACAATACGCCAAGGCGTCATGACGATCGGCGCCTAAAACAATAATCAATCCAACCTCAGAATTCATATCGATAGAATATATAACTTATATAAAACACGTCACTACGCAGTTCGATCTGGAAGATCTGCAACTCAGATTTCCAATCCATAACTTCCAGAGGTCCACAATATACTTCTAGAACAACATCCTAAAATTTCATTACCATCCAACGGTCGGATCTCCGTAAATTTCCAAAACTAAGTGACGGTTAACATTCTATTTTATGGACTTACAACTCCAATTCCGGAAGATCCGTAAATCGGATTCCCAATCCGTAAGTTCCTATAATCCTCAAATATTGCGTATTACAACGCATCAAAGTTTGGTGACGATCCAACGGTCGGATCGTCAATTCACATTTTCACCTATAAGCGAAATATTTATAAAACGTTAATTTTAAATACAACACCAACAATTCGATATAACTTCTCATACGATGCTCAATTTGGGTATATGAATATACCACATCGACCTACTCGACGTCACGAGCGTCGAGAAATTTTTAGAAACATTTTTTGGACCCTCCACGCGCCCTCACGCGCCGGCTAGGCCACTGCCCTACGCGCAGGCCACGCGCGGCACGTGTCTTCTTCTTCGCGGGGCTCGCCGGACTGGTTTTTCCGGCGACCCGATTCCGGCCAAACTTAAAACCTCTAGTTCTCCTTCGTTTTTCACCCATTTTCTTCGAATTTTATATCAAATTGAAGCCCTAAGTGAGTACTATCGCGTTGGACTAGTTTTAGGGTCTAAAAACAACTAAATCTCACCTGGAAATTTCAAGGGTTTCGGCCACTCTCGAACTCGACGATCCCGACGTCCAAAGCTTGCAAACGAACGTCCCCGAGCTTCCTTAGGACCTCCTAAAGCTCACTGTGAGCTTGGAATTCCCTGAAACACGACGTTTAACGTGTGCATGAACAGTGACAAAAATTGGGAATCTCGGGTTCACGTGAAATCGAAGGTTTCACGGTCTAAGACTAGTACCAATCGACTCACAGGGACTCAGGGATGAAGATGCATACCTTATTTGCTTCGATCCGTCGAGTTTGGCAAGGTTTTGGGTGTGTGCCGTACATATGGGTGCCTAGAGAGAGAGACTGTCGAGAGGGAGGAGAGAGAGAGAGTGACGGGGAAGGGAGAGATCAAGGAGAGTGTTTGTGAGGTCCACAAACCATCCACACCATCCATCCTTAATCCCTAATCAACAATAATTCAACCTTACCAAAATTATATCCAATTCACCAAAAATATATCCTTTATATTTAAACTATTAATTGAACCAACAATGTCACATAACGTACCTTAATCACGTCAAGGGCATTCCCGTCATTTCATACATTCGATATGAAAATCTCGGGACGGGCTGTGACAATCTTCCCTCCTTATAGAATTTCGTCCCCGAAATTCCCAAGACCAAATAACCCACTTAATTTTCATAGAACAACCTTGGGTACATCTCTCTCATCCGATCTTCCGTCTCCCAGGTAGCTTCCTCAACATAATGATTCTTCCACAACACCTTCACCAAACTCACCGTCTTGTTCCTTAGAACCTTATCTTTCCAATCCAAAATCGTGACTGGTTCCTCATCATATGATAAATCTGGATTAATCTCTAACGGTTGAGGAGGGATCACGTGAGATGGATCAGAAATATAATGCCGAAGCATAGAGACATGGAACACATTATGGACCTTAGATAACTCCGGAGGCAACTCCAATCTGTAAGCAACTTCACCAATCCTCTCGGTGATCTCATAAGGTCCTATGTACCTAGGACTTAGCTTGCCTCTCATTCCAAACCGTACTACACTTCTCCAAGGTGACCACTTCAAGAACACCAAATTACCCACACCATAAACTCGATCAGTAGCGTGTCTATCTGCTAAACTCTTCAGCCGATCTTGGCTCACTTCCAGGTTAGACTTAATTACTTGAATATTCCGAGTAGTCTCCTCCACTAACTCAGGGCCTTGAATACCATCCGTCCACAATTCTAACAATTCGAAACACAAAACACAGCTTTCCACAGCCTTATGGCGATGCTCTTAGAACAAACTAAAATGACCAACATACTCAAGAAGTTCAACAGATCCGTAAGCCCAAATCTATTTTCCATAAGACAGATAAATAACTGTTGCACTTCTGGAAGGTTACTGCTCTTTCATTGAAGAATACTGCGCTGATTTATTAAGCCAATCAATTATCACCTCAATTTCATCATAACCATCTCATGAGCTTGGACGCTCCATGACTACTCGGTCGCCACACCATCAACAACTGCGGCACCCTGAGCAGTGGCACCATCCAACGCTTCATTCTCAGCTGCCCCAGCCTAAGCATCAGCTTCTCCAACTAAGTCACCAATGGAAGCCTCGAAAACGTGATCACGTCTTTAGGAGAAATGGAGAAGGTCTCGAAGTCTTTACCAGAAAACGCAAAGGCAGACGAATACCCAAAGAGATGGTCTACTTAAGGTAGACTTAAATAGACTTTGGGAGAAATTTATTTCCCTTTCTTATGAGGATCTAATTTTCAATTAAAGAGGGAATCTACATCAAAATAGGAAACATTCCTATGTTTCCTAAAGCAAGAAGATCTCTACACCTGCTACCCTTTTCTGCGAGCAGTCCAACAGGTGCGGGGGTATTTGTGGAGCCAAAAATAATCGAGAAAAATATGGATGCGACACGTGGATTCTTGGGTTAAAAAGACAAAATTACCCTCGAGGCACACCATGACTCCCACGCGCAAGAAGTAGACAATAACGGCTCAATCAAGGTCAAAGGTGACCAAAATAAGTATTTATTCAAAACCTATTTCATCAATCCTCATCAAATTCTCCCCACAAAGTAACCCCTATTTATTCTTTTCAAATTAGGAGTACTTACCAAAATTAATTGATTGCAAGATATTATTTTGACATAATAAATAATATCTTGCAATTAGAGCAAAAAACCACCATAAGTGACTGAACCCCTTTTCTCCAAATAGGGTCGGCCACACCCCTATATATATAGCCTCTCATTTCTCCAAAAACCTAAGTCCAATTCTCTTGCAAAATTCACCAAATTTCTCTAAACACTTTCTCCCTCAAATTCTAACTTTAGCATCGGAGGTTCTTCGGCCAAACCCCCCCCCCCCAATTCATCATGGGAGCGTGAAGCTCTTAGCATTGACCTTAAGTGTTAATTGTTTTGCAAGTGCATTTTTGTCCAAGAAGAAGAAGGCAAAAATTTACATCCACATCCAACAAACTAGTGCATGCCTCAAAAAGTTAACAGTAAAACTATCGGCCGATGCGTCCAAATTTTGCAAAAATTCACGTGCCTCTCCTATCAATTACAATTTAGACTAGAAGAGGTTCACGGGCCCAATTAAGTGGAGCACTATTTCCATGTGAATAAGAAATATTCATTTTGTTTTTTTTGGAACAAAATGTACGATATTCATTAAGATGAGAAAATCGGTATAAAGTGAAGATGGGCCTCGATAAAAACTTTGTCGAAACTTTCAACCTAGTCAAATGGTAAAAGAGCGTTCTACACAAAAAAATTAAAGTTAACTATCCTCACAAACCAAATCAAACAATATATTTGACGTGAAAAATCTTCGAATAACGCATCCAAAATTAACTCCAGAAGTTCATCACGCCACACAATCTCCCGAGCACACCCCACTCCATCACGTGAAAGTCTGTAAGCAACTTGAAATATTCTTTTTGTTGATCAGCTTACTGTTTATTTTTTTTACTTTTCTTGATGATTGGAATTGGAGGATTTGAAACAAACAAGAAAGTAAGCAAAGGTATCCGATTCTGATTTATTTATACAAATGAGAGATTTGAATATCCAACAATTAACAGTTAACAACATAAAATGCCGGCCTTTCGGTTATCATCACTTTGTCAACATAATCACTACTCAGTATGCATCCATCTAATATATACTAGTATGAGTGTGCATGCATGCATCTTATTACGCAAGCAATAATCATTTAATTACAATTGATAGTATTATTTAAATTATACTAAAACAAGGGACAAGGAAAAGATTGATTCGTTTGAACCCAATATGTAATGAGTTACAAAAAAACTCTGTCTACCAAGACAATTCACCACTTACTACAATTCCAACTTTATTAAATAAAAAGTTTGTATCGGAAGATGGACACCTAACCATAAACCACGATGTTAATAAAGAATGTTGACATGGCACAAAAATGTTAGATTTTTCTTAATACAATGATTCTCCACTCCAAAGTATCAAACTTAATATAAAATTAAATTGTCTTTGTTGTCCACGTTAATCGAATTTAAGACATAACTCTTATATATTGTAGAAATCTGCCAAGTAAATGGAGGTTTTTCCTCGAATTGTGGGAAAATACTGATGTGAAAATTATGTTGACACACAAATTAAACCCTATTTGTGACAATTGTAGTAATGATGTAAGTAGGGATCGTTCTAACCGGGGATTAACTAGGGGTACTAATCACTTGAAAACTGAATTAGAAACGTAAAACAAAGTTTAAAACACTAGATTAGACTCAAAGAATGCAAAACTAACGTTTAAAATACTAAATCAAACCAAAAACTCAAAACAGCAACCAAAAGACTCAAAACTGCCTTAAAAACACTTTCTGGGCAGTTTTGAACACAAAACACCAAATTGGACGAATTTGGGTTTTAACTTGTACCAAAACACTTAAAAACATAAACCAACACACTTTCTAACTAATCTAGGACTTCAAAATAAATGGGGATTTGATTTGGACGAAAATAAACTAAATGGACAGATTGTAAAGAAAACAGATTGTAAGACAAAATTGTGATGAATCAATGGATGATGGAATAGCTAAGGGGTTCTTCTCCACACATGAAATATATGCAACCTAAATCGATTTCCAGTTATCAATTTAATAAGTTATGAACCTCGACACTCCAAGTTAATTAGGTCCGCTTAAATTAACCTTCAGATTTCCCTAGAATCATTGAATTGGATGAATATGCATCGCAAACGAATTATTCCTAACAAGTTCTCTATATGAACAGCATGATAAAGACACAAGTTAGAATCATTACGTTCTTTGGAAATCATAAGCATCGACAAGGCATTCGTAACTATGAAAAGCATGATACTCTTGCCAGGAATCTACTTAACACGATCGTGACTAGCGACCTTCACTACTTACGAATATAAATTCATAACGATTAGGTGAAACAAACTTATATCCTAGCATCAAATTCAAGCATGCAAATTAAGCGTGCACTCTCAATCAACATACAAGAATAAGTTCTAAATCAAACGGTTGAGCAAATTGTATTCACGACTTATGCAACGATAACTGGAAGTAATCAACTTATTTCACATATATAATCATGGTTTTGAATCCACCCTTAGCCAAAACGAATTTAGCCAATCATACTTAAAGCAAAACAAAGATTACATGAATTAGACATTGAAATATAAGATAGAAAACACCTAAAATCGTTCAACTACTCAGAATGAAGAGCCAAACAATTGTAGTGAATCTGTCCCCTTTCCTTGCTTGCGGCATATTGGGTTGTGATACTTTTTAGGCTGTTTTGAGGATGTAGAAAGGAATTTGGGGGTTGTAGAGGCACGGCAAGGGTTGTAGGGTGAGTGTGGAAGAGTGTTTGATGGTTGGAAGGTGGTGGAGAAATCGGCAAAGAGGGTGGAAGAAGGTGGAGCGGCTGCTTGTATTTTCTGGGAGCTAGAATGGTGTTTTTGGGGTGTTTTGCTGCCTAGGGTGTGTATGGACAAATTTCTATGATGAATGATGGTAGAATGATGTCTAGGGTTGTGGCAAAGGTGTTTTTGAATTGTATGAAGGGTGGTGACGAATTTAGGCTTTAAAACATCTATTTATAGGCTAGGGTTTCCACAAAATCTGATGGGAAAGGGTTAGGGTTTTGGAGATAAAAGGCTTGGCCCATCCAAGGGAGAAAATAACTAGGGTTTTATGCAGATTTTTAGGCTTCTAGAACATTAGGTGCGGCACAAACCCTAGAAAAATCAGGTTAGGCAATGGGCTAGGGTTTAGGTGCGGCAAAGGATGAAAATCCACAAGGAATTAGGGTTTTGGCCCACTTAGTTTTAGAAAGGGATTTGTATAACCCAAATCCACAAGGAAATGGCCTAACAAGTCAGAATCCAAGGGGGATTGGGCAAGGAAGGTGCGGCCCAAGTCTAAGAGGGTAAGGATAGGTCATCTAAAAGCCCAAAGCGAAGAATAGAAACTCTAAAAAATGGAAACCTCCAAGAATAGAAACTTCCAACTTTAGAAACTTTGGTTTCCAATTCTGAATTCTTTGTTCTTCACTTTCATTTCTTCATTTCTTAAGCTCCTTTGACCTTCAAACTCGTCCATTCCTTGTTCTCCATAAGCATACACAACATTCCAGCTCAATTTTGCTCTAAAATGCTCTATTTCGCACTTCTTTGCATACTTTGTCTCTAAACCTGAAATTGCACGAAAATGACTTTAAACACTAAAATAACTAAAGAAAAACAACATAAATGCATAAGAACAAGCCAACTAAGTCGCATAAATATGCTCCTATCAAATACTGGCAAGTAAATGCACATTTTATATTAGCCAATTCAACAAATTGCGGATTAAGTACCTGAAAACTCTAGCTAGCATCTTTAAATATGAATCAAATACCCTTTAACATGAGAAGAAACAAAGATTACAGAAACAATACCAAAGATTACAGAAACAATACCTTGCGCTGCACGTCACTTTTCATGTGTTCAACATACAAGGCACCTAGAGAACTAATCGCTATATCTGAAAACAATCACTAGCATAAAGAGCCCTTTTAGCAGCAAAAGCCGAAAGGTAAACAAACAGTATACTCACACTTTGAAGCTATTCGATAGGATCACGATAGCGGCATCACACTGTTGTATTGTAAATAGTTCGGACATGATTTGGGGTTAAACCGATCCAAGCTAGATCATGCCGACTCCTACAAATATATGTTGTCGAATGGCTTAATGATAACTTTATTGCACACCTTAATCTTAGAAAGCTTGAGTAGATCTCTAATCCAATTTGGCTAGACCTATCAATCCTAGGATTGGGATTAGACCCCTGAATCCTCAAATATACAATATTGGATCAAATGCCGGATTTGCTTGCGAGAATTCAGTCTAATACAATTTAATCTAGTTGGTTTAATCCCATGTGTTATGTTTTTTTCCCCATATCATATGCAGATTGGCTAACTTTTAGGCAAAACTAATGAAAAATCTTCAAAACTCCTATTTAATCTTGAAGACAAATTTTTTATAAAATATCAATTTTTCCCTTGAAAACATTCAGACAACACAAGAATTTGGTCTGGGAAGACAAATAAAAAAAGACATGCAGTGTGGTCTAAGAAAGATTTCGTCAGAATCAATAACAGTTGGCAGAAATGTCCATAAACAGTGCAAATCAGTAACAGTGACATTAACACAGCCACTTTCAGAAACAGTTGTAAATAATTGGACAACTTTTTTAAAAGCATTTTTGTAGTCTAGCGGATCAATTTGTGTATTTAAGAGATCTTTCTCTCCTTCATTAGACAAGAAGAACACCACCATAACCTCAACTTGCATACAAGATCGTTAGGCTTTAACAAACCACGATTGTGTTTGGCTCTCTTAAAGACTCACTTAATCTCTAAGTATGATATGATACATGAACGTGTATGACTCCACTAATTAAGTAAATTACTAATAACTCAATATGATGATGCCTTTAATAGATGTAGGAGTGACTCTTCTGAATAGTTGTGTCTTTTCTTAAAGATTCAATGGTTATACTTTTTCAATAAAATGGCAAAGATTAGGTTGCACCCTTTCTCTAATTGAACAATCACAAACTTATTCCTGAATAGTAACAACTCATCTAATATAATTTACACTCACATAAAATAATTTAATTCATCATTTTGAATTAAATTTTCTAAATAGAGTATGCCTTGAATGTATAAAGGGATACTTTAGATGCGGTCCCTAATCCTTAACCTTCTTTGATTAAAACCTTAATGGTATTCAAAGTTTGATCAAAGTCCCTTACCTTTGTACACCTCATTATATTACTATTCATATTTACTTTTTTATAGTTTTGACATTAATTGTTTGATATTTTATGAGATTTATAATCCTATAAATTTAAAATCCCTCATTATTGTGATAGCCCGTCCCGGACGTATATATTATTTATCCTCGAGAGCGTGGAAATTAATTCACTGGAAATTACTTTAAAATCCCTCATTATGTCTCAGATCCTTCTCATGTGATTCCTCATCAACCACTGGAAATTAATTCAGATTTGACTTATGATGAGGAGCCAGTGACTATTTTGGATTGGAAAGACAAGGTTCTGAGAAATAAAATTGTGCGCTTAGTGAAGGTTTTGTGGAGAAATCACTCGGTGGAGGAAGCCACCTGGGAGAACGGAGGAGCGTATGAAAGAGATGTATCCGCGCTTGTTTTATGTTTATTAGTGGGTTGCATTTATTGTGTAAATTTTGAGGACGAAATTTTCTTAAAGGGGGTAGGTTGTGACTGACACACCCCGATCCTAGAATCAAGGCATGCTAGCCGTCACGTGAGCGTGACGTAACCATAAGTGCGGTGTGGAAGCAAAAGTTAAGAGAATTACGAAGGAATAAAAACCAACTACTAGCAAGAATAACCAAATAGTATGCTAGAATGAGTTAAAATGTGAATACACACATAAACAGAGCTTAAGAACTAGGTGCAGTCAAGTAGGACTATAATTGAGTTACAACACCCGCAGGTGAGTCCTACATTAGGGGAGTATGTCAGAAGGCCGTAGAAGCCCTCGTCAACCACCAACTGCTAACTAGAACCTGGAGGGGCGCAAAACAAAATTGAGTGGGTCAGTAAAACAAAGCTTTTCGAAAACCTTTCATTTAAAACATTTCTAACTCCTCGCTGTAAAACCTGTATACTTTCCCAGAAAATAGCATAATAGCATATAACTTTTCAAATATCTCAAATCATCACTCTTTCTCAAAACCAGAAAGTATGCCATGCTATAAATGTCAAAACAGAATAAATGATGCATCAATGTAATAGGTGAAATAATGAGTCAACCGAAGACCCTGCAGTTGGTCCTGTACGGTTAATTCTATAGCTCAACATCCAATCCAACCAGAGTCACCTCGGTGACCTGTACGGCACTACACTGCACATGAATCGGAACTACCTGAAGTAGTATGTACGATAGGAATGGTGTAATAATACGCTCTAGTGTTTCTTGTTGGAAATGTGCCCTAAAGCCAATCATATGATGATACTTTACGGACATTTCATATGTTAAACTAATCTAGTTTAATATCAAGGGCAAAGATTATTGTTTGAGCCGTCTCATATAAATGTTATATGCTTAAACGATAAGTCCAAGGAATATGTGATTGGGAGAATACGATCTAAAGAAGTTAGATTCATGAGACCATTCTTTCGTAGACACATCCTGAACGTTCCTGATCATAGGATTGCCAATTGGGCATTGACAGTCCATTAAGATCAGTACGTGCTGTGTCTTCTCTCAGGGAGAGTGACTAGTCTCGAGTCATTGGTGTGTGTGACATCAAGACAAGTACGTAGGTGCTCAATAGAGAATGAGTTCACTGAACACGATCGACGAAGAGTTCTGATATTCATGTCACATGAGAACTCATGGTTGGGATAATGCAAAGTAGTCCTTTGACCTGAGGCATCACAGTTGTCTTGTGGTTAAGTCCTTGATCTTTGTTTATGTCAAAGTCACCCCATCGGGGTGTCCACGGCATAGTTAGGGTTAAGCCACTTAGCCATGGAGGCAAGTGAATGCGCAACAAGGGATCTCTAACCTTCAAACCGTTTGGGGGAGAATACTCTATGATATGATTAAAATCTCTGGCCAGAGTATGAATGAGATTTAGGAATGCGTTCCAAATCACATTCAAGGTAATCATATAAGCACACGAATCACATTGGATAGTAGACATGAATAAACTATCAAACCAAACAATGTGGTCAAGAGTATTGTATTAGAGAAAGACCGTATTGCATTTGTAATCCTAAACTGAATAGGTTCTCTACCTCTTCTGATTAGCTTGGGTAACCATGATATGCTGCTAGGTGTCACTCATGGTTTGTGGAAGCCCTAAACGTGTATAATCACTAAAGGGAGAATTGAAAGTAAGTTTCAATTCACAATCGATATGAAATGGTTTTAATCGCCCACTGCCTCGCTAAAAGGAACCTAATGGATCGTACACCGTGTAAGGTGGAGATTGAAGAAACTATGGAGATGAGTAAGAATAATTAAATGGTTTAATTATTTATGGCAATGATTAATTAATATGTTAATTAATCAAACGAATAAGTTCGTTAAAGACCACAGGTTAGTTTTGGGCCTCAAGGCCCAATGGGCTTCGAACGTCAAGTCCATTGACTTAAGTTGTATGACAACTTAATTCACAAAGGCCCAAAAGCCCAAACAAAACCCCATGGCCGGCCATTTAGAGGAAGGGTAGTGAACTTGCTTTAATTACAAGTTTGCCACTCAAATGAATAAAGGTATAAATATGACTTTATAGCCAAAATTCATTTAGGGTTTCTTTTAGAGAAAATTGGTGAGAACTTGTCTCTCCTTTTCTCTCTAAAGAGGCCGGCCCCTTGGAGGGTGTATCTAGCCATACTAACTACTCCAAGGTCACTCATTTTCTTCTCCAATCTAACCTTGGTGAAGATACTTAGAGGTTATCAATTTTGGGAACTTAGAGAAACCGTTTCATCCATCCAAATCCATAGATTTAAGATGCAAGGAATGAAGGCCCTCTCTTTGGGTGATTAGCCTTTGCTTATGCAAAGAGGAATCTACAAAGGTATATTTCTCAACTCACTTTGATTTGAGTTGAGTCTTGGTTCACCAATCTACTAGGCTTTGAATTTCTTGGTTAATGTTTTGTTTTTGAATGCATGCAAGCATGATTCCGCCTTTTAATTGTTAATTGCATGCTATAGATGTTATTCAAATGACCATGTTTTTCCCAAATCTTCCTTTATTTCTCTCATCAATCATCTATGCACATAATCTAAGGTCACCTACCAGTCGGAACCCTCTCATGGTCTGTACGACATGTCGGAACCCTCTCATGGTCTGTACGACATGTCGGAACCCTCTCATTGTCTGTACGACATGCACCTACTTGGATCCAAGGTGAGCGTGTGGTGCGAGGTGAAATAATATAAGCACTAACACCATGATTGCAGGTTATGAGCTATCAACATAATACACATCATCAATGATTCACATGAATAACATAAAACTCACCTGATACTCACCTGTGCGTCCACAACACCAATTCACATATATATATGCATCAATTATCAATTCATATAATTCATATCATGCATGCATGGCATTTTAGAAACATACTTTCATTAAACCTCAATTTCTGGGAAAATTAATAGTATATAGGTATAAACAGAAAATACTGCCCACTCACTGATAAGTCGAAGGATCGTAGCCCCCGTGACGTCCCTGGACGCGCTCGTCCTCGGGATAGGTATCACCTATATGCGAAATAACTATAAAAACGTTATTTAAAGCACATAACCAATAATACGTAATAACTTCTCATATGGTGCTCAATTTGGGTATATGAATATACCACAGTGACCTACTCGACGTCACGGACGTCGACAAATTTTTAGAAAAAATTTTGGGCTTGTCACGCGCCCCCACGCGCCAAGATGGGCACGGGTTCACGCGCCCCCCACGCTCGTCTCCTACCTTGGGCTCGCCGGACTGGTTTTTCCTGTGGCCGGAAAACTGGGGATTTTTCAATCTCCTTGTTCTCCTTCGTTTCTCAACCATTTTTCACGCAATTTATATCAAAATGAAGCCCTAAGCATGTAGAATCACGTTACACTACTTTAAGGCTCTAAAAATCATGAAATCTCACTGGAGAAATTTCAAGAAAACCGGCCAACTTCGAGTTCCGCGATCCCGACGTCCAAAACTTCCAAACGAACGTCCCCGAGCTTCCTTAGAACCTCACTAAGCTCACTGTGAGCTTGGATTATCCTAAAAATCAACCAATACAAAGTTCATGAATAGTGCCAAACTCGGACCTCGAGTTTTCAACATGGAAACTAAGGATTTCTTACCTGAAATGGGTGTGGTTGAGTTCGTAGAGTCCTCACGAGCACGATGGTGCCTTCAAAATCCTCGATCCATGAAGTTTCAGGGTTTTATGGTGTTGGTCCGTACGGTTCAAGAGGGAGAGAGTGAGAGTCGTGAGGGAAGGGAGAGAGAGAGGGTACGGGAAAGAGAGAGAGAGGTTTGACATGTGTGGTCCATCCCAACATTCACCATCCAACTTCAATCCCTAACCACACAAATTTACAAACCAATTTTTTATCAAACCTAAAATATTTCTTTTTCCAAGATTTTAGGAGAGTATATGTTTAAACCAATTATATGTCACATACACATACCTTAGTACCCGCTAAGGGTAATCCCGTCATTTCACGTCCTCGATAAATAACATCCCGGGACGGGCTGTGACAATCTTCCCTCCTTATAGAATTTCATCCTCGAAATTCATACAACCAATCCATCACTTAATACTCATAAAACAACCTCAGATACATCTCTCTCATTCGGTCTTCCGTCTCCCAAGTAGCTTCTTCCACTGAGTGGTTCTTCCACAATACTTTCACCAAACTCACCGTCTTATTCCTTAGAACCTTGTCTTTCCAATCCAAAGACTGGTTCCTCATCATACGTCAAATTCGGATTAATCTCCAAAGGTTGAGAAGGAATCACATGTGAAGGATCTGAAACATAATGTCGAAGCATCGAGACATGAAACACATTATGTACTTTAGATAACTCCGGAGGCAACTCCAATCTGTAAGCAACTTCACCAATCCTCTCAGTGATCTCATAAGGTCCTATGTACCTAGGACTTAACTTGCCTTTCTTTCCAAACCGTACTACACCTCTCCAAGGTGACAATTTCAAGAATACAAAATTACCCACATCATATACTCGATCAGTGGCATGTCTATCTGCTAAACTCTTTTGTCGATCTTGGGCCGTTTTCAGGTTAGACTTAATCACCTGAACATTTTGAGTAGTCTCATCCACAATCTCTGGGCCCTCTAGCACTCTTTCACCAACCTCTGACCAACACAATGACGTACGACAAGCTCTACCATAAAGTGCCTCAAATGGTAACATACCAATGCTCGAATGAAAACTATTATTGTAAGAAAATTCCATCAAATCTAGGCGATCATGCCAAGAATAACCAAACTGCAACATTGAAAATCTCAACATATCCTCCAACGTCTGAATAGTCCTCTCTGATTGTCCATCAGTTTGAGGATGATAAGCAGTGTTGTAAAGCAATTTCGTACCAAGAGCTTCCTGAAAAGCTATCCAAAAATTAGAAGTAAATCTTGGATCTCGATCAGAAATAATATTCACTGGAACTCCATGATACTTCACAATCTTCGTGATGAACAACTTAGCCAATTTATTCAGAGGATACTTTTCCCTCACTGGAATGAAGTGTGATGACTTGGTAAGCCGATCTACAACCACGCAAACGCCATCAAATCCATTTTGTGTACGTGGAAGCTTATACACAAAATCCATAGTTATATTTTCCCATTTCCACTGAGGAACAAGAAGTGGTTGCATTCGTCCAAACAGCTTCTTTCTTTCAGCTTTAACTTGCTGACAAACAATACACCTACTTACATACTCGGCAATTTCCCTCTTCATACCCGGTCAATAATAAAATGGTCGAATGGTATGGTACATCTTGGTTCCTCCTGGATGCATAGCATAAGCCGAACAATGTGCTTCATCCAAAATTTCTTTCTTTAGTTCCTTGTTATTCGGCATAAGCATGCCATCCGACTCCCGCATCTTGAGGTCTTTCTTTTTCCCTTCATTCCTCAATTGAATCAATTCTTGAATCTCCTCATCAACCAACTGAGCTTCAAGTACACCATCAACCAAAACTAGCCTGACTTGGAAACTAGCAAGAAAAGCTTCTCTTCGCTCTTCCATTTCCAACTTTACTCTAGTAGCTCTCAAATCTACAAGTAAAGGAACACGGCAAGCATACAAGGCATTAAGTCGACCTTGAGGTTTCCTACTCAGTGCATCAGCTACCACATTTGCACGACCCGGATGATACTCAATGGTGCAATCATAATCACTTAGCAACTTCATCCACCTTCGCTGATGAAGATTAAGATCATGCTGAGTAAAAAGATATTGAAGACTCTTATGATCTGTGAAAATCTTACATTTCTCGCCATAGAGATAATGCCTCTAAATCTTCAAAGCAAAGACAATGGCTGCCAACTCAAGATCATGAGTAGGATAATTCCTTTCATGAATCTTCAACTGTCGAGAAGCATATGCAATCACTCTACTATGCTACATCAAGATGTTGGAAGTATGCCCACAAAGCCACTCATTTGATGTAATAGCTTTTTGGAATACTTAATATGTTAAACTTTTATATGTTTAACGGAAGGGCAATACTTATTGTTAATCACTATTTATTGAATCATGTGTTTAATCAATAAGAGAATCCAAGGGATGTATTTGACATAAGAGATAAGTGATCTAATGAGTTAGATTAAGGAGACCTTTCTCTTATGTTCATTCCTAAAACGTTCCTAGCCATAGGATTGCCAATTGGGCATTGACAATCCGCTAAGGTTAGTATGTGTTATGTTGACTCAAACGTGAGTATGAACTAGTCTCAAGTCATTTGGTGTTGGACACTAAGACAAACACATAGGTGCTCGAAAGAGTAATCGAGTACACTGAACTGCGATTAATGAGAGTTCAAACATACATGTCATGTACGAACTCTAAGGTTACAATATGCAAAGTAGTCCTTAGACCTGAGGCATCATAGATGTCTAATGGTTAGGTCCTTGATCTTTGATCATGACAAAGGCATTCCCTCGGATTGTCCACGGCATTGTTGGGGTCATGTGATCTAGTCATGTAGGCATATGAATGCACAACAAGGGATCTCTAACCTTCCATGGTGGAAGGAGTATACTCTAAAATATGATTCTAAAGTCTTTGGCCAAAGCAAATGAATATGACTAAGGAAGATGTTCCAAATCATATTCAAGGGAATCATATAAGAAAGTATCACATTGGATAGTAGACATGAAACAAACTATCACTTAAAACAATGTGGTTAAGAGTATTGTATTAGAGAAGGACCGTATTGCATTGTAATTGTAACTGGATAGGTTCTCCAACCAATTCTACTTAGCTTGGGTAACCATGACATACTGCTAGGTGTCACTCATGGTTTGTGGAAGCCCTATTGATTAGCAAACACTAATCATCAAAAAGGGAGAATTGAAATGTGGTTTCAATTCACAATCGATAGTTAAGAGTAACATCGCCCACTGCCTCGCTAATTGGAACCTAATGGATCGCACACCAAATAAGGATATATGTGAAGCAATTAAATGAAATGGATAAGCAATTAAATGGTTTAATTGAAGAATGGTCAAGATTAATTAATTAGTTAATTAATTATACGAAATGTTCGTATTGGGCTTTTAAGTTGGTTTTAGGGCTTCGGGGCCCAAAAGTGTTTTGGTCCACAAGGCCCATTATGTTTAAGTTGTATGACAACTAAAACAAAATGGGCAATAAGCCCAATAACCATATAGGCCAACCATTTAGGGTGAGGGTATGCAAGTTTGCTTAATTGCAAGTTTGCCACTCACCTAAGAAATGAAGTATAAATTCATCTTTATAGCTTTGTTTTCAATTAGGGTTTTCTAAGCTACTTGGGGAAAGTTATCTAGCAAATTTACTTCCCTAAGTGATCCATTTTCATTCTCACAAATTACATCCTTGGTGAAGAGACATAGAGACATCAAACTTTTGGTGTTTTGGAGAACTAATCCTCAAATCCTCAAAGAAGCAAAGGAGCACTAAAAGGAGGGAAATCACAAGGAAGATCCAAGGAGCAAGGAGGTGACTTGAAGGCCCTCCACTTGGGTGAATCCCTTGTGTAATCAAGGATGAGCTTCAAGGGTAAAGAATCTCTAAATTCTTCATATTCTTTAATGTTGTTAAAGAGTCTTTTGATTCACCATATACTAGGCTTTGAAAGTCATGGGTTTCATGAATTGTTTTTGGATGCATGCCTACTTTAAAGAGTTAATTGTTAGCATATGTATTCAAATGTTCATACATGTTCTTAGCTAGGACAAAATTTTTTCTTCACAAGACACATCCCAAACCATTCAAGGAAGCATCACTGTAAATCTCAAAGTTACCACTATCGTCAGGAAGTACCAATACTGGAGCATGAGTGAGGCAATGTTTCAGTTGCTGGAAACTTTAAATGAAGAAGTAATATGTCAAAAATTAGTTCAAAACTCAAATTTCATTCATGCATACAAAACAACTTTTGCATACATATCTTTTTCAACTATTGACTAACATTCTTCAACTATTGAAAAACAAAAGATAAACATATTTTGAATGAAACAATAATTATGTCATGCATAACATTAATACCCATATGCATAAAATCCAAAAGGACACATTATACATAAACCTTTGGCTCTGATACCACTTGAAGGGAAAATTATGAGTTTTCAAGATTTGGGATTTCTAGATGACTAGCATGCATATACAATTCTAGATTTATATACATACGCAACGGAAGCATTTATAACAAGTTATCAAAGTTATAGTCATGCAAATCCCCTTCAAGGTTCATAGGTTTAAATATAATGCATCAAAATCATTTTTTACTTAAGAACAAAGTCAAGGAATAGATCTATACCTCTTGTTCTTGTTTTTAGACCAAGGATGGACCACCTCCAAGCTCTTTGTTCCTTGAATTCCTTGAGCCTAGCTTCCCTCCTTGCCTCCTCCACTTTGATAGAATGAGTGCTCCAAGGTTCTCCTTAAGTCTCCAAAGTAGAAGACCTCTAAAGATCCTCACCCACTAGTATAATGAGAAGGATGAAGGAATGACCAAAAGGATGAAAAGTTGTTAGCCCATTCACCCTCTAGGTGGCCGGCCCTATTGTTGAGAGAGAGAGAGATGGTTGTTTTGATTTTGTGTTTCTAAACTCACAAAAACTCTTATGGAATCAATCTCTATAAAGTTCCTTATATATCATCAAAAACCTAGTCAACAAATTGACCAAACATCTCACCCAAACCCTTAGTATGGCCGGCCTACTTGTGTTCATATGGGCTTTGGGCTTTCATTTATTTCAAGTCATCCAATGCTTGAATAAAAGCCCAATGGGTTTAGGCCCAATGGGCCCAATTAAACCCGAACGTTTCTTTAAGCCCAAAACGATCTTTTATCGCTTTTATGATTTCTTTAGACTTTCTAAATTAATCAAAACACTTAATTAATCCAATTAATTATTTCCATCATCCATTAATTACTCACTACAATAGTGTTTTGGTGAACAATCTTTTAGGTTCTAATTAGCAAGGCAGTGAGGGGATTGGCATTAATTCAATTTAATTTCAATCACTTAGTGAATCAAAACTTCATTTTAATTCACCATTCTTCTTTGATGACTACATTTAATCATTTAGAAGAACTCACAAGCTATGAGTGACATCTAACCATATGTCATAGCTACCCAAGCTAATGTAGAAGTTTTATAAGAAGAACCTATTCCATTGGAATTACAATGTAATTCAATCCTTCTCTAATACAATACTCTCAATCATATTAATAGGGTATGGATATATTATGTCAAACCCCTAATGTGATTATTACTTCTTATATGATTCTGTTGAGTCGTATAGGAACGCATTCCTTTTAATACGCTCGATACTTCGGCCGAAGATTCCCGAATCATATCTTAGAGTATTCTTCCTCTCTTATCGAGGATTAGAGATTCCTTGTTGCGCATACACTTGCCTTCATGACTAAGTGGCTTAACCCCGACTATGCCGTTGACATTCTAAAAGAGTGACGTTTGACATAATCAAAGATCAAGTACTTAACCACAAGACAACGACGATGCCTCAGGTCTAAGGACTATTTACATTATTCCAACCATTAGAGTTACTTGCTTGACATGTGAGTAGACCTCCATGCAAGTACTCTCGTTCGATTGTGTTCAGTGAACTCATTCCCCTAATGAGCACCTACATACTTGTCTTAGTGTCACAACACGAATGGGATGAGACTTTCCATCCTTCCATTTGAAGCAGACACAGTATGTACCGATCTACGTATTGTCAGTTTCCCTCCGACAATCCAATGACCAGGAACCTTTTGGACATTTGGTTATCTGAAGAAGGTCTCTGTAGTCTAACATCATTAGATTACTTCTTCAATCCATCCATTGTCCATGGATACACTATTTAAGACATATATCGTTTATTGAGATAGTCCTAATTCGTGTCTTTGCCATTTGACGTATAAGAATCATCTATACATCCATTCATTTGTCCTGAAAGGTTTCTTCCAAAGATTGGCTTTCAGGGCATATTTCCAACAATCTCCCACTTGCACTAAAGTCAATCACTAGTGTATCTTATACATCTTGTCGAGAGAGTTCATGCTCGTAGGTTAGCTTGGTTATGTATTAATCCCTTTTATTTTAAAAGGGAATTTACTTATTAAATGTTTCCAAAACATTTGATGATGTCTCTTTATTGTGTTCGAATATTTTGATGAGACCTTGATTCCATGGCTTGAGCTATCGCCCCATTACGTCGTAGTACATTACTATCGACCTTATGGTTTGGATTCAATCATTGGTTCTAAAAGAACCCCTTCATTCAAAACACCTTTTGAAGCAGTTTCAAAAAACAATATATCGTCATATATTTCGTTTGTATACTTTATACAAACTTTGCTCCATCCTTGAGACCATTGTAGTACCATACTATCAATTCATTCATATGGTTAGTTCTTCATCCAATATGAAGTTCCATTTGTTAAAATGGCTTATTTTCACTTTGGTTAACAACCTAAGTGAATGCACGCTTCCAGAGTCCCACTCTGATGTTTCTTTCTTAAAGGCAATAATACTCTATCAGTTGCTTTGGTTCTGATCCTGGGATATAGTAATATCTTAAAGTGACAACCCCTGTGGTTCTTCACTTTTGGATATCTATTTCACAAGTCAATACATGTGTCCCTTTTGTGATTTTATGACACATTCATTATAAGGGTTCTGAAAGTGATTTCCTATCACATAGGAAAATGCTTTCTTAAATCTACAACATTTGAGATTTAATTCCTCATTTAATATCCTTGAGATAGTCTTACTATATCAATAAGTCCAATTTCAAGTCTATACTTCAAAATTGACTGTGTCATGTTTTGTCATTTTTCGAGTAACATCTATGATTTATCAAGTCTATCAATTAGACTTCATTCATATCTTGTTTGCTCAAATTATGACATCACTCCCATTGGCCTTGATGTAACTTAGCATTCATTATATCGTCTAGATTTGAATGCATATTGCTCCCACTAACTTGTATTGGATCTATTGACAATCATTAAGATCCATTAACTTATTGATGATATCTCAACTCTTTTGAGACCATCAACAACACTAGCTAACACAAGTTATTTAAACGAATCATACACAAAAGAATTCTTTCTCAAGCAATTCCATTCGAAATGTGTAACTTGAATTTATCAAGTCTATTCATTTAATTCATATGGTGTCATACACCATATTTCAAGTTTTAGTCATACTAAGACCTGTAGTTATATAAGAATTATCCAAGTCTTTAGTGGAAGCATGGCTTCTACTAAGGATATAGAAACTCAACCATTCCTTCTAGGTGGTTGATATAATTCTTTATCGAAACTACATAGAGCAATATTGTTACATTTAGATGTTGAATTTGGATTGTCTTGTTGTTAAACCAAATGTTGTGACTCATTTTGAAGTTATTCCCTTTCGTTTCATTAACTTGTCCATATGCTTTGTTATTAGCCTGTTCTCATAAAAGAGAATGATGGACAACTCCCAACATATAACCATTTTATGCTAGGTTGACGAAACCAACATTCAAAGACTATCTTTAAATGTCATACACAACATAGAATTTTAACGTTTGAAGAGTTTTGAGTCTTTTAACAATTAAAATTACAAACTCTTAATAATAGTCAAGTACTATTATTCTTTTGACCACTATAAACCAATCACATTCAAGTTTATATCCATTTTCACACCTCCCACTATTTCTCATGACTTTAATGAGAAATCATTTCATACATTCAAAATGTATAAAATTGGTGTATATTGGTAGAAGACATTGTGTAGTAGCTTTAAAACATTTCAAGCTTTAATTGTTTCAATCTTCACTAAGTTAATGTCTTGTTATTAAGTGACTAAAGTCTTTAAACATTTTATAGATTTAGACACTTCTTTCTTGGTTTAATCAATAGCACAATTGACATTTTAAAACCTTTTAACGAATGCCCAATTAGTTGTTCAAAACCACTAATTGAATCAAGAGTGATCTTGATTATTGTGTTTCATATGATATAAATCTTGTATCTCACCTAGGATACAACAAGACAATATTCAATTCATAACACTACTATTAAGAAAATGTATTAGAAGGCATTCATCACATTACATTAATATGATAATTCAAACATTCATAATGTTTAATATAAAAAGCATTAGCTCTAAACATTTAGAGACTAATTTAAATACCTTTATACATATAAGCATTTATTAGTGGCCTTCCATCATATGAAGCCATATTAAGTTCTTAACAAAATAAGAAAGTTTAAAGACTGTCTTTAAATGCAACAAACTTCTTAAGTAGTAAGCAAAAAACATGGTGGACGAACTCTTCTCCACACCTTTCCTTGCTTGTTCCTCTTCTACTTGGCTCCTCCACCTATATACAATTATACAAGTGATTAGCCCTTTATATCAAATATAAATATTTAGAAGATCTAACATTTAGAATTGAAAACAAGAACATAAACCATACCTTGTGGTTTGTCCTTAAGACTTGCAAGGTATAACCTGCAATTCCTCCTCCAATGTCCCTCCTTTCCACAGTGGTGGCAAGTCCCTTTGGGCTCTTTTGCCTTCTTTTTCATCACTCCTCCTTTCGGCTTATGAGTGGGTGACTTCATCTCCTTTCCTTTGCCTTTGCCTTTCGGCTTGGCTTTGGAAGAGGATGGCTTGTTGTAGGCTACTGCAGCAGTCCCTATAACGTTCTCTTTCTTCATAGTCTTCTCGGCAGTTACTAACATATTTAGCAACTCAGAGAGAGTACTATTCATTTTATTCATATTGTAGTTCATTACGAACTGCGCAAATGAATCAGAAAGAGAAGCCAATATGAAGTCCTGGGCCAATTCCCCGTCAAGTGGAGTACCAAGGTTCTCCAATTGTTCAATGAATCCTATCATCTTCAGTACATGTTGATGTACTGGAGCCCCTTTGACCATCTTGGTCTTCACAAGTTCACAAACAGTGCTAAAGCGACGGTTGCGCGTCCCTTCGCCATATAACTCCGTAAGATGGAGTATTATGGAAAATGCACTGTCCATGTCCTCGTGCTGTCTCTGTAGCTCCTCATTCATGGAAGCCAACAGATAGCACTTGGCTTGTGTGTCATCCTCAACGTGCTTGTCAAACTTAGCACGCTCATCCTCTGTAGCCTCAGGGCCAAGAGGTATGTGAGGTGGAGCCTTGTCTAGCACGTAAACAATCTTCTCCAATGTTAGGAGAATCTTGACATTACGATACCATGATGGGAAATTGTGCCCCTCAAGGCAATGTTTGTCGAGTATTTTCGCGAGTGCGCTTCCAACCATATCTAAATACATAAACACTAAAATAATTAGATTGATTGTTGATTAAGTCAAACGATTCGGGTCTTTAAACCGAATGACATCACCCACCATTTTTGGCAAATTCCATATCCCTCAAAATGGAATCCGGGGGATTTCAAAGAAAGCTCCTAGCGGGTTATGGGAGGCTCACTATTACCAAGCCCACCTCACGATGATACGATGTTGGCTAGCAAAAATAATAATGAGAGGGTACAATTACCCATTCACAACAAGTTTTTTTGTGATTACCCATCTATTTGGCCTCTAGAAAACAATGCCTCACGATGATACGATGTTGGCACCATTTTTCTTAGTTAAGTTCTTTCCCACCATGCTTGGTTTAGATAGGGGTTCAAGTATGACCTCACGATGATACGATGTTGGCCACACTCGTTGACTACCTTAACCTCATCAAATGTTTTGAATAAACTCCTCCTGAATATAAGCATGCACTTTGAACTTCCCCATGATAGGGTGAAGGCGGTGTACAAGTCATAAACGCTTGGAGCCTACCATGGTGGAAGGCCACGAAAAAGTGTTCTAATCACTCTCACGCTTTCAACTTAATATTGTTTGTTGGTTGAGGGATTTTAAGGTCTCATCAATATTATTTATTTAATCATATTTAAATAAATAGTCCTATTATAACTACTAGTCCAAAGTTAATGAAATTAGTAGCATATGATATCCCCACTATTCGTTTTCACAAAACAAATCAATATCAAAACATTTTTCAAAATATTGGAGATATATATTACTACTAATTATATTCATTATATTTTAGTAGCGTATGATACTCCCACTATTTGTTTTAAGAAAAAACAAATCAATATCAAAAACGAATTTTTCAAATATTGGAAGTAACTACTACTACTATGGTTTTTGCATTCCTCTGAAATCGGACTTTATAGTTATCTTAGGCTCTTGGATGACCATGGACTTATTAGGTTATTACAACAACGAGCCATCATTGTTGAATATAAACTCGGGGAGGTTGTGTCAATTTAATTACGTGCTTTTCAATCCAATTAAAACATTTTCATTTAGCCATTAGAAATGAAAGACAATCATTCATTGCTAATTAGGGCGTTGGACCCATTTAATCTTTAATCTCATGTCAAAACCCTCTTTTAGTTATGTCTCCTTACCAATAGTTAAAGAAACTCTAGTCTAGCACTAGAGGGAATCAACTAATGAATAGAGATTAAGAAGTAATAAGAATTACAAACCGATTTGTACAAATTCCTATAAATTACATATACTAAAAGGGGAGAGATAGATTAATTTCAAACGTGACAAGGTCCAATTAAACAGTAATTAAAACACATTCCCAAGGTTCAAACAATTTGATTTTAGCGCCTTATCTCATAGCTCAATTATCGTTTAAGGCATAAGTCCATAGTCACCCATTTTTCAAACTATCTAATCACATTAAATAATCATATGGAGTGCAACATAAACATTTAGATTTAGTGCATATGGGCATAATAGTATTATGAGTTTAAACAACTAACAAATTAAAATCAAATATTTTAACTTTCTAGTTAGTAGGGGCCTTTATGCAAATATGAAAAAGTTAGGGGTCAAACCATAAATACTCAAAAGTAAAACCAACTTTCTCAAAATATAAAATGGCCCCATAAGTGGGAAATCCACTAGGGGAGGCCGGCCATTTAATGGGGGGGGGAAGGGTTTCCACTCATCTTGCATTAATTCATTACAAAATAGAAAGAAACATCATTTTGTTTGTCACTTGTCTTAGCTTTTAATTCTTTAGAAAAAGTGATGGAATTTCACCTAATCTAGTAGGGTTCAAATAATTTTAATATGGTTATGGATGGTAAGAACATCATCCAAAACCACAAAACTATGCATGAAAACCATTTTCATCCAAAAACAAACTATGAACACCAAGAACAAAACCATGAACACATTTTTCAAGATTTGTGTATTCTTGGTGATTTTTTCAAACTCAAAACTTAAGTGACAAGGTTTCTAGTTTCTAGCTTTAAATGATGTGTGAGTGTCTTACAATAAAACATAAACACATGCTCAAAAATTTCCCCAAAATCATGCCAACCACAAAGAACAAAAAACTCAAAACTTTGTTCATGACTTGTTCTTCATTCATGCATACAAAACAACTTTTACATGCATATCTTTTCAACTCTTGATTTATATTTTTCAACCATTGAAAAACAAAAGATAAACATACTTTAAATGAAGAAGTAATATGTCAAAAATTAGTTCAAAACTCAAATTTCATTCATGCATACAAAACAACTTTTGCATACATATCTTTTTCAACTATTGACTAACATTCTTCAACTATTGAAAAACAAAAGATAAACATATTTTGAATGAAACAATAATTATGTCATGCATAACATTAATACCCATATGCATAAAATCCAAAATGACACATTATACATAAACCTTTGGCTCTGATACCACTTGAAGGGAAAATTATGAGTTTTCAAGATTTGGGATTTCTAGAAGACTAGCATGCATATACAATTCTAGATTTATATACATACGCAACGGAAGCATTTATAACAAGTTATCAAAGTTATAGTCATGCAAATCCCCTTCAAGGTTCATAGGTTTAAATATAATGCATCAAAATCATTTTTTACTTAAGAACAAAGTCAAGGAATAGATCTATACCTCTTGTTCTTGTTTTTAGACCAAGGATGGACCACCTCCAAGCTCTTTGTTCCTTGAATTCCTTGAGCCTAGCTTCCCTCCTTGCCTCCTCCACTTTGATAGAATGAGTGCTCCAAGGTTCTCCTTAAGTCTCCAAAGTAGAAGACCTCTAGAGATCCTCACCCACTAGTATAATGAGAAGGATGAAGGAATGACCAAAAGGATGAAAAGTTGTTAGCCCATTCACCCTCTAGGTGGCCGGCCCTATTGTTGAGAGAGAGAGAGATGGTTGTTTTGATTTTGTGTTTCTAAACTCACAAAAACTCTTATGGAATCAATCTCTATAAAGTTCCTTATATATCATCAAAAACCTAGTCAACAAATTGACCAAACATCTCACCCAAACCCTTAGTATGGCCGGCCTACTTGTGTTCATATGGGCTTTGGGCTTTCATTTATTTCAAGTCATCCAATGCTTGAATAAAAGCCTAATGGGTTTAGGCCCAATGGGCCCAATTAAACCCGAACGTTTCTTTAAGCCCAAAACGATCTTTTATCGCTTTTATGATTTCTTTAGACTTTCTAAATTAATCAAAACACTTAATTAATCCAATTAATTATTTCCATCATCCATTAATTACTCACTACAATAGTGTTTTGGTGAACAATCTTTTAGGTTCTAATTAGCAAGGCAGTGAGGTGATTGGCATTAATTCAATTTAATTTCAATCACTTAGTGAATCAAAACTTCATTTTAATTCACCATTCTTCTTTGATGACTACATTTAATCATTTAGAAGAACTCACAAGCTATGAGTGACATCTAACCATATGTCATAGCTACCCAAGCTAATGTAGAAGTTTTATAAGAAGAACCTATTCCATTGGAATTACAATGTAATTCAATCATTCTCTAATACAATACTCTCAATCATATTAATAGGGTATGGATATATTATGTCAAACCCCTAATGTGATTATTACTTCTTATATGATTCTGTTGAGTCGTATAGGAACGCATTCCTTTTAATACGCTCGATACTTCGGCCGAAGATTCCCGAATCATATCTTAGAGTATTCTTCCTCTCTTATCGAGGATTAGAGATTCCTTGTTGCGCATACACTTGCCTTCATGACTAAGTGGCTTAACCCCGACTATGCCGTTGACATTCTGAAAGAGTGACGTTTGACATAATCAAAGATCAAGTACTTAACCACAAGACAACGACGATGCCTCAGGTCTAAGGACTATTTACATTATTCCAACCATTAGAGTTACTTGCTTGACATGTGAGTAGACCTCCATGCAAGTACTCTCGTTCGATTGTGTTCAGTGAACTCATTCCCCTAATGAGCACCTACATACTTGTCTTAGTGTCACAACACGAATGGGATGAGACTTTCCATCCTTCCATTTGAAGCAGACACAGTATGTACCGATCTACGTATTGTCAGTTTCCCTCCGACAATCCAATGACCAGGAACCTTTTGGACATTTGGTTATCTGAAGAAGGTCTCTGTAGTCTAACATCATTAGATTACTTCTTCAATCCATCCATTGTCCATGGATACACTATTTAAGACATATATCGTGTATTGAGATAGTCATAATTCGTGTCTTTGCCATTTGACGTATAAGAATCATCTATACATCCATTCATTTGTCCTGAAAGGTTTCTTCCAAAGATTGGCTTTCAGGGCATATTTCCAACAGATTCTGTCCGAAAGCATAGGGAGTAGCATTACCCTGATAGTGGTAAGTACCACCACGACCCGTCTGACCATAACTGCCTGATCCATAATTCTGTTGTACAGGTGCTGGAAGTGGCATAGCAGACTACTGAGGCCTCTTCTGACTCTGGGGACAATGTGCAGCTCTATGTCCCATTTGTCGACAAGTAAAACAACCACCGCTACTACTTCTCCTACACTCTCCATGATGCCTGAAGTTACATCGACGGCACAATGGAGCACCTGAACCACCAGCACCACTAACATATCTTGGCCTCTGAAATCTGGGTCCACCAGTGAATCTTCCACCTCTCATCGGGCTTGTCACACTAAATCCTCCACTGGAAGAACTCGAGCTCGTTTCACTCATCTTGAAATTCTGCGTCCTACGAGGTCACGGAATGGAGATACCTTTTCCTCTGAGTATCATTTTTCTCTTCATCATCCTCATTGTTGCTGGGAAGGTTATCGGAATCCTCCATCCGAACTAGAATCTCAGAAAACTCATTATAATCAGTGCAAGGAAGTGCACTAGCAAAAGTTCGCCATTTCCTCTTAGTTCCCAACTTAAAGCGGCGAAGCATCTCTACCTGATTACCAGCTGTATCAGGATCATAACGAGATAAGTCTGTAAATTTCCTGTAGTACTCATGCGCCGACATATTCTTTTGTTTCAATCGGGCGAATTCTTGCTTCTTACGGTCAATGTACTCTGGAGGAACAAATCTCTTCTTAAAATTCTCCTTGAATACCTCCCAATCAGATGCCATCTCCGGTGACATAAACTGAGCCTGATTCTTCCACCAACCTGCTGGCTCTCGCCCAAAAAACCACGTAGTGGTCTCGACCAATCTGTTAGCAGGAAGATCTCCCTGACTCTGTATCACTTGAAAAGTCTTCTCAATATGGTCTAACCACTTTTTTGCCCCTTCATGACCCTCATTACCCATGAAGTGGTCTAACTTCATATTGTACATGGTCTCCAGGGGTGTTCTCTGAGGAGGGGGATGAGGACGAATTGCATTCTGAAAAGCATGGGCCATCGCTTCCCCTAATTGAGTTATATCAGGGAAGTTAGACTCAGAAGTACGACGTGGTTCCCTGAAAGGCGGCATAGTTCTGACAGAAGACACCAAAAGATCATTAGAGAATTAATAATTATACAAGACTGCAACCTAGGCTCTGATACCCAACTGACACACCCCGATCCTAGAATCAAGGCATGCTGGCCGTCACGTGAGCGTGACGTAACCATAAGTGCGGTGCGGAAGAAAAAGTTAAGAGAATTACGAAGGAATAAAAACCAACTACTAGCAAGAATAACCAAATAGTATGCTAGAGTGAGTTAAAATGTGAATACACACATAAACAGAGCTTAAGAACTAGGTGCAGTCAAGTAGGACTATAATTGAGTTACAACCCCCGCAGGTGAGTCCTACATTAGGGGAGTCTGTTAGAAAGCTGTAGAAGCCCTCGTCAACCACCAACTGCTAACTAGAACCTGGAGGGGCGCAAAACAAAATTGAGTGGGTCAGTAAAACAAAGCTTTTCGAAAACCTTTCATTTAAAACATTTCTAACCCCTCGCTGTAAAACCTGTATACTTTCCCAGAAAATAGCATAATAGCATATAACTTTTCAAATATCTCAAATCATCACTCTTTCTCAAAACCAGAAAGTATGCCATGCTATAAATGTCAAAACAGAATGAATGATGCATCAATGTAACAGGTGAAATAATGAATCAACCGGAGACCCTGCAGTTAGTCCTGTACGGTTAATTCTATAGCTCAACATCCAATCCAACCGGAGTCACCTCGGTGACCTGTACGGCACTACACTGCACATGAATCGAAACTACCTGAAGTAGTCTGTACGATAGGAATGGTGTAATAATACGCTCTAGTGCTTCTCTCATCAATCATCTGTGCACATAATCTAAGGTCACCTACCAGTCGGAACCCTCTCATGGTCTGTACGACATGCACCTACTTGGATCCAAGGTGAGCGTGTGGTGCGAGGTGAAATAATATAAGCACTAACACCATGATTGTAGGTTATGAGCTATCAACATAATACACATCATCAATGATTCACATGAATAACATAAAACTCACCTGATACTCACCTGTGCGTCCACAACACCAATTCACATATATATGCATCAATTATCAATTCATATCACGCATGCATGGCATTTTAGAAACATACTTTCATTAAACCTCAATTTCTGGGAAAATTAATAGTATATAGGTATAAACAGAAAATACTGCCCACTCACTGATAAGTCGAAGGGTCGTAGCCCCCGTGACGTCCCTGGACGCGCTCGTCCTCGGGATAGGTATCACCTATATGCGAAATAACTATAAAAACGTTATATAAAGCACATAACCAATAATACGTAATAACTTCTCATATAGTGCTCAATTTCGGTATATGAATATACCACAGTGACCTACTCGACGTCACGGACGTCGACAAATTTGTAGAAAAAATTTTGGGCTTGTCACGCGACCCCACGCGCCAAGATGGGCACGGGTTCACACGCGTCTCCTACCTTGGGCTCACCAGACTGGTTTTTCTGGTGGCCGGAAAACTGGGGATTTTTCAATCTCCTTGTTCTCCTTCGTTTCTCAACCATTTTTCACGCAATTTATATCAAAATGAAGCCCTAAGCCTGTAGAATCACGTTACACTACTTTAAGGCTCTAAAAATCACGAAATCTCACCGGAGAAATTTCAAGAAAACCGACCAACTTCGAATTCTACGATCCCGACGTCCAAAACTTCCAAACGAACGTCCCCGAGCTTCCTTAGAACCTCACTAAGCTCACTGTGAGCTTGGATTGTCCTAAAAATCAACCAATACAAAGTTCATGAATAGTGTCAAACTCGGACCTTGAGTTTTCAACGTGAAAACGAAGGATTTCTTACCTGAAATGGGTGTGGTTGAGTTCGTAAAGTCCTCACGAGCACGATGGTGGCTTCAAAATCCTCGATCCATGAAGTTTCACGGTTTTATGGTGTTGGTCCGTACGGTTCAAGAGGGAGAGAGTGAGAGTCGTGAGGGAAGGGAGAGAGAGAGGGTACGGGAAAGAGAGAGAGAGGTTTGACATGTGTGGTCCATCCCAACATTCACCATCCAACTTCAATCCCTAACCACACAAATTTACAAACCAATTTTTTATCAAACCTAAAATATTTTTTTTTTCCAAGATTTTAGGAGAGTATATGTTTAAACCAATTATATGTCACATACACATACCTTTGTACCTGCTAAGGGTAATCCCATCATTTCATGTCCTCGATAAATAACATCCCGGGACAGGCTGTGACAGTGACAGCCCGTCCCGGACGTATATATTATTTATCCTCGAGAGCGTGGAAATTTTTGTTATACCCTTTTTATTATTGAGTTGTGTGTGTGTATAAACTAAGGTTTTGGACCAACAGGTTCAATTCCTTATTATTTGGACCTAATTAGAACAAAAGGCCTAAGGTTTTGGTTGATTGACTGCAAACCAGACAACACACATACCCTCACCCTATCCCGTTGACTATTTCTCCTCCCTCTCTCATTTTCTTCCATGTCCGTACGATTGTACGGACAAACCTTGAACCTTCACTTCCGTCCTTAGATCGAACCAATGGAGACCATATTCAAGTTCCTTGTGAGCCCAGGAACCCATTGATACTATTATTTGGGCGTGAAGACCTCATTTTCCTGAGAATCCAAGAACCTGGTTTTGGGTTACTGTTCATGCACTCGTGATTTCAAACTTTTTATGAGATTTTAAGCTGCTAGTGAGCTTTAGGACGTCTACGCGAAGCTTGGAGAAGAAAAACAAAGTGTTTTGGAAGTCAGGAAGTTGAGTTCGATAAGTTTTAAGTTTGGCCGGATTATTGAAGTTTCTCCGGTGATATTTCATTGGTCTTAGGTCCCCAAAGTGGTAAGGTTTTGTTCCTCACATCCTAAGCTTTAATTTGGTATAGATTTCATGAATTTTGGTTGAAAATCGAAGAAGATATGAAGGTTTGATTATTTTTCCAGAAACCGGCGCCGGCGACGATCTCCGGCGATCCAAGGAAGATGAAGGGGAATATTCCGTCAAGTCTGATAGAATATTCTAACGGCGTCAGGTAACGTTGTTAATTTATGTTAAGGTTTTAACAGAATATTGCTAACGGCAATTAAGTTTAAGTTAGGGTTTGGCCGCACGTGGGGGCGCGTACCTTGGCTAGCGCATGGGTGGTCGAAAAATTTTTCTAAACATTTCGGGATGTTCCTGAGGTTGAGTAGATCATGGTGGTATATTCAAATACCCCATTTGAGCAATGTATGAGAAGTTATTTCCTAGTTTTGTGTATGTGCTTTAAATAACGTTTATTCAGTTATTTCGCATATAGGTGAGACCTATCCTGAGGAAGAGCGCCATCAATCGAGGATCAGGGGCTACGACCCTTCGACATATCAGTTAATGGGCTTTTGGTTTTCCGTATATACCTATATACTTGATTTTTCCCAGAAAATGAATTTGAATGAAATTACATTTTGAATTGTCATGCAAAGTATCTGTCTATTTTAATATGCATTAGTAGTTGCATATATTTATGATTGGTGTTGCGGACGCACAGGTAAGTGCCAGGTAAGTTCATAAATTAAAGATATGAGATTGCTTCAGTTATGCGAGACATGATGTGATGTATTGAAAGCTCATAAAGCTGCACCTCGGTGTTAGTGCTGCCGCCTAGAGTTAGGGCATAGTCCTTCACATGATGTTCACCTCCCACACCATATGCTCACCTGGGATCCAAGTTAGGTGCACAGGCTTGTCGTACATACCACTTTAGGTGCTTCCGACTCGTAGGTGACCCGTGATTATTACACCCCTCTAGGTTTTAGGTAAAAGTGCTTTGGTGGGTCACGGGGATTTCAACGGTGATTCTGACAAAACATCATAAATGTAGGATCACCCTTGGGTGTGGTTTATTTAGTATTTGATATGCTTGACTGGATCTAGGTTATTTATGCTCTGGTTGTGTATTTCACCCTTAATCTCGCACTAGCACTTTATCTTAGCTAGTTCTGCTAGTAGTTTGGTTTTTATTCCTTCAAAATTCCCTTATATCTTTATTGCTTCCACATTGTGCACATGGTTACGTCACTCCCACGTGACGGCCAGTATGCCTCGATCTAGGTCAGTTTGGTCACATCCTGGCCCAGGCCCCCACCACATCCCGAGCTCGACTCCACCGTAGCACGATATTGTCCGCTTTGGGCCCCAACCACGCCTTCACAATTTTGTTTCTGGGAACTCACATGAGAACTTCTCAGTGGGTCACCGATCCTAGGAATGCCCTCGCCCGAACTCGCTTAACTTCGGAGTTCCGATGGAACTTGAAGCCAGTGAGCTCCCAAAAGGCCTCGTGCTAGGTAGAGATGGGAATATATATATAAAGCTTACAGGATCCTCACTCTTGGGTGATGTGGGATCTTACAATCCACCCCCCTTAGGGGCCCGACGTCTTCGTCGGCAAACTTCCGGCCAGGGATTGGCTCTGCTACCTGAAGGAAAATTTTTGTCCTAGCTAAGAACAAGTATGAATATATGAACACATATGCAAACTATTAACACATTAAAGTAGGCATGCATTCAAAAACTTATTCATAAAACCCATGACTTTCAAAGCCTAGTATATGGTGAACCAATAAACTCTTTAATAACATTAAAGAGAAGGAAAGATTTAGAGTTTCTTTACCCTTGAAGCTCATCCTTGATTACACAAGGGATTCACCCAAGTGGAGGGCCTTCAAGTCACCTCCTTGCTCCTTGGATCTTCCTTGTGATTTTCCTCCTTTTAGTGCTCCTTTGCTTCTTAGAGGATTTGAGGATTTGTTCTCCAAACCATCAAAAGCTTGATGTCTCTAAGTCTCCACACCAAGGATGAAGTGTGAAGATGAAATGGATGACTTAGAGAAGAAAAGATTGCTAGCTAAATCCCCTCTAAGTGGCCGGCCTCTTTAGAGAAAAAGAGAGAATAGGTTTCATCTCTTTTTCATCAAGAAAACCCTAATGAGAAATAAAGCTATAAAGTTGATTTTATACTTCATTTCAAGTGAGTGGTAAACTTGTAATTAATCCAAGTTTGCAACCCTCACCCTTATGGCCGGCCTTACCTTTGTTATTGGGCTAATTGCCCATTTTGTTTTAGTTGTCATACAACTTAAACATAATGGGCCTTGTGGACCAAAACGCTTTTGGGCCCCGAAGCCCAAAACCAACTTAAAAGCCCAATACGAACCTTTCGTAAAATTAATTAACTAATTAATTAATCTTGACCATTCTCAATTAAACAATTTAACTGCTTATCCATCTCATTTATATTTCTTCACTTTCACCCTTACTCGGTGTACGATCCATTAGGTTCCAATTAGCGAGGCAGTGGACGATTGTTACTCTTAACGATCGATTGTGAATTGAAACAACATTTCAATTCTCCCTTTGATTAGTGTTTGCTAATCTTCAAGGCTTCCACAAACCATGAGTGACACCTAGCAGCATATCATGGTTACCCAAGCGAAGTAGAAGTGGTTGGAGAACCTATCCAGTTACAACTACAATGCAATACGGTCCTTCTCTAATACAATACTCTTGATCACATTGTTTGAGTGATAGTTTGTTTCATGTCTACTATCCAATGTGATACTTCTCTATATGATTCAATTGAATATGATTTGGAACAAATTTCCTAAGTCATATTCATATGCTTTGGCCAAAGACTCCCGAATCATATCTTAGAGTATTCTCCTTCCACCATGGAAGGTTAGAGATCCCTTGTTGTGCATTCATATGCCTACATGACTAGATAGCTTGATCCCAACAATGCCGTGGACACTCTCAATGGAATGCCTTTGACTTGATCAAAGATCAAAGACCTAACCATTAGACATCTATGATGCCTCAGGTCAAAGGACTACTTTGCATTTTGCAACTATCGAGTTCTTACATGACATGTATGTTCGAACTTTATTTTGATCGTAGTTCAGTGTACTCGATTACTGTTTCGAGCACCTATGTGTTTGTCTTGGTGTCCAACACTAAATGACTTGAGACTAGTCATACTCACGCTTGAGATGACACAACACATACTAACCTTAACGGACTGTCAATGCCCAATTGGCAATCCTATGGCTAGGAACGTTTTAGGAACGATCATAAGAGAAAGGTCTCGTTAATCCAACTTACTTGAATCACTTATCTCTTAGATCAAATACATTCCTTGGATTCCCTTATTTCTTAAACACATGATACAATAAATAGTGATTAACAATAAGCTTTGCCCTTCATTAAACATATAAACGTTTAATACAATAAGTATTCCAAAAGCTATTACATCAAATGAGTGGCTTTGTGGGCATACTTCCAACAATACCAAATTGTCACATCCCGGCCCGGGCCCCCACCACATCCTGAGCTCGACTCCACCGTAGCACAATATTGTCCGCTTTGGGCCCCGACCACGCCTTCACGGTTTTGTTTCTAGGAACTCACACGAGAACTTCCCAGTGGGTTACCCATCCTGGGAATGCTCTCGCCCGAACTCGCTTAACTTCGGAGTTCCGATGGAACCCGAAGCCAGTGAGCTCCCAAAAGGCCTCGTGCTAGGTAGAGATGGGAATATACATAGAAAGGTTACAGGATCCTCACTCATGGGCGATGTAGGGTCTTACAATTATAATACTATTAGAAACGGTTACAATAAAAGAATTCAAACATTTTGATTGAATAAATGGATAAAAACTATGTAAAAATAAGAAATAATAAATGGCAAAAGAATGTATCCATAGTGTTAAAACTTTTGAGAACTTTTATGAATTGAAATGATTTTGAAAAGCTTTGTTTTTGCCCACTCACACTTTCTGTTTTGCGCCCCTCCAGGTTTTAGGTAAAAATGTTTTGGTGGCTCGCGAGGATTTCAACAGTGATTCTAACAAAACATCATAAATGTAGGATCACCCTTGGGTGTGGTTTATTTAGTATTTGTCTTGCTTGACTGCATCTAGGATATTTATGCTCTGGTTGTGTATTTCACCGTTAATCTCGCACTAGCACTCTATTTTGGTTTCTATTCCTTCGAAATTCCCTTATATCTTTATTGCTTCCGCATTGTGCACATGGTTACATCACTCCCACGTGACGGCTAACATGCCTCGATCTAGGTCAGGGTGTGTCAGTTTGGTATTAGAGCATTAGGTTGGCAGTCCTGTATATCTTGAGAATTTCTAATTATTTTGATGTCTTCTGTTAGAACTATGTCGCCTCGTAGAGATCCACGTCCTTCTATTGAGCCTAGTTTCCCCAATATAGCTCAGTTAGGGGAAGCTATAGCTAATGCCATTCAGTCTTCGCTTCGTCCGCCCCAAATGACACCTTTTGAGACTATATAATCTGAAGCTGAATCATTTTATGGGGAATGAAGGACATGAAAGAGTGAAGAAATGGATCAATCATCTTGAGAAGACTTTCTGTGTAATGCAGAGTCAAGGGAATCTTCCTCCTGATAGGTGGGTTGAGACAACTACCTGGTTTTTGGGTCCGGAACCTGCATCCTGGTGGAGACAGGAGTCTTATCTGTTGACCCCAAAGGAAATTGCGGACTCGGAAGTATTTAAACAGTTGGTTCAAAAAAGGTTTATTCCTCCTGAGTATATTGATCGCAAAAAGCAAGAGTTTACTCAATTAAAGCAGGGGAAGATGACGGCAAATGAGTATTATAGGAGATTCGCTGACTTGTCTCGTTATCATCCGGAAGTTGCTGCTAATCTGGTTGAGATGGTCCATCGCTTCAGATTGGGTACAAAGAAGAAATGGCATTCTATAGCGACCTCGACTCCTTGTGCCACTTACCAGGAGTTTTATGAGATTTTGTTGAGGATTGAGGACTCAGAAAATATGCCCAGCAAAAGTGAAAAAGAAAAATAAAAGAATGGAAATCTGAGGCGAGATGATAACGGTAAAGGTCAGTCTTCTCAAGGACCTCGCAAGACTCAGACCTTTAAGAGAAGTGGAACTAGTTCCAGTTCTTCTAGCGGAGGTTTTAGTGCCACTGGTCAGATGAGAGGTGGTAGATTTTCAGGAGGTCATAGATTTCAGAAGCAGGGACATGCTGGAAGAGGAAGTGCTCATTTGTGCCGCAAATGTAATAATAGGCATTTTGGGGAGTGTAAGAGAGGTAGCAGTGGATGTTTTACTTGTGGGTAGATGGGACATAGAGCTATAAATTATCCCCAGAGTCAGCAGAGGCCCCAGCAACCTCCTATGCCACCACCAGCGCCGATCCAGTAAGTTCCGGGGCCTGCTAGTTATGGTTAGATGGGTCGAGGTGGTGCTTACCATTATCAGGGCGATGCCGCTCCTTTTGCTTCAGTATTCGCAGGATCCCTATTACCAAAATGGGTATTCTCAGTATCCTGGAAATTATACACCGTATCCTTCCATTTTAGCTGGTGGATCTCAGTGGTATCAGGGAGGACAACCCCAGCAAGTAGAGATTGCTTCCAGTAGTGCACGATCTTCAAGGCAATCTGGTCAGCCAAGTCAGGGACGAGGTGTGTAGGGACGAGGTAATCAAGCTATTAGCGGTCGTGGGGGACGGCAGCAAGCCTAGGGACATATTAATAATATCTCTCTGCAAGATGCTGAGAATCATCCGGATTTGATCATGGGTACGTTAAACGTTCTTGGTCACTTTGCTAGAGTTTTAATTGATTATGGTGCTACGCATTCTGTTATTTCTGATGCGAAAATAAGTTAACGCACAAATTAAACCCTATTTGTGACAATTGTAGTAATGATGTAAGTAGGGATCGTTCTAACCGGGGATTAACTAGGGATGCTAACCAAAGTAAAATTAAATTAAAAACGTAAAAACAAAATTTAAAACACTTAACTAGACTCAAAACACTTAACTAGAATAACTCAAAATAAAACTAACAAATAATCTAAAACAAATCAAAAGACTCAAAATAATTCAAGACTTTAGAAAACACAAACTAAATTGATTTCTAACAAATCTAACACTTTAAAATAAATGGGGGATTGATTTTTTACGAGAATTGAATTTAAAACAGAAACTTAAAAACAAACTTCAAAGAAAATATATTTAATAGAATTAAAATGATGAGACGTTAGTTAGAGGGGTCCTTATCCACACATGAACATATGCATATAATTTAATTCCCAGTTATGATTTCAACAAACGAATAAATGACAACGCTCCAAGTTAATTAGGTCCGCTTAAATTAACTTTCAGATTTCCCTAGATTCATTGAATTGGACGGAATACGCATCACAACCAAATTATTCTTATCAAGTTCCCTAACTATGGAATACGCATGATAGAGAGACATATCAAAGATCATTAAGTTTAATGGAAATCATAAACATCGACTAGGCATTCATAACTATGGAATACGCATGTTAATCCAACCTAGGGTTTACTAAACACAATCGTGACTAGCGATTTTTACTACTCATGAATATAAGTTCATAACGATTAGGTGAAATTCCCTTATATCCTAGCATCAAGTCTAAGCATGTAAATTAAGTGTCGACCCTCAACCCACATACATAAACAAGTTCTTAATCAACACAGAAAAGTAAACCACATCCAACGTTCAAGATTTCATAACTGGAGTAAATCAAATCATAATAAACATTTATCCATGGTTTCAAATTCCCCTCTAACTAAACAGAAATTAATTACACATTATTCATAAATTAAACCATAAAATAAAATATGAGTTTGGAGGATTAAACCGAGAGAAATAGAGTAATGCGCCACTGTGCTCAAGCTGCCTCGGGCAGCTTTGCTTCCTGTTCTTCTCTCCTGCTGCCAAGGGCAGCACCTTCCCTCTATTTCTTTCCGCAGCTCCCACTTTTTCCTCGCGTCCGCTCTCTCTTGCGTCTACTGACCTCGCAGCTGGCAGCTGCGCTGTGCTTCCGCCTCCTGCTCACTTTCCTGACGTCTCGCGCTGCTGACTTCCTCGCTGCCTCCAGGCAGCGACTCGTTGCCTTCCACGCACACCTTCTGCCTTTTCTCCTTTCCGCCAGGCACCACCTCCCATTCTTTTCTTTCCTCTGCCTTTTCCTCTCTGTCATCCTCCATGCCCTGCTTTTTCTTTTCTTTTGCCCACCAACCTGGCTTCGATTATCTAATTAACCCGAGGACTGTTGGAAATGTGCCCTAAAGCCATTCATATGATGATACTTTACGGATATTTCACATGTTAAACTAATCTAGTTTACATATAAAAGGCAAACATTATTGTTTGAGACGTCTCATATAAATGTTATATGCTTAAACGATAAAGTCCAAGGAATATGTGATTGGAAGAATGCAATCTAATGAAGTTAGATTAATGAGACCATTCTTTCGTAGACACATCCTAAACGTTCCTGATCATAGGATTGCCAATTGGGCATTGACAGTCCGATAAGATCAGTACGTGCTATGTCTTCTCTCAGGGAGAGTGACTAGTCTCGAGTCATTGGTGTGTGTGACATCAAGACAAGTACGTAGGTGCTCAATAGAGAATGAGTTCACTGAACACGATCAACGAGGAGTTCTCATACTCATGTCACATGAGAACTCATGTTTGGGATAATGCAAATTAGTCCTTTGACCTGAGGCATCACACTTGTTGTCTTGTGGTTAAGTCCTTGATCTTTGATTATGCCAAAGTCACCCCATCGGGGTGTCCACAGCATCATTGGGGTTAAGCCACTTAATTATGGAGACAAGTGAATGTGCAACAAGGGATCTCTAACCTTCAATTGGCTTGAGGGAGAATACTCTATGATATGATTAAAATCTCTGGCCAGAGTATGAATGAGATTAGGGAATGCGTTCCAAATCACATTCAAGGTAATCATAAAATGCAAATGATTCACATTGGATAGTAGACATGAATAAATAAACTATCAAACCAAACAATGTGGTCAAGAGTATTAGATTAGAGAAAGACCGTATTGCATTTGTAATCCTAAACTGAATAGGTTCTCTACCTCTTCTGATTAGCTTGGGTAGCCATGATATGCTGCTAGGGGTCACTCATGGTTTGTGGAAGCCCTAAACGTGTGTAATCACTAAAGGGAGAATTGAAAGTAAGTTTCAATTCACAATCGATGTAAAATGGTTTTAATCGCCCACTGCCTCGCTAAAAGGAACCTAATGTGTCGTACACCAAATAAGGTGGAGATTGAAGAAACAAAGGAGATGAATTAAATGGTTTAATTATTTATGGCAAGGATTAATTAATATGTTAATTAATCAAACGAATAAGTTCGTTAAAGACCTCGGGATAGTTTTGGACCTTAAGGCCCAATGGGCTTCGAACGTCAAAGCCCATTGACTTAAGTTGTATGACAACTTAATGAATAAAGATTCACAAAGGCCCAAAAGCCCAAATCCATTAGAGTGGCCATTTAGTGATGAATTAGGGTTTTTTGGTTCTTTAGGTCATTTAAAGAAGTGACTATATAAAGAACTTTATAACCTAAAATTCAAAAGTTGTTGATTTTAGAGAAAATTGGTGAGAACACAAAGCTTCCATTTCTCTCTAAGAGGCCAACCACCTTGGGGGATATTGTCTAGCAATTCTATTTCCTCAAGGTCACTCATTTCCTCTCCAATCCAACCTTGGTGTAGAATCTTTAGAGGGTCTCTATTTTGGGAACTTGGAGAATCCTATTCTTTCAACCAAATCCATGGAGCTAAGAAGCAAGGAATGAAGGCCCTATCTCTTGGGTGATTATCCTTTGCATATGCAAAGAGGAATCTACAAAGGTAAATATTTCTCAACTAATAAATGTTGATTTAAAAGTTGAGTCAAGGTTCACCAATCTACTAGGCTTTGAATTTCATGGTAGATGTTTTGTTTTTGAATGCATGAAAGCATGATTCCGCCTTTAATTGTTAATTGCATGCTATATGATGTTATTCAAATGAACATGTTTTTCACAAAATTTCCTTCAAGTGGTATCAGAGCCTAGGTCTAGTAGTTGGTGAATCATTTTGGGTTTTGTAGTTCATAGTTTTTTGATTTAAAAGTTGTAATATGTTACAAGCTTTATTCTTGTTTCTTTGAATGTAAATTTTGTTAGAAAATTTGCCATCTCAAATGTTGTAGATGTAGTTCATATGAGCATGAATTTTGGAGCTAAAATTTGGTGCCATGTTTTTTGGGAAATTCGGCCAAATCCAAAGGGTGATTTTTTGGGTTCATGTTTGTCTTGTTAAAATGGTTTTAAAGTGACTTTTGGAACCCCTAAGTACCCTAGGATGTTAACCCTCTTTTGAGTGATGAAAATTTGAGTTTTGGTGAGTGAAAACATTCATGGAGCTATTATGAGTTTTCATGAGTGTTCTTCAATGTTTTTGAAGTTCTTGCCAAGAACAAAAAGTTTTGAAGTTTTGATTCAAAATGTTTTATGTTTTTACATAAAGTTTTGATTTAATTTTAGTGGGTGATTTTAGTGGGTGATGATTATTTGTAAAGTATTATTAATGGTTTTAATGGTAGACAAACTTTTTAAAAAAGTTTGACATAAATTCAATTAATGGCTATAATGGTAGACAAACTTTTTTAAAAAAGTTTAACATAAATTCAAAATATTTCATCTTTACCTCACCTAACAAAACCCACTTACAAAAACTTTGTAAAAATCATATTTTTTCTATCATGGCCGGCCACCCTAATAGAATAGGGTATTTTTGGGTCTTTTATTCAATTACATAAAGTTTTGATACTTTTGTGTATTTGCACTTTGGCCCAAAAGTTTACGTTTTTACGTTAAGGCCCAAAAACGTTAAATGACAAATTGTTTTTCTCCTTTAATGAAGTTTTTTGTATTTGTTGAAATTTTTGGGTTCTAGTTGTAATTACATGAAGTAGTGGACTTTTGTGTTTTTACAAAGTGACCCCAAAAGTTTGTGTTTCGCAATATAGCCCAAAAAGTTGTGGTTATTGCATGATGGCCCAAATTAAGTAGGGAAAAAAAATTGTTTTGTCTCTTTAAATGAGAATTGGATTTTCATTTCATTTAGCTCCATTTAAATCAATTTTATGGATACAAAAACCAAATGAAAATGTTGCATTCAATTTATTAGTTAAAATGTTAATTAATTAAAGGGTGATTATGAACCTAAGCCTACGATAATTGAGCTATGTGAAAGGCCGTTTCAAATTTGTTTGAACCATGGGAATGTGTAGATTAATTTTGGTTGTAATTTGATTTGATCAAATGTTGTAAAAGAGCATAAGCTCTTCTTTACTTTAAAGTAATTTTAATTATGCAAATGTTGTAATGAGCATAAGCTCACCTTTACTTTGAAGTACTTCTTTCTTGCTTTATTTGATATGCATGAAAATGAAGTAGTTGGGTCCAACGCCCCTAAGACAACACGCCTTAATGTGATTAAACGCGTAACTAAAATCAATCTCCATCCCTAGTCCGAGATTCAACACTAGGCTCGTGTTGAATCTAAACAAAGGTTCATAGTCATCCTAAGGCCCTAAGGCAACTATATAGTCCATCAAATGAATGCAAACCTTATGTTAGTAGTATCATATACTCTTGCTTTAAAAACCGTTTTATAAGTATAGTGGGAGTATTATATACAACTAAATTGAATCAAATGGACCAATAGTTGTAATAGGACCAAAATTGTTTTAATAAAGATTAAAATGAATATGTTTATGTGATGAGACCTAAAACCCTCAACCAAACCATTATTAAGTTGAAAAGCGTGAGAGTGCTTAGAACACTCTTCCGTGGCCTTCCACCATGGTAGCTCCAATCGTTTATGACTTGTACACCGGCTTCACCCTATCATGGGGGAGTACAAAGTGCATGCTTATACTCAGGAGGAGTCTATATACATACTTGATGAGGTTAGTGTAGGCAACGAGGATGGCCAATATCATATCATTGTGAGGCTATTCTTGAACCCCTTCACGAACTAAGCATGGTGGGAATGACTTAACTAAGTGCAATGGAGCCAATATCATATCATTGTGAGGCAACATTCTCTAGAGGCCAAATTGATGGGTACTTGCATTAGTTGCAAATGAGTAAGTGTACTCTCTCATTATTATTAATGCTAGCCAATATCATATCATTGTGAGGTGGGCTTGGTAATAGTGAGTCTCCCATAACCTACTAAGAGTTTCCTCAAAAACTCTCGAATTCCAATGAGGGATATCGAATTTGCCAAAAATAGTGGGTGGTGCTATTTGATTTAAAGACCCGAATCAAATGGCTTAAAATCAATCAATTTATATTCGTTATGTATTTGTTTACCAATATATTTGCAAACGCTATCCAAAACTTGACAAAGAAAAGCCGAATGTTTTAGTTTCCGGACTTGGTAACACAATCCCAAAGATTGTCTTAAATGGATTGTGCATGTACCTAAGAAGTCTCATCCTCACAATCTTCCTATTGATAATGTATCATTGGAAGAACATGTTAGAAATGTCTATCATGAAGAGGACAACACAAACAACCAATGCTTATTCCTTCGTTATATGAACAAAGGAACTTACGAAGATTAGCATAAAGACAATGACACTTTTAGTGCCATGATTCTTCACTTACAAATTGTTGTATGAAGAAATAAGAGTTGCCTTGAACAACTCTTGAAAGTTTGTAATTATGTTTAGAACATAATGGTTGGTTGACAAAAATAGTCCATCAACATGGACTTATGATGATTTTGAATCATTGAGTATTGAAGTGATAAATCACTTAACGAGACGGAAACTAAGCTAGGACTTCACCTTTATGTCCCTATCCTAATGGTTCACTAAGTTTATTGTAAACTATGTAGTGAACAATAACCACACACTCTCCAAAATGTTTGATGTGTATAACACAATTGAAAAAGGTTTCAAGAGAGATAGTGGGAGTTTAGGGACCATGACTATTGTAGTCAAAGGAGAAGTCAAATGAAGAAGATAAAATTAACTCCAAGGGAACAAACTTTCTTTATGAAAGGATGGACATTGGAAGGGGTATTTGCAAGAAATGTCTTGCAAGTGTCAAGAACACACCTTTCGAAGGTGTTGTAAATTGTTCTTGAATAGTTCAAAACAGTTGGTTCTTCTACTTGAATGCATGATTCCGTATTAGTAACTATGTTTTACAATCGTTGTAAAAGTGTGGCTAATAAGAAGTAGAAGATTAATGAGAGAAGAGAAAGTACTTCACATTCGGAACGTGAATAAAATATAGATCTCTGCGAAAGCAGATGGTACTAACTTCCTCATATGAACTACCAAAGAAATTGGAAAAACCAAAGATTGTCTTTACATTCCAATTTTAAGGAACTTAATTCCGTCACTATAATAGAGATGGATGAATGTTTTGTTTGACAAAACATTGTTCTTTATTAATCAATGATTGGATTATAGTAATCTAATTGATTGTCTCTATAGTAGAGATGATATGGTAGCGTTAACTGTTTAGAATATAATGATGCTTAAAACCCAAAAGGTTGCAAGATAGTGGCAATTGTCCACAACATAATACTACTCATGTTGTATGACATTCACCGAAGATCACTCTCGGTTGGACTATAGTTTATTATGAATAAACACAAGTCCGAATACTTTGCAAAAGGTTTCAAAGAATTCAAGAAATGTAAGTTGATGAGTAAGACGTCTAAAGTACTTACCTCCTTAGATTTGATCCAAGGAAAGGTAACACTTTAGATGAGTTTCCTTGAAAGATATCAAGGAAATTAGCATCATAAGATAAATGATTTTCTCCATTAGGAGAAGAACGAACTTGAATAAGATTTAGTTCGTTGGATATTATCAATTACCCATATATAGGATATATATGCTTCTAAGACAATATGATTGTCAATTAGAAGATCTTCCAAAATTTTCATAACTCCATAGGATGTAGTTGGAAAGAAAGACAAATCTTAATCATGTTAAGATTTGGGGTTGTGTGCTAATAAGCAATATTTGTTTAAAAATTATCTTGTGGATATCCTTAAATTAACCTTTGGATATCACTTCTATAAACCAACCAACAAATGTTGTTTGTTGAGTAGTTCATTGTAATCCTACAATGTGATTTGCCTTAGAGCAAATGAACCAGGAATAGAACTCAAAAGAATGGGTTCTTTGAGAGACAAGATGATAATTAACAAATATAACAACCTAGTTCCTATACCACAAGCTCCAAGGTAGTCAAAAAGAATTTTAAACCGTCTCAGTTGAATGGTTTGAACTTTATGACTACATTGAGTGTATATACAACATATACTCAAGGAAATGGTAAAGTACCATTTGACCCGAAATAATGAAACCTTCATAGCTAATTGATAGCTTAAGGTGACTACAATCAAAGAGAATGGTTGACTTTGAAGGAACCATCTTTGACGTAGTCTTAGTTTCAATTAATTCGAAGATTGCTAGCTACAACTAAATAGTGATTCAATGTTTGGACATGATATAGGTTTCCGAAACCATTATTAAGATAGTCTTGATAATTTATGTCTAAAACTATGAATCACAAGACATATAAGTTGTAGAGATCCAACCATCATGGATCTAAGCAAGCTAGTGGGAGCCATAAGCGTCTTATGAGAGAAAGATCAAAACGTTTGATTTCTCATAAAGATGTAAATGAATCTTTTGTTTACTAGGTTTACAAAAGATTAGTGGGAGTTAATCATATTCCTAAAATTTAGAATATATATATGATATATTAATTTTGGAAATGAAAAGAATACTTCATTGTTAAAGTTATGACTTTAAACTTTCTATAACGATAGAATGTATATGGGAGACATAGTCTATATACATGGGATGGAAATCTATAATGATAGATTTTAGGATATAATTGGATTATATCATGCCCTAATAATAGACAAAAGGATGCTAGGAAGTTTCTCATATGATGATAAACTTCAATCAGAAGAACAACTCTAGTGAGACTAGGAGGTAGCTCTTCTCAAAGGGAACGTACCCTTTGACTCCCAAAGAAATAATGCGTAAAGAGAATCCTTTATGCATACGCAGAAAGGTGATTTATGTATTTCATATTGTATGAAAAACATTGATATGAGTTGTACCTAGAAAGGTACAAGGCGATATCAGTGCAAGCCCAGGATCAGAACCATGGCAACTGTCAAGTAAATCCTTAAGTATTTAAGAAATACTAAAGGATAGGTTCCTCGAAGAATGAGGAAGAATTAGAGTAACGTAATGGAAGCGTAAATGTATTAGATTGTGAATCTAATCCATCATTGGATGTTTCTTCATTATGAATGAAGAGATAAACAGATATCTCTTTATTATGACTAAAGAGATATTTGGATGGAAACATTAAAGTAATGACTTTAGTGTGTTCCATTATGAATGCAAAATATATTGCCATATAGAAGTTTACAACAATGTTGTTTGGATGGGAAAGTTCATTTATGAACTCTCTATTCGGTTCCAACCAGAAAGTGTATCTAGTGTACTGACACTACGACACTAATGGGGCGATAGCTCAAGCCTGGGAATCAAGGTCTCATCAAGATCCGAACTCATATGAGAGACTGAACCACATGATTGGGAATCATGTATAATGGTGACGTCGATATTCTCAAGGTTGCTTCTATGGATAACATATAGATATCCATTGCCTAGGCCTACTACTCAGCCATTTATGAAATGACTACAGAAGAGGAATCATCACAGATGAACAAGTGAATGCGCAACAAGGGATCTCTAACCTTCAATTGGCTTGAGGGAGAATACTCTATGATATGATTAAAATCTCTGGCCAGAGTATGAATGAGATTAGGGAATACTCTATCATAAAATGCAAATGATTCACATTGGATAGTAGACATGAATAAATAAACTATCAAACCAAACAATGTGGTCAAGAGTATTAGATTAGAGAAAGACCGTATTGCATTTGTAATCCTAAACTGAATAGGTTCTCTACCTCTTCTGATTAGCTTGGGTAGCCATGATATGCTGCTAGGGGTCACTCATGGTTTGTGGAAGCCCTAAACGTGTGTAATCACTAAAGGGAGAATTGAAAGTAAGTTTCAATTCACAATCGATGTAAAATGGTTTTAATCGCCCACTGCCTCGCTAAAAGGAACCTAATGTGTCGTACACCAAATAAGGTGGAGATTGAAGAAACAAAGGAGATGAATTAAATGGTTTAATTATTTATGGCAAGGATTAATTAATATGTTAATTAATCAAACGAATAAGTTCGTTAAAGACCTCGGGATAGTTTTGGACCTTAAGGCCCAATGGGCTTCGAACGTCAAAGCCCATTGACTTAAGTTGTATGACAACTTAATGAATAAAGATTCACAAAGGCCCAAAAGCCCAAATCCATTAGAGTGGCCATTTAGTGATGAATTAGGGTTTTTTGGTTCTTTAGGTCATTTAAAGAAGTGACTATATAAAGAACTTTATAACCTAAAATTCAAAAGTTGTTGATTTTAGAGAAAATTGGTGAGAACACAAAGCTTCCATTTCTCTCTAAGAGGCCAACCACCTTGGGGGATATTGTCTAGCAATTCTATTTCCTCAAGGTCACTCATTTCCTCTCCAATCCAACCTTAGTGTAGAATCTTTAGAGGTTCTCTATTTTGGGAACTTGGAGAATCCTATTCTTTCAACCAAATCCATGGAGCTAAGAAGCAAGGAATGAAGGCCCTATCTCTTGGGTGATTATCCTTTGCATATGCAAAGAGGAATCTACAAAGGTAAATATTTCTCAACTAATAAATGTTGATTTAAAAGTTGAGTCAAGGTTCACCAATCTACTAGGCTTTGAATTTCATGGTAGATGTTTTGTTTTTGAATGCATGAAAGCATGATTCCGCCTTTAATTGTTAATTGCATGCTATATGATGTTATTCAAATGAACATGTTTTTCACAAAATTTCCTTCAAGGACATCATGGATGAATGGTCAGCTGAGCGGCTGGTGCTTTCCCTTATATTTCTTTCTGCCTTATTTTTCTGCCAAAATGTTTTCTTAAGTTAATAAAATAAGTGAGCAAGGTAGAAATGACGAATTTATTACTTAAAATCACACTTGTGTTATTTTTATTTTCTTAGCTAGATAAATTCGATAAAACACAAAAACAAATTAAATAGCACAAAAATATGAGGAAATAACTAAGAAAAGACAAGAGAATTTGATGTAAAATATGTATAAATATGAGCTTATCAATTTCTCATATATTTGCTTAAGTGACGCAACCTCATCCTACGCCTCTAGGGTATGATTTAGAGTTTGCTATACTTAGAGGGGAGAGATGTTATGTTGATTGTGTATACCCAGGATGTCCAGTGATGGTGGAGGAGGTAGTCATCCCAGCTAATCTTATCCCGTTAGATATTGTTGATTTTGATGTGATTTTAGGCACAGATTGGTTGCATTATAATCGTGTCAACATAGATTGCTATGGGAAAATAGTTACTTTTCATTGTCCTGAATTACCTGAAATTACTTTTGTGGGTGATCATAGTGGGGTGAAGCATGGTGTTATTTCGGCTGTAAGAGTAAAAAGGTTGTTATCGAAAGGTTGCCAAGGATATTTAGCTTATCTAGTGCTGAATGATGTTGCTTCAAGTAGTGTGGAGGATGTTCGAGGAGTCAGACATTTTCCTGATGTATTCCCTGATGATTTACCTAGATTACCGCCAGACCGAGATGTGGAGTTCACTATTGATTTGCTTCCAGGTACGGATCCTATATCTTTGACTCTGTATACAATGGCTCCTGCTGAATTGAGGGAATTGAAAGTCCAGTTGCAGGAATCAGTTGATCAAGGTTTTATTTAGCCTAGTACTTCACCCTGTGGAGCTCCAGTTTTGTTTGTAAGGAAGAAAGACAGGACTTTGAGGCTATGTATTGATTATAGGAAATTGAATCGAGTAACGATTAAAAACCGTTATCCGTTGTTGCATATAGACGATTTGTTTGATCAGCTTCGAGGTGCCTGTGTGTTTTCTAAGATCGATTTGAGGTCTAGTTATTACCAATTGAAGATCAGCAGTGAGGATGTCCCTAAGACTGCTTTCAAGACTCGTTATGGTCATTATGAGTTTCTAGTGATACCATTCGGATTAACGAATGCACCAGCAACTTTCATGGATTTGATGAATCGAGTATTCCAGCCATATATAGACAGGTTTGTCATTATTTTTATTGATGACATTTTGGTATACTCTAAGTCTAAAGCAGAGCATGTTCGACATCTTACTTTGGTGTTGAAGAAATTAAGGGAACATCAGTTGTATGCTAAGTTTAGCAAATGTCAATTTTGGTTCTATCTAATGGCATTTTTGGGACATGTCATTTCTGCTCAAGGTATTCAAGTGGATTCTCAAAAAGTGGTAGCTGTGGAGAATTGGGAGCAACCTCGAACCATCACAGAAGTACGGAGTTTTCTTGGCCTAGCACGTTATTATAGACGGTTTGTTAAGGATTTTTCAGTCATTGCTTTGCCATTAACGAGGTTGACTAGAAAAGAAGTTAAGTTTGAGTGGGATGATAATTGCGAGCAAAGTTTTCAGCAGTTGAAGTATTATCTCACTCGTGCACCTGTTTTGGCACTCCCAGATGATAGTGGTAATTTTGAGGTCTACAGTGATGCTTCATTAAATGCCCTGGCTTGTGTGTTGATGCAACATGGTAGGGTGATTGCTTATGCTTCACGACAATTAAAGCCTCATGAGAAGAATTACCCTACTCATGATCTGGAGTTAGCAGCTATCATCTTTGCCTTGAAGATTTGGAGACATTATCTTTATGGTGAGAAATGTAAGATCTTCACAAATCATAATAGTCTTCAGTATCTTTTTACTCAGAGGAATCTTAATCTTCGGCAACGGAGATGGATTGAGTTGCTTAGTGATTATGATTGCACGATTGAGTATCACCCTGGTCGTGCAAATGCAGTGGCAGATGCACTTAGTAGGAAGACTCCAGTTAGACTTAATACCATCTATGATTGTCATGTTCCTCTTCTTGCGAATTTGAGGTCCACTGGAGTAAAGTTAGGAGTGGAAGATCGAGAGGAAGCCTTACTTGCTAATTTTCAAGTCAGGCCAATTTTAATTGATCGTGTGCTCAAAGCCCAGATGGATGATGAAGAGACCCAGGAAATAATTCAAGCGAGGAATCGGGGGAAGAAAAAAGACTTCAGAATCCGAGAAACTGATGGCATACTTATGCAGGAGAGTAGAATGTATGTGCCAAATAATATGGAGTTAAAGAAAGCAATTCTTGATTAAGCACATATTTCAGCTTATGCAATGCATCCAGGAGGTACAAAAATATATCATACCATTCGGCCATTTTATTATTGGCCGGGTATGAAAATAGAAATTGTTGAATATGTAAGTATGTGTGTCATTTTTCAGCAAGTCAAAGCAGAAAGAAAGAAGCCTTTTGGATTGATGCATCCACTTCCTGTTCGACAGTGGAAATGGGAAAATATTATTATGGACTTTGTGTACACACTTCCTCGTACACATAATGGGTATGATGGTATTTGGGTGATAGTTGGTCGGCTTACTAAGTCAGCACATTTTATTCCTATGAGGGAGAAATATCCTTTAAGCCGATTAGCTGAATTATTCGTATCGAAGATTGTGAAGTACCATGGAGTCCCAGTTAGTATTATCTCAGATCGTGATCCTAGATTTACTTCCATATTATGGATAGCATTCCATGAAGCTCTTGGTTCGAGATTATTTTATAGTACAGCATATCATCCTCAAACAGATGAACTGTCAGAGGGAACCATTCAGACGTTGGAAGATATGTAGATATGTTGAGATCTTCAGTGTTGCAGTTTGGTGACGCATGGCATAAGCGGCTGGATTTAATGAAATTTGCCTACAACAACAGCTTCCATTCCAGTATTGGTATGTCACCTTTCGAGGCTCTTTATGGTAAATCTTGTCGCACACCCTTATGTTGGTCAGAATTTGGTGAAAGAGTTTTGGTAGGTCATGAGATAGTGGAAGAGACTACACAGAATATTCAGGTGATTAAGTCTAACCTGAAAATGGCCCATGATCGACAGAAGAGTCTAGTAGACCGACATGCCACTGACCGGATGTATAATGTAGGTGATTGGGTATTTCTGAAGCTATCACCATGAAAAAGGTGTTGTAAGGTTTGGAACGAAAGGAAGCTGAGTCCTAGGTACATGGGACCATATATAATCACCGAGCGAGTCGGTGACATTGCTTACAGGATTGAGTTGCCTCCAGAGTTATCCAAAGTGCACGATGTTTTTCATGTATCTATGCTTCATCATTATGTCTCAGATCCTTCTCATGTGATACCTCATCAACCACTGGAAATTAATTCATATTTGACTTATGATGAGGAGCCAGTGACTATTTTGGATTGGAAAGATAAGGTTCTGAGAAATAAAACAATGAGCTTAGTGAAGGTTTTGTGGAGAAATCACTCGATGGAGGAAGCCACCTAGGAGACGGAAGAGCGTATGAAAGAGATGTATCCGCGCTTGTTTTATGTTTATTAGTGGGTTGCATTTATTGTGTAAATTTTGAGGACGAAATTTTCTTAAGGGGGTAGGTTGTGACAGCCCGTCCCGGACATATATATTATTTATCCTCAAGAGCGTGGAAATTTCTACTATACCCTTTTTATTATTGAGTTGTGTGTGTGTATAAACTAAGGTTTTGGACCAATAGGTTCTATTCCTTATTATTTGGACCTAATTAGAACAAAAGGCCTAAGGTTTTGGTTGATTGACTGCAAACTGGACCACACACATACCCTCACCCTATCCCGTTGACTCTCTCTCCTCCCTCTTGCATTTTTTTCCATGTCCGTACAATTGTACGGACAAACCTTGAACCTTCACTTCCGTCCTCAGATCGAACCAATGGAGACCATATTCAAGTCCCTTGCGAGCCTAGGAACCCATTGATACTATTATTTGGGCCTGAAGACCTCATTTTCCCGATAATCCAAGAACCCAGTTTTGGGTTACTGTTCACGCACTCGTGATTTCGAAGTTTTTAGGAGATTTTAAGCTGCTAGTGAGCTTTAGGACATCTTCGAGAAGCTCGAAGAAGAAAAACGAAGTGTTTTGGACCTCAGGAAGTTGAGTTCGATAAGTTTTAAGTTTGGCCAGATTATCGAAGTTTCTCCGACGAGTTTCCGTTGGTCTTAGGTCCCCAAAGTGGTAAGGTTTTGTTCCTCTCATCCTAAGCTTTAATTTGATATAGATTTCGTGAATTTTGGTTGAAAATCGAAGAAGATATGAAGGTTTGATTATTTTTCCAGAAACCGGCGCCTGCGACGATCTCCGGCGATCCAAGGAAGACGAAGGGGAATATTCCGTCAAGTTTAACGGAATATTCTAACGGCGTCAGGTAACACCGTTAATTTAGGTTAAGGTTTTAACGGAATATTCCTAACGGCAGTTAAGTTTAAGTTAGGGTTTGGCTACGCGTGGGGGCGCGTCTGGCCGTGCCTTGGCCGGCGCGTGGGTGGTCGGAAAATTTTTCTAAAAATTTGGCTGGTATATTCAAATACCCCATTTGAGCAATGTATGAGAAGTTATTTCCTAGTTTTGTGTATGTGCTTTAAATAACGTTTATTCAGTTATTTTGCATATAGGTGAGACCTATCCTGAGGACGAGCGCCATCAATCGAGGCTCGAGGGCTATGACCCTTCGACATATCAGTGAGTGGGCTTTTGGTTTTCCGTATATACCTATATACTTGATTTTTCCCAGAAAATGAATTTGAATGAAATTACGTTTTGAATTGTCATGCATAGTATCTGTCTATTTTAGTATGCATTAGTAGTTGCATATATTTATGATTGGTGCTGCGGACGCACAGGTAAGTGCCAGGTAAGTTCATAAATTAAAGATATAAGATTGCTTCAGTTATGCGAGACATGATGTGATGTATTGAAAGCTCATAAACCTGAGTTAGGGTACAGTCCCGCCCAGAGTTAGGGTACAGTCCTTTACGTGATGTTCACCTCCCACACCATATGCTCACCTTGGATCGAAGTTAGGTGCACAGGCTTGTCGTACAGACCACTTTAGGTGGTTCCGACTCATGTGCAGGATTTGATGTGATTGCAATTGGTTATGAGCTATATACTCAGCCGTGCAGGTTGAGTTAGAGGGATTTGGCTGATGCGATATTTGACATTGATATATTTTGCTTGGATTACTTATAGCATTGCATTGAGATACTTTGGCATGGTATACCTCTATGGATTTTCATCTTGAGTATGATTTCTGATTCAGCTTATTATTATTATTATTTTCTGGGAAATTATACAGGTTTTACGGTGAGGGGTTAGAACTTTTGAGAATTGAAATGATTTTGAAAAGCTTTGTTTTTGCCCACTCACACTTTCTGGTTTGCATCCCTCCAGGTTTTAGGTAAAAGTGCTTTGGTGGCTCGCGGGGATTTCAATGGTGATTCTGACAAAACATCATAAATGTAGCATCACCCTTGGGTGTGGTTTTTTTAGTATTTGTCCTTCTTGACTGCATCTAGGTTATTTATGCTCTGGTTGTGTATTTCACCCTTAATCTCACACTAGCACTTTATCTTAGCTAGTTCTGCTAGTAGTTTGGTTTTTATTTCTTCGAAAATCCATTATATCTTTATTGCTTCCGCATTGTGCACATGGTTACGTCACTCCCATGTGACGGCCAACATGCCTCGATCTAGGTCGGGGTGTGTCAGTTTTGTCACATCCTGGCCGGGGCGCCAACCACGCCTTCACGGTTTTGTTTCTGGGAATTCACACGAGAACTTCCCAGTGGGTCACCCATCCTGGGAATGCTCTCGCCCGAACTCGCTTAACTTCGAAGTTCCGATGGAACCTAAAACCAGTGAGCTCCCAAAAGGCCTCGTGCTAGGTAGAGATGGGAATATACATATAAAGCTTACAGGGTCCTCACTCCTGGGCGATGTGGGATCTTACAATCCACCCCCCTTAGGGGCCCGAAGTCCTCGTCGGCACACTTCCGGCCAAGGATTGGCTCTGATACCAAATTGTCACGTCCCGGCCCAGGCCCCCACCAAATCCCGAGCTCTACTCCACCGTAGCACGATATTGTCCGCTTTGGGCCCCGACCACGCCTTCACGGTTTTGTTTCTGAGAACTCACACGAGAACTTCCCAGTGGATCACCCATCCTGGGAATGCTCTCGCCCAAACTCGCTTAACTTCAGAGTTCTAATGGAACTCGAAGCCAATAAGCTCCCAAAAGGCCTCATGCTAGGTAGAGATGGGAATATACATATAAAGCTTACAGGATCCTCACTCCTAGGTGATGTAGGGTCTTACAATTATAATACTATTAGAAATGGTTACAATAAAAGAATTCAAACATTTTGAATGAATAAATGGATAAAAACTATGTAAAAATAAGAAATAATAAATGGCAAAAGAATGTATCCTTAGTGTTAAAAAAATTGGTACATTTCACATATGTACATTAATAAAGAATAATGGGTACATTATAAATAAATTAGGGTACATATAAAAGATTAAAAAATTATGAGTACAAATGAATTTTTAAAAAATATAGGCCCTAAAAGAAGTTAATACATGGGTACAAAATAAAACTAAAAAGAAAATACTGCAAATTTTAAAAAAATATTGCAAATTAAAAGTGGGTACAAACTAAAAATATAAATATATGATACAAAGTTTAGGCATAAAACATAAATACACCATATGTAATTTTTCTATCATTGATTAAATATACAATGTCACGTGACGGTAAACACATCGGTACAAATACAAATAAAACTTTAAAAAATATGGGCACAAAAAGAAACTAATATATATGGGTACAAATTAAAAATGAAAAGAAAATTGGTACAAATTAAAAAATATTTGCAAATTAAAAATAGGTACAAACTAAAAAAAAAATATATGATAAAAAATTTAGCCATAAATATAAATATACTAATTGTGACATTTTTAACACTAAAGGAATATATCTAAAAATAAAAATATTTTATTATTCAAATATTTAATGATGTTATTAATACCCAATGACCTTGATCAAAAATTAAAAATGAATAGAATTTTAATCAATGAAGTAACAAAAAGAAGGATGTGAACCTAATTACTCCATGTATAAACTTACAAAGTACACAAGTCTAAGAATTGTAAGCCCTTGGCTTAAGCCAAGTTGTGAAGAAAGAAGTAGAAGCCAGTCGCATCCCATTAGTACAAGTTTCAAGAAATGGAAAGGTCGTCCAACACCACCTGAGACGGACGTTGATTAAGGCTGCCTAAGGACATCTCCAACCGAAGAAGGGTCAAAGGGCTATATTTAGCCCTATAGCTCTGCAAGAAATTATATTTTAATGAACAGTGTCATACCATATTTTATATCATCTCCAACCGAGGGGCCAAAGGGCCATAGGCCAAATATAGCCTGACACACCCCGACCCAAATCAGGGCATGCTGGCCGTCACGTTAGGATGACGTAGCCATATGCACAGTGCATAAGCAATAATGATAATAGAGAATACGAATAAATGAAAACCAACTCATAAGAGTACTAGTTAAGACAAGTGCTAGAATATGTGTGAATACACAACCAGAGCATCAGTAGCCCAAGTTTAGTCCAGAAAACAAGTACTAATTAAATGACACCCAAAGATGTTCTACATTTGTGATAGTCTGTCAAAACCTCCAATCAATGCTTGTAAGCCACCAACGAGCGAGCTTATCTAAAACCTGGAGGAGCGCAAAACAGAAAGTGTGAGTGGGCAAAAACAAAGCTTTCCAAAACCATTTCATTTATCAAATGCTCTAACCCTTCGCCGTAAAACATGTATAATTTTCCAAGAAATGGAATATAAATGAATATATATATGTATATCAATTTATGCTTCACGTATCCATGTTCATAAGTATGCCATGACAAATATATAACAGAATGAGTAACTCAAATGAAAATAAGCTCATTGATCAAATCTAGCCGGAGTCACTGAAGGTGACCTGTACGGCACTACATCTGCACACGATTCGGAACCACCTGTAGTGGTCTGTACGACAAGACCAGTGTAATATAGTTATGCTCAATGCTACACGCTCATGATAGCTGTGCGATAAATTGTTAATCACCTACGAGTCGGAACCACCTATAGTGGTCTGTACGACAATATTGTGCACCTAAATTGGATCCAATGTGAGCATATGGTGCGGGAGGTGACATCATATACAGGCATGCCATATCTCTGGCTAAATCACTAACACCGGGGTGAAGGTTTATGAGCTCAATCCTTTTCAATTAATCACAACCGTTATTCACATTCGCAATTCATAAACTCACATGGGACTTACCTGAGCATCCACAGCACCACAATTATAGATATATGCAAACATCATATGCATATTCTAAACGTAAAACATTTGGCATGGCAATTTAAATCATAACTCATTTAAATGCATTTTCTAGGAACGATATCAAGCATATACATATATACTTAAAACCAAAAGCCCACTCACTGGTATATCGAAGGGTCGTAGCCCCCGAGTCGCCCTTGACTGCGCTCATCCTCGGGATAGGTCTCCCCTATATGCGAAACAACTATAAATACGTTAATTAAAGCACATAGACAAAACTAGTTAATAACTTCTCATACATTGCTCAAATGGGATGTTTGAATATACCAACATGATCTACACAACCTCACGAACATCCCCATATTTTTAGAAAAAAATTTCGACCACCCATGCGCCGTCACACACCGGCCAAGGCACAGCCAGACGCGCCGGCACGTGTCAGGCACACTGACGGTAACCCTAACGGCGTTAGGGAATATTTCGTTAAATAATAGCATATACCGTTAAAACTAACATGACGACGTTAGAATATTCTGTCAAAGTTGATGGAGTATTCACTCGTCTTCTTCCTTCGACTCCGGTGACCGTTGCCATCGCCGGAAGACTGGAAATTCGAAAAACCTTGATATTTCAGTCATTTCTTAACCGAATTACCTCAATTTTGTCCCAAAATGAAGCTTGTAACTAGAAGAACAAAACCTTACCCATTTCAAGGCTTGAAATCCACGAAATCTCGACGGAGAAAACTCGATAATCCGGCCAAAACTTACAACTCGTCAAACTCGACTTCCCGACGTCCAAATTACTTGGTTTTTCTTCTTCGAGCTTCGTAAGGACGTTCTAACGCTTCCTACCAGCTTAAAATTTCTTTAAACATCCATAATTACGACCACATGAACATAACCTCAAAACTGGGATATCGGTTTCTCGGGTTTTCGAAGTTTTCAAGTCCTAAAAATGGTACAAATGGACTCAGGATCTTGTAGGGAACAAGAATATTACCTTTTTAACATCGATCCGTGAAGAAACAGGTTGGTTCGAAGATGGTCCGTACAATGGTACGGACGATGGTTAAAATCCGAGAGAGGGAGGAGAGAGGGAGAGGGAGGGTCAACGGGTTGTGTTTTTGTGTGTGTATGGATGTGTGTGGTCCTAATTGGCTACCAAACAACACAAACAAATTCCTTTAGTTCCAAATACTTAGGAATAAAAAGGATTGGTCCAAAATAATTAGAACTTAGCATATTGGTCCACCACCCAAGTCTAAACCACACCACACAACTCAAAACGTCCAAGGCATTGAAGTAATTTCACGTCGTCTAGGGTAAAATAATAAAAATATATGGGACGGGCTGTGACAATCTACCCACCTTAAAAAATTCCGTCCTCGAAATTCATACATAACAATACATCCACTAATAACCATAAAACAATCGGGGATATATCTCTCTCATCCTGTCCTCTGTCTCCCAGGTAGCCTCTTCCACTGAGTGATTTCTCCACAAAACTTTCACCAGGGGCACGGTTTTATTTCTCAGAACTTTATCTTTCCAATCCAAAATAGTCACTGGTTCCTCGTCGTAAGTGAAATCCGAATTAATTTCCAATGGTTGAGGAGGAATCACATGGGAAGGATCTGCAACATAATGATGAAGCATAGAGACATGAAAAACATCGTGCACTTTGGACAACTTTGGAGCCAACTCAAGTCTATAAGCAACTTCACCGACTCGCTCGGTGATCATATATGGTCCAACGTATCTAGGACTCAGCTTGCCTTTCTTTCCAAACTGCACAACACCTTTCCATGGTGATAGCTTCAGAAATACCCAATCACCTACATTATACATCTGGTCAGTGGCATGTCTGTCTACTAGACTCTTCTGTCGATCCTGGGCCGCTTTCAGGATAAACTTAATCACCTGAATATTCTGAGTAGTCTCCTCCACTATCTCAGGACCCACTAAAACTCTTTCACCCACCTTTGACCAACATAAGGGTGTGCGACAAGATTTACCATAAAGAGCCTCGAAAGGTGACATACCAATACTGGAATGAAAGCTGTTGTTGTAGGTAATTCCATTAAATCCAACCGCTTATGCCAAGCGTCATCAAACTGCAACATTGAAGATCTCATCATATCCTCCAATGTCTGAATGGTCATTTCTGATTGTCCATCTGTTTGAGGATGATATGTTGTACTATAAAATAATCTCGAATCGTGAGCTTCTTGAAATGCTATCCAAAACTTGGAAGTAAATCTAGGATCATGATCCGAGATAATACTAATTGGAACTCCATGGTACTTCACGATCTTCAATATGAATAATTCAGCTAATCGGCTTAAAGAATACTTCTCCCTCACAGGAATAAAATGTGATGTCTTAGTAAGCCGATCAACTATCACCCATATGCCATCATAACCATTCTGTGTAATATTTTCCCATTTCCACTGTGGAACGGGAAGTGGCTGCATTAACCCAAACGGCTTCTTCCTTTCAGCTTTAACATGTTGGCAAATGACATACCTACTCACATATTCAACAATTTCTCTTTTCATACCCGGCCAATAATAAAATGGTCGAATGGTATGATACATCTTTGTACCTCCTGGATGCATTGCATAAGCTGAAATATGTGCTTCATCAAGAATTGCCTTCTTTAATTCCATATTATTTGGCACATATATTCTACTCTCCTGCATAAGCATACCATCAGTTTCTCAAATTCTGAAGTCTTTCTTCTTCCCCTGATTCCTTGCTTGAATTATTTCCTGGGTCTCTTCATCATTCATCTGGGCTTCGAGCACACGATCAATTAAAATTGGCCTAACTTGAAAATTTGCAAGTAAGGCTTCCTCTCGATCTTCCACTTCTAACTCCACCCCAGTGGACCTTAAATCCGCAAGAAGAGGAACATAACAATGATAGATGGCATTAAGTCTAACTGGAGTCTTCCTACTTAGTGCATCTGCCACTGCATTTGCACGACCAGGGTGATACTCAATCGTCCAATCATAATCACTAAGCAACTCCATCCACCTTCGCTACCGAAGATTAAGATCCCTCTCAGTAAAAAGATACTGAAAAATCTTATGATCCGTGAAGATCTTACATTTCTCACCATAAAGATAATGTCTCCAAATTTTCAAAGCAAAAATGATAGCCGCTAACTCCAGATCATGAGTAGGGTAATTCTTCTCATGAGGTTTCAACTGTCTCGAAGGATAAAACATGTGCATGATTGAGATAATACTCCTACCATGTTGCATCAATACACAACCCAGACCATTCAAAGATGCATCACTGTAGACCTCAAAATTACCAATATCATCTGGGAGTGCTAAAACATGTGCATGATTGAGATAATACTTCAACTACTGAAAACTTTGCTCACAATTATCATCCCACTCAAACTTAACATCCTTCCTAGTCAATCTCGTCAACGGCAAAGCAATGACTGAAAAATCCTTAACAAACCGTCTATAATAGCCTGCTAGGCCAAGAAAACTCCGTACCTCAGTGATGGTTCGAGGTTGCTCCCAATTATCCACAGCTGCCACTTTTTGAGAATCCACTTGAATACCTTTAGTATAAATGACATGTCCCAAAAATGCCACTTGATTCAACCAAAATTGACATTTGCTAAACTTAGCATACAACTGATGTTCCCTTAATTTCTTCAACACCAAAGTAAGATGTCGAACATGCTCTTCTTGAAGGGAAAATTATGAGTTTTCAAGATTTGGGATTTCTAGATGACTAGCATGCATATACAATTCTAGATTTATATACATACGCAACGGAAGCATTTATAACAAGTTATCAAAGTTATAGTCATGCAAATCCCCTTCAAGGTTCATAGGTTTAAATATAATGCATCAAAACAATTTTTACTTAAGAACAAAGTCAAGGAATAGATCTATACCTCTTGTTCTTGATTTTAGACCAAGGATGGACCACCTCCAAGCTCTTTGTTCCTTGAATTCCTTGAGCCTAGCTTCCCTCCTTGCCTCCTCCACTTTGATAGAATGAGTGCTCCAAGGTTCTCCTTAAGTCTCCAAAGTAGAAGACCTCTAAAGATCCTCACCCACTAGTATAATGAGAAGGATGAAGGAATGACCAAAATGATGAAAAGTTGTTAGCCCATTCACCCTCTAGGTGGCCGGCCCTATTGTTGAGAGAGAGAGAGATGGTTGTTTTGATTTTGTGTTTCTAAACTCACAAAAACTCTTATGGAATCAATCTCTATAAAGTTCCTTATATATCATCAAAAACCTAGTCAACAAATTGACCAAACATCTCACCCAAACCCTTAGTATGGCCGGCCTACTTGTGTTCATATGGGCTTTGGGCTTTCATTTATTTCAAGTCATCCAATGCTTGAATAAAAGCCCAATGGGTTTAGGCCCGATGGGCCCAATTAAACCCGAACGTTTCTTTAAGCCCAAAACGATCTTTTATCGCTTTTATGATTTCTTTAGACTTTCTAAATTAATCAAAACACTTAATTAATCCAATTAATTATTTCCATCATCCATTAATTACTCACTACAATAGTGTTTTGGTGAACAATCTTTTAGGTTCTAATTAGCAAGGCAGTGAGGTGATTGGCATTAATTCAATTTAATTTCAATCACTTAGTGAATCAAAACTTCATTTTAATTCACCATTATTCTTTGATGACTTCATTTAATCATTTAGAAGAACTCACAAGCTATGAGTGACATCTAACCATATGTCATAGCTACCCAAGCTAATGTAGAAGTTTTATAAGAAGAACCTATTCCATTGGAATTACAATGTAATTCAATCCTTCTCTAATACAATACTCTTAATCATATTAATAGGGTATGGATATATTATGTCAAACCCCTAATGTGATTATTACTTCTTATATGATTCTGTTGAGTCGTATAGGAACGCATTCCTTTTAATACGCTCGATACTTCGGCCGAAGATTCCCGAATCATATCTTAGAGTATTCTTCCTCTCTTATCGAGGATTAGAGATTCCTTGTTGCGCATACACTTGCCTTCATGACTAAGTGGCTTAACCCCGACTATGCCGTTGACATTCTGAAAGAGTGACGTTTGACATAATCAAAGATCAAGTACTTAACCACAAGACAACGACGATGCCTCAGGTCAAAGGACTACTTACATTATTCCAACCATTAGAGTTGCTTGACATGTGAGTAGACCTCCATGCAAGTACTCTTGTTCGATTGTGTTCAGTGAACTCATTCCTTTAATGAGCACCTACATACTTGTCTTAGTGTCAATACACAAATGGGATGAGACTTTCCATTCTTCCATATGAAGTGGACACAGTATGTACCGGTCTAAGCATTGTCAGTATCCCTCCGACAATCCAATGACCAGGAACCTTTTGGACATTTGGTTATCTGAAGAAGGTCTCTGTAGTCTAACATCATTAGATTACTTCTTCAATCCATCCATTGTCCATGGATACACTATTTAAGACATATATCGTTTATTGAGATAGTCATAATTCGTGTCTTTGCCATTTGACGTATAAGAATCATCTATACATCCATTCATTTGTCCTGAAAGGTTTCTTCCAAAGATTGGCTTTCAGGGCATATTTCCAACACTGCTTTAGTCTTAGAGTATATCAAAATGTCATCAATAAAAACAATGACAAACATGTTTATAAATGGCTGGAATACTCGATTCATCAATTCCATGAAAGCTGCTGGTGCATTCGTTAATCCGAATGGCAATACTAGAAACTCATAATGACCATATCAAGTCCTGAAAGCAATCTTAGGGACATCCTCACTACTGATCTTCAATTGGTAATAACCAGACCTCAAATCAATCTTAGAAAACACGCAGGCACCTTGAAGCTGATCAAACAAATCATCTATACGCGGCAATGGATAACGATTTTTAATCGTTACCCGATTCAATTGCCTATAATCAATACATAGCCTCAAAGTCTCGTCTTTCTTCCTTACAAACAAAACTGGAGCTCCCCAGGGTGAAGTACTAGGCTGAATAAAACCTTTATCGATTAATTCCTGCAACTGGACTTTCAATTCCCTCAATTCAGCATGAGCCATTCTATATGGAGTTAAGGATATAGGATCCGTACCTGGGAGTAAATCAATAGTGAACTCCACATCTCGGTTTGGCGGTAATCCGGGAAGATCATCAGGGAACACATCTGGAAAATGTCTAACTACTCGTACATCCTCCACACTACTAGGAGCATTATCACTCAACACCACATGAGCCAAATATCCCTGACAACCCTTCGACAACAATCTTTTTTCTCTTACAGTAGAAATAACGCCATGCCTCACCTCATTACGATCTCCCACAAAAGTAACTTCAGATAATCCAGGACGATGGAAAGTAACCGTTTTCCCGTAGCAATCTATCTTGGCACGATTGTAATGTAACCAATCAGTGCCCAAAATCACATCAAAATTAACAATGTCTAACGGAATAAGGTTAGCTGGCATAACAACATCTTCCACCATCATTGGACATCCTGGATACACCTGATCAACATAACATATTTCCCATCTAGGCATAGAAAACTCTAAATCATATCCTAGAGGTATAGGATGAGGTTGCGTCACTTGAGCAAATGTAAGAGAAACAACAGAATGCGTAACACCACAATCAATTAATACTCTAGCAAAATGACCAAGAATATTTAACGTACCCATGATTAAATCAGGATTATTCTGAGCATCCTGCAGTGTCATGTTGTGGATAGGTCCCTGATTTTGCTGTTGTCCACCACTATCTCTGTTAGCATGAATACCTCGTCTTTGTCTTGGCTAACCCGATTGTCTCCAAGATCTTGCACTGCTAGCAGCAATCTCTACCTGCTGGGGCTGTCCCCCCTGTTACCACTAGAATCCATCTGCTGAATGTGGCTGATATGGCATAGAACCTCCAAGATACTGTGGGTAACCACCCTGATAATGAGGGTCCTGCGAATACTGATACTGCCCTGTAGCATAAGGAGTGACATCGCCCTGATAATGATAAGCACCACCACGCATAGTCTGGGCATAACCACTAGGTCATGAAACTTGATGGGTCGGCGCAGATGGTGGTAAGGAAAGCTGTTGGGGCCTCTGCTGATTCTGAGGGCAATGTGCAGCCCTATGCCCCATCTGTCCATAAGTATAGCATCCACTGCTGCCTCTCCTACACTCCCCAAAATGTCTATTATTACATTTGCGGCATAAAGGAGCATTTCCTTTTCCGACATCTCCCTGCCTCTGAAATCTGGGACCTCCTGAAAATCTACCACCTCTCCTCTGACCAGTGGCACTAAAACCTCCGCTAGAAGAGCTGGAACTAGTTCGACTCCTCTTAAAGCTCTTGGTCTTGCGAGGTCCTTGAGAAGACTGACCTTTACCTTTATCATCTTGCCTCTTCTTTTCTTCTTCATCTTCACTTTCACTAGGCATGTTCTCTGAGTCCTCAATCCTTAGCAAAATCTCATAAAACTCCTGGTAAGTGGCACAAGGAGTCGAGGTCGTTATAGAATGCCATTTCTTCTTAGTACCCAACTTGAAACGACGGAGCATCTCAACCAGATTAGCAACAACCTCCAGATGATAGCGAGACAAGTCAGTGAATCTCCTATAATATTCATTCGCCGTCATCTTTCCTTGTTTCAGATGCGTAAATTCTTGTTTTTTTGCCATCAATATACTCAGGGGGAATAAACCTTTTATGAAACAACTGTTTAAACACTTCCTAGTCCGCAATTTCCTCTGGGGCCAGCTGATAGGACTCTTGTCTCCACCAAGATGCAGGCTCCGGACCCAAAAACCAGGTAGTCGTCTCGACCCACCTATTAGGAGGAAGTTTCCCCTAACTCTGCATTACACGAAAAGTCTTCTCAATATGATTGAACCATTTCTCCTCTCCTTCATGTCCTTCATTCCCCATAAAATGATTCAGCTTCAGATTATACACAGTCTCATTTGAGGCTGACAGAGTGAAGACTGAATGGCATTAGCTATAGCTTCCCCTAACTGAGCAATATCAGGGAAACTAGGTTCAACTGAGTGACGTGGCTCTCTACGAGGCGGCATAGTTCTGACAGAAGACATCATAATGATTAGAATATTCACGAGCTGTACATGACTGCTAAACCTAGACTCTGATACCAAACTAACACACACCGACCCGAATGAGGGCATGCTGGCTGTCATGTGAGGGTGACGTAACCATATGCACAGTGCAGAAGCAATAATGATAATAGAGAATACGAATAAATGGAAACCAACTCATAAGAGTACATGTTAAAACAAGTGCTAGAATATGTGTGAATACACAATCAGAGCATAAGTAGCCCAAGTTTAGTCCATAAAACAAGTACTAATTAAACGACATCCAAAGATGCCCTACATTTGTGATAGTCAGTCAAAACCTCCAATTAATGTTCGTGAACCACCAACGAGTGAGCTTATCTAAAACCTGGAGGGGCGCAAAACAGAAAGTGTGAGTGGGCAAAAACAAAGCTTTTCAAAACCGTTTCATTTATCAAATGCTCTAACCCTTCGCCGTAAAACATGTATAATTTTCCCTCAAATGGAATATAAATGAATATATATGTATATCAATTTATGCTTCACGTATCCATGTTCATAAGTATGCCTTGACAAATATATAACAGAATGAGTAACTCAGGTGAAAATAAGCTCATTGATCAAATCCAGCTGGAGTCACAGAAGGTGACCTGTATCGCACTACATCTACACACAAGTCAGAACCACCTGTAGTGGTCTGTATGACAAGACCGGGTGTAATATAGTTAAGCTCAATGCTACACGCTCATGATAGTTGTGCGATAAATCTCTAAGCACCTATGAGTCGGAACCACCTATAGTGGTCTGTACGACAAGACTATGTACCTAAATTGGATCCAATGTGAGCATATGGTGCGGGAGGTGACATCATATACAAGCCTGCCATATCTCTGGCTAAATCACTAACACCGGGGTGTAGGTTTATGAGCTCAATGTTTTTCAATTACTCACAACCGTTATTCACATTCGCAATTCATAAACTCACCTGGGACTTACCTGAGCGTCCACAGCACCACAATTATAGATATATGCAAACATCATATGTATATTCTAAATGTAAAACATTTGGAATGGCAATTTAAATCATAACTCATTTAAATGCATTTTCTGGGAAAGATATCAAGCATATACATATATACTTAAAACCAAAAGTCCACTCACTGGTATGTCAAAGGGTCGTAGCCTCCGATCTGCCCTTGACTGCGCTCGTCCTCGGGATAGGTCTCCCTTATATGCGAAATAACTATAAATACGTTAATTAAAGCACATAGACAAAACTAGTTAATAACTTCTCATACATTGCTCAAATGGGATGTTTGAATATACCAACGTGATCTACATAACCTCACGAACATCCCCATATTTTTAGAAAAAATTTTTGACCACCCACGCGCCGGCCAAGGCATGGCCAGACGTGCCACCCACGCGCGGGCACGTGCCAGGCACACTGACGGTAATCCTAACGGCGTTAGGGAATATTCCGTTAAATAATAGCATATACCGTTAAAACTAACCTGACGCCGTTAGAATATTCCGTCAAAGTTGACGGAATATTCACTCGTCTTCTTCCTTCGACTCCGGTGACCGTTGCCATCATCGGAAAATTGGAAATTCGAAAAACCTTGATATTTCAGTCATTTCTTAACCGAATTACCTCAATTTTGTCCCAAAATGAAGCTTGTAACTAGAAGAACAAAACTTTACCAATTTCAAGGCTTGAAATCCACGGAATCTCGATGGAGAAAACTCGATAATCTGGCCAAAACTTACAACTCGTCAAACTCGACTTCCCGACGTCCAAATTACTTGGTTTTTCTTCTCTGAGCTTCTTAAGGACGTTCTAAAGCTTCCTACAAGCTTAAAATTTCCTGAAACATCCATAATTACGACCATATGAATAGTACCTCAAAACTGGGATATCAGTTTCTCGGGTTTTCGAAGTTTTCAAGTCCTAAAAATGGTACGAATGGACTCAGGAGCTTGTAGGGAACAAGAATATTACCTTATTAACGTCGATCCGTAAAGAAATAGGTTGGTTCGAAGATGGTCCGTACAATGGTACGAACGATGGCAGAAATCCGAGAGAGGGAGGAGAGAGGGAGATGGAGGGTCAACGGGTTGTGTTTTTGTGTGTGTATGGATGTATGTGGTCCTAATTGGCTACCAAACAATACAAACAAATTCCTTTAGTTCCAAATACTTAGGAATAAAAAGGATTGGTCCAAAATAATTAGAACTTAGCATATTGGTCCACCACCCAAGTCTAAACCACACCACACAACTCAAAACGTCCAAGGCATTTAAGTAATTTCACGCCGTCGAGGGTAAAATAATAAACATATCCGGGACGGGCTGTGACATAGCCCTTTAACAAAAAACCATCTCCAACCGAGGGGGCCATAAGCCAAACATAATTTATTATTTTTATTGAATTAATATAGTTAATTAAATTAACTACCATATTAAAATAAGATTTTCGAACATATTGGAAGATTATTGAAAGAGGTGGCCATTTGAAAATTATTGAAAAAATTAAAGGAAATATTATTGGAAGAGAATAGAATGTGAAGAATTCAAATAAAATGAGGTGAGATAGTATGGAATGGTGAAAAGTATATGAGAAATGGTGTATGAAAAAAATTAGAAATTTAAAAAAAAAAAAATTGTCCAAAAAAGAAAAAAGTTGGTTGGGCTCATCGAGTTGGCTGGTTGGCTAGAAATGCCTAGCCCGTTAGCCTGATTTGGTGGTTTTGGCAGGTGGGGCCCACAAGCCCTTTGGCCTAGCCCTCAGTTAGAGACGATTTTCGTGTCATTTCGAGCTATTGCTAGCCCTATGACTAGTAGCAATTCTCCACTAATTTAAAATTTTAAACAATAATAAATAAGGCGGTAGGCACCTGAGTTAGTGGGGATGTCATTTTCTAGTGCACATCAAAAGTGCATTGTAAACACGAAAATTCTATAATGAATGAAACGAGAACCACATGTACAAAGTAGATTTGTATTAATTTGAATTTGTAGGTTACAATCTTTGTTTACAATGTTCCTCCGATTCAGTATTCAAATTTGATGTAGATGCGTAGGTTGTTGATCCAAGGGTCGCAATGACTTGATCTCGAATGAACGATTGAACAGTTGCTTCAAGTTTTGAGCTTGAAACAATGCTTCGTTGGTCTTCACCTCAAAGTTGTAGCAAAGATGGTGTAGATATGAGATTTCGTTGATTCAAGGGCCTTGACGACTTGATCTTGAATCGAACGTTATTACAAGTTTTGAGCTTGCAACAAAGTCTTGAAAGAATCGGCACAAGTGCTTGTTGATTCTTCAAGAGAGTGCTTCGGCTTTTGGTCGAAAGAAAGCTTCGGCTTTGGTTATGAGTTCTTCGAAAAGAGCTTTGGCAGCGTATTAGTCTTCAAAGATTTGCCAGAGGTTCTCCTCAATGTGTAATTTTTGACCCTATGCTTATGGGAGGACCTTGTATTTATAGACTTCTCAAAGCTTGCCTTTGGATGGATTTAGCTTTGATTTGTGTCTTGATTCATCCATGATTTAATTTAGGCATATTTTGTGTCTTAATTTCAGCCACCTTTACTCCCCTTGGCTGAAATTTAGAGGCTTTATTGCCTATTTTGTGAACAATCTTCAATTCTTGCTTGTTTTGTGAAGATGCCTTAGCTTTCTTTCTGGTTTTAGGATCACTTTAGAACCTTTTGCCAAATTTTGGGAATGTTTTATACTTCCCTTGCTTGATTTATGCCACATGTCATTGATGACTTGTCCATTTGTGATGAGTCATATGCCATGTGGAGCTTTGTGATGTATCATTTGTATGCAACGAAATTTACATGTCTACATGCACATTCAAGTCACATATTTAAATAAGAGTCGTTATACCATTTTAACGTAACAGGATCTAACAGTTTGTTCAGATGTGCAACTTAAATGTACTATTTTGATGTGCACTAGACAAAATTCATAATGTTTGAACCAAAAGAGAGAGAGAGAGAGAGAGAGAGAGAGATAGAGAGAGAGAGAGAAAGAGAGAGAGAAAGAGAGAGTTGACAGTGGGGACATATACCCACTTTATGAGCCCAAGCTTTATGTAGCCCAGCAAAAACCCTTGATGGAGAATATACTGGGCCTACCTAAACAACTAGTCCTATAAAAAAAATGTGACAAATAACAACACTGGGTTGAAGAAGTGGAAGCCCCTGTTCAGAAGTTTTTACACATCCAGACTTCTTGCATTCTTGTATAACAGTGTCTACTCATTGAGAACCGGGAGTTTGAATTTCGTGTTGGAAATGTGCCCTAAAACCAATCATGTGATGATACTTTGCAGACATTTCACATGTTAAACTAATATAGTTTAATATCAAGGGCAAAGATTATTGCTTTAAGCCGTCTCATATAAATGTTATATGCTTAAACGATAAAGTCCAAGGAATATGTGATTGGGAGAATGCAATCTAAATAAGTTAGATTCATGAGACCATTCTTTCGTATACACATCCTAAACGTTCCTAATCATAGGATTGCCAATTGGGCATTGACAGTCCGTTAAGATCAGTACGTGCTATGTCTTCTCTCAGGGAGAGTGACTAGTCTCGAGTCATTGGTGTGTGTGACATCAAGACAAGTACGTAGGTGCTCAATAGAGAATGAGTTCACTGAACACAATCAACGAAGAGTTCTCATATTCATGTCACATGAGAACTCATGGTTGGGATAATGCAAAGTAGTCATTTGACCTGAGGCATCATAGTTGTCTTGTGGTTAAGTCCTTGATCTTTGATTATGTCAAAGTCACTCCATTCGGGGTGTCCACGGCATCGTTGGGGTTAAGCCACTTAGCTATGGAGGCAATTAAATGCGCAACAAGGGATCTCTAACCTTCAAACCTGTTGAGGGAGAATACTCTATGATATGATTAAAAATCTCTGATCAGAGTATGAATGAGATTTAGGAAGGCGTTCCAAATCACATTCAAGGTAATCATATAAGTAAACGAATCACATTGGATAGTAGACATGAATAAACTATCAAACCAAACAATGTGGTCAAGAGTATTGTATTAGAGAAAGACCGTATTGCATTTGTAATCCTAAACTCAATAGGTTCTCCACCTCTTCTGATTAGCTTGGGTAACCATGACATACTGCTAGGTGTCACTCATGGTTTGTGGAAGCCCTAAACGTGTATAATCACTAAAGGGAGAATTGAAAGTAAGTTTCAATTCACAATCGATTTGAAAGAGTTCTAATCGCCCACTGCCTCGCTAAAAGGAACCTAATGGATCGTACACCGTGTAAGGTGGAGATTGAAGAAACAATGGAGATGAGTAAGAATAATTAAATGGTTTAATTATTTATGGCAAGGATTAATTAATATGTTAATTAATCAAACGAATAAGCTCGTTAAAAGACCACGGGTTAGTTTTGGGCCTCAAGGCCCAATGGGCTTCGAACGTCAAGCCCATTGACTTAAGTTGTATGACAACTTAATTCACAAAGGCCCAAAAGCCCAATAAAACCCTAATGGCCGGCCATGTTAGAAGAAAGGCCTTTTGGTTCTTTAGGTCACTTATTTGAAGGGACTATATAAAAGACTTTATAGCCTAAATTCATTAAGGGTTTCTTTTGGAGAAAATTGGTGAGAACATGTCTCTCCATTTCTCTCTAAAGAGGCCGGCCCCCTTGGAGGGATTATCTAGCAATCCTACTACTCCAAGGTCACTCATTTCTTCTCCAATCTAACCTTGGTGAAGAGACTTAGAGGTTCTCAATTTTGGGAACTTGGAGAACCATTTCATCCATCCAAATCCATAGATCTTAGATGCAAGGAATGAAGGCCTTCTCTTTGGGTGATAGCCTTTGCTTATGCAAAGAGGAATCTACAAAGGTATAAATTTCTCAACTCACTTTGATTTGAGTTGAGTCATGGTTCACCAATCTACTAGGCTTTGAATTTCATGGTTAATGTTTTGTTTTTGAGTGCATGCAAGCATGATTCCGCCTTTAATTGTTAATTGCATGCTATATGATGTTGCTCAAATGAACATGTTTTTCACAAAATATTCCTTCAAGTGGTATCAGAGCCTAGGTCTAGTAGTTGGTGAATCCTTTTGGGTTTTGTAGTTCATACTTTTGATTTAAAAGTTGTAATATGTTACAAGCTTTATTCTTGTTTCTTTGAATGTAAATTTTGTTAGAAAATTTGCCATCTCAAATGTTGTAGATGTAGTTCATATGAGCATGAATATTGGAGCTAAAATTTGGTGCCATGTTTTTGGGGATTTTCGGCCAAATCTAAAGGGTGGAATTTTGGGTTCTTGTTTGACTTGTTAAAAGTGTTTTAAGGTGACTTTTGGAACCCCTTTGTACCCTAGTTTGGTTTTATGCAATTTCCCTTAAGTTTGAATGGTTTTGGGATGTTTTTGGGTGAAAAATGTTCATGAAGCTTTTATGGGTTTTTCATGAATGTTCTTCATTGTTCTTGAAGTTTTAGCCAAGAACAAAAAGTTTGGTATTTTGATTCAAAGTTTTGGTTTATTTCATAAAGTCTTTGTTTTGTGTTGGTTGGTGTGAAATTTATATCATCAAAACATTTATTGAAATTTTGAAAGGTGATAGAAATGGTGATGGGTGTGTAAGAAGTACTTCTCTTACACACACACCACTTGCATGGCTTTGTTCACACCAAACTATTTCCACTTGCATGGCTTTATGACTTAGTTGAAAAAATTTCAAAATTTTTGTGGACTCACCTCTCCAAAACCGGCCACCCTACAAGTGGGGTGTTTTTGGGGCTTTTATGCAATTACATAAAGTTTTGGTACTTTTGTGTAATTTGTGGTTTGACCCAAAAGTTTACGTATTTACGTAAAGGCCCAAAATCATTAAAGGTCAAATTGTTTTGTTCCTTTAATGAAATTTTTGAATTTATTGAAATTTTTGAGTTCTAGTTGTGATTACATGAAGTAGTGGACTTTTGTGTTTTTACAAAATGAGCTCAAAAGTTTAAGTTTTGCAACATAGCCCAAAGGTTGAGGTTATTGCATTATTGGCCCAAATTAGGTTGAGAACAAAATGGTTTTGTCTCTTTAAATGAGAATTGGATTTTCATTTCATTTAGCTCCATTTAAATCAATTTTATGGATACAAAAACCAAATGAAAATGTTGCATTCAATTTAATTAGTTAAAGTGTTAATTAATTAAAGGGTGATTATGAACCTAAGCCTACGATAATTGAGCTATGTGATAGGCCGTTTCAAATTTGTTTGAACCATGAGAATGTGTAGATTAAATTTTGGTTGTAATTTGATTTGATCAAATGTTGTAAAAGAGCTTAAGCTCTTCTTTACTTTAAAGTAATTTGAATTATTCAAATGTTGTAATGAGCATAAGCTCACCTTTACTTTGAAGTACTTCTTTCTTGCTTTATATGATATGCATGAAAATGAAGTAGTTGGGTCCAACGCCCCTAAGACAACACGCCTTAATGTGATTAAACACGTAACTAAAATCAATCACCATTCCTAGACCGAGATTCAACACTAGGCTCGTGTTGAATCTAAACAAAGGTTCATAGTCATCCTAAGGCCCTAAGGCAACTACATAGTCCATCAAATGAATGCAAAGTTTATGTTAGTAGTATCATATACTCTTGCTTTAAAAACCGTTTTAGAAGCATAGTGGGAGTATTATATACAACTAAAACAATCACATGGACCAATAGTTGTAATAAGACCAAAATTGTTTTAATAAAGATTAAAATGAATATTTATATGTGATGAGACCTAAAACCCTCAACCAAACCATTATTAAGTTGATAAGCGTGAGAGTGCTTTGAACACTCTTTCATGGCCTTCCACCATGGTAGACTCCAATCGTTTATGACTTGTACACCGCCTTCACCCTATCATGGGGGAGTGCAAAGTGCATGCTTATACTCAGAGGAGTCTATATGCATACTTGATGAGGTGAGTGTAGGCAACGAGGATGGCCGACATCGTATCATCGTGAGGCTATTCTTGAACCCCTTCACGAACTAAGCATGGTGGGAATGACTTAACTAAGTGCAATTGAGCCAACATCATTGTTGGAAGTATGCCCACAAAGCCACTCATTTGATGTAATAGCTTTTGGAATACTTAATGTATTAAACTTTTTATATGTTTAATGAAGGGCAAAGCTTATTGTTAATCACTATTTCTTGTATCATGTGTTTAAGCAATAAGGGAATCCAAGGAATGTATTTGATCTAAGAGATAAGTGATCTAAATGAGTTAGATTAACGAGACCTTTCTCTTATGTTCATTCCTAAAACGTTCCTAGCCATAGGATTGCCAATTGGGCATTGACGATCCGCTAAGGTTAGTATGTGTTATGTTGACTCAAGCGTGAGTATGACTAGTCTCAAGTCATTTGGTGTTGGACACTAAGACAAACACATAGGTGCTTGAAAGAGTAATCAAGTACACTGAACAACGATCAAAAGAGAGTTCGAACATACATGTCATGTAAGAACTCTAAAGTTGCAATATGCAAAGTAGTCCTTTGACCTGAGGCATCATAGATGTCTAATGGTTAGGTCCTTGATCTTTGATCGTGTCAATGGCATTCCATCGGAGTGTCCACGGCATTGTTGGGGTCAAGCTATCTAGTCGTGTAGGCATATGAATGCACAACAAGGGATCTCTAACCTTCCATCGTGGAAGGAGAATACTCTAAGATATGATTCTAAAGTCTTTGGCCAAAGCATATGAATATGACTTAGGAAGTTTGTTCCAAATCATATTCAAGGGAATCATATAGATGAGTATCACATTGGATAGTAGACATGAAACAAACTATCACTCAAACAATGTGATTAAGAGTATTGTATTAGAGAATGACCGTATTGCATTGTAGTTGTAACTGGATAGGTTCTCCAACCACTTCTATTTAGCTTGGGTAACCATGACATACTGCTAGGTGTCACTCATGGTTTCTGGAAGCCCTAAATGATTAGCAAACACTAATCATTAAGGGAGAATTGAAATGTGGTTTCAATTCGCAATCGATCGTTAAGAGTAACAATCGCCCACTACCTCGCTAATTGGAACCTAATGGATCGTACACCGAGTAAGGATGTATGTGAGGAAATTAAATGAAATGGATACGCAATTAAATGGTTTAATTGAAGAATGGTCAAGATTAATTAATTAGTTAATTAATTTTACGAAAGGTTCGTATTGGGCTTTTAAGTTGGTTTTGGGCTTCGGGGCTCAAAAGCGTTTTGGTCCACAAGGCCCATTATGTTTAAGTTGTATGACAACTAAAACAAAATGGGCAATTAGCCCAATAACAAAGGTAAGGCCGGCCATAAGGGTGAGGGTAGCAAACTTGGATTAATTACAAGTTTGCCACTCACTTGAAATGAAGTATAAAATCAACTTTATAGCTTTATTTCTCATTAGGGTTTTTCTTGTTGAAATTGGGTGAAACATTTTCTCTCCTTTTTCTCCAAGAGGCCGACCACTAAGGGGAGGGACATCTAGCAATCTCTTCTTCCCTAAGTCATCCATATCATCTTCACAAGATACATCCTTGGTGAAGAGACTTAGAGACATCAAACTTTTGGTGTTTTGGAGAACAAATCCTCATTTCCTCAAATCTTCAAAGGAGCACTAAAGGGAGGATAACACAAGGAGGATCCAAGGAGCTTGGAGGTGACTTGAAGGCCCTCCACTTGGGTGAATCCCTTGTGTAAACAAGGATGAGCTTCAAGGGTAAAGAAACTCTAAATCTTTACTTCTCTTTAATGTTGTTAAAGAGTTTAATGGTTCACCATATACTAGGCTTTGAAAGTCATGGGTTTTATGAATTGTTTTTGAATGCATGCCTACTTTAAAGTGTTAATAGCTTGCATGTGTATTCAAATGTTCTTACTTGTTCTTAGCTAGGACAAAATTTTTCCTTCAAGTGGTATCAGAGCCTAGGCCTAGTTTATGGTGAATCCTTTTGGGTTTTGTGACTTTCATATTTTGTGATTTAAATGTTGTAAATGTTACAAGCTTTGTTCTTGCTTTTGAATATATAAATTTTGCTAGAAAATTTAGCATCTCAAATGTTGTAGATGTATTTCATTTAAGCATGAATATTGGAACTAAAATTTGGTGCCATGTGTTTTGGGAAATTCGGCCAAATCCAAAGGGTGATTTTTTGGGTTCATGTTTGTCTTGTTAAAATGGTTTTAAGGTGACTTTTGGAACCCCTAAGTACCCTAGGATATTAGCCCTCTTTTGAGTGGTGAAAATTTGAGTTTTGGTGATTGAAAACATTCATGGAGCTATTATGAGTTTTCATGGTGTTCTTCAATGTTCTTGAAGTTCTTGCAAAGAACATAAAGTTTTGAAGTTTTGATTTAAAAGTTTTATGTATTTCATAAAGTTTTGGTTTATTAATTTTGTATTATAACTTAAGGGTGAAGAAAGGAAAATGTCATTATTGTTTACAAAACATTTTCTTACATTTTCTTACAAGTCTTTAAAGTTTGCAAAGACTTTCTTCACCAACCAATCCACTTGCTAAAGTGCTTTAATCAACTTGCAAAAACTTTTTCAAAAATTTCAAAATTTTCACTTGTTCACTCCCTTTGGCCGGCCACCCTAACAAGTAGGGTATTTTTGGGTCTTTTATGCAATTACATAAAGTTTTGATACTTTTGTGTATTTGCATTTTGGCCCAAAAGTTTACGTTTTTACGTTAAGGCCCAAAAACTCTAAAGGACAAATTGTTTTGATCCTTTAATGATGTTATTACATTAATAAAATTTTGGGATCTAGTTGTAATTACATGAAGTTGTGGACTATTGTGTTTTTACAAAGTGACCCCAAAAGTTTTTGTGTTTGCATTATGGTCCAATTGTTGTGGTCATAGTTTCCTTTTGGCCCAAATAAAATGAGAACAAAATTGTTTTGTCTCTTTAATGAGAATTGGATTTTCATTTCATTTAGTTCCATTTAAATCAATTCTATGGATCCAAAAACCAATTGTTTAAAGTTGTTTTCTTAGTTAATGTGATTGATTAAGAAAAGGGTGATTATGAAACAAAGGCCTCGATAATTAAGCTATGTGATTGGCCGCTTTACATTATGAATGTTTGGGTTTAGTAGTGTAGATTTGAATGTAATTTGATTAATTCAATTTGTTGTAAATGGACATAAGTCCATCATTTGTGTTGTAAAAGGGCATAAGCCCTTATTATTATTTCATGTATTCCTTTTGTTTATATGTATGCAAAATGGAATAGTTGGGTCCATCGCCCAATAGGAAATAACGGTTTAATTGGATTAAACGCGTAACTAAAATCAACAACTATCTACCTTAAACCCAAGGTCCAACACAAGGCTCGTGTTGGATCAAATCAAAAGGTTCATAATCATCCTAAAACCTAATATGACTATATAGTCCATATGAGGATGCAATGCATTCGTTAGTAGTTCTATATAGTCTCACTTATTTCTTCGAAATAGTGGGAGTATTATAAACTACTAAATTCATATTAACTTGGACCAATGGTTGTGATAGGCCCAAGTTCTTTTAATGTGATTAAAATGTTTTGAACATCTCTTCGTAGGCCTTCCACCGTGGTGGGCTTCAATCGTTTGTGACTCATACACCGTATTCGTCCAGTTCTGGGGTATGCAAAGTATGTGCTTACATTCAGGAGAAGCCCATAAACATATGATGAAGTGAAAAGTAGGCAACGAGTATGGCCAATATGATATTCTTCTGAGGCCATTCTTGAACCCCTACTTGAACTAGCATGGTGGGAATGACTTAACTAAGTGCAATGGTGCCAATATGATATTCTTCTGAGGCATCATTCTCTAGAGGCCAAACGAGATGGGTAATTACAAAAGTTGTAAATGGCTAAAGCGTTATCCTCTCATCATTATTGTTGCTAGCCAATATGATATTCTTCTAAGGTGGGCTTGGTAATGGTGAGTCTCCCATACCCCGCTAAGAGTTCAATATAACTCTCGAATTCTATTGAGGGATGTGGAATTTGCCAAAAATAGTGGGTGGTGCTATTTGGTTCAAAGACCCAATCAAATAGTTTTAAACAAACAATCTAATACGATTTATGTTATGTTATGTAGTGAACGACATGCCTAAAATTATACCCACCATTATACTTGACAAAAAGGGCCTTAAGGGCCAACGTTTCCTTGCTTGGTATCGCCACATTGAGAATGTCTCAAAGGTGAAAGACATATTGTATGTGCTTAAGCAATCCCCTCCTCATGTACCTCCTACGAAACTAGCTTCAAAGGAGGAGTGTCAAAATTATGTTAGACACTTTGAGGATGATTTACAAGCCAAATGCTTAATCCTTACTTCACTTAGTGAGGAGCTTATGAAGCTACATAAGCACATGGACACTTCTTGTGCCATGGTTGAAAGTTTGCATAAGATGCATGACAATGAGACTAGTAATGTACGATTCTCAAATGTTTGTAGTCTAATGAATGCGAAAATGGCAAAGGGGACATCGGTCCATAAACATGGACAAAAGATGGAAAAGATATTTAAAGATCTTAAAAGTTTAGGAACTTCCATCGATGGGAAAATGGCCCAAGACTTTTTCCTTGCATCTCTCTCGGATGATATCACTAAGTTTATTGTAAACTATAAAGTGAATAGATTTGATCATTCTTTAAACGAGATGATTGACATGTGCTGTAAATTTGAAAAAGGTTTCAAAAGGGACAGTGGGAGTAAGAATGCAAACACAAGGAAAAAGTTGCATAAGAAGAAGGCAAAGAAATCCAAAGGAACATGCTTTCATTGTGGAAAGGATGAACGTTGGAAGAAGAAATACAGGGTGCGCATTGCGAGCCTTATGACACGAACTTTTGAAGAGACTATTTCTGTCATAGAGTTCTTTTACAGTGAGCTCCAATTCCTGGATATTTGATTCAGGCGCTAGTCAACATATCTGCAATACGTTGCAGGGACTAGCATGGAGTAGATCACTGCGCAATGGGGAGATGGTTGTGCGAGTTGGGAACGGCACTAAAATCTCTGCAAAAGCAATAGGCACCTACATGCTTAACCTACCATCTGGGGAAGTCCTGGAACTTAAATATTGTTTATATTTTCCTTCATGTATAAAGAATTTGATTTCAATCTCTAAGCTTTTACGAGATGGGCACTCAGTATTGTTTGACAAAATGAGTTGCACTTTATACTTGAACGGTCGTATTATCTCTCATGGTAATATGATAGAGGGACTTTTTCACCTAGAGACGAATAGTGGGATGCACTGTATTGAAAGCGGGAATACCTCAAAACCCAAAAGGGCTAGAGAAGAAGTTAACCAGGAAAATATGTGGCATCTTAAACTTGGACATGTGAACCTTGATAAGATTCGCAAGATGTCGAAAGACGGATATATCCGCCCATTAGGTAATGACCAGATGGGTACTTGTGAATGTTGCTTGAAAGGGAAGATGACCAAATCTCCATTTACTGGAAAAGGAGAGCGTGCCACTGAAATTCTAGGGTTAATCCACACTGATGTATGTGGACCTATGTCTACTATGTCGAGATGAGGCTTCTCCTACTATATCACATTCACCGACGATCACTCTCGGTTTGGCTATGTTTATCTTATGAAGTACAAGTCAGAATCCTTTGAAAGGTTCAAAGAATTCAAGAATGAAGTTGAGAAGCAAACTGGGAAACAGATAATGACCCTAAGATCGGATCGAGGGGGTGAATATCTGAGTAACGAGTTCCTAGATTATCTCAAAGAGTGTGGAATAGTATCACAGTGGACTCCACCAGGAACTCCTCAGCATAACGGAGTTTCTGAACGGAGAAATCGAACCTTGATGAACATGGTTCATTCTATGATGAGTTCTGCCAATCTACCAGTAACATTCTGGGGATACGCTCTATATACAGCAGCTTACTTGCTTAATAGAGTACCTTCCAAGTCAGTTTCACAAACGCCATATGAGATATGGCATGGCAAAAGCACAAATCTTAATCATATTAGGATTTGGGGTTGTCCGGCTTACGTTAAAAGGCTTGAAGCTGACAAGCTTGAAGCAAGATCTGTTAAGTGCTACTTTGTGGGGCATTCCAAACAGACTTTGGGATACGAATTCTATAACCCTGACGACAAGAAAGTCTTTGTCGCCAGAACTGCTATGTTCGTTGAGGACGAATTCGTTCTCAATGGAAGTAGCGAGAAAACGATAGAATTGAAGGAAATTAATGAGATTAATGATGAACCACAAACAAGCACTCGACATATTGACAACCCTGTCCCTGAACCCCTAGCTCCACGTAGATCTGAACGGGTTAGTAAGCCACCTAAGAGGTATGGCTTAGACAATGACTTTGATGAATTGTACCTTCTAGGTGACAATGAAACAAAGGAGGACCCTAAAGACTACACTGAAGCAATGTCCGACATTGATTCAAAGAGATGGCAAGAGGCCATGAAATCCGAGATGGATTCCATGTATCAAAATCAGGTCTGGACTCTTGTAGACCCTCCAGAAGGTATTGTACCTGTTGGAAACAAATGAGTCTTCAAGAGGAAGATAGGCGTTGATGGGAACGTGGAGACTTATAAGGCTAGATTAGTAGCCAAGGGTTACAGGCAAATAGAAGGGATTGACTATGAAGAAACCTTCTCCCCTGTAGCCATGATTAAGTCCATTCGGATTTTGCTTGCTATAGCTGCGTACCATGATTATGAGATATGGCAAATGGACGTGAAGACGGCCTTTCTGAACGGCTACCTAGAGGAAGAGCTCTACATGACTCAACCCGAAGGTTTCGTGTCCAAGTCTGAAAAGACTAAGGTATGCAAGCTTCAAAGGTCCATTTATGGACTTAAGCAAGCCTCCAGGAGCTGGAACATTCGTTTCGACACTGAAATCAAAACGTTTGGTTTTACTTAAAACGAAGACGACAATTGTGTTTATCAAAAGGTCGTTGGGGATGCAGTTGTATTCCTAGTGTTATATGTAGATGACATATTACTATTCGGGAATGACACTGCAATACTTTCTTCTGTAAAAGTGTGGTTGTCTAAAACCTTCCACATGAAAGATTTAGGAGATGCATCTTATGTACTTGGGATAAAGCTCTATCGTGATAGATCCAGAAAATTAATTGGATTATCCCAATCTATGTACATTGATAAGGTGCTAAGTAGGTTCCAGATGGAACAATCTAAAAAAGGTTTTCTTCCTGTTAGACATGGAATTCACCTTTCTAAATCCATGGAACCTAAAACTCCTGAAGAGATATGGCAAATAAGTTATATTCCTTATGCTTCCGCCATAGGAAGTCTCATGTATGCCATGATATGCACAAGGCCAGATATTGCATATGCTGTGAGCATTACAAGTCGATATCAATCTAACCCAGGATCAGAACATTGGGCAGCTGTCAAGATGGTCCTTAAGTACTTAAGAAGAACTAAGGACATGTTCCTCGTGTATGGAGGAGCAGCAGAGTTGCGAGTGGAAGGCTATACAGACGCAGATTTCCAATCTGACGTCGATGATAGAAGTTCCAACTCCGGATATGTATTCACTCTGAATGGTGGGGTTGTCTGTTGGAAAAGCAAGAAGCAAAGTGTAATTGCTGATTCCACGACAGAGGCTGAATATGTCGCTGCAGCTGAAGCCGGCAAAGAAGCGTTCTGGATGAAGAAGTTCATCACTGAACTTGGAGTGGTTCTAACCATTACATCACCAGTAACTTTGTACTGTGATAATAGTGGGGCGATAGCTCAAGCCAAGGAACCCAGGGCACATCAAAAGAACAAGCATTTTGATAGACGCTTTAATATCATTAGAAGATATGCTGCCGAGGGGAAAGTCAACATCCTCAAAGTTGCTTCAGTCGATAACGTAGCTGATCCACTGACGAAGCCGATGTCTCAAATCCAGCTTGACCGTCATATGGAAAAGATGGGTATTAGATACATGGGAGGATGGCTTTGAGTGCAAGTGGGAGATTGTTGGAAGTATGCCCACAAAGCCACTCATTTGATGTAATAGCTTTTGGGATACTTAATGTATTAAACTTTTATATGTTTAATGAAGGGCAAAGCATATTGTTAATCACTATTTATTGTATCATGTGTTTAAGCAATAAGGGAATCCAAGGAATGTATTTGATCTAAGAGATAAGTGATCTAAATGAGTTAGATTAACGAGACCTTTCTCTTATGTTCATTCCTAAAACGTTCCTAGCCATAGGATTGCCAATTGGACATTGACGATCCGCTAAGGTTAGTATGTGTTATGTTGACTCAAGCGTGAGTATGACTAGTCTCAAGTCATTTGGTGTTGGACACTAAGACAAACACATAGGTGCTTGAAAGAGTAATCAAGTACACTGAACAACGATCAAAAGAGAGTTCGAACATACATGTCATGTAAGAACTCTAAAGTTGCAATATGCAAAGTAGTCCTTTGACCTGAGGCATCATAGATGTCTAATGGTTAGGTCCTTGATCTTTGATTGTGTCAACGGCATTCCCTCGGAGTGTCCACGGCATTGTTGGGGTCAAGCTATCTAGTCGTGTAGGCATATGAATGCACAACAAGGGATCTCTAACCTTCCATCGTGGAAGGAGAATACTCTAAGATATGATTCTAAAGTCTTTGGCCAAAGCATATGAATATGACTTAGGAAGTTTGTTCCAAATCATATTCAAGGGAATCATATAGATGAGTATCACATTGGATAGTAGACATGAAACAAACTATCACTCAAACAATGTGATTAAGAGTATTGTATTAGAGAATGACCGTATTGCATTGTAGTTGTAACTGGATAAGTTCTCCAACCACTTCTACTTAGCTTGGGTAACCATGATATACTGCTAGGTGTCACTCATGGTTTGTGGAAGCCCTAAATGATTAGCAAACACTAATCATTAAGGGAGAATTGAAATGTGGTTTCAATTCGCAATCGATCGTTAAAAGTAACAATCGCCCACTACCTCGCTAATTGGAACCTAATGGATCGTACACCGAGTAAGGATGTATGTGAGGAAATTAAATGAAATGGATAAGCAATTAAATGGTTTAATTGAAGAATGGTCAAGATTAATTAATTAGTTAATTAATTTTACGAAAGGTTCGTATTGGGCTTTTAAGTTGGTTTTGGGCTTCGGGGCTCAAAAGCGTTTTGGTCCACAAGGCCCATTATGTTTAAGTTGTATGACAACTAAAACAAAATGGGCAATTAGCCCAATAACAAAGGTAAGGCCGGCCATAGGGGTGAGGGTAGCAAACTTGGATTAATTACAAGTTTGCCACTCACTTGAAATGAAGTATAAAATCAACTTTATAGCTTTATTTCTCATTAGGGTTTTTCTTGTTGAAATTGGGTGAAACATTTTCTCTCCTTTTTCTCCAAGAGGCCGGCCACTAAGGGGAGGGACATCTAGCAATCTCTTCTTCACTAAGTCATCCATATCATCTTCACAAGATACATCCTTGGTGAAGAGAGTTAGAGACATCAAACTTTTGGTGTTTTGGAGAACAAATCCTCATTTCCTCAAATCTTCAAAGGAGCACTAAAGGGAGGATAACACAAGGAGGATCCAAGGAGCTTGGAGGTGACTTGAAGGCCCTCCACTTGGGTGAATCCCTTGTGTAAACAAGGATGAGCTTCAAGGGTAAAGAAACTCTAAATCTTCACTTCTCTTTAATGTTGTTAAAGAGTTTAATGGTTCACCATATACTAGGCTTTGAAAGTCATGGGTTTTATGAATTGTTTTTAAATGCATGCCTACTTTAAAGTGTTAATAGCTTGCATGTGTATTCAAATGTTCTTACTTGTTCTTAGCTAGGACAAAATTTTTCCTTCAAGCATCATATCATTGTGAGGTGACATTCTCTAGAGGCCAAATAAGATGGGTACTTGCAAGAGATGCAAATGAGTAAGTGTACTCTCTCATTATTATTAATGCTAGCCAACATCATATCATTGTGAGGTGGGCTTGGTAATAGTGAGTCTCCCATACCCTACTAAGAGTTTCCTCCAAAACTCTCGAATTCCAATGAGGGATATGAAATTTGCCAAAAATAGTGGGTGGTGCTATTTGATTTAAAGACCCGGATCAAATGGCTAAAAATCAATCAATTTATATTCGTTATGTATTTATTTACCTATATATTTGCAAACGCTATCCAACACTTGACAAATAAAAGCCGAAAGCTTAAGTTTCCGGTCTTGGTACTACAAAACCATAGATTGTCTTTAATGGCTTGTAAATGTACCTAAGTAGTCTCATCCTCACAATCTTCCTATTGATAATGTATCATTAGAAGAATATGTTAGAAAAAGTCTATCATAAAGAGGACAACACTTTTAATGTCATAATTCTTAGTCAATGCAAACACTAGTGCTTGTTTCTTTGTTTAATGAACAAAGAACTTGAGAAGAAAGCACAAGGGCATGGACACTTCATGTGCCATGAATCTTCACTTACAAATTGTTGTATAAAGAAATGAGAGTTGCTTTGAACAACTCTTGAAAGTTTGTAATTATGTTTAGAACATAATGGTTGGTTGACAAAAATAGTCCATCAACATGGACTTATGATGATTTTGAATCATTGAGTGTTGAAGTGTTACACCACTTAAAGAAACGGAAACTAAGCAAGGACTTCACCTTTATGTCCCTATCCTAATGGTTCACTAAGTTTATTGTAAACTATGTAGTGAACAATAAATACATGCTCTCCAAAATGTTTGATGTGTATAACACAATTGAAATATGTTTCAAGAGAGATAGTGGGAGTTTAGGGACCATGACTATTGTAGTCAAAGGAGAAGCCAAATGAAGAAGATAAAATTAACTCCAAGGGAACAAACTTTCTTTATGAAAGGATGGACATTGGAAGGGGTATTTGCAAGAAATGTCTTGCAAATGTCAAGAACACACCTTTCGAAGATGTTGTAAATTGTTCTTGAATAGTTCAAAACGGTTGGTTCTTCTACTTGAATGTTTGATTCCGTATTAGTAACTATGTTTTACAATTGTTGTAAAAGTGTGACTAATAAGAAGTAGAAGATATATGAGAGAAGAAAAGGTGCTTCACATTCGGAACGTGAATAAAATATAGATCTCTGCGAAAGCAGATAGTGCTTACTTCCTCATATGAACTACCAAAGAAATTGGAAAAACCAAAGATTGTCTTTACATTCCAATTTTAAGGAACTTAATTCCGTCACTATAGTAGAGATGGATGAATGTTTTGTTTGACAAAACATTGTTCTTTATTAATCAATGATTGGATTATAGTAATCTAATTGATTGTCTCTATAGTAGAGATGATATGGTAGTGTTAACTGTTTAGAAAATAATGATGCTTAAAACCCAAAAGGTTGCAAGGTAGTGACTAATCCCAACTGAGTTGTGGTACCTCTAAAACATAAATTACGAGTTGGTCATAGATGGATGCTTTGGATCGTTAGATCCGGATCCAATACCTTCTTGTTAAAATTGTATAGATGCGAAATGTTCGAATCTTTATTCTTTTGGAAAGAAGAAAGAATCACAAAGTTGTTAAGGTTAATTCACTTAGATGTTAGTGGCACTTGTCCACAACATAATACTACTCATGTTGTATGACATTCACCGAAGATCACCCTCGGTTGGACTATAGTTTGTTTTAAATAAACACAAGTCCGAATACTTTGCAAAAGGTTTCAAAGAATTCAAGAAATGTAAGTTGATGAGTAAGACGTCTAAAGTATTTACATCCTTAGATTTGATCCAAGGAATGGTAACACTTTAGAATAGTTTCCTTGAAAGATATCAAGGAAAATAGCATCATAAGATAATGAATTTCTCAATTAGGAGAAGAACGAACTAGAATAAGATTTAGTTCGTTGGATGTTATCTATTACCCATATATAGGATATATACTTCTAAAAACAATATGATTGTCAATTAGAAGATCTTCCAAATTTTTCATAACTCCATAAGATGTAGTTGGAAAGAAAGACAAATCTTAAGCATGTTAAGATTTGGGGTTGTGTGCTAATAAGCAATATTTGTTTGATAACAATCTTGTGGGATATCCTTAAATTAACTTTTGGATATCACTTCTATAAACCAACTAACAAATGTTGTTTTGTTGGGTAGTTCATTGTAATCCTACAATGTGATTTGCCTTAGAGCAAATGAACTAGGGTTAGAACTCAAAGAATGGGTTCTTTGAGAGACAAGATGATAATCAACAAATATAACAACTTAGTTCAAATACCACAAGCTCCAAGGTAGTCGAGAAGGATTTATAAACCGTCTCAGTTGAATGGTTTGAACTTTATGACTATGTCATAGAGTTGCACCTCTTAATTCGAAAGAAATAAGAATGAAAATCCTTATGACTACATTGAGTGTATATATGATATATACTCAAGCAAATGGTAAAGTACCATTTGACCCGAAATAATGAAACCTTCATAGCTGATTGGTAGCTTAAGGTGACTACAATCAAAGAGAATGGTTGACTTTGAAGGAACCATCTTTGACGTAGTCTTAGTTTCAATTAATTCGAAGATTGCTAGCTACAACTAAATGGTGGTTCAATGTTTGGACATAATATGGGTTTCCGAAACCATTATTAAGATAGTCTTCATAATATATGTCTAAAACTATGAATCACAAGACATGTGAGTTGTAGAGATCCATCCATCATGGATCTCAGCAAGTTAGTGGGAGCTATAAGCATCTTATGAGAAAAGGATCAAATCGTTTGATTTCTCATAAAGATGTAAATGAATCTTTTGTTTACTAGTTTCACAAAAGATTAGTGGGAGTTAATCATGTTCCTAAATTTAAATATATATATGATATATTAATTTTGGAAATGAAAAGAATACTTCTTCGATAAAGTTATGACTTTAAGCATTCTATAACGATAGAATGTATATGGGAGACATAGTCTTAAAGTTATGACTTTAAGCATTCTATAACGATAGAATGACTTTAGTGTGTTCCATTATGAATGCAAAATATATTGACATATATAGAAGTTTACAACAATGTTGTTTGGATGGGAAAGTTCATTTATGAACTCTCTATTCGGTTCCAACCAGAAAGTGTATCTAGTGTACTGACACTATGACACTAATGGGGCGATAGCTCAAGCCAGGGAATCAAGGTCTCATCAAGGTCCGAACTCAAATGAGAGACTGAACCACATGATTGAGAATCATGTATAATGGTGACGTCGTGATTTTCAAGGTTGCTTCTATGGATAACATATAGATATCCATTGTCTAGGCCTACTACTCAGCCATTTTTGAAATGACTACATAAGAGGTATCATCACTGATAACCAAGCTGATTGGCTCTAGTGCAAGTGGGAGATTGTTGGAAATGTGCCCTAAAACCAATCATGTGATGATACTTTGCGGACATTTCACATGTTAAACTAATCTAGTTTAATATCAAGGGCAAAGATTATTGTTTTAAGCCGTCTCATATAAATGTTATATGCTTAAACGATAAAGTCCAAGGAATATGTGATTGGGAGAATGCAATCTAAATAAGTTAGATTCATGAGACCATTCTTTCGTATACACATCCTAAACGTTCATGATCATAGGATTGCCAATTGGGCATTGACAGTCCGTTAAGATCAGTACGTGCTATGTCTTCTCTCAGGGAGAGTGACTAGTCTCGAGTCATTGGTGTGTGTGACATCAAGACAAGTACGTAGGTGCTCAATAGAGAATGAGTTCACTGAACACGATCAACGAAGAGTTCTCATATTCATGTCACATGAGAACTCATGGTTGGGATAATGCAAAGTAGTCCTTTGACCTGAGGCATCATAGTTGTCTTGTGGTTAAGTCCTTGATCTTTGATTATGTCAAAGTCACTCCATTCGGGGTGTCCACGACATCGTTGGGGTTAAGCCACTTAGCTATGGAGGCAATTAAATGCGCAACAAGGGATCTCTAACCTTCAAACCTTTTGAGGGAGAATACTCTATGATATGATTAAAAATCTCTGATCAGAGTGTGAATGAGATTTAGGAAGGCGTTCCAAATCACATTCAAGGTAATCATATAAGTAAACGAATCACATTGGATAGTAGACATGAATAAACTGTCAAACCAAACAATGTGGTCAAGAGTATTGTATTAGAGAAAGACCGTATTGCATTTGTAATCCTAAACTGAATAGGTTCTCCACCTCTTCTGATTAGCTTGGGTAACCATGACATACTGCTAGGTGTCACTCATGGTTTGTGGAAGCCCTAAACGTGTATAATCACTAAAGGGAGAATTGAAAGTAAGTTTCAATTCACAATCAATTTGAAAGAGTTCTAATCGCCCACTGCCTCGCTAAAAGGAACCTAATGGATCGTACACCGTGTAAGGTGGAGATTGAAGAAACAATGGAGATGAGTAAGAATAATTAAATGGTTTAATTATTTATGGCAAGGATTAATTAATATGTTAATTAATCAAACGAATAAGTTCGTTAAAACACCACGGGTTAGTTTTGGGCCTCAAGCCCCAATGGGCTTCGAACATCAAGCCCATTGACTTAAGTTGTATGACAACTTAATTCACAAAGGCCCAAAAGCCCAATAACACCCTAATGGCCGGCCATGTTAGAAGAAAGGCTTTTTGGTTCTTTAGGTCACTTATTTGAAGGGACTATATAAAGGACTTTATAGCCTAAATTCATTAAGGGTTTCTTTTGGAGAAAATTGGTGAGAACATGTCTCTCCATTTCTCTCTAAAGAGGTCGGCCCCCTTGGAGGGATTATCTAGCAATCCTACTACTCCAAGGTCACTCATTTCTTCTCCAATCTAACCTTGGTGAAGAGACTTAGAGGTTCTCAATTTTGGGAACTTGGAGAACCATTTCATCCATCCAAATCCATAGATCTTAGATGCAAGGAATGAAGGCCCTCTCTTTGGGTGATTAGCCTTTGCTTATGCAAAGAGGAATCTACAAAGGTATAAATTTCTCAACTCACTTTGATTTGAGTTGAGTCATGGTTCACCAATCTACTAGGCTTTGAATTTCATGGTTATTGTTTTGTTTTTGAGTGCATGCAAGCATGATTCCGCCTTTAATTGTTAATTGCATGCTATATGATGTTGCTCAAATGAACATTTTTTTCACAAAATATTCCTTCATTTCGGGACCTCTCCAATTAAGGTAGCTCAAGTGGTGGATCTCTCTAGTGGTTAGGGTGTTCTTTTTTAATCTACTATGTCTTGAGTTCAAACTTTTTCACCTCCATTTGGTGTGGATTAGTATAAAGTATTGCTTGTAACAAACAAATAATGTACTTTCGCCGGTTACTTTTTGCTTACTTCGCATGCGTATGCCCATGTTTGTGTTGAGGTGGACACAAAATTTGCACCACCTGAATAAAATAAAAGAGCAATGTGCTCCACCCTTTACAACCAAGTTCGAATATTTTTTTCTCATATGTTATGAATTTAGTGTAATTATTTTATCATTTATATAAAAAAAAATCAGTTAACCTTCTGAGTGCATGACAAAAACTTGTGAAATGGTGGGCCCTTTGTAATCAAGCAATCTTACTGAATATCTTGTTGAGGTTGAACCATTTGAACAATGCTCTAGCCACCCATCCCATGCCCAATAAAATTAACCGTTATTCCCAAATGAGCGTATTGTAATTACAATAAATGTAGAGGTTTGATTACGGGGAATGCGTGTTTTGAGATGGAAGGGTATCAATAATGTTGTGGTTGTGGGGCTTGATATATATCATGAATGTCATAAAAAAAAATCACAATGTAGAATATAAAAGCAGATAGTTCATTACTAATAGCATTGAACTTTAGTTGGACTAATTACACAACTTAATATTCAACTTTGGTGGTTAAAGTTTAGACCAATATAGTGTTGGGGCTGAGTTAATACTGGCCTCATAATAATTAGTTATATAAAAAAAATTGATAACTACACGCTAATTTTTTCTTCCCTCTCTTTAAATAAAATCAAACGAAAAACATGAACACCATTAAAAAGGATGTATAGGAGGATAAAGAAAATTGTTTGGTTGTCATTTCCCAACAACAAAAGCTGGATTGCTCTAAATTACCCTTCGATTTCGATTAAGAAAGATTTCTCTTAGGGGTGTGCTATCCACACACCCTTTTTTTTCAATTCATCCGATCCGACTGCCAAAACACTAAAAAGGTGTGAAAGAAGTAAAAATGGGTGTGTGGATATCACATCCCTTTGGCATATTCTAAGGCGGTGAACTAACTTTGTAATTATTATTTAAATAAAATCAAGCATTGATGGGTTACCTTGTTCCTAAGTTATAACATGCGGGCCCACTTTTTCTAGCTAGCCTAGAAGTCCACCCTCAAAGACTCCTTCCCTACCACGAAATTAGGGAGCATTTTTGCTCACCACCATTTAGTGTGGTGTATGCTCACCACCCTATTTATCATCGTTAAATGAGTTTGAATTTCGAGATTCATGTCGTGGATAAGCACAAATCTCAAAATTCAAATTCATCTAACGGTGATAAATAGGATGGTAAGCATACACCACATAAATGGTGGTGAGCAAAAATGCACTCACGAAATTAAGGTCATCTCCAATCGATCTGGTCAAAAGGTAATAGAGTCGAAAATAGCTCGAAATGTCAAGAAAACCATCTCCAACCAAGGGCTACGCCGAATGGCACGTGGGTCCCACCAGGCCAAAAACGGAGATAATGGCCAACTAGCTGGGCCAACCCAACCAGCCCTAGGGTGGGCCAAATGTTTGAAACCAACGGCTAGTTGCTGATGTCAGCTAGCCGTTATATTTGATTTTTTTTTTTTTACATTTTGTTTTCAAATTTTTTTTCCCTATAACTTCCTAAGCCATTAAATAACATTAAGTAACATGAAACAACAGTAAACAATATTAAGCAACATTAAATAACATTAAGTAACATTAAACAACATAAAAATTACACAACATAAAAAAAAAATATTTAACAGCATGAAACTTAAACAACATTTTTAAAAACATAGTAGTAGTCAAGTTGAGGTGATTTACCCTTCGTCAGGTTATTGAAAAGGGATGAACGACCAAGAATTGTAATATCATTTTGGGATCATGGGACTCTAAATAAAGCATGCCAGATCCATGTGTCAAATGGCGCAACCACCTCTAACACAATTGTTAGCTTTCTCGATCTTCTGCTACAACCTCATTGCCATCCGGTGAGACAGTTCTTCTACTGCCAATGCATGCAATCTAGTGACCCTATCATGCCCGGAAAGTCACAATCTTCAGCTTTGCGAATGAGTCGCTCTAGATCTGCTTGATTTCGTTAACGGAGGTACTCCTCTTTGTAAAGTTGAACAAATGTTTGATAGAATTCAGTAAGAGTATCAAGGCATGTAGACTCAGACATACAATATGTATCATCCATGGGGAGGCATAGGCCAGCATTCAGAGTACAATGGTAACATTATGATGAGGTGAGAAACCAGGGCAATCTGCTCTGTCCAGTTTCTGTTGAAAGTATGGATTGACATGTTGGACATCATGAAGTACACGCTCGAAGACATGACACTTCATCCCGAAGCGACGTCTGAAATCTTCGTCGTTGTACACCGAGTTGGGGTTGAAGTAGTTGTTCAAGAGATTCTGATGCGCCATCTCTCTATTTTATGGCTTGTAACCGCGACCAGCAATAGAGCCATCCCATTGAGGTTGTTCTTCAGTTGCCTGACAAGCCATGGCTGCCATATATGATGTATTGCTCCATGCTTCATCTTCTTCATCGGACTCCTCATCTTCTCACCTCATCTGTGCGCATTTATCTTCCAATTCAGAATTGGAAGAAGACCCCCAGTTGGAACCAAAAGAGGATCCAAAGTTGGAATTCATTGCAAACTTGAATTGAAAGAGATATTGGAAAGGGCAAAACTGAAGGTGTGTGAATTATAGGCTAATATCCACCCTATTTATGGACATTGGAAGTTGAAGATAAGAAGTGTCATGCAGATAAAAATCCTATCAAAAATTCCCACAACCAATTACATCTCGACATGTGGCACTCAAATCATATCCGAAAAATTATTGAGATTACATATCGATAAGAAATCTGGAGAATTACTCATGGATGGACATGTGGCACTCGAAATCCGAGACCTAAAATTATTGAGATTCCTTATCAAGAAGAAATCTACAAAGTTACTCACATATCGACACATGGCACTCGAAATCCGAGAGGTAAAATTATTAAGATTTTTTAGCGACAAAAAATCTGCAAAGTGAAGGAAATTTTGTGAAAAAACATGTTCATTTGAGCAACATCTATGGCATGCAATTAACATTTAAAGGCGGAATCATGCTTGTATGCACTAAAAAACAAAACATTACCCATGAAATTCAAAGCCTAGTAGAAGGGTGAACCAAGACTCAACTCCAGAACAAAGTGAGTTGAGAAATCTTATACCTTTGTTGATTCCTCTTTGCATAAGCAAAGGCTAATCACCCAAGGAGATGGCCTTCATTCCTTGCATCTTAGCTCCATGGATTTCTTGGATGAGGATGGTTGAAAGGATTTTCCAAGTTCCCAAAGTTGAGAACCTCTAATTTTTCCACACCAAGGAGAGACTCGAAGAAGAGATGAGTGACCTTGGAGGAGGGAAGATTGCTAGCTAATCTCCTCCAAGGGGGCCGGCCTCCTAGAGAGATAGGGAGAGACATTGTGTTCTCATCTTTTCTCTAAAAGAAACCCTAAGGATGAAATGGCTATAAAGTTGCCTTTATACCACCTCACAATGGAGTGGCAAACTTGCAATTAAGCCAAGTTCACTACCCCTCTCTATATGGCAAGCCATTAAGGGTTAATTGGGCTTTCAAGCCCTTTGTGGTTTCAAGTTCTCATACAACTTGAGTTAATGGGCTTGACATTCAAATCCCATTGGGTCTTGCGGCCCAAAACTAACCCGAGGTCTATAACGAACTTATTCGTTTGATTAATTAACATATTAATTAATCCTAGCCATAAATAATTAAACCATTTAATTATCCTTACTCATCTCTGTTGTTTCTTCAATCTCTACCTTACACGGTGTACGATCCATTAGGTTCCTTTTAGCGAGGTAGTGGGCGATTAGAACTCTTTCAAATCGATTATGAATTGAAACTTACTTTCAATTCTCCCTTTAGTGATTATACACGTTTAGGGCTTCCACAAACCATGAGTGACACTTAGCAGTATGTCATGGTTACCTAAGCTAAGCATAAGAGGTGGAGAACCTATTCAGTTTAGGATTACAATGCAATACGGTCTTTCTCTAATACAATACTCTCGACCACATTGTTTGGTTTGATAGTTTATTCATGTCTACTATCCAATGTGATTCATTTACTTATATGATTACCTTGAATGTGATTTGGAATGACTTCCTAAATCTCATTCATACTCTGGCCAGAGATTCTTAATCATATCATAGAGTATTCTCCCTCAAACGGTTTGAAGGTTAGAGATCCCTTGTTGCGCATTCACTTGCCTCCATGGCTAAGTGGCTTAACCCCAACTATGTCGTGGACACCCTCAGATGGAGTGACTTTGACATAGTCAAAGATCAAGGACCTAACCACAAGACAACTATGATGCCTCAGGTCAAAGGACTACTTTGCATTATCCCAACCATGAGTTCTCATGTGACATGAGTATGAGAACTTCTTATTGATCGCGTTCAGTGAATTCATTCTCTATTGAGCACCTACGTACTTGTCTTGGTGTCAGTCACACCAATGACTCGAGACCAGTCACTCTCCCTAAGAGAAGACATAACACGTACTGATCTTAATGGACTGTCAATGCCCAATTGGCAATCCTATGATCAGGAACATTTAGGATATGTATACGAAAGAGAATGGTCTCATGAATCTAACTTCTTTAGATCGCATTCTCCCAATTACATATTTCTTGGACTTATCGTTTAAGCGTATAACATTTGTATGAGACGGCTTCAAACAATAATTTTTGCCCTTTATATTAAACTATATTAGTTTAACATGTGAAATGTCTGTAAAGTATCATCATATGATTGGTTTTAGGGCACATTTCCAACAATCTCCCACTTGCACTAGAGCCAATCAGCTTGGTCATCAATGATGATACCTCTTATGTAGTCATTTCAAAAATGGTTGAGTAGTAGGCCTAGACAATGGATATCTATATGTTATCCTTAGAAGCAACCTTGAGAATAACAACGTCACCATTATACATGATTCTCAATCATGTGGTTTAGTCTCTCATTTGAGTTCGGATCTTGATGAGACCTTGATTCCCTGGCTTGAGCTATCGCCCCATTAGTGTCATAGTGTCGATACACTGGAGACACTTTCTGGTTGGAACCGAATAGAGAGTTCATAAATGAACTTTCCCATCCAAACAACATTGTTGTAAGCTTCTATATGGCAATATATTTTGCATTCACAATGGAACATACTAAAGTCATTACTTTTAATGTTTCCATCCAAATATCTCTTTAGTCATAATAAAGAGATATCTAATTATCTCTTCATTCATAATGAAGAAACATCCAATGATGGATTAGATTCATAATCTAATACATTTACGCTTCCATTACGTTACTCTAATTCTTCCTCATTCATGAGGAAGAAATCCTTTATTATTTCTCAAATACTTAAGGATTCACTTGACAGTTGCCATGGTTCTGATCCTGGGCTCGCATTGATATCGTCTTGTACCGATCTTGGTACAAATCATATCAACGTTTTTCATACAATATGAAATACATAAATCACCTTTCTGCGTATACATAAAGGGTCATATTTACGCATTATTTCTTTGGGAGTCAAAGGGTACGTTCCCTTTGAGAAGATCTACCTCCTAGTCTCACTAGAGTTGTTCTTCTGATTGAAGTTTATCATCATATGAGAAACTTCCTAGCATCTTTTGTCTATCATTAGGGCTTGATATAATCCAATTATATCCTGAACTCTATCATTATAGATTTCAATCCCATGTTTATAGACTATGTCTCCCATATACATTTTATCGTTATAGAATGTTTAAAGTCATAACTTTAACGAAGAAGTATTCTTTTCATTTCCAAAATTAATATATCATATATGTATATATATATATTCTAATTTAGGAACATGATTAACTCCCACTAATCTTTTGTAAACCTAGTAAACGAAAGATTCATTTACATCTTTATGAGAAATCAAACGATTTGATCGTTTTCTCATAAGACGCTTATAGCTCCCACTAGCTTGCTAAGATTCATGATGGATGGATCTCTACAACTTAAATGTCTTGTGATTCACAGTTTTAGACATATATTATCAAGACTATCTTAATAATGGTTTCGGAAACCCATATTATGTCCAAACATTGAATCACCATTTAGTTGTAGCTAGCAATCTTTGAATTAATTGAAACCAAGACTACGTCAAAGATGGTTTCTTCCAAGTCAACCAATCTCTTTGATTGTAGTCACCTTAAGCTACCAATTAGCTATTAAGGGTTTCACTATTTCGGGTCAAATGGTACTTTACCATTTCCTTGAGTATATGTCGTATGTACACTCAATGTAGTCATAAGGATTTTCATTCTTATTTCTTTCGAATTAAGAGGTGTAACTCTATGACATAGTCATAAAGTTCAAACCATTCAACTGAGACGGTTTATAAATCCTTCTCGACTACCATGGAGCTTGTGGTGTAGGAACTAGGTTGTTATATTTGTTGATTATCATCTTGTCTCTCAAAGAACCCATTCTTTGAGTTCTATCTCTCGTTCATTTGCACTTTAGGCAAATCATATTGTAGGATTACAATGAACTACCCAACAAAACAACATTTGTTAGTTGGTTTATAGAAGTGATATCCAAAGGTTAATTTAAGGATATCCACAAGATAATTCTCAAACAAATATTGCTTATTAGCACACAACCCCAAATCTTAACACGATTAAGACTTATCTTTCTTTCCAACTACATCATATGGAGTTATGAAAATTTTGGAAGATCTTCTAATTGACAATCATATTGTCTTAGAAGTATATATCCTATATATGGGTAATTGATAACATCCAACAAACTAAATCTTATTCAAGTTCGTTCTTCTCCTAATGGAGAAATCCATTATCTTATGATGCTTCTTTCCTTGATATCTTTCAAGGAAACTGTTCTAAAGTGTTACCTTTCCTTGGATCAAATCTAAGGAGGTAAATACTTTAGACGTCTTACTCATCAACTTACATTCTTGAATTCTTTGAAACCTTTTGCAAAGTATTCGGACTTGTGTTTATTCAAAATAAACGATAGTCCAACCGAGAGCGATCTTCGGTGAATGTCATACAACATGAGTAGTATTATGTTGTGGACAAGTGCCACTAACATCTAAGTGAATTAACCTCAACAACTTTGTGATTCTTTCTTCCTTTCCAAAAGAATAAAGCTTCAAACATTTTGCCTCTATACAATTTTAACAAGAAGGCATTGGATCCGGATCTAACGATCCAAAGCTTACATCTATGACCAACTCGTAATTTATGTTTTAGAGGTATCACAACTCAGTTGGGATTAGTCACTACCTTGCAACCTTTTGGGTTTTAAGCATCGTTATATTCTAAACAGTTAACACTACCATATCATCTCTACTATAGAGATAATCAATTAGATTACAATAATCTAATCATTCATTAATAAAGAACAATGTTTTGTCAAACAAAACATTTATCCATTTCTCATACGGAATTAAGTTCCTTTATTCAATTGGAATGTAAAGACAATCTTTATTTTTCCATTTTGTTTGGTAGTTCATATGAGGAAGTAAGTACTACCTGCTTTCGCAGAGATCTACATTTGATTCACGTTCCGAATGTGAAGTACTTTCTCTTCTCTCATTAATCTTCTACTTCTTATTAGCCACACTTTTACAATGATTGTAAAACATAGTTACTAATACGGAATCAAGCATTCAAGTAGAAGAACCAACTGTTTTGAATTTTTCAAGAACAATTTACAACAGCTTCGAAAGGTGTGTTCTTGACACTTGCAAGACATTTCTTGCAAATACCCCTTCCAATTACCATCCTTTCATAAAGAAAGTTTGTTCCCTTGGAGTTATTTCGCCTTCTTCATTTGACTTCTCCTTTGACTACAATAGTCATGGTCCCTAAACTCCCACTATCTCTCTTGAAACTCATTTCAATTGTGTTATACACATCAAACAATTTGGAGAGCGTGTGGTTATTGTTCACTATATAGTTTACAATAAACTTAGTGAACCATTTGGATAGGGACACAAAAGTGAAGTCCTTGCCTAGTTTCCGTCTCGTGAAGTGGTTTAACACTTCAACACTCAATGATTCAAAATCATCATAAGTCCATGTTGATGGACTATTTTTGTCAACCAACCATTATGTTCTAAACATAATTACAAACTTTCAAGAGTTGTTCAAGGCAACTCTCATTTCTTCATACAACAATTTGTAAGTGAAGAATCATGGCACATAAAGTGTCCATGCCCTTGTGCTTACTTCTCAAGTTCTTTGTTCATTTAACAAAGAAACAAGCACTAGTGTTTGCATTAACTAAGGGTTGTTCAAAGCAACTCTTATTTCTTCATACAACGATTTGTAAGTGAAGAACTATGACACTAAAAGTGTCCTTGTCTTTATGCTAATCTTCATAAGTTCCTTTGTTCATATAACGAAGGAATAAGCATTGGTTGTTTGTGTTGTCCTCTTTATGATAGACTTATCTAACATGTTCTTCCAATGATACATTATCAATAGAAAGATTGTGAGGATCTACTTAGGTACATAAACAATCCATTTAAGACAATCTATGGGATTGTGGTACCAAGTCCGGAAACTAAAGCATTCGGCTTTTCTTTGTCAAGTTTTGGATAGCGTTTGCAAATATATCGGTAAACAAATACATAACGAATATAAATTAATTGATTTTAAGCCATTTGATCCGGGTCTTTAAATCAAATAGCACCACCCACTATTTTTGGCAAATTCCATATCCCTCATTGGAATTCGAGAGTTTTGGAGGAAACTCTTAGTAGGGTATGGGAGACTCACTATTACCAAGCCTACCTCACAATGATATGATGTTGGCTAGCATCAATAATAATGAGAGAGTACGCTTATTCATTTGCATCTCTTGCAAGTACCCATCTTATTTGGCCTCTAGAGAATGAAGCCTCACAATGATATGATGTTGGCTCCATTGCACTTAGTTAAGTCATTCCCACCATGCAAGTTCGAGTAGGGGTTCAAGAACAACCTCACAATGATATGATGTTGATCATTCTCGTTGCCTACCTTCACAACATCATGTATGCATATAGAACTCCTCCTGAGTGTAAGCACGCACTTTGTACTCCCCCATGATAGGGTGAAGTCGGTGTACGAGTCACAAACGATCGAGCCTACCACAGTGGAAGGCCACGAAAGAGTGTTCAAAGCACTCTCACGCTTATCAACTTAATAATGGTTTGGTTGAGGGTTTTAGGTCTCATCACATATAAGCATGCATTTTAATCTTATTAAAACAGTTTGGTCCTATTACAACTATAGGTCCATTTGATTGATTTAGTTGTATATGATACTCCCACTATGCTTGTAAAATGGTTTTTAAAGCAAGAGTATATGGTACTACTAACATTAGGTTTGCATTCATTGATGGACTATATAGTTGCATTAGGGCCTTAGGATGACTATGAACCTTTGATTCGATCCAACACGAGCCTAGTGTTGAATCTCGGTCTAGGGATGGTGATTGATTTTAGTTACACGTTTAATCACATTAAGGCGTGTTTTCTTATTGGGCGTTGGACCCTCTACTTCATTTTCATGCATATCAAATAAAGCAAGAAAGAAGTACTTCAAAGTAAAGAAGAGCTTATGCTCTTTTACAACATTTGATCAAAACAAATTACTTTAAAGTAAAGAAGAGCTAATGCTCTTTTACAATATTTGATCATATCAAATTACAACCAAAATCTAATCTACACATTCCCATGGTTCAAACAAATTTGAGACGGCCTTTCACATATCTCAATTATCGTAGGCTTAGGTTCGTAATCACCATTTCTTTAATTAATTAACGCTTTAACTAATTAAACTTGAATGCAACATTTTTCATTTGATTTTTGTATCCATAGAATTGATTTAAATGGAGCTAAATGAAATGAAAATCCAATTCTCATTTAAAGATACAAAACTATTTTGTTCTCAACTAATTTGGGCCGAAAAGCAATAACCTCAACCATTGGGCTATATTGCAAAACATAAACTTTTGAGGTCCCTTTGTAAAAAACACAAAAGTCCACTACTTCATGTAATTACAACTAGAACCCAAAAATTTCAACAAATGCAAAAACTTCATTAAAGGAGCAAAACAATTTGTCCTTTAGTGATTTTGGGCCTTTACGTAAAAACGTAAACTTTCGGGTCAAAGTACAAATACACAAAAGTATCAAAACTTTATGTAATTGCATAAAAGCCCCAAAAGTACCCTACTTGTAGGGTTGGCCGGTTTTGGTAGGTGAGAGGTGTCATAAAACTTTTGAATTTTTCAACAAAAGTTAAAGGTGATGGGTAGGTTTGAAAAAAATAGGTATGGGTGTGTAAGAGAAGTACCAATCATTCATTAATAACAACAAAGACTTTATGTAAACAACAAAAACTTTGAATCAAAATACCCAACATTTTTGTTCTTGGTTAGAACATAACAAGAACAATGAAGAACATCCATGAAAACCCATAAGAGCTCCATGAACATTTTCTACCCAAATACACCCCAAAAACTCTCAAACTTAAGGGAAAAAACATATTACCATACTAGGGTACTTAGGGGTTCCTAATGTCACTTTAAAACACTTTTAACAAGACAAACATGAACCCAAAAATCCACCCTTTGGATTTGGCCGAATTTCCCCAAAAACATGGCACCAAATTTTAGCTCCAAAATTCATGCTCATATGAACTACATCTACAACATTTGAGATGGCAAATTTTCTAACAAAATTTACATTCAAAGAAGCCAGAATAAAGCTTGTAACAATTACAACATTCAAATCATAAACTATGAAAATACAAAACCCAAAAGGATTCACCAACTACTAGATCTAGGCTCTTGATACCACTTGAAGGAAATTTTGTGAAAAACATGTTCATTTGAGCAACATCTATGGAATGCAATTAACATTTAAAGGCGGAATCATGCTTGTATGCACTCAAAAACAAAACATTACCCATGAAATTCAAAGCCTAGTAGAAGGGTGAACCAAGACTCAACTCAAGAACAAAGTGAGTTGAGAAATCTTATACCTTTGTTGATTCCTCTTTGCATAAGCAAAGGCTAATCACCCAAGGAGAGGGCCTTCATTCCTTGCTTCTTAGCTCCATGGATTTCTTGGATGAGGATGGTTGAAAGGATTCTCCAAGTTCCCAAAGTTGAGAGCCTCTAATTTTTCCACACCAAGGAGAGACTCGAATAAGAGATGAGTGACCTTGGAGGAGGGAAGATTGCTAGCTAATCTCCTCCAAGGGGGCTGGCCTCCTAGAGAGAAAGGGAGAGACATTGTGTTCTCATCTTTTCTCTAAAAGAAACCCTAAGGATGAAATGGCTATAAAGTTGCCTTTATACCACCTCACAATGGAGTGGCAAACTTGCAATTAAGCCAAGTTCACTACCCCTCTCTATATGGCCGGCCATTAAGGGTTAATTGGGCTTTCAAGCCCTTTGTGGTTTCAAGTTGTCATACAACTTGAGTTAATGGGCTTGACATTCAAATCTCATTGGGCCTTGCGGCCCAAAACTAACCCGAGGTCTATAACGAACTTATTCGTTTGATTAATTAACATATTAATTAATCCTAGCCATAAATAATTAAACCATTTAATTATCCTTACTCATCTCTGTTGTTTCTTCAATCTCTACCTTACACGGTGTACGATCCATTAGGTTCCTTTTAGCGAGGTAGTGGGCGATTAGAACTCTTTCAAATCGATTATGAATTGAAACTTACTTTCAATTCTCCCTTTAGTGATTATACACGTTTAGGGCTTCCACAAACCATGAGTGACACTTAGCAGTATGTCATGGTTACCTAAGCTAAGCATAAGAGGTGGAGAACCTATTCAGTTTAGGATTACAATGCAATACGGTCTTTCTCTAATACAATACTCTTGACCACATTGTTTGGTTTGATAGTTTATTCATGTCTACTATCCAATGTGATTCATTTACTTATATGATTACCTTGAATGTGATTTGGAATGACTTCCTAAATCTCATTCATACTCTGGCCAGAGATTCTTAATCATATCATAGAGTATTCTCCCTCAAACGGTTTGAAGGTTAGAGATCCCTTGTTGCGCATTCACTTGCCTCCATGGCTAAGTGGCTTAACCCCAACTATGTCGTGGACACCCTCAGATGGAGTGACTTTGACATAGTCAAAGATCAAGGACCTAACCACAAGACAACTACGATGCCTCAGGTCAAAGGACTACTTTGCATTATCCCAACCATGAGTTCTCATGTGACATGAGTATGAGAACTTCTTATTGATCGCGTTCAGTGAACTCATTCTCTATTGAGCACCTACGTACTTGTCTTGGTGTCAGTCACACCAATGACTCGAGACCAGTCACTCTCCCTAAGAGAAGACATAACACATACTGATCTTAATGGACTGTCAATGCCCAATTGGCAATCCTATGATCAGGAACGTTTAGGATATGTATACGAAAGAGAATGGTCTCATGAATCTAACTTCTTTAGATCGCATTCTCCCAATTACATATTTCTTGGACTTATCGTTTAAGCGTATAACATTTATATGAGACTGCTTCAAACAATAATTTTTGCCCTTTATATTAAACTATATTAGTTTAACATGTGAAATGTCTGTAAAGTATCATCATATGATTGGTTTTAGGGCACATTTCCAACAATCTCCCACTTGCACTAGAGCCAATCAGCTTGGTCATCAATGATGATACCTCTTCTGTAGTCATTTCAAAAATGGTTGAGTAGTAGGCCTAGACAATGGATATCTATATGTTATCCTTAGAAGCAACCTTGAGAATAACAACGTCACCATTATACATGATTCTCAATCATGTGGTTTAGTCTCTCATTTGAGTTCGGATCTTGATGAGACCTTGATTCCCTGGCTTGAGCTATCGCCCCATTAGTGTCATAGTGTCGATACACTGGAGACACTTTCTGGTTGGAACCGAATAGAGAGTTCATAAATGAACTTTCCCATCCAAACAACATTGTTGTAAGCTTCTATATGGCAATATATTTTGCATTCACAATGGAACATACTAAAGTCATTACTTTTAATGTTTCCATCCAAATATCTCTTTAGTCATAATAAAGAGATATCTAATTATCTCTTCATTCATAATGAAGAAACATCCAATGATGGATTAGATTCATAATCTAATACATTTACGCTTCCATTACGTTACTCTAATTCTTCCTCATTCATGAGGAAGAAATCCTTTATTATTTCTCAAATACTTAAGGATTCACTTGACAGTTGCCATGGTTCTGATCCTGGGCTCGCATTGATATCGTCTTGTACCGATCTTGGTACAAATCATATCAACGTTTTTCATACAATATGAAATACATAAATCACCTTTTTGCGTATACATAAAGGGTCATATTTACGCATTATTTCTTTGGGAGTCAAATGGTACGTTCCCTTTGAGAAGATCTACCTCCTAGTCTCACTAGAGTTGTTCTTCTGATTGAAGTTTATCATCATATGAGGAAGAATTAGACATATGAGCATGAATGGTCTCATGAATCTAACTTCTTTAGATCGCATTCTCCCAATTACATATTCCTTGGACTTATCGTTTAAGCGTATAACATTTATATGAGACGGCTTCAAACAATAATCTTTGCCCTTTATATTAAACTATATTAGTTTAACATGTGAAATGTCCGTAAAGTATCATCATATGATTGGTTTTAGGGCACATTTCCAACACAAAGTTACTCACATATCGACACGTGGGACTTGAAATCTGAGATGTAAAATTATTGAGATTCCATCTCGATAAATTATTGACAATCCATAACATAAAAATTATTGAGGTTATTTAATTTAAGTTACCATAGTAATTCAATTAAAATAATAAATTATGTTTGGCCCTATGGCCCTTGGGCTCCTTCGATTGGAGATGGTTTTTTGTCACATGGCTATGTTTGGCCTATGGCCCTCTGGCCCCTCGGTTGGAGATTGTAAGAAAAATAGCATGACATTATTCATTAAAATATTAATTTCTTGGAGGGCTATAGGGTCAAAGAGAGCCCTCTGGCCCTCCTTCGATTGGAGATGGCCTAAGAGTATGGGTTGAGTTAAGCTACACAATAAGTTGAGATTGAACCAATTATTGATAGAAATCAAACCTCTGTCATTTAAATTAGACACTTACAAGGAAAAATATCACTAGACTCTTTTGTTAGATTTCTTTTTCTATTGGCTAAATTGGATTAATGGTCTATGTGGTGATAGGGTCATCGGAAGATAACCCTCGTGGTAAAAACAATTTGGATTTAAACCCTCATGGTGAAATCTGTTAGGGTTCATGCCCAAAATTAACATTTTCGTTATTCCTCCGTTAACCCATTCAACCTTCACAAACAAAAAGGAAGAAAAAAATAAGATTCATTCAAGGCTATGAATTCTTTGCTTCATGCTTCGATTCCGACTTCATTCAAAGCTTTTTTGTTAATCAAAAGGACTAGATTTATTTATTTATTTATTTATTGTAGCACTAGCCAACCCAAGTAACATTGAAAATCTTAGTTATACTTTCCTTTCTTATACGGGAACTTTAGTTGAATTGCTTGTTTGTTAATTTTGTAGGAACTAAAACCAAGAAAGATGAAAAGAGGAGTAGCATGCAGACCTCAATGGTTTGTTTATGAGGATTTGCTCATCAACAATGGCACAGACAACGAAGGGAATCTGAAAAACTAGAGAGAGAGAGAGAGAGAGGAGGAGGCAGGTCCAATGTATTTAGAGACGGTTGTTTGGAGGCGTGGGGGGCTAGGGTGGGAATGTTAGGAGAAACAATGAGGCAGGCCCATAAGCATGTAAGCAATCTGTGAAAAAGACTTAACGGAAATGTTAATGGAGACTAAATGGAAATATTAATTTGGCTTGAATCCTAACGGATTTCATCACGAGAGTTTAAATCTGAATTTTTTACGACAAGAATTAGCTTCCGATTATTCTATTATCACGGGGATCATTAATCCAATTTATCTTTTTCTATTTATCCAATGATTGTTGCTCATGAGATGTGACTTCTACAATTGCTGAACATAGTCATTTGATTTTGGTAGTTGTCTCTACTTGATTGGAGCAAATTTTATATTTATTCTGTACAAATAAAAAACAATACACTTATAATGAGTTTAATGTTGAATTGTGGTAATTACCACGGGGTGGTCTAGTGGTTGGGTATAAATTTCAGGCTCGTATTCCACACGGCAGGTCTTGGGTTCGATTCATGGCACTGGTGGCACATCTTGGGTTCGATTCCTGATGCTGGTGAATCGCACAATGGTGGCTCAGGTTTCAACTTCTGTGAGTCTTTCCTGGCCCCTAAATATGTGAACTGTCGTGGTTAAGCCACCAAATGATCTCTTTTTTAAAGAAAAAAATATTGAATTGTGGTAGGCTTGTTAAAAAAGAAAAACAAAAGGCTACGAGTTTCACTAGACACATTAATGTGAACTGTCGTGGCTAAGCCACCAGATGATCTCTTTTTTAAAGAAAAAAATGTTGAATTGTGGTAGGCTTGTCAAAAAATAAAAACAAAAGGCTACGAGTTCCACTAGACACATTACGTGGTACCAAAATTCATAGTAAGAATAAAAGCAAAAATTCTCTCCTTTCATGAGAGAGCTTCTCTCCTTCTGTGAGAGGTTCTTTCCCTCTTTTTGGTGAGGGTTTCCAGCTTGACCACGATCTCAGGCGCCGACTCTAGCTGGGCTGGAGTCGATTGCCCCTTCTCCCTTTCTTTTGTTTTCTTCTCTTTTCTGCTTCTCTATTGTGTCTTCTCTGTAACAGCCCGTCCCTGATTTTAAGAGTTTTTAAAGTTTTAATAAAGGATTTTACAAAAATGCCCTTTGAGGCACGCGCATTATTCGAGGTTAAACGTTGTGTCATGCCATCTAAGATTTTTTTTTCTTGACATAACCCCGTAGTACTCGTCGCTACGAACGCGTGGGCGCAGACGGTTCGTGATTTGGAGTTATATCGAAGAAGTTATTAACGTTTGAAATTTGGGCATTTTAAGGAATTATAATTTTAGTTAAATCTAGAATTTATTTTATGAAAATGGACGGCCCAGATTTAATGAAGAATTTAAATGGATGGCTGGAATGAGAAGAAAGAAGGTTTTGTGTGTGTGTGTGTGCGTGAGAGGAAGAAAAAAAAACAGAGAAGAGACTGGGCAGAAATGCCCAATCGGAGAAGAAGAAGATGAGAGCGAATGGGGGGAAGAGAGAGAAGCTTCTGGCCAATCAGAGGAGGGGAAATGAGGAAAGGAGAGAGGGCGAGAAGCGGAGGAAGAAGATCAGAAATGGGTTTTCAACCCGCGACCCGTTCGTGACCCGCGGCACCCATGCCAAAATTCGACGAGTTTTGGCCCATTTTTCCTACGAATTGCATCAAACCAATCCTTGTAAAACACTCTAGGAGCCTTCCTCTACCCATTCCATCTCAAAATTTGGAGAGATTTGGCTTTGAAAATGGAGAAAACCGCAAGAAAGGGGTGCGGCGGCTTTAGCTTCGAATCACCCAATCCCGAAGCCATTTCTTTCAATTTCCACCACCCATAGCTTCCTCTTGAGGCCTAGAACAAAGCCCAAGCAGTGGTGGAGGCGTTGGAACAAGTTTGGAGGTTGAATCGAAGCACACCAAATTCTAGGGTCCGCACGGATTTTGATGAAATTGGAGGCCTTGCCGACCGAATTGGCCTTAGCCACAGGTATGAAAGTTGCTCTACTCAGTGAGATCTTCAATTCTGTATTTTTTGAGAATTTTTGGAAATAGTTGGATTTTCCGGCGAGCCGGGGCGGCCAACCGCCACCCGCGGCGGCCCGTGCGGCGGCGCGTGGCCATTGGCCCGCCAATGTCATTCTTAGCATGTGTATAATGCTCTAGGTTCAGTTTTGATAACTGATGGACGTAAATTGAGTAATTGAACCTAAGTTCGTTACGATTCGTGGTTAGGTGAAAATGTGAATTGACGATCCGACCGTTGGATCGTCACCAAACTTTGATACGTTGTAATAAATAATATTTGAGGATTATAGGAACTTACGGATTTGGAATCCGATTTACGGATCTTCCGGAATTGGAGTTGTAAGTTCATAAAATAGAATGTTAACCGTCACTCGGTTTTGACAATTGACGGAGATCCGACCGTTGGATGGTAATGAAATTTAAGGATATTGTTCTAGAGATATATTATGGACCTCTGGAAGTTATGGATTGGAAATCTGAGTTGCAGATCTTCTGGATCGAACTACGTAGTGACGTGTTTTATATAAGTTATATATTCTATTGATATGATTTCTGAGGTTTGATTTGATTATTGTTCTAGGCGCCGATCGTCATGACGCCTTGATGTATTGTGCTAGGGAGTTGTAGGGCGAACTCCAGGTGAGTGGGCAGTATTTTCTGTATTTACCTATATACTATTGATTGTCCCAGAAATTGAGTTTTTGATGAAAATATGTTTCTAAAATGCCATGCATGAATGATAGGCATGATATGATTGATATGCATGATAGGAATGATATGCATGAGATGAATGATATGATTATCTGAATTGGTAATTGATGCATATATATATGTGAATTGGTGCTGTGGAAGCACAGGTAAGTATCAGGTGAGTTTTATGTTATTCATGTGAATCATTGATAATGTATATTATGTTGATAGCTCATAACCTGCAATCATGGTGTTAGTGCTTATATTATTCACCTCGCACCGCACGCTCACCTTGGATCCAAGTAGGTGCATGTCGTACAGACCATGTGAGGGTTCCGACATGTCGTACAGACCATGAGAGGGTTCCGACTGATAGGTGACCTTAGATTATGTGCACAGATGATTGATGAGAAAAGCACTAGAGCGTATTATTACACCATTCATGTCGTACAGACTACTTCCGGTAGTTCCGACTTATCTGCAGTGTAGTGCCGTACAGGTCACCGAGGTGACTCCGGTTGGATTGGATGTTGAGCTATAGAATTAACCGTACAGGACCAACTGCAGGGTCTCCGGTTAATTCATTATTTCACCTGTTACATTGATGCATCATTCATTCTGTTTTTGAAAGTTTTTAACATGGCATACTTTCTGGTTTTTAAGAAAGATTGATGATTTGAGATTTATGAAAAGTATTATGCTATTTTCTGGGAAAGTATACAGGTTTTACAGCGAGGGGTTAGAAATGTTTTAAATGAAAAGTTTTCGAAAAACTTTGTTTTATTGACCCACTCAATTTTGTTTTGCGCCCCTCCAGGTTCTAGATAGCAGAGCTTTGGTGGCCACGAGGAATCCAACGGTGTTCTGACAGAATTCACAAAAGTAGGACTCACCCTTGGGTGTTTCATCTTAGTAATTGTATTTTTAAAGCTTCCGAACTGTGTAAATGGTTACGTCACTTTCACGTGGCGGCCAGCATGCCCTCCTTCGGGACGGGGTGTGTCATTCTTTCCTATTTTCTTCTTCTTCTTTTCTTTTCGCTTCTCCTGATGTTCCTCCCTAATTTTCCCTCTGGCCTGCCCATTTCTTCTATTCCCGTCGATATCCCTCTCCCCATCTCTTCCTAAGTCTGATCTTCAACCACTATATTTCCTCTTGAGTTCGTGCGTAGAGATGGGATGTTTTCCCTGGCTCGGGTGTTTCCAACACCACCACATTCTCCTTGCTATCTGTCGTTTTCGACAGTGTTGCTCGTGGGTTTCCCTTATCTTCTTCTTGGTAGTTGGCTTATCCCTCTTTGGTGCCGACTATCTCTTGTTACTGGCTGAGATTTGGGTGTTGTTCGGGATTGGTGGTGGTGTCTGCGGTGGCGATTGTTGGTGGTGGATGACATTTCAGTTGGCTGGCCTATCTCTCTGTCGATGGAGAAGCTTTCAATCGAAGTTTCTTCGCTGTTGTGGACGGTTGTTTGTTTTTGGGCTTCACTGTTGTTTGGCCCTCTTTCTGTTTTTTCTTTTGGTTTCAGCCATTTTCTAGTCATGTATAGTTGTCAGTTGGGCCTTTGGGCCTTTGGTTTGTTTGTAATTTTGGGCTTGTTGTTGAATAAAGTTGAGGGGGTTTGTCTATAACTTTGTTGCAGTTAAACTTTTACCAAAAAAAAAATATTCATAGTTCTGGTAAACTTTGTCTTGTCCAAAGGTGTCCTCCTATATTAGGTGCATATTGCATTTGAAAACATGGTTTAGTCCATTAATTACGAATTTTCTTAAAGCTAATCCGCATTGTGGTTTGACTTGACTTGTTTTCTTTCGTTAATTTATTTGCAAACCATGACTTTGTCCATTTCTGTGTGACTTTTAATTATTAATATTTGGCTAAATTTGCTCATGAAATAATATAAAAATTGGATGAAAGAATCTTCTATGTATAAAGCCAACACAAAAGATGAATAATGTTTTTGGTGTCACCAAGTTTCAACAAAAATATTTGGACAAAAATGTCCCAAGACAAAAAACTTCAAAGACATCCCAAAATAATGCATCAAATAAGGAATGGCCATTTTCGTCATTTTAACAGTAAGAAAAGATATTCCATGATATTTCCATGCATCTTCTACATATAAAGCCAATGGAAACGGTGAATAGTGATTTTGGTGCACCAAGCTTCAACAAATATATTTGGACAAAAATACCCCCAAGACAAAAAACTTTAAAGGCATCTTAAAATAATGCATCAAATAAGGCATGAGCATTTTCATCATTTTAACAATATTTTTTTAATAATTAATTTTATTGTGGTTTTTTTTTTTAAATTAGTACCTCATAATAGGCTAGCAATAATGTGATTCAATTTCTCTATTTTTAAACACGTTCAAAACATCTTAAGAGACGTGTAATGCCGATTATATAAAAGGTCATTCGCACGCGGATAATAATGTGATTAAATTAGTTGTCAAATGATTGTTCTTTTTTTAACAAACGAAATTATCTACACTAAGGGGGAGGGGTGGGCTTAACCTTACAATGGGCTAGCAATAATGTGATTCAATCAGTTGTTTATTAAATATCATTTTCTCTATTTTAAACACGTTCAAACATCTTAAGAGGTGTGTAATGCCAGATATAAAAAAAGTCTTTAGCAGGCGGATAATAATGTGATTAAATTAGTTGTCAAATGATTTTTTATTTTTTTACAAACGATATTATCTACACTAAGGGAGAGGGGGGGTGGGCTTAGCCTCACAATGGGTTAGCAATAATGTGATTCAATCAGTTGTTTATTCAATATGATTTTCTCTATTTTTAAACACATTCAAAGCATCTTAAGAGGTGTGTAATGCCAGTTATAAAAAAGGTATTTCGCACATGAATAATAATGTAATTAAATTAGTTCTCAAATGATTGGTTTTTTTTTTTAACAAACGATATTATCTATGACACACCCCGACCCGGAATGTCAACTAGGACTCCGAATTGAGCCGTGTTGGCCGACACCTGGAAGGTGATGGAGCCATAAAGTGTAATGATGTGGACAAGGTGAATAAATTTAAACCTAAAAGTGCCTAAATACAAGAGTGTGTTGTGAGCGGAAATGAACTCATTTCACACGTGACGTCATAGCATAAGTAAAGTACAGTAAAGTGGATTGAAAATCATACCATCGAAGGTAATCTCCAATACCAAGACTTGCCACGAATCCTCGTCGATATGAAAGCTCTGCTACTAGACCTGGAGGGATAAAGACAAGGGTGAGTGGGCAAGAAAATAAAGCTTTAATAAAGACCTTCTAAACGATATAATCCTTCACCGTAACACCAGTTTAGTTTCCAGAAAATCATACTACGCATAAGTATGAAATCAAAAGTATACTAACAGTGAATCTAGAAGTATACCACCACATAGCATCTCATTAGTAATATAAATAATCATGTGCTTAATAACCCATACTAGCACGTCAGTCGAAGTCACATATGGTGACCTGTACGACTACAACCATATCTCATCAATCAATGCTAGCTCATAAGTCGGAGTCACCTATAGTGACCTGTACGACTTATCTATATCTCATTAATTAATGCTAGCTCATAAGTCGGAGTCACCTATAATGACCTGTACGACTTATCCATGCCTCATTAATCAATATCCCAGTAATATGTCAGTCGGATCCACCTCTTGTGGCTTGTACGACTAAACCTATAGCTCATCACATATCCCTGCACACAAGTCAGAACCACCTCTTGTGGTCTGTACGACAGGCTGGGTGTAAATAATTACACTCAAGTGCTACGATCACGTGAAGGCTGTGTGAAGTATCACAAGTCACCTACGAGTCGGAACCACCTAATGTGGTCTGTACGACAGGCTGGCACCTACCTTGAATCCAAGGTGAAAGTGTGGTGCGGGAGGTTAATGATCACGTGAAGGCTAGGCTCTGTCCACGGGCGAGAACACTAACACCGGGGTGCAGGGTTATAAGCTCTAAATGCATCTAATATGGCATGTACGGTTTATAGACAACCTGTACGACAATGTCGAAGTTGCCTCTATTCCAACCTGTACGACAGTGTCGGAGTTGCTTAAAACATAATATAGTCATGCCATCACTCAATCGTTCTAAATAAAATGTAATCATAACCATGCATCCCACATTTCACAACATATACTTACTTGAACTTATATGTGCATCCTGCGTTCACCTTCATACTTTAAAGCATTCACGATAATTATGCGCAATAATATACTTATGGACATGGCCTGATGCAAATCCAAAACTTAACCATATCATAATGCTTCCAAATATATATATATATATATATCAATAATGTGGCGTAAAATGCACAATCTATAACTCCCTACTCCTAAACTATAAATTTTCGGGAATAATTATCGGTGACAAGCTCAACTAAACACTAATTTAACTAACTATCAATACTTACGATTCTTTACTTCCATTTCTCGATCCTTCACACAATGATTTATGACCAACATCCAATCACTAAATCATAAAGTTAAATCTCACATTTTCCACCAATGTCCCTCACATTGCACAATTTCCCAAACAAGGCTATTGTCTCAATTATTTAGTCTCATTTATGGTATGGCTGCATCTAACGTCTCGTTAGACTGCCTATGTACCCTAAACAGGGATCAAGCCATTCATAGTTCGCATTAGAACTTTAAAGCATTCACAGTAATTATATGCAATAATCAATTTATAACCGTTTTTGGAATTATCAATCATATATATATACACGATAGAAAAGAAAAGACCCACTTACCTGAGGTTCGCGCTATGACTCCCTAGCACAAATATTGCGACATCACGAACCATCATCGCCTAGAACAATTATCAAATCACGTCTCAGAGTTCTTATCAATAAAATATGCAACTTACATAACACACATCCCTACGTAATTCAATCCGGAAGATCTACATCACGGATTTCCAATCCGTTACTTCCAAAGATACACATTATACTTCTAGAACAAAATCCTAAAGTTCCATTATGATCCAACGGTCGGATCTCCACCAATTGCCGAAATCAAGTGGCGGTAACCATTTTATTTTATGAACTTACAAATCCAATTCGGGAAGATCCGTATATCGGATTCCGGATCCGTAAGTTCCTATGGTCCTCAAATATTACGTACTATAACATATCAAAGTTTGGTGACGATCCAATAGTCGGATCGTCGATTAATATAATGACCTATTAACGTAACATAGAGAATTTAGGTTCCAACAATCAACCTACGTCATACAATTACCAAAACTGAGCTCAAGGAATCTAATTTAGCCTAAGAATGACATCGACGGCCCCCTGCCCACGCGCCACCGTGGGTGGCGGTCGGCCGCCCCGACTCGCCGGAAAATCCAACTATTTCCAAACATTACCAAAATTTACAGGAATGAAGATCTCAATGAGTAGAGTAAACTTTATTCCTGTGGCCAAGTCCAATTTGGCCAGGAAAAGCTTCAAATAGCCAAGAACCCGTCGAAACCCTATACTTTGGGTGTTTGTGATTCGTCCTCAAATCAACTCTGACGCTCCAACCAGTAAATGGGCTTTGTTCCTGACCTCTTGAGGAGTATTTTGGTGGTGGTAATTGAAGAGAAACACTTCAGAAATGGCGAATTCCGACGTGGCAACCTTCGGAACCCCCCACGGTTTGGTAGATCAATTCCCCTCGAATTGAGGTTAACACTGTGTTTGGGTGAGGGAAATAATCTTGGAATTTGAATAAAAATCAGAGTTTGTAAATTGACATTCATCAATTCCTTTGTTTGGACTCATAAACATAGGAATTTAGAATTTCCGCGTGGAAAAAAACTTGGAATTTGGGACCTCCAATTCCCAAGTGTAAATTCCATGTAAATAGGTGTCATTTCCCAATTTCTATGATTGAGAGCTTAAAAATAACAAATTCCGTATTCAATTCCATTGTTCTTTTAGGTTAACCAAACAAGAAAATTCACAAATTCTAGAAAATAAAATCCCGTCAATTAAATTTCCATCATTTTAAAATTCTTTAGTAATCTTAAATTTCTTCATCCAAACATAGCGTAAAGGAACTGGGTTTTGTATGGAATTGGAAGAGGGAAGGATGATGATTCATTTTCAGGTGACGGCGAGGTTCGAGTCACCGGAAAATCGATGGAAGAAGGATGGAAACCCATCGGGTCGCGCGAGTCCGATGGGGGAAAAACGAGTCAAGTAGATCTGGCGCATCTCCTCTCCCTCCTTTCCCCTCCTTGCTTTCTTCTCTGGTTGGTCCCTCACTTCTCTCCTCTTCCTAATTGGGCAGCAGCCCTCTCAGCTTCCTCATCGGATTAGGCAGTAGTCCTCCCCCTTCCCTCCTGTTTCTTTCTTTTCTTCCCAAATATAATCTTCCCATAATATAATAGTACTTATGAAAATATGTAAAATAATAATAATTGATCATACCATTACTCCAAATCCGCTTTTGCATGCCCTACGCATCCATATTGCCGAGTACTTCAGGAATACACTAAAAGAATATTTCGTACGTCTCAGAACATGTTGATCAATAGAAGTCAATACCCTCGCCTCTAGGGCAGTTTTGTCAATTCCCTCGATTAAAATAAATAAGAACGAAATTTTAGGGATGGGTTGTCACAATCTACACTAAGGGGGACGGGGGTGGGCTTAGCCTCACAATAAGCCAGGAATAATGTGATTCAATCAGTTGTTTATTAAATATTATTTTCTCTATTTTTATACATGTTCAAAACATCTTAAGAGGTGTGTAATGCCAGTTATAAAAATGGTCTTTCGCATGCGGATAATAATGTGATTAAATTAGTTGTTAAATGATTATTTTTTTTAACAAACGATATTATCTACACTAAGAGGGAAGGGGTAGGCTTAACCTCACAATGAGCTAGCAATAATGTGATTCAATCAATTGTTTATTAAATATTATTTTCTCTATTCTTAATGTAAATTCTATAGAGACCGATTTTATTATATGCATTCAGCTGCTTTAATTAGTTTATGAAGAGTTTCTTCTAGCATGATATAAGATTATTCATTTACTTCGATAATAATGGGGCATCTATTCCGGATGAGGGTTCCTATCGAATGATTTAGTATTGAATGAACTCGAAGGTTCCCTCACACATGTTCTGAGTTGTATTCAGCCCTCATTCTTCCATCCAGACTAATACTAATGCGACGGCTATTGCCCTATCTAGGCATATTGAAAAAATTGTAAACAATCTCTACAAATTCCCAACTTTTCTAAGTATTTCTAATATTTCATAAAAATTTATAAAATTGCAAAAACTTATTACATTTCCTAAAACATGTAATATTTCAAAAACTTGTTATATTTCCTACTAATTTATAATATAAATGAAAAGAAAAAAAAAAAACCAAAATCTTTCTCACATCACCGGTCCTCCCCAACCCCCCCCCCCCCCCCAGCGTCATCCACGTATCCCCCAACCCGTACCACCCCCCGTTTATTCAACCCCTCGAATATCCCCCACCCCCCAATTTTTACAAAGTTAAAACATATAAATCACAAATACACATGCTAATTACACATTCACAATATAAATCACAAATTCACAACATAAATCACAACACACACAATATAATCACAAATTTCACAACTTTAAAATGGTTGAATAAACATCATACCTTTGTGGGAGTATGAGAGTTTGCGACTTCAAAAGAGGTCAAAATTACACTAAAAATTGAGCAGCAACCTAAATTTGACCTCCCGCGGATTAAAGGAAGTAGGAGGTCAATAAAAAATGAGATGTTAATTAATCAAAGATCCAACTGATCACCACGTCTGTATTGTAAATAGGCACTTACGAATAATCCAGCCAAAGTAATAGGAATTAGACCTAAGACGATTCCAAATAGAAGAACTTCAATCATTTCAATTTGTTTGAAAGGGGGAAGGGAGGGGTAATATTTATCCTTAAATATTAATCTGTATTGACTATACATCTCAATGGCAAGTGTGAGAGCAAAGGAGGGAGCCGAGTTTGGAGTGGAGGGATTTTGGAGAAAGAGAGAGAATCGATGAAATGATGAATTGCTACAAATGGAGGAGCTCTCGGCCTAATAAAGAGCTCTCGAATTGATGAAATCACCCAAATCAAAAGTGATATAGTTGTTAAATCATGATGCTAAGTTTGTAACTGTTCAACCTTTGCCCCGATCCCTACTCCCCTAAAGTTTATTTTTGGTGATTTTTTACGTATGTGATCTCGTACAATATTCAAACATGTTTGATGATTGTATCATGGAAACTAATTTTGTAAAGTTCGTATTCCCAAAATGCAATTTATTTAACCAACACTTAGAGGTTAGGTGACACACCCCGTCCCGGATGAGGGCATGCTGGCCGTCACGTGAGAGTGACGTAACCATTTACACAGTTCGGAAGCTTTAAAGATACAATTATTAAGATGTAACACCCGAGGGTGAGTCCTACTTTTGTGAATTCTGTCAGAACACCGTTGGATTCCTCGTGGCCACCAAAGCTCTGCTATCTTGAACCTGGAGGGGCGCAAAACAAAGTTGAGTGGGTCAGTAAAACAAAGTTTTTCGAAAACGTTTCATTTAACAACATTTCTAACCCCTCGCTGTAAAACCTGTATACTTTCCCAGAAAATAGTATATATATAACCATATATAATCTCAAAACTCAAATCACAAGTCTTTAATACTTTTCAAGAAAACATGTCATGCTATGCATCAAAACATAATAAGGATGCAACATTATAATAGGTGAAATAAGGAATCAACCGGAGACCCTGCAGTTGGTCCTGTACGGTTAATTTTATAGCTCAATATCTAATCCAACCGGAGTCACCAACTGTGACCTGTACGGCACTACTCTGCACATAAATCGGAACTACCTAAAGTAGTCTGTACGATAAGAATGGGGTAATAATACGCTCTAGTGCTTCTCTCATCAACAGCTGTATAATAATCTAAGTTCACCTACAAGTCGGAACCACCTCTCATGGTCTGTACGACATGCACCTACTTGGATCCAAGGTGAGCGTGTGGTGCGGGGTGAATAATATAAGCACTAACACCAGGGGTGCAGGTTTGAGCTTTCAACACAATTCACTTCACAATAAATCACATGATTAACATAAAACTCACCTGATACTCACATGTGCGTCCACAGCACCATTTAACATATATATGCAACAATTACCAATTCATATATTTCACATATATGTATGCATGGCATTTTAAAACATACTTTCATTTAAATTGAATTTCTGGGAAAATCAATAGTATATAGGTAAATACAGAAAATACTGTCCACTCACCTGGAGTTCGCCCTACAACTCCCTAGCACAACACATCAAGGCGTCATGACGATCGGCGCCTAGAACAATCATCAAATCAAACCTCAGAAATAATATCAATAGAATATATAACTTATATAAAACACGCCACTACGTAGTTCGATCCGGAAGATCTGCATCTCAGATTTCCAATCCAAAACTTCCAGAGGTCTACAATATATCTCTAGAACAACATCCTAAAATTTCCTTACCATCCAACGGTCGGATCTCCGTCAATTGTCAAAACCAAGTGACGGTTAACATTCTATTTTATGAACTTACAACTCCAATTCTGGAAGATCCGTAAATCGGATTCCCAATCCGTAAGTTCCTATAATCCTCAAATATTACGTATTACAACGTATCAAAGTTTGTTGACGATCCAACGGTCAGATCGTCAATATATATTTTCACCTAACCACGAATCGTAACGAAATTAGGTTCAATTACTCAATTTACGTCAATCAATTATCAAAACTGAACCTAGAACATTAAAAACATGCTAAGAATGACATTGGCGGGTCACTGGCCACGCTCTGTCGCACGGGCCGCCGCAGGTGGCGGTCGGCCGCCCCGGCTCGCCGGAAAATCCAACTATTTCCAAAAATTACCAAAATTTACAGAAATGAAGATCTCAACGAGTAGAGTAAACTTTATACCTGAGGCCAAGGCCAATTTGGCCTGGAAGAGCTCCAATTTTTCCAAAACCGTGAAGAACCCTAGAAATGGGTGAGTTCCAATTCGTCCTCAAATCAACTCCGCCGTCCCAACCAATGCTTGGGCTTTGTTCTAGGCCTCAAGAGAAAGCTATGGGTGGTGGCAATTGGAAGAATTTGCTTCAAACATAGGAGAATTTTGAACATGAAGCTCGCGGCACCCGTGGGTATTTTCATCCAAACTCACACCTAATCTCTTCAAATTTGATATGGAAATGATAGAGGGAAGGCATATAAGATGATTGGGAGTGGTTGTTTGGCTCAATGCATCGGAAAAATGGGTGAAAACGTCGAAATTTGGGTGTGGGTGCCGCGGGTCGAAACGGGTCGCGGGTGAAGACCCGTTTTCTTCCTTCTCTCCTCCGCTTCTCGCCCTCTCTCCTTTCCTCCTTTCCTTCTTCTGGTTGGCCAATCAGCTTCTCTCTCTTCTCCCCATTCGCCCAGCTCTCTCCCGGAGCTCCTGCTCTCTCTTCCTCTGGTTGGGCAGCTTGCCCAATCCCTTTTTCTTCTTCTTCACCAGTCACACACACAAACACACACACAAAACCTTTCTACATCTTTTTATTTTTATTTTCCTTCACTTACATCCGAGCCATCCATTTCAGATTACCTTTAATCTGGGCCATCCAAATTTTAATAATAAAATTCATAAAATGCCCAAACTTCAAACTTTAAAATCTTTTTCGTTATAACTCCAAATCACGAACCGTCTGCGCCCACGCTTCCGTAGCGACGAGTACTACGAGGATATGTCAAGAAAACAAATCTTAGATGGCATGACACAACGATTAACCTCGAATAATGCGCGTGCCTAAAAAGGCATTTTTGTAAAATCCTTTATTAAAACTTTAAAAACTCTTAAAATCAGGGACGGGCTGTCACATTAGGTGTAATGTATCTTTTTGTGGTAATCACTATTGTAAGTATCTATAATTCATGATCGGGTCCGTTCATTGTATTCTTCTAGGGTCAAGAAGTATAGTTGTACAAAATCATTAAATTTGGAGCTAAAATAACGGTTATATATTCATTTTTCTTTTCTAACCGTCGAAGGATTTCGTCTTGTTGGCTAAACTCCTATTGTTTATTTTTGGTATTTTTTACGTATACAATCATGTAGTATATACCAACTATATTGAACGTTGGATTGTGGAATTAATTCTCCGACTACGAAAACCCTCGGTGGAATTGGATATGTGAAATTTGTCACTACACTTGCCTGAAGAATACCCTAAACTCTAAACCTTAAAGACTTTAATCGACGGATTTTTCTAGATTTTTGTCAGGCAAGGTATCTTTAATCGACAAATGCTTCTATTCCTTCAAGGTAAAAATAAAAGGGAGACTTTAGATGCAGCCCCTAACCACCAATCTTCTTTGATTAAAACCTTATTAGTTTTCAACTTTTATCGAAGTCCAACTGTTATCCACCTCAACATATTAATATTAAATGTATATCCATGTCATCTATTTTAATTTTTAATTAAAAATCATAATTTGCAGTTATCTATATTTATGAAATTTTAAATAAAACACATAATTTATAGAATTTAAAACATTTTAAAGATAAATTAGAAACTTAAAAATCATCATAATCTTGACCATCTTCATATCTGACACACCCTAACCCAGAATGTCCACTAGAACTCCGAATCGAGCTGTGCTAGCCAACACCTGGAAGGTGACGAAGCCATAGAATGAGATAATGTGTAAAATGTGAATAAATTTAAAACTAAAAGTGCTTATATACACAATGCGCGGTGAGCAGGTATGCACCCATTTCACACGTGATACAGAGCATAAGAAAAGTACAGTGAGGTAAGATAATAATTGTACCATCATACGGAGCCACCTGAACTGGGAGTGCCACAAGTCCTCGTCGATACGAAACTTTGCTACTAGAACATGGAGGGGTGCAAAAATAGAAAGTATGAGTGGGCAAAAACAAAGCTTTTCATAGTTATTTCAATTATCAAAGGTAGTAACCCTTTGCCGTAAAACCTGTATAGTTTCCAGAAAATCATACTACGTATAAGTATGAAATCAAAAGTATACTAACAGTAAATCCAGAAGTATACCACGACACAACATCTCATTAGCAATATAAATAATCATGTGCTTAATAACTCATACTAGCACGCCAGTCGGAGTCACCTATAGTGACCTGTACGACTGCAACCATATCTCATCAATCAATGCTAGCTCATAAGTCGGAGTCACCCATAGTGACCTGTACGACTTATCCATATCTCATCAATCAATGCTAGCTCATAAGTTGGAGTCACCCATAGTGACATGTATGACTTATCCATATCTCATCAATCAATGCTAGCTCATAAGGTGAAGTCACATATAGTGACATGTATGACTTATCCATATCTCATCAATCAATGCTAGCTCATAAGTCGGAGTCACCCATAGTGACTTGTACGACTTATCCATATCTCATCAATCAATGCTAGCTCATAAGTCGAAGTCACCTATAGTGACCTGTACGACTTATCCATATCTCATCAATCAATGCTAGCTCATAAGTCGGAGTCACCTATAGTGACCTGTACAACTTATCTATATCTCATCAATCAATGCTAACTCATAAGTCGAAGTCACCTATAGTGTCCTGTACGACTTATCCATATCTCATCAATCAATATTCAAGTAATATGTCAGCCGGATCCACCTTTTGTGGCCTGTAGGGCTGAACCTATAGCTCATCACATATCCCTGCACACGAGTCAGAACCATCTCTAGTGGTCTGTACGACAGGACTGGGTGTAAATAAGTACGGTCAAGTGCTACGATCATGTGAAGACTGTGCGAATAATCGCGGGTCACCTACAAGTCATAACCATCTGTAGTAGTCTGTACGACATGATTATGCACCTACCTTGGATCCAAGGTGAGCATAAGGTACGGGAGGTGAACATCACGTGAAGGACTGTGCTTTGGCCACGGGCAGGAGCACTAACACCGGGGTGCAGGTTTATGAGCTCTAACTGTATTTTATATAACATATACGACTCATGGGCAACATGTACGACAGTGTCGGAGTTGCCTATTATTGCAACCTATACGACAAGGTCGGAGTTGCCTAAAACATAAATGTAGTCATACGATAACTCAATCATTTCAACTAATACCATAAACTCACCTGAACTTACCTGTGCGTTCTGCATTCACCTTCGCACTTCAATGCATTCACAATAATTATGTGCAGGTAATGTACATATGGATATGCCATGATGCAATCTAAAACTCAACCATATCATAGTATTTCCAAATATATGCATATATATAATATGGAACAAAATGCATAAGTTGTAACGCCCTACTCCCGAACTATTTATTTTCGGCATAATTATCAGCGATAAGCCCAATTAGACATTAGTTTAATTAACTATCATTACTTACGTTTCCTTACTTCAATTTCTTGATTCTTCACACATTGATTTATGACCAACATTTAACCACCAAATCATAAGGTTAAATCTCATAGTTTCCACCAATGTCCTTCACATTGCCAAATTCTCCAAACAAGGCTATTGTCTCAATTATTGTATGGTTGCATCTAATGTCTCGTTAGACTGCCTATGTACCCTAAATAGGGATCAAGCCATTCGTAGTTCGCACTAGTACTTCAAAGCATTCACAGTAATTATATGTAGGTAATATGCATAAATCAACTTCAACACGTTTGTTGAATTATCAATCATATGTATATATATACAATAGAAAGGAAAAGACCCAATCACTGATATGTAGAAGGGTCGTAGCCCCCGAGTCTCACTTGACTGTGCTCATCCTCTGGAAACGTCTCACCTATGCGAAATAACTATTTTAACGTTATTTTAAGCACATACTCAAAACTAGGTAATAACTTCTCATACATTGCTCTATTGGGGTGTTTGAATATACCAACGTGATCTACTCAACCCCACGAACATCCCCATATTTTTAGAAATTTTTTCCGATGAACCACGTTTCCTCACGCTCCGGCCAAGGCATGGCCACACGTTGATAGGAGAATATTTATGCGACTTAGTTAGCTTGTTTTCTTGCGTTTTCGTAGTTAGTTTGTGTTCATTATAGTGATTTAAGCTATTTTCGTGTGTTTGTAGGTCCAAATGACAAAGTTGGCAAGAAAGTGCATTTTGGAGCATTTTGGAGCAGTTTTGGGCACTAAATGGATAACACATGTATGGGCCAAGATGGATGGACGAATTTGGAGTTAAAAAGGCTAGGAATCTGATAAGAAGTTGAAGAAATTAAATTCAAGACAAAGAAGATAAGGAATCAGCTCAAAAGAGGAAACATTATCCAAAACCTTATCCAACCTTATCTCCCTTCTAGAAGTCCCAAATCAGCCACAAAACACATTGTTTCTAGAAACCCTATAAAAGTGGCGCCTATTCCCTTCTAGAAGGCTTTTGCCTTGCCTTGCAAGCAATTCTCATTCCCTCCAAATCAATGCCGCACCCTTTCTCATCCAATTCCCCTTGGATTCTGATTTTATTAGCCTTATTCCTTGTGGATTTGGGTTATACAAATCCTTTTCTGAAATTAATTGGGCCAAACCCTTTCCTTAGTGGATTTAATTAATTGTACCGAACCCTTGGGCCTTAATCCTTAAAATCTGCTAAGTTGTAACCCTAATACGATTAACCCTAGCCCTTGATGTGCCTATATATATGTGTTTTAAGCCAAAATTCGTCACAACCCCTCATACCATTCAGAAACGCACCTTGCCGCACCATATACATCATTCTACACCAACATACATCTCTGCCGCACCCTTTGGAGAATAAGGAGATCCTTGCCGTGCATTCCACTGATGAAGGGGGACCTTGTGCACAAGCCACCTGCATCCTTGGGAGTTCTATGAGTTCTTTCTTCCCTCGTTTTAGTTTCAACGTTTATTTCAATTTTCTTTTCAATTGCTATGAACATGTGTAACTAAGTTCTTATTAGTTAGTGGTGAATTCGAAGCCATGGACATATGTTTAATATGAATTGATTCCTTTCAGCTATTGTTTCGTAAAACATGAATGTGATTTACTTATCTATTTGATTGATAACTTATTCTTGTGTGTTGATTAAGGAAGCCTACTTATTTTGCATGCATGAATCTGATGCTAAATTATAAGGGACTTTCACCTAATCATTAGGAACTTATAATTACAAGTAGTGGAGATTGTTAGTCACAATCGTGTTAAGTAGATTCTTGGCAAGAGTATCATGCAGTTCATAGTTATAATTGCCTTGTCAATGCTTATGATTTCCATGGAACTTAATGATCCTTGAATGTATCTCTATCATGCTGTTCATATAGGGAACTTGATGAGAATAATTTGGTTGCGATGCGTTGTCCATTCAATTCAATGAATTTAGGGAATTCTAAGAGTTAATTTGTGCATTCACGATTAATTTGGGGCATTGTCGTTCATGGTTTAAAGAAACAATACTAGAAATCGATTTATGTTGCATATTTTCATGTGTGGAGAAGGATCCTCTAACTAGCATTTCACCCTTGAATTCATCTCAATTTTGTTTTAACTTACTTTGTTTTGCAATTTGTTTAGTTTTACTTCAATTTCGTCAAAAACAATCCCATCTTTCTATTTAGTGTTTTTAGGTCAGAATCTGTCCAATTTAGGTTCTTTAGAGTGTTTTGAGGTAATATAGGTTAGAATTAGTCCATAAACATTGTTAGAGTCTCAATTTAGTCTTAAATTCGTCCAATTTAATCCCTAGAGTTTGTTTTGAGTCTTTTTGTGTGTTTTGAGTTAGTTGAGTCATAATCTGTTTCCTTTTAGTATTTTGAATCAAATTGAGTTTTATTTTCGTCCAAATCAATTGTTAGGTCTAGAATTGAGTCAATTTCATCTAGTTTTGTTGTTTTGAGTGTTTTAGGTCAGTTTAGAGGCTATAGAGTCTAGTCTTGTGTTTTTAAGTCTAGTTTAGTGTTTTAGAGTGTAATTTAAGTAGATTAGCAGCCCTAGTTAATCCCCGGTTTAGAATGATCCCTACTTGCTTAATACTACAATTACATATTCAATAGGGTTTAATTTGCGTGTTGGATTATTTCACATCAAATTTTGGCGCCATTGCCGAGGATTAGCAAACTTGCTAATCCCTTGTTTATGTCGTGTCTTTTGTATTTTCTTTTAAGTTTATCCGTGAGTTTCTGTGTGTGTTTTGTACATCTTTGCCGTGCCTTTGACCTAGTTACTAATTGTGTTTGCTTCTTTGTTTCAGGTACTAGTTTATGACTCGTAGTTCTCAACATATTAGTGCCAACATCTTGGAATTCGACGACGATTTTGAAAGAACTTTGAGAAGAAAGAGGAAGCAACCAGAACCTAATCCACCTAGTTCAAGCTCAGAGGCCAAATCTGAGTTTGAAGAACAAGAAGAAGAGGAAGTCATGGCAGCGGACAATCGTACAGTAAAAGAACTTTCAGCCTCGGGGTTGGACAATGTCGTACCCCTTTGCATTCAATATCCCGTGGCGGCCCAAGGAAAGACCGATGAGTTCGAGTTAAAGTCAAGCTTGCTGCACCATATTCCCAAGTACCATAGGCTGTCCATGGAAGATCCAAAACAAGCACTTGAAAAAGTTTGAAATGGTGTGCTCAAGCATGACACCCATCAATGTCGATGGGAGTATTCTAAAGATGAAGGCATTTTCATTCTCTCTTATGGATAGGGCTAAAGATTGGCTATACGAACTAGCACCCGGAACGGTCACATCTTGGAAGAGTATGAAAAGAGCGTTCTTGGAGAAATTATTCCCAACTTCAAGGGTTATTCTTTTGAGGAAGAAAATCAGTGGTATTCAACAAAACCAAGGCGAATCATTCCCACCGTATTATTAGCGTTTTAAAGGTCTAGTTGCATCTTGCGCTCAACATCAAATGAAGGAGGACCTGTTACTTCAATATTTCTACGAGGGACTCCTCCCAATTGAAAGACAAATGCTTGATGCCTCAGCGGGTGGTGCTTTGGTGGATAAAACACCGGTGGCTGCCAAGATCCTAATTGCCAACCGAGCATTGAATGCACAACAATATGAAGGTGTTGGGCAAAGAGACCCCCCACGACAACAAGTGAATGAGGTAAGTGCAATTTCAGAACTTCAATCTAAAATGGCTAATCTTACTGTTCTTTTATCGCAGGTTGTGGAAGGATCCAAATTGCAAGGAATTACACCAAATGTATGTGGAGTGTGTTCCATGTAAGGACATTTCAATGACCAATGCCCTCAATTGATTGAGAATGGAGGATGGGAAACTACCCATGCCATGGGATATCAAGGACCAAATCAGCCACGGAGTGATCCATACTCTAATACTTACAATTCGGGGTGGATAGATCATCCAAATTTCAAATGGAGAGAGCCACAACAACCTGCCCAACAAATTTCAGGTTCGAAATTAGATAATGATACACTTCTTCAATTACTAACTTCACTTACACAGGGCCAACAAAATCAAGCTAAGGAGATGAGTGAAGTGAAGAAACAAATAGGGCAGATTTCTGAGTTTATGGGGCAGTTTCGAGAAGAAAGAAAACTCCCTAGTTCAACCATTGTGAATCCGAATGAAGGCTTTGAATCCGCTAAAGCCATCACGTTGAGAAGCGGAAAAGAGGTAGGAATCAATCCAAATACATCCAACCCAAGTCCAAAAGACGATGAAAAGTTGCTGATTGAAGATGAGGAGATGGACAAAGCCACGGCAAGGAAAGAAGTCCCATTGCCGCAGCCACCTAATGCAACTAAACCGTCCAATTCAGGTAAGGGTGATGTAATTTTAAACCATTCTAACCCTATTCCACCCAATGCACCTTTCCCACGCAGATTCATGCAATCAAAGAAGGAGAAGAATGAGAAGGACATTCTTGAGACATTTAGGAAGGTGTAAGTGAATATCCCACTCCTTGATGCAATTAAACAAGTTCCAAGGTATGCTAATTTTTTAAGGAACTTTGCACAACAAGAAAGAGGATTTCAAACAAAGAAGTTGTCAAGGTAAGTGAGAATGTTTCAGCCATTTTGCAAAGAAAACTACCACCAAAATGCAAAGATCCAGGTAGTTTTACAATTCCTTGTGTTATTGGAAATACCAAGTTTGAGCATGCTATGTTAGATCTAGGTGCATCCATTAACGTCATGCCATACTCCATTTATGCATCTATGAACCTAGGAGAGCTTAAAAACAATGGTTTTATCATTCAATTAGCCGATCGTTCTAATGCATACCCAAAAGGGGTTTTGGAAGATGTTTTGGTGCAGGTTAATGACTTAGTATTTCCAACGGACTTCTATGTGCTTGAGATGGAAGATTCGGCCCATTCTACATCTTTGCCGATCCTCCTTGGAAGACCCTTCATGAAAACAGCATGCACCAAGATAGATGTGTTTAAAGGGACACTAACAATGGAATTTGATGGGGATGTTATTAATTTCAATATTTCTGAATCTATAAAATACCCTAAGGATGATCATTCTTGTTTCTCTATTGATGTATTTGATGATTTGGCACATGATTACCTTGATTCCTTGAATGAAGATGCCCTTGAAACAACAATTACACAAGGAATGGGGCTTAAATCCAATCTTGTTGTGCCCCCTAGTGCAGAAATAGGAGAGATGGTTACTGCCCTTGAGTCATTGCCACAACATCTTGGTAAGCCTTCAATCCCAATTCCAAGTCCCGTTTCTACTAACAAGTTGTTACCTTCCGTGATTCAGGCACCCGTCCTTGAGCTTAAACCGTTGCCGGACCACTTAAAGTATGTATTTTTGGGAGATGACGAGACATTACCCGTCATTGTTTCCTCATCACTTACAGCAATGGAGGAGGAGAAGTTGATTCGGGTGTTGAAAGAGCACAACACGGCAATTGGATGGACATTGGCTGACATCAAGGGAATTAGCCCTACAACTTGCCTGCATCGCATACTTCTAGAGAAGGGGGCTAAACCAACTCGAGAAGCTCAACGTCGACTTAACCCTCTGTTTGGGCCCAAAATATCAATTTGGGCCGAGTATAGAACCATTCTCGGCCCAAGGGAGCCTTGGATCGTTTAGTACGTGGGCTTCTAGACCTAGGCCGGCTAGGTCATGCTGCATTTGCAAGTCGAGTCATAGTGCAATAAGGAGTCTCGGCAACTTTAATAACCCGGAAGTGAATCTGACTCAATAAAAGACTAGGTTCACAATCCTAGTGACAATAGGACTGGTCGAGTGAGTGTTTGATCAGGAGAAGAAGACCTAGTCCGAGTAGGGTTTTGACCCAACTTCAAGGGTATCCAGTGCTATAAATAGAGGAGGTTGTGCATCATTCAAAGCCTCTCCAATTCAACACACAACTGCCTTGCGCAAAACCTCTCAACAACTCTTGAGATTTTTATTTTCTCTTTTCGCTGACACATCTTCCGTTGGCATCAACAGCACTGTGAAAGCAACCGGTGATATCTTAAGTCGGCATAGATAGCTCTGTCATCTTAGAATTGGCCGAACTCGCAGTATCTTCTGTTGGCATCAACAGCACTATGGCGAGGACGGTCGGTTATCTATCCAAGTCTTGGTCGAGAAGGATTTCTGAATCCTTTTTATTGAGGTCATCTCATCAGCCTTCTCGGCGAAGTGAGGTGTTACTGTTTACTGAGCTCGGTGCATTGCACGCCGAGTTGTTTTATGATCGGATACTCTCAAGTGGGATTTAGAGTTCGGCATTCAGACGGCCAAACCACGTTCACTATTAAGACTTATATTCGCTTTGAGTATTTGTGCCCTTACACTTTGGTGTCGATTCGGCATGAGTTTACTCTGACGAATTACATCACTGTGACCGAATCCGACGACGGCGATTCATGAACTTCGTAAGAATAGTAGCCTTGTCTTCAGGTTCGAGGACCCAAGAGGCCGAGACGCGTTCCTTCCTCGGTCGCAATCGCAAGACGCGGAAGTCAGCCGCGCACCCAACGCAACATCAACAAATTTACTCATCGACCGAGCTCGGCCGACGAGTTGGCACGCCCCGCATTCACCGAATGACGTAGTGAGCTTATAGATTACTCGGCCTGCGCGCCACGTAGGCTTGGTAGTTTTTAGGGTCAACATTTTGGCACGCCCAGTGGGACCCAATGCTAAACTACGAAGTTCATACCAATTGAAACGCGATCGGTAAAAAAGAAAACAGCTATGGGAAAATCAACAGTCGATTTGCCAATTCAGAACATAGGAGAAAGTGTGCCACAGGCGCAGAATCCCCTTAGCGCCGGGACACCTGAGTCCACAAGCGCGACTCGCCGAGAAAGGGAAGTTAATCTCGGCGGTCAGCTCCGCAGTCTAGAAATCCCTAACAGAAACACATGCGTTCTCAATGAAGGGATAGTGGAGGATTGCGACGAGGATGGTGGTGAGGGATCTGACCCACCAACAAGGTCGTTTCTTCGAAAACGACTTGACGAGCAGTCTCGGTCAGTCGAGCAGACGTTTTAGTCAAGGAATTGATAAACTGCATGACGTAATACGCAGTTCCAATGAACAACAAACCAGATTGCTCGAAATACTGGTTAGTAAGGTCAGTGACGGCAGATCTTTCGATCTTTCCCAACACTTGCCACCAAGAAATAATCCGTTATCAATTGTATAGGCCGAGCCAATCCCTGCTCGGCTCAAACCAATTGAATTGGAAAAAGGAAGATGGTCGAATAGTAGGTCAGACGGATCCGACCAGAGAGTCGAAGCAACACCTGTTGATATGACCGAAGTTCAGCGGATGATTGACTCGGCCATGAAAAAAGGGCCGAAGTTCCCTAAGTTTATCCATCCGTACCCCGCCTACGTGGAAACGTTTGGATATCCGAAAGGTTTCAAAATCCCTGATTTTAGCTTTTTTGCCGGTGAATCGTCCTTATCTTCGTTGAAGCATGTGGCTCGTTTCACCACGCAATGCGAAGATGTTAATTGTGATTTTCATAAGTTACGGCTGTTCAACTTCTCATTGACCGGCTCAGCATTTGCCTGGTATATCAACCTCCCTCCTAATTCCGTCCAAAATTGGGAGGAGTTGGTCGAGAAATTCCACGAGCAGTTTTATCGGCCAAGGATGGAGATGTCAGTTTCTTCGTTAGCAAGAATGGCTAAGGCATCTGACGAGTCACCAATGGATTATCTTACCAGATTCAAATTAGCCAGGAATTGGTGCCGAGTGCCTTTACCCGAAGTCGAATTTGTCCGTCTTGCTTTGAACGGCCTCGATGTGGAATACAAAAAGAAATTTTTGGGGGTAAACTTTCGAGATATGTATGAATTAGCCCAGCATGTCGAGCAATATGACTATTTGCTCCGAGAGGAGAAGATCTCGAAATCCCCGTCCTGGGGGACGATTTACAAAAATCCCACGGTCAGTTATGCGTCGACTGAAGGTGAAGAGTCTCAGTACGTCAGCGTGGACGCGGCCGAGATAGTCATAGATAAACCATACATCTGTAAGGTGTTGACTCAAATCAATTCCAAAGATGCCAAAATTCTCTCGGCGACAGAAGGGACAACGAAAACTTCAAAAGTCTACACCTTTGATATTACAAAGGCCGAAACAATTTTTGATCAGTTGCTATTAGCAAAGATCATCAAACTTCGGCCAAGGCATAACATTCCCACGGTCGAGGAGCTTAAAGGAAAGACGTATTGTAAATATCATAACTCGACCAAGCATGCCACAAACAATTGTGTCGTTTTCCGTGATGATATCCAAAGCTGGATCGACAAAGGCAAGTTAAAATTTCCTGAAAAGCGCATGACGGTCGATACGGACCCATTCCCTTCGGCAACAGTTGGCATGGTAGACGTCCGTTTGCCTAAAAGTAAAGGGAAAGAGAAGATCGAGCTTGCACCAGTGCAACACGTGCTCAAGAAAAACTCTCGACCCCGACTTAAGATTGATCTCTCTTCCAATACGCAACCTACCGAGTTCTCAGGACCGGCCATAGTCCAATCCATGTCGGACTCCAGCGATGAAGAAAGTGGCGGGCCGGTGGTCTTGTGTAGTAATTGTAAAGCACGTGTTATCTTAGTCGAGCCCAAGAAAAAGCTGCCTCGGACGCCGACGCCTCGGCAACAGTCGGCGATCTCGGAGACATCTTCGAAGAAACCAAGTGAAGGCCAGCGCGTCAAAGTATTCGAAAGACTCGGCCCTAAGCAACAGACGGATGAGTCTACCTCGGTTAGGCGGCGTCTTGAGTTCGACGCACCATTTTATAACAAGGAGTATTATTCACGAAACTCCAGTAGCTCAAGTTCATCAGCGAATCCAAAAAGCTTCAAGCCGCCTGAGCCACATGATCAACGGTGGTATAGCTATAATTCTCCTACTGGCATGTACACCGCGTTGTCCAAGTCTCAGAAACGTCGACGTCAGCGAATAGATTGCTTAGCTCGACGTTAAGTGGCCCAGCCTGTTTCGGCCACTAAATGGAAACCGAAATGAACGGCTAGGAGTGGAGATGATCGGCCAACGTCGACAATCATGGCTGAATTACAAGAGCGGAAGGAAACAAATCGAAACTTCGAAACTACCATTGAAGCGGCCGAGAAGCGGATCAAACTTCTTCTTCGGCCTAGTGAAATGAAGGCTCGTTTCTAGCAATTTAAGAAAGAGGCCGAAAGTCAACTGCCCCCATTGCCGCCAAGAGAACCCATCGTCAAAGTGCGACGAAACCTGCATCCTCCATTCCTCGGCGAATCGTTGGAATATATGAAAGAGTTTCACAAGAAGTATTCTGCTAATGATTTATATGGATTGCCCAAGGCTTGCCAAGAAGCTCTTGACTTGGCATTAACTTGCCCCGATGCCGAGCAGATCATCTAGAAAACCACCGATCCGGCGATGAAAGCTAGATTCCAGCACATTCGAAAGGCTAAAGTTCTCGGCTTCAAGGTCGACCCCCACACAGACATTGACACAGCCGAGCTTCCATTCTTTCTCGAGGACCTTGAACACCTTCGATATCATTTCGAAGTCTTTTCAGTCGTTTCATTGTTCGAATTGACGGCCGATGAGATAAAACGGGTGGAACGATTGGACGCTTACTTGGACACCAGGAACACTCGGATCGCCTATGAGGAACGAGCTCGCCAGACGCGGCAAGAGCAGAACCCAACGCCAGAGGTATGCAAGTCTGAAGAGAACAGTCACCAAAACACATCGTCGGATTGTGTGACTCAAACATTTGACTATGTTGAGACACACAGCGAGCTGGTCGTAAATGCTCCGGCACACAACGATATAATCCTCTCTGCTCCGGAGGAAGACGACCAGGATCCAATGGGCCCTTCAGTCCTTGAAAATATGGAAATCAGCATGGTCCATGTTTTGCCTGCCGAATTTCAACAGACTGCGCACCAACCAAGTTTCTTGGACGGTGATGTGGTCACCGAAGAAGCAACACAAGTTGATTTCGTCACCTCTGACGATGTACCCACTAACGATGATCATAAGCTTAAAACGGCCTTAGACATCTTGTCTCCCCGTTCCGCCTCAGCTAACCTCCAACATTTAAAACCGTTGTATGTCACGGCCCATATTGAAGGTTACCCAATCTCCAAGATTTTCATCGATTGCGGAGCAACAGTCAACATTATGCCTGTATCTGTAATGAAAGCCTTGCGACGATCCACCGACGAACTCATTCCTTCAGGAATAACCATGAGTAGTTTTGTCGGTGACAAGTCTCAAACCAAATGAGTGCTTCCTTTAGCGGTCAACATTGCTGGTCGTAACCATATGACCGCCTTTTTCATCGTCGACAGCAAAACCGAGTATAATGCATTGCTTGGTCGAGACTGGATTCATCAAACCAGCTGTATTCCTTCATCATTATATCAAGTGCTCATCTTTTGGGATGGTAAATCGGTCACTGTTCACCCGGCCAATTCTCAACCGTTCGAGACTAATATGATCCAGGCACGGTATTATGATGACCACGTCGGCTACATCACCCTACAAGGTTTCAATGATGAAGGACGGCTGACTCGGATTTCTGTTCAGAAAGCTATCGAGGTTGGCGCCGAAACTATCCACCAGGATTCGGCAAGACTCGGATTAGCGGACCTTATCTCCGACCCCGATGTCTGACACTGATCGGAAAAAACGTCGGGCCGCGGTTTCATCTACTATGGAATGACTGCTGGCCCATTGGCATACCATCTCTAAACAACCCAATTCAGGCGTTAACCTCGTAGAGTTCCTCGTCGAAGGAGAAAACGGTCCCGTTTTATCTTTGGACAAAGTTCAAGCTGCCCCGGCCGAGCTGGAAGACACTCGGCCCCAAGTCAAGGACCCATTGGAAGAAATTAACGTTGGAACGGCCGATGACCCACGGCCTTTATTTATTAGTGCTTTGCTCCCCCAACCTATGAAAGCCGAACTTTGTGTTCTGCTTGAGGAATTCAAAGATTGTTTTGCTTGGAGCTATCACGAGATGCCCGGCTTAGATCGCACTCTCGTCGAGCATGCGTTACGCATTAAACCTGAGTGTAAACCTTTCCGTCAACCGCCTCGACGATTCTCGACCGAAGTACAACTCGGCATCAAGGATGAACTCGTTCGGCTCTTGAAAGCAGGATTCATTCGGACCGCTCGATATGTTGAATGGTTGGCAAATATCGTTCCTGTCTTAAAGAAAAATAGTGCATTGCGCATTTACATCGACTTCCGCAACCTGAATTTGGCAACTCCCAAAGATGAGTATCCAATGCCGATTTCGGATCTATTAATTGATGTTGCGGCAAATCATGCGATCTTATCTTTTCTGGATGGACATGCCGGATACAATCAAATTTTTATTGCCGACGCCGATATCCACAAGACTGCATTTCGATGCCCGGGGGAACGACCAGCATCAGGCGGCGTTTACGCAAATCAAAGTCTCCCTCACGAAACCACCTATCCTCGTTCCCCCTCGGCTCGGTAAACCTCTTAAGCTCTATATCTCGGCGGCCGAAGAGTTCATCGGTTGCCTCCTCGCGCAGGACAACGGTGCTGGCCGAGAGCAGGCTATATTTTATCTAAGCCGGAATCTCAATCAACCAGAGATCAACTATCCTGCCGTCGAGAAGCTGTGTCTAGCTTTGTTTTTTACCGCTTCCAAGCTTCGGCATTATATGCTCCAATCGGTCACCCAAGTCATCGCTCAGACCGACGTCATCCGCTACATGCTGACCCGACCAATCGTCAAAGGTCGCATCAAGAAATGGACGATGGCGTTGTCCGAATTTAGCTTGCAATACGTGGCCCAGAAAGCTGTTAAAGGTCAGGCCTTGGCTGATTTCTTGGCCCAACACCCTTCCCCATATGGGTTTGGGGGCAACGACGTCGACATCGGCATGGTTCAAACACGCGACAACCACTGAACGATGTACTTTGACGGCTCAAGTACGTCCTCCTCGGCTGGCGTTGGAATTGTCATTCAATCCCCACACCACGATCGTTGGTATTTTTCGCTCAAATTGGATTTTGAATGCACCAATAATCAGGCCGAATATGAAGCCCTTATCATCGGCCTCGGAGTCCTTCATGACTTGCGGGCACCCCGTGCCCTCGTCCTCGGCGACTCCGAACTTGTGATTAACCAACTTAATGGTTTATTTTGATGCATGAGTTGTACCCTGGCACCATACCACATGGTCGCCAGCTATTTAGCCGAATCCTTTGACGGTATTACCTTTAAACATATTTCCCGGAGTCATAATACCGACGCAGACGAATTGGCTCAAATCGCCTCCGGCGCACAACTCCTGGGGGGCAAACTAGGCCGAGAAATACCCGTGTTGCGACAGCTATACCCGGCCCTGGTTAATCAACAAGTCCTTCAGCGCGACAACGTGATACGTACAAGAATCATGTCCTTACCTTCGTTGTTAGATCGAGACGACCTTATAGATGTTTGTGTCGTCGAGGCAATACCAGATGATTGGAGAAAGCCTATTATGCAGTATCTTGACAATCCCAATGGTAAACACGATCGCAAGACAAGAGTTCACGCCACGAACTATGTCATGTTTCAGAAAGCCTAGGATGGTTTATTACTGCTATGCCTCGGCCCCCAGGAGGGTGCTCAGGCAATCACAGATGTTCATGAAGGGGTTTGCGGAGCTCATCAATCCGGACGGAAAATGCGATGGTTACTTCGACGACACGGCTATTTTTGGCCAAGAATACTAAAGGATTGTATCGAGTTTGCACGAGGATGCATACAGTGCCAGATTGATAGGAGCATATTTATGCGTCTTAGCTTGCTTGTTTTCTTGCATTTTGGTAATTATTTAGTATTTATAAAAGTGTTTAAAGCTAAATTCGTGTGTTTGTAGGTTTTATGGGCTAAGGGTGCATTTTGAGCCAATTTAGAGTAGTTTGGACTGTTTTTGGGCCCAAGATGGATTGCTTATGATCCAAGCTAGATGGATGGACGAATTTGAAGACAAAAAAGGCTATGAACATGCTAAAAATCTGGTGAAACAAATACAAGTTGCAAGAAGGAATAAATTTCTAGAAGGATTGACCAAAACTTCACTCAAAACCAAGAAATTCTTCAATGACGTGGGCATTGATTCACTTTCACCAGAAATTTGAGTGATGATGCAATGCTTAAATCACCATGACATGTGAGTGGATGATGCAATGCTTAACTCACCATGACATGTGAGTGGATGACTCAAAACCTACCCTCACCAACAATTCTCCACCTTGCCATGCCTTACCTACTTCATTCCACCAGATTTTTGCATTAAACATGTCCATCCTCTTCCTATAAATACCATGGCAGCAACCTCATTCAAATCATCAAGAAATAAACCATTCTCCAAGCCTTGCCTTGCCTCTCCCTACATATCTAAACCCCTTCCCATCCATTCCTCCAAATAACCAACCCTTCAACATCATTCCAACCTTGTTGTTGCGGCAAAGAGAAGGAGAAAAGTCCTTGGACGCGCTTGCTATCCAACATGGATCGTTGGAACGTTTAGGTGCTTTCTTTCCTTTGTTTTTCAATGTTTAAATTTGTTTATCTTTGTTTTGTAATAATGAGGAACTAAACCCCCCTTGGCTAGGGGGGATTCGAAACACATGTCCATGCTTGCAATATGATTTGATTACTTTTAATTGCGTTTCATAAGTTATGAATTCAATTTACTTATCCGTTCGTATAAAAACTGATTTGTGTATGTTGATTGAGGGTCGACACTTAGTTTGCATGCATGAATTTGATGCTAGAATATAAGGGAGTTTCACCTAATCGTCATGAACTTATATTCACAAGTAGTGAAGGTTGCTAGTCACAATCGCGTTAAGTAAATTCTTGGCATAAGTTTCATGCGTATTCCATAGTAACGAGTGTCTCGTCAATGCTTATGATTTTCATAGAACTTAATGATTCTTGCTTGTATCTCTATTATGAAATTCATTTAGGGAACTTGTGAGGAATGCTTTGGGTTGTCGTATGCAATCATCCAACTCAATAAAAGTAGGAAAATCTGAGGGTTAATTTAAGCGTACCTAATTAACTTGGGGCATTGAGAATTAATAAGTTATTGAAATACAATTGGAAATCGTTTTGTATGCAAGCAAGACATGTGTGGAGAAGAACCCCTTAGCTAGCCTTCCATCCATTTATTTAAACCAAATTCGTTTTAAAACTTGTTTTGTTTTCCAAAGTTTATGTTTTGTTTCTAAATTCATCAAATCCAAATCCCCCTTTACTTTTAAAGTCTTTTATTTACATTTGTAACTTTGTTTTTATGTTTTTGAGAGGATTTAGCAAGCCCTCCTAATCCCCGGCCTAGAACGATACCCTACTTACATCTATACTACAATTGTCAAAAAGAGGGTTTAATTTGTGCGTTAGTTAATTTTCGCATCAAATTTTTGGCGCCGTTGCCGGGGATTAGCAACTTTGCTAATCCCTTGGTTCTTTTATTTTTGTTTAGTTTGTTTTTGTTTTAGTTTCTAACTTAGTTTCATTTTCTTTGGTTGATGTTACTTTTGATATTTGCTTTAGTTCTTTTTCTTTGATTTTAGGTGCTTGAGAAGTAAGACATGGATTTTGCTAGCATTCAAGCTCAATTGACAAATCTTACTTCTCAATTGTCGCAGTTTGCTGAAAGGACCACAATGCAAAATGTCCCTACATTTAGTGCGTCTTATAGGCAAGGATACCAAGCCAATCAATATCCACAAAGCGATTGGAGTGATCATTCAAACTCTATGTGGTGGGAAGCTCAACAAGTTCAACACGAAGCATATTGGCAACCATATGAGGAGTTCTATTCAAGACCAATGCAGCCGCCACAACCTTATATGCAATATGCTCAATCAAACTCAGGTTCGTCAATAGATTATAATCAAATTCTTAATGAATTAAACTCTTTGGTGCAGGGTTCACAAAATCAAGCTAAGGAGACTCACCAAGAAACATATTGGCAACCATATGAGGATTTATATGCACCACCACAGCCTCCCCCTCAATCTTCACATCCAAATTCAGGTATATCAAATTATTATAAGGAAGTTATTCAACAACTGAATTCTTTGGAGCAGGGCAGGGAAGCTCAACCATTTCAACAAGACGCATTTTGGCAACCAATTGAGGATTTCTATCAAGCAAAAGAGTTGGCTGAGTGGAACAATCAATTTAGGCAGAATGCAGAATGCATTGAACAAATTCAAGAACAAATGGTTGAAGATGAGCCCATGGATGAATTGCTACTGTTCGAAGAGGAGGAGGATGCACAAGGCACGGCAAGGGAAGAACAACCCTTGCCGCAGCCTCCCAATATTCCTACACCACCCCATTCAAGTAAGGTTGTTCCAAATTTAATTATTTCTAACTTTGTTCCCCCAAATGCACCTTTCCCTGGCAGGTTCATGCAATCCATGAAAGTGTGGGGGAAGAAAGACATCTTGGACACCTTTCCAACAATTCACGAGGAAAAAGTGGTTGAGGAGTATCAAGAATTCATCAAAGAGGATGTAGTTGAAACAACCAATGCCAAAGAAGTTGAATTTGATGACACGGGACAAATCACTGCCCTAATGCCCAATCTAGCCGAGAGCAAACCTAGTGAAATTGTTGAAAATGCTGCTACTTTCAAATCCTCATTGCAGCACATTGGTGAGCCACCTCTTCCAATTTCAATTCCCATTTCAATTAATAGGTTGTTACCCTCTTTGGCGCAGGTGCCGAATCAAATCCAAATTGGTGGGAGAATTTACACGGACTCTAGGAAGCTCAATGCCATAATTAGGAAGGATCATTATCCCCCTCCATTCATAGATCCAATGCATGGAAGTTTTGTGGAGCATGTCGTGGAAGATGTACTTGTGTTCTTGTCGCAACACACAGGTAAGCCACCTCCTCAAATTTCAAGTTTGTTTTATACTAACAAGTTGTTGAGTTCAATGATCCAGGCACCCATTTTAGAATTTAAAGCATTACCGGATCATTTCAAGTATCACGTTCCATTTAAAGATCACCTCCATGCCGTGGGCCCTATTCAAGCTTGATTGGAGGTATCGTTCGGCTGTACGACGTTAAAGCAAGCGCTACTTGGGAGGCAACCCATGCATGCAACAAAGGAAGACCTAGTGAGCGCTCCAACATCAGATTTGCGTTCCTAACCCCTTCTCTTTGCTGCACTTATTTCATTCATGCCATGTTAGATTGTTTAGTTGCTGTTTTGTTGTTTGGTTGTTATTTGTGTTAGTTTATGCTTGAAACATTGAGGACAATGTTTGGTTTAAGTGTGGGGGGGTAAACAAGTGTTTTTGTTGCAAAATTCGTAGGATTTTACCACCTAACATTTCAAATGTTGTTTTTCACTGTTTTTGAGTGTTTTAGTGTGTTTTGAAGTAAAAATCCGAAAATCACATAAAAATTTGAAAAATTTGTTTTAAAAACCCAACAAGAGTTGTTTTTGTGTGTTTGTTTGTGTCTTAGGGTACCTTCCAACACAATAATGAGGATTCGGTTTGTAATTGCATGACGGTTAAAGAAAGTTATAAATATGGATAAAAGTTTGATTTACTCTTTGGTTTATGCTTGGTTGAGGTTATAACTTATGAATTCACATGCAATCATAAAGGAAAAATCAGTTTTGTAACATGCTTGAAGGAAGAAACTCAACTAACACTACAACCTTGTGAGACTTGAGCCTAAACGTTTATTTGGAGAGTCAAAATCTGTGCATTCTTTGTTTTCTAAAGTCGTTGCATGATCTCATTATTCTTTGCTTGGTTGCTACTTAGAAGGTGTTTCATCATTTAGTTCCAAACTCTAGAACTCATGCCCATTTCATTCAAAGCATGTTATTGATTTGCATAACACATATTCAAGATGAAGTTGTGTAGTGACCACCACCTTAGCCAAATGCCGTGTGCCCTATGTCATTATGTTTTGTAGGTTTTTAACCCCGTTGAGCCTTGTTAGCCTTCATTATTTGTTAACCCATGTTTTCCTCACCTAGCCTAGTTTAGGACCATCCATACCCTTGTTCTTTAAGCATAGTAAAGCATGATTCGAATTGAATTCCTTTTGATCTATGTTAGCAGAAAACAAGTGTGGGGGAAGTATTTTTCATGAAGAAAAGAAAAAAATTCGTGGAAAAAGAAAAAAAAAAGTATGAAAAGTATGAAAAAAAGAGTTGAAAAGTTGAGAAAAAGAGTTCCAAAGTATTGTTTGTTGAAGTGAGGGTCCAAAACAATGAATTCGGCCCTAAGGAGTTGTTTAAGTCTCCCTCTTGTGTGTTAAAGTTAATTTCTGCAATCTAAGTGAATTCTAAGTCTCAATTTCATTGCTTTGCTTACTATTGCTTGAAGAACGTTTGTTTTCCCTATCCTTTCTATGTTAACCAATACCCCAAGCCCCGTTGCAACCCTTAACTTCTATCTTGAGTGTTATGTGTTTCAATTTGTGGAGTTTGAATTTGGTATGAGCATATGGTGTCACTGGTTCTCGCATCTAAGTAGTAGCATTCCATTCATGAGATCATATCTAAACATGCTTGTTAACTCCGGAAATTGCGTTCTTTGTGATACATATATGTGAGCATTCGTTTTTATATCTACATCCATTCTCTCACATATAACTAGTATAGGGTGTGTAGTTAGAAAATCTGAGTGAAAATAGAGTGCATATCTTGTAAGGATTGAGGGAATTCTCTAAGGCATGTTACTACATTCAAAACATTGTTTTAATTGGTTAATTGTGAACTAGTAAGTTGTGACTATGATTAAGTATGTGCTTAAGTGTTAAATTGACTCAAATCTGTGGGAATGATAATCATTAACTTGTCATGTGCATTGGAAATCCCTGAGGCAAACGTTGGAAGGTTTCTGTTATGTTTGTTGGTTTTGTTTTGTTTTATTTCTTTGTTTTGCTCGAGGACTAGCAAAAGCTAAGTGTGGGGGAATTTGATAGGAGCATATTTATGCGTCTTAGCTTGCTTGTTTTCTTGCATTTTGGTAATTATTTAGTATTTATAAAAGTGTTTAAAGCTAAATTCGTGTGTTTGTAGGTTTTATGGGCTAAGGGTGCATTTTGAGCCAATTTAGAGTAGTTTGGAGTGTTTTTGGGCCCAAGATGGATTGCTTATGATCCAAGCTAGATGGATGGACGAATTTGAAGACAAAAAAGGCTATGAACATGCTAAAAATCTGGTGAAACAAATACAAGTTGCAAGAAGGGATAAATTTCTAGAAGGATTGACCAAAACTTCACTCAAAACCAAGAAATTCTTCAATGACGTGGGCATTGATTCACTTTCACCAGAAATTTGAGTGATGATGCAATGCTTAAATCACCATGACATGTGAGTGGATGATGCAATGCTTAACTCACCATGACATGTGAGTGGATGACTCAAAACCTACCCTCACCAACAATTCTCCACCTTGCCATGCCTTACCTACTTCATTCCACCAGATTTTTGCATTAAACATGTCCATCCTCTTCCTATAAATACCATGGCAGCAACCTCATTCAAATCATCAAGAAATAAACCATTCTCCAAGCCTTGCCTTGCCTCTCCCTACATATCTAAACCCCTTCCCATCCATTCCTCCAAATAACCAACCCTTCAACATCATTCCAACCTTGTTGTTGCGGCAAAGAGAAGGAGAAAAGTCCTTGGACGCGCTTGCTATCCAACATGGATCGTTGGAACGTTTAGGTGCTTTCTTTCCTTTGTTTTTCAATGTTTAAATTTGTTTATCTTTGTTTTGTAATAATGAGGAACTAAACCCCCCTTGGCTAGGGGGGATTCGAAACACATGTCCATGCTTGCAATATGATTTGATTACTTTTAATTGCGTTTCATAAGTTATGAATTCAATTTACTTATCCGTTCGTATAAAAACTGATTTGTGTATGTTGATTGAGGGTCGACACTTAGTTTGCATGCATGAATTTGATGCTAGAATATAAGGGAGTTTCACCTAATCGTCATGAACTTATATTCACAAGTAGTGAAGGTTGCTAGTCACAATCGCGTTAAGTAAATTCTTGGCATAAGTTTCATGCGTATTCCATAGTAACGAGTGTCTCGTCAATGCTTATGATTTTCATAGAACTTAATGATTCTTGCTTGTATCTCTATTATGTAATTCATTTAGGGAACTTGTGAGGAATGCTTTGGGTTGTCGTATGCAATCATCCAACTCAATAAAAGTAGGAAAATCTGAGGGTTAATTTAAGCGTACCTAATTAACTTGGGGCATTGAGAATTAATAAGTTATTGAAATACAATTGGAAATCGTTTTGTATGCAAGCAAGACATGTGTGGAGAAGAACCCCTTAGCTAGCCTTCCATCCATTTATTTAAACCAAATTCGTTTTAAAACTTGTTTTGTTTTCCAAAGTTTATGTTTTGTTTCTAAATTCATCAAATCCAAATCCCCCTTTACTTTTAAAGTCTTTTATTTACATTTGTAACTTTGTTTTTATGTTTTTGAGAGGATTTAGCAAGCCCTCCTAATCCCCGGCCTAGAACGATACCCTACTTACATCTATACTACAATTGTCAAAAAGAGGGTTTAATTTGTGCGTTAGTTAATTTTCGCATCACAGATTCACGGGCCTATACAAAGGGTCCCGGCCGAATCGTTGCATTCGGTCATTAAACCATGGCCGTTTAGAGGATGGGTCATGGACGTAATCGGCAAAATCACACCATCTTCCGGGGCTGCCAAACACGCATGGATAATAGTAGCAACCGATTACTTCACTAAGTGGGTCGAAGCGAAATCATACGCCGAGCTAACATCTAAAGAAGTTTGCAACTTTGTGGAGGAACACATTGTGACCAGATTTGGCGTACCGGAAACAATCATAACTGACAATGGCACAATCTTTACAGCCGAGAGGTTTAAAGAGTATACGGCAAATTTGAAAATTCGGCTCGAACAGTCTACACCGTGTTATCCACAAGAAAATGGGCAGGCCGAGGCAAGTAATAAAGTGTTGATCGGCATTCTCGAAAAAATAATAAAAGAAAGGACTGGCATGTGGCATTTGAAGTTGAATGAGGCATTATGGGCATATCGAACATCACCCCGATCGGCGACTGCAACAACCCCGTACGCATTAACGTACGGGCACAATGCAATGTTACCAGTCAAGTTAAGCATAAATTCGTTGCGGCTAATTGAACAAAGTAGTTTGTTTAGCGCCGAATATAATCAGTCCATGAGACAGGAGTTGTAAGATTTGGAAGTAGCGTGACTTGATGCTTATAACTTGCTAGTGGCACAAAAACGGATCGCCGAGCGAGCCTATAATCAAAAGGTACGACAGAAAACATTCGGCGAGGGTGAATTGGTTTGGCAAACGGTGTTGCCCGTAGGACTAAAAGACCCTAGGTTCGGCAAGTGGTCGCCAAATTGGGAAGGGCCGTTTGTTGTACATAAAGTATACGGCAAATGAGCATATCATCTTAGAGATCGGACTGGTTCAATTCATAAATTACCAATTAATGGGCAGTTTCTGAAGAAGTACAACCCGGTCACTTGGGAAATGCAGGAGTAAAAATTCATTTCATTAAGATCGAAAATATACAAAGTGAGATGGGCGACCAGTTTACATAAAAATAAATTCAAGGCGAAGAAGGTAGAAGAATGCCGAGCAGGGCCTTCAGCTCTAACCACCGCACCTCGCCCATGATGACCTCGGCCTGCCGGTTCTTCTTGTCCAGCTTCAACTGCTCGACCCGTTTTGTGTTTGCCGCATACTCGGTCAAACAAGCCTTACCACCCGACTCGAAGTCCTTAGCAAGCTCGGAGGTAATGGCCGACCTGCGTTTTGCCAATTTGGCCATTTGACGGTCGAGGTCGGCCAAGGCTTCTCCTTTTGCTTTTAAAGCATCGATTTTTGGGCGGAGAGTATCTTGGACGGCCGCGACAGCTTGCAGGTCTTGTTCGGCCCTCAAAGCGTTCTGGAAGATACTAAAGGTCTCCCGAACCCGCTCCAAGGCGGACAACGCCTGAATGATGGCCTCGCCGCTCAGTTGACCATCGGCTCTGAGGTCATTTAGACATGCACCGAGCAAATCAAGACCGTTGCGCTCGAGTACTTGCGACGCTGAAAGCGACAAGACCTCTTGCAACCGAGTTCGAGCAGTTGAATCAGCAGCTTCAGTCGCGGCGGCCGAAGGACCAGCCCCTCCAGTAGTGCTGGACAGGAGAGCTTTAAATTTGACCTCCCATGAAGCCTGCACACACAAATCAGGTTAAGCTCAAGGAGATCACGAAAAAGATAGCAAGAAGGTTTTGTTTTAAACCTGACAAGAGGAGACTTCGGCCATGTCTTCAGGATCGTTGGTCGAACCTAAAGAACTTAATGGCCGAGCTCAGTATCTTAGATTGCTTCTCAGCTCACGCGGCCGATGGAGGTTATCTACGTTCGATGGCCACTGAGGCGGCCAAGAAACATAGATAACACCCTTCGGCGCATAGAACTTTCGATGAAAAGAATGTACAGGCACCTGACAGTATTTTACTTGGTTTAGAGTTTTATGGCAGAAAATTAATCAAGCAAAAGACATAGAGGGTACTTGCGGAGGAATGTGAAGGTCCTGGTCTTGAGGATGAACGGGCGTTTCCGCCGTTGCCTCTGGCTCCCCGACCGGTCGTTTGCCACGGTCGGCCGTGGAAGGACCGACCGGGACAGCCGTTTCGGACGCGGAATGGACATCCTGGTCCTGTGGGGGAGCGGGCGTCTCGGCCGCCGCTGCTGGCTCTCTGACAGGTCGTTTGCCACGGTCAGCCGTGGAAGGGCCGACTGGAACAGCCACCTCGGGCACAGAAAGAGGTTGACGGCGGGAAAGAGGGTGACTCGCCAAGGGAACTTCGTCGCTCCCCTCACTCTCCTCCAAAATGAAAACCGAGGGTTTTGGCTTTACGGGAGAAGCTCTCCCGGTCGCAGGGACTGCCTTTTCCAGAACGGGAGCAGTCTCGACCGATAGAGCGATAACTGGTTTACCGACCTCAGAAACAAGCTTTGCTTGGACTGGTTCTGCGGCCGGAGTTGGTTGTTCCTCGACCAAGGTTTGGCCGACGGGGGGAGAAGGGGAAACGCTGGGAGTCGTCGTTCCCGTAGTATGACTGGAGATGACGTGAATCTCCCGTTCTCCTTTCTTCGCCAGTTTTTTGACCCGCTTAGCGGGCCGAGGAAGATCGGCGGTCGGCTCGACTTCTCGACGAGGCCGTTTGCTCAGCAAGGCCTGCGCAGCAGTTTTTGTCTTCTTAGAGGCGACCGATTTTTTCTCGGCCGCAGCTGCAGCAACCACCTCCACCTTTTTCAACGGCCGACCACTTGATAAAGTTACCTTGGGCTTGGGGGGCAGAGGCCTTCCTAGGTCGACCACCGAAGAGTTTGTTCAAAACGCCTTCGACCGGAGCACCAAAGAACTCATTGGTGTACTTTTCCCACCACTCGCCGAAAGTATCGGTGCTAAGTGTTTCTGGAGTGGCCGGTCGAAGGCGGAATTTCTGGCATTGCCCTTGGAACTCCCTCTTGGCGGTATTGCATTCCTGCTCCGAGGAACCAGGTTCGCGTCCACGGCTTAGGACGGTTCGCGAGGAGAGGAGGGGGACCGGGCAACATTGGAGGTAGCCGAGTTGTCGAGCAAGGAAGTTAGGATGGTACACTTCCCAGCCCGCTCGTTTCCCATCACAACCAAGAGGAAGGTCGCGAGTAAGCACGAACGACCCCCAAGACTGACGAAGGTCGGCATCTTCGTCCGCGCCCCACATTGATGCAGGTAGCTTGATGGAGGAAGGATATTCTCGACGACGACATATTAAGAATTCGTCGTTGGAAAGGTCATCAAGGCGGAAAAAAGTATCTAAATACCTCTTCGGCTTGGTGATGAGGTGTTGGTCGAGAGGCCAGCTGAGGTCCAAGCGCTTCCGTTGGTGAGAAATCGACGATTGCCGGCCGAAGGGAGGCGAAGTAAACTTGCAGCCAGAGTTGAAAGACCCAGAGGGGACCATTCTGGTGTGGGTCGATCTTGTGAAGGGTCGCCTCGGCCAGACAACGGAAGAGATGGGCAAGAATGTTGGAGCTAAGCGACAAGGCGTGACCACTAGCCAGGGCTTCGGCCACGGGCATGTTCTCGACCAAACATTTGTTTGATTTAGTACAACAAATGTACTTGTTATACCAATAAAAGAGGAAGGCCTCATGTTCCCTTTCTCGTAGAGCCTCTCCTCCCCGGCCGGCAAAATGGAGATAGAGGGTGTTGTAGTTGAATAAGTTCTTGTGAAGTTTTTGAACGTCTTCTTTCGAGGGAATTTGACCCTCACTGCTCAACGTCTCAAAGGCCTGCCTGTCGAAAAGAGTCTTCAGGTCAAGGTTCGACGGGTACCCAGAGAGGGCAGCATCGATGGGGATTCCAGATGCCGAAGTTCCCAAAATGGCGGTGATATCGAGAATGGTGGGGCCGATGGGACCAAGAGGGAGGACAATGGTGTTGGTGGCTGAACACCAGAAGCATAGGGCTGATAGGAGGAGCTCTTTATCGAGAACGACATCCATAGACGAGAGGAGAATGGCGTCGTAGACGCCGAGGGCTTTCCATTGCTCGCCGAAGAGTTTTTCCATTCGTACAACCCAGGCTGCCCAGGTCGTAGTGGTCGAGGGCCAAGAGCCTTGGGGCCTTGCCGCATCCCATCTCGACCATTTAAACCCTTGGAGCAAGGGCGATAGGCAATGCTCCTGGAGAAGCCCAGTAATGGCTGACGGCACTGCTGCTTTAAAAAGAGGGCCCAGGATTTGGTGACAAGTGCTCATGTCACTTTCAAACCGTATGGTTTTAATTGAGCTTCGATCAAGAATCTTCTGACACTGATCACATTCCCTGGAAAGCTTAGAGATGAAGGACGCCATTGTAGGAGATTTAAAAGTGAAGTGAAAAGGTTTTTCTGGGTTGGGAGATTCGAAGATAAAGACCTGGAATGCACTGGAGAGCAATAGCAAGAAATTTCAGAAAATTTTGAGAGCGTAAAGTGCAAATGAGAGAATTTCGGTATTTATAGAGTTGTGGAAAGAAGTGCAATCGTCCGAAATTCAAAATAAAGGGTAAAATCGACCGAAGAAATCGCTGATCATGATGAACATTCAGGAAATGCAGTTGAGAAGACTGAGGGTCTCAGATTTTGGGGGCGCACGATTGCGTGTGACGACAAGATTAATGGCGAAAGACGTTTCGGCGTCTGCACGATGACAAGTGGCTCGCGGATTGAGGAAGAGTGGCTATGTTCAGCCATAAGGTCATGATGACATGACGGTTCCGGTAGCCACACGCCTTAGACGTCATTATTAAGAATTGGCCGTGTTAAAAGACGCCACATGGTGGTGGTCAGCAGGATCAAGATCGTGCAATCGTGCTCAATAAATGCGCCTTGGAAATAGAGTACTAGGGTTCTGAGTATTAGATTCGCTTCTTCAAGGTCAAAACTCGGCCAAAGAATTCAGGCCGAGGACCTCAGAAGCGAGGGGGCAATGTTTGGGCCCAAAATATCAATTTGGGCCGAGTATAGAACCATTCTCGGCCCAAGGGAGCCTTGGATCGTTTAGTACGTGGGCTTCTAAACCTAGGCCGGCTAGGTCATGCTGCATTTGCAAGTCGAGTCCTAGTGCAATAAGGAGTCTGGACAACTTTAATAACCCGGAAGTGAATCCGACTCAATAAAAGACTAGGTTCACAATCCTAGTGAAAATAGGATTGGTCGAGTGAGTGTTTGATCGGGAGAAGAAGACCTAGTCCGAGTAGGGTTTTGACCCAACTTCAAGGGTATCCAGTGCTATAAATAGAGGAGGTTGTACATCATTCAAAGCCTCTCCAATTCAACACACAACTGCCCTGCGCAAAACCTCTCAACAACTCTTGAGATTTTTATTTTCTCTTTTCGCTGACACATCTTCCGTTGGCATCAACAGCACTGTGAAAGCAACCGGTGATATCTTAAGTCGGCATAGATAGCTCTGTCACCGTAGAATTGGCCGAACTCGCAGTATCTTCCGTTGGCATCAACAGCACTGCGGCGAGGACGGTCGATTATCTATCCAAGTCTCGGTCGAGAAGGATTTCTAAATCCTTTTTTATTGAGGTCATCTCATCAGCCTTCTTGGCGAAGTGAGGTGTTACTGTTTACTGAGCTCGGCGCATTGCACGCCGAGTTGTTTTATGATCGGATACTCTCAAGTGAGATTTAGAGTTTGGCATTCAGACAGCCGAACCACGTTCACTATTAAGACTTATATTCGCTTTGAGTATTTGTGCCCTTACACTTTGGTGTCGATTCGGCATGAGTTTACTCTGACGAATTACATCACTGTGACCGAATCCGACGACGGCGATTTGTGAACTTCGTAAGACTAGTAGCCTTGTCTTCAGGTTCGAGGACCCAAGAGGCCGAGAAGCGTTCCTTCCTCGGCCGCAATCGCAAGACGCAGAAGTCAGCCGTGCACCCAACGCAACATCAACAAATTTACTCATCGGCCGAGCTCGGCCGACGAGTTGGCACGCCCCGCATTCACCGAATGACGTAGTTAGCTTATAGATTACTCGGCCTGCGCGCCACGTAGGCTTGGTAGTTTTTAGGGTCAACACCCTCCAATGATGAAAGTAGTGAAGAAGGAAATTATCAAACTTCTTGATTGTGGAGTCTTTTACCCCATCTCAGATAGTAGTTGGGTTTCACCGGTTCAAGTTGTACCAAAGAAATCAGGAGTCACCGTGGTGAAGAATGCAGAGAATGAGCTTGTGCCCACTCGTATCCAAACCGGTTGGAGAGTTTGCATTGACTATAGGAAGCTAAACACCACCACGAGAAATGACCACTTCCCTTTGTCGTTCATTGATCAAATGCTTGAAAGGTTAGCCGGTCATTCTTTTTATTGCTTTCTAGATGGTTATTCGGGATATAATCAAATTGTTATAGCTCCAGATGATCAAGAAAATACTACTTTTACTTGTCCATTTGGCACTTTTGCTTATCGTCGAATGCCATTCGGTTTGTGTAATGCACCAACCACATTCCAAAGATGCATGGTAAGTATATTCTCAGATTTTGTGGAAAAGATCATTGAGGTTTTCATGGATGATTTTAGTGTCTTTGGTGATTCGTTTGATGGTTGTTTAGATAATCTCACTTTAATCTTAAACCGGTGCATTGAAACTAACCTTGTGTTAAATTGGGAAAAATGTCATTTTATGGTTAAACAAGGCATAGTTTTAGGTCACATAGTTTTTACAAAGGGAATAGAGGTTGATAAATCAAAAATAGATCTTGTACGCTACTTACCCTCTCCTACTTCGGTGAGAGAGGTTCGTTCTTTTCTTAGACATGCAGGATTCTATAGGCGATTCATCAAAGATTTTTCCAAGATTTCCCAACCCCTTTGCCGACTCCTTCAAAAGGATGTGACATTCAAGTTCGATGACAAGTGTGAGAAGGCATTCAATCACCTCAAAGAAAAACTAACTTCAGCCCCCATCATAGTCCCACCAGATTGGAGCCTCCCCTTTGAGCTTATGTGCGATGCCTCAGATTATGCATTAGGAGCTGTTTTGGGACAAAGTAGGGACAAGAAGCCACACGTCATCTACTATGCATCCCGGACCTTGAATGATGCACAATTGAATTATTCCACCACTGAAAAAGAACTTCTTGCTGTTGTATTTTCTTTAGATAAGTTTCGTTCATATCTACTTGGAACTAAAGTTATTATTTACACTGATCATGCAGCTTTGAAGTATTTGCTCACTAAGAAGGAGGCCAAGCCAAGGCTTATTCATTGGATGTTACTTCTCCAAGAGTTTGACGTGGAAATCCGGGACAAGAAAGGAAGTGAAAACGTGGTGGCTGACCACTTGAGCCGAATGGTGCATGAAGAAGATGCCAATGTCGTGCCCATCCCAGAGACATTCCCAGATGAGCAGCTGATGTCCATTAAGGTAAGTGAGCCATGGTATGTCGATTTAGTTAACTTTTTGGTCACTAAGCATGTCCCAAGCACCCTAAATAAGCACCAACGTGATAAACTCAAGAAAGATGCACGGTTGTATGTTTGGGATAACCCTTATTTGTGGAAACATTGCCCTGATCAGATTCTTCGTAGGTGTGTGCATGATTCCGAGTTTCATTCAATTTTAACTTTTTGTCACACTTATGCATGTGGGGGTCATTTTGGCACACAACGCACAACACATAAGGTTTTAGAATGTGGATTTTATTGGCCTACTATCTTTAGAGATGCTAGAACCTTTTGCATAACATGTCATCGTTGTCAGAGAATGGGTAATATAAGTTCAAAAGACCAAATGCTGCAGCATCCTATATATTCTGTTGAAATTTTTGATGTTTGGGGTATAGATTTCATGGGTCATTTTCCTTCCTCACATGGTTTTCTTTATATACTACTTGTTGTGGATTATGTGTCGAAATGGGTGGAAGCAAAAGCCACCCGTACTAATGATTCTAAAGTGGTTGCAGATTTTATTAGAACTAACATATTTGCAAGGTTTGGAATGCCAAAAGTACTAATTAGTGATGGAGGGTCCCATTTTTGTAATCGAACCATTGAGGCGCTGCTCAAGAAGTACAATGTTACGCATAAGGTTTCAACACCTTATCATCCTCAAACAAGTGGGCAAGCCGAGGTTTCGAATAGGGAAATCAAGCAGATTTTGGAGAAGACGGTTGGATTAACTAGGAAAGATTGGAGCTTGTGTTTAAATGATGCATTGTGGGCATATCGAACGGCCTACAAAACACCAATTAGGATGTCCCCATTTTGGCTCATCTACGGGAAACCATGTCATCTTCTGGTTGAGTTAGAGCATCGTGCACATTGGGCCGTCAAAACATTCAATATGGACATTGATGCCGCTGGAATCCATAGGAAATTGCAATTGAATGAGCTTGAGGAGATTAGGAATGAAGCTTATGAGAACGCTGTCATTTACAAGGAGAAAACCAAGGCCACCCATGACAAGATGATTCGTGGCAAGACATTCTCTATAGGGCAGAAAGTGTTACTCTTCAATTCCCATCTTCGGTTGTTTCCGGGTAAGTTGCGTTCTAAATGGATTGGACCTTTTGTTATTACTAATGTTTTTCCTCATGGTGCAGTCCAAATTCAAAGTTTGAAGACGGGACATGAATTCAAGGTCAATGGACACCGGTTGAAGCCCTATTATGAGACATTTGAGGAGCATGCCGTGGAGGACATACCCCTCCATGTCGTGGGCCCTATTTAAGCTTAAATGGAGGTATCGTCCGGCTGGAAGATGTTAAAGCAAGCGCTTCTTGGGAGGCAACCCATGTGTTCAAATGAGGGATTGAAAGAATTCGAGCACCATAACCAGATTTGCGTTCTTAAACTCTACTCTTTCTTGCTTTTACTTTGCCATGTTTGTCATGTTTGCTCGTTGTGTCGTTTGCTTGTTTTTGTGTGAGTCTATGTTAGAAACATTGAGGACAATGTTTGGTTTAAGTGTGGGGGGGGTAAACAAATGTTTTATTGCAAATTCGTAGGATTTTACCACCTAGCATAACTAGAGTTGTTTTTCATTATTTCTAAGTGTTTTTAGAGTGTTTTGGAGTGTTTTAATGTGTCTTAACAGAAAAATACGAAAATTTGAAAAAAAAAGTAGAAAAAGTTTTGAAAAGCCCAAAAAGAGTTGTTTTTGTGTGTTTGTGTCTTAGGGTACCTTCCAACACAATGATGAGAATTTGGTTTTTAATTACATGACTGTTAAAGAAAATTACAAACATGAATGGAAGTTTGATATGCTCTTTGGTTTATGCTTGGTTATAGTTGTCGTTTACGAATTCACATGTAATCACAAAGGAAAAAATCAGTTTTTGTAACATACTTGAAGGAAGCAACTCAAACTAACGCTACAACCCTGAGAGACTTGAGCCTAAACTTTGTTTGGAGAGTTATTAATCTGTGATTTCTTGCTTTCTAAAGTTGTTGCATGATCTCATTATTCTTTGCTTGGTTGCTACTTAGAATGCGTTTTATCACTTTAGTTCCAAATACTAGAACTCATGCCCGTTTCCTTCAAAACTTAAAATTGAGTGCATAACATATAACAAGATGAAGTTTTTTAGTAGTTACCACCAGAGCCAAAAAGCCTTCATCCCATGCATTTGTTTTGTAGGTTTAACCCCTTTGAGCCTTAATTAGCCTATTTTCTTTGTTAGCCACATTATCCCTACCTAGCCTAGAATAGGACTATCCACACCCTTGTCTTAAAGTATAGTGGAGCATGACTTAGAGGGAATTATTTTTTATCACATATATTGCAGAAATCAAGTGTGGGGGAAGAAATAGGGCACGGGTAGAAAAAAGAAAAAAAAAGAAAAAAAAAGAGAAAGAAAAAAAAAAGAAAAAAAAAAGTTGTGAAATAAGTGAGAAAGAACTCACAAGTATTGGTTGTTGAAGAAAGGGTCCAAAAAGTTTGAATATGGCCCTAAGTATGTACGAAATCCCCTTAGTATTTCAAGTTATTTGCTGCATTCAAGAGTGAATTCTAAGTTGATTTCATTACTTTGCTTACTATTGCTTTAAGAACGTTTGTTTATCCTTACCTTTCTTTGTTAGCCAATACCCTTAGCCCCATTACAACCCTTTGACTTCTATCTTGGGTGTTATGTGTTTCTATCTGTGGAGTTTGGGATTGGTATGAGCATATGGTATCCCTGGTTCTCGCGTCTAAGTAGTGGCATTCCAGTCATGAGATATATAGATACATGCATTAATAATTCCAGAAAGTGCCTTCTTTGATTATAACATATGTGAGTGCTAGTCTACATGTTTACATCAATCTTCTCACATATACCTAGTATAGGGAGTGTAGTCAGAAAATCTGAGTGAAAATAGAGAGTATATCCGGTGAGGAGTTGAGGGAATTCTCTAAGGCATGTTACTACATTCAAAAACGTTGTTTTAATTGATTAAATGCGAGCTAGTGAGTGATGACTGTGATTAAGTATGCACTCGAGGGTAGGGATGACTAAAACCTATGTGAGTAGTGATCTTTAATATGTCATGTTTCATTGGAAATCCCTGAGGCAAAGGTTGGAAGGTCTAGGTTATGTTTTGTTTTATTTTGGTTGTTTTGTTTTGCTCGAGAACTAGCAAAAGCTAAGTGTGGGGGAATTTGATAGGAGCATATTTATGCGACTCAGTTAGCTTGTTTTCTTGCGTTTTCGTAGTTAGTTTGTGTTTATTATAGTGATTTAAGCTATTTTCGTGTGTTTGTAGGTCCAAATGACAAAGTTGGCAAGAAATTGCATTTTGGAGCATTTTGGAGCAGTTTTGGGCACTAAATGGATAACACATGTATGGGCCAAGATGGATGGACGAATTTGGAGTTAAAAAAGCTAGGAATCTGATAAGAAGATGATGAAATTAAATTCAAGATAAAGAAGATAAGGAATCAGCTCAAAAGAGGAAACATTATCCAAAACCTTATCCAACCTTATCTTATCCAAACCAACCTTATTTTATCTTATCTTATCATAATCTCATCATACCTTAAATCTAGCTACAAGGGGACCTAAATATCTATTTCTAGAAGCTATTTCTAGAAGAATTCCCTTCTAGAAGTCCCAAATCAACCACAAAACACATTGTTTCTAGAAACCCTATTAAAGTGGCGCATATTCCCTTCTAGAAGGCTTTTGCCTTGCCTTGCAAGCAATTCTCATTCCCTCCAAATCAGTGCCGCACCCTTCCTCATCTAATTCCCCTTGGATTCTGATTTTATTAGCCTTATTCCTTGTGGATTTGGGTTATACAAATCCTTTTCTGAAATTAATTGGGCCAAACCCTTTCCTTAGTGGATTTAATTAATTGTGCTGAACCCTTGGGCCTTAATCCTTAAAATCTGCTAAGTTGTAACCCTAATAGGATTAACCCTAGCCCTTGCCGTGCCTATATATATGTGTTTTAAGCCAAAATTCGTCACAACCCCTCATACCATTCAGAAACACACCTTGCCGCACCCTATACATCATTCTACACCAACATACATCTATGCCGCACCCTTTGGAGAAGAAGGAGATCCTTGCCGTGCATTCCATTGATGAAGGAGGACCTTGTGCACAAGTCACCTACATCCTTGGGAGTTCTAAGAGTTCTTTCTTCCCTCATTTTAGTTTCAATGTTTATTTCAATTTTCTTTTCAATTGCTATGAACATGTGTAACTAAGTTCTTATTAGTTAGTGCTGAATTCGAAGCCATGGACATATGTTTAATATGAATTGATTCCTTTCAGCTATTGTTTCGTAAAACATGAATGTGATTTACTTATCTATTTGATTGATAACTTATTCTTGTGTGTTGATTAAGGAGGCCTACTTAGTTTGCATGCGTGAATCTGATGCTAAATTATAAAGGACTTTCACCTAATCGTTAGGAACTTATACTTACAAGTAGTGGAGATTGTTAGTCACAATCGTGTTAAGTAGATTCTTGGCAAGAGTATCATGCAGTTCATAGTTATAATTGCCTTGTCAATGCTTATGATTTCCATGGAACTTAATGATCTTTGAATGTATCTCTATCATGCTGTTCATATAGGGAACTTGATGAGAATAATTTGGTTGCGATGCGTTGTCCATTCAATTCAATGAATTTAGGGAATTCTGAGAGTTAATTTGTGCATTCATGGTTAATGTGGGGCATTGTCGTTCATGGTTTAAAGAAACAATACTGGAAATCGATTTATGTTGCATATGTTCATGTGTGGAGAATGATCCTCTAACTAGCATTTCACCCTTGAATTCATCTCAATTTCATTTTAACTTACTTTGTTTTGCAATTTGTGTAGTTTTACTTCAATTTCGTCAAAACACAATCCCATCTTTCTATTTAGTGTTTTTAGGTCAGAATATGTCCAATTTAGGTTCCTTAGAGTGTTTTGAGTTAATATAGGTTAGAATTAGTCCATAAACATTGTTAGAGTCTCAATTTAGTCTTAAATTCGTCCAATTTAATCCCTAGAGTCTGTTTTGAGTCTTTTTGTGTGTTTTGAGATAGTTGAGTCATAATCTGTTTCCTTTTAGTATTTTGAGTTAAATTGAGTTTTATTTTTGTCCAAATCAATTGTTAGGTCTAGACTTGAGTCAATTTCATCTAGTTTTGCTGTTTTGAGTGTTTTAGGTCAGTTTAGAGGCTATAGAGTCTAGTCTTGTGTTTTTAAGTCTAGTTTAGTGTTTTAGAGTTTAATTTAAGTAGATTAGCAGCCCTAGTTAATCCCCGGTTTAGAACGATCCCTACTTGCTTAATACTACAATTACATATTCAATAGGGTTTAATTTGCGTGTTGGATTATTTCACATCACACGTGCGGCCACGCGCAGGCACGTGCCTGGCACACCAAACGGAATCCTTAACGGCGTTAGGGAATATTCTGTTAAATAATAGAATATGCCGTTAAATATACCTAACGCCGTTAGCATATTCCGTCAACTTTGACGGAATATTCCCTTCCTTCAACCTCAGCTCGCCAGAGTCCAGCGCCGATGACCTCTGCAACTGCCAGTTTCTGGAAAAACTTCTAATCGTCATATCTCACTCACTTCAACACCAAACTTCACGAAATTTAGACCAAAATGAAGCTTAGGATGAAAGGAACACATCCTTACCACTTTTATGCCCTAACACTCACGAACTCTCGTCAGAAAAATCTTGATAATCCGACCACCTCTGCAACTTGCCAAAACTGAGCTTCCCGACGTCCAAAATCTTTTAAAATCCTTCCCTAAGCTTCGTGAAGCAGTCCTAAGGCTTACTAGAACCTTAAAATTCAACGAAACCTCCGCGATCGCGACGGAGTCATTATGCACCACATCGGGGTTTCCTAGTTCCCGAGTTTTCGAAGTCTTCACGTCCAACCAAAGGTATAAATGAGTTCCTAGGCTCGCAATGAACACGAATATCACCTTCACAGCCTCGATCTGTGCATGAAATGGTTGGTTCACCAGTTGACCGTACAATTGTACAGAAAATGAAGAAAAATCGAGAGGGAGGAGAGAGATAGAGTCAACAAGAGTGGTGTGTGTGGTCCTAGTTGGTCACCAAACAAAACAAAAGAAAAATAAAACCTAAGTTTTAATTGGGGTCCAAGAACTTAGGAAAATTTGAATTGGTCCACAACCTAAATTCATCACACCACACAACGTGCAAGGGTAAGATAGGAATTTTACACTATCGAGGATATATTTCGGGACGGGCTGTCACAATATCAGCTTCAGACACCAAAACCTTAAGAAATCATGCTTCAATTAACCACTAGGCTAGGAAGAAGGCCGATCAAAAACTTAAAAGTATGGTCTGCCATAAATAAATTATGTACATATAAAAAAATAAGGAAAATAATGTATGTATATATATAACTATGAGAGAGAATCCTCCAATCACCTCCGTTCATCGTATATCGTGTGGACAATTTTCGTCAGGTACTGTTTATAATTTTAAATAAAAAAGTTTATAATGATTTCTGATCGTACGATGTACGATGAACGGATTTGAGGATGCTCGGGATCCTCACAAAGAGGATCCGGCGAGGATCCTCTCACTATAACTATGGGTACATTCATTAATCAACGAAAAAAATAATGTACCACAAAACATTGATAGATTCTTCAAACCCAAAAACATGGATGCTTTCTTAAACAAAAAACCTAGTAACAATTCTACATGAATACCCATATACATAACAAATACAGTGCCCATAAAAGTGTTTGTAAGGTACCTATAATCCTCACAGAAGATGGAGAAAACTGTACCAAAAGTGACCTACATACAAATGGGTACATATTACGACGAAAAACAATATACATATAATGATATGTAGGCATATGGGTACAGAAAATGCAACAACCAAATGAAATTGTACCAATATTATTATGTGGAACATATACCAAAACAACCCAAAAACATTGTACCCACATATATATGTGTGTGTGTGTACTATATAAGTATAGACAACCACATATTAAACAATAAATATTAATATTTTAAAAATAACTAAAAAGAAAAAATTTGATGACTGGAATGGGTGGAGGTGCTGCACAGGGGAGTCAGAACCATGTAGAAGACAAGGAAATAAGAATAGATGGAGATGATTCAGAAGGAACGTGAGAAATAAAATGTAACATTTAAAATATAATAAATTTAGAATGATATTAATTGCCTTAAATTTAGAAGATAAATACTAAAATTTAGGTTTTTTTTTTTTTATTGAATCCCATTTTAATAAGAAAAAACAGGAACTACAAGAAGAAAAGGGCCCCAATATACACTCCAGGACCCCAACAGCAAAACAAAGACCCGCTAAAGGGAATCTCGACCCTAAGGCTGGGTAAAAAGACCAGCAGTAGAGCTCGAGTCGCCACCCAAAAGACTGAGATTTCCCGTCAGGCATTAGTGAGGACAAGGGAGGGCATCGATGAAAAGGATGTGAACTAGAGCTGATGGGGGTCTGAGAATCCAAACTTCTGGACACATCCCTCTTTTGTAACGTGAGGCAACGTAATTAGCTGCCGAATTCGCTTGGCGGGGAGTCCAGCAACACTTAGAGGAGAGAACGTTGTGTTGGAGATTCCAAATTTGACGAAGTAGTGGGAAGATGGACCAATTGGCAGTCCTTTTGTCACCGTTAACGCAATTATCCAGAGAGGCTGAACCGGATTCAAAAATGACATTAGCCATGTTATTTTGGATGACCGTTTGCACAGCTAGGATAACAGCCTTGGCCTTGGTCATAAGCACAATTAATATAAAACGTTGAGTTGGCAAATTAAATGGTTACGGAGACAAAGTCAAAGGACTTTAATAAAAACTACTATATGCCAACATCAAAGTGTGTAAAAAAATTTTATTTTTGTTTTTAAAATTGAATGAGAAAAGAAGAGAGAGAAAACGTGAGAATGGGAGAAAGGAAGAGAGATTTATTTTTAATTTAATTTTTTTAAAATTAGAGATGTTAAAATCACTTGTAAGCGAGGTTTAAACAAAAAACAGTAAAATTTTGTTTTGTGAAATTACATTACCCTTAACATTTTTGTTGTGATAAAATACTAAATAATATTTTCACCCTCTTTTAGTTGACAAAAAAACTTTTATTAATATATAGTTTAGATTAGAAAACCAATAAAATTTAGTCGGATAATACTAGAGAGATTAAATTTATAAGCAAAATTTGCAAATAAATGATGTGTTACCAATAAGAATAAGCACGTTTATCAATGCTTAAGTAATGATTCAATCATCAATTTCCATATTATTTAGTTTACAAAATTTTGTCTCCAAATTTAATTTCCTTATCATTATCCAATTTAGTCAAAGAACATTGTGAAACCTAATTTTTCCAAAATAAAATTCATGTTCTCTCCTTTTCTTTTTCTTTTACATTCAATTGGTCCCCACATGACCATGAGAATGTCAGAATCATTTCACTTAGAGCACTTCCATTGTGGGCAATAGCCCGATGGACAGGCTCTCACACCAACCCAATGGCCCAAGCTGCATGCTCCAGCCTACAGTGGCGTGTGGATGAAAGGGGGCCCGAGCGAGAAGCTCGTGGGGAATCGCTGGCCCAAGAGCCCGGAGTGGGTATGATGCAAGGCTGACGTCAGGGCGACATCAGCCACGTTCCCCCTTTTTTTTGAGTGAAGCACGTGCAATGCAATCGCGCGTGGGGGCCCGTCCCGACACAATTTGCAACGTGCGTCAGGTTACCGTTGGCATGCCACGTTGCGCCTCTGCATCCGTTGGATCTGAAATCAACGGTCCACGTTATTCGCCTTTATAAAATAAGTCCAATTTTTTTAGCCAATAGTAGGAATAGTCCAATTTATTAAAATAAGTCCAATTCCTTAAATTTAATTATTTTATTATCAATAATTATCTATTCAATGATAAGATTTATTATAAAAATCAAATTTCTTCCTAATTATCTCTTTGATTATTTCTTTTATTTTATTTTTTGTTATTTCTTCTTCTTCATCTTGCTTTAAACCCCATTTATAGATTTTATTTTTAATTTTTATAATCAACCCATATCACAAGTTAATTATTGTATGTATCTATATGACAGATTTTTTTTTATAATCAACGTGTCCCAGATTAATGTATCTTGCTTGTAGGTGTATTATGTTTTTTCCTACCTTTTAGTTACGTTTCATATCTCGCTTACAGGTATAATATATGTCACAGCCCGTCCCGAGATTTTCTTATTAAGGACGTGAAATGACGAGATTACCCTTAGTGGGTACTAAGGTATGTGTGTGTGACATATAATTAGTTTAAAACATACATTCCTAAATTCTTGGAAATGAATTAAGTTTGATTTAATAAAGTGGTATGTATGTTTTGTGTGGCTAGGGTTGTGAGTTGGACTTGTCTTTTTGGATGGTTCGCACCCACACACACGGGACACTTCTCCTTTCCTTCCCCCGTGCCTTCTCTCTCTCTTCCCTCACGACTCACTCTCACTCTCTTTTCATTCGAAACCGTACGGACCAAAGCACCAAATCCCTCAAAACTTCATGGATCGAAGTGGAGATTAGCACCATTGTATTCGTGAGTGTCCTACGAACTCAAAGATACCATTTTCAGGTAAGAAATCCTTCATTTTCACTTTGAAAACTCGAGGTCCGATTTGGGTACTATTCATGAACTTTGTATTGGTTGATTTTAGGACAATCCAAGCTTATAGTGAGCTTAGTGAGGTCCTAAGGAAGCTCGGGGACGTTCGTTTGGAAGTTTTGGACGTCGGGATCACCACGTTCAAAGTTGGCCGGTTTTCGTGGGATTTCTCCGGTGAGATTTTGTAGTTTTTAGAGCCTTAAAGTAGTGTAATGTAAAACTACATGCTTAGGGCTTCATTTGATATAAAATACGAAGAAAATGGTTGAGAAACGAAGGAGAACAAGGAGATTGAAAAATCTCCACTTTTTCGGCCACCGGAAAACTCAGTCCGGCGAGCTCGAGGAAGAAGACGCGCGTAGGTCCGTGCCCCTCCCGGCGCGTATAACCTCAGAAAATTTTTCTAAAAATTCCTCGACGTCCGTGACGTCGAGTAGGTCACTGTGGTATATTCATATACCCAAATTGAGCACCGTATGAGAAGTTATTACGAATTGTTGGTTATATGCTTTAAAATAACGTTTTTATAGTTATTTCGCATATAGGTGATACCTATCCCGAGGATGAGGGCATCCAGGGACGTCACGGGGGTTACGACCCTTCGACTTATCAGTGAGTGGGCAGTATTTTCTGTTTATACCTATATACTATTAAATTTCCCAGAAATTGAGTTTTAATGAAAGTATGTTTCTTAAATGCCATGCATGCATGATATGAGTTATATGAATTGATAATTGATGCATATATATATATGTGAATTGGTGCTGTGGACGCACAGGTGAGTCTCAGGTGAGTTTATGTTATTCATGTGCATTGTTGATGATGTATATTATGTTGATAGCTCATAACCTGCAATCATGGTGTTAGTGCTTATATTATTCACCCGCACCGCACGCTCACCTTGGATCCAAGTAGGTGCATGTCGTACAGACCATGAGAGGGTTCCGACATGTCGTACAGACCATGAGAGGGTTCCGACATACTAGTCGTACAGACCACCGAGGTGGTTCCGACTAGTAGGTGACTTTAGATTATGTGCACAGATGATTGATGAGAGAAGCACTAGAGCGTATTATTACACCATTCATGTCGTACAGACTACTTCAGGTAGTTCTGACTTATCTGTAGTGTAGTGCCGTACAGGTCACCGAGGTGACTCCGGTTGGATTGGATGTTGAGCTATAAAATTAACCGTACAGGACCAACTGCAGGGTCTCTGGTTAATTCATCATTTCACCTGTTACATTGATGCATCATTCATTCTGTTTTTGAAAGTTTTTAACATGGCATACTTTCGGGGTTTTAAGAAAGATTGATGATTTGAGATTTATGAAAAGTTATATGCTATTATGCTATTTTCTGGGAAAGTATACAGGTTTTACAGCGAGGGGTTAGAAATGTTTTAAATGAAAGGTTTTCGAAAAAAATTGTTTTACTGACCCACTCAATTTTGTTTTGCGCCCCTCCAGGTTCTAGTTAGCAGTTGGTGGCTCACAAGGTTTCGCTTCGGCGTTCTGACAGACTTCTACATGTAGGACTCACCTGTGGGTGTTGTAATTTAATTATAGTCCTACTTGACTGCACCTATTACTTAAGCTCTGTTTATGTGTGTGCTCACACTTTAACTTACTCTAGCATGCTATTTGGTTATTCTTGCTAGTAGTTGGTTTTTATTCTTTCGTAATTCTCTTATCTTTGCTTCCGCACCGCACTTATGGTTACGTCACGCTCACGTGACGGCCAGCATGCCTTGATTCTAGGATCGGGGTGTGTCAGTTTGGTATCAGAGCCTAGGTTGCAGTCCTGTATAATTGTTGATGCTCTAATGATCTTTTGGTGTCTTCTGTCAGAACTAAGCCACCTCGTAGGGAACGACGTCGTACTTCTGAGTCTAACTTCCCTGATATAGCTCAATTAAGGGAAGCAATGGCTCATGCTTTTCAGAATGTAATCCGTCCTCCCCCTCCTCAGAGAACACCCTTGGAGACCATGTATAATCTGAAGTTAGAGCGTTTCATGGGTAACGAGGGTCACGAAGGGGCAGAAAAGTGGCTATACCACATTGAGAAAACTTTTCAGGTGATGCAAAGTCAGGGAAACCTTCCTGCTAACAGATGGGTAGAGACCACTACATGGTTTTTGGGGCGAGAACCAGCAGGTTGGTGGTAGAATCAGGCCCAGTTTATGTCACCGGAGATGGCATCTAATTGGGAGGTATTTAAGGAGAATTTTAAGAAGAGATTTGTCCCTCCAGAGTATATTGACCGTAAGAAGCAAGAATTCGCCCGACTGAAGCAAAAGAATATGTCGGCGCACGAGTACTACAGGAAATTTACAGACTTATCTCGTTATGATCTGGATACAGCTGGTAATCCGGTAGAGATGCTTCGCCGCTTTAAGTTGGGAACTAAGAGGAAATGGCGAACTTTTGGTAGTGCACTTCCTTGTAACGATTATCATGAGTTTTCTGAGATTCTGGTACAGATAGAGGATTCTGATAACCTTCCCAGTAACAGTGATGATGATGAAGAGAAGAATGATACTCAGAGGAGAAATGATAGGGGAAAAGGTATCTCCATTCCGGGACCCCGTAGGACTCAGACTTTCAAGAGGAGTGGAGCGAGTTCCAGTTCTTCCAGTGGAGAGCTTAGTGTGACAGGCCCGAGGAGAGGTGGAAGGTTTGCTGGCAGACCTAGATTTCAGAGGCCGAGAGATTTTGGTAGAGCTGGTGGTTCAGGTGCTCCGTTATGCCGCCGTTGGAACTTCAAGCATCATGGAGAGTGCAGGAGAAGTGGTGGTGGTGGTGGTTGTTTTACTTGTGGGCAGATGGGACATAGAGCTGCTCAGTGTCCCCATAGTCAGCAGAGGCCTCAGCAGTCTACTATGCCACCTCCAGCACCTGTACAACAGAGTTATGGATCAGGCAGTTATAGACAGACGGGTCGTGGTGGTGCTTACCACTATCAGGGTGATGCTGCTCCCTATGCGTCCGGACAGTATCAGTATGCCCAGGATCCTTATTCTCAGAGTGGGTATTCTCAAGATCCTGGAGGTTATTCTTCATATTCTTCCATGCCAGCTGGTGGATCTCAGTGGCATCAGGGAAATCAGCCCCGTCAGGGAGAAGTTGCTGCTAGCGGTGCAGGACCGTCTAGACAGGCTAGCCAGTCAGGCCAGGGACGCACTTCTCAGGGGCAAAGTAATCAGGGTAGCAGAGGTCGTGGTGGACGACAGCAAGCTCAGGGACGTGTTAATCACATCTCATTGCATGATGCTCAGAACCATCCAGACTTGATTATGGGTACGTTAAACATCCTTGGTTACTTTAATAGAGTTTTGATTGATTGTGGTGCTACCCATTATGTGATTTCTCATACGTTACCTCAAATTACACAACCTCACCCTACACCTCTAGGATTTGATTTAGAGTTTGCTATGCCTAGAGGAGACAAATGTTATGTTGATAGCGTTTATCCAGGGTGTCCAGTGATGGTAGATAGCGTAGTTATGCCAGCAGACCTTATCCCATTAGATATTGTGGATTTTGATGTGATTTTAGGGGCAGATTGGTTGCATTATAATCGTGCCCATATTGATTGTTACGGGAAATCAGTTACTTTCCTTCGTCCTGGACTACTAGAGGTTACTTTTGTGGGTGAAAGAAGTGGGGTGAGACATGGTGTTATTTCTTCCATGAGAGCAAAGAAACTGTTATCGAAAGGTTGTCAAGGATACTTAGCACATGTGGTGTTAAATGATGTTGCTCCTAGCAGTATAGAGGAAGTTGGAGTAGTCAGGTACTATCCTGATGTATTCCCAGATGATTTACCAGGATTGCCGCCAGACAGAGACGTGGAGTTTTCGATTGATTTGCTTCCAGGTACAGATCCTATATCTTTGACTCCATATAGAATGGCTCCAGCTGAATTGAGAGAGTTGAAAATTCAGTTACAGGAATTGACTGATAAAGGTTTCATTCAACCTAGTACCTCACCTTGGGGAGCTCCGGTATTGTTTGTAAGGAAGAAAGATGGTACTTTGAGATTATGTATTGATTACAGGCAATTGAATCGGGTAACGATTAAAAACCGTTATCCATTGCCTCGTATTGATGATTTGTTTGACCAGCTTAAAGGTGCATGTGTGTTCTCCAAGATTGACTTGAGATCTGGATATTATCAGTTGAAGATTAAAGATGAGGATGTACCTAAAACGGCTTTCAGAACCCGTTATGGACATTATGAGTTCTTGGTGATGCCATTCGGATTGACTAATGCACCTGCAGCTTTTATGAGGTTGATGAACGAAGTATTCCAACAATATCATGATAGGTTTGTCATTGTTTTTATTGATGATATTCTGGTATACTCTAAATCGAAGGCAGATCATATTCGACATCTTAACTTGGTACTAAAGAAATTGAGGGAACATCAGTTGTATGCCAAGTTCAGTAATGCCAGTTTTGGTTGAATCAAGTGGCATTTTTGGGACATGTCGTGTCGGCACAAGGTATTCAAGTTGATCCTTAAAAGATTGCAGCAGTGGAGAATTGGGAACAGCCACGAACCGTCACCGAGGTACGGAGTTTTCTTGGTCTAGCAGGTTATTATCGATGGTTTGTTCAAGATTTCTCTATGATTGCCTTACACTAACGAAGTTAACCAGGAAGGATGTTAAGTTTGTTTGGGATGAGAATTGTGAGCAAAGTTTCCAGCAGCTGAAACATTGCCTCACTCACGCTCCAGTATTGGTACTTCCTGACGATAGTGGTAACTATGAAATTTACAGTGATGCTTCTTTGAATGGTCTGGGATGTGTCTTGATGCAGCATAACCGAGTGATCGCCTATGCTTCTCGGCAGTTGAAGATTCACGAGAGGAATTATCCCACTCACGATCTTGAGTTGGCAGCCATTGTTTTTGCTCTGAAAATTTGGAGACATTATCTCTATGGCGAGAAATGTAAGATCTTCACCGATCATAAGAGTCTTCAGTATCTTTTCACTCAACATGATCTTAATCTTCGTCAGCGAAGATGGATGGAGTTGCTAAGTGATTATGACTGTACTATTGAATACCATCCGGGTCGTGCCGATGTGGTAGCTGATGCACTAAGTAGAAAACCTCAAGGTCGACTTAATGCATTGTATGCTTGCCGTGTTCCTCTTCTTGCAGATTTGAGAGCTACTAGAGTAAAGTTGGAAATGAAAGAGCAAAGAGAAGCTTTTCTAGCTAGTTTCCAAGTCAGGCCAGTTTTGGTGGATCGTGTACTCGAAGCTCAGTTGGTTGATGAGGAGATTCAAGAATTGATTCAGTTGAGAAGTGAAGGGAAAAAGAAAGACCTCAAGATTCGGGAATCGGATGGCATGCTTATGCAAGAAAATAGGATGTATGTGCCGAATAACGAGGAACTAAAGAAAGAAATTTTGGATGAAGCACATTGTTCGGCTTATGCGATGCACCCAGAAGGAACCAAGATGTACCATACCATTCGACCATTTTATTATTGGCCGGGTATGAAGAGGGAAATTGCTGAGTATGTAAGTAGGTGTATTGTTTGCCAGCAAGTCAAAGCTGAAAGAAAAAAGCCTTTTGGTCGGATGCAACCACTTCCCGTTCCTCAGTGGAAATGGGAAAATATAACTATGGATTCTGTGTATAAGCTTCCACGTACTCATAATGGATTTGATGGCGTTTGGGTGATTGTAGATCGGCTTACCAAGTCAGTACACTTCATTCCAGTGAGAGAAAAGTATCCTCTGAACAAATTGGCTAAGTTGTTCATCACAAAGATTGTGAAGTATCATGGAGTTCCAGTGAATATTATTTCTGATCGAGATCCAAGATTTACTTCTAAGTTTTGGATAGCTTTTCAGGAAGCTCTTGGTACGAAATTGCTTTATAACACTGCTTATCATCCTCAAACTGATGGACAATCAGAGAGGACTATTCAGACGTTGGAGGATATGTTAAGATCTTCAGTGTTGCAGTTTGGTGATTCTTGGCATGATCGCCTGGATTTGATGGAATTTGCCTACAACAATAGTTTTCATTCGAGTATTGGTATGTCACCATTTGAGGCACTTTATGGTAGAGTTTGTCGTACGCCATTGTGTTGGTCAGAGGTTGGTGAAAGAGTGCTAGAGGGCCCAGAGATTGTGGATGAGACTACTCAAAATGTTCAGGTGATTAAGGCTAACCTGAAAGAGGCCCAAGATCGACAAAAGAGCATAGCAGATAGACATGCTACTGATCGAGTTTATGATGTGGGTAATTTGGTATTCTTGAAATTGTCACCTTGGAGAGGTGTAGTACGGTTTGGAAAGAGAGGCAAGCTAAGTCCTAGGTACATAGGACCTTATGAGATCACTGAGAGGATTGGTGAAGTTGCTTACAGATTGGAGTTGCCTCCAGAGTTATCTAAGGTACATAATGTGTTTCATGTCTCGATGCTTCGACATTATGTTTCAGATCCTTCACATGTGATTCCCCCTCAACCGTTGGAGATTAATCCGGATTTGACGTATAATGAGGAACCAGTCACTATCTTGGATTGGAAAGACAAGGTTTTAAGGAATAAGACAGTGAGCTTGGTAAAAGTATTGTGGAAGAACCACTCAGTAGAGGAAGCTACTTGGGAAACGGAAAACAGAATGAGATAGATGTATCCGAGATTGTTTTATGAGTATTAAGTGGTTTGATTGGTTGTATGAATTTCGAGGACGAAAATCTATAAGGAGGAAAGATTGTCACAGCCCGTCCCGAGATTTTCTTATTAAAGACGTGAAATGACGAGATTACCCTTAGCGGGTAATAAGGTATGTGTGTGTGACATATAATTAGTTTAAAACATACATTCCTAAATTCTTGGAAATGAATTAAGTTTGATTTAATAAAGTGGTATGTATGTTTTGTGTGTCTAGGGTTGTGAGTTGGACTTGTCTTTTTGGATGGATCACACCCACACATACGGGACACTTCTCCTTTCCTTCCCCCGTGCCTTCTCTCTCTCTTCCCTCACGACTAACTCTCACTCTCACTCTATCTTCATTCGAAACCGTACGGACCAAAGCACCAAATCCCTCAAAACTTCATGGATCGAAGTGGAGATTAGAACCATTGTATTCCTGAGTGTCCTACGAACTCAAAGATACCATTTTCAGGTAAGAAACCCTTCATTTTCACGTTGAAAACTCGAGGTCCGATTTGGGTATTATTCATGAACTTTGTATTGGTTGATTTTTAGGACAATCCAAGCTTATAGTGAGCTTAGTGAGGTCCTAAGGAAGCTCGGGGACGTTCATTTGGAAGTTTTGGACGTCGGGATCACCACATTCAAAGTTGGCCGGTTTTCGTGGGATTTCTCCGGTGAGATTTTGTAGTTTTTAGAGCCTTAAAGTAGTGTAACGTAAAACTACATGCATAGGGCTTCATTTTGATATAAAATACGAAGAAAATGGTTGAGAAACGAAGGAGAACAAGGAGATTGAAAAATCTCCACTTTTCCGGCCACCAGAAAACTCAGTTCGGCGAGCTCGAGGAAGAACACGCACGTGGGAAGCGCGTAGGTCTGTGCCCCTCCCGGTGCGTGGGGGCGCGTGCGGCCTCATAAATTTTTTCTAAAAATTCCTCGACGTCCGTGACGTCGAGTAGGTCACTGTGGTATATTCATATACCCAAATTGAGTACCGTATGAGAAGTTATTACGAATTGTTGGTTATATGCTTTAAAATAACGTTTTTATAGTTATTTCGCATATAGGTGATACCTATCCCGAGGACGAGCGCATCCAGGGACGTCACGGGGGTTACGACCCTTCGACTTATCAGTGAGTGGGCAGTATTTTCTGTTTATACCTATATACTATTAAATTTCCCAGAAATTGAGTTTTAATGAAAGTATGTTTCTAAAATGCCATGCATGCATGATATGAGTTATATGAATTGATAATTGATGCATATATATATGTGAATTGGTGCTGTGGACGCACAGGTGAGTATCAGGTGAGTTTATGTTATTCATGTGCATTGTTGATGATGTATATTATGTTGATAGCTCATAACCTGCAATCATGGTGTTAGTGCTTATATTATTCACCCGCACCGCACGCTCACCTTGGATCCAAGTAGGTGCATGTCGTACATACCATGAGAGGGTTCCGACATGTCGTACAGACCAGGAGAGGGTTCCGACATACTAGTCGTACAGACCACCGAGGTGGTTCCGACTAGTAGGTGACTTTAGATTATGTGCACAGATGATTGATGAGAGAAGCACTAGAGCGTATTATTACACCATTCATGTCGTACAGACTACTTCAGGTAGTTCTGACTTATCTGCAGTGTAGTGCCGTACAGGTCACCGAGGTGACTCCGGTTGGATTGGATGTTGAGCTATAGAATTAACCGTACAGGACCAACTGCAGGGTCTCCGGTTAATTCATCATTTCACCTGTTACATTGATGCATCATTCATTCTGTTTTTGAAAGTTTTTAACATGGCATACTTTCGGGGTTTTAAGAAAGATTGATGATTTGAGATTTATGAAAAGTTATATGCTATTATGCTATTTTCTGGGAAAGTATACAGGTTTTACAGCGAGGGGTTAGAAATGTTTTAAATGAAAGGTTTTCGAAAAACTTTGTTTTACTGACCCACTCAATTTTGTTTTGCGCCCCTCCAGGTTCTAGTTAGCAGTTGGTGGCTCACGAGGTTTCGCTTTGGCGTTCTGACAGACTTCTACATGTAGGACTCACCTGCGGGTGTTGTAATTTAATTATAGTCCTACTTGACTGCACCTATTACTTAAGCTCTGTTTATGTGTGTGCTCACACTTTAACTCACTCTAGCATGCTATTTGGTTATTCTTGCTAGTAGTTGGTTTTTATTCTTTCGTAATTCTCTTATCTTTGCTTCCGCACCGCACTTATGGTTACGTCACACTCACGTGACGGCCAGCATGCCTTGATTCTAGGATCGGGGTGTGTCAATATATATTCATATATTTGTTACTTGAGTTAAGGTAGAATGTTTTGTAGATAATTTATGTTAGTATATTAGTTTTTTTTTGTTATAAGATATTAGTTAGATTTTTTGGAGTTTAAAAATGCATAATATTAGAAGATTTTAATTGATTTTTAATATTAAAAAAATATAAAATGAGTATAAAAGAAATAAAAACATGTAATTAGATAACTGGACTCACTCCTAAAGCCATCTATGTTTTTGGACCTAGATCTAAAAGCCCCATAAATTAATTGTTCCATGTGGCACAATCTAGAGGGTTGGTTTTCAAAATTGTTTTAATCTAACGGCAGTGACACACCCCGATCCTAGAATCAAGGCGTGATGGCCGTCACGTGAGCGTGACGTAACCATAAGTGCGGTGCGGAAGCAAAGATAAGAGAATTACAAAGGAATCAAAACCAAATAATAGCAAGAATAACCAAATAGCATGCTAGAGTGAGTTAAAGTGTGAACACACACATAAACAGAGCTTAAGAATTAGGTGCAGTCGAGTAGGACTATAAGTAAAGTACAACACCCGCAGGTGAGTCCTACATGCAGGAAATCTGTCAGAACGCCAAAAAAAACCTCGTGAGCCACCAACTGCTAACTAGAACCTGGAGGGGCGCAAAACAAAATTGAGTGGGTCAGTAAAACAAAACTTTTCGAAAACCTTTCATTTAAAACATTTCTAACCCCTCGCTGTAAAACCTGTATACTTTCCCAGAAAAAATAACATAATAGCATATACTTTTCATATATCTCAAATCATCAATCTTTACCAAAAACCAGAAAGTATGCCATGCTATAAAGTCGAAAAACAGAATGAATGATGCATCAATGTAACAGGTGACATAATGAATTAATCGGAGACCCTGCAATTGGTCCTGTACGGTTAATTCTATAGCTCAACATCCAATCCAACCGGAGTCACCTCGGTGACCTGTACGGCATTACACTGCATATAAGTCGGAACTACCTGAAGTAGTTTGTACGACAAGAATGGTGAAATAATACGCTCTAGTGCTTCTCTCATCAATCATCTGCGCGCATAATCTAAAGTCACCTACTAGTCGGAATCACCTCTAGTGATCTGTACAACTAGCATGTCGGAACCCTCTCATGGTCTGTACGACATGTCGGAACCCTCTCGTGGTCTGTACGACATGCACCTACTTGGATCCAAGGTGAGCGTGCGGTGCGGGGTGAATAATATAAGCACTAACACCATGATTGCAGGTTATGAGCTATCAACATAATATACATCATCAATGATTCACATGAATAACATAAAACTCACATGATACTCACTTGTGCGTCCACAGCACCAATTCACATATATATATGCATCAATTATCAATTCATATAACTCATATCATGCATGCATGGCATTTTAGAAACATACTTTCATTAAAAACTCAATTTCTGGGAAATTCAATAGCATATAGGTATAAATAGAAAGTACTGCCCACTCACTGATAAGTCGAAGGGTCGTAACCCCCGTGACGTCCCTGGATGCGCTCGTCCTCGGGATAGGTATCACCTATATGCGAAATAACTATAAAAAACGTTATTTTAAAGCATATAACCAACAATACGTAATAACTTCTCATACGGTGCTCAATTTGGACATATGAATATACCACAGTGACCTACTCGACGTCACGGACGTCGACAAATTTTTAGAAAAAATTTTGGGCTGCCACGGGCCAGGAAGGGCACGGGTTCACGCGCCCCCCATGCGAGTCTCCTACCTCGGCTCGCCGGACTGGTTTTTCCGGTGGCCAGAAAACTGGGGAATTTTTAAACCACTATAACTTCCTCATTTCTTCACCATTTTTGTCCAACTCAAAATATTTTCCAAAAGCTTGAAATATATGAATTTAGTCCAAATAATATGCCCCACACACACATACCTTAATACCCGTCAAGGGTAATTCCGTCATTTCACGTTCCCGATATAAAGACTCCTGGGACGGGCTGTGACAGCAGAGATTAATTATGTGAATAAAAAAATTTAAAAAAATTATAAAAATTAATAAAAATCCAAAAAAAAAATTGAAAAATTAATAAAAAAATTGATTTTACTTTTCTATAAATACCTTCGCATTGGATAAAAATCTTATCGAAATCCATCACAAATAATTGTCTTTTTGGATAATGACACGTGGCGCAACGAAAACGATTAAAAATGTTATCTGAAATTACAAATAAAATTATTTTGTATTATTTTATAAATAAAAAAAATACTAATATTTTATTGTTTATTGCCAGGGCTATTCAGTGTAGGGGTGGAGATGCAAAATGCAGTTACTGTTCATTAAAGACAATTATTGTTCACTCGGTGGATTAAATAGTGAATAGCCCTAGGGAGCCTTAGCAATGGTGGAGTTGCTCTTAGGGGTGGGCAAATGGGTATAGGCCGGAACCTAATTTTAAAAAAGAGAAAATGGGCGGGCCGGGGTGGGCCTTTGAAATTTTCAGTTCGAGCCGGTTTCTGAAGTATAGGAGTTGCGAGTACCCGGACCAGCCCGTTTGTAAGCTACCATCTCTAATCTGAACTGTTAGTTTTAGTTTTACCCAAGGTTCTCTATCTCTCTAGTCTCAAGCCCTTGATTGTGTCACTGGAGACTAGACCTCAAACTCTCTCTCGCCATCAAGCCTGTGTCGTCCCCTCCCCTCTGTCACTCTCCGTCAGTTCAATGGGATTTGGAAGCTGGGTGAGAATCCAAATGGGTAGCGAACAGTTTTGGCGGATTTTCCCGATCCGCTTGTGGGAATGCAGGATCTTCTCGATTCTCCTTCTCTCCTCCTCGACGACATCACCGTCGTCTGACTCAAACTTCGAGTCGCCGGCTCCACCTCCACCACCACCTTCGGAGCTTAACAACCCTCAAGAACCAACCCATGCACTGCCTCCACCTCCTCTGTCACTTCTCGACAGCCTCAATTCCTTCAGTAACCTCCGATTCCCATCAATTTATCTTTTAGCTTTATGTTGTGATGGCTTTTTCTGAGTTGCACATCAAGTGTTTGATATGTTTTGCCTCTAAAGGTTGTTTATGTTGTGATGGCTTTTTCTGATTCCCATCAATTTTCTATCTTTTAGCTTTCTGTTGTGAAGGTTGTTTCTGTGATTTTCTTCTCTCACAAAACCCAGCTCTATTCTCACCCCAAAAATGGAAAAATAAATAAAAAATAAAAAATATTAAATATAAAAGCCCAGCTTTCCCCATGAATTCATGCAACAGAGCTAATTGGTGGGCGGAGGAATCGAAGCCCCCTTCACCTTACTGCCTTCAATTTCCAATTCAGTCACCATAGTTGACTGTAAATTTTGCTTCCTTTTCCTTCAATCTGCTTTTTCTTTCTACCCAATTGTCCAAATCACTTTTTTTTGCATGTAGGATCTTCTAATTCCCCCAAAATTGCAGTTTCAAAGATCCCCCCAGAAGCTTAATTTGCCATAACGTCACAAAACCCAGGTGGGTTTTTGTGCTGGAGCTCTAAAATGGCCAACTGCTCAGAGGAATTGGATAATGCAATTGGTGAGTTTTTTTTATCAAATACCCATGATTCCATTTGCCTTTGATAGTGGCTGCATGTTTTAAATTGCACTTCTTTTTGTTACAATTTGATTGGCCTATAGTAGCTTACTAGATTTATTCTTGTTCATTATTTATGCTGTTAAATAGCAAAATTGCATCAAAACCTTCAGGAATTGAGGTACCACCTTAAGAAGTCCTTATAGCAGGGCAGGGCCCCGTTGAAATTTGAAGCTCAGTGGAAAGATTTTAAGAAAGATCTTAGCGGAGAAAACGTGCAGCGGCAGGTTCACCTGCAACAAATGGTATCTAATTATTGTCCTCTCAATATAAATCAAGTTAACTTTGATTTTGCATATGGTGCATTTTCGGGTTGGTTTGAATGTGATCTGAATTTCAAGTTAGTGCATTGCCATTGGGGTTCTTCAATCCTTACATTTTTTCTAGACTTCTAGTTGTTCTAGTACTTATGTGATATTCAACGAAATAAAAAGGATCTATCAGATACTCCTCTCCTGCTTGGTTCTGCGTAGTCTTTCCAATTGAAAGCCATGTTTGAACTGAATTTTAAGGAATTTCCAAACACAAAAGAAATAAATGATTATTGTTCTGAGATTTTTTTGGAGAAATTTAGAGATCACACACCCTTTCAATGCAAATTTTATCTGAACGTATTCCGTTTACAAGGCATAACTAAATATCCGAACGTATTTCGTTTAATTTTTTTTTTCTTTTCCACAAAAAAAAAGCAAAAGGACCCGTGGACCCGGCCTAACCGGCCCGTTTTCACTAGGCCGGGTAAGGTCTGGTTCCCATATTAAAAAATGTTATCCTCGCCCTGGTCCTGCCTGTCTCTTTTAAATCCGGGTCCTGTCTGATCCCTTCAAAATTGGGTCGGATCCGGCCCATACCCAGCCCTAATTTCACTATCAATTCAAAGGCACCAAATTTAATTTTACCAAAAAAGGCACCAAATTTAAAAAGCCAGAATAAAATAAAACTGTATTGTGGTCAATATATCACGATAATTCATTAGTTTTATAAGCTCGTAAATAAAGATGGTTTTTATAATTAGGGGGAAAATGCGCATTGCCTCGAGGAGTAGTATGTGGCTTGAAATTGCTTTAAACCAAATCAGTGATGGAGTGGGCCAAGTTACGGATGGGTTTTTTTATTTATTTTATTTATTATTATTATTATAAACAAACAATATTATTTACTTTAAAGGAGTTAGAGGGTAGTTAGTAATAATATGATTCAAATTTGTCTTTGGCAAGAATAATATTAAGTGACAAATTATTGGTGATGTTAGAGAGATCATTTTTTAAAAATATATTTTATAATATGATAGTTGACGATTTAATATTTTCTCTATATTATTAAAAATAAAATTTAATTGTCAACTTTCAACAACCACATCATATAATTTATAAAATATGATCTAAAAAGATGACACCTCTTTACATTCTCCTTAAAAAAATACTATAGTGATAAGCCTTTGCTAGAAAGTGGGTTTCACAATCTTAGTGGACCTCTTTCTTTTTCTAGGTTTGAAAATGGACCTCACATTTCAAAAAACAATTTACAAGACAAAGTTACAACACCACATAACGTTTCATACTAATAAAATGATAACATTTGAATGCAAATTTACACATATTTTCATTTTATTGGCACGAAACATTACTGTATTAGTGTATCTAAATTATATAAATCTATCATTGCGTTTGAACGTAATTTGAACATAAGCTTTATGCGGTCCTACTTTGGAAGAAAGGTATCAATTATAATCGGGAATTGTGGATGGATGGGGACGGCTATATCTATTTGGCTGGGTAATCCCCTTTGGGCTTTTCTTTTAATAATTAATGAATAATGGCTTTTTTGGGTTTTCTAAATAAATTTGTGTGAGAAATTTTCCACCCCTATCTTTGGTTTAAGGTCGGGGGCAATTTGTCTCATTCTCTTCTATTTTTCCTATCTCGTTACACCTATATACTTAAACCATCTCCTCTGGTTGTGGTTCCTTTTTCGTTCTAGTGAGAAGAGTTTTCATAGTTGTGGTCATTGGTCCCTTTATCGATGAGAGTTTTTGTAGTGTCTATGATTTTCATCTCAAACTCATATTTCTGAATGGATGACTTGTTAAGAGTTGAAATGGAGGCTTTTGTGTTTCATGTGGTTTGTGTGCATAGAAAAGGATTATGAGGAGATTGCTCATAACATTACTTCTTTTAGTTACGATTGCAAGGTGATCATAGAGCGGTGCAGTATTTTTTCGCAAGATTCCTTTGTTGTAGTTCTACGTCTTTTAATGTTTACTCTTCATGAGTGTTATCTTTCATGTTAGTTAGATGTGGGTTCTTTGTGGATGGGAAATTGTGTTCTATTGTATTCTTAATGAGTTTGTAACTATAAAGCTTTTGTGTTTCTTTTGGGGTGTGTAACATCTTTAATTGGTTACATTTGGCATGTTTACCTTATGTGTGTTTTTTATGGTTCTTAATATATTTTCATTTTACATAAAAAAAGTGTCATAGATTTTTCCTTTTTCAAAGATTACTTTTAGTAATGGTATGAGGGTACTTGTGCAAAAAAAAAAAAATTTAGTACATCAATATTTATCACTAAGGGGGGGAGGGGAAGTTCGGCTAAGTCACACAATAGGCAACCTAATTTGGTATTGAATTCGCTATCTACGAGATTCGAACCTAAAACCTTTCACTTCTAAGTGAAAAGAAATACTACCAAATCGTAATACTGAGAGCCTATGCAAAAATTTATTTCGAACAATGTATTTGTGCAAAATTCCAACTTAATGAAATTCAATATCTCACCTCAACTATTGAATAGTCTTTCTAATTGAGATTTTTCTTTCTTCCAACGGCCATCAAATTAAGATTTTGGCTTCATCCTTGTAAAACGAAAAGAGTGCTCATGACTGAAAGGGAGAAATACGAAAATACGCTTGTTTCTATGAGAGAAAGGAATATACAAATTAATATTTTATTGTTAGAAAAAAGCGAAAAATTATTATAAAAATTATAGGCTCCACTTAACTAATTGTGAAATGTATTGACTGAAAAAAAAATCCAATTGTCATATATAAACTAAAAATTTTAATTTTATTAAATTTATTAAATTTATTAGAAAATAATGTAGGAGGATGAAGATTTCAGGGGCTTCTCAGAAATTGGGGGCCTATGCTGAGGATTTGGATCACATTCGGATCTTCTTTGTGAGAATTTTATGGATCCTCACACCCCATTCGTTCATTGAAAATCGTGCGGCTAGAAATCATTGTGAATTTTTTATTTAAATTTAAACACAAACAGTATCTAATAATTTTTTACCACACGATTTACGATAAATAGATAGTGACACACCCCCGACCTAGATCGAGGCATGCTGGCTATCACGTGGGAGTGACGTAACCGTGTGCACAGTGCGTAAGCAATAAAGATATAAGGGAAAAGCGAAGGAATAAAAATCAAACTACTAGCAGAATTAGCTAAGATAGAGTGCTAGTGCGAGATTAAATGTGAAATACACAACCAGAGCATAAATATTCTAGATGCAGTCAAGCAGAACAAGTACTAATTATACACACCCACGGGAATCCTACATTTATGATGTTCTGTTAGAACCCCCATCGAAATCCTCGTGATCCACCAAAGCACTTCTACCTAAAACCTGGAGGGGCGCAAAATAGAAAGTGTGAGTGGGCAAAAACAAAGCTTTTCAAAACCACTTCATTTCTCAAAAGTTCTAACCCCTCGCCGTAAAACTTGTATAATTTTGCCAGAAAAGTATAACTTATGCTATATCAGAATTCATGCTCAGGATGAAAATCCATAGAAATATATCATGCCAAAGTATCTCGATGAAATGCCATAAGTAATCCAGTTAAAATGCATCAATGCCAGATATCATATCAGCCGAATCTACCTACGTGACCTGCACGGCTGAGTCTATAGCTCATAACCAATCTCAATCATATCAAATCAAATATTGCACACGAGTCGGAACCACCTAAAGTGGTCTATACGACAAGACTAGGTGTAAAATAAATATGCTCTAGTGCTACGATCACGTGAAGACTATGCGAATAATCGCGGGACACCTACAAGTCGGAACCACCTAAAGTGGTCTGTACGACAAGTTTGTGCACCTAACTTGGATCCAAGGTGAGCATATAGTGCGGGAGGTAAACATCACGTGAAGGATTGTGCCCTAACTCTGGGCGGGAGCACTAACATCGGGGTGCAGGTTTATGAGCTCTCAATACATCACATTAAGCATTGCATAACTGAAACAATTTCATACCTTTTATTTATAAACTTACATGGCACTTACCTGTGCATCCGCAGCACCAATCGTAAATATATGCAACTACTAATGCATAATAAAATAGACAGATACTTTGCATGGCATTTCAAAATGTAATTTCATTCAAATTCATTTTCTGGGAAATATCAAGTATATAAGTATATACGGAAAACCAAAAGGCCACTTACTGATATGTTCAAGGGTCGTAGCCCCCGAGCCTCGATTGATGGCGCTCGTCCTCAGGATAGGTCTCACCTATATGCGAAATAACTGAATAAACGTTATTTAAGGCACATACACAAAACTAGGAAATAACTTCTCATACATTGCTCAAATGTGGTATTTGAATATACCACCATGATCTACTCAACCTCAGGAACATCTCTAAATTTTTAGAAAAAAATTTCATGACCCCACACGCCCTCACGCGCCGGCCAAGGCACGACCAGACGCACGGCCCACACGCAGGCACGTGCCTGGCACAGGGGACGGAATAGTCAACGTCGTTAGGGAATATTCTGTTAAAAACTAGAATATGCCGTTAATTATACCTGACGGCGTTAGAATATTCCGTCAACTTTGACGGAATATTCTCCTTCTTCTTCCTTGGTTCGCCAGAGTCCGGCGTCGGTCACCACTGCACTCGCCGGTTTCTCGAAAAATTTAAAATCTTCATATCTCATTCGATTCTCAACCAAAATTCACGAATTTTGTACTAAAATGAAGCTTAAGATGAGAAGAACATATTCATACCACTTTGGGGACCTAAAACCAACAGAAAGTCACCTGAAAAACCTCTGATATTCTAGCCAAACCTGCAAATCGCTAAACCTGGGCTTCCCGACGTCCAATTCACTTCAAAATTACTCCCTGAGCTTCATGAAGATGTTTTAAGGCTCCCTAGCAGCTTAAAATCTCTTAAAAACTTCGAAATCACAAATGCATGAACAGTAACCCAAAGCTGGGTTATCAGGTACTCAGGAAAATGAGGTCATCACGTTCTAAAAACGGTACAGATGTGTTCCTGAGCTCACAAGGCACACGAAGATGACTTCAAAAACCTCGATCACTGAAGAAATTGCTTGGTTTAAGGTTTGTTCGTACGTATTGTACGGAAAATGGAGAGAAACTGAGAGGGAGGAGAGAGAGAAGGTCAACGGGATTGGGTATGGGTGTGTGTGTGTGTGGTCCAGTTTGCAGCCAACAAAAAACAAAAGAAATTAAAACCTAAATCCTAAATAGTTCCAAAAGTCTAGGAAAATAGGAATTAGACCACAACCTGATAAGCTCATATTTATATATATTTTACATCAAATTCTCTTGTCTTTTCTTAGTTATTTCCTCATATTTTTGTGTTATTTACTTTGTTTTTGTGTTTTATCGAATTTATCTAGCTAAGAAAATAAAAATAGCACAAGTGTGATTTTAAGTAATAAATTCGTCATTTCTACCTTGCTCACTTATTTTATTGTTGTAACTTAAGAAAACGTTTTGGCAAAAAATAAAAGAAAGGCAGCACATGCTGCTAGTGGGAAGAAATAATTAGAGGAGGGTCGGCATTTGAGGGAGACGTGGGAGTGCATGATGGAAAAGAAAGAATAAAAGAAAAGCTGCTTTTGCAGCAGCGAGGTGGAAGGACAGCGAGAAAGAAAGAGCACGCTGCCTTGGCAGCTTGAAAGAAGACCGACAGCACAGCGAGGATAACGTGGGAGAGCAAGCTGTCTGGCGCAACTGAAATAAAAAAGGCGCTGAAATTGAGAACGAGGGGGGCTGCTCTCCACGGGCAGCAAATAAAGGGAAGCTGCGAGTGCAGGCTCTGGGGGGGCGCAGTGGAGACGTGCTGGGAGTGTGTGAAGGAAAGGAGGCGCTGCCTTGGCAGCGAGGAAGTCAGCAGAAACAGCTGCCTTAGGCAGCGACAACGAGACGCAGGAGAGGAAACAGATGTTGAAAAACTGCAACAAAGGGATGATTTGATGACAATGCTTATTGCTGGCCATGAAACGAAGGCTGCTGTGCTTACGTGGGCTGTTTTCTTTCTTGCACAAAACCCGTCCAAGGTGCAGAAGGTGCAGAGAAGAAGAAACAGAAGGCAACACCCATAAAAGCACAGTGCACAGATCCTTGCACATCCTCAATTTGGTTTAATCCTCCAAACTCATATTTTACTTTTACTTTTATTTTTCTTCAACTCATGTTTAATTTAATTTGCTTTTCAATTATATTAAACATGTGTAATTAATTTCTGTTTGGCTAGAGGTTAATTCAAAGCCATGGATATATTTGTAATATGAATTGATTACCTTCAGTTGTGATTTCTGAGTTGTGAATTTAATTTGCTTAACTGTTTGATTGATAACTTATTTGTGTATGTCGATTAAGAATGCATACTTAATTTACATGCATAAATTTGATGCTAGAATATAAGTGAATTTCACCTAATCGTTATGAACTTATATTCAAGAGTAGTGAAGGTTGCTATCCACAATCGTGTTAAGTAAATTCTTGGCAGGAGTATCATGCTGTTCATAGTTACGAATGCCTCGTCAATGCTTATAGTTTTCATAAAGCTTAATGATTCTTGCTTGTATCTCTATTATGCAATTCATGTAGGGGACTTGTAGGGAATGTTTTGGGTTGTCGTATGCAATCATCCAACCCAATAACTATAGGAAAACTTGAAGGTTAAAAAAGTGCTGTCACGGTTAATCTGGAGTATTGAGATTTACAATTTATTGAAAGAACAACTGAAAATCAATTTAGGTTGCATATGTGTAATGTGTGGAGAAGAATCCTCTAGCCAGTCCGTCGCCCATCCATTCACCTTAATTTCATGTTTTTGTCAATTCTGTAATTTATTTAAGTTTAATTTACATTTGGTCAAAAATCAATCCCCCATTTATTTTAAAAGTGTTAGATTTGTTAGAAATCAATTTAGTTTGTGTTTTCTTGAGTCTTGAATTATTTTGAGTCTTTTGATTTGTTTTAGTTTATTGGTTAGTTTTATTTTGAGTGATTCTAGTTAAGTGTTTTGATTTTAGTTTAGTGTTTAAAATTTTTTTTTTACGTCTTTAATTTAATTTTACTTTGGTTAGCATCCCTAGTTAATCCCCGGTTAGAACGATCCCTACTTACATCATTACTACAATTGTCACAAATAGGGTTTAATTTGTGCGTTAACTTATTTTCGCATCACAACCAAAACATATCACACAACACATCTCAACGTCTAAGGGTATTTTAGACAATTCACACCATCAAAAATTTTTATTTCGGGACAGGCTGTCACAGATAGGATGTGAGAATCCTCACAAAAAGAATTTGGAGATGAGGATCACAAAAAGAATCTAGAAAGTATCCTCATCTTTATGCTGAGACACTTTTTGCACGCCTCCAATACAACCACTGTTACGAGAGATTTTTCAGTGTGACCGGTACACGGGATGGTACACCACGTGTTATTATACAAATGATGAGATATGTGTGCTAAAAAGTTAATAACTTAAAAAATAAAATTTCTCACCACTTCTATTTAAACACGTGGTGTACTACTTGTGTTCTGGTCACAATTAAAATTTTCTACACTTTTACAATGTATCACATTTCTATTAGAAATAACTAAGGCTCCCAGTACAAGTGGGTCCTATTATCTCTCTAACAAAGTGTTGTACAATAATGTGGTTTCTTTTAACATTTTTAATAAGGAACTTTAACGAAAAGCTCCCAGTACTATTTACTTTAATGAAAAACCACATTTTTACACTAAAAAGTCAATCATAGTACTATTCCCCTTTATTTTTTCATTTTCGTTAAAACGCAAGTTTTTAAGCCATTTTCATTAGTTTTTTTTTTTATATGGAAAAAGAGGGAAAGAATGTCATGCTTAATAACGTGACATGTTCACTTGCAAGTGAGAGGCGAATTCGACTTCAAATTATATTATTTATTGTATAGCTTAATCACTTAGTATTACGGTATGATGATATTATCTTCACTTGTAAGTTAGAGGTCTTAGGTTCGGATTTCGTGAATAGCGAATTCGATACTAAATTAGATTGTCCATTGTATAACTTAGCAGAACTGACCCCTCCAAAAATAATAAAATAAAGTGGCCTGTTGTGGATGATGAAATTTCTCCTTCGGGTTTACATTAGCATCTCTCTCCTGCACAATGCACAACAAAACCTAATACATATTTTGGTGTTATTTTTGGCATAACATTATTATTGTTCTTTTAAGTAGTCTTCCTGGGCATGTGATGTGAGATTAGTCATTAATTATTCAACTAATTAATGAATTAATAATAATAAGATTAATTTAAAAACAAAAAACAAAAAAAACAAAAAAAAACAAAAAAAAAAGAAATAAAAGTTTGAAAAAGTCATTGATAACACTGTGGTAAAAGAAGAACCAGGAGCCTCTCCTGAGCACTTCCCTAGGGATCCTAGGGATCCCGCAATCTTGTCCGTTCATCGTATATCGTGCGGTCAGAAATTATTTAAAATTAAAATTTTAAAATTCAAATATGAATAGTACCTAACGAAAACTGACCGCACGATATAAAATGAACGGACAAGATTGCGGGATCCCTAGAATCCCTAGGGAAGTGCTCAGGAGAGGCTCCTGGTTCGTAAAAGAAGACCCACTTGGCTGCTGTCACTGACAACTGACCACTAAAGAAAAAGAAACCAATTTGAATATATCCCCGATATTATGATAAATTGGGATCTTGTCTTGTGATCCAACTGGCTTGACTAGCGTTGCTGGTTTTCTGAATAAAATATATATGCATCCCACTAAAAGATAAAAGTAAATTATAGGGGAAAGTGACATGTCGCCAAACCCTTGTCAGAATGCTGCTCGCGCTGTCACATAGCCTACGTGAAAGCCACTATGAGTAGATAGGGTTTATTTTTATTTTTTATTTTACGTTAAGAGAATTTAAATTTTGAAATTTATGTAATAAATAAACATAAATTTTAAAATTTAAACGCGTTCAAAAGTGCCATCTTCCTGTCAAGGTTAAGGGGTCAACTGAACATCTTAGCATCAGAGGCCACGCCGCCCTCCCTGAACAAATAGGAGGCATGTCCATAGGCCGCACATTAGAATAGGGTGTGAACCCTACCACCACTTAAGGGTGTTGAGGAAAATGCACTCTTAGGGCGCGTTTTTGTAACCGTAATCAAAATAGAGGAATTGAGAAGGAGTCAGAATCAGATTTTTGTTGAAGCTGTTTACTTAAATGTTCTGGAATCGGAGTAAAAATGAAACGAAATTCATATAAGTTGTTTACTAATTCACATGAATCGGAATAGAAATCAATACGATTACAAAAATGCCCTTATTATTTTTGTTTTATTTCTTGCCCATCTTACATTTTCAAAAAATATCATTATTGTAAACCTTCATCTATCTTCTGTATCTTCACCAGCAGAAGATAAAAACTCCTCCCTCCCCCTTTCTGTAACATCCCACATCGCCCAGGGGAGTGATCCTTAATTGTATATTTCCATCCCTACCTAGCACGAGGCCTTTTGGGAGCTCACTGGCTTCGAGTTCCGTAGGAACTCCGAAGTTAAGCGAGAAGGAGGCCAGAGCACTCCCAGGATGGGTGACCCACTGGGAAGTTGCTCGTGAGTTCCCAAAAACAAAACCATGAGGGGATGGTAAGCCCAAAGCGGACAATATCGTGCTACGGTGGTGGAACGGGCCCGGGATGTGGTGAACTCGGGTCGGGATGTGACACTTTCCCCCTCGCTTTCATCTTTCCCACTTACCCTACCCCATAATCACCACCCCAGTAGAAAGAGCCCATTTCCGGATCTCACTCTAACCCTCATTTCTCTCTTTTTCCGGATTGATTCGCACTCTCTGCAATTCGAATGGAAATTGCGTGATTTTTCTGAAATAATTAAAAGGGTTTGTTGCTTGATCGATTTACTGAAGTGGGTCGCTCTCACTTGTTGTCGACGATGAAGGTGGCCATAGTTTCGCGGAGTGGCCAAAAAGTTGTCAAGGGCAGAGAGCTGTTGGAGAGGATGGCGGAGGACAACGAGAAGATGGAAAGGAGTACTGAATGTGAGGGGCATTTTGGGAAGGAAAATTTGATACTGGATGGAGCCTTCTCTCTGGAATCGAAATACCACCTTCGTCTACTTAAGTCAATTCCGGCAATATCAGGAATTGAAATACTGATTTTACATGGGGGCCTGCAAAACTGTGCATTCCGCTTAAGTTGGTAAACGGAGGAATAACCAGGAATGGAGAATGACTCCTATTCCGTCATATCCTTTCCCCATATGTAAACACGCCATTAATGTTTCTAGGGTTTCATTAGAATCTTCTTTTCCTTGTATGGATGCATGGTTTGATTGCACATAATTATGTGTTTACCTTTGATCTGTTGTCACATAATAATATATAATCATGTGTTGTACATCACGACTGAGAGAGACATATGAATAATTATATAAAATTGATTTCAACTTGTATGCCAGATGTGATACCCAATTAATCTCTTTAGATCTTTCCTTAAAAATTTGAAATACTTATAGTTTTCTAACTTCATTTATCTACCCTAGATGTTGGTTGAGTGTGGATTACAATATGAGCATGATTACGTAGCCTCGCTTGCTTGATATGTTTACTGATGAAGAACAATTTATATAGAACGAGTTCACTTTATGTGGCGTTTCAATAAAATAATACATTATCACGTAGAAAAAAATTTGTACTTGACAATGTCTTATTGAATACAGGACACTATGCGACTATAAACCTGTTCTATGTAAATCATTTTCCTACTGATATGCAAAGCGAGGCAAAGACTCCACTAGTTACATATTCAATTACACCTCACCTAATTAGGGGTGGGCACTTGGAAACTGAAAACCGAAATCAAAACACGAACTAAATTGAACCACACCAAACAGTTTGGTTTTTGCGGTTTTAAAATCGAACCGCAGTCTAGACAAACAGTTTGGTTTCAGCTTTGAGCATATGAAACCACACCGAAATCGAACCAGATTGCAAAAATTAAATCACTATTAATTTAATACTAAAATTAGATGTTGGGTTCTAATTAGTTATTTGGTTGAATCCATATTACTATTAGTCGTAGTATTGGCAATGTTCGTTGTATGTTATGATTCAAGTTCTTCTGTCATGTATTTGGTACACTTACGTAGGTTTTAATCTGGCTCGAACATCTGCATCTCAAGTTAGCATTATGTTATATTTTCCTGACCCTACACTTAATACTAAAATAATGTTATAAGGTGTTTTGATGTCGAACTTTATATCAAATTGATTTTTAGTATGGTGGTCAAGGAATTTTTTTTTTAAAATTTGAGTTGTTATTAATGTCATAGAGCATTTAGTTTGCAAATGGTTTGAAACCGAAACTAAAATCGTTTGAAACCGAATTAAACTAAAACCATTTGAAACCGAATTGCAACAAATGGTTTGGTTCCATTTTGGTTTTAGCTTCAAAACTGCACTGATACAATTCACAAAAAAAATTCGGTTTTGATTTGGTTTCACTCAAAACCGTACTTGTGACAGCCCGTTCCGAAGATATGTATTATTTTATCCTCGAGAGCGTGAAAATTACTATGTTGCCCTTGAGCGTTGGGTTGTGATTGTGTGAAATGAACTTAGGTTGTGGACCAATTCATTTTCTTCCTAAGTTGTTGGACCCAATTGGAAGTTAGATTGTTTTGTTTGTTTTGTTGGGCTGCAACCTGGACCACACACTCACACTCTACTGTTGACTATCTCTCTCATTCCCTCTCGGACTTCTTTCCATTTCCGTACAATTGTACGGACAACTTCCAAACCAACCCTTTAAGTCACGGATCGAGGTTGTGGAAGTGATTTTTGGGTTCCTTGCAAGCTCAGGATCACAATCGTACCTTTGGTTGGACGTGAGGACTTCGAAAAACCCGAGAACCCATAACCTCCGATGAGGGCTTTGTTGCTCAGTGGCGATCGTGTATTTTTCACGGCATTTTGAGGCTCGAAGAAGTCTTAGAACTACTCTATGAAGCTATGGGAGCAATTTTGGAAAGTTTTGAACGTTGGATTACACGGGTTTGGGAAGTTGCAGGTTTAGCCGGAATAGAGAAGGAATTTCCAACCACGTCTCTTGGTTTTTAGGATCTTTGAAAGATAAGAATGTGTTATACTCGTTTAGAGCTTCATTTTGAGACAAATTTCATGAAGTTTGGTTGAGAATTGGATGAGATATTAAGGTTTGAAGTTTTTCCAAATTCCGGCGATCGTAGAGGCGGCAGGAGCCGGACTTCGGCGAACCAAGGAAGGAGAAGGAGCATATTCTGTCAATTTTGGCGGAATATTCTTAACGCCGTTAGGTAAATATAATGGCATATGCTTATATTTAACGGAATATTCCCTAACGCCGTTAGGGAATCCGTCAGTGTGCCAGGCACGTGCCTGCGCGTGGGTGATCAGAAAAGTTTTCTAAAAATATGGGGATGTTCGTGGGGTTGAGTAGATCGCGTTGGTATATTCGAATACCCAAATTGAGCATCGTATGAGAAGTTATTACCTAGTTTTGTTTATGTGATTTAAAATAACGTTTAAATAGTTGTTTCACATATAGGTGAGACCTATTCAGAGGAAAAGCGCAGTCAAGCAAGGCTCGGGGGTTATGACCCTTCTACATATCAGTGAGTGGGCTTTTGGTTTTCAATATATATATACACACTTGGTATTTCTCCCAGAAAACTTAATTAAATGGTTTGATATTTTGAAATACCATGTCAAATGCTCTATATGTTTAATTGTGCATTAGTATGGTTATATATATATTGTTGCTCGATGCTGCGGACGCTCAGGTAAGCTTCAGGTGAGTATGTTGATGGTAGTGATGGTAGTGAGTATAATAGTGCTGAGATATATTTCGACTCATAGGTGGTTCTGACTCTTAGGTGACTTGCGATACTTCGCACAGCCTTCACGTGACTGTAGCACTTGAGCGTATTTATTTACACCCAGCATGTTGTACATACCACATTAGGTGGTTCTGACTTGTGTGCAGAGAACTAGTTGAGGAGCTATAGACTCAGCCGTACATGTCACGTTATGTGACTCCGGCTTGCATACTATTTCATATTGATTTATTTCACCTGGCTTACTTATTTCTTGCTGAGATTTGACATGGTATATTTGTGGAATTGTTATTTCGAATTTGGCTTTGAGATATAAACATGAATGCTATTTTCTGGGAATTATACAGGTATTAGGGCGACGGGTTACTACTTTTGATAAGTGAAATGGTTTTGGAAAGCTTTGTTTTTGCCCACTCACACTTTCTGTTTTGCGCCCTCCAGGTTTTAGGTAAGACTGCTTGTTGGTGGCTTACGAGGAATCGTCGGCGGTTCTGACAAATTATCACCAATGTAGGACCATCTTTGGTATTGTATAATTAGTATTTGTCATGTTGGACTGCACTTAGGCTACCTACGCTCTGGTTATGTGTAGTCACACTTATTCTCGTCTTTCACCTTATCTTATCTAGTGTTTTAGTCAGCTTGGTTTTTATTTATTCGCATTTTTTTATATCTTTATTCTTCCGCACTGCGCACATGGCTACGTCACCCTCAGGTGACGGCCATCATGCCTCGATCTTGATAGGTGATAAGCTCATATTTATATATATTGTGCATAAAATTCACTTGTCTTTTCTTAGTTAGTTCCTTATATTTTTGAGCTATTTACTATGTTTTTGTGTTTTGTGTGATTTATCAAGCAAAGAAAAGAAAAGTAGCACAAGTGAGATATTAAGTAACAAATTCGTCAAAACTGGCTGTGCAGATTAGCTGACTTTGGAAGCATGTTACGAACAACTCAGAATGAATGAGAGAATGACCCTTATATGCTTGGAAAGCTACGGATGTCTATTTTCTGGATCAATTTACGGATTGTTAATATCATTTTTCCAGAAGACGTTATGGGCATTGTAACACTAAAAGGTTCAGAAAAGGGCTAAGCAGATTTGGCTAATAAAATGAGAAAGTAAAGGCACTTGTTTTGTGTTTTGCTTTGTCATCAACACTCAGCAGAAAATGGGGTTATGATTGCACTCATTTGGCTTTGGAGCAAGTGGAAATGCACATGCAAAAGAGAAACATGGACAGCTACACACATGCAAACTGCACAGGTTGGAGGGCATACACACACTCTACATGGACAGCACACACACAACAAGAAAGGCACGGAATGGAGGGCTTGGCATGGGCAGAAAATGGGTGGATTGTTGGCTGAAATAATGAAGAACATGTGTGTGCAAATGCAAAGGAAAAACACACACACATGGGCAAAGGAAAGACACATACATGGGCAGAAAATGGGTTGATTTGTGGCTGAAATGATGGAGGTCATGTGTGTGCAAATGTAAAGCGAAACATGGACATCACACACCCATACAAACTACACATGCAAGGAATTGAAGTGGTCATCTCCTTAGCCTATAAATACATCCACCATTCCCCTTCCTAAGAAAAATCTTGATCCATCAAAAGAGCTTCATTCACAAACACAAGTCCCTTACCTTGAGCTCCATTCCATTTCATCCATACATTCAAACACATCTCCATACATTTCCATTTTCCATGTCATGCAAATCCATTCCATCCATATATCCATACACATCCTAGACACTTGTGCTACAACAAGGTGGTGAAAACAAAGGTCCTTGGCGTTTCAAGCTTGGAACTTTGGAGCATTTTAGGTGTACTTCGTTCTTGCTTTCAATGTCTACTTTGTTATTTTCTAATTTTGTTGCCATTATGAGTGGCTAAACCCCTATTTAGTTATGGGGAAGTTTGAAGCCATGAACATGCTTGAGATTTGAATTGATTTCTTCCAATTGTGATTTGATAAGTTGTGATTGCAATTCAATTATCTATTTTATTCATAACTTATTCTTGTATGTTTATTAAGGATGCATACTTAGTTTTCATGCATGAATTAGATGCTAGAATATAAATGAGTTTCACCTAATCGTTACAAGTTTATATTCATGAGTAGTGAAGGTTGTTTATCACAATCGCGTTAATTGAATTCTTGGCAATTGTATCATGCATTCATAGTTATAATTGCCTCGTCAACACTTATGATTTTCATTAAACGTAATGATCTCTAATTGTATCTCTATTATGCATTCATATAGGGGACTTTTAGAGAATGATTTGGGTTGTCGCATGCATTCATCCAATTCAATGAGTAAAGGAAAATCTGAGGGTTAATTTGTGCATCACGGTTAATCTGGGGTGTTGAGCATCATAGTTTATTGAAAAGCAATTGGAAATCAATTCATGTACAAGTGTATCATGTGCGAAGAACGGACCTCTAACTAATCCATCCATCATCTCATTTCTTAAATTCATTTTATAATCTGCCTAGTTTTATAACTTGCTTGTTTATTTCAAATTCATCCAAATCAAAACCCCCATTTTACTTTCTTGTTCCAAAGTGTTTAAAATATGTTTTGTTTGTGTTTTAGAGTGTTTTGATTTAAGTCAAAACACTAAATTCGTCCAAAGTTGTGTTAGAGTCAAATCTGCCCAGTTTGTGTTTTTAGGCAATTTTGAGTGTTTTTAAGTTGATTTGTGTCTTTATAATCTGTTTTGAGTCCTTTGAGTCTATTCAAACGTTTTTAACTTTGTTTTTATGTTTTTGAGTTAGTTTAGAGGTTTTAGCAAGCCCTCATAATCCCCGGTTTAGAACGATCCCTACTTGCATTTTTACTACAATTTGACAACAAGAGGGTTTAATTTGAGTGCTTAACTTTCATCGCATCAATAGGTGCATATTTATGCGACTTAGTTAGCTTTTTTTTCTTGCATTTTCATAGCTAGTTTTTGTTTATTATAGTGATTTAAGCTATTTTCGTGTGTTTGTAGGTCCAAATGACAAAGTTGGCAAGAAAGTGCAATTTGGAGCTTTTTGGAGCAGTTTTGGGCCAAGAATGGATAACATATGAATGGAACAAGGTGGATGGACGTTTTTGAAGTTCAAAGAGGCTAGGAATGTGCTAAAGATCTGGAAGAAATGAATTCAAGACAAAGAAGATAAGGAATCAACCAAAAAGAAGGAACATTATCCAAAACATTATCCAACCTTATCTTATCTAAACTAACCTTATCTTATCTTATCCTGTCCTAATCTTATCCTACCTTAATTCCAGCTGAAATGGGGGATCAATTTCACATTAAAGCACCTACAAATCAAGTTTCTAGAAGCCAAGACCCTATCCCTAAATTGGTGCCGCACCTAGCCCTTCTAGAAGCTGTATTTCCTGATGCAAAGACTACTCCTTTTCCCCCTGGAATCTGATGAGAAGTGTCCTCTTTCCTTGCTAATTTGGAGTCCTAATTCCCTTCCTTCTCAGCCTATGTCGTGCCTTCCCTTCTCCCTATAAATAAATTGGTGCCGCAACCCTCATAATTCACCCATCTCTCACCACAATTTCGCACCAAACACCACATATCCATCATACACAGAAAATCCCTCTTGTGCCGCAGCTTTGCAAGGAGAAAGGAGAGGAGACCCTTTGCCGTGCGCTGCCATTCAAGATTGGATTGCTGGAGCATTCTTAGGTGTATTCTATCTTTTGTTTTCAATGTTTAATTTAAGTTATCTTTGTTTAAGTGCGAACATGAGGAACTAAATTCGTTTGGGCTAGAGGCGAATTCAAAGCCATGAACATATATTGCATATGAATTGACTACTTTCAGTTATTACTCCATGAATCGAGAATGCAATTTGTTTAACTGTTTAATTCAGAACTTGTTCTTGTATGTTGATTAAGGATGCATACTTAGTTTGCATGCATGAATTTGATGCTAAAATATAAGGGAGTTTCACCTAATAGTTATGAACTTATATTTACAAGTAGTGGAGGTCACTAATCATGATCGTGTTAAGTGAATTCCTGGCAGGAGTATCATGTTGTTCATAGTTACGAATGCCTTGTCAATGCTTATGATTTTCATAGAACTTAATGATCTTTGATATGTATCTCTATCATGATGTTCGTGTAGGGAACTTGACAAGAATAATTTGGTTGCGACGCTGAGTCCAATTTAATGAACTAAGGAAAATCTGAGGGTTAATTAGTGTTGTTCACAGTTAATCTGGGGCATTGTCAATCATGGTTTATAGAAAGAGTAACTGGAAATCAATCTATATGCATATGTGTCATGTGTGGAGAAGGACCCTCTAGCTAATTATTCACCTCTTAAAAACATCCAATTTCGTATCACCTTTAGTTTGTGTCTGCAAGTACTTAGTTTAAGTTTTAAATTCGTCAAAAAACCAACCCCCCTTTCTATTTCATGTTTTTAAGTTAGAATCTGTCCAATTGGTGTCTTTTTAATGTTTTGAGTCTTTTTAGTTCAAAATTCGTCCAAAGTCATCCTTAGTGTTAGTTTTGAGTCAATTTGTTTGTTTTGTGTAGTTTTTAGTATTTTGAGTCAGTTTTGAGTTATAGGAGTCTAGTTTAGTGTTTTTAAGTCTAGTTAAGTAAAATTGAGTCTAATTTGAGTGGATTAGCAGTCCCTCATAATCCCCGACCTAGAGCGATCCCTATTTATCCACACTACAATTGTCAAAAAGAGGGTTTAATTTGTGTGCTAGTTTAATTTCACATCAGATCTAGGTCGGGGTGTGTCAGTTTGGTATCAGAGCCTAGGTTTGGCAGTCTTGCATATCTTGTGAATGTTCTAATTATCTTGGTGTCTTCTGTCAGAATTATGCTGCCTCGTAGAGAGCCACGTCCGTCAACTGAGTCTGGCTTTCCTACTATAGCTCAGTTAGGGGAAGCTATAACTAATGTTATTCAGTCTTCATTTCGTCATTCCCAAATGACTCATTTGGAGATTGTGTATAATTTGAAGTTGAATCATTTCATGGGTAATGAAGGGTTCGAAGGAGCAGAGAAATATCTTAATCATATTGAGAAGACTTTCCGTTTGATGCATAGAGAGGGGAATCTTCCGGATGATAGGTGGGTTGAGACGACTACCTGGTTTTTAGGTGAGCAACCTGCATCCTGGTGGAGACATGAGTCTTATCAGTTATCACCAGAGGAAGCTGCTAATTGGGAAGTTTTTAAGTAGTTATTTCATAAGAGATTCATTCCTCCAGAGTATATAGATCACAAGAAGCAAGAATTCAAGCACCTAAAACAGGGAAAAATGACAGTTAATGAGTACTACATGAGGTTTACTGATTTGTCTCGCTATGATCCGGAGGTGGCTGCTAATCCGGTTGAGATGCTTTGTTGTTTCAGGTTGGGTACTCGGAAGAAGTGGCGTTCTATGGCGACCATGACTCCCTGTGCTACTTACCAAGAGTTTTATAAGATTTTACTGCGGATTGAAGATTCAGAGAATATGCCTAGTGAGAGCGAGGAGGAAGAAGATAACCAGAAGAAGAAATATGATAAAGATAAGGGTCAATCATCTTAGGGACCTCGTAAGACTAAAAGTTTTAAGAGGAGTGGCGCTAGTTCTAGTTCTTCTAGCGGGGGTATGAGTTCTATTAGGCAAAAGAGAGGTGGTAGATTTTCTGGAGGTCCTCATTTTTAGAGGCAGAGAGATTTTGGTGGTTCTAGTGATTGTAGTAGTCCGTTTTATCTAGATGTAATAGATGACATTTTGGGGAGTGCAAGCAGGGTAGTAGAGGATGTTTTACCTGTGGTCAATTGGGGCATCGGGCTATGCATTGTCCTTAGAATCAGCAGAGGCCCCAGCAGCCTTCCTTACCACCACCAGTGCCGATCCAGTAAGTTTCAGGACCTAATAGTTATGCCCAGACGGGTGGCGGAGGTGCTTATCATTACTAGGGCGATGTAACTCCTTATTCTGCAGGGCAGTATCAGTATCTGCAGGACCCGTATCAGCAAAATGGTTACCCTCAGTATCCAGGAGATTATACGTCGTATCCTCCCTATTCAACTAGTGGGTCTCAATGGTTTCCTGGAGGACAATCCCAGCACGTGGAGGTTGGTTCTATTAGTGCAGGATCATCGAGGCAGTCTAATCAGCCAGGTCAGGGGCATAATGTGCAAGGTCGTAGTGGGCAGACTAGCAGAGGTCGTGGAGGACGACAACAGGCTCAGGGACGTATTCACCACATGACACTGCAGGATGCTTAGAATAATCCTGATTTGATCATGGGTACGTTGAATATTCTTAGTTATTTTGCTAGAGTATTAATTGATTGTGGTGCTATGCATTCTGATATTTCTCATACGTTCACTCAGACAACCCAACCTCATCTTACACTTCTTGGGTATGATTTAGAGTTTGCGATGCCTAGAGGGGAGATATTTTATGTTAGTTGTGTATATCCAGGATGTCATGTGTTAGTGGAGGATGTTGTTATACCCGCTAACCTCATCCCGTTATATATTGTTGATTTTGATGTTATTTTGGGCACATATTGGTTGCATTATAATCGTGCCAATATAGATTGCTACGGGAAGTCAGTTACTTTCCTTCGTCCTGGATTGCCTGAGGTTACATTTGTGGACGAGCGTAGTGGGGTGAGACATGGTGTTATTTTTTCCATAAGGGCTAAAAGGTTGTTAGAGAAAGGTTGTCAGGGATATTTGGCTCATGTGGTGTTGAATGATAATACTCCTACTAGCGTGGAGAATGTTCGTGTGGTCAGGCATTTTCCTGACGTATTCCCTAATGATTTACCTGGATTGCCGCCAAATCGAGACGTGGAGTTCACCATTGATTTACTTCCAGGTACAGATCCTATAGCTTTAACTCCTTATCGAATGGCTCCTGCTGAATTGAGGGAATTAAAAATCCAGTTGCATGAATTAGTTGATAAGGGTTTTATTCAGCCTAGTACTTCACCCTGGGGAGCTCCAGTTTTATTTGTGAGGAAGAAAGACGGGACTTTAAGGCTATGTATTGATTATAGACAATTCAATCGGGTAACAATTAAAAACCGTTATCCGTTCCCGCGTATAGATGATTTATTTAATCAGCTTCGGGGTGCCTGTGTGTTTTCTAAGATTGAGTTGAGGTTTGGTTATTATCAATTGAAGACCAGAAGTGAAGATGTCCCTAAGACAACTTTTAGGATTGGTCATTATGAGTTTCTTGTGATGCCATTCGGGTTGACTAATGCCCCTGCAGCTTTTATGGATTTGATGAATCGAGTGTTCCAGCAATATTTAGACAGGTTTGTCATTGTCTTTATCGATGATATTCTGGTGTACTCTAAGTCTAAATTAGAGCATGTTCGACATCTCACTTTGGTGTTGAAGAAATTGAGGGAACACCAGTTGTATGCTAAGTTTAGCAAATGCTAGATAAAGTAGCATTTTTGGGACATGTTATATCAGCTCAAGGTATTTTGGTGGATCCTCAAAAAGTGGCAGCAATTAAGAATTAGGAGCAACCACGAACCGTCACTGAGGTACAGAGTTTTCTTGGCCTAGCAGGTTATTATCGACGGTTTGTTAAAGATTTTTCAGTCATTGCTTTACCACTGACGAGGTTAACTAGAAAGGATGTTAAGTTTGAGTGGGATGATAATTGTGAGCAAAGTTTTCAACAGTTGAAATATTGTCTCATTCATGCACCTATTTTAGCACTTCCAGATGATAGTGGTAATTTTGAGATCTACAGTGATGTTTCCTTGAATGGCCTAGGTTGTGTGTTGATGCAACATGGTAAGGTGATTGCTTATGCGTCGCGAGAGTTGAAGCCTCATGAGATGAATTATCCTACTCATGATCTTGAATGAGCAGCTATTATCTTTGCCTTGAAGATTTGGAGACATTATCTTTATGGTGAAAAATGTAAGATTTTTACAGATCATAAGAGTCTTCAGTATCTTTTCACTCAGAGGGATCTTAATCTTCGACAACGAAGGTGGATTGAATTGCTTAGTGATTATGATTGCACAATTGATTATCACTCTGGTCGTGCAAATGTGGTGGCGGATGCACTTAGTAGGAATCCTCAAGCAAGAATTAATGCTTTGTACGTTTGTCATGTTCCTCTTCTTGCAGATTTGAGGTCCACTGGAGTGAAGTTCAGGGTGGAAGATCGAGAGGAAGCCTTGCTAATTTTTAGGTCAAGCCAATATTAATTGATCGAGTGCTCGAGGCTTAAATGAATGATGAGGAAACCCAGGAATTAATTCAAGCAAGAAATGAGGGGAGAAAGAAAGATATAAGGATTAGAGAATCGGATGCCATGCTTATGCAGGAAGGAAGAATGTATGTGCCGAATAATGCAGAGTTAAAGAAAGAAAAATTCTTGATGAAGCGCATGTATCGGCTTATGCAATGCATCCTAGGGGTACTAAAATGTATCATACTATTCGACCATTTTATTATTGGCTGGGTATGAAATGAGAAATTGCTGAGTATGTGAGTAGGTGTGCCATTTGTCAGCAGGTAAAAGTTGAGAGGAAAAAGCCATTTGGATTGATGCAGCGACTTCCCGTTCCACAATGGAAGTGGGAAGATATTACTATGGACAAGCTTCCTCGTACACGAAATGGTTATGATGGCATTTGGGTGATAGTTGATCAGTTTACTAAGTCAGCGCATTTTATTCCTGTGAGGGAGAAATATTCTTTAAGCTGATTAGTTGAATTATTCATATCGAAGATTGTTAAGTATCATGGGGTTCCAGTTAGTATTATCTCTGATCGTGATCCTAGATTCACTTCTAAGTTATGGGTAGCATTTCAGGAGGCTCTTGGTTCAAGATTACTCTATAGTACGGCATATCATCCTCAGACAGATGAGCAATCAGAGAGGACTATTCAGACGCTGGAAGATATGCTAAGATATTCTATCTTAAAGTTTGGCAACACCTGGCAGTAGCGGTTAGATTTGATGGAGTTTGCATATAATAACAGCTATCATTCGAGTATTGGTATGTCACCTTTTGAGGCACTTTATGGCAAGTCTTGTCGTACACATTTGTGCTGGTCAGAGGTTGGTGAAAGAGTTTTGGTGGGCCCTGAGATTGTAGATGAGACTACTCAAAATATTCAGGTAATTAAGTCTAACCTGAAAATGACCCATGATCGACAGAAAAGTTTAGCAGACAAGCATGCCACTAACCGGGTGTATAAAATTGGTGATTGGGTGTTTTTGAAGCTATCACCGTGGAGAGGTGTAGTGCGGTTCGGGAAAAAGGGTAAGCTAAGTCCTAGGTACATCGGACCGTATCAGATTACCGAGCAAGTCGGTGAAGTTGCTTACAGGCTTGAGTCGCCTCCAAAGTTATCTAAAGTGCACGATGTTTTTCATGTTTCCATGCTTCGTCATTATGTTTCAAATCCGTCACATGTGATACTTCCTCAACCATTGGAAATTAATCCAAATTTAACTTATGATGAGGAGCTGGTTTTGGATTGGAAAGATAAGGTTCTGAGGAATAAGACCGTGCGCTTAATGAAAGTTTTGTGGAGGAAGCTACCTGGGAGATTGAGGATCGCATGAAGGAAATGTATCCACCCTTATTTTATGGTTATTAGTGGTTTGTATGTTATTGTGTGAAATTTCCGGGACGAAATTTTCTTAAGGGGGTAGGCTGTGACAGCCCGTTCCGAAGATATGTATTATTTTATCCTCGAGAGCGTGGAAATTACTATGTTGCCCTTGAGCGTTGGGTTGTGATTGTGTGAAATGAACTTAGGTTGTGGACCAATTCATTTTCTTCCTAAGTTGTTGGGCCCAATTGGAAGTTAGATTGTTTTGTTTGTTTTGTTGGGCTGCAACCTGGACCACACACTCACACTCTCACACTCTCCCGTTAATTCTTTCTCTCTCCTTCCTTCTCGGACTTCTTTCAATTTTCGTACAATTGTAAGGACAACTTCAAAAGTAACCCTTTAAGTCACGGATCGAGGTTGTGGACGTGATTTTTGGGTTCCTTGCAAGCTCAGGATCACAATCGTACCTTTGGTTGGACATGAAGACTTCGAAAAACCCCATAACCTCCGACGAGGGCTTTGTTGCTCAGTGGCGATCGTGTATTTTTCACGGCGTTTTGAGGCTCGAAGAAGTCTTAAAACTACTCTATGAAGCTATGGGAGCAATTTTGGAAAGTTTTGAACATCGGATTACACGGGTTTGGGAAGTTGCAGGTTTAACCGGAATAGTGAAGGAATTTCCGACCACTTATCATGGTTTTTAGGATCTTTGAAAGGTAAGAATGTGTTATACTCGTTTAGAGCTTCATTTTGAGACAAATTTCATGAAGTTTGGTTGAGAATTGGATGAGATATTAAGGTTTGAAGTTTTTCCAGTTTCCGGCGATCTCAGCGGCGGCCGGCGCCGGACTCCGGCGAACCAAGGAAGGAGAAGGAGCATATTCCATCAATTTTGGCAGAATATTCTTAACGCCATTAGGTAAATATAACGGTATATGCTTATATTTAACGGAATATTCCCTAACGCCGTTAGGTAAATATAACGCCATCAATTTTGGCCGGCTCGTGAGGGCGCGTGGGTGATCGGAAAAGTTTTCTATTAATATGGGGATGTTCGTGGGGTTAAGTAGATCACGTTGGTATATTCGAATACTCCAGTTGATCATCGTATGAGAAGTTATTACCTAGTTTTGTTTATGTGCTTTAAAATAACGTTAGTTGTTTTGCATATAGGTGAGACCTATCCAGAGGAAGAGCACAGTCAACCAAGGCTCGGGGGTGGGCTTTTGGTTTTCAGTATATATATATATATATATACACTTGGTTTTTTTCCCAGAAAACTTAATTAAATGGTTTGATATTTTGAAATGCCATGTCAAATGCTCTCTATGTTTAATTGTGTATTAGTATGGTTATATATATATTGTTGCTCGATGTTGCGGACGCTCAGGTAAGCTTCAGGTGAGTATGTTGATGGTAGTGATGGTAGTGAGTATAATAGTGCTGAGATATATTTCGAACTTGTTATCCTGCACCCCGGTGTTAGTGCTCCGCCCGAGGACAGGGCATAGCCTTCACGTAATCGTTCACCTCCCGCACCACACGCTCACCTTGGATCCAAGGTAGGTGCCAGCCTGTCATACAGACCACTTTAGGTGGTTCCGACTCGTAGGTGACTTGCAATACTTCGCACAACCTTCACGTGACCGTAACACTTGAGCGTATTAATTTACACCCAGCCTGTCGTACAGACCACATTAGGTGGTTCCGACTTGTGTGTAGAGAACTAGTTGAGAAGCTATAGACTCAGTCGTACAGGTCAAGTTATGTGACTCCGGCTTGCATACTATTTCATATTGATTTATTTCACCTGGCTTACTTATTTCTTGCTGAGATTTGACATGGTATATTTGTGGAATTGTTATTTTGAATTTGGTTTTGAGATATAAACATGTATGCTATTTTCTGGGAATTATACAGGTTTTAGGGCGAGGGGTTACTACTTTTGATAAGTGAAATGGTTTTGGAAAGATTTGTTTTTGCCCACTCACACTTTCTGTTTTACACCCTCCAGGTTTTAGGTAGGAGTGCTTGATGGTGGCTTACGAGGAATCGTCGGCGGTTCTGACAAATTATCATCAATGTAGGACCATCTTTGGTATTGTATAATTAGTATTTGTCCTGCTGGACTGCACTTAGGCTACCTACGCTCTAGTTATGTGTAGTCACACTTATTCTCGTCTTTCACCTTATCTTATCTAGTGTTTTAGTCAGTTTGGTTTTTATTTATTCGTATTTTTTATATCGTTATTCTTCCGCATTGTGCACATGGCTACGTCACCCTCATGTGACGGCCAGCATGCCTCAATCTAGGTCGGGGTATGTCAGTACTGGATCAAACCGTGTGCACCCCTACACGTAGCTATTAACTAGTCGTCATTCTCAAATAGGTAAGCCATTGTTGTTTAATAAGTGGGGATATTTTTGTTCTTTATTTATCAAATGGTTTTTAAACTTTGTTTTTTCTTTCACCTGGTGTTAGTATGCATGAACTAATTTCAATTAATCACCCTTAAACCCATGTTTATTAACAATACAAAACCTCATGGATATATAGGTTCATTAGACATTACAAACCTGCATATTAGGTTGATACTAAATACAAAGAATTTAAGACACTAGACCATAAAATATCAAAAAATAGATTATGTTATAAATAGGCAAAAGTTAGAGAGATAACCTTTGCTAAGGATAGAAGCGAAGCAGGTGTAAAATATCACACTATAATTATAACACAATAATATTGCAGAGGAGGTGAGAGATATTGATATTATTTCTCTTGCTTTCTTTCGTAGTGTACATTTAGATAGCACACAGAGTGCTCTATTTATAGAGCAACTCACGTAACTACAACCATCCAAATACAATGATGATACTTTGGAAAGTACCAAACACTATTCCTAAGTCATTATTCCTTTGAGTGGGCATTCACCCACTAATTCTACAACACTCCCCCTCAGATGCCCACATATCAACATCAGTTGCCTCGTTAAAACCTTGCTCGGAAAAACCCAGTGGGAAAAAACCATAGCAAAGGAAAAAGAGTACAACTTTACCTGGATTGTTGATATAGTGTTAAGTACACTTATGTTGCCTCATTAAAACCTTGATAGGAAAAACCTAGTGAGAAAAATCTTAGTCGAAGGAAAAAGAGTGCAACAAGCATGTATCATGGATGCTCCCCCTAATATGTATCTCCCCTGATTTCACATTCTTCAAATTTAGCTGATTGGTAAGCCGACGTAATCTGATACTCTGCACTAACTTTTGAAACGTGCACTTTGGTAGAGATTTGGTGAACAGGTCTGCCAGATTTTCATTGGAATGGATTTTTCTGACTTCAATAACTTTAGCCTTCCGAAGCTCATGTGCACTAAAAAACTTTGGAGATATGTGTTTCGTCTTATCACCCATGATGAATCCTTCCTTCATTTGGGTAACACAGGCTGCATTATCTTCATGGATGACAATTGGAGTATTTGTCTTTGAAGTTAGACCACATAAATTCCGGATATGATGGATCATTGATCTTAACCAAGAACATTCACGACTTGCTTCATGTAAAGCAAGTAGTTCCGAGTGATTGGAAGATGTAGCAACTAGTGTTTCCTTTGTTAAGCGCCATGAGATCGTTGTATCTCCATTAGTGAACACATATCTAGTTTGTGAGCGGGCTTTATGCGGATCAGAGAGGAAACCAGCATCTGCATACCCAGCAAGGATCTGGTCATTTGTGGATTTCTCTGAGTAGAAGAGACCCATGTTTGTTGTCCCACGAAGGTATCGCAAAACATCTTTGATTCATTTCCAATGATGAATTGTTGGAGCAGAGCTATACCTTGCTAACAAGTTAACTGAAAAAGCTATATATGGTCTAGTACATTATGCTAAATACAATAAAGCACCTATTGCACTCAAATATGGTACTTTTGGACCAAGGACCATTTCATCATCTTCTTTTGGACGGAATGGATCTTTCTTAATGTCCAAAGAATGAACGACAATTGGCGTGCTAAGTGGATAAGCATTGTCCATGCCAAATCGCTTTAGGATTTTTTCAATATAAGTTGATTGGTGGACCAAAATTCCACTAGCACAATGCTCGATCTGCAAGCCGTGACAATATTTTGTTTTCCCAAGGTCTTTCATTTCAAATTCGCTTTTCAGATATTCAGCAGTTTTATTAAGCTCTTCATGAGTTCCAACTAGGTTCATATCATCGATATATACTGCCACCATAGCAAATCAAGAATTGGATTTCTTAATGAACACACAAGGGCAAATGACATTTTTGATCAATCCTTCTTTGATCAAATACTCATTGAGACGATTATACCATATTCATCCAGATTGTTTCAGCCTATACAATGATCGCCTTAATTTGATTGAGAGCATACCTCATGGTTTGTTAGTTGCTTCAGGCAACTTAAGTCCTTCAGGAACCTTCATGATATGTCAGTATCTAATTCTCCATATAGATACGCAGTGATGCATCCATAAGTCGCATGTCAAGTTTTTCTGAAACCACTAAACTTATTAAGTAACGGAACGTAATTGCATCCATTACAAGAAAGTATGTCTCCTCATAATCAATTACAGGTCTTTGTGAAAAGCCTTGTGCAATGAGTCGTGCTTTGTATCTTGCAATCTCGTCTTTCTCATTGTACTTTCTTTTGAATACCCATTTGTAACCCACAAGGTTTACATCAGGCAGCGTTTGGACTACTGATCCAAAAACAGTTCGCCTTTCCAAGGAATTTAATTATATCTGGATTGCATTTTTCCACTTAGGCCAATCTTGTCTCTGTTTGCATTCATCAACAGAGAGGGGCTCAATATCATCACTTAATATGATTTTAGTGGCTACTGCGAATGCGAACATATCGTCGATGATTATTTCATTCCGATTCCACAATTCATTAGTACATACATAATTTATGGAGATTTCTTTGCTTTCATGTACTTCTGTCTCTTTAGGGACATGTGTCTCATCAAGGACATTTTCTTTTTCTGGAAGTTCAGAATCATGAATTGTGGATTTGTCATTCATTCTCTCTTCCTGAATAATTTCATTTGGATTCAGTTGTGCCCTTGTCTTTCTTTTTTGAGGGGCTGAATCTTTTGAACCTGGGGGTCTACCATGCTTCAGGAGTGTACCAGATGATTCATTCGCTGCCACTTTATTTTATCCAACAAGGACATCAATTCTTGTAGGTGCATTTGCAGCTGGCATATGTGATTCTGTCACTTTCATAACATCATTAAATGCATCTGGCTTTTGATTGGCAATACTTTGAAGATGAATGATCTTTTTCACTTCATTTTCACATTGTGTGCTACGTGGATCAAAATGAGACAAGGTGGGTACAACCCATGTCAGCTATTGCTGTTCTTCTAGAACAGTCTTTTCTCCCCCTAACGACGAGAAAACTATCTCATTAAAGTGACAATCAGCAAAATGAGCTGTAAACATATCACCTGCCAAGGTTCCAAATATCTAATGATAGATGGTGAATTAAAACCCACAAAAATTCCCAGTCTCCGCTGAGGTCCCATTTTAGTGTGTTGCGGCGGTGCAATAGGTACATAAACAACACAACCAAAAACTCGTAAATGTGAAATGTTTGGCTGATGCCCAAAAACGAGTTGTACTGAGGAGTATTGGTGGTTGGCTATAGGTCTCAATCGAACCAATGATGCAGCATGTAAGATGGCATGTCCCCGTGCGGAAACTAGCAATTTTGTTTTCATGAGCAAAGTGCGAGCTATTAACTGAAGCCGCTTGATCAATGCTTCTGCTAAACCATTTTGAGCATTGACATGAGGAACAGGGTGTTCAATATCAATGCCCAATGTCATACAGTAATCATCAAAGGTTTAGGACGTATATTCACCAGCGTTGTCAAGTCGAATTGACTTAATGGGGGTAATCTAGGAACTGTGCTTGCAACTTAATTATCTGAGCAAGAAGTCTTAAAAAAGCTACATTTCGAGTAGACAAGAGACAAACATGTGACCATCGGGTAGATGTATCAACCAAAACCATAAAATGATCCACAAGATGGTTGAATAGGCCCACAAATATCCCCTTGAATTCTTTGCAAAAATGATGGGGATTCAGCATCAACCTTTAGTTGTGATGGTCCAATTATCAACTTCCCTTGAGAACAAGCTTTACAAGGTTTATCATTTGAGATAGCAATGTGTATGCTCAATAATGGATGTCCATTAGAGTTGGTAATGATCCTACACATCATGGTCGATCTTAGATGACCCAGACGGTCATGCCAAAGCATGTAAACTTTTGAATCAATTAACTTCTGGTTCATGCCAGTATGTGATTCAACTGTCTTTATGTATGTATAATATAATCCATTCGACAAACCACGCAACTTCTCTAATATACGCTTCTGGGTATCATTGAAGGTAATGCATAGATACTCCACATTTTTTGCACTTTTTCGTTTCAATGTGGTATCCATTTAAACGTATGTCTTTGAAACTCAACAAATTTCGAGTAGATCGAGTAGCATACAATGCATTTTGTATGGACAATATTGTTCCATTTGGTAACATAATATGGCCTGATATTGTTTTTACCCTTACTTTTGTAAGCATTAAGCTTGAGAAATACTTTCGATCACAAAGTATTATATGCGTGGTAGCGCTGTCTGCAAGACAAATATCTCCGCCATTTCTCATGTTTTGATAATAACCACAGTTTTTATCCATGCTTTCTAAGTAAATGGGATCATAGTTAAAACACAATTTATTCATAATAAAAGGAAATTGAAATGCCACTTTTATTGAATTGAAATGCGAGTTTTAAACTACAAGTTCAGAATAAAAATACATCACACATAAATGATTCAATCGGACCGGTACACTTCATTCCCTATTTCCACAATGAAGTCTGAAGCATCTAGGTGGGTTGTGTTCAACTGTCCTGATAAGTTGAGCACTGGATCATGTATATCCATTGGTCTAGCCTGGTTGAGGAAATTGGTCTCGACACCCTTTTCCTTGAGGGAGGCTTGAGATAGATCCACCAGATGTTTTGGGGTACGACAGGTACGCACCAATGCCCATTGCCACCACACCTATGGCAAGCTTCTTCAAAGTTTCTAGGAGCATTGTTCACATGAGCTCTGCCTTTGTGGCGATTTACATTTTTAAAGCTCGGGCCTGAATTTTGCCTTGGAACCTGGTTGTGAAACTGGACACCATGATTCTTGCCTTTCCCGTTCCACCGGCCTCGATTGTGGCCACATTGGTATCCACCACCTAGGTAAGGTAGTTCTTCCCAGTAATGTCCAGGGCAACAAAATCAAGCTTTGCCAAGTTCGCCATTTTCTTTTTTGAAAGAAAGATGAGATGTGTAAGAACTTGCAATAATATGTATTCCTGGAAGAATATAGTGTTAGAACTTCTGGTTCTTACAAATTTTACATTTTTGATCTTCAGGCCAAAATGATAAGCACTTGAAACTTCAGGCTCGAGATTTACATGATTAATGAGAAGGCGATTGTACCACACCATTCTCATTGAAGTAAGCATAGGATGAGCGATTATTTCACACCACTTAAACAGCAGGAAAATTTAAATATGCAGAGCAGGGTAGGTGATTATACCGCACCACCTAAAATTACGATAAAATTTAAATCTGCAGCTCAAGATGGGCCATTGTACCACACCATCTTTGATTACAGTAAAATTAACATAAATAAATACTGGGTTAGTAATCAGGAACTACACCAAACAAGAAATCAAAGATATAAGTAATTTTTAAATTGAGAACGAGAAGCAGGCATGGTGGTAGCAGTTCTTCGCAAGGGTATATCATGCAAATGAGGCAAAGGAGGAAGAAGAACATGAAAACCCTTGGAGGAAGCGTCTTTTTTTTCAGTGAAGGGAGATGGGAACTAGTTAAGGTTAGAGAGTCGTGCTGATAACGTGTTAAGGACATGAGCAAAGCAGGTACAAAATATCACACTATAATTATAACACAAAAGTATTGCAAATGAGGTGAGAGATACTGATATTATTTCTCTTGCTTTCTTTCGCAGTGTACATTTAGATAGCACACGGAGTGCTCTATTTATAGAGCAACTCCCGTAACTACAACCATCCAAATACAATGATGCTACTTTTGAAAGTATCAAACACTATTCCTAAGTCTTTATTCCTTTGAGTGGGCATTCACCCACTAATTCTACAACAGATTAATCCCACACAAATAATGCCTCAAAATCAGATAAGAAACAAAGTGAAAGTCAAATGAGATTTTGACCATAAGATTCCCCAAACTTTAAGCCATCCTTTGATGCTGCTAAAATAACCAGGCTTTTCTTTATCATTGTTCTAAAAATCTCTGCCTAGGCGCTAAGCGGCTGGTCACCGCCCCGATTAATGTCTAGGCATTTGAAAATTAAGAAAGGGCGCCTAGACCTACTGAGGTACCCACCTAGACCGCCTAGGCACCCGCCTAGCCCGCCAAGACCCGCCTAGGTTGTGATTCACTTAGAGATAACTTTCATTTTGCATTTTATTTTTTTCAATAAATTGTAAGAGACTTATTGAATACTTAAATGAACACACATTATATGTTTGTTTCCCATGTTTTCATTATGTTCCAATAGCCCATAATATATATGTCATTCTATTTTGTAGTTTATGATGAAATTGTATATATTTTAAGTATAAATAGACACTTATTTACACGAAATATAATAGATTTAATTAAATCTGCCTAGTCCGCCTAGAACCCCGCCTAGCCGCCTAGGTGCTAGGCCCAATTCGCCGCCCGACTAGCGTCTAACGTCTTTTAGAACCTGGTTCTTTATATTAATTTAATGAGAAAAGTTGTAGTAAGAGAATTTTACATATAAAGGATGTTGGAAGTATGCCCACAAAGCCACTCATTTGATGTAATAGCTTTTTGGAATACTTAATATGTTAAACTTTTATATGTTTAATGGAAGGGCAATACTTATTGTTATTCACTATTTATTGTATCATGTGTTTAAACAATAAGAGAATCCAAGGGATGTATTTGACATAAGAGATAAGTGATCTAATGAGTTAGATTAAGGAGACCTTTCTCTTATGTTCATTCCTAAAACGTTCCTAGCCATAGGATTGCCAATTGGGCATTGACAATCCGCTAAGGTTAGTATGTGTTATGTTGACTCAAACGTGAGTATGAACTAGTCTCAAGTCATTTGGTGTTGGACACTAAGACAAACACATAGGTGCTCGAAAGAGTGATCGAGTACACTGAACTGCGATTAATAAGAGTTCAAACATACATGTCATGTACGAACTCTAAGGTTACAATATGCAAATTAGTCCTTAGACCTGAGGCATCATAGATGTCTAATGGTTAGGTCCTTGATCTTTGATCATGACAAAGGCATTCCCTCGGATTGTCCACGGCATTGTTGGGGTCATGTGATCTAGTCATGTAGGCATATGAATGCACAACAAGGGATCTCTAACCTTCCATGGTGGAAGGAGAATACTCTAAAATATGATTCTAAAGTCTTTGGCCAAAGCAAATGAATATGACTAAGGAAGATGTTCCAAATCATATTCAAGGGAATCATATAAGAAAGTATCACATTGGATAGTAGACATGAAACAAACTATCACTTAAACAATGTGATTAAGAGTATTGTATTAGAGAATGACCGTATTGCATTGTAATTGTAACTGGATAGGTTCTCCAACCAATTCTACTTAGCTTGGGTAACCATGACATACTGCTAGGTGTCACTCATGGTTTGTGGAAGCCCTATTGATTAGCAAACACTAATCATCAAAAAGGGAGAATTGAAATGTGGTTTCAATTCACAATCGATAGTTAAGAGTAACATCGCCCACTGCCTCGCTAATTGGAACCTAATGGATCGCACACCAAATAAGGATGTATGTGAAGAAATTAATTGAAGAATGGTCAAGATTAATTAATTAGTTAATTAATTATACGAAATGTTCGTATTGGGCTTTTAAGTTGGTTTTGGGGCTTCGGGGCCCAAAAGTGTTTTGGTCCACAAGGCCCATTATGTTTAAGTTGTATGACAACTAAAACAAAATGGGCAATAAGCCCAATAACAATACCTAGGCCGGCCATAAGGGTGAGGGTAGTCAAAACTTGCTTAATTGCAAGTTTGCCACTCACCTAAGAAATGAAGTATAAATTCATCTTTATAGCTTTGTTTTCAATTAGGGTTTTCTAAGCTACTTGGGGATAGTTATCTAGCAAATTTACTTCCCTAAAGTGATCCATTTTCATTCTCACAAATTACATCCTTGGTGAAGAGACATAGAGACATCAAACTTTTGGTGTTTTGAGAACTAATCCTCAAATCCTCAAAGAAGCAAAGGAGCACTAAAAGGAGGGAAATCACAAGGAAGATCCAAGGAGCAAGGAGGTGACTTGAAGGCCCTCCACTTGGGTGAATCCCTTGTGTAATCAAGGATGAGCTTCAAGGGTAAAGAATCTCTAAATTCTTAATTATCTTTAATGTTGTTAAAGAGTCTTTTGGTTCACCATATACTAGGCTTTGAAAGTCATGGGTTTCATGAATTGTTTTTGGATGCATGCCTACTTTAAAGAGTTAATTGTTAGCATATGTATTCAAATGTTCATACATGTTCTTAGCTAGGACAAAATTTTTCCTTCAAGTGGTATCAAGAGCCTAGGTCTAGTGTATGGTGGATCCTTTTGGGTTTTGTGATTTTCATGTTTTATGATTTAAATGTTGTAAATGTTACAAGCTTTGTTCTTGCTTTGAATATAAATTTTGCTAGAAAATTTAGCATCTCAAATGTTGTAGATGTATTTCATTTAAGCATGAATATTGGAACTAAAAATTTGGTGCCATGTATTTTGAGTTTTCATAAGTGTTCTTCAATGTTCTTGGAGTTCTTGCCAAGAACAAAAAGTTTTGAAGTTTTGATTCAAATAGTTTTATGTTTTTACATAAAGTTTTGATTTAATTTTAGTGGGTGATGGTTAATGATTAAGTAATTTTAATGGGAGACAAACTTTGTTTTAAAGAATGACATAAATCATTTCTTACAAAATTTTATTTCATCTTTACCTCACCTAACATAACCCACTTACAAAACTTTGTATAAAATTTGAATTTTATCACTAAAAACCACTTATGGCCGGCCACCCTATTAAATAGGGTATTTTTGGGTGTTTTGTGCACTTACATAAAGTTTTGATACTTTTGTGTATTTGCATTTTGGCCCAAAAGTTTACGTTTTTACGTTAAGGTCCAAAAACTTTAAAGGACAAATTGTTTTGCTCCTTTAATGATGTTTTTGACATTATTAAAAATGTTTGGGTTCTAAGTTGTAATTACATGAAGTTGTGGACTCTTGTGTTTTTACAAAGTGACCCCAAAAGTTTTTGTTTTTAGAAAATGGCCCAAATTAGATGAGAACAAAATGGTTTGTCTCTTTAAATGAGAATTGGATTTTCATTTTATTTAGTTTCATTTAAATCAATTCTATGGATCCGAAAACCAATTGTTTTAAAGTTGTTTTCTTAATTAAATGTGTTTGATTAAGAGAAGGGTGATTATGAACCAAATGCCTCGATAATTGAGCTATGTGATTGGCCGCTTTACATTATGAATGTTTGGGCTTGGTAGTGTAGATTTGAATGTAATTTGATTAGTTCAAGATTGTTGTAAATGGACATAAGTCCATCATTTATGTTGTAAAAGGGCATAAGCCCTTATTATTATTTCATGTATTCCTTTTGTTTAAATGTATGCAAAATGGAATAGTTGGGTCCAACGCCCAATAGGAAATAACGGTTTAATTGGATTAAACGCGTAACTAAAATCAACAACTACATACCTTAGACCCAAGGTCCAACACAAGGCTCGTGTTGGATCAAATCAAACGGTTCATAATCATCCTAAAACCTAATATGACTATATAGTCCATATGAGGATGCAAAGCATTCGTTAGTAGTTCCATATAGTCTCGCTTGTTTCAACGAAACAGTGGGAGTATTATATACTACTAATTCATATAAACTTGGACCAATGGTTGTGATAGGCCCAAGTTCTTTTAATGTGATTAAAATGTTTTGATGTAGCCCAACGCTATTCCCTCAAACAAATATTTAAGTTGATAAGCGAGAGATGTTTAGAATATCTCTTCGTAGGCCTTCCACCGTGGTGGGTTCCAAGCGTTTGTGACTCATGCACCGGCTTCACCCTATCATGGGGGAGTACAAAGCATGTGCTTATATCCAGGAGGAATCCATATACATATGATGAGGTGAGTGTAGGCAACGAGGATAGCCAACATCGTATCATCGTGAGGCTATTCTTGAACCCCTTCACGAACTAAGCATGGTGGGAATAACTTAAACTAAGTGCAATGGTGCCAACATCGTATCATCGTGAGGCAACATTCTCTAGAGGCCAAACGAGATGGGTAATTACAAAAGGTTGTAAATGAATAATGCGTTATTCTCTCATCATTATTTTTGCTAGCCAACATCGTATCATCGTGAGGTGGGCTTGGTAATGGTGAGTCTCCCATAACCCACTAAGAGTTCAATATAACTCTCGAATTCTATTGAGGGATGTGGAATTTGCCAAAAATGGTGGGTGATACTATTTGATTCAAAGACCCAATCAAAATAGTTTTAAACAACAATGCTAATTCGATTTCTGTTATGTTATGTAGTGAACGACATGCCTAAAATTATACCCACCATAATACTTGACAAAAAGGGCCTAAAGGGCCAACGTTTCCTTGCTTGGTATCGCCACATTGAGAATGTCTCAAAGGTGAAAGACATATTGTATGTGCTTAAGCAATCCCCTCCTCATGTACCTCCTACGAAACTAGCTTCAAATGAGGAGTGTCAAAATTATGTTAGACACTATGAGGATGACTTACAAGCCAAATGTTTAATCCTCACTTCACTTAGTGAGGAGCTTATGAAGCTACATAAGCACATGGACACTTCTTGTGCCATGGTTGAAAGTTTGCATAAGATGCATGACATTGAGACTAGTAATGTACGATTCTCAAATATTTGTAGTCTAATGAATGCCAAAATGGCAAAGGGGACATCGGTCCATAAACATGGACAAAAGATGGAAAGGATCTTTAAAGATCTTCAAAGTTTAGGAACTTCCATGGATGGGAAAATGGCCCAAGACTTTTTCCTTGCATCTCTCTCGGATGATTTCACTAAGTTTATCGTAAACTATAAAGTGAATAGATTCGATCATTCTTTGAAAGAGATGATTGACATGTGCTGTAAATTTGAAAAAGGTTTCAAAAAGGACAGTGGGAGTGAGAATGCAATGATAAGGAAAAGGTTGCATAAGAAGAAGGCAAAGAAATCCAAAGGAACATGCTTTCATTGTGGAAAGGATGAACGTTGGAAGAAGAAATACAGGGTGCGCATTGCGAGCCTTATGACACGAACTTTTGAAGAGACTATTTCTGTCATAGAGAGTGCTTTTACAGTGAGCTCCAATTCCTGGATATTTGATTCAGGTGCTAGTCAACATATCTGTAATACGTTGCAGGGACTAACAGGGAGCAAATCACTGCGCAATGAGGAGATGGTTGTGCGAGTTGGGAACGGCACTAAAATCTCTGCAAAAGCAATAGGCACCTATATGCTTAACCTACCCTCTGGGGAAGTCTTGGAACTTAAAAATTGTTTATACTTTCCTTCATGTATAAAGAATTTGATTTCCATCTCTAAAGCTTTTACGAGATGGGCACTCAGTATTGTTTGACAAAATGAGTTGCACTTTATACTTGAACGGTCGTATTATCTCTCATGGTAATATGATAGAGGGACTTTTTCACCTAGAGACGAATAGTGGGATGCACTGTATTGAAAGCGGGAATACCTCAAAACCCAAAAGGGCTAGAGAAGAAGTTAACCAAGAAAAGATGTGGCATCTTAAACTTGGACATGTGAACCTTGATAAGACTCGCAAGATGTCGAAAGACGGATATTTCCGCCCATTAGGTAATGACCGGATGGGTACTTGTGAAAGTTGCTTGAAAGAGAAGATGACCAAATCTCCATTTACTGGAAAAGGAGAGCGTGCCACTGAAATTCTAGGGTTAATCCACACTGACGTATGTGGACCTATGTCTACTATGTTGAGAGAAGGCTTCTCATACTATATCACATTCACCGACGATCACTCTCGGTTTGGCTATGTATATCTTATGAAGTACAAGTCAGAATCCTTTGAAAGGTTCAAAGAATTCAAGAATGAAGTTGAGAAGCAAACTGGGAAACAGATAAAAATCCTAAGATCAGATCGAGGGGGTGAATATCTGAGTAATGAGTTCCTAGATTATCTCAAAGAGTGTGGAATAATATCACAGTGGACTCCACCGGGAACTCCACAACTTAATGGAGTTTCTAAAAGGAGAAATCGAACCTTGATGAACATGGTTCGTTCTATGATGAGTTCCGCTGATCTACCAGTAACATTCTGGGGATACGCTCTATATACAGCAGCTTACTTGCTTAATAGAGTACCTTCCAAATCAGTTTCACAAACACCCTATGAGATATGGCATGGAAGAAAGCCAAGTCTTAATCATATTAAGATTTGGGGTTGTGAAGCATATGTCAAGAAGCTTAAGGCTACTAAGCTTGAAGCGAGATCAGTAAGATGCTATTTTGTGGGATATCCTAAAGAAACTATGGGATATGAGTTCTACCATCCTGACGACCAGAAAGTCTTTGTCGCCAGAACTGCTAAGTTTCTAGAGGACGAATTTGTTCTCAAAGGAACTATAAGCAAACAGATGGAAATTAATGAGATTAATAATGAACCACAAACAAGCACTCGACATATTGACAACCCTGTTCCTGAACCCCTAGCTCCACGTAGATCTGAACGGGTTAGTGAGCCACCTATGAGGTTTGGCTTAAATAATGACTTTGATGAATTGTACCTTCTAGGTGACAATGAAACAAAGGAGGACCCTAGAGACTACACTGAAGCAATGTCCGACATTGATTCAAAGAGATGGCAAGAGGCCATGAAATCCGAGATGGATTCCATGTATCAAAATCAGGTCTGGACTCTTGTAGACCCTCCAGAAGGTGTTGTACCTGTTGGAAACAAATGGGTCTTCAAGAGGAAGATAGGCGTTGATGGGAACGTGGAGACTTATAAGGCTAGACTAGTAGCCAAGGGATACAGGCAAATAGAAGGGATTGACTATGAAGAAACCTTCTCTCCTGTAGCCATGATTAAGTCCATTCGGATTTTGCTTGCTATAGCTGCGTACCATGATTATGAAATCTGGCAAATGGACGTGAAGACGGCCTTTCTGAACGGCTACCTACAGGAAGAGCTCTATATGACTCAACCCGAAGGTTTCGTGTCCGAGTCTGAAGAGACTAAGGTATGCAAGCTTCAAAGGTCCATTTATGGACTTAAGCAAGCTTCCAGGAGCTGGAACATTCGTTTCGATACTGAAATCAAAACGTTTGGTTTTACTCAAAACGAAGACGACAATTGTGTTTATCAAAAAGTCGTTGGGGATGCAGTAGTATTCCTAGTGTTATATGTAGATGACATATTACTATTCGGGAATGACACTGCAGTACTTTCTTCTGTAAAAGTGTGGTTGTCTAAAACCTTCCACATGAAAGATTTAGGAGATGCATCTTATGTACTTGGGATAAAGCTCTATCGTGATAGATCCAGAAAATTAATTGGATTATCCCAATCGATGTACATTGATAAGGTGCTAAGTAGGTTCCAGATGGAACAATCTAAGAAAGGTTTTCTTCCTGTGAGACATGGAATTCACCTTTCTAAGTCCATGGGACCTAAGACTCCTGAAGAGATACGGCTAATGAATGAAATTCCTTATGCTTCCGCCATGGGGAGTCTCATGTATGCCATGATATGCACAAGGCCTGATATCGCATATGCAGAGCAGGGTAGGTGATTATACCGCACCACCTAAAATTACGATAAAATTTAAATCTGCAGCTCAAGATGGGCCATTGTACCACACCATCTTTGATTACAGTAAAATTAACATAAATAAATACTGGGTTAGTAATCAGGAACTACACCAAACAAGAAATCAAAGATATAAGTAATTTTTAAATTGAGAACGAGAAGCAGGCATGGTGGTAGCAGTTCTTCGCAAGGGTATATCATGCAAATGAGGCAAAGGAGGAAGAAGAACATGAAAACCCTTGGAGGAAGCGTCTTTTTTTTCAGTGAAGGGAGATGGGAACTAGTTAAGGTTAGAGAGTCGTGCTGATAACGTGTTAAGGACATGAGCAAAGCAGGTACAAAATATCACACTATAATTATAACACAAAAGTATTGCAAATGAGGTGAGAGATACTGATATTATTTCTCTTGCTTTCTTTCGCAGTGTACATTTAGATAGCACACGGAGTGCTCTATTTATAGAGCAACTCCCGTAACTACAACCATCCAAATACAATGATGCTACTTTTGAAAGTATCAAACACTATTCCTAAGTCTTTATTCCTTTGAGTGGGCATTCACCCACTAATTCTACAACAGATTAATCCCACACAAATAATGCCTCAAAATCAGATAAGAAACAAAGTGAAAGTCAAATGAGATTTTGACCATAAGATTCCCCAAACTTTAAGCCATCCTTTGATGCTGCTAAAATAACCAGGCTTTTCTTTATCATTGTTCTAAAAATCTCTGCCTAGGCGCTAAGCGGCTGGTCACCGCCCCGATTAATGTCTAGGCATTTGAAAATTAAGAAAGGGCGCCTAGACCTACTGAGGTACCCACCTAGACCGCCTAGGCACCCGCCTAGCCCGCCAAGACCCGCCTAGGTTGTGATTCACTTAGAGATAACTTTCATTTTGCATTTTATTTTTTTCAATAAATTGTAAGAGACTTATTGAATACTTAAATGAACACACATTATATGTTTGTTTCCCATGTTTTCATTATGTTCCAATAGCCCATAATATATATGTCATTCTATTTTGTAGTTTATGATGAAATTGTATATATTTTAAGTATAAATAGACACTTATTTACACGAAATATAATAGATTTAATTAAATCTGCCTAGTCCGCCTAGAACCCCGCCTAGCCGCCTAGGTGCTAGGCCCAATTCGCCGCCCGACTAGCGTCTAACGTCTTTTAGAACCTGGTTCTTTATATTAATTTAATGAGAAAAGTTGTAGTAAGAGAATTTTACATATAAAGGATGTTGGAAGTATGCCCACAAAGCCACTCATTTGATGTAATAGCTTTTTGGAATACTTAATATGTTAAACTTTTATATGTTTAATGGAAGGGCAATACTTATTGTTATTCACTATTTATTGTATCATGTGTTTAAACAATAAGAGAATCCAAGGGATGTATTTGACATAAGAGATAAGTGATCTAATGAGTTAGATTAAGGAGACCTTTCTCTTATGTTCATTCCTAAAACGTTCCTAGCCATAGGATTGCCAATTGGGCATTGACAATCCGCTAAGGTTAGTATGTGTTATGTTGACTCAAACGTGAGTATGAACTAGTCTCAAGTCATTTGGTGTTGGACACTAAGACAAACACATAGGTGCTCGAAAGAGTGATCGAGTACACTGAACTGCGATTAATAAGAGTTCAAACATACATGTCATGTACGAACTCTAAGGTTACAATATGCAAATTAGTCCTTAGACCTGAGGCATCATAGATGTCTAATGGTTAGGTCCTTGATCTTTGATCATGACAAAGGCATTCCCTCGGATTGTCCACGGCATTGTTGGGGTCATGTGATCTAGTCATGTAGGCATATGAATGCACAACAAGGGATCTCTAACCTTCCATGGTGGAAGGAGAATACTCTAAAATATGATTCTAAAGTCTTTGGCCAAAGCAAATGAATATGACTAAGGAAGATGTTCCAAATCATATTCAAGGGAATCATATAAGAAAGTATCACATTGGATAGTAGACATGAAACAAACTATCACTTAAACAATGTGATTAAGAGTATTGTATTAGAGAATGACCGTATTGCATTGTAATTGTAACTGGATAGGTTCTCCAACCAATTCTACTTAGCTTGGGTAACCATGACATACTGCTAGGTGTCACTCATGGTTTGTGGAAGCCCTATTGATTAGCAAACACTAATCATCAAAAAGGGAGAATTGAAATGTGGTTTCAATTCACAATCGATAGTTAAGAGTAACATCGCCCACTGCCTCGCTAATTGGAACCTAATGGATCGCACACCAAATAAGGATGTATGTGAAGAAATTAATTGAAGAATGGTCAAGATTAATTAATTAGTTAATTAATTATACGAAATGTTCGTATTGGGCTTTTAAGTTGGTTTTGGGGCTTCGGGGCCCAAAAGTGTTTTGGTCCACAAGGCCCATTATGTTTAAGTTGTATGACAACTAAAACAAAATGGGCAATAAGCCCAATAACAATACCTAGGCCGGCCATAAGGGTGAGGGTAGTCAAAACTTGCTTAATTGCAAGTTTGCCACTCACCTAAGAAATGAAGTATAAATTCATCTTTATAGCTTTGTTTTCAATTAGGGTTTTCTAAGCTACTTGGGGATAGTTATCTAGCAAATTTACTTCCCTAAGTGATCCATTTTCATTCTCACAAATTACATCCTTGGTGAAGAGACATAGAGACATCAAACTTTTGGTGTTTTGGAGAACTAATCCTCAAATCCTCAAAGAAGCAAAGGAGCACTAAAAGGAGGGAAATCACAAGGAAGATCCAAGGAGCAAGGAGGTGACTTGAAGGCCCTCCACTTGGGTGAATCCCTTGTGTAATCAAGGATGAGCTTCAAGGGTAAAGAATCTCTAAATTCTTAATTATCTTTAATGTTGTTAAAGAGTCTTTTGGTTCACCATATACTAGGCTTTGAAAGTCATGGGTTTCATGAATTGTTTTTGGATGCATGCCTACTTTAAAGAGTTAATTGTTAGCATATGTATTCAAATGTTCATACATGTTCTTAGCTAGGACAAAATTTTTCCTTCAAGTGGTATCAAGAGCCTAGGTCTAGTGTATGGTGGATCCTTTTGGGTTTTGTGATTTTCATGTTTTATGATTTAAATGTTGTAAATGTTACAAGCTTTGTTCTTGCTTTGAATATAAATTTTGCTAGAAAATTTAGCATCTCAAATGTTGTAGATGTATTTCATTTAAGCATGAATATTGGAACTAAAAATTTGGTGCCATGTATTTTGAGTTTTCATAAGTGTTCTTCAATGTTCTTGGAGTTCTTGCCAAGAACAAAAAGTTTTGAAGTTTTGATTCAAATAGTTTTATGTTTTTACATAAAGTTTTGATTTAATTTTAGTGGGTGATGGTTAATGATTAAGTAATTTTAATGGGAGACAAACTTTGTTTTAAAGAATGACATAAATCATTTCTTACAAAATTTTATTTCATCTTTACCTCACCTAACATAACCCACTTACAAAACTTTGTATAAAATTTGAATTTTATCACTAAAAACCACTTATGGCCGGCCACCCTATTAAATAGGGTATTTTTGGGTGTTTTGTGCACTTACATAAAGTTTTGATACTTTTGTGTATTTGCATTTTGGCCCAAAAGTTTACGTTTTTACGTTAAGGTCCAAAAACTTTAAAGGACAAATTGTTTTGCTCCTTTAATGATGTTTTTGACATTATTAAAAATGTTTGGGTTCTAAGTTGTAATTACATGAAGTTGTGGACTCTTGTGTTTTTACAAAGTGACCCCAAAAGTTTTTGTTTTTAGAAAATGGCCCAAATTAGATGAGAACAAAATGGTTTGTCTCTTTAAATGAGAATTGGATTTTCATTTTATTTAGTTTCATTTAAATCAATTCTATGGATCCGAAAACCAATTGTTTTAAAGTTGTTTTCTTAATTAAATGTGTTTGATTAAGAGAAGGGTGATTATGAACCAAATGCCTCGATAATTGAGCTATGTGATTGGCCGCTTTACATTATGAATGTTTGGGCTTGGTAGTGTAGATTTGAATGTAATTTGATTAGTTCAAGATTGTTGTAAATGGACATAAGTCCATCATTTATGTTGTAAAAGGGCATAAGCCCTTATTATTATTTCATGTATTCCTTTTGTTTAAATGTATGCAAAATGGAATAGTTGGGTCCAACGCCCAATAGGAAATAACGGTTTAATTGGATTAAACGCGTAACTAAAATCAACAACTACATACCTTAGACCCAAGGTCCAACACAAGGCTCGTGTTGGATCAAATCAAACGGTTCATAATCATCCTAAAACCTAATATGACTATATAGTCCATATGAGGATGCAAAGCATTCGTTAGTAGTTCCATATAGTCTCGCTTGTTTCAACGAAACAGTGGGAGTATTATATACTACTAATTCATATAAACTTGGACCAATGGTTGTGATAGGCCCAAGTTCTTTTAATGTGATTAAAATGTTTTGATGTAGCCCAACGCTATTCCCTCAAACAAATATTTAAGTTGATAAGCGAGAGATGTTTAGAATATCTCTTCGTAGGCCTTCCACCGTGGTGGGTTCCAAGCGTTTGTGACTCATGCACCGGCTTCACCCTATCATGGGGGAGTACAAAGCATGTGCTTATATCCAGGAGGAATCCATATACATATGATGAGGTGAGTGTAGGCAACGAGGATAGCCAACATCGTATCATCGTGAGGCTATTCTTGAACCCCTTCACGAACTAAGCATGGTGGGAATAACTTAAACTAAGTGCAATGGTGCCAACATCGTATCATCGTGAGGCAACATTCTCTAGAGGCCAAACGAGATGGGTAATTACAAAAGGTTGTAAATGAATAATGCGTTATTCTCTCATCATTATTTTTGCTAGCCAACATCGTATCATCGTGAGGTGGGCTTGGTAATGGTGAGTCTCCCATAACCCACTAAGAGTTCAATATAACTCTCGAATTCTATTGAGGGATGTGGAATTTGCCAAAAATGGTGGGTGATACTATTTGATTCAAAGACCCAATCAAAATAGTTTTAAACAACAATGCTAATTCGATTTCTGTTATGTTATGTAGTGAACGACATGCCTAAAATTATACCCACCATAATACTTGACAAAAAGGGCCTAAAGGGCCAACGTTTCCTTGCTTGGTATCGCCACATTGAGAATGTCTCAAAGGTGAAAGACATATTGTATGTGCTTAAGCAATCCCCTCCTCATGTACCTCCTACGAAACTAGCTTCAAATGAGGAGTGTCAAAATTATGTTAGACACTATGAGGATGACTTACAAGCCAAATGTTTAATCCTCACTTCACTTAGTGAGGAGCTTATGAAGCTACATAAGCACATGGACACTTCTTGTGCCATGGTTGAAAGTTTGCATAAGATGCATGACATTGAGACTAGTAATGTACGATTCTCAAATATTTGTAGTCTAATGAATGCCAAAATGGCAAAGGGGACATCGGTCCATAAACATGGACAAAAGATGGAAAGGATCTTTAAAGATCTTCAAAGTTTAGGAACTTCCATGGATGGGAAAATGGCCCAAGACTTTTTCCTTGCATCTCTCTCGGATGATTTCACTAAGTTTATCGTAAACTATAAAGTGAATAGATTCGATCATTCTTTGAAAGAGATGATTGACATGTGCTGTAAATTTGAAAAAGGTTTCAAAAAGGACAGTGGGAGTGAGAATGCAATGATAAGGAAAAGGTTGCATAAGAAGAAGGCAAAGAAATCCAAAGGAACATGCTTTCATTGTGGAAAGGATGAACGTTGGAAGAAGAAATACAGGGTGCGCATTGCGAGCCTTATGACACGAACTTTTGAAGAGACTATTTCTGTCATAGAGAGTGCTTTTACAGTGAGCTCCAATTCCTGGATATTTGATTCAGGTGCTAGTCAACATATCTGTAATACGTTGCAGGGACTAACAGGGAGCAAATCACTGCGCAATGAGGAGATGGTTGTGCGAGTTGGGAACGGCACTAAAATCTCTGCAAAAGCAATAGGCACCTATATGCTTAACCTACCCTCTGGGGAAGTCTTGGAACTTAAAAATTGTTTATACTTTCCTTCATGTATAAAGAATTTGATTTCCATCTCTAAAGCTTTTACGAGATGGGCACTCAGTATTGTTTGACAAAATGAGTTGCACTTTATACTTGAACGGTCGTATTATCTCTCATGGTAATATGATAGAGGGACTTTTTCACCTAGAGACGAATAGTGGGATGCACTGTATTGAAAGCGGGAATACCTCAAAACCCAAAAGGGCTAGAGAAGAAGTTAACCAAGAAAAGATGTGGCATCTTAAACTTGGACATGTGAACCTTGATAAGACTCGCAAGATGTCGAAAGACGGATATTTCCGCCCATTAGGTAATGACCGGATGGGTACTTGTGAAAGTTGCTTGAAAGAGAAGATGACCAAATCTCCATTTACTGGAAAAGGAGAGCGTGCCACTGAAATTCTAGGGTTAATCCACACTGACGTATGTGGACCTATGTCTACTATGTTGAGAGAAGGCTTCTCATACTATATCACATTCACCGACGATCACTCTCGGTTTGGCTATGTATATCTTATGAAGTACAAGTCAGAATCCTTTGAAAGGTTCAAAGAATTCAAGAATGAAGTTGAGAAGCAAACTGGGAAACAGATAAAAATCCTAAGATCAGATCGAGGGGGTGAATATCTGAGTAATGAGTTCCTAGATTATCTCAAAGAGTGTGGAATAATATCACAGTGGACTCCACCGGGAACTCCACAACTTAATGGAGTTTCTAAAAGGAGAAATCGAACCTTGATGAACATGGTTCGTTCTATGATGAGTTCCGCTGATCTACCAGTAACATTCTGGGGATACGCTCTATATACAGCAGCTTACTTGCTTAATAGAGTACCTTCCAAATCAGTTTCACAAACACCCTATGAGATATGGCATGGAAGAAAGCCAAGTCTTAATCATATTAAGATTTGGGGTTGTGAAGCATATGTCAAGAAGCTTAAGGCTACTAAGCTTGAAGCGAGATCAGTAAGATGCTATTTTGTGGGATATCCTAAAGAAACTATGGGATATGAGTTCTACCATCCTGACGACCAGAAAGTCTTTGTCGCCAGAACTGCTAAGTTTCTAGAGGACGAATTTGTTCTCAAAGGAACTATAAGCAAACAGATGGAAATTAATGAGATTAATAATGAACCACAAACAAGCACTCGACATATTGACAACCCTGTTCCTGAACCCCTAGCTCCACGTAGATCTGAACGGGTTAGTGAGCCACCTATGAGGTTTGGCTTAAATAATGACTTTGATGAATTGTACCTTCTAGGTGACAATGAAACAAAGGAGGACCCTAGAGACTACACTGAAGCAATGTCCGACATTGATTCAAAGAGATGGCAAGAGGCCATGAAATCCGAGATGGATTCCATGTATCAAAATCAGGTCTGGACTCTTGTAGACCCTCCAGAAGGTGTTGTACCTGTTGGAAACAAATGGGTCTTCAAGAGGAAGATAGGCGTTGATGGGAACGTGGAGACTTATAAGGCTAGACTAGTAGCCAAGGGATACAGGCAAATAGAAGGGATTGACTATGAAGAAACCTTCTCTCCTGTAGCCATGATTAAGTCCATTCGGATTTTGCTTGCTATAGCTGCGTACCATGATTATGAAATCTGGCAAATGGACGTGAAGACGGCCTTTCTGAACGGCTACCTACAGGAAGAGCTCTATATGACTCAACCCGAAGGTTTCGTGTCCGAGTCTGAAGAGACTAAGGTATGCAAGCTTCAAAGGTCCATTTATGGACTTAAGCAAGCTTCCAGGAGCTGGAACATTCGTTTCGATACTGAAATCAAAACGTTTGGTTTTACTCAAAACGAAGACGACAATTGTGTTTATCAAAAAGTCGTTGGGGATGCAGTAGTATTCCTAGTGTTATATGTAGATGACATATTACTATTCGGGAATGACACTGCAGTACTTTCTTCTGTAAAAGTGTGGTTGTCTAAAACCTTCCACATGAAAGATTTAGGAGATGCATCTTATGTACTTGGGATAAAGCTCTATCGTGATAGATCCAGAAAATTAATTGGATTATCCCAATCGATGTACATTGATAAGGTGCTAAGTAGGTTCCAGATGGAACAATCTAAGAAAGGTTTTCTTCCTGTGAGACATGGAATTCACCTTTCTAAGTCCATGGGACCTAAGACTCCTGAAGAGATACGGCTAATGAATGAAATTCCTTATGCTTCCGCCATGGGGAGTCTCATGTATGCCATGATATGCACAAGGCCTGATATCGCATATGCAGAGCAGGGTAGGTGATTATACCGCACCACCTAAAATTACGATAAAATTTAAATCTGCAGCTCAAGATGGGCCATTGTACCACACCATCTTTGATTACAGTAAAATTAACATAAATAAATACTGGGTTAGTAATCAGGAACTACACCAAACAAGAAATCAAAGATATAAGTAATTTTTAAATTGAGAACGAGAAGCAGGCATGGTGGTAGCAGTTCTTCGCAAGGGTATATCATGCAAATGAGGCAAAGGAGGAAGAAGAACATGAAAACCCTTGGAGGAAGCGTCTTTTTTTTCAGTGAAGGGAGATGGGAACTAGTTAAGGTTAGAGAGTCGTGCTGATAACGTGTTAAGGACATGAGCAAAGCAGGTACAAAATATCACACTATAATTATAACACAAAAGTATTGCAAATGAGGTGAGAGATACTGATATTATTTCTCTTGCTTTCTTTCGCAGTGTACATTTAGATAGCACACGGAGTGCTCTATTTATAGAGCAACTCCCGTAACTACAACCATCCAAATACAATGATGCTACTTTTGAAAGTATCAAACACTATTCCTAAGTCTTTATTCCTTTGAGTGGGCATTCACCCACTAATTCTACAACAGATTAATCCCACACAAATAATGCCTCAAAATCAGATAAGAAACAAAGTGAAAGTCAAATGAGATTTTGACCATAAGATTCCCCAAACTTTAAGCCATCCTTTGATGCTGCTAAAATAACCAGGCTTTTCTTTATCATTGTTCTAAAAATCTCTGCCTAGGCGCTAAGCGGCTGGTCACCGCCCCGATTAATGTCTAGGCATTTGAAAATTAAGAAAGGGCGCCTAGACCTACTGAGGTACCCACCTAGACCGCCTAGGCACCCGCCTAGCCCGCCAAGACCCGCCTAGGTTGTGATTCACTTAGAGATAACTTTCATTTTGCATTTTATTTTTTTCAATAAATTGTAAGAGACTTATTGAATACTTAAATGAACACACATTATATGTTTGTTTCCCATGTTTTCATTATGTTCCAATAGCCCATAATATATATGTCATTCTATTTTGTAGTTTATGATGAAATTGTATATATTTTAAGTATAAATAGACACTTATTTACACGAAATATAATAGATTTAATTAAATCTGCCTAGTCCGCCTAGAACCCCGCCTAGCCGCCTAGGTGCTAGGCCCAATTCGCCGCCCGACTAGCGTCTAACGTCTTTTAGAACCTGGTTCTTTATATTAATTTAATGAGAAAAGTTGTAGTAAGAGAATTTTACATATAAAGGATGTTGGAAGTATGCCCACAAAGCCACTCATTTGATGTAATAGCTTTTTGGAATACTTAATATGTTAAACTTTTATATGTTTAATGGAAGGGCAATACTTATTGTTATTCACTATTTATTGTATCATGTGTTTAAACAATAAGAGAATCCAAGGGATGTATTTGACATAAGAGATAAGTGATCTAATGAGTTAGATTAAGGAGACCTTTCTCTTATGTTCATTCCTAAAACGTTCCTAGCCATAGGATTGCCAATTGGGCATTGACAATCCGCTAAGGTTAGTATGTGTTATGTTGACTCAAACGTGAGTATGAACTAGTCTCAAGTCATTTGGTGTTGGACACTAAGACAAACACATAGGTGCTCGAAAGAGTGATCGAGTACACTGAACTGCGATTAATAAGAGTTCAAACATACATGTCATGTACGAACTCTAAGGTTACAATATGCAAATTAGTCCTTAGACCTGAGGCATCATAGATGTCTAATGGTTAGGTCCTTGATCTTTGATCATGACAAAGGCATTCCCTCGGATTGTCCACGGCATTGTTGGGGTCATGTGATCTAGTCATGTAGGCATATGAATGCACAACAAGGGATCTCTAACCTTCCATGGTGGAAGGAGAATACTCTAAAATATGATTCTAAAGTCTTTGGCCAAAGCAAATGAATATGACTAAGGAAGATGTTCCAAATCATATTCAAGGGAATCATATAAGAAAGTATCACATTGGATAGTAGACATGAAACAAACTATCACTTAAACAATGTGATTAAGAGTATTGTATTAGAGAATGACCGTATTGCATTGTAATTGTAACTGGATAGGTTCTCCAACCAATTCTACTTAGCTTGGGTAACCATGACATACTGCTAGGTGTCACTCATGGTTTGTGGAAGCCCTATTGATTAGCAAACACTAATCATCAAAAAGGGAGAATTGAAATGTGGTTTCAATTCACAATCGATAGTTAAGAGTAACATCGCCCACTGCCTCGCTAATTGGAACCTAATGGATCGCACACCAAATAAGGATGTATGTGAAGAAATTAATTGAAGAATGGTCAAGATTAATTAATTAGTTAATTAATTATACGAAATGTTCGTATTGGGCTTTTAAGTTGGTTTTGGGGCTTCGGGGCCCAAAAGTGTTTTGGTCCACAAGGCCCATTATGTTTAAGTTGTATGACAACTAAAACAAAATGGGCAATAAGCCCAATAACAATACCTAGGCCGGCCATAAGGGTGAGGGTAGTCAAAACTTGCTTAATTGCAAGTTTGCCACTCACCTAAGAAATGAAGTATAAATTCATCTTTATAGCTTTGTTTTCAATTAGGGTTTTCTAAGCTACTTGGGGATAGTTATCTAGCAAATTTACTTCCCTAAGTGATCCATTTTCATTCTCACAAATTACATCCTTGGTGAAGAGACATAGAGACATCAAACTTTTGGTGTTTTGGAGAACTAATCCTCAAATCCTCAAAGAAGCAAAGGAGCACTAAAAGGAGGGAAATCACAAGGAAGATCCAAGGAGCAAGGAGGTGACTTGAAGGCCCTCCACTTGGGTGAATCCCTTGTGTAATCAAGGATGAGCTTCAAGGGTAAAGAATCTCTAAATTCTTAATTATCTTTAATGTTGTTAAAGAGTCTTTTGGTTCACCATATACTAGGCTTTGAAAGTCATGGGTTTCATGAATTGTTTTTGGATGCATGCCTACTTTAAAGAGTTAATTGTTAGCATATGTATTCAAATGTTCATACATGTTCTTAGCTAGGACAAAATTTTTCCTTCAAAGGAAAGTTTAGCAAGAGAGCTTACAATAATAATTTCTTATGTAATTTTTATTATAAGAAAGGAAACTAAGAAGCCGACGTAGTTATTTCTAGAGGCCAACGTGGCACGTGTCCATGTTGGATTTGTTGGCATCATTACTTAAGGCCATCTCCAACTAAAAGGGTTAAGTGTAGGCTCGTCCAAAATTATAGCCCTACAAAATATATTTTTAAATGAATTGCGTCAAGCCATACTCATATACTATTTCCAACAGAATGGGCTAAATACAGTCACCTCAATAATTTATTAGTTTCAAGTTTATAATTTAAATTTATTCGTTAATTTAATTGAATTACCTTTGGATGTTTTCAAATCTAGCCGTTAGATTTGGATCAATTATTGTAATTGAGGAGCTAGGCTCCCATAAAAAGGGCGAAAAAGGGGCTACATTTAGCCAACCTGATGCCCCTTTGACCAAATAATGGTCTGGTAGGCTTATATAATTATAGCCCAGCCTTCGGTTGGAGATGAGTTTTTGGACAAATCAAATCATTTTTTGCATTTTGGACCTTTAGCCCTCTTCATTGGAGATGGCCTAAGAATGAGGCTACACTTGGCCAGCCTGATGCCCCTTTGGCTAAATAATAGTCTGTTGGGCTCCATAGAATTATAATTTAGCCATTGGTTGGATTCTTGGAGATGATTTTTAGGTAAATTAGGCAATTTTTTGGTTTTTGGACCTTTAGCCCTCTCCAAGAAGGCCAGAGGGCTCGTTTTAGCCTGATGGCTCTCCAAGAAATTAATATTTTAATGAACAGTGTCAGACCATATTTCTTACCATCTCCAATCGAGGGGCCAAAGAGCCATAGGCCAAACATAGCCCTGTGACAAAAAATCATCTCCAACCGAGGGGGCCAAAAGACCATAGGCGAAACATAATTTATTATTTAAATTTAAAGACTACAACAACTTAAATTTAAAAACTACAACTTAAATTTAAACTCTACAACAACTTAAATTTAAAGTCTATAATGTCACATCCTGACCCGGGCTCCACCACATCCCAGGCTCGACTCCGCCGTAGCACGATATTGTCCGCTTTGGGCCCCGACTACCCCCTCATGGTTTTTTTTCCGAGAACTCACACGGGAATTTCCCAGTGGGTCACTCATACTGGGATTGCTCTCACGTGAACTCGCTTAACTTCGGAGTTCCGATGGAACCCGAAGCCAGTGAGCTCCCAAAAGGCCTCGTGCTATAGGAGGTGGGCATGTACATATAAGGCACATCACCCCCTCTCCATTGGTCGAAGTGGGATGTTACATATAATCTTCATTATCATCATCATCATCTGCCATTGTAGGATTATAGTCGGATGTAAACAACTCCCGTCGGGCCATAATTTCCCTCTTTTTCCTATTAAAATAGGCCTTATTCATTGGAGTGAAATCCGAAGTGTTCCTTTGCATGTTCCTATCATCCATCTTTTCTTGAATTTGTTTTGCCCGTTCTTCGTGCCTACGACTCCTTTCTTCCACGGCAAAGGCATTTTGCTCCACCATTAATCATAATAAGGATACCATTTCATGTTGAAAGGCATAATCATCCTTTGCCTTCCCCTTTTCCTTCAATTTTCAGGCCTTGTTTCATCCCATAGCCCTAGGTATGGAACCTTTACCCGAAGATGGATTTTCTAACCTTGTTTCTTGAATGGTAGGAGATCCATGCTTGATGCAAAATATATAAGCACTCAAATTAAACCCTCTTGTGACAATTGTAGTACATGTATAAGTAGGGATCGTTCTAAACCGGGGATTAGGAGGGCTTGCTAAAACCTCTAAACTGACTCAAAAACATAAAAACAAAGTTGAAAAAAATGTAAACAAAAGACTTTAAAATAAGAAAGTAAAAGGGGGATTTGGGTTTGGTGAAGTTGAAAGTAAAACAAACAAACTAAAACTTAAATAGATTTTTAGCTAGGCAAATTGTAAAACGAATTTGAGAAATAAGATGATGGATGGATTAGTTAGAGGTCCGTTCTTCACACATGACACACTTGTACATGAATCGATTTCCAATTGCTTTTCAATAAACTATGATGCTCAACACCCCAGATTAACCGCAAACAACACTTTTTTAATCTTCAAGTTTTCCTTAAACTATTGAATTGGACGGAAGACGCATACAACAATTCAACACATTCTCTAAAAGTCCCCTACGTGAAAAGCACAATAGAGATACAATTAAAGATCATTAAGTTTCATGAAAACTATAAGTATTGACGATGCAATCGTAACTATGAAAAGCATGATACGTTTGCCAAGAATTCAATTAACGCGATTGTGACAAGCAACCTTCACTACTCATGAATATAAACTTGTAACGATAAGGTGAAACTCATTTATATTCTAGCCTCTAATTCATGTATGAAAACTAAGTATGCATCCTTAATAAACATACAAGAATTAGTTATGAAGTAAATAGATAATTGAATTGCAATCACAACTTATCAAATCACAATTGGAAGAAATCAATTCATATCACAAGCATGTTCATGGCTTCAAACTTCCCCCTAACTAAATAGGGGTTTAGTTCCTCATGTTCACAAAACAAAGATAAATAGAATTATACATTGAAAATAAAAGAAAGAAAACACCTAAACGTTTCAACGATCCATGTTGGATAGCAAGCACGTCCAAGAACTTTCCTTCTTCTTCTTTGCCGCAACACAAGGTTGGAGTGATGTTTTGAAGGGTTGGTTATATGGAGGAATGGATGGGAAGGAGTTTAGAGATGTAGGGAGAGGCAAGGCAAGGCTTGGAGAATGGTTAATTTCTTGATGCTAAATGAGGTTGTTGCCATGGGTATTTATAGGGAGAGGATGGACTTGTTTTTTATGGTGGGTTAGGTCTTGAATCATCCACACACTTTCCTAATGGGTTAGGTATTGAACAATCACTCAAATGTCATGGTGAGAAAACATCAAGGATGCACACGGCAAGGATGTGAAGAATAATGGTGGGTTAGGCATGGTTTTGAGTGGAGTTTTGGTCAATCCTTCTAGAAACCTATCCCTTCTTGCAACTTGAATTTGTTTCACCATATTTTTAGCATGTTCCTAGCTTCTTTTGACTTCAAATTCGTCCATCCATCTAGCTTGGATCATAAGCAATCCATCTTGGGCCCAAAAACACTCCAAACTACTCCAAATTGGCTCAAAATGCACCCTTAGCCCATAAAACCTACAAACACACGAATTTAGCTTTAAACACTATTATAAATACTAAATAATTACCAAAATGCAAGAAAACAAGCAAGCTAAGTCGCATAAATATGCTCCTATCAAATTCCCCCACACTTAGCTTTTGCTAGTCCTCGAGCAAAACAAAACGAAACAAAGTAATCAAATGAATAAAAAACAAGTAAAACACAACCTCAACCTTCCAACAATCGCCTCATGGATTTCCAATGCACATGACATTTTTATCATTCCCACAGATTTGAGTCAATTTAACACTTAAGCACATACTTAATCATAGTCACTACTTACTAGTTCACAATTAACCAATTAAAACAATGTTTTGAATGTAGTAACATGCCTTAGAGAATTCCCTCAATCCTTACAAGATATGCATTCTATTTTCACTCAGATTTTCTAACTACACACCCTATACTAGTTATATGAGAGAGAATTGATGTAGATATAAAAACGAATGCTCACATATATGTATCACAAAGAACGCAATTTCCGGAGTTAAGAAGCATGTTTAGATATGATCTCATGAATGGAATGCTACTACTTAGATGCGAGAACCAGTGACACCATATGCTCATACCAAATTCAAACTCCACATATTGAAACACACAACACTCAAGATAGAAGTTAAGGGTTGTAACGGGGTTTGGGGTATTGGTTAACAAAGTAAGGATAGGGAAAACAAACGTTCTTCAAGCGATAGTAAGCAAAGTAGTGAAATTAAGACCTAGAATTCACTTAGAATGCAGAAATCATCTTTTAGTCATAAAGGGGAGATTTGAACAACTCTTAGGGCCGAATTCATTGTTTTGGACCCTTACTTCAACAAACAATACTTTGGAACTCTTTTTCACATCTTTTCAATTCTTTTTTTTTTCACCCGTGCCTATGGCACACAAATTCACATAACAAAAACTTCCCCCACACTTGTTTTCTTCCATAAAAGAATTCTAATTAAATCATGCTTTACTATGCTTAAAGAAAAAATTTATGGATAGTCCTAATCTAGGCTAGGTGAGGAAAACATGGGTTAACAAAGAAAAGGCTAAACAAGGCTTAATGGGGTTGAAACCTACAAAACATAATGACATAGGGGATTCACGGCATCTTGGCTAAGGTGGTGGTCACTACACAACTTCATCTTGAATATGTGTTATGCAATTCAATGACATGCTTTGAATGAAATGGGCATGAGTTCTAGCATTTGGAACTAAATGATGAAACGCCTTCTAAGTAGCAACCAAGCAAAGAATAGTGAGATCATGCAACGACTTAGAAAACAAAGAATGCACAGATTTTAACTCTCCAAATAAGCGTTTAGGCTCAAGTCTCACAAGGTTGTAGCGTTAGTTTGAGTTCCTTCCTTCAAGCATGTTACAAAAACTGATTTTTCCTTTATGATTGCATGTGAATTCATAAGTTATAACCACAACCAAGCATAAACAAAGAGTAAATCAAACTTTCATCCATGTTAATCACTTTCTTTAACAGTCATGCAATTACAAACCGAATCCTCATCATTGTGTTGGAAGGTACCCTAAGACACAAACAAACACACAAAAACAACTCAAAACAATTCTTTTTTTGGGTTTTTAAAACAAATTTTTCAAATTTTTATGTGATTTTCGGATTTTTACTTCAAAACACACTAAAACACACCAAAACTGCTTAAAAACACTTAAAAACAGCAAGGAACAAGTCTATAAGTTAAGGGTGATAAAATCCCACGAATTTGCATCAAAAACACTTAGTTACCCCCCCACACTTAAATCAAACATTGTCCTCAATGTTTCAAGCATAGACTAACACAAAAAACAAACAAACAAACAAAATAGCAACTAAGCAATTTAACATGAAAACAACAACAAAGAGACGGGTTTAGGAACGCAAATCTGGAATTTGGAGTGCTCTCTAGGTCTTCCTTTGTTGCCTGCATGGGTTACCTCCCAAGTAGCGCTTGCTTTAACGTCGTACAGCCGGACGAAGAGCCCATTCACTCCTTAATGGAGTCCACAGCATGCAAGGGAATGTCATCCACGGTATGCTCCTCAAAGTTCTCGTAGTACGGCTTCAAACGATGCCCGTTTACTTTGAACTCTTGACCTGTTTTGAAGCTACGAACTTGGACTGCACCATGAGAAAAAACGTTAGTAATAACAAAGGGTCCAATCCAACGTGAACGTAACTTACCCGGAAATAGACGAAGACGGGAATTAAACAACAACACTTTATGTCCAACTGAGAAGGACTTGGTGCGAATCATCTTGTCATGAAAGGCCTTTGTCTTTTCCTTGTAAAGGCGAGCATTCTCGTAAGCTTCATTCCGTATCTCCTCAAGTTCATTCAATTGAAGCTTACGATGAATTCCCGCAGCATCCACATCCATGTTGAACTTCCTCACGGCCCAATGAGCCTTGTGCTCCAACTCCACAGGTAAATGACATGGCTTGCCATAAACAAGCCGAAAGGGGGACATTCCTATGGGTGTTTTGTAGGCGGTCCTATAAGCCCACAGTGCATCTTCTAGCCTTAAACTCCAATCTTTTCTTGTTGGCCCAACCGTCTTTTCAAGAATCTGTTTAATCTCCCGATTCGACACCTCGGCTTGCCTGCTTGTTTGAGGATGATAGGGTGTGGAAACCCTATGTGTAACGTTGTATTTCTTGAGCAAGGCCTCGATTGTGCGATTACAGAAATGTGAACCTCCATCACTGATAAGGACTCGAGGCATCCCGAACCTAGCAAAAATGTTAGACTTCACAAAATCTGCAACTACCTTAGAATCGTTAGTCCGGGTGGCTTTTGCTTCCACCCATTTAGAAACATAATCCACCGCCAACAAAATATAGAGAAAACCATGTGATGAAGGAAAAGGACCCATAAAATCAATACCCCACACATCAAATATTTCAACAGAAAGTATAGGGTTTTGTGGCATTTGATCCTTAGCACTTATATTACCCATTCGTTGACAACGATCACATGTAAGGCAAAATGTCCTAGCATCCCTAAAGATGGTTGGCCAATAAAACCCACATTCTAAGATTTTAAGGGCAGTGCGTTGGGTGCCAAAATGTCCCCCACAGGCATATGAATGACAAAATGTTAAAATAGATTGAAACTCAGATTCATTCACACAACGTCGTACAATCTGATCGGGACAAAATTTCCAAAGGTATGGGTCATCCCAAACATAAAACCTAGCATCCTTTCTAAACTTATCACGTTGATTCCTATTAAGTGTGCTAGGAGTATGTTTAGACACCAAATAGTTCACCAAATCTGCATACCAAGGCTCACTTACCTGAATAGACATTAGTTGTTCATCGGGGAAGGTTTCTGAAATTGGCATTGCTTCCTCATGCACCATTCGGCTTAGGTGGTCAGCCACCACATTCTCCACGCCCTTCTTATCCCGAATCTCAATGTTAAACTCTTGTAGAAGTAACATCCATCGAATCAATCTAGGCTTGGCCTCCTTTTTCGTGAGCAAATATTGGAGAGCTGCATGATCAGTAAAAATAAGAACTTTAGTACCAAGTAAGTAAGATCGGAACTTATCTAATGCAAAAACCACAGCAAGTAATTCTTTCTCAGTGGTTGAATAATTTAATTGAGCATCATTGAGTGTCCTAGAAGCATAATAGATAACGTGGGGTTGCTTGTCCTTTCGCTGCCCCAAAACAGCACCAATGGCATAGTCCGAAGCATCACACATCAACTCGAATGGAAGGCTCCAATCTGGAGGTGTGATAATAGGAGCCGAAGTGAGAGCCTCTTTTAAGTGCTTGAATGCTGTGGAACATGCTGCATCAAACTCGAAAACCACCTCTTTTTGAAGCAATCGGCATAGTGGCTGTGCAATCTTGGAGAAATCCTTAATGAAACGCCTATAAAAACCTGCGTGGCCAAGAAATGAACGAATCTCTCTAACCGAAGTTGGAGAGGGTAAGTGGCGAATAAGGTCGACCTTAGATTTATCCACTTTAATGCCTTTTTCAGAAATAATATGGCCTAGAACAATACCTTGCTTAACCATGAAGTGACATTTCTCCCAATTAAGCACAAGATTCGTTTCAACACAACGTTTCAAGATTAAGGTCAGATTATTCAAGCAATGATCAAATGAATTACCAAACACGCTAAAATCATCCATGAATATCTCAATAATCTTCTCCACATAATCAGAAAAAATACTCACCATGCATCGTTGAAATGTCGCCGGAGCATTGCACAAACCAAATGGCATGCGCCTATATGAAAAAGTGCCAAAGGGGCACGTAAATGTTGTCTTCTCTTGGTCCTCCGGAGCTATCACAATTTGGTTATATCCGGAATATCCATCAAGAAAGCAATAAAATTCATGACCGGCTAACCTTTCCAACATTTGGTCGAGGAATGGTAATGGAAAGTGATCCTTCCTTGTCATGGCATTTAACTTCCTGTAATCAATACAAACACGCCAACCAGTCACAACACGCGTGGGTACAAGTTCTTGTTCTTCATTTTTCACCACCGTGACTCCGGACTTTTTGGGAACAACCTGCACAGGTGACACCCAATGACTATCAGAAATCGGATATATAACACCACAATCAAGCAATTTTATAACCTCATTTTTCACTACTTCCATCATGGGTGGATTAAGGCGACGTTGAGCATCACGGGATGGCTTGGCTTCTTCCTCCAAAAGGATGCGATGCATGCACGTGGTGGGACTAATGCCTTTGATATCCGCCAATGTCCATCCAATGGCAGATTTGTGCTCTTTTAACACCCTTATCAACTTGTCTTCTTCTTGGGCCGTGAGTAAGTTGGAGACGATGACGGGGAGCGTCTGATCTTGTCCCAAGAAAACATACTTCAAGTGATTGGGTAATGGCTTTAACTCAAGTGTAGGTGGCTGCACAATTGATGGAAGTAACTTGTTAGTCAAAACCGAATCTAAAAGTGAGAGTGGAGACTTACCAGAGTGTGAAGGCAATGACTCAAGGGCAGCGACCATTTCAAGTACTTCATCACAAGGGGGCACGGCAATATGGTCAGATTGCATGCCGTGGGTTGCAAGGACTCCCCCACACTTATTTCTTGTTCCTATGCCGTGCATTAAGGCTACCTCAAGTGCATCTTCGTTTAGTTGATCCAAATGCACCTGTGCCAAAGAATCAACAATGTCAATAGCAAAACAAGAATGGTCCTCCATTGGATATTTAATGGTTTCAGAAAGATTAAAATGAATAATGTCCTCATCAAACTCCATGGTTAATGTTCCCTTAAACACATCAATCTTTGTTCTTGCTGTTTTCATGAATGGACGGCCTAGCAAGATTGGCAATGATGGAGCATGGCTTGAATCCTCCATGTCTAAAACATAGAAATCTGCAGGGAAGATAAGGTGATTGACCTGCACTAAAACATCCTCAAAGACTCCCTTGGGATAAGCGTTAGAACGATCGGCCAATTGAATTATAACGCCATCTAGTTTTAACTCACCAAGGTTCATTGATGCATAAATGGAATATGGCATTACATTGATAGAAGCACCTAAATCTAACATGCATTGTTCAAATCTAGTGTTTCCAATTATGCATGGAATAGTAAAACTACCTGGATCCTTACATTTTGGAGGTAACTTCCGTTGCAAAACCGCGGATACATTTTCACTTACTTTCACAACTTCTTTGTTTGAAATTCTTTTCCTAGTTGTGCATAACTCTTTTAAAAACTTTGCATACCTGGGCACTTGCTTAATAGCATCAAGTAAAGGAATGTTTACTTGAACTTTTCGAAAGGTCTCCAAAATGTCCTTTTCGCCTTCTTCATTCTTTGATTGTGCAAATCTGCGAGGAAAAGGAACATTGGGCAGATTAGTGTTTGGAATCACAACATTTGGGACAACATTACCTGAGGTGGACAGATTTGAATGCTTGGATAGCTGCGGCATGGTTGGTGCTATCCTTGCCGTGGGTTTGGATTGCTCTTCTTCTTCCATTTGTAGCTTTGCATCTTCCTTGTTTGGGGCATGTTCATGTGCTTTGCTTCCCACTTCTTTTCCACTTCTTAAAATGATGGCTTTTGCAGATTCAAAACCACCTTTTGGATTAATCACCGTGGTGCTTGGTAACTTACCATTCTCACGAATTTGTCCCAAAAATTCGGCCATTTGGCCCATTTGCTTCTTGAGCTCATTCACCTCCTTTGCTTGATTCTGTATTCCCTGTGCCATTGTGGTTAATAACTGATATGTTTTATCATCATTCATGGACATACCTGAGTTGGTTTGGGATGATTGTGCTTGAGGGGGTGGTTGTGGTGCCATTGGCCTTGGAAAGAAACCCGGGGGTTGTCGGAATCCACTTTGTTGGGCAGATTGTTGTGCATCTCTCCATCTGAAATTAGGGTGATCACGCCATCCCGGATTGTATGTATTAGAGAAAGGATCACCCCTTGGTTGGTTTGGATTCCCATAACCCACGGCATGGGCAGATTCCCACCCTCCATTTTCAATTAATTGAGGGCACTTGTCCGTAAGGTGGTCTTGCATGGAACACACGCCACAAGCTGCCACGTTTTGCACTTTTGGACCTTCCACCATCTGAGAAAGCAAAGTAGTAAGGTTAGCCATTTGATTTTGAAGTTCGGTTATGGCACTTACCTCATTGACTTGATGTGGTCGTGGGTTACTCATTTGTCCAACGTCTTCGTATTGTTGAGCATTCAACGCACGGTTGGAAATTAAAATCTTTGCTGCCGTGGGGGTCTTGTCCACCAAAGCTCCTCCCGCCGAGGCATCTAGCATTTGACGTTCGATGGGTAGTAGCCCCTCGTAGAAGTATTGCAAAAGAAGTTCCTCCTTCATCTGATGATGTGGACAAGAAGCAACAAGAGATTTAAAACGTTCATAATAAGTAGGAAAAGATTCACCTTCCTCTTGTTGAATTCCACTTATCCTTTTCCGTAGGAGGATGACTCGAGAAGTTGGGAAAAACTTCTCCAAGAAGGCCCGTTTCATGCTTTCCCATGATGTGACGGTTCCTGGCGCCAATTCGTACAACCAATCATTCACCTTTTCCAAGAGAGAAAAAGGGAAGGCTTTCATCTTCAAAATACTCCCATCGACATTGACGGGGGTCATGCTCGAACACACCACCTCGAATTCTTTCAAGTGTTTGTTAGGATCTTCCATGAACAACCCATGGTACTTCGGAATGTGGTGTAACAAGCTTGACTTTAATTCAAATTCTTCTGTCTTCCCTCGGGCTGTTGCGGGGTATTGGATGCATAGAGGCGCGGCATTGTCCAATCCCGAGGCTGAAAGTTCTTTGATTGTTCGATTGTCCACCTCCATGTCTTTTTCTACCTCCTCATTTTCTTCAACTTCGGATTCAGAACTAGAACTAGGTGGACTAGGTTCTGGTACTTTCCTTTTCCTTCTCAAAGTTCGTTCAAAATTACCGTCAAACTCCGATATATGTGCATGAACTGGTTGAGAACTACGAGTCATAAACTAGTACCTGAAATAAACAAAATCAAATAAAATTAAAAACTAAAAATTAAAACACACGAAAAAAAGAAATAAAAAGAAACAATGGGGATTTAGCAAAGTTGCTAATCCCCGGCAACGGCGCCAAAATTTTGATGCAAAATATATAAGCACTCAAATTAAACCCTCTTGTGACAATTGTAGTACATGTATAAGTAGAGATCGTTCTAAACCGGGGATTAGGAGGGCTTGCTAAAACCTCTAAACTGACTCAAAAACATAAAAACAAAGTTGAAAAAAATGTAAACAAAAGACTTTAAAATAAGAAAGTAAAAGGGGGATTTGGGTTTGGTGAAGTTGAAAGTAAAACAAACAAACTAAAACTTAAATAGATTTTTAGCTAGGCAAATTGTAAAACGAATTTGAGAAATAAGATGATGGATGGATTAGTTAGAGGTCCGTTCTTCACACATGACACACTTGTACATGAATCGATTTCCAATTGCTTTTCAATAAACTATGATGCTCAACACCCCAGATTAACCGCAAACAACACTTTTTTAATCTTCAAGTTTTCCTTAAATTATTGAATTGGACGGAAGACGCATACAACAATTCAACACATTCTCTAAAAGTCCCCTACGTGAAAAGCACAATAGAGATACAATTAAAGATCATTAAGTTTCATGAAAACTATAAGTATTGACGATGCAATCGTAACTATGAAAAGCATGATACGTTTGCCAAGAATTCAATTAACGCGATTGTGACAAGCAACCTTCACTACTCATGAATATAAACTTGTAACGATAAGGTGAAACTCATTTATATTCTAGCCTCTAATTCATGTATGAAAACTAAGTATGCATCCTTAATAAACATACAAGAATTAGTTATGAAGTAAATAGATAATTGAATTGCAATCACAACTTATCAAATCACAATTGGAAGAAATCAATTCATATCACAAGCATGTTCATGGCTTCAAACTTCCCCCTAACTAAATAGGGGTTTAGTTCCTCATGTTCACAAAACAAAGATAAATAGAATTATACATTGAAAATAAAAGAAAGAAAACACCTAAACGTTTCAACGATCCATGTTGGATAGCAAGCACGTCCAAGAACTTTCCTTCTTCTTCTTTGTCGCAACACAAGGTTGGAGTGATGTTTTGAAGGGTTGGTTATATGGAGGAATGGATGGGAAGGAGTTTAGAGATGTAGGGAGAGGCAAGGCAAGGCTTGGAGAATGGTTAATTTCTTGATGCTAAATGAGGTTGTTGCCATGGGTATTTATAGGGAGAGGATGGACTTGTTTTTTATGGTGGGTTAGGTCTTGAATCATCCACACACTTTCCTAATGGGTTAGGTATTGAACAATCACTCAAATGTCATGGTGAGAAAACATCAAGGATGCACACGGCAAGGATGTGAAGAATAATGGTGGGTTAGGCATGGTTTTGAGTGGAGTTTTGGTCAATCCTTCTAGAAACCTATCCCTTCTTGCAACTTGAATTTGTTTCACCATATTTTTAGCATGTTCCTAGCTTCTTTTGACTTCAAATTCGTCCATCCATCTAGCTTGGATCATAAGCAATCCATCTTGGGCCCAAAAACACTCCAAACTACTCCAAATTGGCTCAAAATGCACCCTTAGCCCATAAAACCTACAAACACACGAATTTAGCTTTAAACACTATTATAAATACTAAATAATTACCAAAATGCAAGAAAACAAGCAAGCTAAGTCGCATAAATATGCTCCTATCAATGCTCATCCCCAACAACTGGCGTAGGAGCAACTATTTCTTGAGGTGGATTTTCAAATAACACACACCCTTTACAAATTTCTCAACGACCATGATGATTAAGGGGTTTCGAGTTGTCCTCCATATACAATTCTTCCGCTTGGCGTACCTAGAAAATATAATTACAAAATTAAAGGAAATTAATTTATGAAATTAAATATAATATAATTAAATATTTAAAATAACTTGTGAAAACACTTACTTCGTCGTAGTAATTGGCTCCGCTTTCATGTCTGCTTTTGGCCTTTAACACTGCTTGATGCCATTTGTGAAGGAAAAATTTTGTCCTAGCTAAGAACAAGTATGAACATTTGAATACACATGCAAGCTATTAACACTTTAAAGTAGGCATGCATCCAAAAACAATTCTTAAAACCCATGACTTTCAAAGCCTAGTATATGGTGAACCATTAAACTCTTTAACAACATTAAAGAGAAGTAAAGATGTAGAGTTTCTTTACCCTTGAAGCTCATCCTTGTTTACACAAGGGATTCACCCAAGTGGAGGGCCTTCAAGTCACCTCCAAGCTCCTTGGATCCTCCTTGTGTTATCCTCCCTTTAGTGCTCCTTTGAAGATTTGAGGAAATGAGGATTTGTTCTCCAAAACACCAAAAGTTTGATGTCTCTAAGTCTCTTCACCAAGGATGTATCTTGTGAAGATGATATGGATGACTTAGGGAAGAAGAGATTGCTAGATGTCCCTCCCCTTAGTGGCCGGCCTCTTGGAGAAAAAGGAGAGAAAATGTTTCACCCAATTTCAACAAGAAAAACCCTAATGAGAAATAAAGCTATAAAGTTGATTTTATACTTCATTTCAAGTGAGTGGCAAACTTGTAATTAATCCAAGTTTGCTACCCTCACCCTTATGGCCGGCCTTACCTTTGTTATTTGGGCTAATTGCCCATTTTGTTTTAGTTGTCATACAACTTAAACATAATGGGCCTTGTGGACCAAAACGCTTTTGAGCCCCGAAGCCCAAAACCAACTTAAAAGCCCAATACGAACCTTTCGTAAAATTAATTAACTAATTAATTAATCTTGACCATTCTTCAATTAAACCATTTAATTGCTTATCCATTTCATTTAATTTCCTCACATACATCCTTACTCGGTGTACGATCCATTAGGTTCCAATTAGCGAGGTAGTGGGCGATTGTTACTCTTAACGATCGATTGCGAATTGAAACCACATTTCAATTCTCCCTTAATGATTAGTGTTTGCTAATCATTTAGGGCTTCCACAAACCATGAGTGACACCTAGCAGTATGTCATGGTTACCCAAGCTAAGTAGAAGTGGTTGGAGAACCTATCCAGTTACAACTACAATGCAATACGGTCCTTCTCTAATACAATACTCTTAATCACATTGTTTAAGTGATAGTTTGTTTCATGTCTACTATCCAATGTGATACTTATCTATATGATTCTCTTGAATATGATTTGGAACAAACTTCCTAAGTCATATTCATATGCTTTGGCCAAAGACTTTAGAATCATATCTTAGAGTATTCTCCTTCCACAATGGAAGGTTAGAGATCCCTTGTTGTGCATTCATATGCCTACACGACTAGATAGCTTGACCCCAACAATGCCGTGGACACTCCGAGGGAATGCCGTTGACACGATCAAAGATCAAGGACCTAACCATTAGACATCTATGATGCCTCAGGTCAAAGGACTACTTTGCATATTGCAACTTTAGAGTTCTTACATGACATGTATGTTCGAACTCTCTTTTGATCGTTGTTCAGTGTACTTGATTACTCTTTCAAGCACCTATGTGTTTGTCTTAGTGTCCAACAGCAAATGACTTGAGACTAGTCATACTCACGCTTGAGTTAACATAACACATACTAACTTTAGCGGATTGTCAATGCCCAATTGGCAATCCTATGGCTAGGAACGTTTTAGGAATGAACATAAGAGAATGGTCTCGATAATCTAACTCACTTAGATCACTTGTCTCTTAGATCAAATACATTCCTTGGATTCCCTTATTGCTTAAACACATGATACAATAAATAGTGATTAACAATAAGCTTTGCCCTTCATTAAACATATAAAAGTTTAATACATTAAGTATTCCAAAAGCTATTACATCAAATGAGTGGCTTTGTGGGCATACTTCCAACAATCTCCCACTTGCACTCAAAGCCATCCTCCCATGTATCTAATACCCATCTTTTCCATATGACGGTCAAGCTGGTTCAACGTCGGCATTCATCGAAAAAACGTGGTTCAACGTCATCGCTAAGCATGATGTCAATAGCTACTCAGTACGCGAATGCATCGTCGATGATCATCTCATTCCCATTCCAAACCTCATCCAATACTACATAGTGGACTGAAATCTCACGATTCTTGGGAGGCCGACATGTTTCGTCTGAAGCATCACCGTAATCTAGAATAACCTCATACGTTGGATCAGATGAGTGAGCGATGGTTGGATTCAAAAACTAGGGTCACTAGTTGGTGCCATCTTCCTCTTCCAGGGTTGTGAATCCTTTGAACCAAGGGGTCTACCACGCTTCAGGGTCGGAGTAGATGATTGGCTAACCGCTAATGTACCTTGCCGTGTGGAAGGTACGGCCTCCCAACCTTCGAGGACGGTTCGGCCTTCCCAAGCGAGTTGTGGACGTACGCGAGGTACATTTATCCTTTCAGGTGGGTTTGCAGCTGGTATATGTGATCTTGTCACCTTTACTAGATCATTAAAAGGATTCAGCATGCTTTGAGCAATGCTATGAAGATCTATAATTCATCGCACGTCAATTTCAGATTGGGCAGTGCAAGGATCTAAATGAGACATAGTGGGAGCATACCACGACAATTCGCGACGTTCTACGGGAATGTTAGCATGCTTATCTCCCCCTAACAACGGGAAAACTGTCTCATCAAAGTGACAATCCGCAAAACGTGCGGTAAAGAGATCTCTTGTCCAGGGTTCTAAGTAGCGAACAATTAATGGTGAATCATAACTGACACCCATTTTGGTACGTAGCGGTGGCGCTATTGGCACATAAATGGCGCACCCAAACACCCTTAAATACGAGACGTCAGGCTCGTGTCCAGTGACCAACTGTAACGATGAATGTGGTTAAGTAGCGGTGGGGCTCAGGCAGACCAACATAGTTGCTTGCAATATTGGATAGCCCCAGGCAGATACCGGCAGTTTGGTTCTCATAACCAAAGTCCGAGCTATCAATTGAAGGCGTTTTATGAAAGCTTATGCCAGGCCGTTTTGGGTGTGAACATGGGGTACAAGATGTTCCACATGTTGGAAGTATGCCCACAAAGCCACTCATTTGATGTAATAGCTTTTTGGAATACTTAATGTATTAAACTTTTATATGTTTAATGAAGGGCAAAGCTTATTGTCAGACACTATTTATTGTATCATGTGTTTATGCAATAAGGGAATCCAAGAGATGTATTTGATCTAAGAGACAAGTGATCTAAGTGAGTTAGATTATCGAGACCATTCTCTTATGTTCATTCCTAAAACGTTCCTAGCCATAGGATTGCCAATTGGGTATTGACAATCCGCTAAGGTTAGTATGTGTTATGTTAACTCAAGCTTGAGTATGACTAGTCTCAAGTCATTTGGTGTTGGACACTAAGACAAACACATAGGTGCTCGAAAGAGTAATCGAGTACACTGAACAACGATCAAAAGAGAGTTCGAACATACATGTCATGTAAGAACTCTAAAGTTGCAATATGCAAAGTAGTCCTTTGACCTGAGGCATCATAGATGTCTAATGGTTAGGTCCTTGATCTTTGATCGTGTCAACGGCATTCCCTCGGAGTGTCCACGACATTGTTGGGTTCAAGCTATCTAGTCGTGTAGGCATATGAATGCACAACAAGGGATCTCTAACCTTCCATGGTGGAAGGAGAATACTCTAAGATATGATTCTAAAGTCTTTGGCCAAAGCAAATGAATATGACTTAGGAAGTTTGTTCCAAATCATATTCAAGGGAATCATATAGAAAAGTATCACATTGGATAGTAGACATGAAACAAACTATCACTTAAACAATGTGATTAAGAGTATTGTATTAGAGAATGACCGTATTGCATTGTAGTTGTAACTGGATAGGTTCTCCAACCAATTCTACTTAACTTGGGTAACCATGATATGCTGCTAGGTGTCACTCATGGTTTATGGAAGCCCTAATGATTAGCAAACACTAATCATTAAAGGGAGAATTGAAATGTGGTTTCAATTCACAATCGATCGTTAAGAGTAACAATCGCCAACTGCCTCGCTAATTGGAACCTAATGGATCGTACACCGAGTAAGGGCGATAGTGAAGAAATTAAATGAAATGGATATACAATTAAATTTTTTAATTGAAGAATGGTCAAGATTAATTAATTAGTTAATTAATTTTACGAAAGGTTCGTATTGGGCTTTTAAGTTGGTTTTGGGTTTCGGGGCCCAAAAGTGTTTTGGTCCACAAGGCCCATTATGTTTAAGTTGTATGACAACTAAAACAAAATGGGCAATAAGCCCAATCACAACATATAGGCCGGCCATGGTGAGGAGATGGTGAAAGTTTGCTTAATTGCAAGTTTGCCACTCACCTAAGAAAAATGTTATAAAAGCAACTTTATAGCAATTTTCTCATTAGGGTTTTTCTTGGTGAAACACTTTCTCTCATTTTCTCTAAAGAGGCCAGCCACTTAGAGGGGATTTAGCTAGCAATCTTTTCTTCTCTAAGTCATCCATTTCATCTTCACACTTAACCCTTGGTGTGGAGACTTAGAGACACCAAATCTTTGGTGTTTTTGGAGATCCTTTCCTTACATCCTCAAGGACCAAAGGAGCACAAAAGGAGAAGGATATCACAAGCAATATCCAAGGAGCTTGGAGGTGACTTGAAGGCCCTCCACTTGGATGAATCCCTTGTGTAAACAAGGATGAGCTTCAAGGGTAAAGAAACTCTAAATCTTTACTTCTCTTTAATGTTGTTAAAGAGTTTATTGGTTCACCATATACTAGGCTTTGAAAGTCATGGGTTTTATGAATTGTTTTTGAATGCATGCCTACTTTAAAGTGTTAAATAGTATGCATATGTATTCAAATGTTCTTCAATGTTCTTAGCTAGGACAAAATTTTTCCTTCACCACATCAATCCCTACTGACATGCAATAATTATCAAAAGTTTGTGACGTAAACTCTCCAGCGTTATCCAGTCGAATCAATTTTATCGGATAATCAGGGTGGTGAGCCTTAAGCTTAATGATTTAAGCTAGGAGTTTAGCAAACTCGGCGTTGCGTGTGGACAACAGGCAAACATGTGACCATCTTGTGGATGCATCAACCAACACCATAAAGTATCTAAATGGTCCGCATGTTGGTTGGATAGGTCCACAAATGTCCCCTTGAATCCTCTGAAGAAACTTAAGGGGGTCGTGAATAATCTTTATATATGAGGGTTGAGTATTCAACTTCCCTAAAGAACACGATTTGCATGGTAGAAGTTCAACATAGGGATGTAACTTATGCCCGTGTGAAGATTTGAGGATATGACACATCATGTCATGTCCAAGAGGATGTCCCAAATGGTCATGCCAAAGCAACAAAGTGTCCTGGAACTCATGCATAGGGTCGACCACACTGTGGGCTTCTATTCTGTGAATGGTTGTGATGTACAACCCACTCGGCAGACGTTCCAACTTCTCGTGAATACGCTTCTGGCCATATACGTATGAAGTGATACAAAGAAATTCAGAACCATTATCTTCAATGGTTTCAATATGATATTGATTATCTCGAATATCTCTAAAACTCAGCAACGTTCTCAGGAACGTGGAGAATAAAGTGCTTCCTTAATGGTCAAGATTGTACCATTGGACAACATGATACGTGCCTTGATGTATCCTTCAATCAGGTTGGATGAGCCTGAGAGAGTTGTCAAATGAGATTTCTTGGGTATTAAGTTAGTAAAATATTGTCGTTTACGCAAGATGATGTGCATGGTTGCACTATCTGTCAGACAACTAATTTCCCCACTAGACATACCAGAAATAAATTGATTGAATCGGTCACATGTATAAATATAAGTCCATTCATTCAATTAAGCAATTCGAGAAAATAATATCCATTCAAATAACAATCCATAATTCAAAACAAACCAAAACCAAACAAATTATTCCAAATACTTAGAAAAATTGTTCAAAATTAAACCATAAACCTAGAAAAATAAGGGGGTAGGGCCGACCACTCCTAGTGGGTTCGGCCACTAGGGGTAAACACCCTAAAAACATGTCTAATTTATTCATCCATAGGAGTTGATGATGCGGTGAAAGTTAAGCACTCAAATTAAACCCTCTTGTTGTCAAATTGTAGTATAAATGCAAGTAGGGATCGTTCTAAACCGGGGATTAGGAGGGTTTGCTAAAACCTCTAAACTAACTCAAAATCATAAAAACAAAGTTAAAAACGTTTGAGTAGACTCAAAGGACTCAAAACAGATTCTAAAGACGCAAAACAACTTAAAAACACTCAAAATTGCCTAAAAACACTTATTGGGCAGATTTGACTCTAACACAACTTTGGATGAATTTAGTGTTTTGGTTTGAATCAAAACACTCAAAAACACTAACGAAATAGAAATTTAACACTTTGAAACAACAAAGTAAAAGGGGGATTTTGGTTTTGATGAATTTGAAACAAACAAACAAGTTATAAAACTAGGCAGATTGTAAGACAAATTTGAGGAATACGATGATGGATGGATTAGTTAGAGGTCCGTTCTTCAAACATGACACACTTGTACATGAATCGACTTCCAATTGCTTTTCAATAAACTATGATGCTCAACACCCCAGATTAACCGTGATGCACAAATTAACCCTCAGATTTTCCTTTACTCATTGAATTGGATGAATGCATGCGACAACCCAAATCATTCTCTAAAAGTCCCCTATATGAAGGCATAATAGAGATACAATCAGAGATCATTACGTTCAATGAAAATCATAAGTGTTGATGAGGCAATTATAACTATGAATGCATGATACAATTGCCAAGAATTCAATTAACGCGATTGTGGTAAACAACCTTCACTACTCATGAATATAAACTTGTAACGATTAGGTGAAACTCATTTATATTCTAGCATCTAATTCATGCATGAAAACTAAGTATGCATCCTTAATAAACATACAAGAATCGGTTATGAATAAAATAGATAATTGAATTGCAGTCACAACTTATCAAATCACAATTGGAAGAAATCAATTCAAATCTCAAGCATGTTCATGGCTTCAAACTTCCCCCTAACTAAATAGGGGTTTAGCCACTCATAATTGCAACAAAATTAGAAAATAACAAAGTAGACATTGAAAGCAAGAGCGAAGTACACCTAAAACGCTCCAAAGTTCCAAGCTTGAAACGCCAAGGACCTTTGTTTTCACCACCTTGTTGTAGCACAAGTGTCTAGGATGTGTATGGATATATGGATGGAATGGATTTGCATGGCTAAGAGATTAAAATGTATGGATTGGTGAGATGTAAAATGTAGTGTCTTTGGATGATGGCCCCCAAATTATGGTGAAGGGTGGATGTATTTATAGGCTAGGGAGAGGAGTGTATGGAGTTGTAATGAGTGGATGTAATGGGTGTAGTGGGTGAGTGTTGTGGTAATGAGTGGATGTAATGGGTGTAGTGGGTGGATGTTTGGTAATGAGTGGATGTAATGGGTGTATTGGATGAGTGTTTGGTAATGAGTAGTGTTTGGTAATGAGTGGATGTAATGGGTGTAGTGGGTGATTGTAATGAGTGGATGTAGTGGTAGGTGAATGTGTTGGGTGAAATGAGTGTGCTAAAATGGTTATTTATAGGGAGAGGATGATGCACAAACTTAAAATTTCGTCCATTCCTTTTACTCCAAGCATATGCTATCCATTCCATGCCAAAAAATGGTCCAAAATGCTCCAAAATGTACTTCTTTGCCACATTAACCCTTTGGACCTACAAACACACGAAAATAGCTTAAAATACTAAAATAACTACGAACTAACAACATAAATGCCAAGAAACAAGCTAACTAAGTCACATAAATATGCTCCTATCAAATTCCCCCACACTTAGCTTTTGCTAGTCCTCGAGCAAAACAAAACGAATCAAAACAAACAAAACACAACCTAGCCTTCCAACATTTGCCTCAGGGATTTTTAATGAAACATGACATGCCAAAGATCATCACTTACATAGATTTAAGCAATCCTTACCCTCAAGCATACTTAATCATAATTACCATTCACTGGTTCACATTTAATCAATTAAAACAACATTTTGAATGTAGTAACATGCCTTAGAGAATTCCCTCAATTCCTTACTAGATACTCTCTATTTTCACGCACATTTTCTGACTACACATCCTACACTAGTTATATGTGAGAAGATTGATGTAAACATGAAAGACTAGTACTCACATATGTTACAACAAAGAAAGCAATTTCTGGAGTTAATAAGCATGTTTAAATATGATCTCATGAATGGAATGCTACTACTTAGATGCGAGAACCAGTGACACCATATGCTCATACCAATTTCGAACTCCACAAATTGAAACACACAACACTCAAGATGAAGTTAAGGGTTGTAATGGGGCTTGGGGGTAATGGCTAACAAAGAAAGGATAGGGATAACAAACGTTCTTCAAGCGATAGCAAGCAAAGTAATGAAATTGACACTTGGAATTCACTTTAGAATGCAAAAATCAACTTTTAAACACAAAGGGAAGATTCATGCAACACTTAGGGTCGAATTCAATGCCTTGGACCCTTTCTTCAACAATCAACACTTTAGAGCTCTTTCTCATATATTTTTCAACTCTTTTTCACTCTTTTCACAACTTTTCTTTTTCTGTTTTTTTTCGTTTCTCCCCGTGCCTTATTACAGATTTTGGCACACACACACACACAATAATCACTTCCCCCACACTTGGTTTATGTAATACATTGATAAAAAAAGGAGTTCATTTTAAGTCATGTTTTACTATGCTTCAAGAACAAGGGTATGGATGGTCCGAAAACTAGGCCAGGTATGGATAGGGTGGGTTAACAAAGAACATAGGCTACACAAGGCTCAACGGGGTTAAACTTAAACATATAATGAAGTAGGATACACGGCAATTTGGCTTTGGTGGTGGTCACTACACAACTTCATCTTGAATATGTGTTATGCAAATCAATAGCATGCTTTGAATGAAATGGGCATGAGTTCTAGCATTTGGAACTAAATGATGAAACGCCTTCTAAGTAGCAACCAAGCAAAGAATAATGAGATCATGCAACGACTTTAGAAAACAACAATACACATATTATTAACTCTCCAAATAAACGTTTTAGGCTCAAGTCTCACAAGGTTGTAGCGTTACTTTGAGTTCCTTCCTTCAAGCATGTTACAAAAACAAATTTTTTTCCTTTATGATTGCATGTGAATTTATAAATTATAACCACAACCAAGCATACACCAAATAGTAAATCAAACTTTCATCCATGTTTATTATTCTCTTTAACAGTCATGCAATTAAAAACCGAATCCTCATCATTGTGTTGGAAGGTACCCTAAGACACAAACAAACACACAAAAAAACAACTATTTTTGGGTTTTTCAAAACAATTTTTCAAATTTTTATGAGATTTTCGGATTTTTATGTCAAAACACTCCAAAACAGCATAAAAACACTTAAAAGCAGCAAGGAACAACACTAGCAATAATGGGTGATAAACTCCCACGAATTTCATGCAAAACAACTTGGTTACCCCCTCCACACTTAAATCAAACATTGTCCTCAATGTTTTAGGCATAAAACAAGCAACCAAACAAACAACGAATAAACATGACAAGTATGGCAATGTAAAAACCAGACAGAGTAGGGTTTAAGAACGCAAATCTGGTTATGGAGAGATGATCTTGTTGACTTTCCACAGCTTTGATCTCGAACTGGGCTAGGGAACTTCTTAGCAAGGAAAATGAGACTTGATTGGTGGTGGTGATTTGATGGCCTTGTACGGCGAGGCTTTGCTCTTTGTCGACTGATGCGTCCATATGTTATTGAAGCTTCTCGAGCTCTTGGTTTCAACTCAGACTCCTTCTGCTGGGTTGATTGAATCTGCATGCAGCATTCTTCTCTGCTTGTTTCTTCTGCACGGCAGGTAGGCACGAGGTAGAGGTGATGGTCTGTTTCTTTATTCAATCTGTCCAAGTGCCGACCGATTGCTTTCTTTCTCCTTGTCTCGCATGCAAGAGCAAGGGTAAAGGAAAAGCATGCCATGTGATGCGAAAATAACTAACGCACAAATTTAAACCCTATTTGTGACAGTTGTAGTAATGATGTAAGTAGGGATCGTTCTAGGCCGGGGATTAACTAGGGATGCTAATCAAAGTAAATTTTAATTAAAACGTAAAAACAAAATTTAAAATATTAAACTAGACTCAAAACACTTAAATAGAATAACTCAAAATAAAACTAACAAATAAACTAAAATAAATCAAAAGACTCAAAACAACTCAAGATTTAAGAAAACACAAACTAAAATGATTTCTAATAAATCTAACACTTTAAAATAAAATGGGGGATTGATTTTGATGAAAAGTAAATTAAACTTAAATAAATTACAAAATTGACAAAAACATAAAATTAAGGTAAAATGATAAATGACGGACTGGCTAGAGGATTATTCTCCACACATGCCACATATGCAACCTAAATTGATTTTCAGTTGTTCTTTCAATAAATTGTAAATTCTCAACGCCCCAAATTAACCATGAATTGCATAAACTAATTCTCAGATTTTCCTTAAGTTAATGGATTGGATGATTGCATACGACAACCCAAAACATTCCCCACAAGTTCCCTACATGAATTGCATAATAGAGATACAAGCAAGAATCATTACGTTCTATGAAAATCATAAGCATTGACGAGGCACTCATTACTATGAATTGCATGAAATTTATGCCAAGAATTTACTTAACACGATTGTGGTCAACAACCTTTACTACTTGTGAATATAAGTTCATAACGATTAGGTGAAATTCACTTATATTCTAGCATCAAATTCATGCATGTAAATTAAGTATGCATCCTTAATCGACAAACAAAAATAAGTTATCAATCAAGCAGTTAAGCAAATTAAATCACAACTCAGAAATCACAACTGAAGGTAATCAATTCAAATTACAAATATATCCATGGTTTTGAATTAAACTCTAGCCAAACTAAAATTAGTTATACATTATTAAAATTAAACAGAAATAAAACGTGAGTTTAGGAAAAATAAACCGAGAGAGATTGACAGCTTGCTGTCCACTGTGCTTCTGCTCCCGTGCTGACTGCCCGTGCTGACCCAAGTCAGCACTGCTGCCGTGCTGACCCCCTGCTCGTGCTGACCTCCTCTTTATTTCCTGGTTTTCGTTTCCTCACGCTGACTGCCAAGGCAGCAAAGCCCGCGTGTCCACGTCCCGCGTCCTTCCACAGCTGCCGTTCCTTCGCTGCCACGTCTCTGCTGCCCTCTTTCTTTCCGCAGCTCCCGCGAGCTGTCAAGCTGCTAGCTGCACCGTGCCTCCCGTGTTGACTGCCTCTGGCGTCAGGCCTTCTCTCTAGCTGCCAGGGAGGCAGCTCGCCAAGAATCCTCGCTGCCTGCACTGCCAAATGCTTGCTTCACGCCTCTCGCAAGCTGCTCCAGCTGATTCTCTGTTCCTTCGCTGCCAAAGGGCAGCTCCCCTTCAGTCAATCCTCAAACCTCTTTCCTTCTCCCCCCTCTGCTCCACCTCGCGTACAGCTGATTCTTTATATCCCCACTTCCTTCTTCACATGCTTTCACGTGGTCCCTTCTTCACATGCTGACTGCATTTTCTTTTTCTTTCCGCCAGCTGCACTCCACTTTATATTTCTTTATCCTTCACTCTGCCCACTTGCAGCCTTGCTGCCCATTCACATTCACATCTTTTATATATATATATATATATATATATATTTATAATACTATCTTATTTTTATTAACTAAAAATAGTGGGCAAAGCAGTTTTTACGATTTTATTACTAAAAATCACACTTATGTTAATTTTATTTTCTTAGTTAGATAAATTCGATAAAACACCAAAACAAAGTAAATAGTACAAAAATATGAGGAAATAACTAAGAAAAGACAAGAAAATTTGATGTAAAATATGTATAAATATGAGCTTATCAAATACCCCCACACTTAGCTTTTGCTAGTCCTCGAGCAAAACAAACGAAAAACAGAAAAAATAATAACATGAAAACTATTAGTTTCCCCCTATATGACCCTCATAGAACTTCATTTGAGAACACAATCATCAAGAACCATCGCAACAAGCAATTCAAGTTCATTTTCCTTATTCAAATATTAGCAGTAATCTTTGAAACATCCTTGAAGTGTAGTGTGTGGGATAGCCATGCTCATGCAATTTCAAATTTTTATTTTTAAAATCACCATATGCAAACTAGCAACCTTCTCACTGGATATACTCTCAATCACACATGTGTTTAGTTTTAATGTGTTTCGCTCAAAGAATCAAATGTGAAAGTTTTACCATAAGCTTGCATAAATATCACTTCTCCACAATCATAATTACAAAACTTAAATCAAGAGGACTTTTATTGGATGTAATGAGGCTTAGGGCGAGGGTTATTGAAACGAAAGAATAGGAAAACACAAGTTCCATGCTACATTGCAAGCAATTATTTTCTTTAGATTTATAAGAACTCAAACTCTCCAACGATTCTTCAGACATCTCCAACCACACCCCAAAAACTGAAACTTTAAAAACTTTTTATTTTCTTTGTATACAATCTTTCTTTTTCTTTTCCTTTCTTTTTTTTTTTTTTTTTTTTTTTTTTTTTTTTTTTTTTTTTGTTTTTTTTTTTGTTTTTTTTTTTTATACAGAAACAAATATGAAAAAAACCCCCACACTTATTCTTTTGCCAAACACCTTCAAAGTACTTCACAAACATTCACATAAGACAATCTTGCATTGCTCGCTTGGAAAGGGTAAGGAAAAATATTTATTTCAGGCATAAGGGTAGACATATCTGGTGATAAGAAATAAAAGGCTCAACAAACACGGCTCAAATTGGTAATCTAATGATATTATTTTTTCTTTGGGAAACAAGGTTATTTGGGCCATGGTGGTAAACCTAATGCCTCTATCATTTTCAAGTTCATGCAATCAATGACAAATATTTCGAAAGATCGTTATGCAAGTTCTAGAGAAGTATCTCACATAAGTTCATCACACATGAAAAAATAGGAGTGTATGAAAAATGCACACACTTTCAATAGGCTCAAAAACTCACATAGGATGTATATGGTCACTAAATTCACATATGGAGCTTTAAATCATGCTTTAATTTCACATCAACAAGGCTATGTGCATTTAGTTTTTCAAGGATAATCAAATATGTACAAAACTAACACGAGAATAAGGAATTTCACAAAACACATGTTAACTAAGTTCTTGATGATCATGGTTCAAATTTTATCCAATTATATCATTGGGTCGGGAAACTAACAAAAATCTAATTCAAAACAATAAGGAAAACAAGGAAATATTTTTGGATTTTTTAAATTTTCCGATTTTTTATTTTTTTATTTTTTATTTTTTAAATAAAACAAAACTAATTAAGAAAACAAAGCAATAACATGGAAACAAATGAAACCAGTTCAAAGTCGAAGGTACAAAAATTTTCAATTTGGTCATTTTTACTCTTTACCCCCACACTTAAACTAGACATTGTCCCCAATGTCAGAAAATATAATAAAATGCAAAAAATAAAATAAATAAATAAAAAGAAACAAAATAAAGCAATAGGACTGAAAACTTCCCTAATTTGCAGAAAAAATCAAGCGATGACCCCAAGCTAAAATTCTGCAATCAACCTCAAGGGTGGAAATAGTCAAAAGTTCCTGCAAAGAAAAGAAATAAATCAGTTAAGCACGCAAGAAAATGTAAAAAAAAAATGCAAACGAAAAATTAAAAATGAAAAAGACAATGAATAAAACTAAAAAAAATGATCATTGGTCCTGTTTGGTGACTTTCCACAGCTTTGAACTTGAACTGGCCTCGGAACTTCTTAGCAAGGAAAATGAGACTTGATTGGTGGTGTTGTTGAGGCTTCTCGAGCTCTTGGTTTCAACTCAGACTCCTTCTGCTGGGTTGATTGAGTCTGCAGGCTACATTCTTCTCTTTTTGTTCTTCTGCATGGCAAGTAGGCACGAGGCAGAGGTAGTGGTCTGCTTCTTTGTTCAATCTGTCCAAGTGCCGACCGATTGCCTTTCTTTCACCTTGCCCCGTAGCCAAGAGCAAGGGTAAAGGAAAAGCATGCCATGAGAAATCTTTGCCTCTGACTCTGATGATATGGGATACTTTTGCTTTTGAAGAAGTATCGTTCCACAGGTGTATGCTTGAACTGGGCTGGGGAACTTCTTAGCAAGGAAAATGAGACTTGATCTTGAAGATGAAGCAGCACCTTGTCTCCACATGCTTCAAGTATCATTTTCACTTGCCATGTCTGTTCTCCAGGCAGATGTGGCGACTTCTTCGGAAGTACATCAGTGGTTGATGAAGAGCACTCGAGAGCAATGCTAGGTAAGCAATCAGGAAGGATTTCCAGGCAGTCGGTTCTTAGATTGGAAGATTGACACCGAGTGCTGGCTGATTGCCCGCTTTCTCCTTGCCCCAAAGACAAGGAAAAGGACAGGGAGAAAACGTGATATGAGATACTCTTGCTTTCAACCTTCATGATATGAAATACTCTAGCTCTAGATGACTTGTTTGTAAAGGTATCCCAGGGAATGAGAAACACAGAGAAACTCGAGAGGGTTTGTTGGAAAGGCATTTTCGGAGATGAAAAATTTCGGAGATGAAGAAGTGCTGAGAGAGTTTGCCTTTGCAATGGATGTGAAGGTAGACGTTTATAGGTCTTTTCTTCACAACCGAAACTGTTCTTTTACCCCTGTCGGCAGCCGGTGGATGGATGAACAGTACAGGTCACGCGCTTTCTGAAAAAGTCACCCGTAATTTGCGCAAAGCTGACAGCGCGTGACGAGTGACGACAAAATTGGAAAAATCAGGGAGCGGCTCGTGGTTTCTGAGCAATCCCGACTTTTGAGAAAGGAATTGCATGTGACACGTCTGGACAAATCAGGGAGCGTCTCGCCTCGTGATTCCTGACTGCTCCGACTTTTGAGAGAGACGCCCGACTTTTGAGAGAACGGCGTCCGACTTTTGAGAAAGGAACCGACTTTTGAGACGGAGATGCCGCTTTTGAGAAAAGAATCCGGCTTTTGAGAAAGGAGCCCGGCTCTTCGATTTGCGAGAGGGCGTCTCTTCGACTGCTGAGTGATGCCTCTTGATTTCTTCTTCTTATAAGAACGCTCATTTTTGTTCCACAACAAACTTAAGCTCCCCTGTAAACACTCCCTCCTGTAAACACTTCCTCCTTGCATTTCTTTTAATCTTGATCAGTCCGACTCTTCATTCTCAACACCTTCAGAAAATGTCTTGCCCTTCTGACCGTCGCCTTAACTTGAATGTTGGGGAAGATAGTGATATATCTTCTCCAACCAACATTTGGCAGCCGTCCTTCATATCCCCGAATGGTCCTCTTACAGTTGGGGATTCCATGATGATGAACGAAACAACTGCATCGGTGGTGGCCAGAAATCTGCTCACTCCTAGAGACACTAGGATACTTTCCAGGCGGTCCGACGAACTGGCTGTTCAGGACTCTATGGCCTACAGCGTCCGATGCGCAGGCTCCGTATCAAACATGGGCCAGCGCCTTCTTGCACGAACTCGTCAGGTGGAGTCGTTGATGGCTGAAGTGGCTAGTCTTCGGCAGGAGGTCAGAGTGCTTAGGCATGAGAACAGGGATTTGCACATGCTTGCAACCAATTACTCCACAAGCATGAAGAGGAAGCTGGATCAGATGCAGGAGTCCGAAGTGCGGATTCAGAGTGATCATCAACGGTTTATGGCGTTACTCCCGAGGTTTGTGTTGCCTTCGTCCTCGGGAGCAGCACCAAGTATTGAGGCTCTGAATGATCCAGCTCTGGCGCTTCGTCTTTCAGGGGCTCCGTCGACCTCCGAGGCACCACCAACCAACGACCAATGAACGAAATTAAATTACAAGTTATTGTAAAAAAAAATTTATGCATTTAAGTTTTTTTTTTTTTTTTTATTTTTTTTTATTTTTTATTTTTTTTTATTTTTTTATTATATGAATGTTTATGTTTTTAAGTTTTTTTTTTTTTTTTTTTTATTTTATATAAATGTAAAATAAGTAAAACAAAGTAAAAAGACTAAGTTTAACTTTCTAAACAAAAATCACAACTAAATAAACAAAACAAAATGAAATCAACGTAAAAAAATAAAATCAACGTAAAATAAATTCACACAAAAGCAAACAAACAATGAAAGAACTAAACAAAGTAAAATAAATTCAGTAAAGAGAAGGGATTAGGAATGCAAATCTGATTGTGGGTGATTCCTAGGCCTCCCTTCATTATTCAAATGCATGGGCTTATCATTGAACGGACGGTGGTACTTGAAATGATCCGACAACGGTCTAAGTTCTAATGACGGTGCCTGAATCATCAAAATTAAAAACAAGTTAGTATAAATTAAAATAAAAAATGGAGAAGATGGCTTACAGTCACATTCAAACTCAATTACAAACACCACGTCTTTGAACGTTTCAGGGACTTTGAACTTTGCCAGGTTTACTATGATGGTTGTGGCTTGTCCCGTGTCATCAAACTCAACTGCTTTGGGCTTGATTGTCTCATGCACAGCCTCTTTGATATGTTCAACAAATTCTCCGGCCACCTCATTTTCTGGAATAATTCTTCTTGGTGTACAAGTCTCTTTGAACGTTTCAATACCATCGGGAACTTGATTTGGTACACCAAGAATTTGGATATCACTTTGCACCTTGGGAAGATCTTCCACAACATATTTTTCATTCACTTCTTCCTTGGGATTTAAAAACCTGCAAGGAAAAAGGACATTTGGTGGAACGATGTTAGAATGAATTGAACTTAGAACATCCTCACCTGAGTTGGATGGCATAAGGACTTGAGGGGTTTGCGATAAGAATTCTTCTAAACTGCCCAAGTCGTCATCCTCATCTTCTTCTTGAAGCGGCAATTCATCCATGTTCGGGCTATGGTTGGATGGTTCTGGGACAACTTCATCATCCATATCACTTCCCAAAGTGATGGCTTCATTAATTTCCATTTCTCCATCTGAATTTGCAAATGTGGAGTTGGAGAGTTCACTTTGATCTTGAATTTGTACCATGAACTCCATAATCTGCCCAATTTGCTTCTCCAACTCATCCACCTTGTTGGCTTTATTTTGCATCTCCATGTTTCGATTTTCTACGTCCTGGGTCAAAGAGGTGAGTAACTTATTCAACATATCATTATCCGAAGACGTACCTGAATTTGGTTGGGGAGATTGTGGTGGAGGATGTGATGGTTCATATGGCCACTGATAGAACTCTTCCGATGGCGGCAATTGTTCTTCTTTTCGTAAACCCTGCGCCACAGAAATTAGTCCTTCAAGAATTTCATTATAATTCATGGGCATACTTTGATTTGATTGGAATTGCTGTGGGGGAGGTTGTGGTGGCTGCATAGATCTTGAATAAAACTCCTCATCTTGTTGCCAATATCCACCTTGTTGGAATTGTTGAGGTTCTCCCCACATGTAATCTGAATAATCTCTCCAATCCGAATTGTAAGCGTTGGAAAACATGTTGCCCCTTGATTGGTTATAGCCTTGATATCCCCAAACATCTTCATTGACAGAAAATTGAGGACTTTGATATCCTTGCCCATATGGCACATCAAGTGTAGGGACACTTGGCATTGTGGTCCGTTCGGCATTATGAGTTAATTGAGCAGTGAGCTGTGCCAATAGATCTTGAATGCTAGTAGAATCCAGGTCTTGCTCCATTTGTAACTAAAATCAAAGAAAGAAAACTAAATCAAATATCAAAAGTAACATACACAAACACAAATAAACATAAGCAAAAACAAAAATAAAAGGATTAGCAAATTTGCTAATCCCCGGCAACGGCGCCAAAAATTTGATGCGAAAATAACTAACGCACAAATTTAAACCCTATTTGTGACAGTTGTAGTAATGATGTAAGTAGGGATCGTTCTAGGCCGGGGATTAACTAGGGATGCTAATCAAAGTAAATTTTAATTAAAAACGTAAAAACAAAATTTAAAATATTAAACTAGACTCAAAACACTTAAATAGAATAACTCAAAATAAAACTAACAAATAAACTAAAATAAATCAAAAGACTCAAAACAACTCAAGATTTAAGAAAACACAAACTAAAATGATTTCTAATAAATCTAACACTTTAAAATAAAATGGGGGATTGATTTTGATGAAAAGTAAATTAAACTTAAATAAATTACAAAATTGACAAAAACATAAAATTAAGGTAAAATGATAAATGACGGACTGGCTAGAGGATTATTCTCCACACATGCCACATATGCAACCTAAATTGATTTTCAGTTGTTCTTTCAATAAATTGTAAATTCTCAACGCCCCAAATTAACCATGAATTGCATAAACTAATTCTCAGATTTTCCTTAAGTTAATGGATTGGATGATTGCATACGACAACCCAAAACATTCCCCACAAGTTCCCTACATGAATTGCATAATAGAGATACAAGCAAGAATCATTACGTTCTATGAAAATCATAAGCATTGACGAGGCACTCATTACTATGAATTGCATGAAATTTATGCCAAGAATTTACTTAACACGATTGTGGTCAACAACCTTTACTACTTGTGAATATAAGTTCATAACGATTAGGTGAAATTCACTTATATTCTAGCATCAAATTCATGCATGTAAATTAAGTATGCATCCTTAATCGACAAACAAAAATAAGTTATCAATCAAGCAGTTAAGCAAATTAAATCACAACTCAGAAATCACAACTGAAGGTAATCAATTCAAATTACAAATATATCCATGGTTTTGAATTAAACTCTAGCCAAACTAAAATTAGTTATACATTATTAAAATTAAACAGAAATAAAACGTGAGTTTAGGAAAAATAAACCGAGAGAGATTGACAGCTTGCTGTCCACTGTGCTTCTGCTCCCGTGCTGACTGCCCGTGCTGACCCAAGTCAGCACTGCTGCCGTGCTGACCCCCTGCTCGTGTTGACCTCCTCTTTATTTCCTGGTTTTCGTTTCCTCACGCTGACTGCCAAGGCAGCAAAGCCCGCGTGTCCACGTCCCGCGTCCTTCCACAGCTGTCGTTCCTTCGCTGCCACGTCTCTGCTGCCCTCTTTCTTTCCGCAGCTCCCGCGAGCTGTCAAGCTGCTAGCTGCACCGTGCCTCCCGTGTTGACTGCCTCTGGCGTCAGGCCTTCTCTCTAGCTGCCAGGGAGGCAGCTCGCCAAGAATCCTCGCTGCCTGCACTGCCAAATGCTTGCTTCACGCCTCTCGCAAGCTGCTCCAGCTGATTCTCTGTTCCTTCGCTGCCAAAGGGCAGCTCCCCTTCAGTCAATCCTCAAACCTCTTTCCTTCTCCCCCCTCTGCTCCACCTCGCGTACAGCTGATTCTTTATATCCCCACTTCCTTCTTCACATGCTTTCACGTGGTCCCTTCTTCACATGCTGACTGCATTTTCTTTTTCTTTCCGCCAGCTGCACTCCACTTTATATTTCTTTATCCTTCACTCTGCCCACTTGCAGCCTTGCTGCCCATTCACATTCACATCTTTTATATATATATATATATATATATATATATATATATATTTATAATACTATCTTATTTTTATTAACTAAAAATAGTGGGCAAAGCAGTTTTTACGATTTTATTACTAAAAATCACACTTATGTTAATTTTATTTTCTTAGTTAGATAAATTCGATAAAACACCAAAACAAAGTAAATAGTACAAAAATATGAGGAAATAACTAAGAAAAGACAAGAAAATTTGATGTAAAATATGTATAAATATGAGCTTATCACCATGAGATATTTTTGCCTTTGACTCTGATGATATGAGATACTTTTGCTTTTGAAAAAGTATCTTTCCATAGGTGTATTCTTGAACTGGGCTAGGGAACTTCTTAGCAAGGAAAATGAGACTTGATCTTGAAGATGAATTAGCACGTTGTCTCCACATGCTTCAAGGTATCATTTTCACTTGCCTTATCTGTTCTCCAGGCAGATGTGGCATCTTCTTCGGAAGTACATCAGTAGTTGAAGATGAGCACTCGAGAGCAATGCTAGGTAAGCAATCAGGAAGGAGTTCCAGGTAGTCGGTTCTTAGATCGGAAGATTGACACCAAGTGCTGGCTGATTGCTCTCTTTCTCCTTGTCATAAAGACAAGGAAAAGAACAGAGAGAAAGCATGATATGAGATACTCTTGCTTTCAACCTTTATGATATGAAATACTCTTGCTCTTGATGACTTATTTGCAGAGGTAACCCAAGGGATGAGAAACACAGAGTAACTCGAGAGGCTTTGTTAGGAATGCATTTTCGGAGATGAAGAATGATTATGTATGTCTGCCTTGCTATGGAGGGTGAAGGACGACATTTATAGGAATTAATAACCGGTACTATTATTTCACTCTTGTCGGCACCCGTTGGATGATTGAACAGTAAACTTCACGTGCTTTCTACTTCACCAGAAATCTTCGACAGATTGCCCGTAATTTCTGCAAGGCTGAGTGTGCATGTGACAGATGCTGACACGTCTGGATAAAGCAGATGCCTCTTCGATATCTGGAATCGGCGCTTCGACAAACTGCCCGTGATTTCCGCAAAGCTGAGTTTGGGTGTGACAGGTGCTAAGGAGGTTGAAAAAGACTGGCGCCTCTTCGATATCTGAGATCGGCGCTTCGACAAATTATCCGTGATTTTCGCAAAGCTGAGTGTGCATGTGACAGGTGATGACACGTCTAAAAAAGCAAGTGCCTCTTCGATTTTTGAGATCAGCCCGTGGTTTCTGAGCAGCCCAGCTTTTGAGAAAGCAGACGTCTCTTCGATCTCTGAGCTTGCCTCTTCGATTTCTGAACTTGCCACTTCAATTTCTGAAGCTCCATCGAGTGCTGATTTTTAAAGAGAGGCAAGCATCACATTCCAAAGCACACTTGAATTTTCTGCCTGTAGAAGCTCCCTACTTGTACTTCTAAGAACTTGATTTGTCTGACTTCTTCTTTTTCTTCACACCTTCAAATATGTCTTGCCCTTCTGACCGTCGCCTTAACTTGAATGTCAGGGAAGATAGTGACATATTTTCTCCAAACAACATTTGGCAGCCGTCTTTCGTATCCCCAAATGGTCATCTTACAGTTGGGGATTCCATGATGATGAATTATACAACCGCTTCGGTGGTGGCCATATATTTTCTCACTTCTAGAGACACTAGGATACTTTCCAGGCGGTCCGACGAACTGGCTGTTCAGGACTCTCTGGCCTACAACGTCTGATGTGCAGACTCAGTATCAAACATGGGCCAGCGCCTTCTTGCTCGATCTCGTCAGGTTAAGTCGTTGATGGCTGAAGTGGCTAGTCTTCGGCAAGAGGTCAGAGTGCTTAGGCATGAGAATAAATAGTTGCACATGCTCGCAACTAATTACTTAACAAGCATGAAGAGGAAGCTTGATCAGCTGCAAGAGTCAGAAGTGCGGATTCAGAGTGATCATCAGAGGTTTGTGGCGTTACTCCAGAGGTAACTTCTGCCTTCGTCCTCTAGCGCTTCACCAAGTGTTGAGGCTCCGGATAATCAATCTCTGGTGCTTCGTCTTTCTGGAGCTCCGTCAAATGTTGAGGCACCTCCTGACCAATGAAGACTCCTTACTGTTTATTTGCACTTTCTTGTACTTTTCTACCTTTCTACCTAATGTTCCTCTTCCACGAAAATTAATGTAAAAATACTTTGTTTACCTGTCAAAGTTTCAAACATAAACCCACACCAAAAACAATCAAACAAGCAACAAATAAATATGACAAACATGGCAAAATAAAACTGCAGAAAAGGGAAGGTTTTTAGGAACGCAAAACCAATCGTGGAGCAATTCAAAAATCTTCCTTATTTGAATACATGGGTTGCCTCCCAAGAAGCGCTTGCTTTAACGTCTTGCAGCCGGACGATACCTCCAGTTAAGCTTGAATAGGACCCACGGTATGAAGGGGTATGTCCTCCACGGCATGCTCCTCAAAATACTCATACATTGTCTCTCTGAATGGAAGGGAATAGTAATATTTCCTGATTGGGGCGTTGAGCATCCTAAAGTCAATGTATTCATTCCCACCAGCTTGGATTCGATTGGGGACCTGCACCATACAAGGTAACAACCTATTAGTTGAAATGGGAATCAAAATTGGAATAGGTGGCTTACCAATGTGTTGCAATGAAGTGGCAGCACTGTCAACAGATTTTCCAAATGTGCTTTCGGCCAAATTATGCATTTGGAGGTTAGTGGTGTATTCTTTGTGCTCCACTTCAATTCCCTCTTCGTTTGTGGTTAGAAATTCATCCTTCTTGGTTGGTGCTGAAGGTTCTTGCCCTATATCTTTAATTACATCAATGGCAAAACAAGAACGAACATCAGTAAGATTCACATTAGATTCAGGAATTTTAAAGTGAATCATATACCACCAAATGCCATTGTTAATGCTCCCTTAGCCATATCAATCTTGGTATGAGCTGTTTTCATGAAAGGTCGTCCAAGCAAGATTGATGATGGTGGAGAGTGGGTTGCATCCTCCATGTCAAGCACATAGAAATCTGCAAGAAAAATTAAGTGGTCTACCTGCACCAACACATCTTCCAAAACTCATTTCGGGTAGGCATTAGATCTATTGGCTAGTTGAATAACAACACCATCATGTTTAAGCTCTCCTAGATTCATAGATGCATAAACAGAATATGGCATGACATTAATTGATGCACCTAGATCTAGCATAGCATGTTCAAACCTTGTATTACCAATTACACAAGGAATTGTGAAACTACCCGGATCTTTGCATTTGGGTGGCAGCTTTCTTTGTAACATTGCAGAGACATTCTCGCTTACATGTACCACTTCTTTCTCCCGAATACGTTTCCTTGTTGTATAAAGCTTCTTCAAAAAGTTGGCATACTTCGGGATTTGCTTTATAGCATCAAGGAGTGGGATATTGACATGCACCTTTCTAAACGTCTCCAGAACATCTTTTTCCTCCTCTTCGTTCTTGGCTTGCAAAAATCTGCTAGGAAAGGGTACATTGGGTGGAATATGGTTAGTATTAACCAAAATTGGAACTTCCTTACCTTTGTTGGCCGAATTGGATGGTTTATGAGCATTTGGGGCCTGCGGCAAAGGTGTTTCCACCCTTTCCGTGGAGGTGCTTTGCTCATTCTCTTCAATTATCAACTCTTCAACCTCGTTGGAACGTGATTTGGAAGGTTGGGGATCAGATCCAACTTATTTTCCACTTCGCAAACTCATGGCTTTGGCATATTCGAATCCTCCATACGGGTTGACAACGGTTGAACTAGGCAACTTACCTTGCTCTCTAAATTGTCCTACAAACTCCGCAATCTGCCCAATTTGCTTCTCCATTTGGTCCACCCTTTTGTCTTGGTTTTGCATTGCTTTGGCTTGATTTTCTTGCCCCTGAGACAAATTGGTGAGTAACTTAAGAAGTGTCTCATTATCTAAAGATGTACCTGAGGTATTTTGGGCAAGTTGTTGTGGGGCTTGTGTTGGTGCATATTGCTTGGTATAGAAGCCTGGAGGTTGCTGCCTAAAGCCTTCTTGTTGTTGGGGTGGTTGGGGCTCCCTCCACCTGAAATTTGGATGGTCTCTCCAACCTGGATTGTACGTATTAGAATATGGATCGTTCCTTGGCTGGTTTTGGCCTTGAAATCCAATTGCATTGGCGCTTTCCCATCCACCATTTTCAATCAATTGAGGGTACTTTTCAGAGGCATGTCCTTGGATAGAACACACACCACATACACTTGGTTCTTTCATCCTCATTCCTTCGGCCATCTGAGACATAATGGAAGTAAGATTAGCTAATTGCGATTGAATGTCGGATGTGGAACTTACCTCATTCACTTGTTGTCGTGGGGTGTCCATTTGACCAACGTCTTCATATTGTTGAGCATTCAATGCTCGGTTAGCAATTAAGGTCTTGGCAGCCATGGGTGTTTTGTCCACCAAAGCTCATCCAGCTGAGGCGTCTGGCATTTGGCGTTCAATTGGTAGAAGCCATTCGTAGAAATATTGAAGAAGAAGCTCCTCCTTCATCTGGTGTTGTGGACATGAAGCAACAAGGGTTTTAAAACGCCCATAGTAAGTGGGAAAAGATTCACCTTGGTTTTGCTGAATGCCACTTATCCTTTTGCGTAGTAGAATGACTCTAGAAGTTGGGAAAAACTTCTCCAAAAATGCCCGTTTCATACTCTCCCATGATGTGACAGTTCCGGGGGCTAGCTCATACAACCAATCTTTAGCCTTTTCTAAGAGAGAAAAGGGAAAAGCCTTCATTTTCAGAATGCTCCCATCAACGTTCACAGGGGTCATGCTCGAGCAAACAACCTCAAACTCCTTCAAGTGTTTATTAGGATCTTCCATGGACATCCCGTGGAACTTAGGAATGTGATGCAACAAACTTGATTTCAATTCGAACTCGTCCGTCTTCCCTAGGGCAGCCATGGGGTATTGGATGCATAGGGGAGCGGCATTGTCCAATCCCGAAGCGGAAAGCTCCTTGATTGTTCAATTGTCCGCTGCCATGTTGGGATCTTCCTCTACAACCTGTGTCGTGGGCTCCTCTTGCTCTTCTACTTTGTCTTCTTCAAGATCTGGTGCAGGTTGAGATGGTTGGGGTTCTTGTTGATTCCTTGCTCATCTCAAAGTTCGTTCAAAATCGTCGTCAAAGTCACGGATGTGCTTATGAATAGGTTGAGAACTTCGAGTCATAAACCACCTAAAACAAGAAAACAAGTAAAGTCATCAACTAGGAACAAAAACACATGAAAATAAACAAAAAGAAATAACAAGGGATTAGCAAAATTACTAATTTCGGGCAACGGCGCCAAAATTTGATGCGGTGAAAGTTAAGCACTCAAATTAAACCCTCTTGTCAAATTGTAGTATAAATGCAAGTAGGGGTCATTCTAAACCGGGGATTAGGAGGGTTTGCTAAAACCTCTAAACTAACTCAAAAACATACAAACAAAGTTAAAAACGTTTGAATAGACTCAAAGGACTCAAAACAGATTCTAAAGACGCAAAACAACTTAAAAACACTCAAAATTGCCTAAAAACACTTACTGGGCAGATTTGACTCTAACACAACTTTGGATGAATTTAGTGTTTTGGTTTGAATCAAAACACTCAAAAACACTAACGAAATAGAAATTTAACACTTTGAAACAACAAAGTAAAAGGGGGATTTTGGTTTTGATGAATTTGAAACAAACAAACAAGTTATAAAACTAGGCAGATTGTAAGACAAATTTGAGGAATACGATGATGGATGGATTAGTTAGAGGTCCGTTCTTCAAACATGACACACTTGTACATGAATCGACTTCCAATTGCTTTTCAATAAACTATGATGCTCAACACCCCAGATTAACCGTGATGCACAAATTAACCCTCAGATTTTCCTTTACTCATTGAATTGGATGAATGCATGCGACAACCCAAATCATTCTCTAAAAGTCCCCTATATGAAGGCATAATAGAGATACAATCAGAGATCATTACGTTCAATGAAAATCATAAGTGTTGACGAGGCAATTATAACTGTGAATGCATGATACAATTGCCAAGAATTCAATTAACGCGATTGTGATAAACAACCTTCACTACTCATGAATATAAACTTGTAACGATTAGGTGAAACTCATTTATATTCTAGCATCTAATTCATGCATGAAAACTAAGTATGCATCCTTAATAAACATACAAGAATCAGTTATGAATAAAATAGATAATTGAATTGCAGTCACAACTTATCAAATCACAATTAGAAGAAATCAATTCAAATCTCAAGCATGTTCATGGCTTCAAACTTCCCCCTAACTAAATAGGGGTTTAGCTACTCATAATTGCAACAAAATTAGAAAATAACAAAGTAGACATTGAAAGCAAGAACGAAGTACACCTAAAACGCTCCAAAGTTCCAAGCTTGAAACGCCAAGGACCTTTGTTTTCAGCACCTTATTGTAGCACAAATGTCTAGGATGTGTATGGATATATGGATGGAATGGATTTGCATGGCTAAGAGATGAAAGTGTATGGATTGGTGAGATGTAAAATGTAGTGTCTTTGGATGATGGCCCCCAAATTATGGTGAAGGTGGATGTATTTATAGGCTAGGGAGAGGAGTGTATGGAGTTGTAATGAGTGGATGTAATGGGTGTAGTGGGTGAGTGTTGTGGTAATGAGTGGATGTAATGGGTGTAGTGGGTGGATGTTTGGTAATTAGTGGATGTAATGGGTGTAGTGGATGAGTGTTTGGTAATGAGTAGTGTTTGGTAATGAGTGGATGTAATGGGTGATTGTAATGAGTGGATGTAGTGGTAGGTGAATGTGTTGGGTGAAATGAGTGTGCTAAAATGGTTATTTATAGGGAGAGGATGATGCACAAACTTAAAATTTCGTCCATTCCTTTTGCTCCAAGCATATGCTATCCATTCCATGCCCAAAAATGCTCCAAAATGCACTTCTTTGCCACATTAACCCTTTGGACCTACAAACACACTAAAATAGCTTGAAATACTAAAATAACTACGAACTAACAACATAAATGCCAAGAAACAAGCTAACTAAGTCGCATAAATATGCTCCTATCAGTTGACGCTTCCTGAAAATCTGATATCTCCATTGATGTAGTTGCATCTTCCGGATGATCCACATGTGCAAAGTTAGACTCACAACGGGAATGATACTTGGCAATAGCCTCAGGGGAAACTCAGCATACGCATGACTAATGATCGTGATGCGAAAATTAACTAACGCACAAATTAAACCCTATTTGTGACAATTGTAGTAATGATGTAAGTAGGGATCGTTCTAACCGGGGATTAACTAGAGATGCTAACCAAAGTAAAATTGAATTAAAAACGTAAAAACACAATTTAAAACACTAAACTAGACTCAAAACACTTAACTAGAATAACTCAAAATAAAACTAACAAATAATCTAAAACAAATCAAAAGACTCAAAATAATTCAAGACTCTAGAAAACACAAACTAAATTTATTTCTAACAAATTTAATCACTTCAAAATAAATGGGGAATTGATTTTTGACGAAATCGAATTTAAAACTGAAATAAATTACAGAATTGACAAAAACATGAAATTAAGGTGAATGGATGGGCGGCGGACTGGCTAAAGGATTCTTCTCCGCACATGACACATATGCAACCTAAATTGATTTTCAGTTGTTCTTTCAATAAATTCTAAATCTCAATACTCCAAATTAACCGTGAATTGCACTAATTAACCCTCAGTTTTTCCACAAGTTATTGGGTTGGATGATTGCATACGACAACCCAAAACATTCCCTACAAGTTCCCTACATGAATTGCATAATAGAGATACAAGCAAGAATCATTAAGTTCTATGAAAAACATAAGCATTGACGAGGCATTCGTAACTATGAACAGCATGATACTCCTGCCAAGAATTCACTTAACACGATTGTGGATAGCAACCTTCACTACTCTTGAATATAAGTTCATAACGATTAGGTGAAATTCACTTATATTCTAGCACCAAATTTATGCATGTAAATTAAGTATGCATTCTTAATCGACATACACAAATAAGTTATCAATCAAACAGTTAAGCAAATTAAATTCACAACTCAGAAATCACAACTGAAAGTAATCAATTCATATTACAAATATATTCATGGCTTTGAATTAACCTCTAGCCAAAACAAATTAATTACACATTATTCATAAATTAAAGTAAAAGTAAAATATGAGTTTGGAGGATTAAACCGAGAGAAATAGAGTGAAACTTTGCGCCACTGTGCTCAAGCTGCCTCGGGCAGCTTTGCTTCCTGTTCTTCTCGAACAAACTTTAGCTGCTGCATGCATTCGTTCAATGCATCACCTGAATGAGTTGATCTTTCATTTGTGGATATTCCCTTCTTCTTCCACGTCGTTCTGCACGAGGCAGCTCTGCTGCCCTCCTCGTCTCGCGTCCCCTTCAGCTCCTCTCCCTGTCTTCTCTCCTGCTGCCAAGGGCAGCACCTTCCCTCTATTTCTAGCTCACTGTCTGATCGGATCATATTTATATATCTTTTTACGTCGAATTCACTCGTCTTTTCTTAGTTAGTTTCTTATATTTTTGAGCTATTTACTTTGTTTTTATGTTTTTTTAGTATTTATCTAGTAAATAAAATAAATATTGCACAAGTGAGATTTTAAGTGATAAAATCGTCAAAACTGTCTTGCCCACTATTTTTTTGGTTAATAAAAATAAGATAGTATTATAAATATATATATATATATATATATATGATGTTAATTGAGTGGGGTTTTGGCAGAAAGCAACGCATGGGGATCAAATAAAGGAGAAAAGCATAAGAAAAAGAAAGGACATGCAGTCAGCAAGCAAGTGGAAGGACTTTAAATAAAAAGGTTAAGCTGGCAGGAAAGATGGGGGAGCTCGGCATTCTAAAGTGCATTGGGGCTGCTTGAGGTTTAATGGAAAGATATAATAAGAAGCAGGAAAGGTGCGCATGAGAATAAAAAAAAAAGAATAGAGCACCAGTGGAGGAGCAGCGCACGGATTGGAGTGGAGAAGGAAGCCAGCTGCCTTGTGGCAGCTGAGAAAGGGAACCAAACGCAGGAAAGAAGGAGACCAAGTATCGGCATTTAAAAGGGGAGGAAATAGGAAAGAAAAGGAATGAGAGAGAGCTGCCTTGGCAGCTCTAAAGGGCCGAGCTGGCAGCGAGAGCAGAAGCTGCACGCGGAACCGAGGAGAGGGGGAGCTGCTCTTGGCAGCACCATGGGCAGAAAAACTAAAGGCTGGAGGGAACTGGAACGCTGGCAGAGAAGCAGCGCATAGGAGGAGCCTCGGCCTGGGTGCGTGCTGAGCTTGCGAGAAGCAGCGAGAAGTCTGCACGGACAGACGCAGCGACTAGCGCGGAACCAGCGAGACGAGAGAGGAACAGAAAGCGTGAAGCTTGCGGGGAGACGCGAGGTGAGGGCGGCTGGCGTCGAGCGTGTCTTGCGCGGGGGGGTCCTCGGGCAGCTGTACAGAGAGCTGCCATTAGGCAGCTCGACAGGTCAGGGAGCAGTTGCGAGAGTAGCTGGGCAGTGCGAAGAGCAGCGAAGGTGCGCACGCGGAAAGGAGAGAAGCTTGCGAGGAGAGCCAGGTCAGGAACCGAGAGCAGCCACTGGCCTGGCAGCGCGACAGGAAGGCTGCCTTTGCAGCGTGAGCAGAGAGAGAAGGAGGAGAGCCAGCTGGCGCACGCGGACTGGAGAGCTCCTACGGGCAGTCAGCACGGGCAGTCAGCACAGCAGAAGCACAGTGGCACTGAAGCACTCTCCTCTCTCGGTTTAATCTTTCCAAACTCAAGTTTAATTTCTGTTTTAATTTATAAATAATGTGTAACTAATTTTGTTTTGGCTAGAGGTTAATTCGAAACCATGGATATATTTGTAATATGAATTGATTACTTTTGGTTGTGATTTCTGAGTTGTGATTTAATTTGCTTAACTGCTTGATTGATAACTTATTTTTGTATGTCGATTAAGGATGCATACTTAATTTACATGCATGAATTTGATGCTAGAATATAAGTGAATTTCACCTAATCGTTATGAACTTATATTCACAAGTAGTAAAGGTTGTTGACCACAATCGTGTTAAGTAAATTCTTGGCATAAGTTTCATGCAATTCATAGTAACAAGTGCCTCGTCAATGCTTATGATTTTCATAAAACTTAATGATTCTTGCTTGTATCTCTATTATGCAATTCATGTAGGGAACTTGTAGGGAATGTTTTGGGTTGTCGTATGCAATCATCCAACCCAATAACTTGTGGAAAATCTGAAGGTTAATTTAAGCGGACCTAATTAACTTGGGGCGTTGAGAATTTACAATTTATTGAAAGAACAACTGAAAATCAATTTAGGTTGCATATGTGTCATGTGTGGAGAATAATCCTCTAGCCAGTCCGTCGTCCATCCATTCACCTTAATTTTATGTTTTTGTCAATTCTGTAATTTATTTAAGTTTAATTTACTTTTCATCAAAAATCAATCCCCCATTTATTTTAAAGTGTTAGATTTGTTAGAAATCAATTTAGTTTGTATCTTCTAAAATCTTGAATTATTTTGAGTCTTTTGATTTATTTTAGTTTATTTGTTAGTCTTATTTTGAGTGATTCTAGTTAAGTGTTTTGAGTCTAGTTTAGTGTTTTTAATTTTGTTTTTACTTTTTTAATTTAATTTTACTTTGATTAGCATCCCTAGTTAATCCCCGGCCTAGAACGATCCCTACTTATCCATATACTACAACTGTCACAAATAGGGTTAAATTTGTGCGTTAATTTATTTTCGCATCAAATTTTTGGCGCCGTTGCCGGGGATTAGCAAATTTGCTAATCCTTTTATTTTTGTTTTTGCTTATGTTTATTTGTGTTTGTGTATGTTACTTTTGATATTTGATTTAGTTTTCTTTCTTTGATTTTAGTTTCAAATGGAGCAAGACCTGGATTCTACTAGCATTCAAGATCTATTGGCACAGCTCACTGCTCAATTAACTCATAATGCCGAACGGACCACAATGCCAAGTGTCCCTACACTTGATGTGCCCTATGGGCAACGATATCAAGGTCCTCAATTTTCTGCAAATGAAGATGTTTGGGGATATCAAGGCCATAACCAATCAAGGGGCAACATGTTTTCCAATGCTTACAATTCAGATTGGAGAGATTATTCAGATTACATGTGGGGAGAACCTCAACAATTCCAACAAGGTGGATATTGGCAGCAAGAGGACGTGTTCTATTCAAGATCTATGCAGCCACCACAGCATCCCCCACAACAATTCCAATCGAATCAAAGTATGCCCGTGGATTATAATCAAATGCTTGAAGAATTAATTTCTTCGGTACAGGGTTCACAAAAAGAAGAACAATTGCCTCCATCGGAAGAGTTCTATCAATGGCCATATGAACCATCACAACAATCTCCCCAATCAAATTCAGGTACGTCTTCGGATAATGACATTTTGAATAAGTTACTAACCTCTTTGACCCAGGACGTAGAAAATCGAAACATGGAGATGCAAAATAAAGCCAACAAGGTGGATGCATTGGAGGAGCAAGTTGGGCAGATTATGGAATTCATGGCACAGATTCGAGATCAAGGTAACATGGAGGATGAAGTTGTTCCTGAACCATCCAAACAGAGCCCGAACATGGATGAATTGCCAATTCAAGAAGAAGATGAGGATGACGACTTGGGCAGTTTAGAAGAATTCTTATCGCAAACCCCCCAAGTCCTTATGTCATCCAACTCAGGTGAGGAGGTTCAAAATTCAATTCATTCTAACATCGTTCCACCAAATGTCCTTTTTCCTTGTACGTTTTTAAATCTCAAGGAAGAAGTGAATGAAAAAGACGTTGTGGAAGATATTCCAGAAAAGGAGGTGGTCGAAGAATTTGTTGAACTTATCAAAGAGGATGTAGTTGAGACAACCAATGCCAAAGAAATTGAGTTTGATAACAAGGGCCATGTCACAATCATCACATGCAATCTGGCTAAATGCAAAGTTCCTGAAACGTTCAAAGACGTGGTGTTTGTGATTGAGTTTGATCGAGAATGTAAGCCATCTTCTCCATTTTTAATTTTAATTTATACTAACTTTTTTCTGATTTTGATGATTCAGGCACCCACTCTTGAATTTAAACCGTTGTCGGATCATTTCAAGTACCACCGTCCGTTCAATGATAAGCCCATGCATTTGAATAATGAAGGGAGGCCTAGGAATCACCCACAATCAGATTTGCATTCCTAATCCCTTCTCTTTACTGAATTTATTTTACTTTGTTTAGTTCTTTCATTGTTTGTTTGCTCTTGTGTGAATTTATTTTACGTTGATTTTTTTTTATTTTACGTTGATTTTATTTTGTTTTGTTTATTTAGTTGTGATTTTTGTTTAGAAAGTTAAACATAGTCTTTTTACTTTGATTTACTTATTTTACATTTTTATAAAAATAAAAAATAAAAAAAATAAAAATAAAAAATAAAAAAATTGCATAAATATTTTACAATAACTTGTAAACTAATTTCGTTCATTGGTCGTTGGTTGGTGGTGCCTCGGAGGTCGACGGAGCCCCTGAAAGACGAAGCGCCAGAGCTGGATCATTCAGAGCCTCAATACTTGGTGCTGCTCCCGAGGACGAAGGCAACACAAACCTCGGGAGTAACGTCATAAACCGTTGATGATCACTCTGAATCCGCACTTCGGACTCCTGCAGCTGATCAAGCTTCCTCTTCATGCTTGTTGAGTAATTGGTTGCGAGCATGTGCAAATCCATGTTCTCATGCCTAAGCACTCTGACCTCCTGCCGAAGACTAGCCACTTCAGCCATCAACGACTCCACCTGACGAGTTCGTGCAAGAAGGCGCTGGCCCATGTTTGATACTGAGCCTGCGCATCGGACGCTGTAGGCCATAGAGTCCTGAACAGCCAGTTCGTCGGACCACCTGGAAAGTATCCTAGTGTCTCTAGGAGTGAGCAGATTTCTGGCCACCACCGATGCGGTTGTTTCGTTCATCATCATGGAATCCCCAACTGTAAGAGGACCATTCGGGGATATGAAGGACGGCTGCCAAATGTTGGTTGGAGAAGATATATCACTATCTTCCCCAACATTCAAGTTAAGGCGACGGTCAGAGGGGCAAGACATATTTGAAGGTGTTGAGAATGAAGAGTCGGACTGATCAAGATTAAAAGAAATGCAAGGAGGAAGTGTTTACAGGAGGGAGTGTTTACAGGGGGAGCTTAAGTGTGTTGTGGAACAAAAATGAGCGTTCTTATAAGAAGAAGAAATCGTTGAGGCATCACTCAGCAGTCGAAGAGGCGCCCTCTCGCAAATCGAAGAGCCGGGCTCCTTTCTCAAAAGCCGGATTCTTTTCTCAAAAGCGGCGTCGCCGTTCTCAAAAGTCGGACTCCGTCTCAAAAGTCGGTTCCTTTCTCAAAAGTCGGACGCCGCTCTCTCAAAAGTCGGGCGTCTTTATCAAAAGTCGGAGCGGTCAGGAATCACGAGGCGAACAGCTTTTCCAATTTTGTCGTCACTCGTCACGCGCGCTGTCAGCTTTGCGCAAATTACGGGTGGCTTTTTCAGAAAGCGCGTAACCTGTACTGTTCATCCATCCACCGGCTGCCGACAGGGGTAAAGGAACAGTTTCGGTTATGAAGAAAAGTCCTATAAACGTCTACCTTCGCCTTCAACAGCAAAGGCAAACTCTCTCAACACTTCTTCATCTCCGAAATTTTTCATCTCCGAAAATGCCTTTCCAACAAACCCTCTCGAGTTTCTCTGTGTTTCTCATTCCTTGGGATACCTTTGCAAACAAGTCATCTAGAGCTAGAGTATTTCATATCATGAAGGTTGAAAGCAAGAGTATCTCATATCACGCTTTCTCCCTGTCCTTTTCCTTGTCTTTGTGATTAGGAGAAAGCGGGCAATCAGCCAGCATTCGGTGTCAATCTTCCAATCTAAGAACCGACTGCCTGGAAATCCTTCCTGATTGCTTACCTAGCATTGCTCTCGAGTGCTCATCTTCAACCGCTAATGTACTTCCGAAGAAGACGCCACATCTGCCTGGAGAACAGCCAAGGCAAGTGAAAATGTTACTTGAAGCATATGGAGACAAGGTGCTGCTTCATCTTCAAGATCAAGTCTCATTTTCCTTGCTAAGAAGTTCCCCAGCCCAGTTCAAGCATACACCTGTGGAACGATACTTCTTCAAAAGCAAAAGTATCCCATATCATCAGAGTCAGAGGCAAAGATTTCTCATGGCATGCTTTTCCTTTACCCTTGCTCTTGGCTACGGGACAAGGTGAAAGAAAGGAAATCGGTCGGCACTTGGACAGATTGAACAAAGAAGCAGACCACCACCTCTGCCTCGTGCCTACCTGCCATGCAGAAGAACAAAAAGAGAAGAATGTAGCCTGCAGACTCAATCAACCCGGCAGAAGGAGTCCGAGTTGAAACCAAGAGCTCGAGAAGCCTCAACAACAACACCAATCAAGTCTCATTTTCCTTGCTAAGAAGTTCCGAGGCCAATTCAAGTTCAAAGCTGTGGAAAGTCACCAAACAGGACCAATGATCACTTTTAGTTTTATTCATTGTCTTTTATTTTCATTTTCAATTTTTCGTTTGCATTTTCTACATTTTCTTGCGTGCTTAACTGTTTTATTTCTTTTCTTTGCAGGAACTTTTGGCTATTTCCACCCTTGGAGTTGATTGCAGAATTTTAGCTTGGGGGGTCATCGATTGATTTTCTGCAAATTAGGGAAGTTTTCAGTCCTATTGCTTTATTTTCTTTCTTTGTATTTATTTATTTTATTTTTATTTGCATTTTATTACATTTTCTGACATTGGGGACAATGTCTAGTTTAAGTGTGGGGGTATAGAGTATAAAAATGACCAAATTAAAAATTTTTGTACCTTCGACTTTGAACTGGTTTCATTTGTTTCCATGTTATTGCTTTGTGTTTTCTTAATTAAGTTGTTGTTTTTAAAAAAAAAAAAAAAAAAAAAAAAAATCCAAAAATATTTCCTTGTTTTCCTTATTGTTTTGAATTAGATTTTTGTTAGTTTCCCGACCCAATGATATAATTGGATAAAATTTGAACCATGATGATCAAGAACTTAGTTAACATGTGTTGTGTGAAATTCCTTATTCTCGTGTTAGTTTGTACATTTTTGTTCATCTTTGAAAAACCAAATGCACATAGTCTTGTTGATGTGAAATTAAAGCATGATTTAAAGCTCCATATGTGAATTTAGTGACCATATACATCCTATGTGAGTTTTTGAGCGTATTGAAAGTGTGTGCATTTTTCATACACTCCTATTTTTTCATGTGTGATGAACTTATGTGAGATACTTCTCTAGAACTTGCATAATGATCTTTCGAAATATTTGTCATTGATTGCATGAACTTGAAAATGATAGAGGCATTAGGTTTACCACCATGGCCCAAATAACCTTGTTTCCCAAAGAAAAATGATATCATTAGATTGCCAATTTGAGCCGTATTTGTGAGCCTTTTATTTCTTATCACCAGATATGTCTACCCTTATGCCTGAAATAAATATTTTTCCTTACCCTTTCCAAGCGAGCAATGCGAGATTGTCTTATGAGAAACGTTTGTGAAGTACTTTGAAGGTGTTTGGCAAAAGAATAAGTGTGGGGGTATTTCATGTTTGTATTAAAAAAAAAAAAAAAAAAAGAAAAAGAAAAAAGAAAAAAAAAAGAAAAAGAAAAGGAAAAGAAAAAGAAAGATTGTATACAAAGAAAATAAAAAGTTTTTAAAGTTTCAGTTTAAGTTTGTGGTTGGAGGTGACTTGAAGAATAGCTGGAAGTTTGAGTTCTTATAAATCTAAACAAAAGAATTGCTTGCAATGTAGCTTGGAACTTGTGTTTTCCTATTCTTTCGTTTCAATAACCCTATCCCGAAGCCTCATTACATCCAATAAAAGTCCTCTTGATTTAAGTTTTGCAATTATGACTGTGGAGAAGTGATCTTTATGCAAGCTTATGGTAGAACTTTCACATTTGTTTCTTTGAGCGAAACACATTAAAACTAAACACATGTGTGATTGAGTGCATATCCCGTGAGAAGGTCGCTAGTTTGCATATGGTGATTCTAAAAATAAAAATTTTGAAATTGCATTAGCATGGCTATCTCACACACTACACTTCAAGGATGATTCAAAGATTACTGCTAATATTTGAGTAAGGAAAATGAACTTGAATTGCTTATTGGTGTTAGCTATGGTTCTTGATGATTGTGTTCTCAAATGAAATTCTATGAGGGTCATATAGGGGAAAACTAATAATTTTCATGTTATTACTTTTTCTGTTTTCGTTTGTTTTGCTCGAGGACTAGCAAAAGTTAAGTGTGGGGGTATTTGATCGGATCATATTTATATATATTTTTACGTCGAATTCACTCGTCTTTTCTTAGTTAGTTTCTTATATTTTTGAGCTATTTACTTTGTTTTTATGTTTTTTTAGTATTTATCTAGTAAATAAAATAAATATTGCACAAGTGAGATTTTAAGTGATAAAATCGTCAAAACTGTCTTGCCCACTATTTTTTTGGTTAATAAAAATAAGATAGTATTATAAATATATATATATATATATATATATATATGATGTTAATTGAGTGGGGTTTTGGCAGAAAGCAACGCATGGGGATCAAATAAAGGAGATAAGAAAAAGAAAGGACATGCAGTCAGCAAGCAAGTGGAAGGACTTTAAATAAAAAGGTTAAGCTGGCAGGAAAGATGGGGGAGCTCGGCATTTTAAAGTGCATTGGGGCTGCTTGAGGTTTAATGGAAAGATATAATAAGAAGCAGGAAAGGTGCGCATGAGAATAAAAAAAAAAAGAATAGAGCACCAGTGGAGGAGCAGCGCACAGATTGGAGTGGAGAAGGAAGCCAGCTGCCTTGTGGCAGCTGAGAAAGGGAACCAAACGCAGGAAAGAAGGAGACCAAGTCTCGGCATTTAAAAGGGGAGGAAATAGGAAAGAAAAGGAAGGAGAGAGAGCTGCCTTGGCAGCTCTAAAGGGCCGAGCTGGCAGCGAGAGCAGAAGCTGCACGCGGAACCGAGGAGAGGGGGAGCTGCTCTTGGCAGCACCTTGGGCAGAAAAACTAAAGGCTGGAGGGAACTGGAACGCTGGCAGAGAAGCAGCGCATAGGAGGAGCCTCGGCCTGGGTGCGTGCTGAGCTTGCGAGGAGCAGCGAGAAGTCTGCACGGACAGACGCAGCGACTAGCGCGGAACCAGCGAGACGAGAGAGGAACAGAAAGCGTGAAGCTTGCGGGGAGACGCGAGGTGAGGGCGGCTGGCGTCGAGCGTGTCTTGCGCGGGGGGGTCCTCGGGCAGCTGTACAGAGAGCTGCCATTAGGCAGCTCGACAGGTCAGGGAGCAGTTGCAAGAGTAGCTGGGCAGTGCGAAGAGCAGCGAAGGTGCGCACGCGGAAAGGAGGGAAGCTTGCGAGGAGAGCCAGGTCAGGAACCGAGAGCAGCCACTGGCCTGGCAGCGCGACAGGAAGGCTGCCTTTGCAGCGTGAGCAGAGAGAGAAGGAGGAGAGCCAGCTGGCGCACGCGGACTGGAGAGCTCCTACGGGCAGTCAGCACGGGCAGTCAGCACAGCAGAAGCACAGTGGCACTGAAGCACTCTCCTCTCTCGGTTTAATCTTTCCAAACTCAAGTTTAATTTCTGTTTTAATTTATAAATAATGTGTAACTAATTTTGTTTTGGCTAGAGGTTAATTCGAAACCATGGATATATTTGTAATATGAATTGATTACTTTTGGTTGTGATTTCTGAGTTGTGATTTAATTTGCTTAACTGCTTGATTGATAACTTATTTTTGTATGTCGATTAAGGATGCATACTTAATTTACATGCATGAATTTGATGCTAGAATATAAGTGAATTTCACCTAATCGTTATGAACTTATATTCACAAGTAGTAAAGGTTGTTGACCACAATCGTGTTAAGTAAATTCTTGGCATAAGTTTCATGCAATTCATAGTAACAAGTGCCTCGTCAATGCTTATGATTTTCATAAAACTTAATGATTCTTGCTTGTATCTCTATTATGCAATTCATGTAGGGAACTTGTAGGGAATGTTTTGGGTTGTCGTATGCAATCATCCAACCCAATAACTTGTGGAAAATCTGAAGGTTAATTTAAGCGGACCTAATTAACTTGGGGCGTTGAGAATTTACAATTTATTGAAAGAACAACTGAAAATCAATTTAGGTTGCATATGTGTCATGTGTGGAGAATAATCCTCTAGCCAGTCCGTCGTCCATCCATTCACCTTAATTTTATGTTTTTGTCAATTCTGTAATTTATTTAAGTTTAATTTACTTTTCATCAAAAATCAATCCCCCATTTATTTTAAAGTGTTAGATTTGTTAGAAATCAATTTAGTTTGTATCTTCTAAAATCTTGAATTATTTTGAGTCTTTTGATTTATTTTAGTTTATTTGTTAGTCTTATTTTGAGTGATTCTAGTTAAGTGTTTTGAGTCTAGTTTAGTGTTTTTAATTTTGTTTTTACTTTTTTAATTTAATTTTACTTTGATTAGCATCCCTAGTTAATCCCCGGCCTAGAACGATCCCTACTTATCCATATACTACAACTGTCACAAATAGGGTTAAATTTGTGCGTTAATTTATTTTCGCATCACTGTCTCCCGTCCCCTTCTTTCCTCGCTGCCCCAGCAGCTCTCGGCCCTCTCTCAAACTGCCAATGGCAGCCTCTTCCCTGTCTCTCGTCCCCTTCTTTCCTCGCTGCCCCAGCAGCTCTCGGCCCTCTCTCAAGCTGCCAAAGGCAGCTTTGTTTCTTTTCGCTAGTTCCTGTCAGTGCCTCCTCACCAGCTGTCTAAGGCAGCTTCGTCTCTCCTCGCTCACGCTGCCCAAAGGCAGCTTTTTATTGATCTCCCAGCTGGCAGCTGCGCTGCTTTCTCTCATTTTTCTCTCCAGCTGCGCTAGGCAGCTGTTGTCGTTCTTCTTTCATCGCTGCCCCAGCAGCTCTCGACCCTCTCTCAAGCTGCCAAAGGCAGCTTTGTTTCTTTTCGCTGGTTCCTGTCAGTGCCTCCTCACCAGCTGTCTAAGGCAGCTTCCTTCCATTTTTATTTCTTTCTATTATTTCAGCTGTCCTCCCCCCCACTGACCTGACTCCTCTTCTTTTCCATCATGCACTCCCACCTGTCTTCTTCTTTCCAGCTGCCAAGGGCAGCTTTCCTTATTTTTTTTTTCTGTCTAAGGCAGCGTGCTGCATTCCTGTTGCGTCAGGGACTCTGCAGCTCTCATTTGCTGCTCACATGTGCTGCCAGTAAAGCAGTTTTAGTTATTTTATTTTATTTTCTAAAGCTACAAAAATCAAATAAGTGAGCAAGATAATTTTTACGAATTTTTTCACTTAAAATCTTACTTGTGCTAATTTTATTTTCTTAGCTAGATAAATTCTATAAAATACAAAAACAAAGTAAAAAGCTTAAAAAATGAGGAACTAACTAAGAAAAGACACGTGAATTTGATGTAAAAATATATATAAATATGAGCTTATCAGATCCCTTGATCCACATCGATATCACATGTCCAGTTCAGTAGAAGCAGGTTGAACGAGAACTTTGCCCTTATTCTTGAAGTTTGGGGCCTTAGGGGCGAGTGGTGGACGCTGCTGGGTCACGTTTCTTCCCTTAGGTGCGGCACTATGTTGACGTTGGGCTCGTGGTGGGGCTTGCCGCCCATTTCCACGGCTACGACGATTTTTTCGTCATTTATGGCTGCTAGAATTAATCGTATGTGCGTTAGGCGCGGCGTTCGAGCCAATTGGTCGAGCTTAATGATTCTTCATCAAAAGCTAGTTCTGCTTTTCAGTGAGGAGTAAACCAGAGATCAAATCCGAAAACTTGGTGAATTTCTATGCCCTATATTATTGTTGCAGGATAATATTGGTGGCATGAAAGGTCGAATAGGTCTTCTTCAGGATATCTGATTTGGTTAGTTCCACTTTGTAGAATTTCAACAGTGAACGGATTCTACAAACTTCAGAGTTGTATTCATTCACAGACTTAAAGTTCAGGAAGCGAAGATGCTGCCAGTCGTATCTTGCTTCAGGCAAGTATATGTCTTTCTGGTGATCGAAACGGTCAGCCAGAACAAGCCAGAGGGTGCGTGGGTCCTCCTCAGAGAGATACTTAGTCTGCAATGCATCATGGATGTGTCTTCGAATGAAGATCATTACAGTAGCCTTCTGAGATTCGTCAACAGGTTTGTCGGTGATAAGTGTCTCGATGGTGGCTCTAATACCCTTTACAGTCAGATGGAGCTTCACGTCTTGAACCCACTTCAGATAGTTTCTTCTAGAGACTTCTAGAGCAGAGAAATCAAGCTTGTTCAAGTTCGACATGTCCCTAAAATAGAGGGGAAAAGGTGATTAGTCATATGGAAGCCATAGACATATATCATATAACATACAGGTTCTATAAACATGTATTGGTTTAATTTATACATGAAAACTACAGGTTTCACGTGGTATATTTTGAATGAAAACTTCAGGTTTCAAAGGCACTAAATTTGAAACTACAAGTTCAATTTAGTTTTTATGAACAATTAGTTCATAATGAGATGTTCCTGCAAGAAACATAGAATGCAATATACTAATTTAAATATAGTGGATTTGAGGTTCTTTGGGAACTCAAGTGTGAGAGCTTCATTGTTACGAAAGTATATTACGGTTCAAAGTATAAAGAATAAATTATTGAATCGTTAATGTCCAAAAGTGATCTTCAGGTCAATAATTTTGGATTCATTATCAAATTAATGGATTGCAGGTCATTTTTAATTAATTCAATAATACGGGGTCAATTGTAGAAGCAAAATAATATTAAAATAATATTATTGGATAAAAAATATAGCCCCAAAAATATTTGGGCTCGGGTTAGGTGCCTTGAGTAAAAGGCAATGCCCAAAAGGGCCTCAGGAGTGGGCTGCAGGCCACCGGAGGGGGGGGAGAGAGAGAGAAACCCCAGCAACATCTAGGTTTCAATTTTTGGCCTAGGGGAGGGCACGACACAAAGCCCAATGAAAGCTGGCCTGTGGGTTTGGCGCAGGAAGCCCAAACACATGGGCTAGCTGTAGGTGATGCGCAGAGTGGGCCGCAGGGACCAAGCCCAGCCTTGTGGGCTGGCGTGGAGGATACGGGTCGTGACGCAGGCCAAGGTGCAGGCTACGGGCCTGGGCAACACAAAACCCAACAACCATAAAGGTTGTTGCGTGCTGGGGGAAAAACCTAGCCAATCTAGGCTGGTTGAATGACGCGAGCCATGGTGCAAACGGGCGAAGGGCTTCAGGCCCATCAGATTGACCTTAGGCCGAGGCCTGGTTTCTGCGTGCATAGTGATGGTGCGGTGGGTGTGCCACACCATGTCTAATTTCCTTTTTTTTCGAAATCCCTAAGGGTTGAGGAAACCCTAAATATGCTTATAATTTAATTTTATACATTGACTCACATATTCCACATAACAATTTAATTATGCGATGCATGAAACAAATATATATATTGACAAATATATGAATATATACAAAATATATATCAAAAGGAAAATATAAACATAGAGGGGTTCATGCATCATGGGGAATGTTTTCATGCTTCGTGGACGTTTCAAATATCTTCTTTTATTTTAAACATACCTGATTAGCAGGAAACAAAAATAAACCTTTGAATTTGGTGGAAGATAGCCTCTTCCTACGATGCGTCAATTCCTCAGCTTCTGGCAAGATCGTGCTGATAACATGTTGTAGGCCTATTTGATTGAATGATCTAGGGTTTAGAGAGAAGAGAGAGTGATTTAATTGTGATGTGTGTTTAATTCACCCCATTGTGCCTTTATTTATAGTAGTAGGATAGGTAAAAACCTTTCCCTTTAGGATTACAACATTTAATAGGTAATTACTCCTAATAGGAATATAAGATACATTCTCATATCTACTAGGATTTACACAATCACATTCTTATTCTAAATATGACTGCAACAATATAAGTATTGTGGTCAAATAATATTTTAATTTTTACCGACTTCGTTCACATGAAATAATTTAGTATAAACAAAGAAGTGGGGCCTAATTTGCGTACTTATGTTGAATGTAAGCAATAGTCCCTAATTTGGGGCAGTATGCAAAATTTGCCAACTCAATTGTTTATATTATTGGAGCTAATTTTTAGCTATTTGACATTTCTAAACGAATTTGCTTATTCAATTGTTTATACCATTTGAGATGCTCTGAAGTGTGTCATTAGTATTCCAATATGAGAATTATCTCTATAAAAAAAAATTAAGAGCCCGTTTGGTACTCTACTTGAATCCAACTTTTTAAACTCAAAAACATTTTTCAAGTTTTAGGCCTCAAAAACTTGTTTGGTAGGACTATTTTAAAAACTGAACTCAAGACTAACTAAAAAATATAGTCTATTATCTAAAAACACAAAAACTTAAACTCATTTCTTTTCTCTCCATCCTTCATTCTCACTCCAAATCTATCTCTTTTTTCTTCTTTATCTCTCCCATTTCTCTTTTTTTTTTACCTTTTTCGTCTCTCCTCCAATCCGTTTTTTCATTCTCTTGGTTCTTTCTCTCACTTATATTCCTCTTTATCTCTCTCACTCATATTCCTCTTTATCTCCTCTGATCCTCTCACTTCTTTCTCTGTCCTCCAATCATCTTTTATTTTCTTTCCTCCTCTCTCGACCCCTTCTTTTTGGATCTCTTTGTCCAGTTTAAATTGTAAGATTTAAAATTTTTAAATCGCATACCAAACAAGTTTTTAAGTTTTAAAGAAAAATTCTTAAGAAATGTTTTGAGAAATTATAAAAATTTCAAATAGAATACCAAACAAGATCTAAGGATCGAGAAAGAGACAACAACATTGCTTATATTGACATTTTCCCTGTTCTAAATAGTAGGCTGTTTAGTTTCAGTGGCCTACGTACTTCCGAGATTGATGAGATGGACAAACCCCCACGTCACGACTCCAAAACCACTCCTTTTCTTACATATATATATATATATATATCCAATACTACGATATCTCGCGATTGTTTCGATTCTAAAATATCATATCGCAATCATACCTCTCTCACAGTATCACGTGATATATGAATTTGTACCGTGGCCCAATGGTATCTCTCGTAATATTTCACAAAATCTGGGGTCAAACGTTTGTGTGGATAGTCCCAGAGAGCTTGTCGTTTCTTAAGGGGATCTGATAGTAATGATCGCTTTCCAAGTTCGGTTCACCTCCTTTTCAGGTTAGCATTATCTTAATACCAGCCGTCGTTATATTCAGAAGACTCAAAAGTCAAACTTCTTTGATAAATCTAACGGCAGAAGGTGCAGGTTCATATCTGACTGCGTTGTATGGGATTTCACTCTTAGCTGAAGGACAGTTGTCACCTACAGATTCCGCGCCGATGAACTGGACAGACGCGGCCGGCTAAGTGCAACCCACCTCCATTCGCAACTACGCATAAGTACTTGGGCAGATCATGCAACCTATCACAAGCTAACATAACCTATTGCTTGATAAGTAGAGTAGGATTGATAAGCTTGGTGGCTTATCATCCTCTTTACCTGTCGCCTCCTATAAAAATCACCCATTTCTGCCAGTTTTAATGTCTCATCTCTCGATATATATAAATACAAAAAAAATTTGGAGAGAGAAAGAAAGAGAGTTTACTATAAGTTTCTAGAGAGAGGGAGCTTTCTCCGAGCTGTGTCTCTCCCTCCTTTTCTTCTGGATGTGTGGTTGTTTGTTCTGATTTGGTTCTCAAGGTGCGAGCTTCTCTCTCTTTCCTGGAATATCTAACTATTAATTTTTCTCCTTAAGTTTTTATTTTTATTTATTTCTTAAAAGGGTTCATTTTTTTTTTGGGATTTTTCTAATTTTCTTAACCTTTTTCTTTTGCATCTTCGATTCCCACATGGGTCTTGACAAAGCTGCTTTCTTTGCCTCTTTGATCCCCCAAAAAGTTCAAAAATTGTCTCTTTTTTTTTTTTTTTTCTTAAACCTGAATTTTATGAGTGAAAATATCTCAAATTATTGGGAAAAATGGTGTTTTAGCTTTGTGATCTAGTTCTGGGTGTGTTCCTGGTGAATTTATTTTTATGATTTTGTAATTTTATTTTGATTTTTGAGCTTTTTAAGTTACCCCTGTTCATATTTATTTGTAATTTATAATTATTATATTTTATTTTTGCAGATCTAGTTATATTTTCAGTGATATTTCTGGTTCTGGAATCAAGGAGGGGGCGGTCAAGATGTCTTCTCTGAGTAGAGAGCTTGTGTTCTTGATCTTGCAATTTCTCGATGAGGAAAAATTCAAAGAGACTGTTCACAAGTAGGGCTGACTTCTATATTTTTAAATTAATTTTGTAATTAATACGTATTTATTGGCATAATTGCTGATTATGTACTGATATACTGCGTCAGTAATTGCCTTTATGATGTAAATTTTAAATAGGCTAGAGCAGGAATCTGGGTTTTTCTTTAATGTGAAATACTTTGAGGATGAGGTGCATAATGGCAATTGGGATGAAGTTGAGAAGTACCTCTCCGGGTTCACTAAAGTGGACGATAACCGCTATTCCATGAAAATCTTTTTCGAGATAAGGAAGCAGAAGTATCTCGAGGCATTGGACAAGTAAGCTTACAACGTTTCGATTTCAGTTCATTGAGGAATTATATGGTTGAATTGCATGTAATGTGACTGTGTGAACTTTATAGGCATGATCGGTCCAAAGCCGTGGATATTCTAGTAAAGGATTTAAAGGTTTTTGCCACATTCAATGAAGAACTTTTCAAGGAAATCACTCAGCTCTTGACATTGGAGAACTTTAGGTATGATAATTCCGTTATATGAAGAAAGTCTCAATAGAAAACAGTTGTAGCAAATGTACTAAAACATGGTCTCTTGCATTATAGGGAGAATGAACAACTATCCAAGTATGGAGATACAAAGTCTGCCAGGGCAATCATGTTGGTTGAACTTAAGAAACTGATTGAAGCGAATCCCTTATTCCGTGATAAATTGCAGTTCCCAAGCCTTAAGAATTCGAGGCTACGGACACTCATTAACCAAAGGTAATTACTCTGAAACCAAGACATCAGTTATATAAGATTAGCTGTGCACTTCATTGTGACTTATGGATATTGTTTCAAACAGTGGTCTTGCTATAATGTTTTCACATACGGAATGAGTGCTTTTGTCTTCTGTTGCCTTCAGAATGAGACTTTTATCAAGTTGATCGTACTAGCTAATGAGTTTATCGTTTAAGTACATTGTCTATGTGGCTAATCAAAAAGTTGGTTATGGCTTGAATTATGTGGAAACAAAAGGAAGTCGTTAATATTATTCCAATGCTAAAACATGTGCTTGAATCTTAATTTAGTATATGGCTCATTACTACATAGCACCGGCCTGGTGACAGTTGTACATCACTGCTTGATTCCACCTTCTGGTGTCAGGATTCTATTTTTTTGTTGGTGAACGGTGTTAGAAGTTTCCACTGCAGACACCATTAACTATCATTTGTGCAAATTATGACCTTTCTGGTTCTGCTGAGAGAACTAATTCTCCCGCTGTAAATTCAAGCTTAAATTGGCAGCATCAGCTTTGTAAGAACCCAAGACCAAATCCAGATATAAAAACACTTTTTGTGGATCACTCATGTGGACAACCTAATGGTGCGCGGGCACCATCACCTGCAAACAACCCACTGCTTGGATCCTTACCAAAAGCTGGAGGGTTTCCTCCACTAGGTGCACATGGGGTAAGTAATCTAGTGAACTGTTGATACACTAATTATGTAGAAACTTTGTTGTTATTAACTTTTTGTTGATGCGCTTGGCATTTGCATTTTCAGCCTTTTCAACCTACACCAGCCCCGGTTCCCATACCCCTTGCAGGTTGGATGTCTAATCCTTCCACTGTTACTCATCCAGCAGTATCTGAAGGAGGAGGTATTGGTCTTGGTGGTCCATCAATAACAGGTAACACATCATTTTGTTAAGGGAAATTTTATTTAAACCCATGTAACCTCTTTCTACACCCAACTTAAATTTTAAATGTTAATCGTCTATTTTACCCTATTGCACAATTACTATTAAGTACAAAATGAAATTAACAATAAAACTCAAATTTCTCAATAAACCCAGACACTATAATTAAACCCTAGCATCACCCTTTGTTTATCCTACATCCATTCCGGCTAAAACCCTAATAGTTCTGATAGAGAAAAACAAGCTTTTTTATTGATGGATAGTGATTTTGAAGTTTTGAATCCTCCAACTAAGGTATGACTCGATTTATGGATATTTTGTTTGTTTGCTTCTTCTTTGGATTAAATTTCATACTTATTATATTATATTGTATTTGTTTTTCTCGGCCGTCTGTTTGCCCCCAAAACACCATTGCAAGGACTTTTGATTAGTAGTGCAAAGACATATAACTTGATTCTTGGTGCAAATAACGATTGCCCAACCTCATAAACCTTGACCACTCACTAGCGGGTGGCATGTCTCCATCCAAATCCAAAGCATCAAGGTCAAATGTTTTTCTGGCAAGGTGATGGACTGAACTGGAGCTTGCATCGCATTCTCTGGCAAATTCAAATCTATGGAAGGATCTCTTGGATCCCAAGTCTATGGATGGGTTTGGTGGCAGAAAAAAAAAAAAAAAAAGCCATGGAAATGCTAGTCATATGCAATTAATTATACAGGGGCAAAGGACGCCTCTTTGAAGAAAAAAACATTCAATTAGAGATGTTATTTTATAAAGGAAATGGGTGTAAAGATAACTTTACATTTTGAATTGGGTTTGAGAGGGTAGTTTAGGTAATAAATTTGGGTTTAAAGAGATATTAATTCTTTAATTAAAAAAAATATGGGTGGAGAGTAAGTTGGGTTTAGAAAGAGGTTAGATGGGTTCAAATAAAATTTCCCTTTTGTTAATACTCAAGCTCATAATTTTCATTTATCATGATCCCGATTAGATGGTTCTTGATTGTGGTGTTTCATGATCCAATAAAATGGTTTTTGATTTTGGTGTCTCATTACCTTGTATAGCTGCCTTGAAACATCCAAGGACTCCTCCAACTAATCCTTCTGTGGAGTATCCGTCTGGGGATTCTGATCATGTTTCTAAAAGAACAAGGCCGATGGGGCTGTCTACCGAGGTATGTACATACTTGCAAAGATCAGATTTTGAATGGTGATCTCTATTTTCGTCCTCGTTTACCTTTTTATTTGTATCTGATAGTTTGTTCTTTTGTGCAGGTTAATCTCCCTGTTAACATGTTGCCAGTAACATTTCCAGGGCACGGTCATGGTCAACCTTTGAATGCACCTGATGACTTGCCCAAGAATGTCACACGGACTTTGAATCAGGGTTCATCTCCCATGAGCATGGATTTTCATCCTTCACAGCAGACTTTGCTTCTTGGTTTGTATAAGTAGCTCCTTATATTTATTTGTATACCTTCGGGCTCTACAGTTGTGTTCGTTAATTGGGGTTTTCCCTTAGATGCTTGGTACTCATACTTGTCTGTTGATTGTTCTCTATGTGATGCTTCAGTTGGTACCAATGTGGGGGACATAGGGCTGTGGGAAGTTGGATCTAAGGAGCGACTAGTTTTAAGGAACTTCAAAGTATGGGATCTTAGTTCGTGCTCAATGCCCCTGCAGGTCTTTCCATTTCTATCTTTGTTCATATATGACATAAAAACTCTGCACACTCTATTCTTTCTGGATGTATGAGTTGGTTGACTGTCTTTGTGAAATTCAGGCTGCTCTAGTTAAGGACCCTGGTGTGTCTGTTAACCGTGTGATTTGGAGCCCTGATGGTGCTTTGTTTGGTAAGCTGAGCATACTATGATATGGCTTTATAATTATGTAAGGATTGAATTAGATCTTGATTATTGTATCATTTACAATCCAATTATAGGTGTTGCTTACTCAAGGCACATTGTTCAAATATATTCATATCATGGGGGTGATGACGTACAACAGCACCTAGAGGTATATACTGTTTCAATTTTTTCCACTTTTGTTTTGTTATCTTTGAGTTTTCTGTATTCATGGTGACTCTGAAAATACTGTCGTAGATTGATGCACATGTTGGTGGAGTAAATGATATAGCATTCTCCCATCCCAATAAGCAGCTTTGTGTGATTACCTGTGGGGATGACAAGACCATCAAGGTTCGTTAGTTATCTAATATGTTTGCTTGCCTAATATTTTCTGTTCGTTGCTGATTTCCTTCATAAATTTAGGTGTGGGATGCTACAACTGGTGCAAAACAATATACTTTTGAAGGTCATGAGGCTCCAGTTTATTCTGTCTGCCCACATTATAAGGAAAACATTCAGGTGTTGTGGTATTTTATTTTGGTTTTTCATTCTTACTAATTACACATTCTGTTTCAGTCTTTTGATGCTCATTCTTTGTTGTTATGCTTCAGTTTATCTTTTCAACAGCACTGGATGGAAAGATAAAGGCTTGGTTGTATGACAATTTGGGATCTCGAGTTGATTATGATGCTCCTGGTCGCTGGTGCACAACCATGGCTTATAGTGCTGATGGTACAAGGTTAGTAGTGTACTTAGCTCAGATTTCCTTTTTTTTATTGCTGGATCGGCAAACTATATGGTTATTTATTTCGTTTCCTCGTTTTATTTGGCGGTGGGTTGCAGGCTATTTTCATGTGGGACAAGTAAAGATGGTGAGTCATATATTGTTGAATGGAATGAAAGTGAAGGGGCTGTGAAAAGGACCTATCAAGGCTTTCGCAAGCGTTCTTTTGGCGTTGTGCAATTCGATACTACTAAAAACCGGTTTTTGGCTGCTGGTGATGATTTTTCTATTAAATTTTGGGACATGGACAATATTCAACTTCTGACAACTGTTGATGCTGATGGAGGCCTCCCAGTAGGTTCATTTCCTTCAAGTAAATTGAAATAATAGAATCTAAAATACCAGCTGCTCATCTTCTTTACCTTTCCTAATTCCTAGGCAAGCCCTCGTATCCGCTTTAACAAGGATGGCACTCTCTTGGCTGTTTCTGCCAATGAGAATGGGATTAAAGTTTTGGCAAATGCAGATGGAATGCGGTTGTTGCGAACATTTGAGAATCATCTCTCTTATGATGCGTCAAGGCCCTCTGAAGTTGTGACAAAGGTATTTTAAATAATTTTGCCTGCTTAACATTTAATTAAGCTTATCCTTTATTAACTTAAGCACGCCTAACACTCAACCTCTTTCAGCCTGCAATAACCCCAATTCAAGTTGCTGCTGCAGCAGCAGCAGCAGCTGCTAGCGGTGCTGGACTGGCTGAAAGAAGTGCATCTGCAGCTGCTGTTTCTGGAATGGTTCGTTGTGCATGCTTATTCTTTTGTGTTGATTGACCGTCATTATTTTGCTTGTTTCTAACAGCATTGTGATCTGCAATTACTCTCATGGTCATTTGTTGCTCTTTAGTCAGACTTCTTTTATTTTATGTAAATTAGAGTTTAAAAATACCTACACTTATGATTCTTTAATTAATCAAGCATTATTTATACCAGAATGGGGATGCTCGGAACTTAGGGGATGTGAAACCTAGAATAGCGGAAGAATCCAATGACAAATCAAAGATTTGGAAACTCACTGAAATCAGCGAACCATCTCAATGCCGTTCCTTGAGGCTACCTGAAAACATGAGAGTAACCAAGGTATGATATTGCTAATTGCCTGTATTCTTGAAACATTTCATGTCTATTGATGGATTTGTTTGTTCCTGGTCTGGTTAATCCTTCTCATGGCACTTTATAAATACTTCATTGTGTTCTAGGGCTTACTGTATAAATATTTGTATGTTGTGGTCTTGGAGCATTTACTACATGTACAACTTAATGTGTTTGTTCATCAACAAAGATATTATATGACCTTTTATTGGCCATGGCCTTGCTTCTCAAAATGAATGATTATCTCTTTTCATAGTGGTTTATATACGAAACAAATAATATTTTATTTTCAGAATGGTGCTTCACATGATTTCATTCTTCAAAAAATATGGAAGTTAAATTAAGACAACTTATGCAGCAGCAACAACATAGGTATAACTAAATATAACCTTTTGTTAATATCTCCTTATCATTCAATATGACAAGCATCCTTCCCATTTCCTATGTTAAGTACAGGTTGTTCCCAATACTTTGATTCGTTGCATTTTGACGTGGTATATTTTGAGTTAACTGAGATGCTCAATTTTTTTCCTGGTGCTGTATCAATGTGATGAATGGGACAGGTACCTGCTCACTACAATATATTCTAATTAACCCCTTGGTTTTTACAGATTTCGAGGTTAATCTATACTAATTCGGGAAGTGCAATTTTGGCTTTAGCATCAAATGCCATCCATTTGTTATGGAAATGGCAGAGGAGTGAGCGTAACTCTAGCAAGGTGTGTAGATGCATAGTAGTAGTTTCCATCAATCATTTGTAGTTTTTTCTTCATAAATTTGAAAGGTGAGTGTCATAATGCCAAAACAATTTTTATACCCTGCAGGCAACTGCTAGTGTTTCACCTCAACTGTGGCAACCCTCAAGTGGCATTTTAATGACCAATGATATTACTGACACAAGTCCTGAAGAAGCTGTTCCTTGCTTTGCTTTGTCCAAGAATGATTCTTATGTAATGTCAGCATCTGGTGGAAAGATTTCCCTGTTCAATATGATGACATTTAAGGTAACACGTCTTAAAAATTGATAGCCTGCTTTTTTCCCTTTTCCATTTTTCATTTGACTAATCACAACTTCTTGTTGGTGAGTGCAGACAATGACAACTTTCATGCCGCCACCACCTGCTGCAACATTTCTTGCTTTCCATCCTCAAGATAACAATATTATAGCTATTGGGATGGATGATTCTACAATTCAGATATATAATGTCCGCGTAGATGAGGTATGAGACATATGTATGCAATTTGTCTTAGAACTTGCTGTTTGAGATGGTTCTTATTTGGTTTTAATTTTCTCGATGCAGGTTAAGAGCAAGCTTAAAGGCCACTCTAAAAGAATAACTGGCCTAGCATTTTCTCATGTACTGAATGTGCTAGTTTCGTCAGGAGCAGATGCTCAGGTATTAAAACTTATCAGCTTTGGTACCTTGAATTAATACTCCCTATTTAGTTGTCCTCCTATGGTAGACTGAAATAAAATCTAACTCCAAAATACCTTTCCACGACAAGTGTGCTGTAACCGAAGTAAGATAATCTTCTTTTGAGGCACCAAAGAAACAACTGTTCGCATAGGTTCCTTGCAAATTATGGCCTCTTATTACTAATATCTTGGATAACAGTGTTTTCTAGTTTCTTATTCAACTTGAATTCATTTTATCTTTTCAAACTTGTTCAGTTTCCAACAACTCCAATTTTTCTTTTTGAAACAATTTTTTTTTTTTTTGAAAAATTAATTCCAATTGTTAAATTTGGAATTGCCTCGACATAAGCATTTCTCAGTAAATGTAATCAAGTCCTTGTGAGAAAAATACTGAATTCACTAATGTTTGTTTGGTTATATTTATTTTCTCCTTTCTTCAGCTCTGCGTATGGAACTCTGATGGATGGGAAAAGCTGAAGTCCAGATTCTTGCAGCTTCCAGCTGGGAGAACAACAGCTTCACTGTCAGACACACGTGTACAGTTTCATCACAACCAGCAACAGTTCTTGGTTGTGCACGAGACTCAACTTGCCATATATGAAACAACAAAACTAGAATGTGTAAAGCAGGTAGATTTGTCTCTTGGAGCATTGATGTGAGGATTTAACCTCCCTTACAATTGTTTTTTAAATTAAAATTCTTTTTTCCCTTGATTTTTAGTGGGTTCCACGTGATTCTGCTGCACCAATCTCTCATGCAACATTCTCGTGCGATAGCCAGCTTGTATATGCCAGCTTTTTAGATGCAACTGTGTGTGTGTTCAGTGCTGCAAATCTCAGACTGCGGTGTCGTATTAATCCTTCTGCTTATCTTCCTGCTAATGTTAGGTAATTCCCTCTTTCCATTTCAATGGTGCATTTTAAGTTTTACTTTGGATTGTACTTGTTCATTATCACTTTCAAGTCCGGAATGTGTTTGATTTTTCTTTTGAGTAACAGTTTAAACAAGATCTTACTGTGGTTTAAGATAACATATTGAATTCATGTTATGTTCCCAACCTTAGAAAATCACGGGAGACCAAGCAAGCTTAGTATACTTGCATAGGATGGACACAGGATCATCTTTTTCATTGCTGGCCACAGGAAGTGGTTGTCATCCTTTACCATCACTTGTATCAGCTGAACCTTAAGCGCACACATTTTATGCACTATAATTTGAGAGATGGACCTAAACTAAACAATTTAACATGATTCTTAATGCACTATGGGTGTGTTTGTTTAGCGTCCTTAAGTTTCACTAGACTAGACTGGATTGAGATTTAGTGAAGACCCGTGTTTGTTCCGTACATGGACTAGCTTTAATGAGCTTAGCCTTCACTCGCTTCGACTAAGGGGCTTGCTAGATAGTCTTGGCGAGTCCCCCAGACAACCATGGGATTGCTAATCCATCGCCTTCTCCTCCTCATCGCCTCTCATCGCCTACAATCTCGTCTCTCTCTTCCTATCCCTCCCAACCATCGAAGAATCCAGAGCCTCTCTCGTCGTCCACCTCAGCAAGCTCCTCTTCTCCGGATCCCCAACGTCATACGGTTCTTCCTATTCGAATCGCCGAAGTCCTCAATTCCCGAGACTTGGAGCTCGCTTGATTTGACCGAAGAGGAGGCTCTTGCGTTTGTTGCACCTGAGCTTGCTCTGATTCTGATTTGCCAATTGATGTCCAGCTTGGAAGCTCAGGTGCAGGAGAATTGGAGCAACATTAAGAATTTAGAATCTGGTTTGAGATCGAGAAGGCAAAGCTGGAGAGGGGAGAAAAAGAGGGAGAGGGACAGAAAAAATAAGGAAAGAAAAAATAGGGATTTGAAGTAAGGGACCAGAAGCATCTGCGGGGATAGAAGGCAAAGAAAGATTTGAGATTGAGAAGGAAGAGAAAAAGAAAAGACCAGAAGCCTCTGGAAAGGAGGAAAAGAAGAGAGAAAAAAAAAAGGAAAGGTAGAGAGAGTGCAGAGAAAGAATTAAAAAAAATGACAAAATATTTTATTCCAAAAATAATTTAGTCTGTAACTTAGTCCGACATTGTACCAAACGCTCCATTATTCTTATCCTACTTAGTTCATGCCAAGGCAATCTAGCTTAGTTTCTGAAGTTAGTCTTATAATTCCTGGTAGTAGACATCTGTTTGGTTTACGCTATAACGTAAACTAGTGGTATAGCTAGAACTTTTACATATTACTTAATTTGCAACGTTTTTTAGCTCCTTCCTTAAAAACCCAAAATTTGGTGCTTAGATTGCCTAATAGGATAGGAATTTAGTACTTTCTATTATGGTGATAAAAATAATAGTAAACTGCTGATAACTAGTCGTTCTAATTGTAGCACCTTTTTTATTACTTCTTATTGGAACTCTGAATATCGCAATCATACGCTCCTTTGTAAAAGCATGAAGGGACAATATTACTTTGAGGAGTGCATCATGACTGTTTTGGCGTGCAATTAACAGCTCCTAATTTACTATTTTGGTAAAGCTAAATTAGGTTTGTGATAGCTGTTGCTAATTCCAGCCCTCCGCTTCCCCTTTGCAACAGTTCTAAAGTACAGCCCCTTGTTATTGCGGCGCATCCACAAGAAGCAAATCAGTTTGCATTAGGACTATCGGATGGTGCTGTTCACGTCTTTGAGCCCCTTGAATCTGAAGGCAAATGGGGTGTGGCTCCACCTGTTGAAAATGGTTCAGCAAGCAGTGCGCCGGCTACTCAAGTTGGAACTTCAGGTTCGGATCAAGCTCAGAGATGATCAAGAGGCTGGCAGAGCACAAGTTCTTTTACATGCTTGGCTTGCTGGCCTATTCCAAATACAGGTATGCCTGCATTTGCCTAATTTCTATTTATGCTACGAGCAATACTTTTATTTGCTGCTCAATCCAATTAGTTAATGCAACCCATCATTTCTAGGGAAATCGTTTGATATATTTTTGGCCTTTTTTCGTATTCTCTTAACACGTTTTCATTTCGCGTTGTTGCAGTTTGTGTTCTTCATGCAGTGTAATTTAATCAAGGAAGGATGTGCAGATATGTAGATTTAACAAGTTGGTTCAGAATCTCAAGTGAGGTAAATGCAGGAGTATTGTCAGTGAAACGTATTTAAATTGTGTCAGAAATGAAGAGTTTTATTTTCTCCGGTATGCTTTTCTTTCAATTGATGATCATGAATATCATTCTAGTTTTTTATTTTTATTTTTTATGTCAAGTTGCGTTGGTGTCTCGTTTTTCATTTGTCTTCGTCGTTAGTTGGATGTTACACCAGTGATAATTTTCATCCATGTTCTGTGTGCACCGAGAAAAAAAGACGACATAGAAAGTGCATAAGCTTGTAAATGTACCACGAATCGATGTCATAGAAAATGCAGAGTGGTACAAGCGCAGCATACCAGTGTCAAAGATGTTTTTACAATGTGAATGTAGAGATGGTTTTACAGTGTAAAACCGCCGGAAATTCAAGTTTTTACAGGCACACTTGCTGCTGATCTACCATTTTCCTGTTTTCAAGTACAATTTGATGTCCCGTCGGCATCTGTCTACTACATTCCAACGAACCTGGTCTCTGATTCGAACGGAAGAAAAGCTTGTAGAACAAGTTCCGCAAACAGAAGTATGAAAGAGTAAAGCATAAGCAGGTGGGAGCCGAGAGATGTTGCAGCGCCAACGAACTTGGTGGGTGCAGGGAAGAGGAAGCGGTGTAGCCGAAGGAAATACGGCACCAACGGGACAGCAGCGATGAGATTGTCGCCAATGACATTCATCTCCTATATCTCTACATTTAGGCTGACCCCTTCCAACAGCACTCAAAGCCAGAGCTTCAACGAGTGTTTCCAAATCATGGGCATGTGCAACGGATTACTTCTCTCCGACGGCTACCTTCCAGACACCAACATTTCGATTACCTTACGACGCCAACATTTTGATTGCCTCATGTGCCAAACTCACCCTATTATTCTGTTTATGGTTCGGTTTTGATTCGAAACCAAAACGGTTACAGAGTAGTCTCCAGTGCTGTAGTCTCTACTTCCCAGTACGCCATCTGACTACATCCCCAAAGCAAACTCCGCCAAAATAAAACCATAGCACCACCAAAGTTGGCCTGCAAAAGATTAGAGTTAGCCAAGGAAAGTACTTGGATCGCAAGAAAGCCCCGACTAGCGATTACCGGGGGCCGTCCTTGAAACGTGACTTGAAACAATGAGAAGTGTAGCGGGGAATACCCCAATGAGTTTTAAGAACAGGCTACTACGCAAGTAGTACGATGGCTGAATACCGAGGATTCTGGTTCTTTCCACCCGCTTTTGCACGACGAGAGTAAGACGAGGAATGTAATTCGATGACTTTATGTGCAGTTCCATCATCACCTATCCAGTTTGGCTTCCGGTACTCGCAATGTCGTTTCGGCTAAAACAGAATCATGGTCACAATTCAAGGGATTTATACAACAAATGTGAGCCTCAATTCGACCAAATTCACACCTTGTAACCGCAATTTAGTCTAACTATTCCGAATTAGCATCGTCTTTGGGTGACTTCACGATCTGCTCCATTAGCATTTTACAAAGAAACGAGGACAAAAGCGGTTTGACAGTAGCATCACGGTGAAACCATCGAGAAGTTTTCAGTACACAGGTGACAGTCCTGGACACATTAAGGCCTTGTTAAGCAGTTCGGACTATACCGATTATTTTTGTCGGATTAATTAAATAGCCACCGGATATTACTGACTAAATTAGTCGGGCATTTGGTGCAGTATTGGACTAATGATTATATTATTTATACTGTGTTTGGTACTGGTACTGAACCGGATAGGACAAGGGAAATTTTTTTTTTGACAAATCTTTGTTTGTTTGTTGAACTTTTCTCATATTTATACCTATTGAAAACCACATAAATTTTCAAATAACAAAGAAAAATAGTATCAAATTTCACAAGCAAGATATGCATTCCTCATTCTTCAAGTTCCATTAAAAATTAACACGAAATACTATCAAATTTCATACCTCTAAGCTACTAAGAAAGAACAAATAGGCACAGGAAGTACTTCACCTAAAAGCACTTAAATCGTAAGAAAGTTGGAGAACAAACAGATTAACCGCACAACTCAGTTAGCTAAACCCAGCAGAAATCAAAAAACGCATGTAGCCACACAAGTCCAACTATTGAAATATCAAAACATCACTGACAACCCATTTTTCAAAAAGCATCAGAAACTCGATGCCCAATTCACAAAACCCACAAAAATTTGATCCTGGTGGGTGCAAAATCTTAAACATACACAGCAAAAATAAGAACCCATATGAATAAAAATTGGAACTTTATACCCAAAATCAAAGAGGCGTACTGGGGGAGCGCTGCGGTTTTTGGGTAGCCAGAAAAAAGCAGCAGCCTAACGATAAAGACGAGGAGAAAGTTGGGGGCGAGTGGTGAGGAGAGAGAGAGTGGGGGGAGAGAGAGAGATTGCGAGCTTGTGGAGAGGAAGATAGAGCGTTTGGAGAGGAAGGAGAGAGCGAGAGAAGCCCGGGAAGAAGAAGAAGAAAAATGAAAAGACGAACTGTGATGTAAACGAAGAAGAAGAATTTGAGAAGACGAACCTGGGATTCAGACGAGAGAGGAGTGCGTCTAGAGAGGAAGAGAGAGCGTCTGGAGACCGCCGTCTGGAGAGGAAGGAGAGAGCGAGAGAAGCCCAACTAAATTATACCATGCTTTTGGACGGTATAAGGAAGAGGGTGAAGACCGTATAAAAAAGTGGCCAGGATTATTTAATCCGGTGCCTATTTAATCCAAACGGACACCAAACACCGTACTCCGTATTATTAGTACTATCCGGGGCCTTATACGGTGTGCCAAATAGGGCCTAAGAAACAAAACTGAAACTATCAACAAAAATCTCCTAACTACTCAAAAGGATGCCATTTTTGTAGATACTGTACAAGGAAGCACCGCGCGTAGGAAGCTTATCCACATTTTCTTCCATGACAATTCGATGTCGGAAGAAAGCTTCCTATGAAGCACGGAGCAAACTACAAAACCTACAGTTCTGAAAACATTTGGAAACCCAAGTCCGCGGTCCGAGACACAATTTACCAGATGTTTTCCTTCCAAAGTGTTTTCATATACACAGTTGTCTGTCCATGCTGCCAGAAGCTTAATGTTACAGACTTCGATTGCCTCCAGAACTATTCAGGCCTGAGTTTACCAGATTTGGAAGGTCAGTTGACTGGAGCTTCCTTGTTTCGTTTTCTGTTACCTTGCAGGACTCCAATGTCAGAGATTTCAAATTCTTCAGCGTTTTCAAATGCTCAAGTCCAGAATTTGTGATACGATAATCTGAAACGTGAAATTTCAAGTTCTTCAGAGATCAATCCTGTCAACCCTGCTTTCCCATACAAGAATGTGAAGAGTAAAGATAACAATGACAATAACCATTATAATTAAAATTTCAAGTGTCCCGTTGCTTTGCAGAGTCAATATCCAACAAAGCACTTAATCATCTGCCACGTGTCCTTTTAATGTGAAAAAGTAACATTTAATGTGAAATTTAACTAAAGTTAGGTGAAATGACACATGATAAAATATTTAGATGCATGATGAACATACACTATAATTATGGTGATGAGCAAAATGCTCCCGCAAAACAAAGGCATTCTCGGTATCTAGGAAGATTATAAAAAGTTGGCACCAATCATAAGACTAGATACCTCAAATAAGTTGGCACTAATGCCCTTACCTTTGCCTTGCCCTGGTCCCCCTCAAAAAGTGGCTCAAAAATTGGACTTATATCAAATTTTCTCAAAAAAGCATAAACTGGTCAAAAAGTCACCCAGTACTACAGTCTAGTGATATATTTCTCTTTACTTGTAAGTGATAGGTTTTAGATTCGATTCTCGGCAAAGGCGAATTTGAACCGTATTTGTGACAGCCCGTCCCGAAATATTTATTTTTCAACGGCGAAATTACTTATATACCCTTGGATGTTGAGTTTCATTGTGGAGTGTGGTTTAGACTTAAGCTTAAGGACCAATTAGTTCTATTCCTAATTGCTTGGACCCAATTAGAAGTAAGATTTTGTTGGTTTTGGTAGGTGACCCACGTGGACAGACACCCACTCTCCCTCTTTCTCTCTCCCGTTGACTCTCTCTCTCTCTCTCCTCGCTCTCGGGTTTCTTTCCATTTTCCGTACAACGTACAGACCAGTTTCAAAACCCCTTGATCACTCACAGATTGAGGCTAAAGTTGGTGTCTTTGAGTTCTTGGCAAGCTAAGGATCACAACCATACCTTTCTTTGGACGTGAAACCCTCGATTTCCCGAGAACCCAGATTCGAGGTACTGTTCATGCACACGTAAATGTGAAGTTTTTATAAAATTTTAAGCCTCTAGGAAGCTTTAGAACGTCCTTACGAAGCTCGGAGAAGAAAAACAAAGTGTTTTGGACGTTGGGAAGTCGAGTTTGGCGAGTTTGAAATTTGGCCGGAATCATCGTGCTTTCTCCTGCGAGATCCTGTGATTTTTGGAGCTTGAAATTGGTAAGATTGTGTTCTTCTAGTCCTAAGCTTCATTTTGGTTAAGATTTCATGAAATTTGGTTGAGAAATGGAAGAGAAATGAATGTTTAAACATTTTCCAGTTTTCCAGCGACGACGGCACCCAACGAGGTTCGCTGGAAAAGAAAGAAGAATATTTCTTCAAAGTTGACGGAATATTCCTAACGGAGGGTAACGACGTCAGGTAATTTGGACATAATATTCCTTTATTTTGACGGAATATTCCTAACGGCAGTTAGGGATTCCGTTAGGATTCCCTGCGCGTGGCCGATCGTGTTGCAGTGCCTCCGCCGGCGCGTGGGTTGTCGGAAAATTTTTCTAAAAATATGGGGATGTTCGTGAGGTTGTGTAGATCACGTTGATATATTCAAACATCCCATTTGAGCAATGTATGAGAAGTTATTAACTAGTTTTGTCTATGTGCTTTAATTAACGTCTATTTAGTTGTTTCGCATATAGGGGTGACCTATCCCGAGGACAAGCGCAGTCAAGGGCGGCTCGGGGGCTACGACCCTTGGACATACCAGTGAGTGGGCTTTTGGTTTTCACTATATATTTATATACTTGATATTTTCCCAGAAAATGTGTTTAAATGAAAGTATGCTTTGAAATGCCATGCATATAAATTTATATTCAACATATGAATTAGTATATGATGCATAATATGAATTGGTGATGTGGACGCTCAGGTAAGTACCAGGTGAGTTATGTTTTGTTATATGAGATATTGATAATGTGAGACGTGATTGAGAGCTCATAAACCTGCACCCCAGGTGATTGTGATTTAGTCAGAGATATGGTACAAGCCTGTTTATGATGTCACCTCCCGCACCATATGCTCACATTGGATCCAATTTAGGTGCACAGTCTTCTCGTACAGACCATTATAAGTCGTTCTGACTCGGAGGTGACTAGCGATTTATCGCACAGCTATCATGAGAGCGTAGCATTAAGCATAACTATATTACACCCAGTCTTGTTTTACATACCTTTATAGTGGTTCCGACTCGTGTGCAGTGTAGTGCCGTATAGGTCACTTGCGGTGACTCTGGCTAGATTGACTAATGAGCTATGAATTCAGCCGTACAATCCTCTGCAGAGGTTCCGGCTAATATGTTATTTTCCATGAATTTAATTTCACATGAGTTACTTATTATGTTTTATATTTTGGCATGGCATACTTATGAATATGGATATGTGAAACATGAATTGATATATATATATATATTCTATTTCTGGGAAAGTTATACGTGTTTTACGGCGAGGGGTTAGAGCATTTGATAAATGAAATGGTTTGAAAAGCTTTGTTTTTGCCCACTCACACTTTCTGTTTTGCGCCCCTCCAGGTTTTAGATAAGCTTGTTCGTTGGTGGCTCACGAGGATTGATTTGAGGTTCTGACAGACTATCACAAATGTAGGGCATCTTTGGGTGTCATTTAATTAGTACTTGTTTTCTGGACTGAACTTAGGCTATTTATGCTCTGATTGTGTATTTACACATATTCTAGCACTTGTCTTAACTAGTACTCTTATGAGTTGATTTTCATTTATTCGTATTCTCTATTATCATTATTGCTTTTGCACTGTGCATATGGCTACGTCACCGTCACGTGACGGCTAGCATGCCCTGATTTGGGTCGGGGTGTGTCAGTTTGGTATTAGAGCCTAAGTTTTGCAGTCCTGTATAGTTCGTGAATATTCTAATCATTGTGATGTCTTCTGTCAAACTATGTCGCCTTGTAGAGAGCCACGTTACTCAGCTGAGCCTAGTTTCCTTGATATTTCTCAGTTAGGGGAAGCTATAGCTAATGTCATTCAGTCTTCGCTCCGTCCTCCTCAAATGACACCTCTTGAGACTGTGTATAATCTGAAACTGAATCATTTTATAGGGAATGAAGGGCATGAAGGAGCGGAGAAATGGATCAATCATGTTGAGAAGACTTTCCGTGTGATGCAGAGTCAAGGGAATCTTCCTCCTGATTGGTGGGTCGAGACGACTACCTGGTTTTTGGGTCCAGAACCTGCATCCTGGTGGAGACGAGTCTTATCAGCTGACCCCAGAGGAAATTACGGATTGGGAAATGTTTAAGCAGTTGTTTCAGAAAAGGTTTATCCCCCCTGAGTATATTGATCGCAAAAGCAAGAGTTTACTCAATTAAAGCAGGGGAAGATGACGGCAAATGAGTATTATAGGAGATTCACTGACTTGTCTCGCTATCATCCGGAGGTTGCTGCTAATCTGGTTGAGATGCTCCGTCGTTTCAGGTTGGGTACTAAGAAGAAATGGTGTTCTATATCGACATCGACTCCCTGTGCCACTTACCAGGAGTTTTATGAGGTTTTACTGCGGATTGAGGACTCAGAGAACATGCCCAGTGAAAGTGAAGATGAAGAAGAAAAGAACGGGAACCAGAGGCGTGATGATAAAGGTAAAGGTTAATCATCTCAATGACCTCGCAAGACTCAGAGTTTTAAAAGAAGTGGTGTTAGTTCCAGCTCTTCTAGTGGAGGTTTGAGCTTTAATGTTCAGAGGAGAGGCGATAGATTTTCTGGAGGTCATATATTTCAGAGGCAGAGGGAATTTGGTGGTTCAGGTACTCTTTAATGCCGCAGATGTAATAATAGGCATTTTGGGGAGTGTAGGAGAGGCAGCGGTGGATGCTATACTTCTGGACAGATGGGACATAGGGCTGCACATTGCCCTCAGAATCAGCAGAGGCCCCAACAGCCTTCCTTACCACCACCTGCGCCAACCCATCAAGTTTCAGGAACTAGTAGTTATGCCCAGACTGGTCATGGTGGTGCTTATCATTATCAGGGCGACGCCGCTCCATATGCTACAGGGCAGTATCAGTATTCGCAGGACCCTCATTATCAGAGTGGTTACCCACAGTATCCGGGAGGTTCTATGCCATATCAGCCACATTCAGCAGGTGGATCCCAATGGTACCAGGGGGGACAGCCCCAGCAGGTAAAGATTGCTACTAGCAGTGCAGGATCTTCGAGACAATCGGGTCAGCCAAGATAAGGACGATGTATTCATGCTAAAAGAGGTCGTGGTGGACGACAACAAAATCAGGGACGTATCCACAACATGACATTGCAGGATGCTCAGAACAATCCTGATTTAATTATGGGTACGTTAAACATTCTTGGTCATTTTGCTAGAGTATTAATTGATTGCAGTGTTCTAAAAAGCAGCCTAGGCGCTGGGCGGCGGAGCTCCGTCCCGATTTAGACCAAAACGCTCAGTTAGGCGGGGAGGATTTAGGCGGCCGCCTAGGCGCTCGCTAGGCGCCTTAGGCGAGCTAGGCGGCGCTAGGCGGCAGTCTAGGAGGTTTGAACCTTGCTGCAAATCCAAACTCGCTGTAATTTTCACCGCTGTGAAGATGAGGGAAGAGAGAGTGCAAAGAGAAAGAGATAGTATTAAACATTTCAGAGAGAGAATATTTTTATGTGGCGCAAGTTGAATTTGAGATGGGCGAAGAAGAAGAACGAAGACGAGGAAGAGGGGGAGAGAGAGAGAGACTAAAAAACCAATTTTGAGGTTCTGAAGGGGCGAAGAAGAAGAACGAAGATGAGGGAAGAAAGAGAGAGAGAGAGAGAGAGACTAAAAAACCAATTTTGAGGTTCTGAAATGAGTCTGACAAAGAAGAAGAAATGAATAGAACCGGTTGCGTGAAAGAGGTAAGGTGGAAAGAGGTGAGGTCAAAAGCTGGTGATTAATAGGGTCTATCTTGGGTGATGTGAAAGAGGTAAGGTTGTAATCTTGAAAACCACCCATTTACGTGGGCTTTCTATATTTTTAAAAGTTATATATATTATATGAAGGGTCATCATATGGTTTTATCATGAAAACCACCCACATGGGCTTTTTATATTTTAAAAGTTTGGGGTGTATATTATATGTATATAAATTATTTAGATAATATTTTATTTTTTTCCTAGGTAAGCATATTATATATGTACATAAAACATTCACATATGTATGTTCTTTTATAAGAAATAACATATTATTCAATAATTATTTACATTTGATATAGAAAGTTAAATTAATTCATATAATATATAAGAAATTTACATAAATCCGCATAGGCCGCCTAGGCGCCCGCCTAGACCCCGCCTAGCCGCCTAGGCGCTAGGCGCCATCCCACCGCCCGACTAGCGCCTAGCGTTTTTTAGAACCTTGATTGATTGTGGTGCTACGCATTCTGTTGTTTCTCATACATTTGCTCAAGTGACGCAACCTCATCCTACACCTCTAAGATATGGTTTAGAGTTTTCTATGCCTAGAGGGGAGAGATGTTATGTTGATCGGGTATATCCAGGATGTTCAGTGATGGTGGAGGATGTTGTTATGCCAGCTAACCTTGTTCCGTTAGACATTGTTGATTTTGATGTGATTTTGGGCACTGATTGGTTACACTACAATCATGCCAAGATAGATTGCTATGGAAAGACAGTTACTCTCCATCATCCTAGATTACCCGAAGTGACATTTGTAGGAGAGCCTAGTAGGGTGAGGCATGGTGTTATTTCTGCCATGAAAGCCAAAAGATTGTTGTCGAAGGGTTGTCAGGGATATTTGGCTCATGTGGTGTTGAATGATAATGCTCCTAGTAGTGTGGAGGATGTACGTGTGGTCAGGCATTTTTCGGATGTGTTCCTTGATGATTTTCCTGGATTGCCGCCAGATAGAGACGTAGAGTTCACTATTGATTTGCTTCCAAGTACTGATTCTATATCTTTGACTCCATATAGAATGGCTCCTGCTGAATTAAGGGAATTGAAAGTTCAGTTGCAGGAATTGGTTGATAAGCGATTTATTCAACCTAGTACTTCACCTTGGGGAGCTCCAGTTTTATTTGTGAGGAAGAAACACGGAACTTTGAGGCTATGCATTGATTATAGGCAATTGAATTGAGTAACAATTAAGAACTGTTATCCATTGCCACATATAGATTATTTGTTTGATCAACTCCGAGGTGCCTGTGTGTTCTCTAAGATTGACTTGAGGTCTGGTTACTACCAGTTGAAGATTAAAAGTGAAGATGTCCCTAAAACAACTTTCAGGACTCGATATGGTCATTATGAGTTTCTTGTGATGCCATTTGGGTTAACTAATGCACCAGTAGCTTCCATGGATATGAATCGAGTATTCTAACCATATTTGGACAGGTTTGTCATTGTCTTCATTGATGATATTTTGGTATACTCTAAGTCTAGAGCAGAGCATGCTAGACATCTTAAATTGGTGTTGAAAAGTTTGAGGGAACACCAGTTATATGCTAAGTTTAGCAAATGCCAATTCTGGTTAGATCAAGTGGCATTTTTGGGGTATGTTATATCAGCTCAACGTATTCGAGTGGATTCTCAAAAAGTGGCAGCCGTGGAGAATTGGGAGCAACCTCAAACCATCACTGAGGTACGAAGTTTTCTTGGCCTAGCAGGCTATTATAGACGATTTGTTAAGGATTTTTCAGTCATTGCTTTGCCATTAACGAGGTTGACTAGAAAAGAAGTTAAGTTTGAGTGGGATGATAATTGTGAGCAAAGTTTTCAGCAGTTGAAGTATTATCTCACTCATGCACCTGTTCTAACACTCCCAGATGATAATGGTAATTTTGAGGTCTACAGTGATGCTTCTTTGAATGGTCTGGGTTGTGTATTGATGCAACATGGTAGGGTGATTGCTTATGCTTCAAGACAGTTGAAACCTCATGAGAAGAATTACCATACACATGATCTGGAGTTAGCGGCAATCATCTTTGCTTTGAAGATTTGGAGACATTATCTGTATGGTGAGAAATGTAAGATCTTGACAGATCATAAGAGCATTCAGTATCTTTTTACTCAGAGGGACCTTAATCTTCGGTAGCGGAGGTGGATTGAGTTGCTTAGCGATTATGATTGCACGGTTGAGTATCATCCTGGTCGTGCAAATGCAGTGGCGGATGCGCTTAGTAGGAAGACTCCAGCTAGACTTAATGCCATCTATGATTGTCATGTTCCTCTTCTTGTAGATTTGAGGTCCACTGGAGTGGAGTTAGGAGTGGAAGATCGAGAGGAAGCCTTACTTGCGAATTTTCAAGTTAGGCCAATTTTAATTGATCGTGTGCTTGAAGCTCAGATGAATGATGAAGAGACCCGAGAAATAATTCAAGCAAGAAATCGAGGCAAGAAGAAAGATTTCAGAATCCAAGAAACTGATGGCATGCTTATGCAAGAGAACAGAATGTATGTGCCAAATAATGTTGAGTTAAAGAAAGAAATCATTGATGAAGCGCATATTTCGGCATATGCAATGCATCCATGAGGTACCAAAATGTATCATACCATTGGACCATTTTATTATTGGTCGGGTATGAAAAGAGAAATTGCTGAATATGTGAGTAGGTGTGTCATTTGTCAGCAAGTCAAAGCAGAAAGAAAGAAGCAATTTGGATTGATGCAGCCACTTCACGTTAAGCGGTGGAAATGGGAAAATATTACTATGGATTTTGTGTACAAGCTTCCTCATACACAGAACGGTTATGACGGCATTTGGGTGATAGTCGATCGGCTCACTAAGTCAGCACACTTTATTCCAGTGAGGGAAAAATACTCATTAAACCGATTAGCTAAGTTATTCATATCAAAGATTGTGAAGTACCATGGTGTTCTAGTTGATATTATCTCGGATCGGGATCCTAGATTCACTTCTAAGTGCTCATCTTCAACTGCTGATGTACTTCCGAAAAGATGCCACATCTGCCTGGAGAACATATAAGGCAAGTGAAAATGATATCTTGAAGCATGTGGAGACAACGTGCTAATTCATCTTCAAGATCAAGTCTCCTATTCCTTGCTAAGAAGTTCCCCAACCCAGTTCAAGAATAAACCTGTGGAAAGATACTTCTTCAAAAGCAAAAGTACCTCATATCATCAGAGTCGAAGGCAAAGATATCTCATGGCATGCTTTTCCTTTACCCTTGCTCTTGCCTACGGGACAAGGAGAAAGAAAGCAATCGGTCGGCATTTGGACTGATTGAACAAAGAAACAGACCATCACCTATACCTCGTGCCTGCTTGCCATGCAGAAGAAACAAGCAGAGAGGAATGATGCCTGCACAATCAATCAACCCAGCAGAAGGAGTCTGAGTTGAAACCAAGAGCTCGAGAAGCTTCAACAACATATGGACGCATCAGTCGCCAAAGAGCAAAGCCTCGCCGTACAATGCCATCAAATCACCACCTCCAAGGAATTCTCCTCTTCCTTCCAATCCAGTTCAAGATCAAAGTTGTGGAAAGTCAACAAGCATGACAAAATACGTGCCGATTCATTCACTACCGAAGCCAAAGATCATCTACCTCCATAACCAGATTTGCATTCCTAAACTCTACTCTTTCTTGTTTTTACTTTGCCATGCTTTTCATGTTTGATTAGTTGTGTTGTTTGCTTGTTTGTGTGTAAGTCTATGTTTGAAACATTGAGGACAATGTTTGGTTTAAGTGTTGGGGGGGGTAAACAAGCTGTTATGCATGATTTTCGTGGGTTTTATTTACCTATCACTTACAATGTTGTTTTTCACTGTTTTTAAGTGTTTGTAGTGTGTTTTGAAGCATTTTAGTATGTTTTGACATAAAAATCCGAAAATTTGATAAAAATTAGAAAAATTGTTCTGAAAAAGCCAAAAATAGTTGTTTTTGTGTGTTGTTTGTGTCTTAGGATACCTTCCAACACAATGATGAGGATTCGGTTTTTAATTGCATGACTGTTAAATAAAGTTACAAACATGGATGGAAGTTTGATATGCTCTTTGGTTTATGCTTGGTTGTAGTTATAAATTATGAATTCACATGTAATCACAAAGGATAAAATCAGTTTTTGTAACATGCTTGAAGGAAGGAACTCAAATTAACGCTACAACCCTGTGAGACTTGAGCCTAAACGTTATTTGGAGAGTTATTAATCTGTGCATTCTTGTTTTCTAAGTCGTTGCATGATCTCATTATTCTTTGCTTGGTTGCTATTTAGAATGCGTTTCATCATTATAGATCCAACTACTAGAACTCATGCCCGTTCCATTCAAAGCATGACATTGATTTGCATAACACATATTCAAGATGAAGTTGTTTAGTAGTCACCACCATAGCCAAATAGCCGAACCCACATTTGTTATTTGATTTGTAGGTTTAAACCCCTTTGAGCCCTGTTTAGCCTATTTTCTTTGTTAAACCACATCATCTCTACCTAACCTAGAATAGGACTATCCATACCCTTGTTCTTGAAGTATAGTGGAGCATAACTTAGAAAGAATTCATTTTGATCAACATTATTGCAGAAAACAAGTGTGGGGGAATTTGGATTTCAAAGTTGTGTTTTTGTGTGCCAAAGAAATTGGGCATGGCAAAGAGAAAAATTCGTGGAAAAAAAAAAGAAAAGAAAAATAAATGCATGAAGAGAATGAAAAACAGTTGAAAATAAGTGAGAATGAACTCACATGTGTTGGTTGTTGAAGAAAGGGTCCAAAAGTTTGAAATTGACCCTAAGGTGTTCCATGAATCTTCCCTTGCGTTTAAAAGTAGATTTCTGCATTCTAAAGAGAATTCTAAGTGCCTAAATCATTACTTTGCTCACTATTGCTTTAAGAACGTTTGTTTACCCTTACATTTCTTTGTTAGCCAACACCCTTAACCCCGTTACAACCCTTGACTTCCATCTTGAGTGTTGTGTGCTTCAATATGTGGAGTTTGAAATTGGTATGAGCATATGATATCACTGGTTCTCGCTTCTAAGTAGTAGCATTTCATTCATGAGATCATATATATACATGAATTAATAATTCCAGAAATTGCTTCTTTGTTGAAAAACATATGTGAGTACTAGTTTTCATGTTTACATCAATCTTCTCACATATACCTAGTATAGGGAGTGTAGTCAGAAATTCTTGTGTGAAAATAAGAGTGTATCTAGTAAGGAATTGAGGGAATTCTCTAAGGCATTTTACTACATTCAAAATGTTGTTTTAATTGATTAAATGTGAGCTAGTGAATGGTCACTATGATTAAGTATGCTCGAGGGTAAGGATTGCTTAAATCTATGTGAGTGGTGATCTTTGGCATGTCATGTTTCATTGAAAATCTCTGAGGCAAATGTTGGAAGGTCTAGCTTATGTTTTGTTTGTTTCGTTTGTTTTGTTTTGCTCGAGGACTAGCAAAAGCTAAGTGTGGGGGAATTTGATAGAAGCATATTTATACGCCTTAGTTAGCTTGTTCTTATGCATTTATGTTGTTGTTTCTTAGTTGATTTAGTATTTCAAGCCATTTTCGTGTGGTTGTAGGTACAAAGGGTTAAAGAGGCAAAGAAGTGCATTTTGGTGCCTTTTGGAACAATTTTGGACATGGAATGGATATCACATGCATGGAGCAAAGTGGTTGGATGAAATTAAAGATCTAAAGAAGCTAGGAATGTGCCAAGGAGAGGAAGAAAATAAATAGAAGACCAAGGAAGGCAAGGAAAACATCAAGAAAGAGGAAAGACTAGTCAAACTTGCCTTATCTTGTCTTTACCTTTCCTAATCCTACATTACCAAAGATTCAGTCACAAGAAGGGTTCCTACCTACTTTGGGACACTTAATTATATACTCTACAAGTCCTAAACCTGCCCTCACACTCCATGTCGTACCATTCTTCACCATTTATCTTCCTTGCCGTGCAAGGGAGCAAATCCCTTTCCTATTTTCTGCCATAAATCACACTCCCTTGTTCACTCCTTGCACTAATTGATGCACCACTCCTTCACTTTCAACTTCCATGTCGTGCCATCATCAATGTTCCTTCCTTTGTACCAGATTTCATGCACCATTGCACTCATTTTCCTTGCCCATGCCATGCACTCATTCTTGTCCACTCCTTGCACTCATTGATGCACCATCCACCACATTTCCTCTCCCATTTCGTGCATCATCATCCATGTCCCTCCTTGCACTAATTTGCTGCACCATTCAACTTCCTTTCCTTTGTCTACCATGTGCACAATATTCTTGTCCACTACTTGCACTCATTGAAGCACCACTCCTTCACTTTCCTTGCCCATGCCGTGCACATTCATTGTCCCCTCCATCATATCAGATTTCATGCACCATTTCATCACTTTAACCTCCACTCCATGCACTCATTGATGCACCATTCATTGTCCCCTCCATTATATCTGATTTCATGCACCATTACATTGAATCATTGCACTTATGGTTGCACACACCACTCCATTTTCCCTCCCATGCCGTGCATCATTACTTCACTTTCACCTTTGAATCATTTCAGCACCACTTCATTGAATCATTGATGCACTGATGCGAAAATAAATTAACGCACAAATTTAACCCTATTTGTGACAATTGTAGTAATGATGTAAGTAGGGATCGTTCTAGGCCGGGGATTAACTAGGGATGCTAACCAAAGTAAAATTAAATTAAAAACGTAAAAACAAAATTTCAAACACTAAGCTAGACTCAAAACACTTAACTAGAATAACTCAAAATAAAATTAACAAATAATCTAAAACAAATCAAAAGACTCAAAATAATTCAAGACTCAAGAAAACACAAACTAAATTTATTTCTAACAAATCTAACACTTTAAAATAAACGGGGGGATTGATTTTTGACGAAATCGAATTTTAAAACAGAAACTTAAAAAACAAACTTCAAAGAAAATATATTTTATAAAATGATGAGACACTAGTTAGAGGGTTCCTTATCCACACATGAACATATGCATATAATTTGATTCCCAGTTATGATTTCAACAAACGAATAAATGACAATGCTCCAAGTTAATTAGGTCCGCTTAAATTAACCTTCAGATTTCCCTAGATTCATTGAATTGGACGGGATACGCATCACAACCAAATTATTTTTATCAAGTCCCCTAACTATGGAATACGCATGATAGAGAGACATATCAAAAATCATTAAGTTCAATGGAAATCATAAGCATCGACTAGGCATTCATAACTATGGAATACGCATGTTAATCCAACCTAGGGTTTACTAAACACAATCGTGACTAGCGATTTTTACTACTCATGGATATAAGTTCATAACGATTAGGTGAAATTCCCTTATATCCTAGCATCAAGTCTAAGCATGCAAATTAAGTGTCGACCCTTAACCCACATACATAAACAAGTTATTAATCAACACAGAAAAATAAACCACATCCAACGTTCAAGAATTCATAACTGGAGTAAATCAAATCATAATAAACATTTATCCATGGTTTCAAATTCCCCTCTAACTAAACAGAAATTAATTACACATGTTTAATATAATTGAAAAGCAAATTAAATTAAACATGAGTTTATGAAAATATAAAACCAAATGAGGAAGCTTCTGTGCATAAGCTTCTGTGCCTTGCTGTGCTTCCCGTGCGTTGTGACTCACTGCCCTAAGGCAGCTCGCCAGCTCCCCCACGTCACGCTGCCTGCTAACTCCCTGCTTTCTTCCTATCGCTGCTGCACAGTGCGTCTGACTCTCGCCCGCCAGCTGCCTCCTTGCGTCAATCACTCCAGGCAGCGCGCGTCTCCCGCTGCCAAGCAGCCTTCCTGCCCAAGCAGCCCCTGTTGCGTCCTCACGTATCTCTTCTTCTCCACGCGCACTGCCCCCTGCCCTTTTGCGCTCCCTGACATGTCCCTTTGAGCTGCCAAGGGCAGCTTGCTGTCCTCCAGTCCCCGCAGCCCTCAATTTCTGCACTCCTTTTTATGCCGAGGCTCTCACTCTTTTTTTTTATTCTTTCTGGCCACGCCCTCCATTTATTCCTTATTCCTTTCCAGCCAGGCTCCTGCACGTCCTTTCCTCGTTGTCTCCTCACTTTCCTTCCACTTCCTATCATGCACTCCCACTTATTCTTTCCATTTCTTATTCTATATTTTGTTGCTGCTTTTCTGCCATCCGTCTCCCTCTTTCCCTTATATCTATATATATATATATAACTCAGTCAGTCACCTTTTATTTGCTCTGCCAAAATGTTTTCTTAAGTTACAACAATAAAATAAGTGAGCAAGGTAGAAATGACGAATTTATTACTTAAAATCACACTTGTGCTATTTTTATTTTTTTAGCTAGATAAATTCTATAAAACACAAAAACAAAGCAAATAACTCAAAAATATAAGAAACTAACTAAGAAAAGACGAGAGAATTTGATGTAAAATATGTATAAATATGAGCTTATCATGCACACACCACTCCATTTTCCCTCTTCTTTGCCGTGCACTCCCTCTATAAAATGAGTGTGTGTAACAGCCATAAGGAGGCAAATTTTGATCCATCATTCACCACCATTCTAACACTACACTACTTCACAAACACATTCAGCCATTCCCCTTACTTGGCAGCAACATACCATCCAAACTCTCCCAAACACAATTCCAGCAACCTTTCATCCAAAGCCGTGGCCTCCATCCAACCTAAATATATTCATGACCCTTTCATACATCCATACACATCCTTAGACATTTATGCCGCAGCAAGGTGGGGAAGAAGAAGGTCCTTTGGCATTTCAAGCTTGAAGATTGAAGCGTTTTAGGTGTACTTTGTTCTTTTTTTCAATGTCTACTTTATTATTTTCTGATTTTGCTGTGAACATGAGTGGCTAAACCCTTCTTGGCTAGGGGTGATTTCAAAGCCATGATTATGTGTGCAATACGATTTGATAAATTCCAGTTATGAGTTCTTGAATCGTGAATGCAATTGGCTTAACTATTTGATTGATAACTTATTTGTATTTGTTGATTAAGGGTCGACACTTAATTGGCATGCATAAATCCGTTGCTAGAATATAAGAAAGTTTCACATAATCCTTACAAACCTATATTACAAGTAGTTGAGGTCACATATAAACGATCGCGTTAAGTTTAATTCCTAGCATGAGTGACATGATGTCATAGTTGTAAGTGCTTTGTTAATGCTTATGATTTTCATTAAACGTAATGATCTTTGATTGTATCTCTATTATGATGTCATGTAGGGAACTTTTGAAGAATGTTTTGGGTTGTCGAATGATGTCATCCAATCCAATAAAACAAGGAAAATCTGAGGGTTAACTAGTGATGTCACGGTTAATTTGGGGCATTGTCGTTCATAATTCAATGAAGTAGTAACTGGAAATTGAGTTGTTTGCATACATGTCATGTGTGGAGAAAAAGCCTCTAGCTATCCCATCATCCATCTAATTTCCTAAATTTGTTTTCGAACCTGTTTTTAAGTTACAATTTGTTTTGTTATTCTAAGTTTGTCCAAAATACAACCCCCCGTTACTTTCTTGTTTCAAATTGTTTTAAACTTGTTTTGTTTGTGTTCTAAGTGTTTTGAGTCAAGCCCAAACTTTATGTTCGTCCAAAATTGTGGTTAGTGTCAGAAACTGCCTAGTTGGTGTTTTTAGGCAGTTTTGAGTGTTCTTAGCTTATTTTGAGTCTTGTGAACTAGTTTTGAGTCTTTTGAATCTATCCTAATGCTTTTAAGTTTGGTTTTGTGTCTTTGAGTCAGTTTAGAGTCAATTAGCAATCCCTCCTAATCCTCGGCCTAGAACGATCCCTACTTATACATATACTACAATTGTCAAAAGAGGGTTTAATTTGTGTGTTAAGTTAATTTTCGCATCAAGGTTTTGGCGCCGTTGCCGGGGATTAGCAAGTTTGCTAATCCCTTGTTATTTCTTTTTGTTTATTTTCATATGTTTTTGTTCCTTGTTGATGACTTTACTTGTTTTCTTGTTTTAGGTGGTTTATGACTCGAAGTTCTCAACCTGTTCATAAGTACATCCTTGACTTTGACGACGATTTTGAACGAACTTTGAGACGAGCAAGGAATCAACAAGAACCCCAACCACCCTAACCTGCACCGGATCTTGAAGAATACGAAGTACAAGTGGAAGAGGAGGCCAGGACTCAGATTTTTGAAGAAGTACATGACATGGCAGCGGACAATCGAACAATCAAGGAGCTTTCCGCTTCAGGATTAGACAACACTATGCCCTTATGCATTCAATACCCCATGCCAGCTCAAGGCAAGACCGATGAGTTTGAATTAAAGTCCATCTTATTGCACCATATTCCTAAGTTCCATGGGTTGTCCATGGAAGATCCTAATAAACATTTGAAGGAGTTCGAGGTTGTTTGTTCGAGCATGACCCCTGTGAATGTTGATGGGAGCATTCTGAAAATGAAAGCTTTTCCCTTTTCTCTCTTGGAAAGGGCTAAAGATTGGTTGTATGAACTAGCCCCCGGAACTGTCACATCATGGGAGAGTATGAAACAGACGTTTTTGGAGAAGTTTTTCCCAACTTATCGAGTCATTCTTCTATGCAAAAGGATTAGTGGCATTCAGTAAAACCAAGGTGAATCATTTCCAACTTATTATGAACATTTTAAAACTCTTGTTGCTCCATGTCCACAGAATCAAATGAAGGAGGAGCTTCTTCTTCAATATTTCTACGAAGGGCTTCTACCAATTGAACGCCAAATGCTAGATGCCTCAGCGGGATGAGCTTTGGTGGACAAAACACCCATGGCTGCCAAGACCTTAATTGCTAACCGCGCATTGAATGCTCAACAATATGAAGGCATTGGTCAAAGAGACATCCCACGGCAGCAACATGTTAATGAGGTAAGTGCTATTTTCGAACTTCAAAATCAAATGGCTAATCTTACTACTTTTCTTTCGCAGGTGGTTGAAATACCGAAGGTACAAAGTGTGGCTGCTTGTGGCATGTGCTCAATGAATGGACATCTCATAGATAAGTGCCCTCAATTGATCGAGAACGGAGGGTGGGAATCTGTCAATGCCGTGGGTTTTCAAGGCCACAATCAGCAACATAATGACCCCTACTCCAACACTTACAATCCAGGATGGAGAGATCATCCAAATTTCAAGTGGAGAGAACCACAACAATCTGCCCAACAAGGAGGATTTCGGCCACAACCCCCTGGGATCTATCAAAGGCCATATTTACCCACTCAAGTCCAACCACAATCTACCCAAACCAATTTAGGTACATCCATGGATAATGATCAAATTGTTCAATTACTAACTTCTTTAGTGCAGAGGCAGCAAAATCAAAATAAAACAATGCTCAATCAAGCTAAGGAGGTGGATGAGTTGAAGAAACAAATGGGCCAAATGGCAGAGTTCATGGGGCAAATCAAAGAGCAAGGCAAACTGCCTAGCATAACCGTTGTGAATCCAAGGGGAGGATTTGAATCCGTAAAGGCCATTATGTTGAAAAGTGGAAAATAAGTTGGAACGGACCCCCAACCATCAAAATCTGCCCAACGGAGGACGATAAGCTGTAACAAGAGGATGATGTCCAACACACACCCACGGCAAGGAAGGAAACAACCTTACCGTGCACTCCTACACTCCCCAATCCATCCAATATGTCCACCACAGGTAAGAAAGGTTCCAATTCAGTTAATTCTAATGTAATTCCACCAAATGCACCTTTCCCTCGCAGATTCATGCAAACATAGAATGAAGAAAGTGAAAAAGACATCCTTGAAACATTCAGAAAAGTACAAGTCAATATTCCACTCTTAAATGCCATCAAGCAAATCCCGAAGTATGCTAAGTTTTTAAAGAAGCTTTGTACCACAAGGAACCGGATTCTGGAGAAAGAGGTGGTACATGTGAATGAGAATGTCTCTGCAATGTTGCAAAGAAAGCTGCCACCCAAATGCAAAGATCTAGGTAGTTTCACTATCCTTTGTGTTATTGGAAATACGAGGTTGGAACATGTTATGCTAGATCTAGGTGCATCAATTAATGTCATGCCATATTCTGTTTATGCATCTATGAATCTAGGAGAGCTTTAACATGATGATGTTATTATTCAATTAGCTAATCGATCTAATGCCTACCCGAAAGGAGTTTTGGAAGATGTGTTGGTGCAGGTAGACCATTTGATTTTTCCTGCATATTTCTATGTGCTTGACATGGAGGATGCAGCCCACTCTCCACCATCATCAATCTTACTTGGACGACCTTTCATGAAAACAGCTCAAACCAAGATTGATGTGGCCAAGGGAGCATTAATAATGGCGTTTGGTGGCGATATGATGAACTTTAAAATTCATGAATCTATTGAAAATCATACTGATGTTCGTTCTTGTTTTGCCATTGATGTAATTAAAGATGTAGGGCAGGAAAATTCAGCACCAAGTGAGAAGGATGAATTTCCAACCACCAAAGAAGAGGGAATTGAAGTGGAGCACAAAGAACACACCACTAACCTCCAAATGAATAATTTGGCCGAAAGCAACATTGGAAAATCTGTTGACAGTGTTGCCACTTCATTCCAACACATTGGTGAGTCATCTAGTCCAATTCCAAATCCCATTTCAACTAATAGGTTGTTACCTTCTTTGGTGCAGGTCCCCAATCGAATCCAAGCTGGTGGGAATGATTACATTGACTTTAGGATGCTCAACGCCCCAATCGGGAAGCATTACTATCCCCTTCCATTCATAGAGCCAATGTATGAGTATTTTGAGGAGCATGCTGTGGAGGACATACCCCTCCATGTCGTGGGCCCTATTCAAGCTTAAATGGAGGTATCGTCCGGCTGGAAGACGTTAAAGCAAGCGCTTCTTGGGAGGCAACCCATGTATTCAAATAAGGAAGATCTTTGGATCGCTCCACAATTAGTTTTGCATTCCTAAAAACCTTCCCTTTACTGTATTTATTTTGCCATGTTTGTCATATTTATTTGTTGCTTGTTTGATTGTTTTTGGTGTGGGTTTATGTTTGAAACATTGACAGGTAAACAAGGTGTTTTTACATTAATTTTCGTTGAAAAGGAACATTAGGTAGAAAGGTAGCAAAGTAAAAGAAAGTGCAAACAAACAGGAAGAAGCTTTCATTGGTCAGGTGGTGCCTCAGCATTCGACGGAGCTCCAGAAAGACGAAGCGACAGAGTTTGATTTTCTGGAGCCTCAACACTTGGTGAAGCGCCAGATGACGAAGGCAGAAGTTACCGATGGAGTAACGCCACAAACCTTTGATGATCACTCTGAATCCGAACTTCGGACTCCTGCAGCTGGTCAAGCTTCATCTTCATGCTTGTTGAGTAATTAGTTGCGAGCATGTGCAACTATTTATTCTCGTGCCTAAGCACTCTGACCTCTTGCCGAAGACTAGCCACCTCAGCCATCAACGACTCAACCTGATGAGATCGAGCAAGAAGACGTTGGCCCATGTTTGATACTGAGCCTGCACATCAGACGCTGAAGGCCAGAGAGTCCTGAACAGCCAGCTCGTCGGACCGCCTGGAAAGTATTCTACTGTCTCATAGAGTGAGAAGATTTCTAGCCACCACCGAAGCGGTTATATCGTTCATCATCATAGAATCCCCAACTGTAAGATGACCATTGGGGGATAAGAAAGACGGCTGCCAAATGTTGTTTGGAGAAGACATGTCAATATCTTCCCCGACATTCAAGTTAAGACGACGGTCAGAAGGGCAAGACATTTCCGAAAGTGTTGAAGAAAAAGAAGAGGTCAGACAAATCAAGATTTCAGAAGTGCAAGAAGGGAGTTTCTACAGGCAGCAATTTAAGTGTGCTTTGAAATGTAATGCGGGCCTCTATAAAAATCAGCACTCGACGGAGCTTCAGAAATCGAAGAGGCGCCCGTTCAAAAATCAAAGAAGCGTCTGATTTCTTAGAAGATGAGCATGCTCAGAAATCGAAGAGGCTCCTGCTTTCTCAGAAGATGAGCTTGCTCAGAAATCGAAGAGACGCCTGCTTTCTCAAAAGTTAGGCCTGCTCAGAAACCACGGGCTGATCTTAGATATCGAAGAGGCACCTACTTTTCCAGACGTGTCAGCACTTGTCACATGCACACTCAGCTTTGCGGAAATCACGGGCAATTTGTCGAAGCGCCGATCTCAGATATCGATGAGGCACTTGCTTTTCCAGACGTGTCAGCACCTGTCACATGCACACTCAGCCTTGCGGAAATTACAGGCAATCTGTCAAAGATTTCTGGTGAAGTAGAAAGCACGTGAATCTTAATGTTCAATCACCCAACGGTTACCGACAAGAGTAAAAGAATAGTGCATCTACCAGTTATGAAGAAATTCCTATAAATGTCAACCTTCACAGCAAGGCAGACTTACTCAACTTTTCTTCATCTCCGAAAATGCATTCCCAACGAAGCCTCTCAAGTTACTCAGTGTTCCTCATCCCCTAGGGTACCTCTGCAAACAAGTCATCGAGAGCAAAAGTATTTCATATCATAAAGGTTGAAAGCAAGAGTATCTCATATCATGCTTTCTCCCTGTCCTTTTCCTTGTCTTTGTGACAAGGAGAAAGAGAGCAATCAGCCAGCACTTGGTGTCAATCTTCTTATCTAAGAACCGACTTCCTGGAACTCCTTCCTGATTGCTTACCTAGCGTTGCTCTCGAGTGCTCATCTTCAACTGCTGATGTACTTCCGAAGAAGATGCCATATCTGCCTAGAGAACATATAAGGCAAATGAAAATGATACCTTGAAGCATGTGGAGACAACGTGTTAATTCATCTTCAAGATCAAGTCTGCTCTTCCTTGCTAAAAAGTTCCCCAGCCCAGTTAAAGAATAAACCTGTGGAAAGATACTTCTTCAAAAGCAAAAATACCTCATATCATCAGAGTCGAAGGCAAAGATATCTCATGGCATGCTTTTCCTTTACCCTTGCTCTTGCCTGTGGGACAAGGAGAAAGAAAGCAATCGGTCGGTACTTGGACTGATTGAACAAAGAAACAGACCATCACCTCTACCTCGTGCCTGCTTGCCATGCAGAAGAAACAAGCAGAGAGGAATGCTGCCTGCACAATCAATCAACCCAGCAAAAGGAGTCTGAGTTGAAACCAAGAGCTCGAGAAGCTTCAACAACATATGGACGCATCAGTCGCCAAAGAGCAAAGCCTTGCCGTACAATGCCATCAAATCACCACCTCCAAGGAATTCTCCTCTTCCTTCCAATCCAGTTCAAGATCAAAGTTGTGGAAAGTCAACAAGCATGACAAAATACGTGCCGATTCATTCACTACCGAAGCCAAAGATCATCTACCTCCATAACCAGATTTGCATTCCTAAACTCTACTCTTTCTTGTTTTTACTTTGCCATGCTTTTCATGTTTGATTAATTGTGTTGTTTGCTTGTTTGAGTGTAAGTCTATGTTTGAAACATTGAGGACAATGTTTGGTTTAAGTGTGGGGGGGGGGTAAACAAGCTGTTATGCATGATTTTCGTGGGTTTTATTTACCTATCACTTACAATGTTGTTTTTCATTGTTTTTAAGTGTTTGTAGTGTGTTTTGAAGCATTTTAGTATGTTTTGACATAAAAATCCGAAAATTTGATAAAAATTAGAAAATTGTTCTGAAAAAGCCAAAAAGAGTTGTTTTTGTGTGTTGTTTGTGTCTTAGGATACCTTCCAACACAATGATGAGGATTCGGTTTTTAATTGCATGACTGTTAAAGAAAGTTACAAACATGGATGGAAGTTTGATATGCTCTTTGGTTTATGCTTGGTTGTAGTTATAAATTATGAATTCACATGTAATCACAAAGGATAAAATCAGTTTTTGTAACATGCTTAAAGGAAGGAACTTAAATTAACGCTACAACCCTGTGAGACTTGAGCCTAAACGTTATTTGGAGAGTTATTAATCTGTGCATTCTTGTTTTCTAAGTCGTTGCATGATCTCATTATTCTTTGCTTGGTTGCTATTTAGAATAGGTTTCATCATTATAGATCCAACTACTAGAACTCATGCCCGTTCCATTCAAAGCATGACATTGATTTGCATAACACATATTCAAGATGAAGTTGTTTAGTAGTTACCACCATAGCCAAATAGCCGAACCCACCTTTATTATTTGATTTGTAGGTTTAAACCCTTTTGAACCCTGTTTAGCCTATTTTCTTTGTTAAACCACATCATCTCTACCTAACCTAGAATAGGACTATCCATAATCTTGTTCTTGAAGTATAGTGGAGCATAACTTAGAAAGAATTCATTTTGATCAACATTATTGCAGAAAACAAGTGTGGGGGAATTTGGATTTCAAAGTTGTGTTTTTGTGTGTCAAAGTCGTGGAAAAAAGAAAAGAAAAGAAAAATAAATGCATGAAGAGAATGAAAAACAGTTGAAAATAAGTGAGAATGAACTCACATGTGTTGGTTGTTGAAGAAAGGGTCCAAAAGTTTGAAATTGACCCTAAGGTGTTCCATGAATCTTCCCTTGCGTTTAAAAGTAGATTTCTGCATTCTAAAGAGAATTCTAAGTGCCTAAATCATTACTTTGCTCACTATTGCTTTAAGAACGTTTGTTTACCCTTACATTTCTTTGTTAGCCAACACCCTTAACCCCGTTACAACCCTTGACTTCCATCTTGAGTGTTGTGTGCTTCAATATGTGGAGTTTGAAATTGGTATGAGCATATGATATCACTGGTTCTCGCTTCTAAGTAGTAGCATTTCATTCATGAGATCATATATATACATGAATTAATAATCCCAGAAATTGCTTCTTTGTTGAAAAACATATGTGAGTACTAGTTTTCATGTTTACATCAATCTTCTCACATATACCTAGTATAGGGAGTGTAGTCAGAAATTCTTGTGTGAAAATAAGAGTGTATCTAGTAAGGAATTGAGGGAATTCTCTAAGGCATTTTACTACATTCAAAATGTTGTTTTAATTGATTAAATGTGAGCTAGTGAATGGTCACTATGATTAAGTATGCTCGAGGGTAAGGATTGCTTAAATCTATGTGAGTGGTGATCTTTGGCATGTCATGTTTCATTGAAAATCCCTGAGGCAAATGTTGGAAGGTCTAGCTTATGTTTTGTTTGTTTCGTTTGTTTTGTTTTGCTCGAGGACTAGCAAAAGCTAAGTGTGGGGGAATTTGATAGAAGCATATTTATACACCTTAGTTAGCTTGTTCTTATGCATTTATGTTGTTGTTTCTTAGTTGATTTAGTATTTCAAGCCATTTTCGTGTGGTTGTAGGTACAAAGGGTTAAAGAGGCAAAGAAGTGCATTTTGGTGCCTTTTGGAGCAGTTTTGGACATGGAATGGATATCACATGCATGGAGCAAAGTGGTTGGACGAAATTAAAGATCTAAAGAAGCTAGGAATGTGCCAAGGAGAGGAAGAAAATCAATAGAAAACCAAGGAAGACAATGAAAACATCAAGAAAGAGGAAAGACTAGTCAAACTTGCCTTATCTTGTCTTTACCTTTCCTAATCCTACATTACCAAAGATTCAGTCACAAGAAGGGTTCCTACCTACTTTGGGACACTTAATTATATACTCTACAAGTCCTGAACCTGCCCTCACACTCCATGCCGTACCATCATTCACCATTTATCTTCCTTGCCGTGCAAGGGAGCAAATTCCTTTCCTATTTTCTGCCATAAATCACACTCCCTTGTTCACTCTTTGCACTCATTGATGCACCACTCCTTCACTTTCAACTTCCATGCCGTGCCATCATCAATGTTCCCTCCTTTGTACCAGATTTCATGACCCATTGCACTCATTTTCCTTGCCCATGCCATGCACTCATTATTGTCCACTCCTTGCACTCATTGATGCACCATCCACCACCTTTCCTCTCCCATGTCGTGCATCATCATCCATGTCCCTCCTTGCACTCATTTGCTGCACCATTCCACATCATTTCCTTTGTCTAGCATGTGCACAATATTCTTGTCCATTACTTGCACTCATTGAAGCACCACTCTTCACTTTCCTTACCCATGCCGTGCACATTCATTGTCCCCTCCATCATATCAGATTTCATGCACCATTTCATCACTTAACCTCCACTCCATTCACTCATTGCTGCACCATTCATTGTCCCTTCCATTATATATGATTTCATGCACCATTACATTGAATCATTGCACTCATGGCTGCACACACCACTCCATTTTCCCTCCCATGCCGTTCATCATTACTTCACTTTCACCTTTGAATCATTTCAGCACCACTTAATTGAATCATTGTTGCACACACCACTCCATTTTCCCTCTTCTTTGCCGTGCGCTCCCTCTATAAAAGGAGTGTGTGTAACAACCATAAGGAGGAAGATTTTGATCCATCATTCACCACCATTCTAACACTACACTACTTCACAAACACATTCAGACATTCCCCTTACTTTGCAGCAACATACCATCCAAACTCTCCCAAACACAATTCCAGCAACCTTTCATCCAAAGTCGTGGCCTCCATCGAACCTAAATACATTCATGACCCTTTCATACATCCATACACATCCTTAGACATTTGTGTCGCAGCAAGGTGGGGAAGAAGAAGGTCATTTGGCATTTCAAGCTTGAAGATTGGAGCGTTTTAGGTGTACTTTGTTCTTATTTTCAATGTCTACTTTATTATTTTCTGATTTTGCTGTGAACATGAGTGGCTAAACCCTTCTTGGTTAGGGGTGATTTCAAAGCCATGATTATGTGTGCAATATGATTTGATAAATTCCAGTTATGAGTTCTTGAATCGTGAATGCAATTGGCTTAACTATTTGATTGATAACTTATTTGTATTTGTTGATTAAGGGTCGACACTTAATTGGCATGCATAAATCTGTTGCTAGAATATAAGAAAGTTTCAAATAATCGTTACAAACTTATATTTACAAGTAGTGGAGGTCGCTTATAAACGATCGCGTTAAGTTTAATTCCTAGCATGAGTGACATGATGTCATAGTTGCAAGTGCTTTGTCAATGCTTATGATTTTCATTAAACGCAATGATCTTTGATTGTATCTCTATTATGATGTCATGTAGGGAACTTTTGAAGAATGTTTTGGGTTGTCGAATGATGTCATCCAATCCAATAAAACACGAAAAATCTGAGGGTTAACTAGTGATGTCATAGTTAATTTGGGGCATTGTCGTTCGTAATTCAATGAAGTAGTAACTGGAAATCGAGTTGTTTGCATACATGTCATGTGTGGAGAAAAAGCCTCTAGCTATCCCATCATCCATCTAATTTCCTAAATTTGTTTTCGAACCTGTTTTTAAGTTACAATTTGTTTTGTTATTCTAAGTTTGTCCAAAATACAACCCCCCCCCCCCGTTACTTTCTTGTTTCAAATTGTTTTAAACTTGTTTTGTTTGTGTTCTAAGTGTTTTGAGTCAAGCCCAAACTTTATGTTCGTCCAAAATTGTGGGTAGTGTCAAAAACTGCCTAGTTGGTGTTTTTAGGTAGTTTTGAGTGTTCTTAGCTTATTTTGAGTCTTGTGAACTAGTTTTGAGTCTTTTGAATCTATCCTAACGCTTTTAAGTTTGTTTTTGTGTCTTTGAGTCAGTTTAGAGTCAATTAGCAATCCCTCCTAATCCCTGGCCTAGAACGATCCCTACTTATACATATACTACAATTGTCAAAAGAGGGTTTAATTTGTGTGTTAAGTTAATTTTCGCATCACTTATAAACTTGAGTTTCCTCCAGAGTTATCCAGAGTGCACGATGTTTTTCATGTCTCTATGCTTCGTCATTATGTTGCATATCATTCACATGTGATTCCTCCTCAACCTTTGGAAATTTATCCGGACTTGACTTATGATGAGGAGCCAGTGACTATTTTGGATTGGAAAGATAAGGTTCTGAGAAATAAAACCGTGCCCCTGGTGAAAGTTTTATGGAGAAATCACTTAGTGGAAGAGGCTACTTAAGAGTCAGAGGATCGGATGAGAGAGATGTATCCACGCTTGTTTTATGACTATTAGTGGATGTATTTGTTGTGTATAAGTTTTGAGGACGAAATTTTCTTAAGGGGGGTAGATTGTTACAGCCCGTCCCGAAATATTTATTTTTTTACGGGGAAATTACTTATATACCCTTGGATGTTGAGTTTCATTGTGGGGTGTGGTTTAGACTTAAGCTTGAGGACCAATTAGTTCTATTCCTAATTGCTTGGACCCAATTAGAAGTAAGATTTTGTTGGTTTTGGTAGGTGACCCACATGGACACACACCCACTCTCCCTCTCTCTCTCTCTCCCGTTGACTCTCTCTCTCTCCTCCCTATCTGGTTTCTTTCCATTTTCCGTACAACGTACGGACCAGTTTCAAAACCCCTTGATCACTCACGGAATCGAGGCTAAAGTTGGTGTCTTTGAGTTATTGGCAAGCTAAGGATCACAACCATACCTTTCTTTGGACGTGAAACCCTCGATTTCCCGAGAACCCATATTTGAGGTACTGTTCATGCACACGTAAATGTGAAGTTTTTATAAGATTTTAATCTTCTAGGAAGCTTTAGAACGTCCTTACGAAGCTTGGAGAAGAAAAACGAAGTGTTTTGGACGTTGGGAAGTCGAGTTTGGCGAGTTTGAAATTTGGCCAGAATCATCGTGCTTTCTCCAGCGAGATCCCGTGATTTTTGGAGCTTGAAATTGGTAAGATTGTGTTCTTCTAGTCCTAAGCTTCATTTTGGTTAAGATTTCATGAAATTTGGTTGAGAAATGGAAGAGAAATGAAGGTTTAAACATTTTACAGTTTTCTGGCGATGGCAGCGACCGGCGAGGTTCATCGGAGAAGAAAGAAGAATATTCCGTCAAAGTTGACGAAATATTCCTAACGGAGGGTAATAGCGTCAAGTAATTTGGACAGAATATTCCTTTATTTTGATGGAATATTCCTAACGGCAGTTAGGGATTCCGTTAGGATTCCCTGCGCGTGGCCGCGCATGTTGCCGTGCCTCCCCGGTGCGTGGCGGCGCGTGGGTGGTAGGAATTTTTTTCTAAAAATATGGGGATGTTCGTGAGGTTGTGTAGATCTTGTTGGTATATTCAAACATCCCATTTGAGCAATGTATGAGAAGTTATTAACTAGTTTTGTCTATGTGCTTTAATTAACGTTCATTTAGTTGTTTCGCATATAGGGGAGTCCTATCCCTAGGACGAGCGCAGTCAAGGGCTGCTCGGGGGCTACGACCCTTCGACATACCAGTGAGTGGGTTTTTGGTTTTCAGTATATATTTATATACTTGATATTTTCCCAGAAAATGTGTTTAAATGAAAGTATGCTTTGAAATGCCATGCATATAAATTTATATTCAGCATATGAATTAGTATATGATGCATAATATGAATTGGTGATGTGGACGCTCAGGTAAGTACCAGGTAAGTTATGTTTTGTTATATGAGATATTGATAATGTGAGACGTGATTGAGAGCTCATAAACCTGCACCCTGGGTGATTGTAATTTAGTCAAAGATATGGTACATGCCTGTTTATGATGTCACCTCCTGCACCATATGCTCACAATGGATCCAATTTAGGTGCACAATCTTGTCGTACAGACCATTATAAGTGGTTCCGACTCGTAGGTGACTAGCGATTTATCGCACAACTATTATGAGAGCGTAGCATTGAACATAATTATATTACACCCAGTCTCGTCGTACAAACCTTTACAGTGGTTCCGACTCGTGTGCAGTGTAGTGCCGTATAGGTCACTGATAAGCTCATATTTATACATATTTTACATCAAATTCTCTTGTCTTTTCTTAGTTATTTCCTCATATTTTTGTGCTATTTACTTTGTTTTTGTGTTTTATCGAATTTATCTAGCTAAGAAAATAAAATTAGCACAAGTAAGATTTTAAGTGACAAAATTCGTAAAAATTATCTTGCTCACTTATTTGATTTTTGTAGTTTTAAGTGATTGAGATCCATGCTAATTCAAGTCTTTCCATTCTCTGGCTTCCTCCCAAGTATTCACAAGCCTTGTCACTCTTCTTCACTAAGTGTGTATTGTCACGGAAGTTAACATCTTTATCTAGGATTAGTAGGTGATATTAGTTGGAGAGATACGAATTATGTATAACATATATATATTTCATATTGCTTCTTCTAATTTTATTTAGCCATTTTATAGAAACTATATACCACCTTCGAGTTTGATCTTGGTTTCTGTTGTAGGCAGCTAGAATAAAGAAGCAGGAAGGCTGACATGGTGCTGGCAAAGAAAGAGCACGGGAGTGCATGATGGCAAAAGAAAACAAAAGAAAAGAATTGAAAGTGGGGGAGGCATCGAGGAGTGGAAGGAAAAGAAAACATAAAAAAAAAAAGCAAATAATAAGAAAAGAATTGGGAGGACAAGTGGAAAACAAAAGAAATAAAATAAGAAAAGAAGAGCAGAGAGAACAAAAAAACAGAAGGCGCGCGGGAGAGGACAGCAAGCAGCACGCAGGAGCACATGGTGCGTGAAGAACCAGGAGACACGGGGGCTCGGGATTTTTGAGAAACCAGCTGCACTTGGCAGCTGGCAGCGAGGACGTGGGGGAGAAAGCACAAGGAAATAACGCTGCCTTTGGCAGCGAGGAACCACGGGGAAGTCAGGAGTGAAGCACTGCAGGAAGCAGGAGCAGCGCACAGACTTGGCAGCTTGCAGCGAGGAGACGCTGCCTTTGCAGCGAAGAGACTTGCGCAAGTCAGGAAACAGGAAGCAGGACGTGCGAGAAAGGAGCCGAGGAGCTCCTCGGAGTGAGCTTCGGTGCAGGTTTTCGCGCAGCAGGCAGCGCGCAAGTCAGGGAGGTCTCGCAAGCAGTGGAGCGCAAGAGCAGAAGTTTTGGGCAGCGAGCTCAGCTGCTGGTGCAGCGGGAGACGAAGGACAGGCGGAAAAGGTGGCTGCCTTTGCAGCTTGCGAGCAGGCCTGAGACGCGGGACAGACGCAGCAGAACAAAACGACAAGACTGACGGAAGGAGAAGTCAGTATGGTCAGCACGGCAGCAGTGCTGACTTGGGTCAGCACGGGTCAGCACGGAGAAGCAACTGTGCAATCCTCTCGGTGTGAACAGAAGTCAGAAGCAAGCTGTCAATCTCTCTCGGTTTAATTTTCCTAAACTCACATTTTATTTCTGTTTTAATTTTAATAATGTGTAACTAATTTTATTTTGGCTAGAGTTTAATTCGAAACCATGGATATATTTGTAATATGAATTGATTACTTTTGGTTGTGATTTCTGAGTTGTGATTTAATTTGCTTAACTGCTTGATTGATAACTTATTTTTGTATGTCGATTAAGGATGCATACTTAATTTACATGCATGAATTTGATGCTAGAATATAAGTGAATTTCACCTAATCGTTATGAACTTATATTCACAAGTAGTGAAGGTCGCTTATAAACGATCGCGTTAGGTAAATTCTTGGCATAAGTTTCATGCAATTCATAGTAACAAGTGCCTCGTCAATGCTTATGATTTTCATAGAACTTAATGATTCTTGCTTTTATCTCTATTATGCAATTCATGTAGGGAACTTGTGGGAAATGTTTTGGGTTGTCGTATGCAATCATCCAATCCATTAACTTAAGGAAAATCTGAGAATTAATTTAAGCGGACCTAATTAATTTGGGGCGTTGAGAATTTACAATTTATTGAAAGAACAACTGAAAATCAATTTAGGTTGCATATGTGGCATGTGTGGAGAATAATCCTCTAGCCAGTTCGTCATTTATCATTTTACCTTAATTTTATGTTTTTGTCAATTCTGTAATTTATTTAAGTTAATTTACTTCTCGTCAAAATCAATCCCCCATTTTATTTTAAAGTGTTAGATTTATTAGAAATCATTTTAGTTTGTGTTTTCTTAAATCTTGTGTTGTTTTGAGTCTTTTGATTTATTTTAGTTTATTTGTTAGTTTTATTTTGAGTTATTCTATTTAAGTGTTTTGAGTCTAGTTTAATATTTTAAATTTGGTTTTTACGTTTTTAATTTAATTTTACTTTGATTAGCATCCCTAGTTAATCCCCGGCCTAGAACGATCCCTACTTACATCATTACTACAACTGTCACAAATAGGGTTTAAATTTGTGCGTTAGTTATTTTCGCACCAAATTTTTGGCGCCGTTGCCGGGGATTAGCAAATTTGCTAATCCTTTTATTTTTGTTTTTGCTTATGTTTATTTGTGTTTGTGTATGTTACTTTTGATATTTGATTTATTTTTCTTTATTTGAATTGAGGTACAAATGGAGCAAGACCTGGATTCTACTAGCATTCAAGATCTATTGGCACAGCTCACTGCTCAATTGACTCAGAATGCCGGAAGGACCACAATGTCAAGTGGCCCTACATTTGATATGCCCTATGAGCAAGGATTTCAAACTCATCAATATCCCCAATTTTCTGCAAATGAAGATGTTTGGGGATATCAAGGCTATAACCAATCAAGGGGCAACATGTTTTCCAACGCTTATAATTCGGATTGGAGAAGTAATTCAGAGTATATGTGGGATGAACCTCAACAATTTCAACAAGGTGGATATTGGCAGCAAGACGAGTTCTATTCAAGACCTATGCAGCCACCACAGCATCCCCCACAGCAATTTCAATCGAATTCAAGTATGCCCATTAATTATAATGAAATTCTTGATGGACTCATTTCTTTGGCGCAGGGTTCACAAAATCAAGCTGAGGAGACTCACCAAGCAGAATATTGGCAGCCATCGGAGGAGTACTATCAATGGCCATATGAACCACCACAGCCTCCACCACAATCTCCCCAACCAAATTCAGGTACGTCCTCGGATAATGACATTTTGAATAAGTTACTAACCTCTTTGACCCAGGACGTAGAAAATCGAAACATGGAGATGCAAAATAAAGCCAACAAGGTGGATGCATTGGAGGAGCAAGTTGGGCAGATTATGGAATTCATGGCACAGATTCGAGATCAAGGTAACATGGAGGATGAAGTTGTTCCAGAACCATCCAAACATAGCCCGGACATGGATGAATTGCCGATTCAAGAAGAAGATGAGGATGACGACTTGGGCAGTTTAGAAGAATTCTTATCGCAAACCCCTCAAGTCTTTATGCCGTCCAACTCAGGTGAGGAGGTTCTAAGTTCAATTCATTCTGACATCGTTCCACCAAATGTCCTTTTTCCTTGCAGGTTTTTAAATCCCAAGGAAGAAGTGAATGAAAAATACGTTGTGGAAGATCTTCCCAAGGTGCAAAGTGATATCCAAATTTTTGGTGCACAAAATCATGTTCCCGATGATGTTGAAACAATCAAAGAAACTTGTACACCAAGAAGAGGGACTCCAGAAAATGAGGTGGCCGGAGAATTTCAAGAATACATCCAAGAGGCTGTGCATGAGACAATCAAGCCCAAAGCAGTTGAGTTTGATGACACGGGACAAGCCACAACCATCATAGTAAACCTGGCCAAGTTCAAAGTCCCGGAAACGTTCAAAGACGTGGTGTTTATAATTGAGTTTGAATGTGACTGTAAGCCATCTTCTCCATTTTTTATTTTAATTTATACTAACTTGTTTTTAATTTTGATGATTCAGGCACCGTCATTAGAACTTAGACCGTTGCCGGATCATTTCAATTACCACCGTCCGTTCAAGGATAAACCCATGCATTTGAATAATGAAGGGAGGCCTAGGAATCACCCACAATCAGATTTGCATTCCTAATCCCTTCTCCTTACTGAATTTATTTTACTTTATTTAGTTCTTTCATTGTTTGTTGGCTCTTGTGTGAATTTATTTTACGTTGATTTTTTTTTACGTTGATTTCATTTTGTTTTGTTTATTTAGTTGTGATTTTTGTTTAGAAAGTTAAACTTAGTCTTTTTACTTTGTTTTACTTATTTTACATTGTTAAAAAAAAAAAAAACAAAAAAAAAAAAAAAAACATAAACATTCATATAAATAAAAATACAAAAAAAAATAATAATAATAAAAAAAAAACAAAAAAAATAAAATAAAAATAAAATAAAAAAAATATAAAAATAAAATAAAAAATAAAATAAAAAAAACTTAAATGCATAAATTTTTTTTACAATAACTTGTAATTTAATTTCGTTCATTGGTCATTGGTTGGTGGTGCCTCGGAGGTCGACGGAGCCCCTGAAAGACGAAGCGCCAGAGCTGGATCATTCAGAGCCTCAATACTTGGTGCTGCTCCCGAGGACGAAGGCAACACAAACCTCGGGAGTAACGACATAAACCGTTGATGATCACTCTGAATCCGCACTTCGGACTCCTGCATCTGATCCAGCTTCCTTTTCATGCTTGTGGAGTAATTGGTTGCAAGCATGTGCAAATCCCTGTTCTCATGCCTAAGCACTCTGACCTCCTGCCGAAGACTAGCCACTTCAGCCATCAACGACTCCACCTGACGGGTTCGTGCAAGAAGGCGCTGGCCCATGTTTGATACTGAGCCTGCGCATCGGACGCTGTAAGCCAAAGAGTCCTGGACAGCTAGTTCGTCGGACCGCCTAGAAAGTATCCTAGTGTCTCTAGGAGTGAGCAGATTTCTGGCCACCACCGATGCGGTTGTTTCGTTCATCATCATGGAATCCCCAACTGTAAGAGGACCATTCGGGGATATGAAGGACGGCTGCCAAATGTTGGTTGGAGAAGATATATCACTATCTTCCCCAACATTCAAGTTAAGGCGACGGTCAGAAGGGCAAGACATTTTCTGAAGGTGTTGAGAATGAAGAGTCGGAATGATCAAGATTGAAAGAAGTGAAGGAGGAAGTGTTTGCAGGAGGAAGTGTTTGCAGGAGGAAGTGTTTGCAGGGGAGCTTAAGTTTGTTGTGGAACAAAAATGAGCGTTCTTATAAGAATAAGAAATCAAGAGGCATCACTCAGCAGTCGAAGAGACGCCCTCTCGCAAATCGAAGAGCCGGGCTCCTTTCTCAAAAAGCCGGATTCTTTTCTCAAAAGCGGCGTCTCCGTCTCAAAAGTCGGTTCCTTTCTCAAAAGTCGGACGCCGTTCTCTCAAAAGTCGGGCGTCTCTCTCAAAAGCCGGAGCAGTCAGGAATCACGAGGCGAGCCGCTCCCTGATTTGTCCAGACGTGTCACATGCAATTCCTTTCTCAAAAGTCGGAGCAGTCAGGAATCACGAGGCGAGCAGCTTTCCAAATTTTGTCGTCACTCGTCACGCGCGCTGTCAGCTTTGCGCAAATTACGGGTGGCTTTTTCAGAAAGCGCGTGACCTGTACTGTTCATCCATTCACCGGCTGCCGACAGGGGTAAAAGAACAGTTTCGGTTGTGAAGAAAAGTCCTATAAACATCTACCTTCGCCATCCAGCAAAGGCACACCCCCTCTACACTTCTTCATCTCCGAAAATTTTTCATCTCCGAAAATGCCTTTCCAACAAACCCTCTCGAGTTTCTCTGTGTTTCTCATTCCTTGGGATACCTTTCCAAATAAATCATCTAGAGCTAGAGTATTTCATATCATGAAGGTTGAAAGCAAGAGTATCTCATATCACGCTTTCTTCCTGTCCTTGTCCTTGTCTTTGTGGCAAGGAGAAAGCGGGCAATCAGCCAGCACTCGGTGTCAATCTTCCAATCTAAGAACCGACTGCCTGGAAATCCTTCCTGATTGCTTACCTAGCATTGCTCTCGAGTACTCTTCTTCAACCACTGATGTACTTCCGAAGAAGTCGCCACATCTGCCTGGAGAACAGAAAAGGCAAGTGAAAATGATACTTGAAGCATGTGGAGACAAGGTGCTGTTTCATCTTCAAGATCAAGTCTCATTTTCCTTGCTAAGAAGTTCCCCAGCCCAGTTCAAGCATACACCTGTGGAACGATACTTCTTCAAAAGCAAAAGTATCCCATATCATCAGAGTCAGAGGCAAAGATTTCTCATGGCATGCTTTTCCTTTACCCTTGCTCTTGGCTACGGGGCAAGGTGAAAGAAAGGCAATCGGTCGGCACTTGGACAGATTGAACAAAGAAGCAGACCACCACCTATTCCTCGTGCCTACCTGCCATGCAGAAGAACAAAAAGAGAAGAATGTAGCCTGCAGACTCAATCAACCCGGCAGAAGGAGTCTGAGTTGAAACCAAGAGCTCGAGAAGCTTCAACAACACCACCAATCAAGTCTCATTTTCCTTGCTAAGAAGTTCCGAGGCCAGTTCAAATTCAAAGCTGTGGAAAGTCACCAAACAGGACCAATGATTACTTATTAGTTTTATTATTATCTTTTATTTTCATTTTCAATTTTTCGTTTGTTTGTTTTTCTACATTTTCTTGTGTGCTTAACTGACTTATTTCTTTTCTTTGCAGGAACTTTTGGTTATTTCCACCCTTGAAGTTGATTGCAGAATTTTAGCTTGGGGGGTCATCGCTTGATTTTTCTGCAAATTAGGGAAGTTTTCAGTCCTATTGCTTTATTTTGTTGCTTTATTTTATTTTTATTTTTATTTGCATTTTATTACATTTTCTGACATTGGGGACAATGTCTAGTTTAAGTGTGGGGGTAAAAAGTATAAAAATGACCAAATTGAAAATTTTTGTACCTTCGACTTTGAACTGGTTTCATTTGTTTCCATGTTATTTTATGTTATTGCTTTGTGTTTTCTTAATTAAGTTTTGTTTTATTTAAAAAAAAAAAAAAAAAAAAAAAAAAAAAAAAAATCGGAAAATTTAAAAAATCCAAAAATATTTCCTTGTTTTCCTTATTGTTTTGAATTAGAATTAGTTTTTTGTTAGTTTCCCCGACCCAATGATATAATTGAATAAAATTTGAACCATGATCATCAAGAACTTAGTTAACACGTGCTGTGTGAAATTCCTAATTCTCGTGTTAGTTTGTACATATTTGATCATCTTTGAAAAACCAAATGCACATAGCCTTGTTGATGTGAAACTAAAGCATGATTTAAAGCTCCATATGTGAATTTAGTGACCATATACATCCTATGTGAGTTTTTGAGCCTATTGAAAGTGTATGCATTTTTCATACACTCCTATTTTTTTCATGTGTGATGAACTTATGTGAGATACTTCTCTAGAACTTGCATAACGATCTTTCGAAATATTTGTCATTGATTGCATGAACTTGAAAATGATAGAGGCATTAGGTTTACCACCATGGCCCAAATAACCTTGTTCCCAAAGAAAAATGATATCATTAGATTGCCAATTTGAGCCGTGTTTGTTGAGCCTTTTATTTCTTATCACTAGATATGTCTACCCTTATGCCTGAAATAAATATTTTTCCTTACCCTTTCCAAGCGAGCAATGCGAGATTGTCTTATGAGAAATGTTTGTGAAGTACTTTGAAGGTGTTTGGCAAAAGAATAAGTGTGGGGGTTTTTCATATTTGTTTCTGTGTGAATTTAAAAAAAAAAAAAAAAAAAAAAAAAAAAAAAGAAAAGAAAAGAAAAGAAAAGGAAAAGAAAAAGAAGATTGTATACAAAGAAAATAAAAAGTTTTTAAAGTTTCAGTTTATGGGTGTGGTTGGAGATGTCTGAAGAATCGTTGGAGAGCTTGAGTTCTTATAAATCTAAAGAAAATAATTGCTTGCAATGTAGCTTGGAACTTGTGTTTTCCTATTCTTTCGTTTCAATAACCCTATCCCGAAGCCTCATTACATCCAATAAAAGTCCTCTTGATTTAAGTTTTGCAATTATGACTGTGGAGAAGTGATCTTTATGCAAGCTTATGGTAGAACTTTCACATTTGTTTCTTTGAGCGAAACACATTAAAACTAAACACATGTGTGATTGAGTGCATATCCAGTGAGAAGGTCGCTAGTTTGCATATGGTGATTTTAAAAATAAAAATTCGAAATTGCATGAGCATGGCTATCTCACACACTACACTTCAAGGATGTTTCAAAGATTACTGCTAATATTTGAGTTAGGAAAATGAACTTGAATTGCTTGTTGGTGTTAGCTATGGTTCTTGATTATTTATGTTCTCAAATGAAATTCTATGAGGGTCATATAGGGGGAAACTAATAATTTTCATGTTATTACTTTTTCTGTTTTCGTCTGTTTTGCTCGAGGACTAGCAAAAGCTAAGTGTGGGGGTATTTGATAAGCTCATATTTATACATATTTTACATCAAATTCTCTTGTCTTTTCTTAGTTATTTCCTCATATTTTTGTGCTATTTACTTTGTTTTTGTGTTTTATCGAATTTATCTAGCTAAGAAAATAAAATTAGCACAAGTAAGATTTTAAGTGACAAAATTCGTAAAAATTATCTTGCTCACTTATTTGATTTTTGTAGTTTTAAGTGATTGAGATCCATGCTAATTCAAGTCTTTCCATTCTCTGGCTTCCTCCCAAGTATTCACAAGCCTTGTCACTCTTCTTCACTAAGTGTGTATTGTCACGGAAGTTAACATCTTTATCTAGGATTAGTAGGTGATATTAGTTGGAGAGATACGAATTATGTATAACATATATATATTTCATATTGCTTCTTCTAATTTTATTTAGCCATTTTATAGAAACTATATACCACCTTCGAGTTTGATCTTGGTTTCTGTTGTAGGCAGCTAGAATAAAGAAGCAGGAAGGCTGACATGGTGCTGGCAAAGAAAGAGCACGGGAGTGCATGATGGCAAAAGAAAACAAAAGAAAAGAATTGAAAGTGGGGGAGGCATCGAGGAGTGGAAGGAAAAGAAAACATAAAAAAAAAAAGCAAATAATAAGAAAAGAATTGGGAGGACAAGTGGAAAACAAAAGAAATAAAATAAGAAAAGAAGAGCAGAGAGAACAAAAAAACAGAAGGCGCGCGGGAGAGGACAGCAAGCAGCACGCAGGAGCACATGGTGCGTGAAGAACCAGGAGACACGGGGGCTCGGGATTTTTGAGAAACCAGCTGCACTTGGCAGCTGGCAGCGAGGACGTGGGGGAGAAAGCACAAGGAAATAACGCTGCCTTTGGCAGCGAGGAACCACGGGGAAGTCAGGAGTGAAGCACTGCAGGAAGCAGGAGCAGCGCACAGACTTGGCAGCTTGCAGCGAGGAGACGCTGCCTTTGCAGCGAAGAGACTTGCGCAAGTCAGGAAACAGGAAGCAGGACGTGCGAGAAAGGAGCCGAGGAGCTCCTCGGAGTGAGCTTCGGTGCAGGTTTTCGCGCAGCAGGCAGCGCGCAAGTCAGGGAGGTCTCGCAAGCAGTGGAGCGCAAGAGCAGAAGTTTTGGGCAGCGAGCTCAGCTGCTGGTGCAGCGGGAGACGAAGGACAGGCGGAAAAGGTGGCTGCCTTTGCAGCTTGCGAGCAGGCCTGAGACGCGGGACAGACGCAGCAGAACAAAACGACAAGACTGACGGAAGGAGAAGTCAGTATGGTCAGCACGGCAGCAGTGCTGACTTGGGTCAGCACGGGTCAGCACGGAGAAGCAACTGTGCAATCCTCTCGGTGTGAACAGAAGTCAGAAGCAAGCTGTCAATCTCTCTCGGTTTAATTTTCCTAAACTCACATTTTATTTCTGTTTTAATTTTAATAATGTGTAACTAATTTTATTTTGGCTAGAGTTTAATTCGAAACCATGGATATATTTGTAATATGAATTGATTACTTTTGGTTGTGATTTCTGAGTTGTGATTTAATTTGCTTAACTGCTTGATTGATAACTTATTTTTGTATGTCGATTAAGGATGCATACTTAATTTACATGCATGAATTTGATGCTAGAATATAAGTGAATTTCACCTAATCGTTATGAACTTATATTCACAAGTAGTGAAGGTCGCTTATAAACGATCGCGTTAGGTAAATTCTTGGCATAAGTTTCATGCAATTCATAGTAACAAGTGCCTCGTCAATGCTTATGATTTTCATAGAACTTAATGATTCTTGCTTTTATCTCTATTATGCAATTCATGTAGGGAACTTGTGGGAAATGTTTTGGGTTGTCGTATGCAATCATCCAATCCATTAACTTAAGGAAAATCTGAGAATTAATTTAAGCGGACCTAATTAATTTGGGGCGTTGAGAATTTACAATTTATTGAAAGAACAACTGAAAATCAATTTAGGTTGCATATGTGGCATGTGTGGAGAATAATCCTCTAGCCAGTTCGTCATTTATCATTTTACCTTAATTTTATGTTTTTGTCAATTCTGTAATTTATTTAAGTTAATTTACTTCTCGTCAAAATCAATCCCCCATTTTATTTTAAAGTGTTAGATTTATTAGAAATCATTTTAGTTTGTGTTTTCTTAAATCTTGTGTTGTTTTGAGTCTTTTGATTTATTTTAGTTTATTTGTTAGTTTTATTTTGAGTTATTCTATTTAAGTGTTTTGAGTCTAGTTTAATATTTTAAATTTGGTTTTTACGTTTTTAATTTAATTTTACTTTGATTAGCATCCCTAGTTAATCCCCGGCCTAGAACGATCCCTACTTACATCATTACTACAACTGTCACAAATAGGGTTTAAATTTGTGCGTTAGTTATTTTCGCACCAGTCACTTGTGGTGACTCCAGCTAGATTGACTAATGAGCTATGAATTCAGCCGTACAGACCTCTGCAGGGGTTCCGGCTAATATGTTATTTTCCATGAATTTAATTTCATCTGAGTTACTTATTTTGTTTTATATCTTGGCATGACATACTTATGAATATGGATATGTGAAGCATGAATTGATATATATATATATATTTATTTATTTATATTCCATTTATGGGAAAGTTATACATGTTTTACGGCTAGGGGTTAGAGCATTTGATAAATGAAATGGTTTGAAAAGCTTTGTTTTTGCCCACTCACACTTTCTGTTTTGCGTCCCTCCAGGTTTTAGATAAGCTTGTTCGTTGGTGGCTCACGAGGATTGATTGGAGGTTCTGATAGACTATCACAAATGTAGGGCATCTTTGGGTGTCGTTTAATTAATACTTGTTTTCTGGACTGAACTTAGGCTATTTATGCTCTGATTGTGTATTCACACATATTCTATCAGTTGTCTTATCTAGTACTCTTATGAGTTGGTTTTCATCTATTCGTATTCTCTATTATCATTATTCCTTATGCACTGTGCATATGGATACGTCACCCTCAACATGCCCTGATTCAGGTCGGGGTGTGTCAGTATTATTACTAACCAATTGTGAGGCTAAGGTCACCGTCTTTTCTTAGTGTAATAATATATATTTTTTTAATACATCGATATTTTTACACTAGTATAAATAATATTGTTTGTTATAAAATAAAATAAAATAAAAAACCGCCCAAAAGAGAAACAAAAGAAAATGTAGCGCGTGGGGCTGTGATTGGCAGATAATTGCGGAACACAGAACAATCCAAAACTACCATTTTGGCCGTGCCACGTCTATCGCCTCTTCACTCTTCAAACCTCACATAAACCCTTCACCTCCTCCTTTCTCTGAACCCCACTACCAGAGCGACGCCGTTCCGCTCCCATGGCTTCCATCTCGGCGGACCTCGCCACGACCCTTATCGGCCTAACTTCTCGCCGCTCGACCCGACTCCCCTGGGTCGGAGCCGCAGCGGCCCTATTCCCCCTGACGTGGAGACCGAGGACTTTCCCACATTCCCAAACCCTACGCTACTCGACGTCGTCGTTTCGCCGAGCTCTCGTCGCCAAACCCAACCGAGGCTACAGAAGGTTCACTGCGGCTGCGAGCAGTGCAACGACGTCGCAAAGCGAGAGCTCCGACGTTTTGACCCAGATTGAGCCTGATAATCGTATCCCCGCCACCATAATCACCGGATTTCTGGGCTCCGGAAAGGTTCGATGTTCTTTTGGTAATTTATGGCCGGTTTTGATTGGAGTTTCATTGTTTGAATGCCGCATTAATCTTCATTGTTTACTGAAATGCACTTGTGAAATGGAATTGCAGACGACATTGCTTAACCATATATTGACTGCGGAGCACGGGAAGCGAATTGCGGTGATTGAAAACGAGGTATGAGGCTCGGATTTTGCAGCTTATTGTTGTTATTGTTGCCCTTTTTGTTGTGTATGTTGAGGTGTGAGATTGTGTTTATCTTGCAGTTTGGGGAGATAGACATTGATGGTTCTTTGGTTGCCGTGAAAACCACTGGGGCCGAAGATATTTTTATGTTGAATAATGGTTGCCCTTGCTGCACTGTGAGGGGTGATCTTGTGCGGATGATTGGGGACTTGGTCAATAAGAAGAAAGGGAAGTTCGATCATATTGTCATAGAGACTACGGGTACGAAGTTTTTCTGTAATGTGTTGTTTGCAAGGATTAGGGTGCATGAAATATTTAATTTGCAGAATTTGTTTGGCCCTTCTGGTAGATATTGAACATCATGTGATTTTGTTTCCTTCTTATTTGTAGGATTGGCAAATCCAGCACTGATCATTCAAACATTTTATGCTGAGGATCAGGTTTTTAATGATGTCAAGTTGGACGGTGATGCGAAAATAAGTTAACGCACAAATTTAAACCCTATTTGTGACAATTGTAGTAATGATGTAAGTAGGGATCGTTCTAACCGGGGATTAACTAGGGATGCTAACCAAAGTAAAATTAAATTAAAAACGTAAAAACAAAATTTAAAACACTCAACTAGACTCAAAACACTTAACTAGAATAACTCAAAATAAAACTAATAAATAATCTAAAACAAATCAAAAGACTCAAAATAATTCAAGACTCTAGAAAACACAAACTAAATTGATTTCTAACAAATTTAACACTTTAAAATAAATGGGGGATTGATTTTTTTACGGAATTGAATTTAAAACATAAACTTAAAAACAAACTTCAAAGAAAATATATTTTATAGAATTAAAATGATGAGACGTTAGTTAGAGGGTTCCTTATCCACACATGAATATACGCATACAATTTGATTCCCAGTTATGATTTCAACAAACGAATAAATGACAACGCTCCAAGTTAATTAGGTCCGCTTAAATTAACTTTCAGATTTCCCTATATCCATTGAATTGGACGGAATACGCATCACAACCAAATTATTCTTATCAAGTTCCCTAACTATGGAATACGCATGATAGAGAGACATATCAAAGATCATTAAGTTTAATGGAAATCATAAACATCGACTAGGCATTCATAACTATGGAATACGCATGTTAATCCAACCTAGGGTTTACTAAACACAATCGTGACTAGCGATTTTTACTACTCATGAATATAAGTTCATGACGATGAGGTGAAATTCCCTTATATCCTAGCATCAAGTCTAAGCATGCAAATTAAGTGTCGACCCTCAACCCACATACATAAACAAGTTCTTAATCAACACAGAAAAATAAACCACATCCAACGTTCAAGAATTCATAACTGGAGTAAATAAAATCATAATAAACATTTATCCATGGTTTCAAATTCCCCTCTAACTAAACAGAAATTAATTACACATGTTTAATATAATTGAAAAACAAATTAAATTAAACATGAGTTTAAGCAAAATAAAACCAAATGAGGCAGTGTGCTAGGATCTGTGCTTCTGTCCGAGGCAGCTGGTTGCCTCTGCCTTCTTTCCTTCCTCGGTTTCTGAATGCTAAAGCTACGACGATTGTAATTGGGAAGGAGAAGAAGAAGGCGCCATAGCCCAATGCAGCTTCGAAGTTTGGGATCAAAATCTGAAATCGCCGTTTGGGAGCCAAGGAAGGTACGACTGAAGGAAATTTTGTGAAAAACATGTTTATTTGAGCAACATCAATAGCATGCAATTAACATATTAAAGGCGGAATCATGCTTACATGCACTCAAAACAAAACATCAACCATGAAATTCAAAGCCTAGTAGATTGGTGAATCTTGACTCAACTTAAAACAACATTTGTTAGTTGAGAAATATTTACCTTTGTAGATTCTTCTTTGCATATGCAAAGGATAATCACCCAAGAGATAGGGCCTTCATTCCTTGCTTCTTAGCTCCATGGATTTGGTTAGAAGAAAAGGTTCTCCAAGTTCCCAAAATTGAGAACCTCTAAAGATTCTACACCAAGGTTAAATTGAAGAAGAAATGAGTGACCTAGAGGAAGTAAAATTGCTAGATAATTTCCTCTAGGGTGGCTGAATTTTTTAGAGCAAAGAGAGCTTTTGTTCTCATCTTTTCTCCACAAAAACCCTAAGGATGAAATGGCTATAAAGTTGTCTTTATACCACCTCACAATGGAGTGGCAAACTTGCAATTAAGCCAAGTTCACTACCCTCCTTAATTATGGGCTAATTGGGCTAATTGGGCCTTTGTGAATCATTATTCATTAAGTTGTCATACAACTTAAGTCAATGGGCTTTGACGTTCGAAGCCCATTGGGCCTTAAGGTCCAAAACTATCCCGTGGTCTTTAACGAACTTATTCGTTTGATTAATTAACATATTAATTAATCATTGCCATAAATAATTAAACCATTTAATTATTCTTACTCATCTCCTTTGTTTCTTCAATCTCCACCTTACACGGTGTACGATACATTAGGTTCCTTTTAGCGAGGCAGTGGGCGATTAAAACCATTTTACATCGATTGTGAATTGAAACTTACTTTCAATTCTCCCTTTAGTGATTACACACGTTTAGGGCTTCCACAAACCATGAGTGACACCTAGCAGCATATCATGGCTACCCAAGCTAATCAGAAGAGGTAGAGAACCTATTCAGTTTAGGATTACAAATGCAATACGGTCTTTCTCTAATCTAATACTCTTGACCACATTGTTTGGTTTGATAGTTTATTTATTCATGTCTACTATCCAATGTGATTTGTTTGCTTATATGATTACCTTGAATGTGAATTGGAACGCATTCCCAAATCTCATTCATACTCTGGCCAGAGATTTAATCATATCATAGAGTATTCTCCCTCAAACCATTTGAAGGTTAGAGATCCCTTGTCGCACATTCACTTGTCTCCATAACTAAGTGACTTAACCCCAATGATGTCGTGGACACCCCGATGGGGTGACTTTGACATAATCAAAGATCAAGGACTTAACCACAAGACAACTGTGATGCCTCAGGTCAAAGGACTAATTTGCATTATCCCAACCATGAGTTCTCATGTGACATAAGTATGAGAACTCCTCGTTGATCGTGTTCAGTGGACTCATTCTCTATTGAGCACCTACGTACTTGTCTTGATGTCACACACACCAATGACTCGAGACTAGTCACTCTCCCTGAGAGAAGACATAGCACGTACTGATCTTAACGGACTGTCAATGCCCAATTGGCAATCCTATGATCAGGAACGTTTAGGATGTGTCTACGAAAGAATGGTCTCATTAATCTAACTTCATTAGATTGCATTCTCCCAATCACATATTCCTTGGACTTTATCGTTTAAGCATATAACATTTATATGAGACGGCTCAAACAATAATGTTTGCCTTTTATATGTAAACTAGATTAGTTTAACATGTGAAATATCCGTAAAGTATCATCATATGATTGGCTTTAGGGCATATTTCCAACAACGACGTGTCCGCCAGAACCTGAAACGCCCAGTGCGCTGCCTCTTGTCCGCGCGTCTCTGTCTTTCCTCCGACTTCCCTGTCGCTGCCTCTTGGCAGCTCACCTTCCTAACCCTGCGCTCCCCGCTGCACAAGCAGCTACCTGCCTTCCCCCCCAATATCTCCCATCCACGTCTGCTATATATCTTGCTCCAAGGAGCTCCCATATATGCGCACGCTGCCACTAGCAACTTTTATCTTTCTTTTCAAGTGCCAGCACCACCTCCAGCTATTTCTTTATTCCCTTCTGTTTTCCAGCTGAAAAAGGGCAGCTCCCTTTCACGCACTGCCAGCCTTTCTCGCTAATGGCTTCCACCTGTACACCCCAGTGCAAGTTGACTTCCACGCATGCTTCTGCATCTTTTATTCTTTTTCTCCGCGCTTGTTAGCTGTCAGCACAAAAAGGGCAGCCTGTGTTCTTTTTTCTTTTATCTATTTTATGCCAGCTGCCAAGCAGCTTTCACTCCTTTATCCTGCACACACTGCACAGTCCTTTAAGTTTTTTATGACATTTTCCAATTTACATTATGTGTTAAAGTACATCCTGTCTCATAAAATAATCATATGAAAACATAAATAACCACACAAATTAAAACACAACAATGACAAGAAGAGAATAGAAGTAGGAGGTGAAATGGTGAAGGACGGTTTTTGTTATTTTATTTTTTTCTAAAGCTACAAAAATCAAATAAGTGAGCAAGATAATTTTTACGAATTTTGTCACTTAAAATCTTACTTGTGCTAATTTTATTTTCTTAGCTAGATAAATTCTATAAAACACAAAAACAAAGTAAATAGTACAAAAATATGAGGAAATAACTAAGAAAAGACAAGAGAATTTGATGTAAAATATGTATAAATATGAGCTTATCAGACGGTGTTGTAACGTTAGTTGATGCTAAGCATGCTATTTTTCATTTGGATGAAGTTAAGCCAAAAGGAGTTGTCAATGAGGCTATAGAGCAGGTTGCTTATGCTGACCGCATCATTGTGAATAAGGTGCACTGATTTTACTGTGATCTGTTTGTCGGTCTGATTTACACTGTACTACATTCAAATTGAATGATGGTGATTCTTGAAAACTCAAAATAGTGTGGCCCTATTATTTCGTTATGAAGGTTTTCTATGGTTTCTTATGTTGTGGTTACTGTTTTCTTTCTCCTTCATCCCTTTCCTTTGGGGCATCATTATTTGGAAAAAAAATATTTGCTCACTTGAAGAATTTATTTATGATTTTTACAGTTTTTGCTATAATGCCTGACTAGTTGTCCATTTTTGTCCTAGACTGATCTTGTTGTTGAGCCAGAAATTGCTTCTTTGGTGCAACGAATTAAGGTTTGTAACCTTTTTTTTCTTTCCTTTCATCATGTTTGTTAATAATGACTATTTTATTGAACCAAATGTATTGTCCTGGAAATAGAAAATCAATCGCATGGCCCAACTGAAGCGGACAGAGTTTGGAAAAGTTAACCTGGATTATGTTCTTGGTATTGGTGGATTTGATTTAGAGAGGTAATCATCACACCCATTTCATTGTTGTTGGTGGGGTTTAGACAATTCTGTCCTGTAATTTTTCTGCTTAGTGGACATTACCACAATTTCTTTAAACTAGGTTCTCCAAGATGATGCATAATGGTTCTAACTGTTCCGAACAATTTGCATGTGAAAAGAAAGACAGAGTATAAGTTTTTAATAGAAGTTCCCTGCAAATTATGCCTTTATCTTTGGGCATTAAACTAACAACATCAATTGAATCTTTGTATCTTTGCGCTTGTGTAAATATTCTTTTTAAAAGTAGGAACATTGAGGGGACTAATGAATCTATTTGTAAAAGTAGCAGATGTAAGCAGACTACTCATATTTTGTCTACAATTTCACTCATATGTGCCTTGGATAGTTGATGGAATTTTTATTTCCTTTTCTTTACATTTTTCTGGTTTGCGTTTCTTCTAATCTCCCTTTGTATACTGCTTTTGAACATGCTTTGTCTACCCATTGTTACTGATTAATAAATGTTATACTTATATATGTTAATTATTTTGGAATCCCTTACTCTCTCCCATGTGTTAATTTTATTTGTTCCTGTGACATTACACTGTTTCAAATTGATGTATAATGCTCCAGAACATGCTTCAATGCTTCATAATTTCACACCAAATCTTGTGTTTGGAGTGTTATATATCCTAATCTTTGCTATAGTCTTGCCAGGATAGAGAGTGCTATTGATGCTGAAGGTGAAAAGGAAGATCATGAGCATCACCATGATCACCACCACGGGCATGATGAGAAACATGATCACAAGCATGGTACATTTTTTTTATCTTGATTGTGCCTTGTTAAATTTTTTTTTTTCTAATAACTAATTACAAGGTTTTCATTGAGAAATATATGTTATTTTTTATACACATTGAACATGCTGATGATGGCTTTGTGGGTACTCTTGTTCGTCTGTTGTCAAATAAAAGCTAAGTAGTCCTTACAATCTGTTTGTTGCACACACATAAGTGCATTTCTGGAATTTTGGCTCCTAGTAGGTGGTGTTCTTGGAGGTTGAGAACAATTACTATTAGGTATGCAGCGTATGCTTGAAAATTATTGGCGGGGTGGTAAGTTTATGTTTTAGCGTTGAAGCTCAGCTGCAGGTTTAAGTTATGGCATCACTTCAGGACCGAGTCCTCCCTTTGCTGAAACCTTTACATTACATCTCTATGTATGCTTACTGCAGATATATAGATCTTCTTGCTACTAACAAGTATTTTTTAGAACATATGGGTGCAAATGGGAGGGCATTCAGTGGGTCCAGTTATACATCTATGGGGTATGTTACATGGATGCTTAACAATGGGTGCCATAGAATTAGGCAGAGCTCGGAGGTTGGTCAGCTTCCTGTAATGAGGAATTTGTTTTAACTTTACACACGATATCGACAATAAACTATTTCTTTCTTTGTTAGAACTTAAGACCATAATGATATCTTCTACACCTAAAAGGACAAAAGAAGATATCCGCTCTGCCATGAAATAATATCTTCTCCAGTCTCATTTACTTTGAGTTCAGCTTAATCAAGTCTTTGAGGCTTCAGTATTCTTTGGTTTCATCTATCTCTTTCGTTTCCATATTTTCAAATGCTTTTCTTTCTATGGGGTTTTCAGTGTGTAATGTAAATCCTACTTGGGGGCAAGAAGTGTGTGGTAGTATGCTTCTTGGGGGCAGGAAGCATGACTAACTTGGAGTTCTTAAGAAGTGATTATTAAATGTCTCTTTTTCTGCCTTGGGTAGAAATTTTAACTGCAAAGAGCAAAATGACATAAGTGCCTCCAAATTGCACCGGCATCCCTAAATCTGTGAGTGCTGCGGTTTCAGTCCTTGTGGAAGTGGCACTAAGAAAGGTTTAAGGAACTAAACATAGCTGAGTTCCTGTCCAAATAGCACAACTTTTCTGTCTACTTTGCCCCATTTAGATATCTTAAGTTTTCTCTTTCTCCCTGTCAATTTATTTACCATTTTTTCCCTGTTTTATTCCTGTAAGAAAGGTAGCAAGTACTGAGGATAAATTTTACTGTACTGCCTTAACTGCTCAGCAGCTCACCCTTTTCCCTCCTACTCCAGTTATCCTATATTTTCTCTCATGCATTTTGCATTTCTTGGTTCAAATAGATAATAGTTTATTTTATTTTCTTTTTGACATGGTTACTCATATTGTAATTTGACATTACTACTATTTTTTATATGGATTTATGGAATAATATCCACACGTTTGACACGGATATGCAGATCCCATGATCATGTTCATGATCCTGGTGTTTCTTCTGTCAGCATGGTTTGTGAAGGGAGCCTAGATCTTGAAAAGGTTGGATTTGTGTTTTGTCTTATTTTGCAATATATATGATAATTGCCTCCTTTGTCTTTTGGTTTACCTGTTGCCTTTGAATGACACAAGTACACATTTGATGGCCAGTTGCATTTAGTGTCTTTTTCTGGAATGTATGAAAGAAAACCTGGCCAGGACTACTGATTTCATCGTAATTTAATTCAGCCTAACATATGGCTTGGTACGCTGTTGTTGGAACGAAGCGAGGACATATATCGCATGAAAGATCTACTATCTGTTCAAGGAATGAATGAGAGATTTGTCTTCCAGGTGAGTAGTCCGTTGAGTGTTATAATCATTTACTTATATATTTGAAATTGAGATAATTGGTAGGAGAATCTCATCGAAATAAGCATCACGTTTTCTTTATCCCTAGCATTGCCTGTGAGGACAATTTAAAGTTTGAATTTCTGAACCTTGGTCTCCGGTAAGCATTGTTTTTGTCTTATGTTATACTTAAACCTGAATGCTTTATTAGTAATGGTCAATTGTCACTTGTAAATAAATTACCAAGTAGAATGGGAGTTTCATGACTAATTATGAGCGTTAGATTACATATATGAAGGATTAAGACGTACAAAGCTAGATTAAGAATTTAAGAGTAACAACACCACCAAGGCCTCTCATTTTCACGGTTTCACGACGACGATGCTAACACCGCCAACTTGTGTTATCTAAGATTTTGTGCTCCACCCCTTGCTAACTTGGCATCAATCCCCCGGGACTTGGAAATCCTTGGCCCAAACTTAGCCTGAAGACATTGTTTATGAACTTGACAACAAAGTTGCTGAGACAGTAGAACAACAATCAACTACTCAAGAGTAGAAAATAGATTTGACAACCTGGATCGTATTGTTAAATTACTTACTTCCTAGCCTTGAGCTTCACTCCAAACCGATTTCTTCATCTTACGTCCTTTTTAATCTCGTGACAGTGGGCCTCCTCCACATCCCAGTGCTGCAGATGAGGAAAAGACCCCTTCAACTTTTGCCAATCTATGTCCCATTTCTTCAAGTACTTGAGACGCAAGATTTCTACCTTCCACACAGCACCAGTTTCCCCATGATCTAAGCTGGAAAGTTCTCCACCCCTTATGTACAGCTTCTTTAAATTTCCGAGTTGTCTCGGGTTCAGCCATCTTGGTACGTGCCCTAGGGGGATACCTTGGAGGTCCAATTTTTCCAAATTCGGCGGCGGAAATGAGAATTCATCGGCAATTTGGTCTTTTAACTCGGAAGAAACCAAACCCCAAGATATTTTAAGGCGGCAAAGAGATGAAATGTCCTTCAACTTGTTGAGTTCCCCCTTTTGAACTTCAGACTCATTCCCCATGTGTATACTGAGCCGCTTTAAATTCTTCAACTTGGCGAGATCACCGAGTTTACAGGGAGTATTTTTCGAAGACCCTAGGAGAAAACCTTTCAGAACTTGGAGCGAAGAGAGTTTGTCAAGCCCTTTTGGCATGCGTTCAAGCAAGTAGCACTCCGACATATCCAAATGGGTGAGCTTCCTTAATGCGGAGATATCTGAAGGCATCGTCTCTAAGTTGTGACATGCTCGAAGATCCAGAATCTCAAGGCTTATAAGATTAAGGATAGAAGAAGGGAGTTGGGTAATTCTTGATATTCCTCTGAGGCTAAGATACTTCAAGTGCTTATTCTGAGTCCCCAAACCTTTTAGAAATCCCACATCTTCTTGGTTCACAAAGTCTTCATCATCCACCTCAATATGATGCGTAGCCGAGTCCTGCCAGCGCCCAAGCTGAAGAACCGCAACCTTCTTCAACTTATTAAGCCATTCTCTTTTCAAACCAAGATATTGCACATTGACATTGAATACAGTCAACAGATCGTCCACCTTTGGGCCATCATCACCCTGACGAATTTGATTATTATAAACTAAGCATGCACGCCTACAGGTTAAGGTATCATAAGATGGCATTCTTCGCCATTCTGAATCAAAGTGAAACAGCCTAGCTTTGCTGGCCAAGGAGACCACCACCCGACGTATCCAAGGGTTCAATGCACAAATCTTTACAAACGGACAGGAGGATGCATTTGAGCCAGTTTGATTAATCAAGCCCTTTCTCCTAAGTTTTTCAAATATATCTTCTCCTACCTCTTCTGCTGTCTTCTGTTGGGTGGACGTGATGAAGCCCTCGCCAATCCACCAGTAAATCAGAGGCCTCTTCTTCATCACGGAACCATCCGGGAAGATTGAGAAAGAGAGGAAGCACAGCTTCAAATCCATGCTTTCAAGATCTTCGTAAGTCCTCCTTATATTAGCCATGGCACAAGTCTCATAAATTATATCCTCCAGGCTCAGTTGTGACCACTCTTGTGACATCTTCTGATCTAGTCCTGACTGATCGACCTTAGACCGATGCACCTGTGGCTCTGAAATGGGTCCTGGGGCGGTCATTCTCTCCACTAGAGGGATTGTGTCTTTAAATATCTGATCGACACTTTCTTTCATGAGATCTAGGGTGTTCTTCATATCCTTTTCGCTGATGGAAGTGATTTCAGCTCCCAAGATAATCTTTCCAAGTCCGCGTTCTAGGGCAGTGAATTGCTTCGACAAAGTCTGATCAAAGAGCTTCACTTTGGGTAGCAACTCTTTATTTTCCATTTGGATAAGCTTCTCTTCAATAAGTCCAAAGTGTCCAACTGCCTCAGGGTCCTTGACCACAGCCTTGGCTCTTTTCAAAAGATCGAGCAACTTGGGCATGGATTTATTCGAATCCATTGAGGTTGACTATTGCTATTGTCTGAAAGGTGTAGCAGCTGCAGATGAAGCCGTGGAACTGACAGATACAACCAATGTTTTCCCCTACATCATCACTTTTCTGCCAATAAACCAAAATTATCAGCTCCCCTTGGTTGTAATTACAAAACCGAATTATACAAAATAACATATTACCAAACGATAAGAGTCCATATGGTGCTGGGGTGTTAAATGGGGCGCTACCACCAGGTTTAACACTCTCAGTCACCACTCATGCTCTAAATTGTGATGGTGACGGTAATAAAGAGCGGGTACATAATAAAAACAGCATCTCCGGTGCCGGAGTTGCTAAAACATTGCGTAGATTTACACATTTTTTTACATCTTCAAGTGGGGGAATCCCATTTATCGAGGAGAGATTTTTCAGTATGACTGGTACAGGTACACCACGTGTTATTATATAAATTGTGGGATATGTGTACTAAAAAGTTGATAACTTAAAAATAAAATTTCCCACCACTCCTATTAAAATACGTGGTGTACCATTTGTGTTCCCGTCGCAACTAAAATTTTTTCCATGGGAGCTAAAATCCGCTTTAGCTCCTCGAATTCCGCTTGTCTAATGAATCAAGGACAACAAAACAAGATGGGATGCACCAATCCATGTACACAGAGCAAGTGGTAGTTTTGTTGCTCCATTTTATCTTTCTTTTTATTTAATTTCTTAATGCAAATTTAGATCATTCAATGCTTAGAAGAAGAAATTAAATAATTCAATGCTTAAAAACAAAAAGAAATTGACTGTATACCAAACCAACCAAATTCTGAAAAAGCTGATTCTTCACTTACCAGCAGAGCCCAAGTAAAAACTCCGCTTCAAGTTCCTCTTTTGCTGCTTTTGCTGCTTGATCTGCAAACTCAGCTGCCATTTTCCTCCCGTCATGGAGCGCCCCTCCCCCTCGGAACACCACCGCAGGTTCCGTTGTGGGAAACCCAGTTGAATTGCTGAAAGCACCAGCAAGGAATTTATTTCTTTTCTGCGTTGCTGAAAGCACAATTGGATGGCTATACCAACAAGGAATGCTAGTTGACTTGAATGTCAAGATGTTGCTTTTAATTAGCGTTAGTTGCACTTTGCCCCCTGAAATTAAGTGAAATTTTATATTGGACTGCAACTTTGAAATTATCTGCTTTGTTTGCCCTCCATATAGGGGTGGGTTCAAAAAACTGAAAACCAAACCGAACCGAAACCGAACAAACCGAACCGAACGAAAAAACCGAACCGAATTGAAAAAACCGAACCGAACCGAATTCTTTTGGTTCGGTTCGGTTTTAGTGATCTAGAAACCGAACCAAACCGAACCGAACCGAATTAATTAAATTAATTTTTTTTATTTAATTATTTGTTTTGGTATTATTTTCTAAACCCAATTTGTCAGTTAAAATGTGATAAACCCAATGTGTTGCCAAACTTTAAGCTCAAAATATTAAAAAAATGCCTATAAAAACTCTAAACCCTAACCTATTATTTCTCCCTCATATAAGGTTACGGAACCAAACTTCCTCCTGAAGTACCTACATCCATCTCCATAGCACTGTCTACTTCTGCCCCAGCTTTCTTTTCCAAATCTACTCTCATATAACATGTAACATAATCCATAAACATTTATTTTGGGTAGATTACTTGGGTAATTTGTGATGGAAAAGAATTCAACACACACTAAATAAATCCACCCACGTATTACTTTTACTAATCAAGTTGTCAACATGCAGTTACAAGCAAACAACCCTGATCTTTGAACAACATCATACAATTTAACTTTTCTAAGTCATTTGTACGATTTTTGTGTTGTGAGGTTGTTAGTTTGGACTTTAAAAGACTTGATTGATGATTTTAGTTCAACTTTAAATGTTTATTTTCATTGTCTTTGATTCTAGTTAGAATGCTTATGTTATGATTGTGTTGGATATGTTAAAATTTAAAATTTCAATGTTTTTCATTTTTTGAAAAGAAAAAAAAAACAAAAAACCGAAACCGAACCGAAAAAAAACCGAACCGAAAAAAAAATGAGCCGAACCGAAATTTCGGTTTGGTTTCGGTTTTGGCAAAAAACCGAACCGATTTAAACCGAACCCACCCCTACCTCCATAGGCGTACGGGTGTTTGGGGAATTAAAAAAGAAAATATGTTGACATAGGGGTGTATAATAATTTCTTATTTGTTTTTTCTTTTCTTGGTCAATGTCAATGATTATCAGGTTCAGTTTCCATCTCTTACTTCAAATCGATTCCAAAAAAATAAAAAAATAAATAAAAAATAAAAAATCTCATCTCTTCCTTCAAATCGATCAAAAATCTCGCTAGAGATGGATATAATGCCTTTAACGGAAATCTTATCACCACACCTGTTACTGTTAGACCTCGTATTTCACAACTTTTTTTAGAAGAAGTACGATATTAATTAATAATGAGGGAATACGTACAATGCTAAGATTGGGGTGCATGTTAAGGGCCTCGATAAAAATCTTGCCGGGGATTTAACCGGGTCTAAGGGAATTACTATCCTCAAATAGAGAATCTAAAATCAAATCCGATGGTTCCTTAAACCACATTAAACAATTGGTTACAGTCAATTTATACCTAGCCTAGCGATGTGCAACATTATTGGCCTCCCGATTGCAAAATGAAACCTTCCCCTGAGGAATATTATCCATTAGCTGACGGGTATCATCAAGGACATGACCAAGCTGACCCATGTTTGCTGCTGAATACCGTTGAAGTGTTGCAACCACCAGTAGAGCATCCCCTTCTAATTCCATTTGCCCCCTAACCCACCGCTGCGCAAAGGCCGCAGCCTCTCGAACAGCCATACACTTTGCCAGCGTTGGGGATTTGATTCCTCCAGCGTGCCGCACCATTGCAGCCACAAAGTTTCCATTCGCATCACATACCACCACTCCAATACCGCCCTGATCATGCCTCTTGTCCCATGCCCCATCAAAGTTAACCTACATCCATCTCGCTGCAGGTTTCCTCCACTTTTGGGGTGTACTGACTTTTTTGCAGCTATGTTTCCCATGCCATTTCTTAAACTCATAAAGCAAAGCTTGGGCTTTGCATTGAACATCAATTGAATTCATTGCCACACCCCTTCCATAAATATGCATTTCTGTCCGTCCATATGCTCCACAGAAGAACCAACACCAAGTCAAACCTATCATTTGCTAAAGAAGACGCCAACCTCGATAGCCATTTTCTCAGTCCATCATGTCGGTCACGGCCTGTTCTAAGTCCTAGCACACATGTTAACCATATGGATCTCGAGCGAGGACAATCCAGCAAGGCATGTTCTACCGTATCTGGTTCTTTGTCACAAAACAAACATTTTGCCTCTGTTAAGACCCTACGCTGCATCAAATTCACTCGTGTCGGTATGGCATTCCAGCAACACCTCCAAACGCCAATCTTAACTTTGCCAGGCACTTCGGCAAAGAGCTTTCCATAAAAACTTATCAGCATTCAAGTGAGAACCACCAGGCACATCACCACACACTTTGTTACACGATCTCGCCACATGATAGGCACTTTTGGTCGTGAACTCTCCATTCTTTTTTTCAATCCATATCAAGGAATCAGGTGGTTGGAATAGGCTCAATGGGATGCTTAAAATTAATTCGACTTCCTCCTCCAAGAAAAAATTCCGAATTAACCCCTCATTCCAAGTAGGCCTCTCTAAGTCTGCCATATAACTCTGTATTGTTAAGTAGACCTTTCCAAGTCTGCCATCTAACTCTGTATTGTTAAATCATGTTTCCACCCTTGCAGAATGGGGCTTAAAACCTTAAAAAAAAAAAAATTCTCTCAGTATCCAGCTATCATCCCATATTCTGACCTTGAGCCAATTTCCCACCTGCCATTTAGACCCTTTACGAATGATTAGTCTGCCTTCAACAATGCTTCTCCAAATGTAAGATGCATTTTCTGAAGGAATTTTTGTGAAAAACATGTTCATTTGAATAACATCATATAGCATGCAATTAACAATTAAAGGCGGAATCATGCTTTCATGCATTCAAAAACAAAACATCTACCATGAAATTCAAAGCCTAGTAGATTGGTGAACCTTGACTCAACTTAAAAAACAACAATTTGTTAGTTGAGAAATATTTACCTTTGTAGATTCCTCTTTGCATATGCAAAGGATAATCACCCAAGAGATAGGGCCTTCATTCCTTGCTTCTTAGCTCCATGGATTTGGTTAGAAGAATAGGTTCTCCAAGTTCCCAAAATTGAGAACCTCTAAAGATTCTACACCAAGGTTGGATTGGAGAGGAAATGAGTGACCTTGAGGAAATAGAATTGCTAGCCAATATCCCCCAAGGTGGTTGGCCTCTTAGAGAGAAATGGAAGCTTTGTGTTCTCACCAATTTTCTCTAAAATCAACAACTTATGAATTTTAGGTTATAAAGTTCTTTATATAGTCACTTCTTTAAATGACCTAAAGAACCAAAAAAACCTAATTCATCACTAAATGGCCACTCTAATGGATTTGGGCTTTTGGGCCTTTGTGAATCTTTATTCATTAAGTTATCATACAACTTAAGTCAATGGGCTTTGACGTTCGAAGCCCATTGGGCCTTAAGGTCCAAAACTATCCCGAGGTCTTTAACGAACTTATTCGTTTGATTAATTAACATATTAATTAATCCTTGCCATAAATAATTAAACCATTTAATTCATCTCCTTTGTTTCTTCAATCTCCACCTTATTTGGTGTACGATACATTAGGTTCCTTTTAGCGAGGCAGTGGGCGATTAAAACCATTTTACATCGATTGTGAATTGAAACTTACTTTCAATTCTCCCTTTAGTGATTACACACGTTTAGGGCTTCCACAAACCATGAGTGACCCCTAGCAGCATATCATGGATACCCAAGCTAATCAGAAGAGGTAGAGAACCTATTCAGTTTAGGATTACAAATGCAATACGGTCTTTCTCTAATCTAATACTCTTGACCACATTGTTTGGTTTGATAGTTTATTTATTCATGTCTACTATCCAATGTGATTCATTTGCATTTTATGATTACCTTGAATGTGATTTGGAACGCATTCCCCAATCTTATTCATACTCTGGCCAGAGATTTTAATCATATCATAGAGTATTCTCCCTCAAGCCAATTGAAGGTTAGAGATCCCTTGTTGCGCATTCACTTGTCTCCATGACTAAGTGGCTTAACCCCAATGATGTCGTGGACACCCCGATGGGGTGACTTTGGCATAATCAAAGATCAAGGACTTAACCACAAGACAACAACTGTGATGCCTCAGGTCAAAGGACTAATTTGCATTATCCCAAACATGAGTTCTCATGTGACATGAGTATGAGAACTCCTCGTTGATCGTGTTCAGTGAACTCATTCTCTATTGAGCACCTACGTACTTGTCTTGATGTCACACACACCAATGACTCGAGACTAGTCACTCTCCCTGAGAGAAGACATAGCACGTACTGATCTTATCGGACTTTCAATGCCCAATTGGCAATCCTATGATCAGGAACGTTTAGGATGTGTCTACGAAAGAATGGTCTCATTAATCTAACTACATTAGATTGCATTCTTCCAATCACATATTCCTTGGACTTTATCGTTTAAGCATATAACATTTATATGAGACGTCTCAAACAATAATGTTTGCCCTTTATATGTAAACTAGATTAGTTTAACATGTGAAATATCCGTAAAGTATCATCATATGAATGGCTTTAGGGCACATTTCCAACAATCTCCCACTTGCACTAGAGCCAATCAGCTTGGTCATCTGTTATGATTCCTCTTCTGTAGTCATTTCCTAAATGGCTGAATAGTAGGCCTAGGAAATGGATATCTATATGTTATCCATAGAAGCAACCTTGAGAATATCGATGTCACCATTATACATGATTCCCAATCATGTGGTTCAGTCTCTCATATGAGTTCGGATCTTGATGAGACCTTGATTCCCAGGCTTGAGCTATCGCCCCATTAGTGTCGTAGTGTCAGTACACTAGATACACTTTCTGGTTGGAACCGAATAGAGAGTTCATAAATGAACTTTCCCATCCAAACAACATTGTTGTAAACTTCTATATGGCAATATATTTTGCATTCATAATGGAACACACTAAAGTCATTACTTTAATATTTCCATCCAAATATCTCTTTAGTCATAATAAAGAGATATCTGTTTATCTCTTCATTCATAATGAAGAAACATCCAATGATGGATTAGATTCACAATCTAATACATTTACGCTTCCATTACGTTACTCTAATTCTTCCTCATTCTTCGAGGAACCTATCCTTTAGTATTTCTTAAATACTTAAGGATTTACTTGACAGTTGCCATGGTTCTGATCCTGGACTTGCACTGATATCGCCTTGTACCTTTCTAGGTACAACTCATATCAATGTTTTTCATACAATATGAAATACATAAATCACCTTTCTGCGTATGCATAAAGGATTCGATTTACGCATTATTTCTTTGGGAGTCAAAGGGTACGTTCCCTTTGAGAAGAGCTACCTCCTAGTCTCACTAGAGTTGTTCTTCTTATTAAAGTTTATCATCATATGAGAAACTTCCTAGCAACCTTTTGTCTATTATTAGGGCATGATATAATCCAATTATATCCTAAAATCTATCATTATAGATTTCCATCCCATGTATATAGACTATGTCTCCCATATACATTCTATCGTTATAGAAAGTTTTAAAGTCATAACTTTAACAATGAAGTATTCTTTTCATTTCCAAAATTAATATATCATACATATATTCAAATTTAGGAATATGATTAACTCCCACTAATCTTTTGTAAACCTAGTAAACAAAAGATTCATTTACATCTATATGAGAAATCAAACAATTTTGATCTTTCTCTCATAAGACGCTTATGGCTCCCACTAGCTTGCTAAGATCCATGATGGTTGGATCTCTACAACTTACATGTTTTGTGATTCATAGTTTTAGACATAAATTATCAAGACTATCTTAATAATGGTTTCGGAAACCTATATCATGTCCAAACATTGAATCACCATTTAGTTGTAGCTAGCAATCTTCGAATTAATTGAAACTAAGACTACGTCAAAGATGGTTCCTTCAAAGTCAACCATTCTCTTTGATTGTAGTCACCTTAAGCTACCAATTAGCTATGAAGGTTTCATTATTTCGGGTCAAATGGTACTTTACCATTTCCTTGAGTATATATCGTATATACACTCAATGTAGTCATAAAGTTCAAACCATTCAACTGAGACGGTTTATAAATCCTTCTTGACTACCTTGGAGCTTGTGGTATAGGAACTAGGTTGTTATATTTGTTGATTATCATCTTGTCTCTCAAAGAACCCATTCTTTTGAGTTCTATTCCTAGTTTATTTGCTCTAAGGCAAATCACATTGTAGGATTACAATGAACTACTCAACAAACAACATTTGTTGGTTGGTTTATAGAAGTGATATCCAAAGGTTAATTTAAGGATATCCACAAGATAATTTTTAAACAAATATTGCTTATTAGCACACAACCCCAAATCTTAACATGATTAAGATTTGTCTTTCTTTCCAACTACATCCTATGGAGTTATGAAAATTTTGGAAGATCTTCTAATTGACAATCATATTGTCTTAGAAGCATATATATCCTATATATGGGTAATTGATAATATCCAACGAACTAAATCTTATTCAAGTTCGTTCTTCTCCTAATGGAGAAAATCATTTATCTTATGATGCTAATTTCCTTGATATCTTTCAAGGAAACTCATCTAAAGTGTTACCTTTCCTTGGATCAAATCTAAGGAGGTAAGTACTTTAGACGTCTTACTCATCAACTTACATTTCTTGAATTCTTTGAAACCTTTTGCAAAGTATTCGGACTTGTGTTTATTCATAATAAACTATAGTCCAACCGAGAGTGATCTTCGGTGAATGTCATACAACATGAGTAGTATTATGTTGTGGACAATTGCCACTATCTTGCAACCTTTTGGGTTTTAAGCATCATTATATTCTAAACAGTTAACGCTACCATATCATCTCTACTATAGAGACAATCAATTAGATTACTATAATCCAATCAATGATTAATAAAGAACAATGTTTTGTCAAACAAAACATTCATCCATCTCTACTATAGTGACGGAATTAAGTTCCTTAAAATTGGAATGTAAAGACAATCTTTGGTTTTTCCAATTTCTTTGGTAGTTCATATGAGGAAGTTAGTACCATCTGCTTTCGCAGAGATCTATATTTTATTCACGTTCCGAATGTGAAGTACTTTCTCTTCTCTCATTAATCTTCTACTTCTTATTAGCCATACTTTTACAACGATTGTAAAACATAGTTACTAATACGGAATCAAGCATTCAAGTAAAAGAACCAACTGTTTTGAACTATTCAAGAACAATTTACAACACCTTCGAAAGGTGTGTTCTTGACATTTGCAAGACATTTCTTGCAAATACCCCTTCCAATGTCCATCCTTTCATAAAGAAAGTTTGTTCCCTTGGAGTTAGTTTTATCTTCTTCATTTGACTTCTCCTTTGACTACAATAGTCATGGTCCCTAAACTCCCACTATCTCTCTTGAAACCTTTTTTCAATTGTGTTATACACATCAAACATTTTGGAGAGTGTGTGGTTATTGTTCACTACATAGTTTACAATAAACTTAGTGAACCATTAGGATAGGGACATAAAGGTGAAGTCCTAGCTTAGTTTCCGTCTCGTTAAGTGGTTTATCACTTCAACACTCAATGATTCAAAATCATCATAAGTCCATGTTGATGAACTATTTTTTTGTCAACCAACCATTATGTTCTAAACATAATTACAAACTTTCAAGAGTTGTTCAAGGCAACTCTCATTTCTTCATACAACAATTTGTAAGTGAAGAATCATGGCACTAAAAGTGTCCTTGTCTTTATGCTAATCTTCGTAAGTTCCTTTTGTTCATATAACGAAGGAATAAGCATTGGTTGTTTGTGTTGTCCTCTTCATGATAGACATTTCTAACATGTTCTTCCAATGATACATTATCAATAGGAAGATTGTGAGGATGAGACTTCTTAGGTACATGCACAATCCATTTAAGACAATCTTTGGGATTGTATTACCAAGTCCGGAAACTAAAACATTCGTATTTTCTTTGTCAAGTTTTGGATAGCGTTTGCAAATATATTGGTAAACAAATACATAACGAATATAAATTGATTGATTTTAAGCCATTTGATTCGGGTCTTTAAATCAAATAGCACCACCCACTATTTTTGGCAAATTCCATATCCCTCATTGGAATTCGAGAGTTTTGGAGGAAACTCTTAGTAGGTTATGGGAGACTCACTATTACCAAGCCCACCTCAGAAGAAAATCATATTGGCTAGCGTTAATAATAATGAGAGAGTACGCTTACTCATTTGCAACAACCTCTTGCAAGTACCCATCTAGTTTGGCCTCTAGAGAATGATGCCTCAGAAGAATATCATATTGACACATTGCACTTAGTTAAGTCATTCCCACCATGCTAGTTAAAGTAGGGGTTCAAGAATGGCCTCAGAAGAATATCATATTGACCACACTCGTTGCCTACCTTCACTTCATCATATGTGTATAGGCTTCTCCTGAATGTAAGCACATACTTTGCAACCCCAGAACTGGACGAATACGGTGTATGAGTCACAAACGATTGAAGCCTACCATAGTGGAAGGCCACGAAAGAGTGTTCTAAACACTCTCACGCTTTTCAACTTAATAATGGTTTGGTTGAGGGTTTTAGGTCTCATCACATAAACATATTCATTTTAATCTTTATTAAAACAATTTTGGTCCTATTACAACTATTGGTCCATTTGATTCAATTTAGTTGTATATAATACTCCCACTATACTTATAAAACGGTTTTTAAAGCAAGAGTATATGATACTACTAACATAAGGTTTGCATTCATTTGATGGACTATATAGTTGCCTTAGGGCCTTAGGATGACTATGAACCTTTGTTTAGATTCAACACGAGCCTAGTGTTGAATCTCGGACTAGGGATGGAGATTGATTTTAATTACGCGTTTAATCACATTAAGGCGTGTTGTCTTAGGGGCGTTGGACCCAACTACTTCATTTTCATGCATATCAAATAAAGCAAGAAAGAAGTACTTCAAAGTAAAGGTGAGCTTATGCTCATTACAACATTTGCATAATTAAAATTACTTTAAAGTAAAGAAGAGCTTATGCTCTTTTACAACATTTGATCAAATCAAATTACAACCAAAATTAATCTACACATTCCCATGGTTCAAACAAATTTGAAACGGCCTTTCACATAGCTCAATTATCGTAGGCTTAGGTTCATAATCACCCTTTAATTAATCAACACTTTAATTAATTAAATTGAATGCAACATTTTCATTTGGTTTTTGTATCCATAAAATTGATTTAAATGGAGCTAAATGAAATGAAAATCCAATTCTCATTTAAAGAGACAAAACAATTTTTGTTCCCTACTTAATTTGGGCCATCATGCAATAACCACAACTTTTTGGGCTATATTGCGAAACACAAACTTTTGGGGTCACTTTGTAAAAACACAAAAGTCCACTACTTCATGTAATTACAACTAGAACCCAAAAATTTCAACAAATACAAAAAACTTCATTAAAGGAGCAAAACAATTTGTCCTTTAACGTTTTTGGGCCTTAACGTAAAAACGTAAACTTTTGGGCCAAAGTGCAAATACACAAAAGTATCAAAACTTTATGTAATTGAATAAAAGACCCAAAAATACCCTATTTAATTAGGGTGGCCGGCCATGATAGAAAAAATATGATTTTTACAAAGTTTTTGTAAGTGGGTTTTATTAGGTGAGGTAAAGATGAAATATTTTGAATTTATGTTAAACTTTTAAAAAACGTTTGTCTACCATTATAACCATTAATAATACTTTACAAATAATCATCACCCACTAAAATCACCCACTAAAATTAAACCAAAACTTTATGTAAAAACATAAAACATTTTGAATCAAAACTTCAAAACTTTTTGTCCTTGGCAAGAACTTCAAGAACATTGAAGAACACTCATGAAAACTCATAATAGCTCCATGAATGTTTTCACTCACCAAAACTCAAATTTTCATCACTCAAAAGAGGGTTAACATCCTAGGGTACTTAGGGGTTCCAAAAGTCACTTTAAAACCATTTTAACAAGACAAACATGAACCCAAAAAATCACCCCTTGGATTTGGCCGAATTTCCCAAAAAACATGGCACCAAATTTTAGCTCCAAAATTCATGCTCATATGAACTACATCTACAACATTTGAGATGGCAAATTTTCTAACAAAATTTACATTCAAAGAAACAAGAATAAAGCTTGTAACATATTACAACTTTTAAATCAAAAAACTATGAACTACAAAACCCAAAATGATTCACCAACTACTAGACCTAGGCTCTGATACCACTTGAAGGAATTTTTGTGAAAAACATGTTCATTTGAATAACATCATATAGCATGCAATTAACAATTAAAGGCGGAATCATGCTTTCATGCATTCAAAAACAAAACATCTACCATGAAATTCAAAGCCTAGTAGATTGGTGAACCTTGACTCAACTTAAAAAACAACAATTTGTTAGTTGAGAAATATTTACCTTTGTAGATTCCTCTTTGCATATGCAAAGGATAATCACCCAAGAGATAGGGCCTTCATTCCTTGCTTCTTAGCTCCATGGATTTGGTTAGAAGAATAGGTTCTCCAAGTTCCCAAAATTGAGAACCTCTAAAGATTCTACACCAAGGTTGGATTGGAGAGGAAATGAGTGACCTTGAGGAAATAGAATTGCTAGCCAATATCCCCCAAGGTGGTTGGCCTCTTAGAGAGAAATGGAAGCTTTGTGTTCTCACCAATTTTCTCTAAAATCAACAACTTATGAATTTTAGGTTATAAAGTTCTTTATATAGTCACTTCTTTAAATGACCTAAAGAACCAAAAAAACCTAATTCATCACTAAATGGCCACTCTAATGGATTTGGGCTTTTGGGCCTTTGTGAATCTTTATTCATTAAGTTGTCATACAACTTAAGTCAATGGGCTTTGACGTTCGAAGCCCATTGGGCCTTAAGGTCCAAAACTATCCCGAGGTCTTTAACGAACTTATTCGTTTGATTAATTAACATATTAATTAATCCTTGCCATAAATAATTAAACCATTTAATTCATCTCCTTTGTTTCTTCAATCTCCACCTTATTTGGTGTACGATACATTAGGTTCCTTTTAGCGAGGCAGTGGGCGATTAAAACCATTTTACATCGATTGTGAATTGAAACTTACTTTCAATTCTCCCTTTAGTGATTACACACGTTTAGGGCTTCCACAAACCATGAGTGACCCCTAGCAACATATCATGGCTACCCAAGCTAATCAGAAGAGGTAGAGAACCTATTCAGTTTAGGATTACAAATGCAATACGGTCTTTCTCTAATCTAATACTCTTGACCACATTGTTTGGTTTGATAGTTTATTTATTCATGTCTACTATCCAATGTGATTCATTTGCATTTTATGATTACCTTGAATGTGATTTGGAACGCATTCCCCAATCTTATTCATACTCTGGCCAGAGATTTTAATCATATCATAGAGTATTCTCCCTCAAGCCAATTGAAGGTTAGAGATCCCTTGTTGCGCATTCACTTGTCTCCATGACTAAGTGGCTTAACCCCAATGATGTCGTGGACACCCCGATGGGGTGACTTTGGCATAATCAAAGATCAAGGACTTAACCACAAGACAACAACTGTGATGCCTCAGGTCAAAGGACTAATTTGCATTATCCCAAACATGAGTTCTCATGTGACATGAGTATGAGAACTCCTCGTTGATCGTGTTCAGTGAACTCATTCTCTATTGAGCACCTACGTACTTGTCTTGATGTCACACACACCAATGACTCGAGACTAGTCACTCTCCCTGAGAGAAGACATAGCACGTACTGATCTTATCGGACTGTCAATGCCCAATTGGCAATCCTATGATCAGGAACGTTTAGGATGTGTCTACGAAAGAATGGTCTCATTAATCTAACTACATTAGATTGCATTCTTCCAATCACATATTCCTTGGACTTTATCGTTTAAGCATATAACATTTATATGAGACGTCTCAAACAATAATGTTTGCCCTTTATATGTAAACTAGATTAGTTTAACATGTGAAATATCCGTAAAGTATCATCATATGAATGGCTTTAGGGCACATTTCCAACATTTTCTTCACCAGTGCTTGTAAGAAGTCAGTAGAAGGGAAGTATCGTGCTTTAATAACCTAGCAGCAAGTGAGGAGGGATTTTGTATGAACCTCCACCCCTGCTTGACAAGTAATGCCAAGTTGAAAGCATATAAATCTTTAAACCCCAACCTTTCTTCACCTTTGGGTTTACACATTTCCTCTAACTTACCCAATGTATTTTCAGCTTTCATGCTTCACGCCCCACCAAAACTGGGCAACAATTATATTTAACTCTTCACAGAGGGTTTTGGGCAGAAGAAATGTGTGCATTGTGTAGATTGGTACCGCTTGGGCCACCGTTTTTATCAAAATCTCATTGCTAACATTGCTCAGCAAATTTCCTCGCCACCTATTTAGCGTCGTCCATAGTTTATCATTCAAATACGCAAGCGTAGCTTTCTTTAACTTACCTACAAACACCGGAAGACCCAAATACCGATCACGGTATTCAACCCGCGCCATTCCCAAGAAATATGCTAGTAGTTGGCCTTTGTATTCATTTACATTCCCACTATCGAACAAGTTATGGAAATTTTAAATGACACATTTCCATTTTCACTGACACACACCAATCAGGAAGGTGAAGATGACGTGCCTACACCAATGGAGATTGGAGAATTTGAAAAATATGAATAACTACTAAAATGTGCCAAAGAATTGACCCGGGGTGCGAAGGCTTTCGATTCTCATGGCCATTGTGGAACTGATGCACGTCAAAATAAAGTATCATATGTCGAGCTGGTGTTTTGATTATTTTTTGGGGGTTTTCAAGAGAATGCTTCCGAAGGACAGTAGTTTGTTGAAAGACCATAGAAACGCGCAAAAGGTGTTGAATGGTCTTGGATTGGGTTATGAAAAAAATTCATGCTTGCAAAAACAATTTTATATTGTTCTCTAAGGAGAATAAAGCGTTGGATAAATGCACTGTATGCAACGAGTCAAGGTTCAAAATGACATCTCAAAATAGAACAACGAAGATTCCACAGAAAGTTATCCATTATTTACCTTTGAAGCTTCGGTTGCAGTGATTGTATATGTCAACGCATATTACCACTGACAAGAAATGGCATAAGGAAAAATGGGTAGATGACGATGTGATGAGGCATCCTGCAGATGGGGAGGTATGGAAATAGTTTGATCGAAGGTTCTTCGATTTTGCTGCTGATCCTTGGAAAATTAGATTGGGACTTGCCACTAACGAATTCAATCCGTTCGAGATTCTAAACCAACAACATAGCATGTAACCGAGATTTCTGTATAATTTGCCACCTTGGAAGTGCATGAAGAAAGAATACATGATGATGGTTCTATCGATAATCGGGGATTTTGGTAACTCTATTGATGTTTATTTAAGGTCGTTGGTCGATGAGCTAAAAGATTTATGCGAACACGGTGTACGCACATACGATAAGTGTACTGGCAAGATGTTCACCTTGCCGGCAGCAGTGATGTGGACTGTAAAGGATTTTCCCACATATGCAATGGTTTCTGGGTGGAGCACTAAGGATCATATGACATGCCCAGTATGAAAAGAGAACGTAACTTCTTCTTTGCACGCCGAGAAAGTTTGTTATCTTGATCATCAGAGATCGTTGCCATGGGACCATGAGTGGCCTGAGGCGGATAAAGAGTTCGATGGCACAAAAGAGCCTCTCCTAAAACCAAGAGAATGGTCTAGAGATGAAATTTTGGAACAAGTTAACCGTTTGGATTTCGTTCCGTTCAGCAAAACGATAAATAGGACTAGACCTTCTACACATATGAACTGAACGCACAAGTCCATGTTTTTTGAGCTATTGTACTGGTCAAAACTAAAATTGAGACACAACCTCAATGTTATGCATGTTGAGAAAAATGAATTTGACACATTGGTCGGCACAATTCTAGATATTGAGGGAAAGACAAAGGACATGATCAAATCTCGTCTTGATTTGGATTGAAAGGGAATACAGAGTGCCTTATGGATGAATAGGGATAGTGACAAAGCCAGAAGGGATCTTGTGTATTTTCAATGAAACCAAATGACAAAAAAGAGTTTTTAAAGTTTTATCCTTTGTAAAGTTTCCCGATAGGTATGCTTATAATATTGCGCGTTGTGTGAACGTTGACGGGGGTAAATTTGTTGGACTAAAGACTTATGACTACCATGTGGTTCTACAACATCTACTACTTGTTGGTATTTGAAACCTTTTGCCAGAAGATGTAGTGAAGTCTATTATGTTGTTGTCCAGATTTTTTTCGCAACTGACTTCAAGATCGTTTTTAAAGACGGACCTTAATCAGTTGTGCCATGACATTATCCAAGTCCTATGCAAGTTTGAGATGATATTTCCTCTAGCTTTCTTCACAAGTATGATCTAAGTGATGGTTCACTTGCCAAAAGACGCATTGCTTGTTGGACCAGTCAACTATCAATAGATGTATCCATTAGAAAGGTATACAATCCTTGTCATGTGTTTATTAATAATTAATTGTAATTTTACTCATTTGTATCGTATCCTTATATTTTGGTAGGCTTCTCGGGGAGTTGAAAAAAAGTGTACGAAACAGGGCAAAGCTCGAAGGATCAATTATAGAGGCTTGGGTGGCATATGAAGCGCTTACACTTTGTGGAATGTATTTAAAAGATGTGGATGTGACTTTCAATCGTCCTCAACACAATAACGACGAGGGTGTGAGAAAGGAGAAACTTTCTGTGTTTGCCTAAATCGCATGACCCTTTGGAGATCCGGTACGAGGCAAGTTGTTTTCCAAAAAGCACATGAAGGTAGCTCAGTGATTCGTACTCAACAATTGTGATGAGACAATGACATACCTAGATGAGCATGAAGAGATGATGAAGCGGGAACATCCTTCACATTTATATGCCAAGAAACACCGTGAATTGTTTTCAAAGTGGTTTTTGGAATATGTAAGTTTTAAGTGTTTTGTATTAGACATATATATTGTACTAATTCATTGCTCAAACTAACAAGGAATGTTTTTGTATAATGTTAGGTAAATCAATTGAAAGCATCGAATTCCCTCGCTTGTAGTGAAGAGTTATATAACTTAGCGTTCAGACTGATTCGTGCTGAAATGTTCTCGGGTAGCCATGTTAACGGTGTCAAGTTCCTGAGGGCTGCACGAGATGACAAGTTGTGTACGCAATACAACACTATCCATATCCTGGGTGGAGTGATAGGAGCATATTTATACGACTTTGTTATCTTATTTCTTTGCATTTACTTAGTTAATTTCCATTTATTTTGGTAATTTAAGTTATTTTCGTATTATTGTAGGTCCAGTTGGTAAAGATGACAATAAATAGCCAAATGGAGCAATTTGGAGTAGTTTTGGATTTGGATTGGATAGCATGCATGGATAGCATATGTGATAAGCTAATATTTATACATATTTTACATCAAATTCTCTCGTCTTTTCTTAGTTAGTTTCTTATATTTTTGTGCTATTTACTTTGTTTTTGTGTTTTATCGAATTTATCTAGCTAAGAAAATAAAAATAGCACAAGTGTGATTTTAAGTAATAAATTCGTCATTTCTACCTTGCTCACTTATTTTATTGTTGTAACTTAAGAAAACATTTTGGCAGAAAAAATAAAAGCCAGCTTGGAGAAGAAAAAGAATATAGAAATGGGACGGAAAGCTTTTGGCAGCGTGGACATCCTTTGGAATTGTTAAGTAAGCTTAAACAGGAGGGCATCAAGTTCTTGGAAAGCAGTTCATCTATAGATGCGTTGAATGACCTGGAGATATTATTTAATTCTTTGCAAAAATCAAAGTGCATAGAAAAAGTGGCTTTTGACTTAAGTCTTGCAAGGGGTCTCGATTATTATACGGGAGTAATATTTGAAGTTGCTTTTAGGAAGAAAGAAAAAGGCAGCACGTTACCTGAAGTCAGAAAAAAAGCAACTTGCAGCTGGCGTGGCATGGAGGAACGAGCGGAAAGAAAGAGCACGCTGCCTTTGGCAGCTGGAAAGGAGGCCACGGACTGAAAGGCGCAGAAGACAGGAGGTCAGTGGGCGCGCGGGAGAGGGAAGAAGGGGAAATGCGCAGAAGAGAGGAAATAAAAGGAGAGACGCGAGAAGAACAGGGGGTGGGGGGGGTTGAGTCATCTGGTGGGCTTCAAGAAGGGCGCTGCCTGGAGGCAGCGAGAGGGCGAGACGCAGAGAGCTCTCGGTGGGAGACAGCAGCTGCAAGTTGCCTTGAGCTGAGGGGAGAAGGCAAGTTGCCTTTGCAGCTTGCGAGGAGACTTGTACAGCAGAGGGAAGCAGCTCGGGAGGAAGGCGCTGCCTTTGGCAGCATGCGCAGAGAAGAAACCAGAGAGGGAGCTGGCGCACGGGAGAGGAAATGGAAGGCAGGAAAGAAGAAGCTGCCCTTGGCAGCTGGTGCACGCAGGGAGTCAGAAGAGAGCTGGTGAGGACTGTGCAGGAAAGAAAGACAGCTGCCTCGAAATAAAATGAGCTGGATGACTGTGCTGACAGAGGCGGGCTCAAGCTTAAGCACAGAGGATCACTTTCTCATTTGGTTTTATTTTTCTTAAACTCATGTTTAATTTAATTTGCTTTTCAATTATATTAAACATGTGTAATTAATTTCTGTTTAGTTAGAGGGGAATTTGAAATCATGGATAAATGTTTATTATGATTTGATTTACTCAAGTTATGAATTTATGAATGTTGGATGTGGTTTATTTTTCTGTGTTGATTAAGAACTTGTTTATGTATGTGGGTTGAGGGTCGACACTTAATTTGCATGCTTAGACTTGATACTAGGATATAAGGGAATTTCACCTAATCGTTATGAACTTATATTCATGAGTAGTAAAAATCGCTAGTCATGATTGTGTTTAGTAAACCCTAGGTTGGATTAACATGCGTATTCCATAGTTATGAATGCCTAGTCGATGCTTATAATTTCCATTGAACTTAATGATTTTTGTTGAATGTCTCTATCATGCGTATTCCATAGTTAGGGACTTTGATGAGGAATAATTTGGTTGTAATGCGTATTCCATTCAATCCAATGAATCTAGGGAAATCTAAGAGTTAATTTAAGCGGACCAAATTAACTTGGAACATTGTCATTCACAATTTATTGAAAGAACAACTGAAAGTCAATTTAGGTTGCATATGTGTCATGTGTGGAGAAGAACCCTCTAGCTAGTCCGTCACCTATCCTTTCACCTTAATTTCATGCTTTTGTCAATTCTGTAATTTATTTAAGTTTAATTTACTTATCGTCAAAACCAAACCCCCCATTATTAAATTATATTATTTAGTTAGTTTTCATTGTTGTTAGTCTTTTAATTCAATTTCCGTCCATTTCAGTTCCTAGTGTCCAATTTGATTGTTTTCATTATTTTGAGTCATTCTAAGTGTGTTTCGAGTTATTAGAGTTTTTAGCCTAGTTTTGTATCATTGAGTCTTGTTTAATATTTTTAAATTAATTTAGAATAGATTAGCAATCCCTCCTAATCCCCGGCCTAGAACGATACCATACTTACATCTATACTACAATTGTCAAAAAGAGGGTTTAAATTTGTGCGTTAACTTATTTTCGCATCAATATGGGTTGGACATTTTTGGTGTTTAGATATGTGCTAAAATCAGGAGAAATTAAAGTTGAGGCTTGGAAGACAAGGAATTAGACAAGAAAGAGGAATCCTAGTTGGAGAGGAGCATTATCTTATCCTATCTTATCCAACATTATCTTATCTTATCTCCAGCTGCAATGAGGAATCCTAATCACATTCCAACACTCTCTACCTGATTTTTAGAGTCCTAAAATAATTCAAAATGCCAAAACCTTTTCCTCCTTGGATTCAGCTGTTTCCCCATATGTATATGAAATTCTTGCAATGATTTAGGGGGTGCCGCGCCTACCATTCATCCATTGAAATTGCTGGAATTTTCAGAGTTCTTTCTATCTTTGTTTTAAGTTTCAATGTTTATTATAGATTGCTTTTCAGTTATGATGAACATGTGTAACTAGGTTTCTTTTTAGCTAGAGGTGAATTCGAAGACATGATCATATGTTTTATATAAATTGATTACATCCAGTTATTGTTTCATAAAACATGAATGCAATTTACTTATCTGCTTTATAGAGAACTTATTCTTGTATGTTTATTAAGGATGCACACTTACTTTGCATGCAGGGATTTGATGCTAGAATATAAGGGAATTTCACCTAATCATTATGAACTTATATTTGCTAGTAGTAAAAGTCACTAGTCATGATTGAGTTAAGTAAATTCTTGGCAGGAGTATCATGTTTTTCATAGTTACGAATGCTGTGTTAGTGCTTATGATTTTCACAGAACTTAATGATCTTTGAGATGTATCTCTATCAGGCTTTTCATAGTTCGGGAACTTGAGAAGAATAATTTGGTTGCGTCGCTGAGTCCAATTCGATGAACTTAGGAAAATCTGAGAGTTAACTAGTGCTGTTCACAGTTAATTTGGGGCATTGTCATTCATGGTTTAGAAGAAGAATAATTGGAAATCGATTTGTATGCATATGTTTCATGTGTGGAGAAGAATCCTTTATCTATCATTTCATCCATTCATTCACAACTTAATTTACTTGTTGCCCTTTACTTTTGTTTTAATTAAATTCGTCCAAACCCCCCCCCCCCCCCCACTCATTGTTTTGTTGTTAGTTTAACTTAGTTTTTAGTTTTATAAGTTTAATTTGTGTTGGTTAGCAGCCCTTCTAATCCCTGGAATAGAACGATCCCTACTTACTTGTACCAGGATTACATAATTTACAGGGTTTAATTTGTGTGTTAGCTTCTACCACATAAAATTTTGGCGCCGTTGTTGGGGATTAGTAAAATTGCTAATCCCTCAGTTTTTTGTTTATTTTTCTTTTGATAGTTGATGTAGTTTTATTTCTTTGATTTCAGGTACTAGAGAAGCAAGACATGGCAATTGCTAATCTTCAAGCTCAAATGGCGAATCTTACTTCTCTTATGTCGCAATATATTGAAAGGTCCACAATGCAAAGTGTGGCTACATTTGGTGTGTCCTCTAGGCAAGGATATCAAACTAATCAACGTCCTCAATTAATTGAGAATGAAGGCTGGGATATTGTCAATGCTTGGGGTTATCAGGGCCATAATCAATCAAGGAATGACTTGTTTTCCAACATTTACAATCCAGGTGGGAGAGATCATTCAAATTTTATGTGGAGGGAACCTTAACAAGCTCAACAAGAAGGATATTGGCAGCAATCTGAGGAGTTCTATTCAAGACCTATGCAGCCACCATAATCTCCACCACAACAATTCCAACAAAATTCAAGTATGCCAATGGATCATGTTAAAATTCAAACACTAAATACTTCTTGTGCTTCTTTGACTCAGGATCTGAAAAAACAAGCTAAAGAGATGGTCGAATTGAAAAATCAACGTGGGCAGATCGCAGAATTCATGGGACAAATTTGAGAACAAAGCGAGCTTCCTAGTTCAAGCATTGTTAATCCAAATGGAGGTTTTGAAACTGCTAAAACTATCGCTTTGAGAAGTGGTAAAGAGATTGGAACTAATTCAAAAATGTCCAAACAAAGCCGAATAGAGGACGAACAGTTGAAGCTCGAAGAAGAGGAGGAAGACAAGGCCACGAAAAGGAAGGAACAAACCTTGCCGCAACCTTCTAAAGCCCCTATGCCACCTAATTCAGGTAAGGTTGTTCCAAATTCAATTCTTTCTAACCCTATTCCACCAAATGTACCTTTTCCTCGCAAGTTTATGCAATCAAAGAAGAAGAGAGTGAAAAAGACATCTTCGAAACCTTCAGAAAAGTACAAGTTAATATGTTGCTTCTTGATGCAATAAAGCAAGTTCCGAAGTACTACGTTTTTGAAGAAGCTTTGTACAACAAAGAAACGGATCTCAGAAAAGGAAGTGGTACGGGTAAGTGAAAATGTCTCTGCAGTTTTGCAAAGAAAGCTGCCACCTAAATGCAAAGATCCAGGTAGTTTCACGTTCCCTTGTGTTATTGGTAATCCAAGTTTAAACGTGCTATTTTAGATTTAGGAGCTTCAATTAATGTCATGCCCTACTCCATTTATGCATCTATGAATTTGGGAGAGCTTAAAAATGATGGTGTTATTATTCAATTAGCTGATCGATCTAATGCATACTTGAAAGGAGTTTTGGAAAATGTTTTGGTGCAGGTTAACCACTTGATATTTCTAGTAGATTTTTATGTGCTTGAGATGGAGGATTCAGCCCTTTCTACACCATTGCCAATATTACTTGGAAGACCTTTCATGAAAACAGCCCGAACCAAGATAGATGTGTTCAAGGGGACGTTAACAATGGAATTTGATGGCGATGTCATTGATTTTAATATTTCTGAAGCTATGAGGTATCCTATTTATGATCATTCTTGTTTTTCGATTGATGTAGTTGATTCTTTGGCACAGGAATATCTTGAATTCTTAAATAGTGATGCACTTCAGGCACCCACTATAGAATTTAAACCATTACCGGATCATTTCAAGTATCACCTTCCATTCAAAGATCAACTCCATGCCACTGGTCCTAGTAAGGATTAATTGGAGGTGTCATTCGGCTGGAAGATGTTAAAGCAAGCGCTTTTTGGGAGGCAACCCATGTGTTCAAACAAGGAGACATTAGAATTTCCAGCTCCTACAACCAGATTTGCTCTCTTTTACTCTTTTCTTTATTGTTTTTACTTTGATATGATTGTCTTGTTTGCTAGTTATCGTTTATTGCTTTCTTGTTTAACTTTATTTTTGAAACATTGAGGACAATGTTTGGTTTAAGTGAGGGGGTAAACAAATTGTTTTTCATGATTGCTCTTCGAATTTCACCACCTATCACTACTAATGTTGTTATTCACTGTTTTAAAGAGTTTTATTGTGTCTCATAAAAACAAAATTTTGAAAAAAAAAATAAAAAAAGTTTGAGAAAAAAAAAAACAAAAAAAGAGTCGTTTTTGTTGCTTGTTTGTGTCTTAGGGTACCTTCCAACACAATGATAATGATTTGGTTTTTAATTGCATGACTGTTAAAGAAAGTTACAAACATGGGTGGAAGTTTGATATGCTCTTTGGTTAATACTTAATTGCAGTTGTCATTTACAAATTCACATGTAATCACAAAGAGAGAAAAATCAATTTTTGTAACAAGCTTGAAGGAAGAAACTCAAACTAACGCTACAACCCTGTGAGACTTAAGCCTATTCTTTGTTTGGAGAGTTATTAATCTGTGATATTCTTGTTTTCTAAAGTCATTGCATGATCTCATTATTTCTTTGCTTGGTTGCTACTTAGAATGCTTTTTCATCATTTTAGTTCCAAATACTAGAACTCATGCTTGTTTCATTCAAAGCATAAAATTGATTGCATAACAAATAACAAGATGAAGTTGCTTAGTTACCACCAGAGCCAAAAAGTGTTAGCCTTTGCATATGTATTGTAGGTTTAACCTAGTTGAGCCTTATTTAGCCTATTTTCTTTGCTAGCTTGCATTATCCTTACCTAGCCTAGTATAGGAATATCCATACCCTTGTTCTTAAAGAATAGTGAAGCATGACTTATTGGGAATTCCTTTTGATTTACGATTTGCTATTAAAACAAGTGTGGGGGAAGGATTTGTTCTTTTGAATCCGGTGAAGTAGTGTTTATGTTTTATGTTTCAAAAGAAAAAAAAAAGTTGAGAAAAGAAGAAAAACGAGGTTGAAAAGAAGTGAGAATTAGTTCATAAGTGTTGGTTGTTGAAGAAGGGTCCAAAAATGTGAATATGACCCTAAAGTTGTAGGAATCCCCCCTTTGTGTTTAAAGTTGGGTGCTGCAATCAAAAGTTGAATTTTAAGTGTTGATTTCATTACTTTTCTTACTATCACTTTAAGAACCATTGTTTATCCTTAACCTTTCTTTGTTAGCCAATACCTTAGCCTCATTACAACCCTTACACTTTTATCTTGATTGTTATGTGTTTCAACATGTGGAGTTTGAAATTGGTACGAGCATATGGAATCCCTGGTTCTGGCTTCTAAGTAGTGGCATTCCGTTCATGAGATCATATACATGTTTGTATTAGTAAATTCAAAAAGTGTCTTCTTTGTTATAACATATGTGAGTGCTAGTCTACATGTTTACATCAATCTTCTCACATATACTTGGTATAGGGAGTGTAGTCAGAAAATCTGTGTGAAAATATAGAGTATATCCGGTGAGGAATTGAGTGAATTCTCTAAGGCATGTTTACTAAATTCAAATGTTGTTTTAATTGATTAAATGCGAGCTAGTGAGTGGTTATTGTGGTTAAGTAGAAACTCAAGAGTAAGGATGGCTAAAATCTATGTGAGCAGTGATTCTTAACATGTCATGTTTCAATGGAAATCTCTGAGGCAATTGTTGGAAGGTTTAGGTTTTGTTTTGTTTTGTTTTCTTTGTTTTGCTCGGGCACTAGCAGAAGCTAAGTGTGGGGGAATTTGATAGGAGCATATTTACACGACTTTGTTATCTTATTTCTTTGCATTTACTTAGTTAATTTCCATTTATTTTGGTAATTTAAGTTATTTTCGTATTATTGTAGGTCTAGTTGGTAAAGATGACAATAAATAGCCAAAATGGAGCAATTTGGAGCATCTTTGGATTTGGATTGGATAGCATGCGTGGATAGCATATGGGCTGGACGTTTTTGGTGTTTAAATGATGCTAGTTATGTTCTAAAATCTGGATTAATTAAAGTTGAGGCTTGGAAGACAAGGAATTACATAAGAAAGAGGAATCCTAGTTGGAGAGGAGCATTATCTTATCATATCTTATCATATCTTATCTTATCTTATCCTATCTTATCCAACATTATCTTATCTTATCTCCAGCTGCAAGGAGGAATCCTAATCACATTCCAACACTCTCTACCTGATTTTTAGAGTCCTAAAATAATTCAAAATGCAAAACCTTTTCATCCTTGGATTCAGCCGTTTCCCCCTATATATATGAAATTCCTGCAACTATTTAGGGGGTGCCGCGCCTACCATTCATCCATTGAAGTTGCTGGAATTTTTAGAGTTCTTTCTATCTTTGTTTTAAGTTTCAATGTTTATTTTAGATTGCTTTTCAGTTATGATGAACATGTGTAACTAAGTTTCGTTTTAGCTAGAGGTGAATTCGAAGCCATGATCATATGTTTTATATAAATTGATTACATCCAGTTATTGTTTCATAAAACATGAATGCAATTTACTTATCTGCTTTATAGAGAACTTATTCTTGTATGTTTATTAAGGATGCACACTTATTTTCCATGCAGGGATTTGATGCTAAAATATAAGGGAATTTCACCTAATCGTTATGAACTTATATTTGCAAGTAATAAAAGTCACTAGCCATGATTAAGTTAAGTAAATTCTTGGTAGGAGTATCATGCTTTTCATAGTTACAAATGCTTTATCAATGCTTATGATTTTCACAGAACTTAATGATCTTTGAGATGTATCTCTATCATGCTTTTCATAGTTAGGGAACTTGAGAAGAATAATTTGGTTGCATCACTGAGTCCAATTCAATGAACTTAGGAAAATCTGAGAGTTAACTAGTGTTGTTCACAGTTAATTTGGGGCATTGTCATTCATGGTTTAGAGGAAGAATAACTGGAAATCAATTTGTATGCATATGTTTCATGTGTGGAGAAGAATCTTTTAGCTATCATTTCATCCATATTTCATTCACAACTTAATTTACTTGCTGCGCTTTACTTTTGTTTTAATTATATTCGTCCAAAACTCCCCCAATCATTGTTTTGTTGTTAGTTTAATTTAGTTTTCAGATTTATAAGTTTAATTTGTGTTGGTTAGCAGCCCTTCTAATCCCCGAAATAGAAGGATCCCTACTTACTCATACTATGATTGCATAATTTACAGGGTTTAATTTGTGTGTTAGTTTCTACCACATCATGGGGGCAAAATTACGAACATTGACTTCTATGGCAAACTAACAAGTATCGTGCAATTGCTTTACAAAGACCGAGGCCAAGTCATCCTGTTTAAGTGTCGATGGTTTGATGCAAACCCACATAGGCAAGAAAGTGTTATAAGAGACCATGACTTACTATCTGTGAACACTAACAAAACTTGGTATGACGGTGACCCTTACATTTTGGCAAACATGGAAAAATACATTTTGTATATTGATGACCTTAAAGTTGGGAGGGGTTGGAAAGCTATTTAGAAGATGGATCATAGGAACGTGTATGCCATACCAGAAGAAGACTCTACTGACGACAACATCTAAAATCTTCAATGGAAATTGGTGCGGAAACACTCTGAGATGCTAATATTATCAAAGAACCGTTTCAGATACAAGGAGTGGCTTCAATTGAAATACCGTTTGAGTCAATTACAATTGACCTTGGTAATCTTCCCCAATATGATGATGTAGTGGGCATGAATGACAACGGTGACATACCTATCGACGAGGAGGAATAGGAAACTGATAATAATGATAGTGACGATAGTGACAGTTATTATAGTTCAGATGAAGATTAATGCAATTTATTTGTGAATTGCTTTGTAAAATACATTAAATGATATTTTTTGTAATATCTTTATCTTATATTATAAATAAATTATTCTTATTAGAATAAAATGTAATCAATTAAAAATTAAATTAACCCATTTATTTATCATATTTGAAGTGTTTATATTTTATGCGGGTAATCCAAATTTTCATACATTTGCGCGATGACGCACAATAAATTCGTCTCGCAAAAACTTTTGCATGATGATATGTTAAACCTTGCACAGGACTTGGACAATGTCATGGTGAGAATCTCGATATTTTGACTTTATCGCGCGATGATATGTTAAACCTTGCACGACAAGAATCTCGATATTAATTCGTTCCAAACAACCTTTCCCTCACTCTTCTTCTTCCTCTCAACACTGACACTCACCCTCAACCTTCTTCTTCATCTCGATGCCATCAATCTCAGTCTTTCACCATCTTTCACCCTGTCTCACCCTGTCTCTCCGTCTCTAACCTTATCTGTATCTCTAACCCTATCTCCGCCTCTCACCCTCTCTCTCCATCTCTAACCTTCTCTCCATCTCTAACCCTATATCCGCCTCTCACCCTCTCTCTCCGTCTCTAACCCTCTATGAGGTCCGACAACCATCCCCAAGATGTAATTTTTAGGGTTTTTATTTTTCAATTTAATTAATGATTTAGGGTTCATGATTTCCCTTTGAACTTTGCCCCTTGTACGATTATTCAATTAATCCTACAATTTTTAAGGGCGAGGTCCGCGGCCGGGCACATATTATTGCCAGGGGATGGGGAATGCTTGGCAGTGGGAAACTACAACCTCTTCATCCTTGCAGTAAAAGGGTAAGGTCACGACATTGATGCAAGAAGTGGCTAGTCTGAGGACTGAGCTCGGATCATATAAGAGCCAGATGTCGCTAATCATTCGGGCCCTTAGTTCATTCGGCATTGGTATCCCGGATACTTGTGCCCCGCTGACATCATAAACTTTCTAGTTGTACATACATTTTCCTTTATATTATAAATAATTTATTTTTTTTCTCTTCATATATTACATTCTTTTTCCAATTTAATTAATTAAATTAAAATAATTCTTTTTTTTTCTTTCACAAAATTTCAACCTAAACCAAAAATAATAATAATAAAAATTATCCCTTGTGCGACGAAAACCTTCGTTGTATAGAATTATGTGCGTAAAAAATATGTCGTTGCGCAAACATACATGCGACAAAGCAATTTGTCGCTAAAATGTTTAATGGACGAAGCAGTTTGTCGTGCATAGTTTTTCGAGACGTAGTGTGGTCGTCCCCATGTATGTATCGTGACGTTGGACCCTTGTAGCCTATCATTTCTTACGACGAAGGCCTTCATTCCCAAAAACTTCATTCGACAAGGACCTAAACTGTCATGCATCTATCATATGCATGACGAATATGTACCTGTCGTTGCGCAAGGTCTTTTTTCACGATCTTTGCATGACGATTGCTGCACGAATGGTCGTCGCGTTAACTCTTATGCGATGTGAAAATACTTTGCACGACCAATACTTGTTCGTCGCGACAACTGTTAAATGTAGTAATGGTAATACTATATGAGCTAACTAAAACATTAGATTAATGTTAAACCACTTAGCATGTGATTTCTCTTCAATATAGACATCTCTGCTAAAATTTAACTAAAAATATATAGGAGCTCAATGAATATGCTCTAACAAAACAAAACAGGTAACTAAATAATAGCATAGAACTAGCAACGGCGCCCGTGCGATGCTGCGGGGTTTTAAATAGCATACATGTAGAAAGTTATATTTGCAACTTTGCTTAACTCAATCTATTTATAACTCTACGTAACTCAAGGAATAGATAAAAGTTTGTTTCCAATAGCTCAACGCTTGAAGTTGCAAGAAAAATAAAAGAATCAATTTATGAGCAGTTGGAAGAATCATTATTTGTAAAAAAATTGTTGAGTTCAAAATGAGTGTAGTTGTGAAAATTCTGTGCAACACTCTGTTGAAGAGATGTACAAAGTAGATCACAGAATATTTACATCACAGTAAACAAAGATGTTGGAAGTTGTTTATACATAAAATATTAAACTTGTACAATCCTGATACAAAAGATTAAAACCTGTTTACAGATAGACAAAAAATAATACAGTGATTGATTGGATTCTACCACTTGCATCTACATCTAAAGTGGACCCAGCATTTATATACAAAAAATTAATGAATGCTGGTTTATGTACATGCAAAAAATATTATGAAGTTCAGACCAGAGAGACATTTACATGGCAGGCAAATATTATCAATATTGTTTGATACATATTAACAAAAAACGGTTAATGCGTTTCAGTATTGGAGATAGAGTTTTGGCACTGCATCGTTCATCCTTAAGCAAGCAAGCTAGGGAAAAGAAAGAAAATAATACAGTTAGATGGATATTAGATATATATCAAAATAAATGTAAAGCAAAAAAGGAAGCCATGTTTAAATTATAGCAACCTAGTTGGTTTTTTCAGGAGTGGTATCAGGTTTTCCGCTAGTTGGGGACGATTTCTTTTTGAGCAACTTGATTGGAACATCATCAAACTCTTTTGGATCAACCTCTGAAACTTCTTCCGTTTCTCTATTTTAAATGGGCTACCAGCATTAAATAAAATGAATAAGAATATTTAAATTATGTTTTGAAAAAAAATTACGAAATAAACCTTTGCTCATTGCTGGTGAAAAGAGCCCTCTTGATTGATTCCCTCTTCCGTTTATTCGATTGTTCAATAGTTTCAGCACTTAAAGTAGAAGACGAAACCGTTGCGGAAGACCCCGTAATTTCTCTTGGTAAAGGCAGTGGAGTTGCTGGTTGCATGGTTGTATCGTCGGTTACATTGTGAATGAGGACATTGCTTGGATTGAAATTATTTCTTCTATTTCCAAACCGCAGATGGAAAATTTTCTTTTGCCCGATTAGTCTAAGAAATTCATTTGGTAATTGTTGATGGTCCACCAATCCCAGATTCAGAACCAAATCTTTGCAGCTCATGCCAAAAAGTTTTTCACCACATTTTCCAATTATCAAAGCATTTATCTCATTGGTTTCATCTTCGAGTATCAGATTGACCTTATACCTACATTTAAAAACCAAATTTAAGATCACAATGAAATATCCAAAACAAAACAACCATGAGATATTTAGGTGTTTAAAAAAATATTAATAGTGAGATTGAAAAATTATATACCATTGACAGAGCAAAAAATTAATTGATTCTAAACCAAAAACTGCAAAGTAATAAAAAATGAACTCATGGTATAGACAGTAACAAAATTGCAGCTCAATATGTTAAATATTACCAAGGTGTTGGAATTTGGTTTGGATGTTTTTGACAAATTAGTTGCGCAGTTGTTGGGTCCTTATGCATTTGTTTTACACAGTTGGGGCAGGCATTATACCACCAAACGTAACTCGTGTCAAAACGCTTCACAGCTGCTCTACATAAAAATGTCCAGTCCTGTAATATATTTTGTCATATATCTGTGAAACTGACAACAATCATATGCATTCTTTTTATTGAAGGTGTGAAATCACAGCTGCAAAATTTTAAGAGAACATTAAAAGGCATAATCAAGTTTTAAACTTTGTACAAATCTGGATCCATAAAAGCCAATTCATCAATTGTAACTTTTTTGGTAGTCTGTAGAAGTTTAGCTTCATTTGCCTGGTCTGAAAACGAAGGCAGTATTTTTAGAGATTCTTTGCAGTTGGAAAACCTAGATGATTTAAAAGATCACATTGCTTGAACAATATAGAAATAGCAAATGATAAATATATCGTAATTTTGTTCCAAGAATTAGAAATATACTTACACTGACTTGTAGGAATTGACTTCCGGGATGTCTGGATCAATGAAAAAAAGTGACAAACTGGTACTGTTTAAGAGAATCTTGCCTATGCATTGAAATCATGGCAGAAAAAAGGTGATGAAATACGAATCATGACGGATACAGTTTGAAATTTCTTTTAATAGCAGCATCATTGTTTGAAATTTCTTTTAATAAACTGATAATAGAATCAATTGGGACATGCAGTGGATTCCTGAGTAGAATGACTAATTGTAACAAACAAATATAATAAAATCCAACAATGGTTAAATACCAAAAGAATTTAAATGACTTAGTATGTACAGAGAACAAAATAAGCATGCAAAAGATTAATTTTAAATTAAATGAAGTACCTAGGTAACGTCTGACTTTTAAACTTGTGAAAACAACCACGACTGGCAGCGAAAACGCCTCTGTTGACAAAGAAGAAAAAGCTTCACCAATGTCTGCCCATAACGTAACTGTGAGTTCTTCTTTTCTGTGGATAAAAAAAATCGTAAGTAAAAATTTAAAATTTTACAACAGCAAAGGAACAAAGACCGAAGACAATTTAAGCTAATAACAATAAAAGGTGAAAAATGACCTTATATTCTGAATGTGCACATCACATTTGTATGCAACCCTCTGATTAATCTGTTTTTCTTCCAAACGCTGAACGGCTCTTATACAACATATAACATCTTATAATTTGATACATAAATATAAGCACATTGTTAAATACTACTTCAGAAAATAAATGCCAATGCATTTGAATGGATTTATATGCATAGACATTTTAACAATACCAGTAAGTGACACACTCCGATCATAGAATCAAGGCGTGCTGGCCGTCACGTGAGCGTGACGTAACCAAAAGTGCGACGCGGAAGCAATAAGATAAGAGGAATACGAAGGAATAAAAACCAACCACTAGCAATAATATCCAACTAATATGCTAGAGTGAGTTTAAGTGTGAAACACACATATTCAGAGCGTAAGTACTAGGTGCAGTCTAGTAGGAACATTACTAAATTACAATACCCGAAGGTGAGTCCTACATGAGTAGTCTGTCAAAACGCCGTGGAAATCCTCGTGAGCTACCAACACCGCTAACTAGAACCTGGAGGGGCGCAAAACAAGATTGAGTGGGTCAGTAAAACAAAGCTTTTCGAAAACATTTCATTTAATAACATTTCTAACCCCTCGCTGTAAAACATGTATACTTTCCCAGAAAATAACATAATATGCGTATAATTCTTCAAATATCTCAAATCACCAGTCTTTAACAAAAACCAGAAAGTATACCATGTTATAAGTGTCAATAACAGAATAAGGATGCATCAATATAACAGGTGAAATAAGGAATCAACCGGAGACCTTGCAGCTGTCCTGTACGGTTAATTCTATAGCTCAATATCCAACCCAACCGGAGTCACCACTGTGACCTGTACGGCACTACTCTGCACATAAATCGGAACTACCTGAAGTAGTCTGTACGATAAGAATGGTGTAAGAATACGCTCTACTGCTTCTCTCATCAACAGCTATATAACAATCTAAAGTCACCTACAAGTCGGAACAACCTCTAATGGTCTGTACGACATGTCGGAACCACATCTCATGGTCTGTACGACATGCACCTACTTGGATCCAAGGTGAGCGTGTGGTGCAGGGTGAATAATATAAGCACTAACACCAGGGGTGCAGGTTATGAGCTCTCAACATAATTCACATCAAACAATAAATCGTATGAACAATATAAACACACCTGATACTCACCTGTGCGTCCACAACACCATTTCACATATATACATCAAATACTAATTCATATATTTCATATATTATGCTTGCATGGCATTTTAAAACATACTTTCATTTAAATTCAATTTCTGGGAAAAATTGATAGCATATAGGTAAATACAGAAAATACTGCCCACTCACTGGTAAGTCGAAGGGTCGTAACCCCCATGACGCCCTTGAATACGCTCGTCCTCGGGATAGGTATCACCTATATGCGAAACAACTATAAAAACGTTATTTTAAAGCACATAACCAACAATATGTAATAACTTCTCATATGATGCTCAAATTGGGTATATGAATATACCACAGTGACCTACTCGACGTCACGGACGTCGAGGTATTTTTAGAATAATTTTTCGATGCCGCACGCGCCCCCACGCGCCGGGATAGGCACAGACCTACGCGCCCATACACGTGTCGTCCCCTACCTCCAGTCGCCGGACTGGTTTCGCCGGCGCCGGAAAACTGGGATTTTTTCAAACTTCATTTTCTCCATCAACTCTCAACCATTTTCTACGCATTTTACATCAAAACGAAGCCCTAAGCATGTAGAATCACGTTATACTACTTTAAGGCTAAAAAACATACGAAATCTCACCGGAGAAAATCCAAGAAAACTGGCCAACTTCGAACCCTGCGATCCCGACGTCCAAAACCTTCAAACTAAGTACTCCGAGCTTCCTTGGGACCTCACTAAGCTCCCTGTAAGCTTAGAATTCCCTGAAAATCAACATTTCACGTGTGCATGAACAGTGATTTCAAATTGGGTTACGGGTTCGACGTGATTTCGAAGGTTTCCAGTTCTAAAAGTCGTACCAATCAACTCAGGAGGTTGCAAGGATGAAAGAACTCACCTTTTTGACGTCAATCCGTGATGTTTTGAGGGATTTTGGTGCTCGTCCGTACAATTCGAAGGGAGAGAGAGAGAGAAACTAAGAGGGAAGAGAGAAAGGGCACGGGGGAGAGAGTGTGAGGTTTGTTTTGAGTGTGTGTGTCCTTCCCCTAACCACACAAAATGCAAACCAATTTTTTTAATCCAACTCAATTTTCCAAAACTTAGGAATGTATGAATTATTCAAATAAACAAGTCACACATACCTTAGTAACCTTTAAAGGCAATTCTATCAAATCACACCCACAATAACTGAATTTTCAGGACGGGCTGTGACAGTAAGGATGTCAACCCTGTCCAAGCGAGGGTAAAGTGTGTTGTAATCTTGTAGAAAGAACCGATGGCGAGGGATGGGTGGAAACACGATGGCCAATTTTTTAAATTTTGTTTTCTCATTAAACAAAACTTGAGTTTCATGCGGGACTACCTTGTATTGTCCCCTAATTTTAGTCGTACGGAAATCAATGATTTCATAGCATCCACCAGCTTCAATCTTCGCAACCATAACATCATACTCAACATCTGATGTAGACGCCTCAACGGTATCTTGCTTCACAATTTATCATGCCAAGACAAAGAAGGAAAAAAAGTTACAAAAGTAATTAAAAAATAAATAAAAATATAGATTAAACTATCAATAACAAAGAACATCACATTTTATTCCCCAAGATCTAAAAAATAGGGGTGGAAAAATATTTTCTGTCTAGTTAATTATTAGTATTACCGGCCTTGATTAAAATAATGAATCCATAATTTCTCACCATTTGATCAACTAATATACAGTTCAAAGATGTATATTTTTTAACAGTGCCTGGGATTGTCGATTTCCATATCCTGCATATCCGGATTTTGATTTTTTCTGCTTTCGTGTATGGTTTTAACCGATGAATAGGAGTTGGCTGTGTGTTTTCCATTTATCCTACAACAATGAAATTTACATAATACATCACAAATTTATCCAAAATCATAAATAAACAAAATTAAAAAAAAAAATTAAAAAAAAAACACAGAAAAGAAAACTGAAATCATCATTTGTGATTTATCCATCCATGTTTGGGAGGAAATATTTAACAGCTTAATTAATAACCAAAAGTAATAACAATGAGAATAGAGAACCTATAAAGTTAGAATTAAAAAAATTAAAAAAATTAAAAAAAATTAAAAAAATTAAAAAAAAAAGATCTAAAACCTACACCTAAACGGATTCCTGAGACAAATCAGTCAATAATTGGTTTTAATCCAATCATTTATGTCCAGACAATCTTCCCCAGAACAGAAAATAAGGAAAATTAAGCGGAAAAAAGAGAGAGAAAAAAGACATACCTGAAGCACAACCAGCATGAAAATGCCAACACAACAGCTGGGAGAACGAACAACACCGTTTCCTGAAAATACAAAACACAACCAAATCATACACTCATAATCACAACCACGACACAGAAAAAAAAATAAAAAACATTGAACCCCATTTGCTAAAAATAAAATGAGAATCAAACCACACAATCACAGTTAGAATCCCAACATAGAAAGAAAACCGTACTATTCTATAAGTCTCACCCCCATAAAAAAATCCAAAGGAAATAGTTAACTCTAAACCTTCAAAATCAGGTAAACCCAAATTCAAACAAAAAACCTAACTCTAAATACAAAATTTAAAACAAAAAAGGGCAACCAACTTGAAACCTTCGAAATCAACTAAACCCAAATTCAAACAAAAGGCCTACCTCTAAATACAAAATTATAAAACAGAGGCGAAAGAGAGAAGCAGAAAAACGAAAGGAAAAAGTGAACGAAGAGAGGAGTGAAAACGAAACAAAAAGGGTGAAATCCTCTCAACAGAAATACTACCGATGATCAACACGTGGAAATCATGCAAGAGATGATCAACACGTGGTCTGCTCTACCCAATATATGTATAAGATAAGAAAATCGGAAACGGAGAAAAAGAAAGCTTGAGAGAGAAAGAAAGGAAGGCAGAAAAACAATGAAAGAGAGAGACGTGAGAGAGACGTGAGGGATGAGGGATGAGAAGTGGGGGTGACAGATGGGGAGAGGCAGAGAGCAGTGAGGGATGAGAGAGAGTGACAGTGTTGGGATGGGGAGTCTGAGTGGGTAGAGAAAATATTACAAAACAAAAACAAAACATACTTTTCACATTGTTTAATCATTTTTTCTCTCGAACTAATTTCTTTATTAATTTTTATCATTTTCGGTGTCAGAAATCATGTGCTTGTGTTTAACTTCTAATATTTTTTTAATCTTATTATTGTCTGGTCAAGAGATTTGCATGCCAAAATAAGATATGGAAGATAATGCAATCCAAAAGATCGCAATTTCAATGGCAATATACATGCAATCTAGAAAATCGCAATTTCAATGGCAATAGGAAAAAGTGAGAGAGACGTGAGGGATAAGAAGGGGGGGTGACAGATGGGGAGAGGCAGAGAGCAGTGAGGGATGAGAGAGAGTGACAGTGTTGGGATGGGGAGTCTGAGTGGGTAGAGAAAATATTAGAAAACAAAAACCAAACACACTTTTCATATTTTTTAATCATTTTTTTCTCTCGAATCAATTGCTTTATTATTTTTTATCATTTTCGGTGTCAGAAATCATGTGCTTGTGTTTAACTCCTAACATTTTTTTAATCTTATTTTTTTGTCCAATACAAACCAAATCCAAAGCTAATGAGAGACACAAGGTAGGGAAGGACAAAACAGACTTCTAACTGTAGCAAAGTGTGAACAGTACGGGAACCAAAGCAGAAACCAAAGGCAATTCCGCCATTTCACTGTTGGTGAACAGTGCTCTCTCTCACAGGATGAACAGTGGTTTTCTACTGGGTTTTAGTATATAGATAATGTCTTCCTCCAGAATAGTGAAGATGTTAGCAACAAACTAAATAATTTGCCACCAAGTTGGGGCGAATGAATATATATTATAAGCTTTCCATGAAAAGAGGAATTTTGCAAGAAAGAGAAATATTAGTTAGACCTTCTTTCACTTTCTATCTTTCCAAATCTCCTAATGTTGTTTTGAATTATATGACACGCAATGGTGAAGTCAGTAATTGTTGGGGGGAGGGGCGATTTTTTGTTTTGTTTTTTTTTCTAAATAAATGATATTACTACACTAAGAGGGTGGGGAAATGAGCTAAGCCTCACAATGAGCTTGTAATATTGTGGTTCAATTTCGCCTTTGGCGAGAATCGAACATAAGTTCTCTCACTTACAAGTGAAGAGGAATACCACTAGATCCGCAATACTAAATAGTGGGGGAGGGGAAACTTGAGTGCACGGTTCAAAAAGATTAGCCAATATATATATTTTTTGGTTTCAAAAAGATTAGCCAATATTTCATCTAACTTAGTGACTTCACTTTGTTGGAAACTACCTGAAATAGTCGAAGAAAGGCCACCCGGAATATTTGAAGGAGGACTACCCGGAATATTTGAAGGAGGATTTAAGCATTGTTTCTTATAGTATCATTCCATTACGTAATTGTACAATGCGAAAAAAAAAAGTATTAGATTTATAAATTATTCAATAAACAAAATTCAATTCAATTAATTAAGAATTCAATTTTTAGTTTAAATAACAATTTCATTCATCAATAATTATAAAATTTCATATCAATAATTAATAACCATATTGATTAATTACTCTATGATTCTATATCAATTAAACAATTTCATATTAAATAAGCAATTAGGGTTAAGGCTAATATAAATTTGGAAATTAAAAACTTCATCTAAAATTTAGGAGAAGGGGAACCAAGAATGGCGGCTGGGGCTTGTTGGCTGCTTGCGACTTGGATGGCTTGAATAGGGGCGGGCATGAGCCGAGCCAGGCCTAAAATTGGAGGAACTGAACCGGACTCGTTTGTAAATAAAATGGGGAAGGGCGGGTTTTGGATTTTTCAAAATAGGATCCGGACCTAGCCCGGTCATTTTGAAACGGGCAGTTCTTACAGGTCCCCACGGGTCCTACGATAGCGACGGTAACCTTCAAACACTGCATACTCGTTGGTGGCGGATCAGCAATGGCTTTAAAATCAGAGGAGACGATGCATTTGTAGCTGCCATCTCTTGACAAAGTTTTAATTTGTTCGTCCATGATTTTTTGAATCTGCCACATAACATTTATCAAGTGCTTGATGGCTTGACAATTACAACTGCAATCAAACAATTCAAACCTAAAAGCACTGGAGACTAACACTTAATATTCGGGAATATGAAAGTAATGGGACTAATCAAACTTGAAATAAGAAATATTTGATTATGCAACATAACTTACCATTTGTCAATTACATATTGCAGCCTCAAAATCAAACCCGAGAAGGACAAAGAGGCTGCTCATGGAGACCGATTGACCCCAACGACTCGACGGTGCTGCTGGTGACGACTCGACGGAGTTGCTGGCAACAACTCGACAATATTTCTCACTATGACTAGACAGCGTAGCTCGCGTCGAGATCTAGAGGCTGGAAATGGTTGCTGAAATGAAGAAGAACGCCGGCCAGTTAATGAACGGACGAAGCTAGGAGAATTCGAGATCCAGGTCGAGAGGAGTCAGGAGGACTTTGGACAATTCGACATAACCTATGTGTTAGAAATAAATGGTGGAGATTTAATCTCCCTATAATGAATGGTGGAAAAGGTTTGGGTCGGGGGCCTGTTTTCTTTGCAATTAGTACCCGCCCTGCCCCACTAATTAAATGGACCCGCCCCACCTTACTAATTAAATGGACCCACCCCGTCCCGTCCTGTTTTGAATTTACAATATATGTACCCGGCCCGTACCCGTGGGTCCATGACCCGTTTGCCTAGTCCTAGGCTTGAAGGCTTGAAGCCTTAAAGTCTGGAAGCAAGGGAAGGAGGGGGCCAACGGGATCTGTTCTCCTTACTGGGATATGTCCCTCCTTTAATTAAATTTTCTTTTTTAATTATATAACCAAAACGATGTCGTTCCACTAAAGGAATATTTTAATTATTTTTAACTAGGACCAGAAGAGCATCGTTTTGGTTTGGCTTAAAAAAAAAAAGTTTAAACCAAACGCAACAGAGCTGCGCGCCAACCACAAACCCAGATGAGCACAGACAGAACCACCGCACCAGCAGGCACTTCCAACAAAACTAGAGGAGCGAAACCACCGCTCCTGGACTTGATATTTGATGAGGGGAGGGGCGGCTGCTTCTCCTTACGCCTATGTAGTTTCGCCACTAATGACATAGGTACATTGTTACAGTGGCTTCTTGTCTTAATGAATTAGGTAGTGTGTAACAGTGGTTGTGGTAGTATTTTAATGGGGGTACTAATTAATAATGAGAGGAGTGGGTTTGCTTTTCACCTACTTGCTTGAAGCTGAAGCTGAAAGAGGAGGAGTTAATAAAATAAAGATATGTTATAATTGATATGTTATAATTTGTCATATTTTATTGGCACGGAATGTTACATAACAGTATACTCGCAACATGAAAATTAATCTTCTTTCCGACTCCCTACGCCACCAACCATGCATGCATGGCAATGCCAATTGCCACGACTACATAACAATTTTAGCTCGGGTCATTGTGCAGATTTATTATTGCTAACTGGCTACAATGGGTCCAGCCATGTTCAACCTTTTCTCAATCGTATAAAAATATAAACTGAAGGGATCTATATCTATTGAGCAGCTGTCTAGGTATTATTTACAACAAAAAAATGATTGGGTTTTATTTGCGGCATTCAGATTTTCTTTCAATGATAACATGCATGCTTTTTTGTGGAAGCCCAGTTGTTATATTATATTTAGATTTTGGTTCTTTCTAGGTACATTAAATATGCATACAATGCACCTAAACACGAATGTAACTAGAATAAGTACACACATTCGTAAGTAAATATTCATAAAATTGTATGTGTACTGAACAAAGGACCATAATTTGTTATGGTACCATACATAGAGGCACAATAAATATATATTCATTACACCTACACAGTATGAAGAATTATGTACCAATATATATATATTCATAAATATGTACCTAAGGAAGGTGCAGGAAAAATTTGTGAAAATAAGTTTATTTGAGCAACATCTATGCATGCAATTAACAATTAAAGGCGGAATCATGCATGTATGCACTCAAAAACAAAACTTTACCCATGAAATTCAAGGCCTTGTAGTTGTGGTAAACCAAGACTCAACTCAAATATTAAAAAAAAGAGTTGAGAAACTTTTATACCTTTGAAGCACCTCTTTGCTTAGTAAAGGATATTCATCCATATGAGGGCCTTCTTTCCTTAGTCTCCTTGCTCCTTGGCTAGATGGATGTGGATGGAGGAACTTTGCCTCTTGGCTCCATGACTTCTTGGATAAGGATGAAGGAATGGATTCTCCAAGTTCCCAAGAAAGGGAACCTCTAAGTTTCCACACCAAGGAGAGCATTGAGGAAGAGATGAGTGACCTAGGAAGAAATGGATGCTAGTCCATTCTTCCTAGGGTGGCCCGCCTCGTAAGAGAAGAGAGAGCTTTTTGTGTTTTTATCTTTTCTCTCTAGAAAACCCCTATGATGGAATGAGTTATAATTTCCTTTCTATAGCCACTTACATTGAGTGGCATAATTGAAATTAAAACCAATTCTCCCTCACACTCTCTATGGCCGGCCATGTGGGTTCATTGGGCTTTCATGCCATTTGTGTTTTGAAGTTGTCATACAACTTGAGTTATTGGACTTGACATTCGAAGCCCATTGGGCCTTGAGGTCCAAAACTAACCCGAGGTCTAAAACGAATTTATTCGTTTGATTAATTAACATATTAATTCATCATAGCCATAAATAATTAAACTATTTAATTATCCTTACTCATCTCCGTTGTTTCTTCAATCTCTACCTTACACTGTGTACGATCCATTAGGTTCCTTTTAGCAAGGCAATGGGCGATTAGAACTCTTCAAATCCATTGTGAATTGAAACTTACTATCAATTCTCCCTTTAGTGATTATACACCTTTAGGGCTTCCACAAACCATGAGTGACACCTAGCAGTATGTCATGGCTACCCAAGCTAATCAGAAGAGGTGGAGAACCTATTCAGTTTGGGAATACAATGCAATACGGTCTTTCTCTAATACAATACTTTTGACCATATTGTTTGGTTTGATAGTTTATTCATGTCTACTATCCAATGTGATTCTCTTACTTATATGATTACCTTGAACGTGATTTGGAACGACTTCCTAAATCTCATTCAAACTCTGGCCACAGATTCTTAATCATATCATAGAGAATTCTCCCTTAAACGGTTTGAAGGTTAGAGATCCCTTGTTGTGCATTCACTTGCCTACATGACTAAGTGCCTTAACCCCAACTATGTCGTGGACACCCGCTGACGAAGTGACTTTGACGTTGTCAAAGATCAAGGACCTAACCATAAGACAACTATGATGCCTTAGGTCAAAGGACTACTTTGGATTATCCCAACCATGAGTTCTCATGTGACATGAGTATGAGAACTCCTTGTTAATCGCATTCAGTGGACTCATTCTCTATTGAGCACCTACATGCTTGTCTTGGTGTTAGTCACACCAATGACTCGAGACTAGTCACTCTCTCTAAGAGAAGACATAGCACGTACTGATCTTAACGGACTGTCAATGCCCAATTGGCAATTCTATGATCAGGAAAGTTTAGGATATGTATACGAAAGAGAATGGCCTCATGAATCTAACTTCTCTAGATCACATTCTCCCAATTACATATTCCTTGGACTTATCATTTAAGCATAAAACATTTATATGAGACGGCTTTAAACAATAATCTTTGCCCTTTATATTAAACTAGATTAGTTTAACATGTGAAATGTTCGTAAAGTATCATCATATGATTGGCTTTAGGGCACATTTCCAACAGAAGGACCTTCAAATCTTGATAAAAAAAAAATTTAAAAATTAAAAAAACATCAATTTTATTTTTTGTGTAAATGAACACATCTTATTTGCTTTCGCATTTACTTTCCTAAGGTTTCAACCTTTCACTAATAAAATATGAAAGTTCTCTAAAAACCTTAATATTAAAAGAAAGTAGATAAGAACTTTAAGGGCATGTTTGTTTGCCCTCATTAAATTTCGTTGGACTAGATTGGATTAGGTAGAATTATTAGTCCATGTTTGGGGCAAGCACAGACTAACTTTAATGAGATTAGCTCGGACTCGTGTGGACTAAACGCCTACATGGTCTTAGCAAGAACCCCTAAAGTAGTGGGTTGTTAATCCCGTCTCCAATGCCTCGTTGTCTCCAAGTATGCGCCTCTGCAACTCCAACTGGTTTTGTGAGATTCAAATCCAAGCATGTGCCTCTGCGCTCTGCTACTCTAACTGGGACTTTGTCAGAATGTGAATTGGGTTTGTCAGATTCATATTCATGGTGCAGTAGCAAGCAATTCAGGCTTCGTTCGATTCAGGATTTGTTCAGATTGATGGAAGATATCTTAGGTATGGCTTTGGACTAGAGGTTGTAGATTTGATGATCTGGGTTTGATTGTGTCTGATTCGATGCTGCCATATTAGCAGAGTGTGGGCTTCGCAGTTGGTTTGTGCCTTCAGATCATTGACGGACAAAAAAAAGTCATATATTGTTTAGGAAAAAGTCAGTGATGTTTTTTTTTTTTTATTTTTTTATTTTAGCTAGAAAAGGAAGGACTGCATTAAAGAGAAAAGCCCCTAGGGCAACTCGTTTGCGTACAATCAAAGAAAAAAGTTGGATGAGCAGCCAACGAAATAGTCTTATCCCAAACATGGAGGCCATTAACCGAGAAACCAACACTTATGACCACATCCGCTAGGAAATTGGGTTCTTTGAAAACATGCTTCCTGCAAATATCCTCAAAGAATCCCGCCATCCATCGAATATCAGCAAGAATGGTCCTTAACCTCCAGGGAACATGATAGCCACCACGAATAGCCTCGATAACTAGCTTAGAATCACCTTCAACGATGATGAGCTTAAAACCCCTCGAAACTGCGATCCAGAGACCATCACGAAACGCCAAATATTCCGCCACATTAATTGTACTCTGGCCAACACTCCGCGCCCCAACAATGATAGGGGAACTATTATCATTTCAAATCACTAAACCAGATCCAGCCTATGGGCTAACCACCGAGCCATCAAAGTTGACAAAACCAGTATCTGGGGGGGGATCAATGAATGAAGCCAGGTTTTGCCATCTGATTACCATATGGCCCTTTATGTAACAGCAGATTAACTGCAAGATAATCTCTACCCATACTTAACTCTGCAATCATGAATCTAGTGTAATTAGGATTTTTATTTTGAAAAACGACAAGGTTTCTTTCCTTCCAAATTTGCCAACAAATAAGAAGTGCCTTACTCAACTCACTTAGATCGTCAACGTTGCTGTTGTCCAAGGAGTTTAGCCACTCATTGAAGTTAAGGGTTTGATTCATTTTTAAGGAATTAGATAAGATGGGGCTATTCCATACCTGTCTAGCAAAAACACAATCAACAAAAAGATGGCTAATGCTTTCGTTTTTCGAGTTACGAAGGGGGCAAATAGTAGGCATATTATTAATATATCGTGCCAAAAGGTCTTTGGTTTGGAGTTTCCCTAAAATGAGAAGCCAACTAAATTTTTTTACTTTATGAGGCAAGTTAAGGTTCCACATCTTCATCAGAATCTTGCTAGAATTAACATTGTTATTAATAGAATTATGTAACCAAGTAGCAGACCTGACAGAATTTACCTTTAGCATTAGGACCTCAACAACACGAATCACATTAAGGGGTGAGCAGCAAAGGAATACTACAAATCTTGTTAACAATGTCCACATCAACCATAGACCTATACAATTGTCTATTCCAATGACTGCTATCAATAAACTGGCTTACTTTCATATCCAGATCAACATTAGAAATCTGAGTATTGGATAAGAGATTGGTGAGCAGGAAAGGAAAAACCCAATTATGGGTCCAGAAGAAAATATCTTCTCCATTTCCAACAACCCAGCTCAATCCCATCCTGACAACGTCCCTAGCCTTGAGGATACCCTTCCACACACAGGAATAATTTTGTCCAATTTTATTATTCAAAAACTCTTCATTCTTCAAATACTTATTTTTAACAATTTGGACCCACCAATTTTGATCCTCAGTCAAAACTTTCCACCCTAATTTAGCTAAACAAGCATTGCTAAAATGAGCACTCTTCCTAATGCCTAACCCTCCATTCTCTTTAGAGCAACAAACGTTGTCCCAAGCACCGGGGTTAAGCTTGGAGTCTTTTCCCCACAAAAACTTCCTACTCTCTCTATCAATAGCCTTAGTAATATTATCGGGGAATTTAAACCAGGCCATAGTATGATTAGGAACACCAGCAAGATTAGATTTAGTAAGAGTAAGTCTCCCCGCCTTAGATAGGGTATTGGCCTTCCAACCACATAATTTGTTTTGGACCTTAATAATAAGCTCTTTAGCATTAACCGAGTCTTTCCAGAAGATTATATTATGGATCCCTAAATATTTGCCAATAGTGGTTTTATGCTGAATTTGAAGAATGTTAACAATATCATTCCTAAATTGATTCCGAGTATTATTGGAAAAATAAAGCGACGACTTATGAAAGTTTATTTTTTGCCTAGAGGCTTGGGAAAAGTCATTAAGCACTTTAGCAATATTTCTGGCACCAACATTGGTAGCTTTAGCAAAGATCAAGAAATCGTCCGCAAACATCAAATTTGTAACTCTAAAACCTCTAGGGGCAGTTAGCAAACCAACATTGTTTCTAGGAGACCCACCAAGATTGTTCAAAAGTCTTACCAAGGGTTCCATACATAAAATAAATATGTAGGGAGAGAAAGGGTCACCCTGTCTAATTCCCCTTGAAGGATAAAAATAGTCATGAGCTTTACCATTCACTAAAACAGAAAAAGAAGTGGATATAATACATTCCATAATAAGATTAACCCAATGAGTGTTAAAACCAAATCTTATTAATCCAGCTCTAATATAATCCCAACTAATTAAATCATAAGCTTTCCCAAGATCTAATTTGATAGCCATAGCACCGTACTTACCTTTTTTGCCTTTAAAAGATAAGAAGATTTCAAGTGCAATCAGAATATTTTCCTGGATTGATCTTCCAGGATCAAAGGCACCTTGATTCCTGAAAATGCAATGTGAAAGTAAAGGTTTAATCCGATTAACCATAATCTTAGTGATGATTTTATAAGTGACATTACATAAGCTTAAAATTTGAACCAGTGAATCGATGCTTAAAATCTTCAACAAATATATTTTCCACTCCTTCACATTTCCACCACCAATTACCATGGTGGTCTCTAATTCTGGAAATCTCATTCCTTTTCTTCCTAATATCAGTCACAGTATGGAAATACCTAGTATTTTTGTCACCGAGTTGGAGCCAATTAACTCTGGCTTTTTGAGCCCAAAAGTTTTCCTCATTTCTGAGTACTTGATAGAGTTGCCTTTTAATATAACACTCCTTGTTTAATAGAACTCTAGACTTAGGCATACTCATACTATCTTGTTGGACTTTATCTAAATCACTCATAAGAGCCTTTTTCTTCTCAAATATGTTCCAAACATATCCTTGTTCCATTTCTGGATAAGAAATTTGAATCTGCCTAAGTAACCCCTAACGTTATCACAAGAGTTACCAGGCATGTCATCCTTCCAAACTCGACTCACAACATTCATAAAATCAGGATGAGTTAACCACATAGCCTCAAATTTAAATTTATTACTACCTACACCATTAATGTTGCCTAAGATATTAGTATCTAATAAGATTGGGCTATGATCCGAGCCTAATATAGGACAATTATGGAGAGAGGCATTGGGGTATAAGTTAACCCAATCTGAATAAGTGATGGCCCTGTCCAATCTTTCATAGATAATGGTGTTATCTTTATGACCATTACACCAGGTGAAAGGCACTCCTGATGTAGGGATTGAAATTAAACTTCCATCACTTAAGAACTTATTAAACTCAATCATGTGGGTTGGGACATATCTATTACCTCCAACCTTCTCATTAAGATTAATAATACTGTTAAAATCACCAAGGAGAAGCTAGGAGTTAATTCTAAAATTTGAAGGCTTTAGATCAAGAATATTGTTCCAAAGTTGAGGTTGTAGATGTTTTTTAGGGTAAGCATAAACAAAGGTACCTAAGAATTAAAGTTTGTTTGTTTATCTAACACATCACAGTGAATAAATCTAGAGTTATGGGCAAGCACATTAATATTAATATTACAATTGTTCTAACAAAGGCAAAGGCCCCCCTGCCCTTCCTTCCCCATTAGCAAAAAACACCTTAGTGAACCTCTTAGACAATAAAGCATTAAGCCTTCTATCAAGGCTAGATCTAGGTTCAATAACACAAAAAACATCTAAATAACAAAAACATCAAAGAAAATTAAACTGTGAGGCAAAACAAGCGTGCCCCAGTCCCTACAATTCCATAACAACGACTTCATCAATCAACATCCTCTAGATTGTAGCTATGACACACCCCAACCCGAAATGCCCACTTGGACTTTGAATCGAGCTATGCTGGCCGACACCTGGAAGGTGACGAAGCCATAAAGTGTAGTGATGTGGAAAATGTGTATAAATTTAAACCTAAAGTGCCTAAATACAAGAGTGCGCTTGTGAGCAAGAATAACCCATTTCACATGTGATGACAGAGCATAAGTAAAGTACAGTAAGGTAAAGGAAGTGTTATACCATCAAAGGTAGCCACCTATACTGAAATTCGCCAAGAATCCTCGTTGATACAAAAGTTCAACATCTAAACCTCGAGGGGCGAAAAACAAGGGTGAGTGGGCACAAAAATAAAGGTTTATAAAACACAGTTATTTTCTGAACATACTAACCCCTCACTGTAAAACATATATAGTTTCCAGAAAATCATACTAAGTATAGGTATGAAATCAAATGCATGCCAACAGTAAAATCCATAAATATGCCATAACACAATAAATCAACATCAATATAAATATAATGGTAATATTAAACCCTCAGGATTTTGTTACTTACTTATCGGGACAACAGTGAGTTGGTATTACGGGCTACAAACCGTAATATTAGGAACTTAATTGTTGAACTCGTTAAGCAAGTGGACATCTAGGTCCGTCTACGTTTAGTTGTTTATTTATTGTTGGGCCTAACCCAATGATATTATACAGTTACCTTCGGAGTACGTGACGCAACGAGGGCGTAAGTGAAATTTTTTTCTATATTCAGTTTTGGATCTTAGTACAACTATTTTTAAATTGTATGTTATATTATATACGTATTTGACGATATGATACTGTATATCTATTTTTGGCATGATGTTTTCATAAAGGATTTTATACTGTAGTATTATATTTTAGTATTGTGCTAAAGGAGAAGGAAAGTACGAGTTTGGGGGCATGAAAGAGGAATCACTGTACTCCGATCACGACGAAATGTCATTCTTTTTTCGTGCAACCGCTCTAACTTGATATCTTCTTTACATAACTGTTTTTCTACTGTCTTTTCACTACTTTTGTATAATAAATGATTTTAAATTTTGAGGACGAATTTTTTTTAAGGTGGGTAGATTGTGACAACCAGTCCCTACTTTTACAATTTTATTAATTTTAAAAGCATGATTTGACAAAAATGCCCCTAGAGGCGAGGACGTTGACTTTCGTTGACCATCAGTTAGAGAGACGTATGACTCATTCTTTTAGCGTATTTTTGTAGTACTCGACGATACGAACGCGTGGGCACAAGCGAATTTGAATTAGGAATAAAAATAGGGATATTATGGAAAAGGTAAGGGTATTTTGGTAAGTTCACAAATGGAGATATTTACCACTTTGGACCACTACATGACTGACACATGGCACCACATTTTTGGTGCCCTTTTTCTTTTCCCTCCCATGTTCCTCTCCCCGTGTATCCCTCACTCTCTCATCTCTCATCCCTCATCTCTGTCAACTCCCCTTCTCTGCAAGTTCAACCAACATCAACCACCACCCACTACCTTTTCCAGTGAGCTTTGCCATACCACCACCATAACTCTCTATCTTAGACACTCTCCTTCACGCTTAGGCTCTCCCTTTCTAGCTCTCTTGCTGCACTCACTACACAGAGGCAGTGGCCTAACCAGTGTGACCACCATCACAATTTCATGGTGGAAAAATGGTACAGCCACCACGGCACTCGCGGTGGACCACCATCACCACCCTTACCTGCCATTTTTCACGGCAACTTCCCACCGTACACAACCAAGGTGATTTTGGAACCCCCAACCTTGAATCTTTCTTATTTTGATCCCCTGGTGGTATTTCTAATCTTAAATAGGAGGTTTGTGGATGATTTAATGCAGATCGTAGCTCAGGGAATGATTTTCCCTAGACTTGTGAAAGGAATAAACCGTGGCCATTGAGCCACTTTCATATCACTTTTCGGGCCGGCTCCGACCGTGTTTTGACCTCATGATGGTACGACCCTGTTCTCCTCATTACAAGCTTCAAATACATAGGTAGAACACTGAAAATGGTTAGGTAGCGAGCTAGAAATTAGCTCTGAAAGTTGGGATGAAATTCCCAAGTTTATGGAAATTTACAATCCGTGGCCGTTTGGCCATTTTCAGGCCTTTTTTTCTGGCCAACACCGACCTTAACTCGGCCCAAATTTGATATAGTTTTGTTCCCTACATTTCTAACTTTAAAATGGCTTTTGAATCATCAAGTTTGGCTAAGTATTGAACTAAAAATTAGCTATGAAATTTGGGAAGAAATTTCCAGAGTTCTGGAAAATTTGGCCGTGATCAACATGCTACTTTTAGGCCAATCCCCCATTCAACTCCAGCCACGATTGGACCCTGAACTAGTAGAAACCTTTTCCCCACATTCCTAGGTTCTAGTTGGCTTTTGAATCATCGAATTTGGTTGAGAATCGAGCTTGAAATAAGCTCTGAAAGTCGAGGGAAAAATTTGCAAAAATATGGAAAATCGTGATGACGGCGCGTAGGATGCGCATCGCTGTCTGTGCAGCCACCTTGTGGTGGCACGTGGCAGCATGAGCGGCGCCTCTGGGAGGAACCCGAGGTCCCTCCTTAGGTTCCTCGATATGCCAGACCAGAATCCGCCCTCCGTTTTCTGAAATTCGATCGTGTTAAAATAGTTTCTTTAATAACCGTACTTTGTACGAAAAATACATTTATACGTTATACGTTATATATTTATGTGAAATGGTTTCCTTTCTAGGCGAAACACATCGCAAGGACTCTCGATGGTACGAGATCGATGACATGATCTGTGAGTGGGTATTTTCCTTTTTATAGTATACATATATGATTGATAGTTTCCATTTATGCAATTGAAAAAGAATTCCTTACGCACGCCTGGATTTGACTAAAGTTTATAAGAATTAGTGAAATGACGAAACTTATGAAATATGTTGCATCGTACTGTGTGCACATGTATGGTATGATTATTGATGTCATAATTATGTTTACAGCTATGAATGATAGTGTGTTGATTAAAATTATTGAATGGTTATGGCATGCTTATATTCATATAGTCTGTTCATCATTGCTACACACAGGTGTTGGTGCTCAGCCCAGGGCCATGCTAGTCTTTCACGTGTTGTTCACATCAGCACTGCACACTCGCCTTGGATCCAAGTAGGTGTTAGTCCTATCGTATAGATTGCAATAGGAAATTCCGACTCGTATGTGACAACGAATAGTGCTAGTCTTCACATGATTGTAGCACTAGAGCGTATATTATTACACCTAGTCCTGTCGTACATGTCACATTAGGTGACTCTGACTTGTGTGTTAGCATAGATGGATGAGCAAATTAGTTCAGTCGTACAGGTCACATTAGGTGTCTCCAACTGGTGTGCTAGCATAGGTTGTTGAGCACCTGTTTTTACTTATATTATTGTTGAAGTATTGTGCCGTAAAGAATTCTTGAAATTTTGCAGGCTACGGTAAGTATTTTATACTATACGTAGTAAGTATATTATGGAAACTATACTTGTTTTACGGCGAGGGATTACAATGTTTTCAGAAAGGTTTTTATAAAACTTTATTTTCACGCCCACTCACCCTTATTTTTCGCCCCTCCAGGTTTTAGTAGTTGTGCTCTCGTGTCGACAAGGATTCTTGGCAAATCTCTGTGTATATGATTACCTTCGATGGTATAATTCTCTCCATATCTTACTGTACTATACTTATGCTCTGACATCACGTGTGAAATGGGTTCATTCCCGCTCACCGTGCACTCTTATATTTAGGCACTTTTAGGTTTAAATTTATCCACATTTTTCACATCACTACATTTTATGGTTCCATCACCTTCCAGGTGTCGGCCAGCACAGCTCGATTCAGAGTCCTAGTGGACATTCCGGGGTGGGGTGTGTCAAGCTAGGACCCGCTCCACCTTTATCTTCACTTCTAACCCTCTTCCTATTACCTCCAACTTGAACTTGCTTAAACTTACCATCCTCAGTTTCCATAAACACCTCATCATTATCCAAATCAGTTACCTCCTTAACTCCCTTTCCTTTGCCTTAACTATTCATGTCTTCTCAGGCACCACAAACCATTCTCCAACATTTCCAGTTCTGGATCCTCCATTAGCCTGATGACCCCACTTAGAAACAAGATCAGCCTTCGACACCCAAGTTCTATTTCCTTGAACAACATTCTTATAACTTCTTCCATCCCTACAACCAAAACTTCTTCCTCTACTAGCACTTTTGCTCCTTCTACCTGGGATTGAATTCCACCCTTCCTCATCCTCAGTTTGCTCCTGAAATATCTCACCCCTCACCGGCATTTCACCCTCAGCAAAACCCAACTCATCAACTAGAGTAGGTTGGGGAAATAATAGCATAACACCCGTATTCAGCTCACTCTTGGTTTCATCACTCACTAGGAAATCAGCAGGGCGCACCAAAGGTTTATCCTCAAAGATTCTATCCACAAGAAGACAACCATTATTATCAAAGTCAATAGAGCGAGAATGCTTATCCGTCCTCTTTCGTCCACAATAAAAACAGACTTCGAACAGCTTCTCATTGATCAGCAACAATGGGCACTCATCATCATCATTCACCACTAGGATTCTCTTCAGGGGCAATCTCAAGTCAACTTTAAGAATCACTCTCACAAACAAACCATTGAGCCCCGAGAGAGTAGTTTCATCCACTCGGATAAAATTTCCCACAAATTGTGTAATAACCTCCAAAATCTCAGCATCACGGTATTGGATCGGGACTTTGGGAATCCTACTCTAAACCCTCATATTAGAGATAAAGTTTGTATCCCTGAAATGAACATTCCACCTCTCCATATGGAAGATCTGGCCTCGAACATACCATGGCCTATTATCTAAAGCAAACTCCAACTTTTCTTCATTTTTAAACTCAATGGCATACCGCCTATGCCCAAAGTGGTCCAAATAAAATGGATTCTTAACTCTAGAACCCCAGGTTAAGCCCAGCTTCCACTTAATTGTCCTAGCATCCAATTGCTTACCTACTAACTTGCCCATGAGCACTCTACTTTCCATGTACTCAACATTCAGGTTTGAATAAAGGCTGGTAGTCACTTTAGTAATACCATTCTCCATAGTGAAGGTACCACGAGCACCCTCAACCACAACCGGGGTTTGACCACAGAGGGGAATGGCGAACTTGTTGGCCCAAGCAAGTATTTTAGGGCTGGTGGGGATTCTAGCATGCCTGGAAGAAGAAGCTTCAAGTTGGGAAATGACAGTCATGGTTAAGGTACACAAGCTTTGAGGTGGGGTAAAGAACCTAAACAACCAATGCCTATAAATACTAATGGCAAAGCTACTAAGGTGGTTCCAAGAATACAAAAAGGGTGACCTCAGATGGCCAAATGACACCCTCGATCTCATAGAGATAATTAACACTTACAACACCTAAAACTAAATCAGATAGTAACGAAGACATGCAAGAACTCGAAAAACAATAACTTGAGGAACCAAAGCACTTCAAACCAATAGCTAATATTTATGCAATCATAATTAGGCCTAAAGATTAAAATCACAATCATAACAAGAGGGTCGTTTAGCTTCCAGCAGGTGGTATAATTATCCTCACCCAATGAGAACCAATGAAAATCAAAACATACCCTGCACACTCAGGTTAGCAGGTCATCAGTTATACGGAAGCAGACGACGACTCGCGTCACCACCGAACTCATCCACCTTGGGTAATTCCTCCGTCTCTTGATCTTCTCAGTGTGAATTAGCTCACCACTCCCTTTTCCTTTAACATAATGATTATGATTCCCCCCCCCCGAGACAATGGCTCATCAAAGCAAGCGAAAACCCATGTCTTATCAGCTTGCTTCAAAATTAATTTCTCTTTGAAATCTGCCTTAATTGAAATTTCCCTCCCCACTATTATCCAACTAGTTAACCAATTAACTACAACCCAGCTAAAATTTGCAAAGCCACACCGATTAACTAAGTCGAATAATTGCACCTGGGTGAAACCTAACCCTAACCCTAGAAATTTTCCCCTTTCCCCTTTCGACTCTCATTTTTTTTTGTAAGTACTAATGAATTGTGGCTTTTGCATTGTTTTTCAGTGATGCTTTTAGGCAGTTGCGGATCCATGAAAAATTATTCGGAGGGTCATAAGTAAAAGTTTACAAACATTCATTAGACATATAATAACTTTCAAAAATAATCATAGTCCCATTATTCATTATTTTGTAAAACAAATAACAATACAAGTTACAATTATCCACGATGCATTTACATATTTTGAAAACACAGCATTTATAGCTTCATTCTCAATGGAAGAAAAAATATTACTCTTAGTATAAACCATTATGCTATCACTCAACCATTGATCTCCTATTCGGTTATGCAATGGACTTTTTACAATATTCATAGCAAAAAAGGCTTTATCTACTGAAGCAATAGCAACCCATAAAATCAAAGTCAAAATAATTAGCATATACACATGATTATATATTATGTCCCTCCCCGCCTCCACCATTTTTATTTTTTTTGCAAGACTACAAATTCCTTTCAATTGAGAAAATTCACTACTTTATCCCATAACAAGAATATAATGTGAAGTTGATATTTAAAAAATAATAATATTAAGAATGACAACTCCACTTTGAGGCATTTTATTAAGCCATTTGAGATCATGTATGAAGGACAACTTCAACTTTTAAAAAGGCAACACCTGAGTAATCCATGGAGATTCACCGAAATTCAGGGGTCAGCTGACCCCTCTTGGCGCTTAATGGATCTGCCAGCGCTTTTAGGGAGAGTGGAAGGATGCAAGTTCATGTGGAACTCTTTGGATGTTGGATTTTAGGGGAGTTTGGTGGAAGGGGTTTTAATGGGTGAAAATATCTCAATTAATAATAATAATAATAATAAAATATTAATAACTTGATTAAAAAATAACAAAAAATATTTAGATTCTAAAAATAATTTAGTCTGTTACTTAGTCTGACACTGTACCAAACGCTTCATTTTTCTTATACTACTTAATCCATGCAAAGACAATCCAATTTAGTTAATCCATGCAAAGACAATCCAATTTAGTCTCTGAAACTAGTTCAGCACGAGATAATTTAGTGCAACAAATGCATCCTAAAGGACTAATTGTTAAAAATAATACCAACAAAAGTACATAAATAATGTTGTTTGGACCCGATTTTACACTATCGGCCTGAACAATGGAGGCCGTTGAATGAGTAGATATTAGACCGTTGGATGAGAAAATGGTTGAAATGATTTTTAGTTATTATTGAGAAATAATACTGTGATTTTAATCATAATATTATCTCTTAATATTAACTAGGATATTTAAACCTAATATTTGATATATCCAGTTGGTTGTTTTGGAAAAAGATGATCTGATCCGTCTTCAAAGGGATGCGTAAGGACATTCGAATAGGCTCATCTTATCAGGCCCCAGGTGCATGCAATCTCCTACGGGGCTTATTATTATCAAAACCTAAAGTCATATTCCTGATATATAAGTGGGTGGTACAATTCAAATTGACTTGGAATTCATGGATGGGATTGGTGCACGTGGCTTTATCTAGGGATATGGTGATTATATTTCCTCAATTAGAATTACTTTTTAGACTTTAAGTTGGTGAAGGAATCATCATGCATCCATGTCTTCTTCGGCAGAAGGTTATTATGCATGAATAAAGGTTATGATGATGGAATAAAAAGTACCACTGAATACCCTTGGCAGGATGCCAATAATCTAGTCAAAACAAGATTGCATCAAGTTGCAAGATGACAGAAAGTTTTGATTGATGTGATAGAATGTGGGGTTAACAACCAATAAAGGCTCAGAGTCACAATACAATTGCAAATCTCTATAAATACCAAGCGACAAACAATTAAAGGGACCCCTTCAACACACAAACTACCCTGCACAAACTCTCACTCTACGTGAAACCTCTCAACAACCTTGAGATTCTTATCCTTCTCCCTTTTCTTCCGCTAACACATCTTCAGTTTGGATAAACAGCACTGTGAAGGCAACCGACGACATCTTCAGTTTGGATAAACAACACTGGAGCCATAGAATCAGTTGACCAATGAGCACCTTCAAGTTGGATAAACATAACTGCTTCGAGGTCGACTGGTTATTTATCCAAGTCTCGGTCAACAGGGATTTCTGAATCCTTGTTGATAGAGGTCATCTCATCAGCCTTCTCGATGAAGTGAGGTGTTACAGGTTACTACATTCGGCACATTGAAAGTCGAATCTGAGATTGAACTTCGCATAAACAAGTAAGCCTTGTCTTCAGGCTCTATAACCCAAAGGCCAAGACGTGTTCCTTCCTCGGCCGCAGTTGCAAGATCGAGAAGTCAGCAGCGCGCTCAACGCAACATCAACACATTTTACTCGGCCGACGAGTTGGCAAGCCCCGCACACAACCGAAGGACGTAGTTAGCTTATTAATTACTCGGAGGAAAAGTAAGTCATAGGGAATGCTTTGTTGTATTTCCAGCATCTGTTAAGAGCTTGGTCTGTTGTTACGTTGAATGCATCTGACACCAATGAAGTGCTTCTCGCGGTTGTTAAGGTGCTTCTCGTGGTTGTTGGAGTTCGTCATGCAGCTAACATACTTCTTCCTGTGACTATTGAGGTTCTTCATAAAGCTGTCAAAGTTCTTCTGGCGATTGTGTAATGTTTCATGTGCTAAGGAAGTGTTTCCAGCGATTGTTAATGTTTCCTGTGCTGATGAAATATTTCTGGCAGCTTTAAGGAGGATTTGTTAAACTAATAGATACTAAATGAGAAATATTAGGCTTGGTATGAGAGCTTGAGGTGTGGGAGCTAAAGATCCATAATTTTAGAAAATGAGACGACCTTGATATTGGCTAGGCTTAGGGTTAGGTTTTTAAGGGATTTTAGTTGTGGTTAAGCTTTTAGTCATGGTAGTTGGTTAATATTTCTAAGGTAGAAGATGAGTGGCGTAAGGAGAAAGCTTAAAGCTAAAGTCTGTGGCATGCTGGAAGGCTTGCATCAATCAAGCAGGGCTTCTACAACACGAAGAATGATTTCCTGCCAAAGGGTTTCTCCAGTAGGAAGAAGGATTTCTTGCAGCAGAGAGAGGTGTTTCCAGCAATAGAGAGAGGGGTTTCCTACAACAGTGAGAAAAGTTTCATGCTGGAGGATGGAAATGTTATTCTTTGGGCATGAGGCTAAATAGGCGTGTTGGAGAAGATTTGGTATGTTAATTTGATATTTTTCCCTTAGGGTTAGGCTTGTGGCTAGTGTAGGAAGCTTGCAGTAGGCAAGAGAGATTTCCCTCCTTTGCATGCAGATGTGGTGTGTCTCTCCTATTTGCAATTGAGCGTGGTATCCCTTTCGCTTCTGATCTTTGCTTTGTTCTTATAGAGGGTGAAGGGTCTCTTTTGTTTCTACTGGTAAAAGGCTGTGTTGGAAACTATTTACTTCCAGCTAGTAAATGGATAAATTAGAACCCTCCTTAGATCATTGGGATAATAGGGACACTGAAGATAGATTATTTCAAAAGGCTAAAGGGGTGGAATGGAATCTTCTTAGCAACCTATGGACCAAAAGGTGAAATGGCTTTGCAATAGGAATATGCTCACGAGTAAGTTATGTCTAGGTGCAAGAATAAGGTAAATAGCTTGGTGCCGGAATAGGTTTCTTGGAAGATAAGTTAATGTGGAGTTGGGCCAATGACAATGCAGGACTAGAATAACGTGTAGAAAAAAAAATTTCACATTTGTTTACCTAGCATGGGATCACTCTAAGTTGGGCTTGAACTTTGGTACTCCCAAGTAGGCCTAAGTCTCCAATATTAATAAGTTTTCCATGGGCCTTGTGGACCTTTGTAACCTTCCACACCTTTGACACTCAATCAAGCCCCATTAAACCACATGTGTTAGGTCCATGTGAGCTTGGTAGGTGTTGGGTTTAAAGGAATGTGCTTGGCATGGCGGGATATATTTCCTTGTTTGGCATGGCCTAATAATTAATCAAAACCTTGCTTAACTATTAGCACGAAATTGTATGACCGTATAGAATGTTTGGGCATTCAATCCTCTTGAGCCATCCATGAAACCCTTAACACCTTGTATTATAGAATTAAATCTTAACAACTACAAGCACATCCACGTTGATGAAAAAGCTTGTCTTTGACGAAATGGAGCATGAAATCAATTGTTTGGAGGCTCCACACGAGGTAAGACTATAATTTTCATGTAGAATCGAATCGAACGATGTCTAAATGCTTTTTTGAACCCAAAATCTCGGTTCATGTTTTCGGTAGTTTCCTACCAAATATTTGACAATATTCTAGTGGGTCCCTACAATGTCAAAGATATTTCGGTAACTAGTCAAAAAGTTAAAGCGTCACATTTTTGACATAATTATATAGGAAAACTAATGAAAATGGCTTGAAAACTTTAAGCTTTAACAAAAATGACAAAATAAAGGGTAAAGTAAATAGTACTAGGATTGAGTTTTAGTGTAAAAATGTGTTAAAGTGAACAGTACCGGGAGTTTTTCGTTAAAGTTCCCTATTTGTATTTGATTTGAGCATACTGAAAATATGTACTTGCTAAAAAAGTTGATTCAATTTCAAAAGATTCCGACTGAAATAATGCACAATTTTTGAATGTCTTTGCCGAAAAATCGACGTGTGGTGTGTGTGATGAGAGGGTAATTTGGGTTAGTAAATGGGCTAAGTTGTCAATCAGACAACTTTTTACCCAATCTAATAACCATTAATAAAAATGAGTGTGTGAAGATCAATTCTCGAATTTGAATTCGATAAAAACAATGGTGTCATATTTTCGTTTTTTGTTAAACGATAAATTTTGTTAAATTAGCCACTAACGGAGTTCGAATCCACGCAGTCATGTAAGGACTCAACACCTTTCTACCATTGTAATAAAGTGCTACTTGCAACAATGGTCTCATATTTGAATCTCATATACCTTGAGAGGAAGCAATAAGGTTTCATATTTGAATATTTTAAAATAACCTACTGTTACATCCCACATCGCCCAGGGAGTGGATCCTTTAAGCCTTATATGTATATTCCCATCTCTACCTAGCACGAGGCCTTTTGGGAGCTTACTGGCTTCGGGTTCCATCGGAACTCCAAAGTTAAGCGAGTTCGCACGAGAGCAATCCCAGGATGGGTGACCCGTTGGGAAGTTCTTGTGTGAGTTCCCAGAAACAAAACAGTGAGGGCGTGGTCAGGGCCCAAAGCGGACAATATCGTGTTACGGCGAAGTCGAGCCCGGGATGTGGTGGGGGCCCGAGCCGGGATGTGACACCTACTATTAATTAATAGTCATACATTTTCTAGAAAATAATATTTCTGAGCAACTTTTAGCAACTAACCATCAAACATAAAATTGGTGTCAGTATTACTCACCAAATAATCATGCCAAAATGAACCATCTATGAGGAAAATTGTTATTGTTGTTGTTGTTAAACAGGTATAGGTGAGATTTTCTTTTCTAATTTTGTTGATAAAGTGATGATGCATTTTGAATTTATATTTTTCAAATGGATATTTTATATTTTATTTATTGGAGATTTTGTATTTTATTTATTAGAGAATTTTTTGGCCAACAAAAAAAAGAGGTAAAACGTCATTGAAGGGCATTTTGTATATCTCATTGCATTTCCCATATAAACTTTCACACTTCAATTTCACTTGTGCATACTTTACTTTGACCTCCTTTTAAGTCTTTACTTTGAGCTAGTAATAATATGGTCTAAATTCACTTTTTGCAAGAATTAAACATAATACCTCTCTTTTCACATGTAAATTGATTTTGCAAAACAAGCGAATCCTTACCGAAAACGAATGTGTGATTAAAAAAAAAGATAAAAAAAAAACTTTAGTTGGGTACTGTAGTTGTTAGCATGTGCCTGTAGGGGTTTCCCCTCTTTGTCTTAATGAAAGCTTCTTTCTGACCCCAAAAAAAAAAAAACCATGAAAAATGTGACAAAAATTAGGGTTCATTGATGAAAGGACCAAGAGAATGCTCTGAATTCCACTTTTCCAAATCAATTCAATCCCCCATATTCCCATAATTACCCCTCGATGGGTGGCAAAATCTAAGGTGCCCACACGTGATAAAACAAAGATCCAACGGTCACACCATGCTCTGGCACATGTCATCTACTCAACGGTCACTCTCACTCCCCTCCCACAAGTTCTTTGCATTGGGATTTGGATCGCTCCAGACTTTAGCGTTCAAAGTTTAAGGATCAAGCAATCCAGGCCACATATTTGTAGGGAAAAGAAATCGAAATCGTTGATTTTTGTGAGATGAGCCAACGAAATGAGTTAATGGAAATCGTCCAATTCAATTTTTGTGGCCCCGAATTTCTTGATCCCTAAGCTCCGAAACAGATCTAATTCTGGTGCATGGGGCCTTCCTGCCCCTCACACTACCCCCTGTTGTCAGGCCATCTCCAACCAAAGGGTCCAGATGGTCAAAAATAGCCCGAAAACCGTCTCCAATCGAGGGTTGGGCAAAGGGCTCGTGGCCCCCACATAATTTGAACGGGTTAGAGGGCTAACTAGCTGGCCATCTTTAGCCAGCCAACCAGCCCGCTGGCTAGCCCATTTTGTTTTGTTTTTTTTTCTTTTTCTTTTCCACTTGCCCAGCCCAGTTTTTTTATTTTTTTGGTTCTTTCAACCCACTATAGGTTTAGAGTTTAGGAACTTTTTTGGTCCCAGCCCATTTTTTTTTTTTTTAATAGCCCACTTTTTATTTTGTACCTTTTTTTTTTTTTTTTTAAATTTCTAATTTTTGCCTACACCATTTCTCACATATTTTTCACCATTTCATACTGTCTTACCTTATTTTATTTCAATTCTTCACATTCCATACTATAGCTTATTGGCCCTCGGTTGGAGATGGTTTTTTGCCCTTTGGCCCCTCAGTTGTAGATGGTTTTTTGTGACAGGGCTAAAACGAGCCCTCTAGTCATTTGGCCCTCAATTGGAGATGGAGGCAAATATGGCCCTGTACTGTTTATTAAAATATTAATATCTTGGAAGGCCGGAGGGCTAAAATGAGCCATCTAGCCAGCCTTCGGTTGGAGATGGCATTATAAGCCAATTCATTATCTCTCACACAGAACGTGAGATGGAGAGAGATAGAGAGAGAGAGAGAGAGAGAGAGAGAGAGAGAGAGAGAGGAGAGGGAGTAGAGAGAGATATGGATAGGAGATGGGCCTCTGCTTCTGGCTAAAAAAAATATGCTCATAAATCCTAAAGAGATTGTACGCCCCATCTCCTATCCATATCTCTCTCTCTTCACTCTAACTCTAAAAGTATCTTCCTTTTTCTTTGTTCTTCTTGCTCTGCCTTTTCAAGTACTGTTTTTGCATGTTTTTTTCAGCATGACACTAATTCTGGTTAATTTTCAGTGGGATTCAAGTTGTTTCCCAATCGGGTTTCTTAAATTGTTTCCAAATAATCCTTACAATTCGTCGACAAATCTAGTCCAACTCAATCCAATTCAGTTCAATGGCACCAAAATCAGGCAGAGGCAAGAACAAAAAGGCCAAGTCAGACAAGAAGAAGAAAGAAGAAAAGGGTAAATTTCATTTCTCCAATTTTGTACGAGGGGTGTGCTATCCACAAACCCTCTTTACTTCTTACATATCTCTCATTTATTTATGTCCTCTGATCTTCTTTAATTCAGTCGATCCGACAACCGTAAATTAAGAATGTGTGTATGAAGTAAAAGGGGTGTATGGATAGTACACTCCTTTTACAACTTTAATCACTTTTAAATTTTAACTCCACTGTAACTTGTGAATAACCCTATTAGGTAAAGGCATTTTCTTCAATCTAATGCATTTTGGGTTCAAAACATCTTCGTCCTCACAGTTAAAGTAGCTTAGAGTAGCAATATTGTTTATAATAAAATTTAATCCCACTTGAGCTCTGATTATGTACTAGTTGTGTTTACTTTGTTTTGTATTTAGCAGTTCCCAGTGTTTACTTTGCCCTTGGACGTTGAGTTATGTTGTGTGAAGTGAATTTACGTTATGGACCAATTTATTTTCTTCCTTAGCTTTTGGAACCAATTAGAACTTAGGCTTTATTTTTCTTTTGTTTTGTTTGGTAGCCAAAGTTGACGGAATATGCTAACGGCGTCAGGTATATTTAACGGTATATTCTATTATTTAACGGAATATTCCCTAACGGAGTTAGGGATTCCGTTTGGTGTGCCAGGCACGTGCCTGCGCGTGATGGCGCGTGTGGCCGTGCCTTGGCCGGCGCGTGAGGGCGCGTGAGTTGTTAGAAAATTATTCTTAAAATATGGGGATGTTCGTGGGGTTGTGTAGGTCACGTTGCTATATTCAAACACCTCAATTGAGCAACGTATGAGAAGTTATTACCTAGTTTTGGTTATGTGCTTAGAAATAACATTAATATAGTTGTTTCGCATATAAGTGAGACCTATCCTGAGGACGAGCGCAGTCAAGCAAGGCTCGGGGGTTACGACCCTTCCACATATTAGTGAGTGGGCTTTTGGTTTTCAGTATATATATATATGCTTAGTATTTTCCCAGAAAACTTATTTAAACGGTTTATGTTCTTAAAATGCCATGTCGAATATTTGCTATATTTAGAATATACAATTATTAGTTATAAATGTTTTGGTTGATGCGGCGGATGTTCAGGTAAGTCCAGGTGAGTTTATATGCTATGATTGATGGGTTATATTATTGTGATAATGCTTAAATGCATAGAATTATTATCCTGCACTTGGTGTTAGTGCTCCGCCCGGGGCTAGGGCTTAGCCTTCACGTGATCGTTCACCTCCCGCACCACACGCTTACCTTGGATCCAAGGCAGGTGCCAGCCTGTCGTACAGACCACACTAGGTGGTTCCTACTCGTAGGTGACTTGCGATACTTTGCACAGCCTTCACGTGATCGTAGCACTTGAGCGTACTTATTTACACCCAGCTTGTCGTACAGACCACATTAGGTGGTTCCGACTCGTGTGCAGGGAACTAGTAGAGGAGTTATAGACTCAGCCGTACAGGTCACGCTAGGTGACTCCGGCTAGCGTATCATTTCATATTGATTCATTTCACCTGGTTACTTATTTCGATACTGCAATATTTGACATGGCATAATAATAATGCATTTTGTTATTGAGCCTGGTTTTGAGATAATTATGTATTCTATTTTCTGGGAATTATACAGGTTTTACGGCGAGGGGTTAGAACTTTTGATAAATGAAATGGTTTTGAAAAGCTTTGTTTTTGCCCACTCACACTTTCTGTTTTGCGCCCCTCTAGGTTTTAGGTAGGAGTGCTCGTTGGTGGTTCACGAGGAATTGATGGTGGTTCTGATAGATCATCACAGATGTAGGACCATCTTTGGTATTGTATAATTAGTATTTGTCCTGCTGGACTGCACTTAGGATACCTACGCTCTGGTTATGTGTAGTCACACTTATTCTCGTCTTTCACCTTATCTTATCTAGTGTTTTAGTCAGTTTGGTTTTTATTTATTCGCACTTCTTTATATCATTATTCTTCCGCACTGTGCACATGGTTACGTCACTCTCACGTGACGGCCAGCACGCCTTGATTTTAGGTCGGGGTGTGTCAGTTAGCCTGAAACCCTGTGTTGTGAAAATGGTTGAAGGTAGGTGAATTCTCCAATGTTTTTGTTGCCATTCTCACTTTTTCCATTATTGTTTTAAGTGAAATTGTCGTGCCACTTAGTACTAAGGTCTACTGGAATTCCTCTTTACTTGTAAGTGAAAGGTCTTAGGTTCGATTCTTGCCAAAGACGAATTTGAATCACATTATTACTAGCCCTTTGTGAGCTCATCCCTTCTTTCTCTTACTGTAAATAATATGATTTTTTCCAAAAAAAAAAAGAAATTGCCGTTTTGGTTTTTTTGGTTTTTTATTACTAAAAAGAAAAAAATTGATTGTCACACAAAGACCCTTGAAAAAACAAAATTTGTCGCACAAAGACAACGTATGCGATGAGAAATTTTTAGTTGTAACGGGAACACGGATGGTACACCACGTGTTTTTATGCAAGTGGTGGAAATTTTTAATTTTTAAGTTATTAACCTTTTAACACACATAACCCACCATTTATATAGGGACACATGGTGTACCACCTCGTGTGACGGTCACACTGAAAAATCTCTCGTATGCTATAGATTAGGCCCAAATAAAATATTTTAATTTATTCGTCTCAAGATTTTCAAGCTTTGCGTGTAGGGAGAGGAGCTAGTAATTCGAGTCATACAACATTTTATTATTCTCTACTTCCTTATATTGTTCGATTGTCGTACAGTCAGTTTGACATGTTAAATTGGTAGTTTTAATCAGATGAATAATGTAAAATATTATATGTAACATCCCACATCGCCAAGGGGAGTGGATCCTTTAAGCCTTAAATATATATTCATATCTCTACCTAGCACGAGACCTTTTGGGAGCTCACTAGCTTCAGAGTTCATCGGAACTCCGAAGTTAAGCGAGTTCGCGCGAGAGCAATCCCATGATGGGTGACCCACAGGGAAGTTCTCGTGTGAATTCCCAGAAACAAAACCGTGAGGGTGTGGTCAAGGCCCAAAGCGGACAATATTGTGCTACGGCGGAGTCGAGCCCGGGATGTGGTGAGGGCCTAGGCCAGGATGTGACAATCAGTTCCTAGAAACAAAACCGTGAGGGCGTGGTCGGGACCCAAAGCGGACAATATCGTGCTACGGTGGAGTCGAGCCCGGATGTGGTGGGGACCATGGCCGGGATGTGACATTATATGTGTGGTATACGAGATAAAAAGTTATATTTTGGAAGATTTAGTATTATCTTAGACATCTGATAATATATGTAATGACCCATCCCCAAAAACTACAGTTTTTATAATTTTAAAATGTGAAATTTCGAAAATGCCCTTCGAGGCAAATGCATTGACTTTTGTTGACCGCTTTGTCGAGTCATGTAAGATCCATTTTCTAGGCGTATCCTTATAGTACTCATCACTACGAACGCGTGGGCGTAAACGGAACGTAATTTGGTGTTATAACGAAGGAGATATTGAAGAATGAAGTCGAGGGCAAAATTGTAAATTTATTATTTTCTGGAATGCTCCAGATTTTTGGAGCAAAATCTGGAAAGCCACGTGTGTGGCCCAGATTAAAAGAAAGAAAAGATGGGTGGTGGAGATGGAAGATAAATGAGAGAAAAGAGGGGGGAATCGAACCAATTAGGAAAGGGAGAAAATGAGAGAACCAATGGGAGAGGAGAAAAAGGAAGGGAAAGGAGAGAGTTGAGGGGGTAGCCGATAAAACCCCCGACCCCGTTTTCCGCGACTTTTTCGGTGCTTTCACGGCATTTTCCTAGCGTTTCACGGCCAACCATCACCTGTAAACATCACTACAACATCTTCGCTATGAATTCCACCCCAAACTCGACGAGATTTGGTTTCATTCCATGGAGAATAGCACCGGTGGGTGCGATGGGTCTCATGGCGGTAATCTGCCATTCCTGAAGCAAACTCAGCTAACCACTACCACCAATAGACTTTTCTCAACCTCAAGAACAAAGCTCATGCATTGGCTGGGGAATCAGAGCTTGTTTGGAGTCGAATCAAAACCACCCATTTCTAGGGTTTCCAACAGGTTCGTGGCAATATGAGGCTTTTTCTGATCAAATTAGACTTGGTTGCAGGTATGAAACTTGCTCTACTCATTGAGATCTTCATTTCCGTGAAATTTGAGAATTTTTAGAACTAGTTGATTGGCTGAGACCCCACCTATCGTTCCTAAGCTAAGTTTGATACTCCAATTGCATAGGTGAAGTTCGATTAACAAAATCCCATTGTTTGGGTATAATTTCGCTAAGGTCCGCCACTTGATCCTTATTTGAATCGACGATCCAACCGATGGATCATAACCAAACTTTAGCAAGTTATTATTCATAATATTTGAGGACAATAAGAACTGACGGATCAGGAATCCGACTTGCGGATCTTCCCGAATTGGATTCCTAAGTTTGTAAAATAAAATATTGACCGTCACTTGAATTTACAATTGGCAAAGATCCAACCGTTGGATCATAATCAAACTTTAGTATGATGTTTTAGAAGCATAATATGGATCTTTGGAAGTTACGGATCGGAAATTTGTGATGCGGATCTTCCGGATCGAGTTACGTAGGGTTGTGGACCCTACAGTCGATCTTTGACCGACGGTTGACTTTTGGTCAATGGGTCTCAAATCATTCTAGAACATCCTTGAGGATGTGTTTTATGTAAGTTACATGTTCTATTGATAAGAATTCTGAGACATGACTAAATATTTGTTCTAGGCGACGATCGTTTGTGATGCCTCGATATTCATGCTAGGAGTTGTAGCGCGTACCTCAGGTGAGTGGGTCTTTTTCCTTTTTTATAGTGTGTGTGTATATATATATATAGCTCTTGTGCATTGGTTTATATACCTACGTAGTAGTATTATTTTCTGGAAACTATACGGTTTTACTGTGAAGGGTTATAACGCTATCAAAATATTTTTATTAAAACTATATTTTTAGGCCCACTCTCCCTTGTTTTTCGCCCCTCCAGGTGTTAGTAGCAAAGTTTTCGTACCGACGAGGATTATTGGCAAATCTTAGTGTAGGCGATTATCATCAATGATATAATTCTCATCCTATTTTACTGTACTGTACTTATGCTCTGTCATCACGTGTGAATTGGGTTCATTCCCGTTGACAACGCACTCTTGTATTTAGGCACTTTTAGGTTTAAATTTATTCACATTTTCCACATCACTACACTTTATGGCTTCGTCACCTTCCTAGTGTCGGCCATCACAACTCAATTCGGAGTCCTAGTTGACATTCCGGGTTGGGGTGTGTCAATATAAGTTGTAGAAAAATTATTTTTACACACTCCTTTTCTTTTATACTCCTTGATTTTCATTTGGATTATTCAATCTAAATGTAAAAAAAAATGAAGAAGGGTGTGTCGGAAGAAAATAGAAGTGTGAAAATAATTTCTCAATTTGCAAATTTAGAATTCTTGATGTTGTAAATTTTTTTTTTTATTGTAAAGTTCAAACATGTTTCAAATTGTAAGTGTGGCAACACAAATACCCATATTTTCTTAAAAAAGGATAGTAGCATTACTTGTGACTTAAGTAACTAAAAATGCTTAGTTATAAATTTGTTAACTATCCCTTTGGTGGGCTTTCTTTGTTCTGTTGGCTATTGCCCTGGTGTTGTTTTTATCCAGTCTTTCAAAAAAACTATCTTTCTCTCTCAAAAAAAAAAAAATATTTTGTTAACTTCTTTGCTCGTGTAAAAATGCAAAATAAAATTTACTTTTTTGGAAGAAAATAAATAAATTATTTTCCAAGTTACATTTTTTAAGAGTGTTTACAGTTTTTCAGAGGACTAATAGCGATGAAGCCCAAGCTCAGGCCCACGTGCAAAGGCTGCTTGACCTGGTGGCCTGCACAATCCGATTCGCGAAGCCCAAATAGCCCGCCTCTAACCTGGACTCCAAGTATAAGAAGAACGGCAGTAAGCCCCACGCCAGGACCTCGGGCCCTCCATCGCCGTCCGATGTAGGAGATGGGCAGCCGACTTTAGTGCAATCCGAACCGTCCATTTTGGCAATCTCGGAGAGCCTCGGGATGGTTGCCATTCATCCGACGCCTAAGCTCTCTGGCTTCTACGAGTTCTTCTCTTTCTCTCACCTCTCATTCTCTGTGAGTCCCCTTCTATTCACGTTTCCAAACTTGGGAATCACTGCCATGTAATGTTTAAGTCTAATAATGTATTGTCATGTGTAAGTTCTATGTGGTATTACAATAGCGGTGTGTACGTTTACAGAACAATTGCTCGAAAAGACTTGGGAAAAATATTTAAATTTTCGTTTTTTTTTTCCGTCCTCTATTATTATGGTTCTCTAGATTTGAAGAGATGTGAATTGGATGATGCACACAAGAGGCGCGATGGTGAATATTTTCAAATTCAGGTATTTTAATTATAATTTTTTTTCAGTGTTTTTTATTATTTACTTCTTTTTTCTTGGTCAATAATATATTTTGGGTAACATATTTGGCTCCCAAAATCTGTGAAGGAATTTCTACACTACATTGGCTTATTTATGGGACATTTTGAAACATTGTAAAGAGTATTGCAAAAAAATCATTTGATCAATCAACAATAACAAATAAATAGATGGTTCGTAAAACTTTTATCGACCTTGACCATCCATTTTTATATAATTTATTGATTTTTTGTGTAGTAACTCAGTTAGATAGGGTATTAATAAGCATTACAAGATATACTACATGTCTTGCATTGATGTAACATGTATTATTGGGACAAAAATATAAAGAAAAAAGAACTAGAAAACTTAGATATCAACCACACTGATTAGGCTTGCTTGGGTTTCAAGTTTCAACATTTGTAATAGGTGATGAGGCCAAGTGTAGGAAAAGAGAATTAAGATTAGCTGGAATAAGGATATGAAGCTGTACGAAATAATTCCATAATTTTAAATATTAGGGGATATTTTACAGAGGTATAACTAGGTTGACTATAGCGATCTTCACCCAAGTTCAAATACCCATCTTTATAATTTAGATTAGATTAGAATATCGCTAAGATACCATAAAAGTAAAAAAACTAACAGGGATATTTGCATCTTACATGCATCAACTTTTTCTTACCAAGCCAGCCATCATCCATTAGGATTTGAGTGGTTGCATTTTGTTATCTTAATTGTTTTTTTTACGATTCTAGAGGAGGTTGTTATGGTATTACTTTGCCTTTCTGAAATGTGATCAATAAATGCAGATTAAGATTTGCAATGGAAAGCAAGTACAAGTTGTTGCATCAGTCAAAGGGTTTTACACAGTGGGAAAGCAGTTTTTGCAAAGTCACTCGCTGGTGGATCTTCTGCAACAGCTCAGCCGAGCTTTTGCGAATGTGCCAACTCATACTTTATGTTTTATCTTATTTACAAATTCATAGAATCATGCTGGAAAATATACATATCAATTGCTATCAACGTACAGTTTTTTAGATTCTTACAACATCTTTGGAATTGTCTCCGCCAGCTTTTTTGCACGATTTGATTTCTGTTTAACTATATATTATCTGTTAACCTGCAGGCATATGAATCGTCGACGAAATCTTTTGTAGATCATGACAAGGTTAGGAATGGGTTTAATGTTGATGTACTTAAGTTGAAATGTGTAATGTTTGACTTGTTTCTTTAATCTGCGTGTTCTTATTTTTATTTTTTTTATTTTTTTTGTATTTCTGTGTTTGTTTAGTTTGGCGATCTTCCATATGGTTTCCGAGCAAATAAATGGCTTGTGCCTCCATCAGTTGCTGAGTCTCCATAGGAATTTCCACCCCTGCCAACTGAAGATGAAAATTGGGGTGGAAATGGTGGAGGCCAGGGAAGAAATGGTGAATATGATCTTTGACCATGGGCTACAGATTTCGCAATACTGGCTTCCCTTCCTTGCAAAACTGAAGAAGAGAGGGTTGTCCGAGACCGGAAGGTATTTTTGCTTCATCGTAGATTTATTGACGTCTCAGTCTTTAAAGCTGCTTCAGCAATACGTGGTGTAATAGACTCCAATATGAATGCTAAGGAGACAATGAATTGTTCTCAAGGCTCCGTTCTTTTTGAGGATCGCATTGGAGACTTGTCCATTGTTGTAAAACGTGATACAACAGATGCATGGTCAAAATCCGATTTGTCTACCAAGGAGGTTGCGCAGAGGTTTTTACTTAAGGGGTTAACTTCTGATGAGAGCGTAGTTGTTCATGTAAGTATACTTATAATTGTAGGTATATATGCATTCGTATCTATATGCCTGTTCAGTAAATGATAAACACAATTCCTCTTTTTTTTTTTTCAATATCTGCGTTTAACATGAAGAGATAAAACAAAATGCTTTTGCAGGATACTCCATCCTTGGGTGTAGTCAACGTAAAACACTGTGCATATACTGCAACTGTTAAAGTTGTTGGTAACATCAAGAATGGGAACCACGAGGCTAAAGATATTGATATTGAAGATCAACCAGATGGAGGAGCTAATTCTCTCGATCTTAACAGGTTTGAACTATATGCTTTAATTTATTTATTTTTTTAAATTTGGACCGCAATTCTATCCTATAGATAGGTTGAATTTTGAAGCTATTCATCCTTCTCATGGATACGTGCTATATAGTATCATATCATGCATATTATTTCTGTATACTGACTGACCAAATGTAAATTTTTCTACAGCTTGAGGGTTCTGCTTCAAAAGTTGAAAACTGAATCATTGGCTCCCTGTGATTTGGTTAGTTTAGAAACTTCTACGTGTCTGGTTTGGAGAGTGATAAAAGAGAGCTTGAAAAATCTAGAAAATGAGCCTGCCAGTTCTCAAAGATCGATCAGATGGGAACTTGGTTCTTGCTGGGTGCAGCATTTACAAAAGCAGGAAACTGCTCACTCTGATAGTCCCTAAGGATGATAATGAGGCTGAACCGATTGTAAAAGGTCTGGGAAAGAAATTTAAACTTTTGAATAAAAGGGAAAAGAAAACAATTGGAGAAAACAGAACATACGACGAGGAAGAAATTGATTTTGATGAAAGCAGAACAGTAGAGCTAGACAATGGAGATACCGACGATGAGGCAGAATTGAAACAGTTAATTTCAGAAGAAGCCCTTTTGCGTCTCAAAGAAACTGAAACCAATCTTCACCTAAAGGTTTACTAGACTTATTTTAACTGTTTGAATTTATAATTATGTACAAACTGTGTGCCATTCATTGCAAAAATTTTAAAAAGGTACTGCCACATTTTTCCGATGTGTAGTTCTGTTTTTTGTGTCATCGAGAGTAACAGTTCAAGCTTTGCTTGTTGTGACACTGGCAATCAGCAGATGAGCTTATCAAGATGGCACACAAATATTATGGTGAAATTGCCTTACCAAAACTGGTAATATTCTTTTTCCACTTTGCCCTTAGCGCAGAAGGACTGTCTTCTGTATAGCTTACGATCTAAATCTGTTTCATTTTTGGTATTAAATCTGTTACTTTATTAGGTAACAGACTTCAGAACACTTGAACTTTCTCCAGTTGATGGCCGTAGTCTGACAGATTTCATGCATTTAAGGGGACTGAAGATGTGCTCTTTGGGTCGTGTGGTATGGAAGCCCTCTCTCTCTCTCCGTCTCTCTCTCTCCCTCGAGTAAATTTGAGTTTTCTATGCTTATGCTCAGGTTGAACTGTCAGAGAATCTTCCTCATACATAGTCACTTTGTATTCATGAGATGGTTACTCGAGTTTTCAAGAACTTGCTTAAAGCAGTCATTTCCCATGTTAACAAAATAACTTACTTATCTGCGGCAATAGCATCGACCTTAAATTTTCTACTTGGAGGTTCTGCGGTGGAAGATGATGCCCTCAGATTGCAATGGTTACAATTATTTTTATCCAAAAGATTTGGTTGGACACTGAAAGATGAATTTCTGCAGCTGAGGAAGTTATCAATTCTCTGAGGACTTTGTCATAAGGTATTTTAATTTTGACTGGACGTCACTGATGTGTAATCAAAGCACAACCATGATCTTTACATTCCCATATCCAGGTTGGTCTAGAGTTGGCCCCAAAAGATAATGACATGGATTTCAAAAACCCTTTCAGCAAATACGATATTATTAGCATGGTTCCAGTGTGTAAGGGTTATTCTCTTCATTAGTCCCTTTGTTTTTACCCCAGATTTGGTGGATTTCTAATATCAATATTTTATTTTTATTTTTTCTTACAGCATGTAACATGCTCTTCAGCCGATGGGCGAAATTTGTTGGGAGTCATCTAAAATTACTCTTGATAAAGGAAAGCTAGAGGATGCTGTTAATTATGGAACAAAGGTACTGATTTTCCCTCTTGCATTTGAAGGCACTAGCAAAGATGATAGCTGTTTGTGGTCCTTATCATCGAGTTGCAGCAAGTGCTTACAGCCTTCTAGCAGTAGTTCTTTACCACACCAGTGATTTCAATCAGGTATTTCTGTCTTTTAACGTAGTGGATCACGTATATATTTTTCTCTTGCTGTTCAATATATTGTTATTATATTTTTTGCTTCTCTACCATTGTTTAGGCGACCATTTATCAGCAGAAGGCTTTAGCTATTAATGAAAGGGAACTTGGGCTTGACCATCAAGATACCATGAAGAGCTATGGGGATCTTTCCGTTATCTATTACCGTCTCCAATTCATCGAACTGGCTTTGAAGTAAGTTAAATAACCTCTTCTATGATTTTCACTTCTTTTTATTTTTTACCAACTTATTTGTCATAATTTGTTCTATCTTGCTTTTATGGTTCTGACTTACGATTTAACTTTGTGTGTTCTTGTAGGTACGTAAACTGTGCTTGTTTCTTCTCCATTTTACGTGTGGCTTGTTGCACCCTAACACAGCAGAAACATACATAAATGTGGCTATGATGGAAGAGGGCATGGGAAATGTCCATGTTGCTCTCAGATACTTGCACGAAGCTCTCAAGTGTAATCAGAGACTATTAGGAGCAGATATATACAGGTCTCTCTCTCTCTGGGTGCGCGCTTGCTTGCATGCCTGCATTTATGTCCCCCCTTTTTACTTGGAACACCGTGTTTATATAATTTATCGCAAGCTGAACTTCTTACATGGTAAGCTATCATGCCATAGCTATAGCTCTCTCATTGATGGAAGCATATTTCCTCTGAGAAATTGTGGAATTGTATATTTCATTGATATGAATATTGATACATGGAGATCGATTTATACATAAGCTATAAGCTATTTAGAGTAAACAGAATCTACAATCAAGCTAATTGTGTTTACATCCTACAATTACTCTAGCCCAAGAGTTGACTAATCACCAAGTGCTAGAATAACTCACAATCAGATCATGGGATTTTCTTTCCTTTAACACTCCCCCTCAAGTTGGAGTGTGGATGTCGATGACACCACACTTGCTTAGATGCGAATGGAAAACAGGTGCACGTAGTTGTTTAGTAAACAAGTCAGCGACTTGTTCCCCTGTTCAAACATAGGCAGTCTTGATTTCTCCCTTTTGGATTCGTTCACAGACCGTGTGACAATCGATTCCAATGTGCTTTGTACGCTTGTGGTACACGGGATTTGCAGCAATGTATAAAGCGGCTTGATTGTCACAAAATAACTTTGCTGACTGGGGATGCTTAACATGTAAATCCTCCAACAAGTGCCGCAACCAGCTTAATTCACAAGTGGCTGCAGCCATTGTTCGATACTCCGCTTCTGCAGATGAACGAGCCACCGTGACTTGCTTCTTACTCTTCCAGGACACTAGTGATTTTCCAAGAAAGATACAATAACCGGTCACTGATTGACGTGTAGTGGGACAACGGGCTCAATCTGTGTCACAATAACCAGTTAATTGTAAGTTGTTTGGGAAGAAAACATCAAACCTTGTCCAGGAGCCTCTTTTGAGATATTGAAGAAATCGATATGCTGCATCAAGGTGGTGTCGTTGAGGATCTTGCATAAACTAGCTCAAGGTGTTGACGGTATATGCAATTTCTGGCCTCATGATTGTTAGATAAATTAATTTTCCAGCCAAGCGTCTATATCGAGCAGGTTCGTGAAGCGAAGCACTACCTGTAGGTGTTAACACTAACTCAGGTTCCATTGGGACCTTCACAGGCTTAGCACCAAGCAATCCAGCCTCCTCCAATATGTCTAGTGTATATTTTCATTGGCAAATTGTGACTCCGGCTTTCGAACGCGCAACCTCAACTCCAAGAAAATATTTCAACGGTCCGAGATCCTTAATTCGAAATCGACTGCTGAGAAATGCCTTAAGGTTGTTGATTTCAGCCTCATTATTTCCTGTAATGACCATATCATCAACATATAATAACACAATAGTGAGAGAATTGCCCTTGACTTGAGTGAACAAAGAGTAATCTGCCTTAGACTGACAAAACCCAATGTCACAGATAACTGTGGAGAATTCTCGAAACCAACTTTTCGATGCTTGTTTGAGACCATATAAGGATTTGTGGAGTCGACACACGACACTCTCCCCCTGTCGACTAGAACCCGGAGGTGGCAGCATATACACCTCTTATTGAAGTTTGCCATGTAAAAAGGCGTTGTGAACATCCATTTGATGTAAAGGCCAGTGTCGAATAGCAGCCACAATTAATAAGCATCGCACAGTGATAACTTTAGTGACCGGTGCGAAAGTCTCTTTGTAGTCGATGCCTTTGCGTGGGTTGAATCCCTTGGCGACGAGCCGGGCCTTGTAACGCTCCAGAGTGCCATCGGACTGTCGGAGTGGTACTTAAGTTTGAAAACCCATTTGTAGCCAATGGGACTCTGTCCGGGCGGAAGAGGGATGAAACTCCAAGTTTTGTTGTCCTTGAGAACACTAATTTCAGCTTGCATTGCCGTAACCCACTGAGGATCTTGACATGCCTGTTCATAAGTAGTTGGCTCCACTAGATGTGAAATGTGGTAAACAAATTGTTGATATCCAGGAGATAAACATGAATAAGAGACGTACCGATGTAAGGGATACCGAGTGCTGGACATGGAGCGAGAGGGAACCGGGGGCGTGGGCAAGACGGAATGATGAGCCACATAGTCTTTGAAATGAGCGGGTGGATGCGTGGAACGAGTAGAGTGACAGAAGGGTGGGTCGATGTTGGCACGGTGTCAGAAGGTGGGTCGGCGTCGTCAATAGCAGATAAGGGATCGGGGTTTGCTGGAAGTCTAGTTGTAATGGGAATCTGGGCAGTGGGGTTATCAGGTAGATGGGTGGGAAGTATGGTGTCAGATGGGCCATGGGTTTCATTTGTGTTATTGGTTGCATGTGGTCCGTGGGGTTCGTTTGCATTTGGAATGGTGGGTTCATTTGGGTCATTGTTTTCATTTGGGCAATGTGATAGATGAAGGATTGGTAAAATGGGAAAATCGTTTTGGTCTATGGGCGGTGACGTGGCATAAGGAAAAATTTGTTCATGGAATGTAACGTCGCGGCACATGAAAATTTTCTAGGTGGCTGATGTGAAAAATATAAGCACACAAATTAAACCCTTTTTTTATCAATTGTAGTATGAAATGTAAGTAGGGATCGTTCTAGGCCGGGGATTAGGAGGGATTGCTAAATCACTTAAAACTGACTCAAAAACATAAAAACAAAGTTTAAAACACTAAACTAGACTCAAAGAAGGCAAAACTAAACTCTAAAACACCAAAACAAACCAAAAGACTCAAAACAGCAAATAAACACTCCAAACTGCCTTAAAAACACTTACTGGGCAGTTTTGAGCACCTAACACTAATTTGGACGAAAATAGGTTTAAACTTGATTCAAGACACTTAAAAACACAAACTAAATTGATTTCTAACTAATCTAACACTTCAAAATAAATGGGGATTTGGTTTTGACGAAAATTGAAAACAAAAACAAAACTTTTAAATTGAACAGATTCTAAAATGAATTTGGTTGAATTGAAGGGATGGAAAACTAGCTAAGGGGTTCTTCTCCACACATGTCACACTTGCATACAAAGCGATTTCTAATTGCAATTCAATAAACCATGAATACTCAACACTCCAAGTTAATTAGGTCCGCTTAAATTAACTTTCAGATTTCCCTTATATCAATGAATTGGACGGAAAAAGCGCATCGCAATCAAATTATTCCTCAAAAGTTCTCTATATGAAAGCGCATAATAAAGATACAATCAAAGATCATTATGTTCAATGGAAATCATAAGTATTGACGAGGCACTCGTAACTATGAAAGCGCATGAAACTTATGCCAAGAATTTACTTAACACAATTGTGATCAACAACTTTTACTACTTGTTCGTAACAATTAGGTGAAATTCCCTTATATCCTAGCATCAAACTTATGCATGAAAATTAAGCGTGCACTCTCAACCAACATACACAAATCAGTTTTAATTCAAGAAGATAAGTAAATTGAATTCACAACTTATGAAACGCAATTAGAAGTAATCAAATCATATAGCAAGCATAAACATGGTTTCGAATCCCCCCCTAGCCAAGGGGGGTTTAGTTCCTCATACTCACACAACAAAGATTATTGAATTTAACCATTGAAAACAAAAGAAAGATTACATCTAAAACGCTCCAGCAACTCCAACTCGAATGGCAAACACGTCCAAGGGCTCTCCTTCTCCTTCCTTGTTGCGGCACAAGATGTTGTTGATGGATTTGGGGGTGATGGATGGTGTATGGTGGTTTAGGATGATGAATAATGGCTGATGAGGGTGGAAAGTTGCGGCTGGAATTGTGTGGGAATGAATGGAGTGAATGAATGATGTAGAATGATGTCTAGGGTTGCGGCAAAGGTGTTTCTGAATTGTATGGAGGGTGGTGACGAATTTAGGCTTTAAAACATCTATTTATAGGCTAGGGTTTCCATAAAATCTGATGGGAAAGGGTTAGGGTTTTGGAGATAAAAGGCTTGGCCCATCCAAGGGAGAAAAGAACTAGGGTTTTATGCAGATTTTTAGGCTTCTAGAACATTAGGTGCGGCACAAACCCTAGGGGAGATAGATTAGGGTTTAACTTGGCAGAAATTAAATGATTAGGCCCTAGGGTGCGGCATGGGTTTAGAACATAGGTGAAAAAAAAGATTAGGAAACTTCCAATCCAAGAATAGAAACTTTCAAGAATAGAAACCTCCAAGAATAGCAACTTCCAACTTTAGAAACTTTGGTTTCCAATTCTGAACTCTTTGTTCTTCATTTTCATTTCTTCATTCATTATTCATTCCTAGCCTCCTTTGATCTTCAATTTCGTCCATTCCTTTAGCTCCAAGCATGTGTCATCCATTCCAAGCCCAATTTTGCTCCAAAAAGGCTCCAAATGCACTTCTTTGCCACATTAGCCATATAAACCTGAAATTGCACGAAAATGACTTTAAACACTAAAATAACTAAAGAAAAACAACATAAATGCAAAAGAACAAGCCAACTAAGTCGCATAAATATGCTCCTATCAGTGGCTAGATCATATACTTTATAACCTTTTTGGCCAAAAGGGTAACTAATGAAAACACAACGTCTAGCACGAATGTCGAATTTGTGTGTGGGTGTGAGGTTGGTGGCGTAACAAAGGCATCCAAAAACTCGCAAGTGCTCATAAGGGGTGGTTTGCCATGTAAAATCTCACAGGAAAACTTGTGAGAGAGCAAGGGTGTAGGTAGGTGATTTATAAGATAACAAGCGGTTTGAATACTTTCCTCCCAAAATTTTAAAGGTACTTACCTTTAAAATTTGGGGGGAAAGTATTCAAACCGTTTTGTTGTGGTGTGTAAGGGCAAGAATGTTGTAAAGTAGTGCCACAAGAGTCTAGGTAAGAACACATGGAAAGGAATTCGCCATTATTATCAGCACGAAGAGCCTTAATGTTAATGTGGAACTGAGTCTTCACCCAAGACAAAGATGATTTCAATAACATTTGTGTGTCTGACTTAAAATTCATAAGATGTACCCATGTAAAACGAGTGAAATCATCCACAATAGCAAGGAAATATCGTGCCCCACTCCAAATGTCGCAATGAATTAAATCAAACGGTGCAGTAGATTTAATAGTACTAGTAGAGAAAGGTAATCGAGTTTGTTTTGCTAAAGGACAAATTTCACAAAGGTGTTTGGAATCAAACATTATTTCAGTATTATTCTTAGCTAGCTAGAGTAAGGGTGCAGACGAGGGATGCCCGAGGCACTGATGCCAAAGACCTGTGGTGTGGGTAATATGGTTGGCGAGGTGAGGATTTTGACTTGGTGTAAGGTAGTATAGCCCATCAAAATGCTTGCCCAAGCCAATCACCCTCTTCATATCCATGTCTTGCAAAACACAAAAATCTAGATAAAATGTCATTATACACCGTAAAGCTCTTGTCAACTTACTAACAGACAACAAATTCATGCGGAACCTTGGTACATAAAAAACTTTATCAAGAGATAAGTCATGCGACAAGTTTTTTGAGCCAATATTTTTTTATTTCCGCTTGCCCCCCATTTGGTAAACTAACAAAGTCATGTTGAGTATCAACGATGTTGTGAGTTGGTGGTGAATGAGATATATGATCGGTTGCTCTGCTATCAACAATCTAATATAAAGTCGAGTGTGCATCCTTTTGTGCTATATTGCATGTAGGTGAGAAAATACCTGTCGCATTTGTGAGTGGTTGACCATTACCGTTGCGAAGCATGGCAATTATATGATTTTATTCCTTGGTAGCGAAAGTTGGACCGTTGGAAATGGTTGGTTTGGTGGTTGCAGCAAGCTTGGTGATCTCGACATTATGGGCTGCTGTTTTCCTATTCTTAGGCTTCACATTCTTGCCATGCCACTTGTCGTATAGCATCTGTCCACCAAGTGCCCATCTCCATCACAGTAAGTGCACTTAAGTGATTTACATGGGAATGAACTTGCGGAAGGACTAGGAAACCTGTCATTAGATGATGACGGTGTTGGGGGCGCTAAACTTGCATTGCATGAGAACTCGTCCCCAATTCACGACGGCTTGCCACATCCATTTGCCGTTCGTGTTGGAGAATTAGGCCATGAACTCGGCGTGTATCCGGAAGTGGACTCATCATCAAAATCGAGCCTCGTATGACTGAGTAGAGTCGTTCAATCCCATTAAGAATTGCATAACTCTTTCCTTCTTTTCTTGCTCAGCAAGCCCTTTCAAACCCTCACAAGTGAAAGCGAGTGGGTCATGGTAGGACGCTAACTCGTCCCATAATGCTTTCATCTTGGTGTAATAGGTAGCAACAGTGAGCTGCCCTTGGCGGTTCTCGACAATTTCTTGTCGAATTTGATAGATTCTTGAGTCGTTGCTTTGTGAGAATCTATCCTTCAGATCGTTCCAAACCGCGGCTGCAGTTTCGGTGTACATGATGCTGCCTGCTATGTCTGAGTGGACTAAGTTTACAATCCACAGTGTGACCATGTCGTTAGATCTCTTCCGGGCTGCATGTTTCGAGTCTAAGGGTGCTGGAGCCATAATGGTTCCATTGATAAATCCAATCTTGTTCTTTGCGCTAAGACCTATGCGCATAGCACAGCTCCATTATCCGTAATTGTTTCCATTAAGTGTTTTGGAAACTAGGATCAGTCCCGGATGATCCGAGTGGTGTAAGGTATATGGGTATGAGAACTCCATGGAATTCTCGGCTGGTTTGATTTCAAGTTTGGTTGGTTATGCCGTTGTGGTGGCTATGGTGTTTGAGGAAAAGCTGTGTTCGGATTTTGGTGGTTAGGAAAGCTTATTGTGGCAGAAGCATAATAGAGTCACCAAGATCGGTGCTCTGATACCATGAGAAATTGTGGAATTGTATATTTCATTGATATGAATATTGATATATGGAGATCGATTTATACATAAGCTATAAGCTATTTAGAGTAAGCAGAATCTACGATCAAGCTAATTGTATCTACATCCTACAATTACTCTAGCCCAAGAGTTGACTAATCACCAAGTGCTAGAATAGCTCACAATCAGATCATGGGATTTTCTTTCCTTTAACACCCTCAGTGTGCAGCATGAGCAAACAACACTTAAGATACTTCAGGCCAAACTTGGGCCGGAAGATCTTCGTACTCAGGTTGTTACAAAATCTTTACTATTTTGTCTTTATTTATTTGATGTATTTCATTCATCATGTGCCATTGGCCTTCTCTGGAGACATCGTTTGAAGTTGCAAAGTCAATATGTTAATGTTATACCACCCTGCGCAGGACGCAGCTGCATGGCTTGAATATTTCAAATCGAAATCTTTGGAGCAGCAAGAAACAGCATGAAATGGATCTCTAAAGCCAAATACATTAATTGCAAGCAAATGTCACCTTAGGTATTAATATGGTATTTCCAAATTACTTTGTTCCAAATTATATGATAATACGTTTCGGCACTAACCATGTATCCTCTTATGCAGTGTATCAATCTCCATGATTTCATATTTGATATGCTTATATTGTTTCTCCATATTTTCAAGTACATTTGACGAGTGATAATATCCTTTCGGCACAACAAAATGCAATATCTGATGATGACTTACCAAATCATGACCAGAAGAATACTACGATTTTGATAGATGATAAAACTGTAGTTGAAGATAGCTTGGTTCATCTGGATCTGGAGAAAAATGATGATATTTCTAGAAATGGTTTGCCGGTTACAAGCACAACTGGTGAAGAAACAACTTCAGATGAAGGCTGGCAAGAAGCCAATTCGAAGGGCTGGTCTGGGAGTAATCCTACTAGCTGGAAGCTTGGTCGAAGAAGGCCAGAGAGTGAATATTCAAATTTTAGAGAAAGCAAATACCGGACGGAAGTCATTTCTGCACCACGGACTTCAGTACCTATGAGTTTTCTGACTGATTTGTCTCCACTGAAGCAGTCAAATGTTCTTACTTCAAGTGCTAGAGAAATTTAGTTAAACGTCAGCCCAAAACTTTTGTTTCTAAAGTCCCTTCTATTCCAGCAACTACGAATTTGGCTTCGAAATCTGTATCTTGCAAAGAAGTAGCTTTTGAACCTCCAGGTACGGTTCTAAAGTCAATGCATGATAAAGTTAAAGACTTAAGTGTGGAAAATGCTAAAGCTGAGACATGCAGTACTCCTGCTGAGACTTTGAAAATTGAGGAAAGCATAGGTAACTCAGCGGTTGAAGTGATTCCAAATGACGAGGTGGAAGGAACAGGTCTTGCAAGTGCATCTCAGTTAGAAAAGACAGGCATTGTAGAGGAAATGTTGGGAGTGAAAAATGGAAGTAAGCTTTCAGCAGCTGTAGAACCTTACAATCCAAGACCAATAATAATGACTCTTCCTCAAAATCCTTTTGCCGTTACTAGTGTATATAATGTGAGAGCCAGTCAAGTAATGCTTTCCGTGCCTGTGCTTCACCCAGTAGTTGCTAGAGTTCCTTGTGGGCCTCAGTTGCCTTTGTATTATAAAACAAATTATTCCTTCAGCTTGAGACAAGGTGTTCAAAAATTTCAAAGACACGTTACAGAAAGAGGAGCATGATGAAAAATCTAGTGGCAAAGCTGGAGATGGTATTTTGAGAAAGAGCATCTCAGAGTCTGACAAGTCTAAGTTTGCAAGGCAAATATTGCTCAACTTCAGAGTAAAATCTGTGCAGCAGAACAAGAATCCTCCAAGTAAAAGTAAGCAGGGGAGTCATTCAGTTGCCATCGAAAATGACAATGCAATCATAAAAATTCACTATGGAAATGAAGGAAAGAGGGGCTTGTTTGCTGAATCCAGTGACTCAGAGCAACCAAGAGCAACCGATGTAATGAAAAAGGAAGCCAGGGATGCGGAAGCATTTACAGATGTCACGAAAAGGAGAAAAAGCCGGCAGCTGAGAAGTGCGGTAACTGGGTTGTACAATCAGCAATCTATCTCGGCATCTGTTCATTGAATATACAAATCATAAACCTGGAACCTGAGTAGGAATAAGCATCATTCTGTCCATCTCAAGTCTCGTATAATACATCATAATGTCGAAACTTTCTCAATTTTTTGAAGAGAAAACTATGGTTCTTTTGCACAATCAGTTCTCAGTTTATGTTTTGTTTCTTATTTTTTGAGAGTTTGATTAATAAAAATCCATTCGTTCTCAAGTTCAGTGCTGGTGGTATCATTATTTCATAATTTTCCACACGCAGTGATGGAGATTATGAGTTTATTTTCCCTTCCAGTGCAGCTTACTAACCCTAAATTTTAACAGAACCATTGACGAAATGATTTCAGGGTAAATTCCTAAATTCAGTGTAAATTCCTCATCATGTTATCAAATTTCCTTCAGTTTTTATTTTTTATTTTTTATTTTTTTACGGAAATGATTTCATAGTAACTTTTTAAGTATAAACATACTCTTAAAAGAGACCGTCCTTAATAACGTGAAGAGGATTCTCACTCCAAACTAATGCATCACAAACGTTAGTGCAAACTAAGCTAACCAATGAGCAACCCCATTACAAGACCAGGAAACAGAATGAAAACTCTTATCAAGCACTTAGGGGGCCAAAAAATCACTCAGTTACCACATCATCCACCCCATTAAGTTTCTGTAGGCAGTTGCAATTGAGGTTGAAGAATCCAGTTACCACTTTTGGCACGCCCAGATCGATAACAAGCTCCAACCTGCCAGCTACTAACTCTAAAACTCCATATGTGTTGTAGAAGAAATCCCAACCTTCCGCCAAGCCCCAGCAACCTAATTGCATTGTCACATTAAGTTTCAACCATCCCTCACATGGAGCTGACCACCACGACTGGATTGGACCTCAATGAGCAGGACACCAAACTTGCCAGAATTCATGGTACCAACTGCTCACCTTCGCCATAACCTCCATAGGGCTGGCTCTTCAACCTTACCATAGCAACTAATTCTTCTCTTTCCATATTAGCCACAAACACATTATCACCTTACCAAACATCCCATTTTAAACAGTTGCAGCAACCATTCATTCTCGAAAGGATATCTACAAACCATGCCACCACTGTAGTCCCAACGTTGAAGCAACCTAGTCGGCCTGAGCAAACGAACATACACCATAATGAGAAGAGAAATTAATCACTGATGTTGAAACCAAATTTGCACACCACAATAGATAGTGGAGGCACAAATTCGAGCTACCTGTAAAATAGAGAACAAATGAGCAAGTATAAGACCAAGGGGGTATGTCGGCTAAAGACTCTCCGACAGTCAAGTTAGTAAGCAGTTTTAGACTCAAGTAGTGGGCAAGAGAATTAGAGTATTGAGATTGCGTTATCATAGATGAACCCTAGATGGATATATTTATACCGTGGAGAGAGAGACCTTTCTAGGATAAAATCTTCGTTCTAAGACGGGAGAATCCTAGAGGATATCTAGAAGTAGATATTGCACCCTCATAGAAGTTGTGATAACATGCAGTGCACACCAATTCCTAAATTGTAGGAACTCTAGACTTATGAGGAATATGATTGTATCCTTACCCATATCAGATCTTGTGTCTTACGGAACAAGCATGGTCATACCAGCGGATTCACTCGAACTTCACCTATTGCCCCAAAATAGGGTGATGATGGTATCGCTTCTTCGTCTGATCCAGCTCTACCTAGAGCTGGTGAGTCCATGATTGGACTTTTAAGGTATCAATGTTCGGATCAACCTTAACCCCAACCCTGGAAAATCATGGTCCCACAATTGCCCCTAAGGCAATCCATTCTCCTTGAAGATGGATAGTTATCTGAATACCATGCCTTTCGAAGTAAACAGGAATACATACTGTTTAGTCTTCTTTCATCCGACGTTTAGAGTGCAACAGATATGTTTCGGCTTCTGAAATGTAGCCTTAAATGTTGTGCCATAATGATCGTAATGATTATGCGTATTGCGTGGGCACATTTTGCAAGAGGGGTGTTGAAAAACGCCCACTAGACCTTGTTCTTTAATGTAACCAACGACAATAGACTAAACTAGCAAATATAGAAAACCTTAGAAACACACAAGAATTATACTAGTTTGGCAGAACTTTTGCCCATGTCCAGTTTTGATTTCTCTTTGATTAATAATAGAGATTATAGAACTTTTGCAAACCCTAGAACTAATCTCAAAACTCTCGGCTGTTTCTGGCTGTTTTTCTCTCTGAAAAATTAAGCCTTGCCGCACCCTATTTATAGGCATAGGGTCGGCTTACATGTCCCAAGGCTGATTGAATTCCTAAGTGGACTAGGAAATTACACTTATCCAAATCCAAATAGACTTCAAGAAATCCAAACCTAAATTGAATAAGGAAAACTGAAATTCTTTTCTAATCCCTCTAGGACAAGAATCGGTATACCTCTAATTTTCCTAAACCAATTAGGACATATTTGACGAGCCAAAATCCTAACAATCTCCACCTTGGTGAGTCAAACAAAGTCTTGATCGTTGCACCCCAGATTATCTTTGAACCTTCTTGAACAAACTTTGGAAATCTTCAAGAATCTTCACCTTGGCAATCTTCTTCTTGCCTCGTTGCACCTCAAGTGAGGAGGTGTTCCACTTTAATCGATCAATGAGATTGATCAAGTTCAAGCAATGCTTGAACTTCTTGGCTAGCACTATCTTTGTAAGGAAATATGCGGTATTGTCATCCGTATGAATCTTTTCAATCCAAATTTCCTTAGACTCCACCCAATCTCTGATTTTGTGATACCTTGCTTCAATGTGCTTTGATCTTCTAGAAAAAACATGATTCTTTGCCAAGTGAATGGTACTTTGACTATCACACTTAAGCTTCACACAATCTTGAGTGATTTCCATTTAACTTACCAAGCCACTAAGCCAAATCGATTCATTTCTAGCATCGGCCAATGCAATATACCCTACCTTTTGTGGTTGACAAAGTTGTAATTGGTTGCAGTAGTGCCCTCCAACTGATTGGTCCTCCTGCACATGTAAACACATAACCAGAAGTTGACCTTCTTTTGTCCAAGTCCCCTGCATAATTGGCATCCATATATCCTAACACCCCTGCATTTTCTTTTTGCTTCTCAAACATAATCCTTTGTCGCCAAGGAACCCTTCGAATAACGCAAAATCCACTTGAATGCATCCCAATGTTGCTTTCCTGGATTTTCCATGTATCTGGAAATGACATTGATTGCTTGAGCTATGTCGGGACGTGTGCATACCATTGCATACATAAGGCAGCCCATGGTATTAGCATAAGGCACCTTCTCCATTACTTGCTGCTCTTCCTCAGACTTAGGACATTATTGCCCACTTAACCTAAAGTGAGCCGCCAAAGGAGTCGAAACTACCTTTGTTTCTTACATGTTGAACTTCTCAAGAACCTTCTGAATATACTTGGCTTGTGATATCCAGATCATTCCAGCGGTCGTATCTCTTTGAATTTCCATGCCAAGGCTGATTGAATTCTTATTTCTAAGTGGACTAGGAAATTACACTTATCCAAATCCAAATAGACTTCTAGAAATCCAAACCTAAATTGAATAAGGAAAACTGAAATTCTTTCCTAATCCCTCTAAGACAAGAATCGGTATACCTCTAATTTTTCTAAAACAATCCTAAACCAATTAGGACATATTTGACGAGCCAAAATCCTAACAAGGAGGCCATTCATTTCTTCAGCCAACTTTGATCTTCGTATGTGCAGATCTCGAGGTAGGTAACGTTCTGTATTCAATGGCTAGATATCTGAATGCTTTGTCTTTAAATACCCTCTCTATGGCGAAGCTTCACTAGATATCATTTCTTCCATTTGCATAATAAAGCTTTTGCATCCCTGGTTTGTTGCTTCACCTTGTTTGCAAGGAGTTATGTACATCTTCCCTACTTGACCAACTCTTCGAGATAGTTGTTCCAGTTTATCTGGAAGAACCATCATTTGCGAAACATCGCTTTCACTTGAAAGCAAAGTGCAACTAGTACAGACTTGCACCTACAATGGATCCAATGTGAGTGTAATTGTGCGATATGAACATGCATCTTGATTGGGACTATAGACACCGGTGCAAGCATGCATGATTAGCAGATAAAATATGTACGATCATCCCATCATAATTTCATAAATCTCAACATCATCAAATAATACTAATAATCATAAGTAAGAGCATGGCATGATGTTAAACACTTCACTAAAGCAGTTATGGAAACTAATATGCGCTTGAAAACAAAGCCCACTCACTAATTCGTAGTCGAGTCATGGCCGCTTTGCCTCGCTTGGCCTTCATAGTCCTCTGGATAAGTCTCTCCTATATGAAAAACCATTATATTAATCATTAAACTACCCAAGGTTCGTAAATAATATATAAAAGACTCGAAATTCACTTTATTTTCTCAAAATGGACGTCGGAAGTATTTAAGACTAGGCTTATGTGTCGAAAGGGAGTTGACATGCAACGTCACACGCCCGGGTAGAATATTTCGTCACCGGACAGAATATTCTGTCAACATCAAGGAATATCCATGTAAAGGAATATACCTTGCGTTAATGGGATAAGCTAATGTTAGGGAATATTCAGTCACCATAACAATATATTTCGTTGTCTTCTTCCTTTTTTCGGTCGTTGGTACTATCATCTGATTCGCTAGAACTTCGCTGGATTTTGGGGCTTTCACCAAAAATTTCACAAGGTCAAAACAAGCTCATTCCTCAACCATTTTTCACGATCTTTATGTCAATATGAAGCTAAAGAGATGAGGAATAAGATTATACCTACTGAGAGTGTGGTCATAATGGGCCTGAAACTGGCTGAGAATGTTCTACTCAAAAATCAAAGTTATGGGATTCCTTGAGTCCGAGGTAGATCTGAGCACAAATCGCTCGAATCTAAGTTTAGTAATAATAGGGAGATGATTAATGACCTCCAACTTGTTAAACTAAAAAAAAATAGGCCGAAAATCCTCGTTGAAAAGGTGAACCATCGTAAGAGCTCTTCGTTCCTATGATCTGGATTGGTTTTTCAAACCACGGCATCAAGGACAGACTCAAGGTGACGAGAGGATTGATGTGGTAGTGATTTGGGAGCTGGATTTTACCGAAAAATGAAGGTTTATCGTTTTTTCTATTGTGCGTAGTTCATAAGGTAGAAAGGTGTGTGAGATAGAGAGTGTTGGAAATGTGCCCTAAAGCCAATCATATGATGATATTTTACGGACATTTCAAATGTTAAACTAATCTAGTTTAATATAAAGGGCAAAGATTATTGTTTAAAGCCGTCTCATATAAATGTTATATGCTTAAACGATAAGTCCAAGGAATATGTAATTGGGAGAATGTGATCTAAAGAAGTTAGATTCATGAGACCATTCTCTTTCATATACATATCCTAAACGTTCCTGGTCATAAGATTGCCAATTGGGCATTGACAATCCATTAAGATCAGTACGTGCTATGTCTTCTCTGAGAGAGAGTGATTGGTCTCGAGTCATTGGTGTGACTGACACCAAGATAAGTATGTAGGTGCTCAATAGAGAATGAGTCCACTGAACGCGATCAACAAGGAGTTCTCATACTTATGTCAAATGAAAACTCATGGTTGGGATAATGCAAAGTAGTCATTTGACCTGAGGCATCATAGTTGTCTTATTGTTAGGTCCTTGATCTTTGACAATGTCAAAGTCACTTAGTCAGAGGGTGTCCACGACATACTTGGGGTTAAGCCACTTAGCCATGGAGGCAAGTGAATGCACAACAAGGGATCTCTAACCTTCAAATCGTTTGAGGGAGAATTCTCTATGATATAATTAAGAATCTCTGGCCAGAGTTTGAATGATATTTAGGAAGTCGTTCCAAATCACGTTCAAGGTAATCATATAAGTAAGAGAATCACATTGGATAATAGACATGAATAAACTATCAAACCAAACAATGTGGTCAAGAGTGCATTGTAATCCCAAACTGAATAGGTTATCCACCTCTTCTTATTAGCTTTGGTACTGCTAGGTGTGACTCATGGTTTGTGGAAGCCCTAAAGGTGTATAATCACTAAAGGGAGAATTGAAAGTAAGTTTCAATTCACAATTGATTTGAAGAGTTCTAATCGCCCACTGCCTCGCTAAAAGGAACCTAATGGATCGCACACCTTGTAAGGTAGAGATTGAAAAAATAACGGAGATGAGCAAGGATAATTAAATGGTTTAATTATTTATGGCTTGGATTAATTAATATGTTAATTAATCAAATGAATAAGTTCGTTTTAGCTTTTGAGTAATTATTGGACCTTAAGGCCCATTGGGCTTAGAACTGTCAAGCCCATTAACTTAAGTTGTATGAGAATTTAATGACTAAAGACTCAAAAGGGCCCAAACAGCCCAAAGCCTTTAGAAGCCCGGCCATATCATGAATGAAAGTTTTTTGGTTCTTTTTGTCACTTAAGTGAAGTGACTATATAAAGGACTTTATAGCCAAAATTCATTAGGGGTTCTTTTTTGATGAAATTGGAGAGAACAAAAGCTCTCTTTTTCTCTCTAGGAGGCCGCCCCCCTTGGAGGGGATTTACTAGTATCAATCCTCCTCCAAGGTCACTTATCTCTTTCTCAAGTCCCTCCTTGGTGTGGAGACTTAGAGGTTCTCTATTTTGGGAACTTGGAGAATCCATTCAACCATCCTCCTTCAAAAAATCCATGGAGCTAAGAAGAAAGGAATGAAGGCCCTCTCTCTTGGGTGAATATCCTTTCCTAAGTAAAGAGGTGCTTAAAAGGTATAAAAGTTTCTCAACTCTTTTCTTTAATATTTGAGTTGAGTCTTGGTTCACCACAACTACTAGGCCTTGAATCAACGCCTTATAGGACGAAACAAAATGTGTCCAGACAAAGGTAGCATCACTAAAATACCCTTGAAGTCTGAGTTTTGTAAAATCTTTATTTTTGATCTAAATTTTGTTCTACTTGCGCTTACGTGTTCGTAGTATTACAAGAATATCAAGAAAGAAGACAAAATATGTAATGAGCTTAAGCGTCCACGTAAGATTCCACAAGCCCATCAAGGGCATTTTTGTCATTTAACAATTTCAAGAGATAAATTACAACAAAATTAGGGACGGGTCGTTACACACACTACTAGAGTTCTATAATTTGACCATCAGAGCATATGCGGCTGGTACCACATGTGTGAAGGATCGTTACGGTTGTTTAGCTTTGTTTGTAGGTATTCCAGCCATTTATTTGCCATACACAGAGGCCCGCAAATTTGGCACCAACAAGCAGGCATTTACTTCATTCTAACCCGCCATATTGGGTTTGATTTTAGGTTTGGACATTGACGGATTCAGGTTGACCCAACTGAAGTTGCACCCTTAGCCGCATCACAAAGTAAGTATATAGTCAGCAGTTGAGTATTATCCATTAAAAAAATATAGAGAGCGACTTGAACGAACCGAAATAGATAAATAGAGCAAGTGCATGGCAAAACACATTTTGCATCACACTCTATGCTCTGAATATTTTTTGTGATTGACAAAAAGGGGACAATGTTTAGTAGGTTACATGGCAAAATCATTTCTACTTAGATAGATGCAAGTTACAATTTGACCCATATGCAAGAGTAAATTATTAAAAAAGAATTATACAAAGAAAAGTTTCACACGCTTGTCAAACAATGATTTTGTTAGAACATATACAACAACTCTTCATATTCTTGTTAATTTATTTTTTTAGTTAAACAGACTTCAAAAACTGTTTTTCTCTACTAGTTTAACTCAAGCCCGATATCTAAAGGATCCCCATTTTTGAATAAAAATGTGGACTAGTTGTAGGGCCCACTTCACGTCGCATTTCAACGATCCGAATGGTCTATTTTCTAAGTCCCAATTCATAGGTCATCCATGCAAAAACCAATTTAATCCGAAACCATTTGCCTATTTAATTATCACAATGAAATTTCATTGTTCCTTATAGAACAAAGTGGTCGTCAATTTCTTTGAACTCAAATTAGATGTCTCAAATATTTTCGATTTAGATAATATTTTGTAAGAATGATCTATGAGGTCCAACATGAAAAATAGACGGTTCGGATCATTAAAATTTGATGTGGTGTGAAGCCCACATCTTTGAACTCAATTAGCTGAACAGTTTTGTTTTGTTGTAATAGTTAAATTCTATTTCGCCTTAGCTAACTTTAACTAGATTCAATTTCACCAAGTTAGTTTAGCTAGTCATAACTTGCCCCATATGATCAAGGACACATTTGGAGAGATTGAGGTCGAAACTTGCCCCATCATTCCACTTTTATTTTGGCGACATTATTCCATTCTGATACACCCACATATTTACGGCTCTTTGATTTTGGCTTTCCTCTATATTATTCCCAAAACACTCTAGCCTACGTTATTATAGATGAGAACCAAAAATTAAAAACAAGAGAAGAAAGAGGAGAAAAAAAATAAAAAAAAATAAAAATTTATCCCACAATTGGCCTAAGCAAACAGAAAAATGATGAATACTTGGTTCCATTGGTGGATGCATTAAGAGATCCGGGTGGTCTCAGAATTTACTCAAAAGCCCAAATAAGTGGTTGTGAGGATCTCTAAAGATCACCCAAGTTTGAGCATGTGATGAAGGAGAAGAGTGCAATAGCGGACATGCAGGTGCAAGTTCTACTAAATATTAGCGATGGAGAAGAAGACTATTCTATTTTTTAAAAGACTAGGTCAAAACAACGTCGTTTTGAGACAAGCTATATAAAACAAAATAACAAACAGCAGATCTTTAATTAAATCTAGTCTCTTTTCTCCTTTTCTCATCCCAAAGATCTCCACACAATTCCATTTTGCATCTACTTTCTCCAATTGGGTAATTCCCGTTTTCCTCTAACCACACCCAACTGATGCCCAAGCCACCACCAATGAAAATTATCATCGATTAATTCTAACAATTCTATTCCAAATATTTCAACTCCAATTTTGGATAGTTCTAATTCTATTACGGATGGTTCAACTCCAATTTTGGATAGTTAGAAATCATCATCGATTTTTTTTTTCTTGTATTGACAAGGAAACTATCACGACACACTTTCAGAGTATGAAACTTCGTCGTGGAAATTTAGTCTTTGTAACTTGTAATGTTGTTTGTATAAAGATTGTGAATGAAAAGTTGGTAGTTTATCGTTTAGCTTTGGGAATTGTTATTGGCACTCCAAAAATCTTATTTTACACTCTAAACATTCAATAATTGGAAGAAAAATACACTTGTTGGAGTGCAAAACAATTTTTGGAGTACTAATATTAGTTTTCTAATTGTTTTAATATTATTTTTGTCTCATATTTTTGGATTTTTTATATTGCGACTATCCGATGGTAGAATCCTTGACCGGCCATTGGTTGGCTCTTTAAACTTAATGGGCGCTTTTCAGAAATTACGTTTTTAAATAATTAGTTAAACTAAATTCGTTAAGACAATTAATTTTAATCTATGAGTAGATGGTTCGTAATGAGTTTACCAATTCTAACTACTTGTTTATATACAATTCAATAACAAAAATATATCCCATTTGGTAGATTTTTAAAATTATTTTAACATAATAATTGAGGATAGAAATACTATTCTTACTCTATATTTGTACCATTATTTATACCATCTTTCTAATAGAAAGATAATCATTGGTGACCCTACTTCTTTTAAAGAGATGGTACAAATATGTGGCAAATATAACATTCCGAAATTTATGATATTAACATCTGTTGATAAGCATGCAAAAGTGTTTTGAGAAGGAATTTCTGCTCACGGGTCAACTTGAACTCTAATAAAAATTACGAGAAAAAACTTTCAAAATGCCAAACCCATACTCCATAATTAAGACTGTAAGAACATCATTAAACAACAATCATTAAAAAATTAATGGGTTGCTAATCAATTAAGTAGTAGAAGAAGAGTTTTGACTATCTCTAGGAGATTGCATACGAAACAGAGGAAAACTGTGGCCAGCTGTCTCTCTAGGTGTACTTAGGCCATCTCCAACCGAAGAACAGAAGGCTCTTTTTAGCCCTATAGTTCTCCAAGAAATTAATATTTTAATGAACAGTGTTAGACCATATTTCCTACCATCTCCAACCGAAGGGCCAGAGGGCCATAGGCCAAACATAGCCCTGTGACAAAAAATCATCTCCAACCGAAGGGGCCAAAGGGCCATAAGGCCAAACATAATTTATTATTTTAATTGAATTAATATAGTTACTTAAATTAAACTACCTCAGTCATTTTTCGAGATGCAATGTCAATAATTTCTTGTCGATAAGGAATCTTAATAATGTTACATCTCGTAGATCGAGTGCCACGTGTCGATCTGTGAATAACTTTGCAGATTTCTTCTTGATAAGGAATCTCAATAATTTCACGTCTTGGATTTCGAGTGTCACGTGTCGATCTGTGAGTAACTCTCCAGACTTCTTGTCGATATGTAATCTCAATCATTTTTCGGATAAGATTTCAAGTGCCACATGTCGAGATATAATTGGTTATGGGAATTTTAGATATGATTTTTATCTGCGTGGCACTTCTTATCTTCAGCTTCCAATGTCCATAAATAGGGTGGATATTGGCCTATAATTCACACATCTTCAGCTTTGCCCTCTCCAATATCTCTTTCAATTCAAGTTTGCAATGAATTCCAACTTTGGATCCTCTTCGGATTCCAACTGGGGATCCTCATCCAATTCCGAATTGGAAGATAAATGGGTGTAGATGAGATGAGAAGATGAGGAGTCCGATGAAGAAGATGAAGCATGGCGCAATACATCATATATGGTAGTCATGAATGGGGTCATGGCTGGGGTCATGGCTTGTGAGGCAACTGAAGAACAACCATAATGGGGTGGCTTTATTGCTAGTCGCGGTTACAAGCCATGAAATAATGAGATGGCATATGAGAATCTGATGAACAACTACTTCAACCTCAACTCGGTGTACAACGAAGAGGATTTCAGATGTTGCTTCCAGATGAGGTGTCATGTCTTCGACCGTTTACTTCATGATGTCCAACATGTCAATCCATACTTTCGACATAAACTAGCCAGAACAGGCCGCCCTGGTTTCTCACTTCATCAAAAGGTTACTATTGCACTCTGAATGCTGGCCTATGCTTCCCCAGCTGATGTGATGGATGATACATATGGTATGTCTGAGTCTACATGCCTTGATAATCTTGCTGAATTCTGTCAAACAGTTGTTCAGCTTTACAAAGAGGAGTACCTCCGTCAACCAAATCAAGCAGATCTAGAGCGGCTCCTTTGCAAAGTTGAAGACCGTGGCTTTCTGAGCATGTAAGATCATTAGATTGCATGCATTGTTAGTGGAAGAACTATCCCACCGGATGGCAAGGAGGATTTAGCAGAAGATCGAGCAAGCCAACAATTGTGTTAGAGGCGGTTGCGTCATTTGACACATGGATTTGGCACGCTTTCTTTGGAGTCCCAGGATCCCAAAATGATATTATAATTCTGGGGCGTTCACCCCTCTTCAACAACCTGACGGAGGGTAAATCACCTAAAATTGACTACTACGTCAACGGGCATCAATACAACCGTGAGAGCATGGTCGGGGCCCAAAGTGGACAATATCGTGCTACGGTGGAGTCAAGCCCGGGATGTGCTGGGGGCCCGGGCTGGGATGTGACAAAGGGCTCGTGCAGAAATATATGATGGGCCTGATTTACCTTTCAATCTAAGAACTAGTAATATCTTTTTAAATGAGTACATGACGCGCCATAGGATGATACGTTCCCGAGCCACAAATAAGTACCTACAACGGGATCTTGTTGCACATCTTTAGGCCAAAAGAAGCATGGAGTAGGCATTTAAGTTTTATGTTATTAAATATTTTTTTTAATATTGTTTAACAGCTTAGGTAGTTATAGGAAAAAAAATAAATTTTAAATTTTTTTTTTAAATTTGTAAAAGAAAAATTCAAATATAACGGCTAGCTGACGTCAACAACTAGCCATTAGAATTCAAACGTCTGGACCGCTCGGGGCTGGCTGGTAGGGCCCACGAGCCCTTTGGCCTAGCCTTCGGTTGGAGATGATTTTCTTGTCATTTAGGGCTATTTTCAGCCCTATAGCCCTCTGGCCGGATCGGTTGAAGATGGCCTTAGGCCATCTCCAACGGAAGAAGGGCCATAGGGCTCCCTTTAGCCCTATAGCCCTCCAAGAAATTAATATTTTAATGAACAGTGGTAGGCCATATTTCTTACCATCTCCAACCGAGGGGGCCAAAGGGCCATAGGCCAAACATAGCATTGTGACAAAAAACCATCTCCAACTAAGGGGGCCAAAGGGCTATAGACCAAACATAATTTATTATTTTAATTGAATTAATATGGTTACTTAAATTAAACTACCTTATTAAAATAAGATTTTCGGACATATTAAAAACTACAACAACTTCAATTTAAAGATTCAACTACTTCATTTTAAAAACTACACCTTAAATTTAAAGACTACAACTTCAATTTAAGGACTACAACAACTTCAATTTAAAAATTACAACTTAAATTTAAAAACTACAGCTTAAATATTAAAGACAACAACAACTTCAATTTAAAGACTATAATCATCATCTTCATGCGCCATTGTAGGAGTATAGTCGGATGTAAACAACTCTCGTCGGGCCATAATTTCCCTCTTTTTCCTATCAAAATATGTCTTACTCATTGAAGTGTAATCCGAAGTGTTCCTTTGAATGTTCCTATCATCCATCTCTTCTTGTATTTGTTTTTCCTGTTCTTTGTGCCTATGGTTCCTTTCTTCCGTGGCAAAGGCATTTTGCTCTGCCATTAATCGCAATGAGGACACCATTTCTGTTGAAATACGTAATCATCAGTTGCCTTGCCCTTTTCCTTCAATTTTCAGGCCTTGTTTCATCCCGTAGCCCTAAGTATGAAACCTTCACACGGAGACGAATTTTCTACCCTTGTTTCTTGAATGGTAGGAGATCCATGTTCATCCCCATCTGCATTTGAGGAAATATTTCCGAACACCAATGTAGGACCAACTCTTTGTTGAGGTGGATCTTCAAATAACACCCACCCTTTACAAATTTCCCAACAACCGTGATGACTAAAGGGTTTCGAGTTGTCCTCCATATATAATTCCTCCGCTTGGCGTACCTAGAAAATATAATTACAAAAATTAAAGGAAATTAATTTATGAAATTAAATGTAATATAATTAAATATTTAAAATAACTTGTGAAAACACTTACTTCGTCGTAGTAATTGGCTTCGTTTAAATGTCTGCTTCTGGCCTTTAACACTACTTGATGGCATTTATTCAAACTTGGATGAAGATATTTTTTTTCCATCTTGAAGAACCACTCTCATGGTTTTGGGAATTCGGTGGAGTGGTGCCTTCGTAGAACTCATAGTACTTTTTGGACGTATGAGTCCAAACACCTTCACTTGTCTGAGAACTCCCCCTCACACCATCTTCCGATACCCATCTATAAGCCCTGCAAAGAGCTTCATCTTCTTTTCGGGTCCAAGCCCTACCTTTCTTTGCAAATGTGGCCATTTGAAAATTATTGAAAAAAATTGAAGGAAAGATTATTGGAAGAGGTAAGAGAATAGAATGTGAAGAATTGAACTAAAATGAAGTAAGATAGTATGGAATGGTGAAAATTATGTGAGAAATGGTGTAGGAATGGCTTAGGTATTTATAGGAAAAAAATTAGAATTTTTTATTTTTTATTTTTTAAATTATGTCCAGAAAAATAAAATTCAAATCCAACGTGACACGCCCAACTGGAGTCAAGGCGTGCTGGCCGTCACCTGAAGGTGACGTAACCAAAAGTGCAAGTGATGTAAGAAAAAATGTGAATAAATTAAAACCAAAACTAGAATTTAATTAACTAATAAGTTGAGTGCGCAGTAGTGGTTACAACCCAAAAATTAGAAATATTCAGAGCATAGATATCATAAGGGTAAAGCAATCGAACGAGAGAAGTACTTATTACACAACTAAAGATAAGTTCCTATGTTAAAATGGAGATATGTCAGAATTGTCGGGTAATCCTTGAGTGCCACCGAGTAGGTCAGCTATCTAGGACCTGGAGGGGTTAAAAACAAAAGGGTGAGTGGGCACAAAAATATATATTTATAAAATCATTTTTTTTCTGAACATACTAACCCCTCGCTGTAAAACAAGTATAGTTTCCCGAAAATCATACTACGTATAAGTATGAAATCAAATGCATGCCAACAATAGATCCAGAATTATGCCACAACAGAATATCTCAACAACAATATGAATATAATCATGAGCTCAACAATCTATATTAGCAGCAGTCGAAGTCACCTAATGTGACATGTACGACTAAACCTATGGCTCATCAATCTATGCTAACACACAAGTTGGAGTCACCTAATGTGACTTGTACGATAGGCTAGGTGTAATAATAATATACACTCTAGTGCCACAATTACGTGAAAGCTAGCGCTATGTGTGGGTCACCTAATAGTCGAAGTCGCCTAATGCAACCTGTACGACAGGCTAACACCTAACTTTGATCCAAGGTGAGCGTGCAGTGCGGGAGGTGAACAATCACGTGAAGGCTGGCCCTAGCCCGGGGCAGGAGCACTAACACCGAGGTGTAGCAATGATGAGCTAACTATGTGAATATAAACATGCCATACAATTCAATTGTTCCAAACAACACCATAAACTCACCTAGACTTACCTGTGCGTCCTGTAGAATTACTTTAGCATTTCACAATAGCATAATATTTATGAGCAGGTAAAATGCATATGAAATGCCATGACAATATAAAACTCAACCACAAATAGTATTTTTACAAATAAATAACTTGTGGCATAATATGGATAAATTCATTTTAAAAGCAATTATGGAAACTACACTATATATAAATATATGAAAACAAAGTGCTCACTCATTGGTATGTCGTAGGATCGTAGCCCCTTAATCTCGCTTGTCCACATACGTCCTTAGGGTAAGTTTCCCCTATATGTGAAACAATTAATAAAAATTAACTAAATAACACATATATATAAAAGTTAGGAAAAACTCCCCATAATTTGCTTAAACAGAAGGTTTGAATATACGAAAATGTTCTACTCGAAGACACAAACCCGTACATATCAACCACTCGCCAACCAGAGGTCTGACGTGCCGTCACGTGCCTCCCAAACCACGGCCACACACGCGGCCACGCGCAGGCACGTCCACGGCAGATGACTAACAGAACAGAGGAATATTCCGTCAGATTTGACGAAATATTTCGTCAATTAGTAACAAATGTTAACGGCGTTACCTGATGCCGTTAGAATATTCCATCAACTTTGATGGAATATTCCTTGTCTTCTCCAGTGAGATCGCATTCCGCCGCCGCCTGGTTTCACCGAAACTGGAAAAACTTGCCGGTTTCTGGAAAAATTTCAAACCTTTATAACTTCTTCGTTTCTCAACCATTTTTTATGAAATTTATATGGATTTGAAGCTTATGAAGAGTAGAACAAAGTTACATCTTCCAAAAGTCCAAAAGTGGATGGGAAATGGCATGACAAAGCGTCGAAAAGTTCGGCCAAAAACTCGACTCCTTGAACTCAGTTGTTTTGACGTCAACGATTCTTTAAACTTGTACTAGAAGCCTCGGGGAGTTGAGTAGAAGCTTCTACAACCTTCAAAAACTTGTAACTCGACCGGAAACATGTCGGATCATCCTCTTCCTAGTCGGAGCTTCCGAGTTACTCCGCATTGACCACTCAAAACTCGTCTATTTGAGAATCGGTTTGTATGGTTAAGTTCGTGAGGATGAGAGTATCACGATGGTGGTATTTTGAGTCTCGATCTGTGAGTGGTTGTGAAGGTCCTTACAGTTGCTGAGAGGAGAGAGTTACGAAATGAGGAGAGAGAGGGAGAAGAAGAGAGAGAGAAAAAGGTTTTTGATTGGTCCAAAAAGAAGGAGATAGGGATAAATGATTGGGTGAGGGATTTGAGGAACTAAAATAATTGGTGGTGAAGCGTAAGCCACGGATCACCCTTTTTAAGATGAAAAATGGATAAGGTTTGTACAGATGAAATCACAAGAAATCTACCGTGCCGTATCAAAAACAGTGCTTTTGATACTGGATAATTTAAAGCATGCTCATAACGATGAGTACAGTTTAATCACGACAGCGAGAAAAACAATTTAAAAAAATGAATATATACGTCCACGCCACTTGCCAACAAGGGCATAAATGTCAATTCATATGCTGACGCCAGGTAGCCGTTGGAGTTCAAAATTTGGGCCAGCCTGTTGGCCTGATTTGGTGGTTTTGTCCCAGTGGGGCCCACGAAACCTTTGGCTAAGACCTCGGTTAGAAATGGTTTTCGTGTAATTTTGAGCTATTTTTAGCCCAATAGCTTTTTGGCCGGGTCAGTTGGAGATGGCCATAGTGGACTTGGGTGCAAATAGAACACTTTCCCAGGAATGGCTCGATCTGCCACTTCACACGGGGACGTCGGTGTCCTTAGGCTCCCACGTGCCAGAAAATCTAGGGTCAAAACTGTTGGAAGTATGCCCACAAAGCCACTCATTTGATGTAATAGCTTTTTGGAATACTTAATATGTTAAACTTTTATATGTTTAACGGAAGGGCAATACTTATTGTTAATCACTATTTATTGAATCATGTGTTTAATCAATAAGAGAATCCAAGGGATGTATTTGACATAAGAGATAAGTGATCTAATGAGTTAGATTAAGGAGACCTTTCTCTTATGTTCATTCCTAAAACGTTCCTAGCCATAGGATTGCCAATTGGGCATTGACAATCCGCTAAGGTTAGTATGTGTTATGTTGACTCAAACGTGAGTATGAACTAGTCTCAAGTCATTTGGTGTTGGACACTAAGACAAACACATAGGTGCTCGAAAGAGTAATCGAGTACACTGAACTGCGATTAATGAGAGTTCAAACATACATGTCATGTACGAACTCTAAGGTTACAATATGCAAAGTAGTCCTTAGACCTGAGGCATCATAGATGTCTAATGGTTAGGTCCTTGATCTTTGATCATGACAAAGGCATTCCCTCGGATTGTCCACGGCATTGTTGGGGTCATGTGATCTAGTCATGTAGGCATATGAATGCACAACAAGGGATCTCTAACCTTCCATGGTGGAAGGAGTATACTCTAAAATATGATTCTAAAGTCTTTGGCCAAAGCAAATGAATATGACTAAGGAAGATGTTCCAAATCATATTCAAGGGAATCATATAAGAAAGTATCACATTGGATAGTAGACATGAAACAAACTATCACTTAAAAAATGTGGTTAAGAGTATTGTATTAGAGAAGGACCGTATTGCATTGTAATTGTAACTGGATAGGTTCTCCAACCAATTCTACTTAGCTTGGGTAACCATGACATACTGCTAGGTGTCACTCATGGTTTGTGGAAGCCCTATTGATTAGCAAACACTAATCATCAAAAGGGAGAATTGAAATGTGGTTTCAATTCACAATCGATAGTTAAGAGTAACATCGCCCACTGCCTCGCTAATTGGAACCTAATGGATCGCACACCAAATAAGGATATATGTGAAGCAATTAAATGAAATGGATAAGCAATTAAATGGTTTAATTGAAGAATGGTCAAGATTAATTAATTAGGTAATTAATTATACGAAATGTTCGTATTGAGCTTTTAAGTTGGTTTTAGGGCTTCGGGGCCCAAAAGTGTTTTGGTCCACAAGGCCCATTATGTTTAAGTTGTATGACAACTAAAACAAAATGGGCAATAAGCCCAATAACCATATAGGCCAACCATTTAGGGTGAGGGTATGCAAGTTTGCTTAATTGCAAGTTTGCCACTCACCTAAGAAATGAAGTATAAATTCATCTTTATAGCTTTGTTTTCAATTAGGGTTTTCTAAGCTACTTGGGGAAAGTTATCTAGCAAATTTACTTCCCTAAGTGATCCATTTTCATCCTCACAAATTACATCCTTGGTGAAGAGACATAGAGACATCAAACTTTTGGTGTTTTGGAGAACTAATCCTCAAATCCTCAAAGAAGCAAAGGAGCACTAAAAGGAGGAAAATCACAAGGAAGATCCAAGGAGCAAGGAGGTGACTTGAAGGCCCTCCACTTGGGTGAATCCCTTGTGTAATCAAGGATGAGCCTCAAGGGTAAAGAATCTCTAAATTCTTAATTATCTTTAATGTTGTTAAAGAGTCTTTTGGTTCACCATATACTAGGCTTTGAAAGTCATGGGTTTCATGAATTGGTTTTTGGATGCATGCCTACTTTAAAGAGTTAATTGTTAGCATATGTATTCAAATGTTCATACATGTTCTTAGCTAGGACAAAATTTTTCCTTCAAAAACGGGCGAAACCATCACCATCTCATGGCTCCCAAAACCAACAAGCCCTACTCCGACTCTGGCCAGTCTGCCGTAGAGCCCACATGACGATGACGATGGGGTTGCTGCGGTGATGTTGCTGAGGTTGAGCTCGAGCTTCTTGGTAGCTTGTATACGCTCGTGGAGCTTGAAAGAGGATCGTTAGGCCCCATTTCGGTTGGGTTGGAGTAGCGAACGGAGAGGGTGGGAGGGAGTTTGTGAGCAGATGGGTCTTCGGGTGCTCCGGTTAGTCTTTGAACAACAGCCCGAAAAATTGTCAAGTCAGCTTGGACTTCTATTGTGTTGAGGGAGTTTGTGTCAAACCCATAAGTGGGAGAGTTGATCATTATAATGGAAGAACCCAAAGTGAACTTCTAGAAAGAGAGGGTGGGGAGGAGAGAGAGAAAGGATGAAAAACAAAGCGGCAAGATAGGGCATCACATGTGGGGGTTTCTTTAATTCGGCCAATCCAATGGTCGAAAATTAAGAAAGTGTTGTTTGAATTTGTAATGTTTTTGTTATTTTGTGTGAGTATTCTGGGATTTTGGTGTGTTGCTATTATGGGGTCATGTGAGGTGGAAATGTCAGATATACGGCGAAAGTTAGAACTGGAATCCAAAAATATAATTATTTCTCGTGAATTAGGCAGCTACAGACAGAAAGCAAGGATGAGAGAGAGAGAGAGAGATATCCCTATGAACATGATGTAGTTGCGTTATTTTTTAGGATAATTTTAAGGAGTTAAATTTTTAAATTAAATTTGTAAATCAAATGATGTGTCACCAATAAAAAACAAGCACGTTAATTGACACTTAATTAATAATCCAATCATCTACAACCACATCCTTTGGTTTCCAAATTTAGTTTAAAAAATTTGGTCTAGCTAGCATTACCCTATTTTTTAATGGGATGGTGTTAGATACATTATTTACTTAAATCTGTTTTGTAAACCACGTGATGTGGTAATTGATCTTTGATTTTTTTGCTCACCACCATAACTATAGTGTACGCTCACTATACACTTCATTATCTGACATGTGTCATTTAACTAACTATGGTGTCAAGTGATACAAGTGATACTTTGTTTTAATTTCTTTTATAGAGTCAAATTGCAACTCAAGTAAAAATTTATGCGAAAATTTGAGAATCTTCGTGTATAATCATAATGCACGTTTGATGGTCTTTCACCCTTTCTTTGCTTTGTGTACTTTTATGAAACTTCTGCTAAGCTTCCCATAAAGTGAAGCACAAGCACAATGCCACTTTATGATCTTCATTATTAGCAGAAAGACTTTTACACTTTCTCATAATTAACAACAATGATAATTGTGGTTAATTAACGAGCGAGTGGACTAAGTAAATAGTAGGATAATAATGTTGAGATAAACATGCTATTTCTAGTTGTTAAAATTAATTTTATATTGGACCATATCGGATATAAGAGCTGACCTAAGCACAAAGCAAGTATAGGTTTTGAATTTGGGTCGATGAGGTTTTTTGGTTTGTTTGGGTGAGGGTTTCCACTTTGTCATTTAGGCAAAAATAATAAAATTACTTCAGCTTTCTCACTAATCTTTCAATTCTCCTCCTTTTGGCTCGGTTATGGTGCAACTGGCATTATACTAGTTCACGCCATCGTGTCGTGATTTGATAACATATTATTTTTGTGAAAAAAGTTTACACATAACAATAATAATCATGAATTCATTTTATGTAAGTCATCTCTTCCGTGATTTTTAATTTAGTTTGTTTACTTTACTCCTCTTCTTCTCTCTATGTGGATATTGGATTGCTTTGTTGGGATAGTTTTGTTTTGTCTACTTTTTGACGTTTGTAGTTTTCGTGTTTAAGTGAAGCTCTTCCCTTTTCCTTTCGACGAACTCCCAATTTGCTCTATTTCTACTCCCTCTCCCACTCCTAATTTTCTTTTTCTTCTTTTCCTTCATATTAATACGAAATTAACAAGCAAGAAAATCATTGACTGGTTGAGAGTTTCAACGACATCGATCAACATTGTTTGATATGCATGTTACATGGAAAGTTGTTGATATGACAACAATACACGGTACCGTAAACACTTAATAAAGGCTAAGAAGATTTTCTGATAGCGAAAATCGTTTCTCTCTAAAAAATTTAAAAGTGCTTATGATTAATAGATGTTGTGAAACTAATAATAAAAAGTCAGAGAAAGAAAAAGGGCTCAGGCATATGAGAATTGTGTCTTCACCCCTAGCTTTGTATCTTTATTTATACTAATCATGATAAGTTTTCTGGCCTTACAAGTATTACGAAGCCTATGAGAATTTGATCTCCAAATCCTATGGGGATTCTACTTCAAGTTTACACAATCATATTCCTAATTATAATTCTATTCACAAAAATATTTCGTCAGTTGTTGTCGTCATGATTACAAGATGGTAGTTGTTGTCACCAGTTCTTGGCAAAAATTGCTTATCACGAGTCTCTTGGTAGGATGCATATCAAGAGAAAAAGTCTCACAAAATAGGACTATGGTAAGCCCAATGGGACAAACCCAAAGTCTAAGGAAAAATGTGAGTTAATGCAAGATGTCGATGTTTCACAACTACAGGATAATCATTAACATGCACAAGGATATGACCAACCCCGAGTTGGTGCCTCATTGAAACCTCATCCGGTTAGCAAAAACACAGTAGCAAAAAGTGCGCCTGATCGTAAGGAAAAGAGTACATTAAGATCATACGAGTATACTTCAGGATACAACCCTGAGTTTCATAAAACTCCTTGAAAGAACTACCAGTCATGCAAATCTGAAAGTTTAAGTAGTCCAATTCCTTGAGCAAGTTTCTTAAAGGTAGACTTTGGCAGTGACTTTGTGTAGAGGTCGACAAGATTGTTTTGAGATTAGATATGCTTGACTTTGATCTTCTGATGATATTGTCGTTGATGGGTGAAGAAAAACTTCGGGGCAATATGCTTGGTGACATGCAACGTTGTCTTCATGACTCGTTGTTGGAACATCAACGATGGAAGAAAAACCACATGAGAACGTGATCATTCACACGCGTCAACAAAAGCATTCATGTGATGCTTCGTGAAGGACTAGAATCTCAGCGTGATTCAAAGATGTAGCAGTCAAGTCTTGTTTGGTTAATCTCCAAGATATTGCAGTGCCTCCAATAGTAAATGCATAACCCGTTTGAGAATGCGCATTGTGAAGGTTAAATAAATAACCAATGTCAACAATACCAACTAGGCAAGCACATTCTAAGGATTAGGGGGTTGGATCCATTCGACAATGTGTAGGGATAGAATAAGCCTATATCTATTGTACCTTTAAGGTAACGCCAAATGTCTTTAAAAACCTGTCTAATGACTACATGTAGGTATACCAATGTATCTTGCCAAAATTTTCATAGCGAATGAGTGCATAGCATCGATTGCAATTAGGTATGGAACTTCAAGTTCCAAGAGCTCTTCATCATCATCTTTAGGACGAAATTGATCACTTTTTGCATCTAGAGTTCGAACAACCATGAGAGTACTTGAAGGCTTCGCTTTGTCCCCATTAAAGCGGCACAACACCTTTTGGGTGTAGTTCGATTGGTAGACTAGAATACCATATGAACAACCTAAACAATGCTCTATCTCAAGGCTACAAGATCTTTCATTTCAAATTATGACTTTTGGTGCGCGACAGTTTTCTCAAGCTCCTCCAAAGTCTCAATAAGATTCATTTCATCGACGTGGACTGCAATAATCGCAAATCTGGAATATGACTTCTTAATGAACACGCAAGGGTATAACTTTTTATCATATATCCCTGGCTAATAAAATATTCACTAAGAATGTTATGCCACATCCGTCCAGATTACTTCAATTCATAAAGCTAACATATCAATCTAATGGAGAGAATGTTTTGTGGTCGGGAACTATTGGATCCAGTCAATGCAAGTCCTTCAAGAACTTTCATATAAATATCCAAATCTAGGTCCTCATAAAGATATGTTATGATCACGTTCATAAGTTGCATATCTAGTATTTCGGAAACTACCAAACTGATAAAGTAGTATAACGTTATGACGTCTATTACGGAAGAATAAGTCTCCTCATAGTCAATTCTAGAGTGTTTAGAGAAACCTTGCACCACAAGGCGCACTTTTTTCATGTTTTCCATTACACTTTCCTATGAACACCTATTTGTAGCCAACTGGCTTCACATTAGGTGGAGTTGGAACTACAGGTCCAAACATTTTATGCTTCGCTAAGGAATTAACTTCAACCTGGATTGCTTCCTTCTATTTTTTCCAATCAATCTACGTCGGCATTCATCAATGGAACAAGGTTCGATGTCATCGCTAATCAGAATCTTAATAGCTACTACAAATGCAAGTGCATCATCGACGATATTCTCATTCTTATTTCTCTTAGTTCTCGAAAGGTGGTTGTGCCTCTTCCAATAAACTATCGTAATCTAGAATAACCTTATGCGATAGATCAGATGAGACAAGGATAGGATCCAAACTAGTTTGACTGGTCTGTGCCGTTTGTTTCCACTTACGGGGATACGAATCCTTTGAACCAACTGGTCTCCCACACTTCAAGGTGGGTGCATGTGATTGGGTAACCACTGGTGTACCCAAGCTTCCTAATAGGGTAACGAAGTAACTGGTGATAACTAGATGGAATAGCCTTCATCTTATGTAACCAATTTCGGTCGAGGATGGCGTTGTTGGGAGTCAGGCAATCCTTCACATGAAAAGTCACTGGTGGTTGTAGGGTTCTGCTTGGACCGCTAGTTTTATCGTTCCCAGATACCGAACTGGGGCTCCATCGAAGGTGTGAGGGTCGTTTTTCCCTTATTACCACTGTCAAGAATCCCCATCTTTTTAGCGGCGTCCTTAAAGAGTACACTAACTCCTAAACCGTTGTCTAATAGGATACAACTTACTAAAGCATTGGAGATTGTATTTTGACGATGAGGTCATCATCATGAGGCAAGTAGACATTGTCCATATCTCGGTCTGGGAATTTCAAGATGTTGGACTCGATGGCTAATGGTTTGTTGATGGAGGCCACCATTCTTGGTTTCTTACCAGCCGTATTTATTTCTTTACGGGTGTTTCCCAGGTATTCTTGCTCACCGTATATGAAATTAACTCTAGAAATCCTTCTATTCGACACTAGACAAAGTGGAAACCCAGAAGCCTTCTGGATTTCTAGCGGTGTTCCTCAGGGTTAGGATGTTGAGGTGATTCTTCGAAAGTCAGATCAACTACTTCAGTCCTTTGAGTATCCAATTCTTTGAAATGAAAAATAGCTTCTTTTAGGTCTTAGACACGCACCTTCATGTCGCCAAGTCTAGCGAGTTCTCTATCCAGCCGGCTTTACCAAACACTTTCCAGAGACAGATAAATTTCCATGACGTTCTCCCACATCTTGTCTACGGTGATGACTCCGTCGTATTTTTTGTGGATATTACCTTGGAAGACGACAAAGCCGTTGTTGTTAACTGAGCTCTTAGACATGTCAGTTGGCAAAGTGAGTAGCTGAGAGGAATAAGAATTCACTCTCAATGAAATAACCAATTATTGGAACCAAATTCACGCACCGTCGTGAGTGGTGGTTGTGCACAAACTCGAGCAACCTGCAAAACAATAAACAACCGTGAGCAAGTCTAAGATCGAGGGGGTGAGGTGGGGTAGGGGTGTGCCCAGTGGGCACGAGAATTGAAGTGTTTAGATTGTATTAGCAAAGATAAACCCTAGATGGGTGTATTTATACCATGGGAGATAGACCCTTTTAGAATAGAACCCTTATTCTAAGCTGGGATAATCCTATTAGATATCTAGAAGTAGATATTGCACCCACTTAGGAGTTGTGATTACTTGCGGTGCACACCAATTCCGAGATTGTAGGAACTCCAAGACTTAAAGGTTATGATTGTGTCCATATCCGGATAAAATTGTGTGTTTTCCCAAACAAGATGGTCATCCAGTGGAGTCACTAGGACTCCACTTATTGCCCTAGAACAGGGTGATGGTGGCACCATGACTCTGTCTGATACAGCTCTGCACGGAGCTGATGAATCCATGACTAGACGTCTGAGGTAATTGTATTCTGATCAACCTTCTCTGGCCCTGGAAAATCATCGTCCCACAGGTTCCATCCTTTCTACTATAATGTTACGAAGACATTACAAAAGGTACAAAATGATTAAAAGGCTAAGGGCTAGTTGTTGACCACTCGTCAATGCTTCAATCATGGGCATTTTTTTCAATCAAACATTTGAAGGATTTTAGCAGGAAATGAACTTGTTTTACCAGTAGAAGATGAACACTTCGTATTCTCCTGTTTTCAGTAGTTCATCGTTCTTTCCAACAAAACTATCAAGTAAGGTCTTATTACTAAGGAAATTCTTGACAAATTGGAAATGTGCTTATGCAGCCAATTTTTGTTCTTGTCTTTCGAGTGCCCTTTTATCAAAGAGGGTTTTCAAACTAGTTTCACGCGTCTATGATATGAGAGACACATCAATCAGCAAGTGGTTAGATGAGTGTCAAGAAATGCGACAACATCAAACATTATAGGCGCCATGGTACCAGGAAGCAGAATCATCATGTTGGAGGCTGGGCACCAAAAGTTGATGGCAGCAATGAGAAGTTCCCGGTCCATGACAATCTTGTTACTCAAGATTTTTGATGGCATCTAGATACCTAGTCGTTTCCAAGCAATACCAAAGAATCTTTCCATTCTTTCAACTCATAGAGGCTAGGTTGATGAAATTAATGGCCAAGCGGCATGAGGCATGCCAAATTTCCAATTTATTCAATCATTGCTTTTGAGAAATGAACCAAGAGGGTTATTTCTCATCATCGCAATGATGGTTTAAGGGACGGTGTCTGTATATGAGGACCTAGGTGTTGAATAGAAGATTCATAAGCAATGAGAGATCTCGTGATGAAGTAAATGGCGAAACCTCTTGTTGAGAGCTTAGTTAAGAGTTTCTCGCATAAATCAAAGTTGGGTTAATCGGGAGCTATTGCGAGCGAGGGAGAAGAAATGGATAGGTTGGGGAAATTGAAATTCTTCAAGAATTGGGGTTTTGTGTTTTCGAAGCTTTGAAGGAGAAGAGAAATTTTGAATTTTATGTGGGCAAGGTTAAAATATATAATTTGTTCTGGCCTGAAAGAAATCAAGAAATTCAATCATTTGCAGTAGGGAAAATCAAAACACCTTGAGCCGATTTTCATGTTAGACAAGGTAATTTGGAGATTAGCGGTTATTCAGATGAGACCTTTTAGTGATTAAACTGTCTGGAACTTATGGAGCGTGACCAGCCAAATTCAAAGAGTCGTCACAGGAGCTTGACGCGTGAAAACTAATGGAAAGGTGTGTCAGTCGAGGCAAAACTGGAATCCAAGCATTTAATGGAGATAATGAGCAATTTAAATAATATTCGCTTCCTAAAAACCATAAGGCCAAGTGTCCGTGGCCAAAGATCTAGAAGCGAAGGGCAATATTTGGGCCTGAAATGACAGTTTAGGTCGAATAAGTAGAGAATGCTTTGAATGATTAATATATTATTCTTAATAAGAGGTACTTATAGGTATACAACCCTAACATAAATGGAAAGATAACTAATTACAAGTGATTACATGAGAATACACGGGATTACATATCAATCAGGGATCCTACCTAAAATACAAAAGTCAACATTTCCCCTCAAGTTGGTGCATATATGTCACTCATGCCCAACTTGTGTAAGAAACTTGAAAACTTGTGACTTGAAACAGCTTTTGTGAGGATATCTGCCAACTGATCTTCTGTTTTTATCGCCGGTACTTCAATTATTTTTCCTTCCAATTTTTCTTTGATGAAGAACCGGTCAACTTCAACATGGTTTGTTCTATCATGTTATACCGGATTATGTGCAATGTCACGGGCAGCTTTATTATCACAAAATAATTTCATGGGCTGATCATGTTGTACACCCAAATCGCTTAACACAAGCTTAAGCCACAAAATTTCACAATTCCCCAAAGCCATACCTCTGTATTCTGCTTCTGCACTGGAACGGGCAACGACATTCTGTTTCTTACTTCTCCATGTAATCAAGTTACCCCCAACAAACGTAAAGTAACCTGATGTTGAGCGCCTATCATCAATGGAACCTGCCCAGTCTGCATCAGTATAACATTCAATACTAAAGTGATTATTCCTTTTAAACAAAATTCATTTGCCCGGACTTCCCTTCAAATATCGCAATATTCTCATCACGGTATTCATATGTTGTTCTCCAGGATCATGCATGTATTGACTTACTACACTCAAGGCATAAGCAAGGTCCGATCTTGTGTGTGCCAAATACATCAAACGACCTACTAACCTTTGGTATCTTCCTTTGTCAGAGCAACTCCAGCGGAGGCTGGTTGCTCGGGCGACAGGCGAGGACAAAGGGCTCGAGGGCCGGTGGAGAGAGGTCCAACCGTGTGGAGGCCGAGCGACGGTGGGAGCCCGAGCGAAGGGGGGGTGGGGAGTCGACGGGCTTGTGGCCCGAGGGCTTTGCAATTTTTTATTTATTTTGTGTCAGAGAGAGAGAGAGAGAGAAAGAAAGAGCTTTTGTAATTTTTTATTATTTAAACAAACAAAAAAAACTATTATTTTAATTGCTTATTGCCAGGGGGAGGGTTCCAAGGGTGGAGATGTAAATGGCAATTACTGTTCATTAATGGTAGTTACTATTCATTTAAGGCAGTTACTGTTCAATAGGGTGGATTGAATAGTGGATTGCCAGGGGGAGGGCTCCATGGGTGGAGTTGCTCTCAACTGGTACTTGATTAGGATCAATATTAAGCTTCAATCCTTCTTCTAATGGTGTAGTTACTGGCTGACAAGCTGACATGCCAGTTTCGTGCTACAAATCAATAATATACTTCCTCTGAGACAAGAAAATTCCAGAACTGCTTCTCGACACCTCAATCCCTACAAAATATTTCAGGGATCCAAGGTTCTTCATTTCAAATTCTGTAGACAGGTATCTTTGCAAGGCCACACGTTCTTCCGGATCATTACCTGTTACCACCATATCGTCTACATACACAATAAGTGCAGTAAGCTTTCCATTCTGTCTTTTCAGGAACAAAGTATGATGAGACTTACTTTGTCTGTAACCAAATGCTCTCATAGATTTTGTGAATCTTCCAAACCATGCTCGAGGGGACTGCTTCAAGCCATACAAGGATTTCTTCAATGTGCACACCTTTCTTTTGTATTTATCTGGAGCATTACATCCAGGTGGAAGATCCATATAAATTTCTTCTGTCAAATCTCCATGTAAGAATGCATTCTTCACATCGAATTGTTGTAAAGGCCAATCAAGATTTGCAGCCAAGGACAACAAAACACGAACTATGTTGATCTTGGCCACATGAGCAAATGTATCTGTATAGTCAATTCCATATTTTTGAGTGTATCATTTTGCTACCAGTCTTGCCTTGAAGTGATCCACCATCCCATCAGCTTTATACTTCACAGTATAAACCCATTTACACCCCACAGGTTTCTTGTCGGCTGGCAAGTCTGTGATCTCCCAGGTAGCATTCTTCTTCAAAAACTTCAACTCTTCATTCATTGCTGCTTGCCAGCGTGGATCAGCTAATGCCTCTTGCACACAGTTAGGAAAAGATACAGTAGATAATTGATGCACAAATGACTTATTTGATTTTGATAGGTGACTGGTAGACACATAATTACTTAACGGGTATAACACATTAGACTCAGGGTTGGGCTTACTCATTGGATACCTAGTTTTGCATTTAGGGTCGGCTTCATAAGTAAGTTCAGGAATACCTCGATTGACGTGATCAAGGAGACGATGTGGTGGTGGTGCATCCGGGATCGAAGACGATTGATTATGGTTATTGGGACTCGAGATCGACTGTGAGATAGCTGGCGACATAGGATTGTCCGGTGGTGAGGAAACTGGCAGTGAGCTATCAGGCAATGAGTTATCTGGCGATGTCAACTCGTCCCTGTCAAGGTCTTCAACATTGTTTCCATGTGAATGATCACCACTTGTCTCCAAGGCATTACCACTTAGTTCCAATTCATTCACGTCATTATTTTCGTGTGAATGATCACCACTTATTTCCAAGACATCACCACTTAAATCCAAATCATTCACACTATCTATATCTGGAATAGTATAATCAAGAGTTTGAACTTCTGTCTGATTCTCCCCCTGAAGTGAAGACTCGGGATTGGGAAAGTACATATCATTCTCATGAAATGCAACATCTACAGTGACAAACAATTTTTTCGTCGGAGGGTGATAACAACGATACCCCTTCTGATTTGAGGCATACCCCACAAACACACATCGTAAGGCCCGAGGTTCAAGCTTACTTCTCCGCTGTTTATGAAGATGAACGAAGGCTACACAGCCAAAAACGTGAGGTCGAAGATTAGGAACTGTAGGAGCATCTACATATGAAGAGAGAGTCTGGAGCGGTGTCTGAAAGTCGACTGATCGGGATGGAACACGATTCATGAGATACGCAGCTGAGGTGAGAGTTTCTCCCCAAAAAGATAAAGGGAGACACGCCTCGAGCAAAGAAGCACGAACAACCTCTAGAAGCTGACGATTCTTGCGTTCTGCAACACCATTTTGTTGTGGAGTATATGGACATGTAGTCTGATGAACAATACCATGATGATCAAGGAAGGCACGAAGTTCAGAGTTTACATATTCGTCGCCATTGTCACTCCTAAGAACCTGTATTTGTGACTTATATTGTACTTGTACCATTTTGGAAAACCGTTGAAACAAAGAAGTAACTTCACTTTTGGACTTCATCAAACAAACCTAAGTCATACGTGTGCAGTCATCAATAAAAGTAACAAACCAATGAGCACCGCCAAGTGTGGCAGTTTTAGATGGTCCCCAAACATCAGAATGAATTGTCATAAATGGGATTGAACTTTTATTCAAACTAGGCGGAAACGAAGTACGATGACTTTTAGCCATTTCACAAACACCACATTTAAAGCTAGAAACGTCATGCTTAACAAATAGGCTAGGAAACAACCTTCGTAAATAGCCAAAAGAAGCATGTCCAAGTCGACGATGCCACAAGCAAACCTCCAATCTTTATCCCTTTCCTGATGAGATCCTTCCACGGCAAGAGCTTGAGTCAAATTTTGAGAACTGTTCGATGTCAGCTCCAAGTAGTATAGCTTTCCCCTCCGAATACCATAATCAGTCGTCTTACGAGTCCGAATGTCCTTAAAAACAAAAAAGGAAGGCCAAAAAATAACAAGGCAATGTAGGGCGACAGTTATTTGAGCAACAGATAATAAATTATAGTCAAGGGAAGGAACAACAAGTACGGAGTCAAGATTTAGGGTATCAGAGAGGGAGACATCGCCTTCCCCAATAATGGGGACAACATTACCATTGGCAACACTAACTATAGTATTGGTGGATGGTTTTAAGGTTTGTACCTGTCTAGAATCATAAGTCATATGTTCAGTAGCACCAGAATCAATTATCCATGTACTATTCATAACAGATGCAGAAACTTGGAAAGCCTTACCATCATTACCTGTCATTAAGACAGGCCGACACTTTCTCGGCTATATGTTCAGAATGGATCTTAGCTTCGGTAATCGAGGCCATTCCCAAATAGTTATAATTAATCCACGAGTCCTTGATTGATGTAGCCTAGACCTCCAAGCAAGCTGAGCCTAAGAAACTAATCAGTTTGGGCCAACAAGGTAGCCCACCAAGTGACAAAACAAAAGAAAAAGCAATTTACAAAGCAAAGCTGATATTTTTTTTTTCTTCTTTTTCCCTTTTTTTTCTTTTTCCTTTTTTCCCTTTTTTTTCTTTTTTTTCCTTTTAAAACAATACAAAACTTAAATAAAAAGATGGTACGGGCCTGCAGTCTTGAAGCAGCAGGGATTTTTTGGGTTTTCTGATTGCAGTAGCGATCTTAGATGAGTTCGCGGTTCAGGCTCTCCAGCATGATCCGGATGACCCAACAAATTTCTTCGGGCGAGTTCAACGGATTTAGGACAGCAGTAGAGCTGATTCACAGTTTCTTGGACAACAACAACGCAAGGTTGCTCGCTGCGCTTGGTTGAGCACAACAACGACGAGGCAAACAGGTCGCTCGCTGTGATTTCTTCAGAGGGGCAGCAACGGCACAGCAGCCGCTCGCTGATCAGAGGTGCAGTGCTACTGGAGCGGTGGATTGTCTTTTTCTAGATGATGTGCTGAACAGCTCAGCACCGCAAGAAATCAATGGTGGTTACCAGTTAGGGTTTTTCTGGCTCTGGTACCAAGTAGAGAATGCTTTGAATGATGAATATATTCTTCTCAATAAGAGGTACTTATAGGTGTACAACCCTAACATAAATGGAAAGATAACTAATTACAAGTGATTACATGAGAATACACGAGATTACATATCAATCCGGGATCCTACCTAAAATACAAAAGTCAACAGAATAGGGTCGATTCAAGAGCCACGAACCTTGGCCCAGTAGGCAACCTTTAGGCCAATAAGCTTTCAACTTATAAATAGATAAATTTTGACCGAGTCTTTATGAAGGAGGGCCTTTTAAAAGATCAAGTGTGGGTGGCTCGATAAAGTCCTATATAAATTGAAATTTCTAGAGATTAGATTAAACCTTGGATAAATATGATTTATCCCAAGGATCAGAATGCCTACGTGATTGGATAAAAATAAATGAGTCTCATAATGAGATTAAGTTCAAAGTCTTAGTTGGAATCAAAGAGGTCGAGACTGGATCGAGATGAAGTTTTCACTACCAAAGGATAAGGGGAATATTCAAGCAGATGCTGAGCAAATACAATCCCATCAGGACTCTGCCTCGGTAGGCTTGGTTATCACAAATACCTCATCTGTAAATAAAAAAGGTTCTGCAACAGAAGAAGCCTCTTTCAACTCAAAATGCTCAACACGAAAACCCTTACTCTACACAAAACTCATCTCGCACTCCTGAGAAAAATACTAACTATCCCAACTCTCGCGTCAACACATCTTCAGTTTAGGTTAACAACACTATGTTGACAACCGGTGACATCTTCAGTTTGGACTAACAACACTAGAACCGTAGAATTAAGTGATCGAGGAGCACCTTCAATTTGGACTAACAACACTTCTTCTATTTGGCAATCTATCCAAGTCTCGGTCGATGAAGAATTTTCAACTTATTCACCAAAATAGGTCACTTCATTAGCTTTCCAGATAAGTGAAGTGTTCTATGATTGGTTACTCTCAGGTGCATTTTTCAGTTCAGCATTCAGACGGCCGAACCACGTTCACCCAAAAACCCTTATTCCTTTAAGTTCATGTGTTCCTATAGCCTAATACTGATTCGGTGCACCTATATTTTCACGAATATAGTCAAGGCAGTCGAACCTAGTGCAAGAGATTTTGAACTTCACAATTACCTAGTAACCTTGTCTTCAAGTTTTAGAACCTAAGGCAGAGATGTTGGAAATGTGCCCTAAAGCCAATCATATGATGATACTTTACGGACATTTCATATGTTAAACTAATCTAGTTTAATATCAAGGGCAAAGATTATTGTTTAAGCCGTCTCATACAAATGTTATATGCTTAAACGATAAAGTCCAAGGAATATGTGATTGGGAGAATGCAATCTAAAGAAGTTAGATTCATGAGACCATTCTTTCGTAGACACATCCTAAACGTTCCTGATCATAGGATTGCCAATTGGGCATTGACAATCCGTTAAGATCAGTACGTGCTGTGTCTTCTCTCAGGGAGAGTGATTAGTCTCAAGTCATTGGTGTGTGTGACATCAAGACAAGTACGTAGGTGCTCAATAGCGAATGAGTCCACTGAACACGATCAACGAAGAGTTCTCATATTCATGTCACATGAGAACTCATGGTTGGGATAATGCAAAGTAGTCATTTGACCTGAGGCATCACAGTTGTCTTGTGGTTAAGTCCTTGATCTTTGATTACGTCAAAGTCACCCCGTCGGGGTGTCCACGGCATCGTTGGGGTTAAGCCACTTAGTCATGGAGACAAGTGAATGCGCAACAAGGGATCTCTAACCTTCAAACCGTTTGAGGGAGAATACTCTATGATATGATTTAGAACCTCTGGCCAGAGTATGAATGAGATTTAGGAAAGCGTTCCAAATCACATTCAAGGTAATCATATAAGCACACGAATCACATTGGATAGTAGACATGAATAAATAAACTATCAAACCAAACAATGTGGTCAAGAGTATTGTATTAGAGAAAGACCGTATTGCATTTGTAATCCTAAACTGAATAGGTTCTCCACCTCTTCTGATTAGCTTGGGTAACCATTATATGCTGCTAGGTGTCACTCATGGTTTGTGGAAGCCCTAAACGTGTATAATCACTAAAGGGAGAATTGAAAGTAAGTTTCAATTCACAATCGATTTGAAAGAGTTCTGAATCGCCCATTGCCTCGCTAAAAGGAACCTAATGGATCGTACACCGTGTAAGGTAAAGATTGAAGAAACAACGGAGATGAGTAAGAATAATTAAATGGTTTAATTATTTATGGCAAGGATTAATTAATATGTTAATTAATCAAACGAATAAGTTCGTTAAAGACCTCGGGATAGTTTTGGACCTTAAGGCCCAATGGGCTTCGAACGTCAAACCCATTGACTTAAGTTGTATGACAACTTAATGAATAATGATTCACAAAGGCCTAAAAGGCCCAATGAAACCCCAAGGCCGGCCATGATGCTTTTGGAGTAGGTTTTGGACTTATTTACAAGTTTGCCACTCCAATGAATTAAGGTATAAATATGACTTTATAGCCAAAATTCATTTAGGGTTTGTTTTGGAGAAAATTGGAGAGAACATGTCTCTCCATTTCTCTCTAAAGAGGCCGGCACCTTGGAGGGTGTATCTAGCCATACTACTACTCCAAGGTCACTCATTTTCTTCTCCAATCTCTCCTTGGTGTGGAGACTTAGAGGTTCTCAATTTTGGGAACTTGGAGAAACCTTTTCATCCATCAAAATCCATAGATTTTAGATGCAAGGAATGAAGGCCCTCTCTTTGGGTGATTAGCCTTTGCTTATGCAAAGAGGAATCTACAAAGGTACAATTTCAACTCACTTTGTTTTGAGTTGAGTTTTGGTTCACCAATCTACTAGGCTTTGAATTTCATGGGTAATGTTTTGTTTTTGAATGCATGCAAGCATGATTCCGCCTTTTAATTGTTAATTGCATGCTATAGATGTTATTCAAATGAACATGTTTTTACAAATCTTCCTTCAAGAGACGTGTTCCTTCCTCAGCTATAATTGCTTCAATGCATTTGACACCACCTTCACATTTATTCTACTCGCCCAACCAATCTCGGTTGCGAGTTGGCACGCTCACACTCACAAGAAGAATGTAGTTAGCTTATAGTTACTCAACCTGCGCACCATGTAAGCTTTAATTTCTAGAGTCATCGGTGTCAACCAGATAACCTAAATAATGTGCCAATTCTCTTCCTATAAATTCATTCTCTCTTATATATGCTACTATTTTAAGGTATTCAGATGATGTCAATAAATTTGCTTGTAGGAGAAATTCAAAAAATACATTTATAAATCCTCTTTTTCAAATAATTTTTTTTTCTTTGTTAGTAAGTAGGGATGTTGGCTTCTCATCATTACAATAAGAGTGAGATGGGCAAAATACCCGTGGGTATAGGTAACCGCAATTACTCGCCCATTTAAATTTAACAATTGTGGTTATGGATAACCGACTAAATAAGTACATGATTATGGGTGTAACCGTTTAATCGTGAATTATAAATGGGTGAGCATGGGTATTACCCACGAATACAAATGGGTACCCATTTAACTATTTATAAACTATTATGGGTATGGGTATACCTGTTTATATAATCCACTGGGTAAACGGTTATGTGGGTAAAAACTTATGGGTAAATAACCGTAGTTACCCGTCCGCTATAACCGTTGCCCATCCCTAAGTAGGACGAATGCCATTGCGATGAATTTTACCTCTACTAAAGTTGGAGAAACCAAACCCCTCAATTGAAATGAGACTAAGCTACCTGATGTTGCCTAAAAGTCCCAATATAGTGTCCCCACTTACTATTCCTTAGGTAGGTTACCTATTACATCTTAGGAAGAAATTAGAGAGATCATTTTTTAGGCTGTATTTTGTAAATCATATGATGTGACGGTTAACAGTTGAATTCATTTTTCAATGATTCAAATAGGGATTCATCATCAACCGTTACATCATATGGTCTAAAAAGATGGTTTCTCTAACATTACCCGGTATCTTATTAACCATAGACCGAACATGTGTCAAGTCCATGGCCATTGATGACCTAAACGAACGGTAGAGAATTAATGATGGCCCCTTTGAGTTTGATACTCCTCAATGTCCAAAGAACAATATGTTGGAAATGTGCCCTAAAACCAATCATATGATGATACTTTACAAACATTTCACATGTTAAATTAATCTACTTTAATAAAAAGGGCAAAGATTATTGTTTGAAGTTGTCTCATATAAATGTTATATTCTTAAACGATAAGTCCAAGGAATATGTAATTAGGAGAATGTGATCTAAAGAAGTTAGATTCATAAGACCATTTTGTTTCGTATACATATCCTAAACGTTCCTGATCATAGGATTGCCAATTAGGCATTGACAGTCCGTTAAGATCAATACGTGCTATGTCTTCTCTTAGGGAGAGTGACTGATCTCGAGTCATTGGTGTTACTAACACCAAGACAAGCATGTAGGTGCTTAATAGAGAATGAGTCCACTGAACAAGATCAAAAAAGAGTTCTCATACTCATGTCACATGAAAACTCATGGTTGGGATAATGCAAAGTAGTCCTTTGACCTGAGGCATCATAGTTGTCTTATGGTTAGGTCCTCGATCTTTGACTATGTCAAAGTCACTCCATCAGAGGGTGTCGACGGCATAGCTGGGGTTAAGCCACTTAGCCATGTAGCCAAGTGAATGCGCAACAAGGGATCTCTAACCTTCAAACCGTTTGAGGGAAAATACTCTATGATATGATTAAGAATATCTGGCCAGAGTATGAATGAGATTTAGGATAGGAAGTCGTTCAAATCACATTCAAGGTAATCATATAAGTAAGAGAATCACATTGGATAGTAGACATGACTAAACTATCAAACCAAACAATGTGGTCAAGAGTATTGTATTAGAGAATGACCGTATTGCATTGTAATCCTAAACTGAATAGGTTCTTCACCTCTTCTGATTAGCTTGGGTAGCCATGACATACTGCTAGGTGTCACTCATGGTTTGTGGAAGCCCTAAAGGTGTGTAATGAAGGGAAATAATAAGATTTAAGTGGGATTTCTAGTGACTAGCATGCATATACAATTCAAGATTTATATACATAAGCAACGGAAGCATGTTATCACATAATATCAAAGCTATAGTCATGCAAATCCCCTTCAAGAAGCATAGGTCTATATTTGATGGATCTAAACATTTTATTGAAGAACAAAGTGAAGGTATAGTTTTATACCTCTTGATCTAGACTTGAGACCAAGGATGGACCACCTCCAAGCTCTTTGTTCTTGGAACTCCTTGAGCCTAGCCTCCCTCCTTGCTTCCTCCACTTTGTTAGAACGAGTGCTCCTTGGTTCTCCTTTAGTCTCCAAGGTAGAAGACCTTTAAAGATCCACACCCACTAGTGTAGTGAGATGGATGGAGGAATAACCAAAAGGGAGAGAGATGATTTAGCTAAAATCTCCCTATGGTGGCCGGCCCTTTGAGTGTTTTTAGAGAGAGAGTGGTTTTTCCCTTTTGTCAAAATAAACTCACAAAAACCCTAATGAAACTTTTGCTATAAAGTTCCTTTTATAACACAAAGAAACAAGTCAACAACTTGACTCACTCTCTCTCTCCTTTGGCCGGCCCCCTTTAGTGTTGTTTGGGCTTTGGGCTTTTATTATTTCAAGTCATCCTATGCTTAAATAAAAGCCCAATGGGTTTGGGCTTAATGGGCGCATATTAACCCGAACTTTTCTTTAAGCCCAAAACGATCTTTTATCGCTTTTATGATTTCTTTAGACTTTCTAATTAATCACAACACTTAATTAATCCAATTAATTATTTCCTTCATCCATTAGTTGTCTCACTACAAGAGTGTATCGGTGTACAATCATTTTAGGTTCTAATTAGCAAGGTAGTGAGGTGATTGGCACCAATCCAATTGATTATATTTAATCCAATCACTTAGTGAATTAAAACTTACTTTTAATTCTCCTTCTTCTTTGGCGACTACTTATTTAATCATCTAGAAGAACTCACAAGCCATGAGTGACATCTAACCATATATCATGGCTACCCAGGCTATTGTAGAATTTGTTCGGAGAACCTATTCAGTTGGAATTACAATGTAATTCGATCCTTCTCTAAAACAATACTCTCAATCACACTATTAGGGTATGGATATATTATGTCAAACCCCTAATGTGATTATTCCATGTTATATGATTCAATTGAGTCGTATAGGAACGCTTTCCTTTATTACGCTCGATACTTCGGCCGAAGATTCCCGAATCATATCTTAGAGTATTCATCCTATCACAACGAGGATTAGAGATCCCCTGTCGCGCATTTACTTGCCTCCATGGTTAAGTGACTTAACCCCAACTATGCCGTGGACACCCGCGGATGGAGTGACTTTGACATAATCAAAGATCAAGGACCTAACCACAAGACATCTATGATGCCTCAGGTCAAAGGACTACTTACATTATTCCAACCATTAGAGTTACTTGCTTGACATGTGAATAGACCTCCATGCAAGTACTCTCGTTCGATTGTGTTCAGTGAACTCATTCCCTTAATGAGCACCTACATACCTGTCTTAGTGTCACTACACGAATGGGATGATACTTTCCATCCTTCCAATTGAAGGGGACATAGTATGTACTGGTCTTTACATTGTCAGTATCCCTCTGACAATCATATGACCAGGAACCTTTTTGGACATGATGGTTATGTGAAGAAGTCTCTGTAGTCTAACATCATTAGATTACTTCTTACATCGATCCATTGTCCATGGATTCACCATTTAGGACATATATCGTTTATTGAGATAGTCCTAATTAGTATCTTTGCCTTTTGATGTATAAGAGTCATCTATACATTCATTCATTGTCCTGAAAGGTTTCTTCCAAAGATTGACTTTCAGGGCATATTTCCAACATGTAATCACTAAACGAAAAATTGAAAGTAAGTTTCAATTCACAATCGATTTGAAGAGTTCTAATTGCCCACTGCCTCGCTAAAAGGAACCTAATGGATCGTACACCGTGTAATGTAGAGATTGAAGAAATAACTATGAGTAAGGATAATTAAATGGTTTAATTATTTATGACTAGGATTAATTAATATGTTAATTAATCAAACGAATAAGTTCGTTATAGACCTCGGGTTAGTTTTGGGCCACAAGGTTCAATAGGATTTGAATGTCAAGCCCATTAACTCAAGTTGTATGACAACTTGAATACACAAAGGGTTTGAAAGCCCAATAAACCCTTAAGGCCGGCCACATTAGAGGATGAAGGGTTTTGGTTATTTTGTCACTTAATTGAAGGGACTATATAAAGAACTTTATAACATTTCATCATTAGGGTTTCTTTTGGAGAAAAGATGAGAGCACAATGCTCTCCTTTTCTCTCTAAGAGGCCGGCCACCCTAGAGGAAATTAGCTAGCAATCTTACTTCTCTAGGTCACTGATCTCTTCGTCAATGCTCTCCTTGGTGTGGAGACTTAGAGGTGCTCTATTTTGGGAACTTGGAGAATCCATTCTACCATCCTCATCCAAAAAATCCATGGAGCTAAGAAGTAAGGAATGAAAGCCCTATCTCTTGGGTGAGTAGCCTTTGCTTATGAAAAGAGGAATCAACAAAGGTATAATATTTCTCAACTCACTTTGTTCTTTTTTAGTTGAGTCTTGGTTCACCACACTCACTAGGCCTTGAATTTCATGGGTAAAGTTTTGTTTTTTAGTGCATACAAGCATGATTCCGCCTTTAATTGTTAATTGCATATTGTAGATGTTGCTCAAATAAACTTGTTTTCACAAATATTTCCTTCAAGTGGTATCAAGAGCCTGTTGGAAATATGCCCTGAAAGCCAATCTTTGGAAGAAACCTTTCAGGACAAAAGAATAGATGTATAGATGATTCTTATACGTCAAATGGCAAAAACACGAATTAGGACTATCTCAATAAACGATATATGTCTTAAATAGTGTATCCATGGACAATGGATGGATTGAAGAAGTAATCTAATGATGTTAGACTACAGAGACCTTCTTCAGATAACCAAATGTCCAAAAGGTTCCTGGTCATTGGATTGTCAGAGGGAAACTGACAATCCGTAGATCGGTACATACTGTGTCTGCTTCAAATGGAAGGATGGAAAGTCTCATCCCATTCGTGTTGTGACACTAAGACAAGTATGTAGGTGCTCATTAGGGGAATGAGTTCACTGAACACAATCGAACGAGAGTACTTGCATGGAGGTCTACTCACATGTCAAGCAAGTAACTCTAAAGGTTGGAATAATGTAAGTAGTCCTTAGACCTGAGGCATCGTCGTTGTCTTGTGGTTAAGTACTTGATCTTTGATTATGTCAAACGTCAATCTTTCAGAATGTCAACGGCATAGTTGGGGTTAAGCCACTTAGTCATGAAGGCAAGTGTATGCGCAACAAGGAATCTCTAATCCTCGGTAAGAGAGGAAGAATACTCTAAGATATGATTCGGAAATCTTCGGCCGAAGTATCGAGCGTATTGAAAGGAATGTGTTCCTATACGACTCAAAAGAATCATATAAGAAGGAATAATCACATTAGGGGTTTGACATAATATATCCATACCCTAGTAATATGATTGAGAGTATTGTATTAGAGAAGGATCGAATTACATTGTAATTCCAACTGAATAGGTTCTCCGAATAAACTTCTACATTAGCTTGGGTAGCTATGACATATGGTTAGATGTCACTCATAGTTTGTGAGTTCTTCTAAGATAAATAAACATAGTCATCAAGGAAGAATGGTGAATTAAAATGAAGTTTTGATTCACTAGTGATTGAAATTAAATTGAATTAATGACCAATCACCTCACTGCCTTGCTAATTAGAACCTAAAAGATTGTTCACCAAAACACTATTGTAGTGGGTAATTAATGGATGATGGAATTAATTAATTGGATTAATTAAGTGTTTTGATTAATTTAGAAAGTCTAAAGAAATCATAAAAGCGATAAAAGATCGTTTTGGGCTTAAAGAAATGTTCGGGTTTAATTGGGCCCATTGGGCCTAAACCCATTGGGCTTTTATTCAAGCATTGGATGACTTGAAATAAATGAAAGCCCAAAGCCCAAATTAACACAATAGGGCCGGCCACATACTAAGGGTTTGGGTGAGATGTTTGGTCAATTTGTTGACTAGGTTTTTGATAATATATAAGGAACTTTATAGAGATTGATTCCTTTAATGTTTTTGTAAGTTTTAGAAACACAAAATCAAAACAACCATCTCTCTCTCTCTCTCAATTAGGCCGGCCACCTAGAGTGTGAAAGGGCTAACAACTTTTCATCCTTTTGGTCATTCCTTCATCCTTCTCATTATACTAGTGGGTGAGGATCTTTAGAGGTCTTCTACTTTGGGGACTTGAAGAGAACCTAGGAGCACTCATTCTATCAAAGTGGAGGAGCCAAGGAGGGAAGCTAGGCTCAAGGAATTCAAGGAACAAAGAGCTTGGAGGTGGTCCATCCTTGGTCTAAAATCAAGAACAAGAGGTATAGATCTATTCCTTGACTTTGTTCTTAAGCAAAATTGTTTTGATGCATTATATTTAAACCTATGAACCTTGAAGGGGATTTACATGACTATAACTTTGATAACTTGTTATAAATGCTTCCGTTGCGTATGTATATAAATCTAGAATTGTATATGCATGCTAGTCATTTTGAAATCCCAAATCTTCAAAACTCATAATTTTCCCTTCAGAGCCTAGGTCTAGTAGTTGGTGAATCCTTTTGGGTTTTGTAGTTCATAGTCTTTGATTTGAATGTTGTAATTGTTACAAGTTTTATTCTTACTTCTTTGAATGTAAATTTTGTTAGAAAATTTGCCATCTCAAATGTTGTAGATGTAGTTCATATGAGCATGAATTTTGGAGCTAAAATTTGGTGCCATGTTTTTTGGGGAAATTCGGCCAAATCCAAAGGGTGGATTTTTGGGTTCATGTTTGTCTTGTTAAAAGTGTTTTAAAGTGACTTTTGGAACCCGTAAGTACCCTAGGATGTTAACCCCCTTTTGAGTAGTGAAAATTTGAGTTTTATTGAGTGAAAATGTGATGGAGCTCTTATGGGTTTTCATGGATGTTCTTCATTGTTCTTGTTATGTTCTTGCCAAGAACAAAAGGTTTGGTGTTTTGATTCAAAGTTCTGGTTGATTACATAAGGTCTTTGTTTTGTGTTGGTTGGTGTGACTTTTCAATCAACAAGACATTTTTTTTTTTAAAAAAGGTGATTGGAAGGTTGAGTGTTTGAAATTATGTTAGTCATAGTTGGTGTGTACTTTGCTTTCATACCCATACCTATTTTATTTCAACACCTTACCTATTTTTCAACTTACTTGACTTTGTCCTTCATCAAAAACCACTCCCTCACACTACCATGACTGGCCACTCCTTCAAAGGGAGTACTTTTGGGGCTTTTATGCAATTACATAAAGTTTTGATACTTTTGTATATTTTTGTTTTGACCTGAAAGTTTACGTTTTTACGTAAAGGCCCAAAATCACTAAAGGACAAATTGTTTTGCTCCTTTAATGAAGTTTTTGTATTTGTTGAATTTTTTGGGTTCTAGCTGTAATTACATGAAGTAGTGGACTTTTGTGTTTTTACAAAGTGACCTCAAAAGTTTATGTTTTGCAATATAGCCCAAAAAGTTGAGGTTATTGCATTTGGCCCAAATAGTTGAGAACAAAATAGTTTTGTATCTTTAAATGAGAATTGGATTTTCATTTCATTTAGCTCCATCTAAATCAATTCTATGGATACAAAAACCAAATGACAATGTTGCATTCAAGTTTAATTAGTTAAGCCCACGATAATTGAGCTATGTGAAAGGCCATCTCTCAAATTTGTTTGAACCATGAGAATGTGTAGATTAGATTTTGGTTGTAATTTGATATGATCAAATGTTGTAAAAGAGCATAAGCTCTTCTTTACTTTAAAGTAATTTGTTTTGATCAAATGTTGTAAAAGAGCACAAGCTCTTCTTTACTTTGAAGTACTCCTTTCTTGTTTTATTTGATATGCATGAAATTGGAGTAGTAGGGTCCAACGCCCAATAAGAAAACACACCTGAATATGATTAAATGTGTAACTAAAATCAATCACCATCCCTAGACCGAGATCCAACACTAGGCTCGTGTTGGATCGAATCAAAGGTTCATAGTCATCCTAAGGCCCTAAGGCAACTATATAGTCCATCAATGAATGCAAAGCTTATGTTAGTAGTACCATATATTCTTGCTTTAAAAACTGATTTACAAGCATAGTGGGAGTATTATATACTACTAAATCAATCACATGGACCAATAGTTGTAATAGGACCAAATTGTTTTAATAAGATTAAAATGCATGCTAATATGTGATGAGACCTAAAACCCTCAATCAAACCATTATTAAGTTGACAAGTGTGAGAGTGCTTTGAACACTCTTTCGTGGCCTTCCACCGTGGTAGGCTCCAATCATTTGTGACTCGCACACCAACTTCACCCTATCATTGGGGAGTACAAAGTGCGTGCTTACACTCAGGAGGAGTCCTATACGCATACATGATGTTGTGAAGGTAGGCAACGAGAATGATCAACATCATATCCTTGTGAGGTTGTTCTTGAACCCCTACCCGAACTTGCATGGTGGGAATGACTTAACTAAGTGCAATGGAGCCAACATCATATCATTGTGAGGCATCATTCTCTAGAGGCCAAATAAGATGGGTACTTACATGAGATGTAAATGAGTAAGCGTACTCTCTCATTATTATTGTTGCTAGCCAACATCATATCATTGTGAGGTGAGCTTGGTAATAGTGAGCCTCCCATACCTTATCATTGGAAGAACATGTTAGATAAGTCTATCATAAAGAGGACAACACAAAGAACCAATGCTTATTCCTTTGTTGCATGAACAAAGGAACTTATGAAGATTAGCACAAAGACATACACTTTTAGTGTCATAATTCTTCACTTACAAATCGTTGTGTGAAGAAATAAGAGTTGCTTTGAACAACCCGTAGTTAATGCAAACACTAGTGCTTGTTTCTTTGTTAAATGAACAAGGAACTTGAGAAGTAAGCAAAAGGGCATGGACATTTTATGTGCCATGATTCTTCACTTACAAATTGTTGTATGAAGAAATGAGAGTTGCCTTGAACAACTCTTGAATGTTTGTAATCTTGTTTAGAACAAGATGGTTGGTTGACAAAAATAGTCCATCAACATGGACTTATGATGATTTTGAATCATTGAGTGTTGAAGTGTTAAACCACTTCAAGAGACGGAAACTAGGCAAGGACTTCACCTTTGTGTCCCTATCCTAATGGTTCACTAAGTATATTGTAAACTATATAGTGAACATTAACCGCACACTCTCCAAATCGTTTGATGTGTATAAACACAATTGAAATAAGTTTCAAGAGAGATAATAGGAGTTTAGAGACCATGACTATTGAAGTCAAAGGAGAAGTCAAATGAAGAAGGCAAAATAACTCCAAGGGAACAAACTTTCTTTATGAAAGGATGGACATTGGAAGGGGTATTTGCAAGAAATGTCTTGCAAGTGTCAAGAACACACCTTTCGAAGGTGTTGTAAATTGTTCTTGAATAGTTCAAAACAGTTGGTTCTTCTACTTGAATATTTGATTATGTATTAGTAACTATGTTTTACAATCGTTGTAAAAGTGTGGCTAATAAGAAGTAGAAGATTAATGAGAAAAGAGAAAGTACTTCACATTTGGAACGTGAATCAAATATAGATCTCTGCGAAAGCAGATAGTGCTTACTTCCTCATATGAACTACCAAAGAAATTGGAAAACCAAAGATTGTCTTTACATTCCAATTTAAATAAGGAACTTAATTCCGTCACTATAAGAGATGGATGAATGTTTTGTTTGACAAAACATTATTCTTTATTAATGAATGATTGGATTATTGTAATCTAATTGATTGTCTCTATAGTAGAGATGATGTGGTAGTGTTGACTGTTTAGAATATAACAATGCTTAAAACCCAAAAGGTTGCAAGATAGTGACTAATCCCACTGAGTTGTGACACCTCTAAAACATAAATTACAAGTTGGTCATAAATGGATGCTTTGGATCGTTAGATCCGGATCCAATGCCTTGTATAGAGGTGAAATGTTTGAATCTTTATTCTTTTGGAAAGAATAAAGAATCACAAAGTTGTTGAGGTTAATTCACTTAGATGTTAGTGGCACTTGTCCACAACATAATACTACTCATGTTGTATGACATTCACCAAAGATCGCTCTCGGTTGGACTATCGTTTATTTTGAATAAACACAAGTCTGAATACTTTGCAAAAGGTTTCAATGAATTCATGAATGTAAGTTGATGAGTAAGACATCTAAAGTATTTATCTCCTTAGATTTGATCCAAGGAAAAATAACATTTTAGAAGAGTTTCCTTGAAAGATATCAAGGAAAGTAGCATCATAAGATAATGGTTTTCTCCATTGGGAGAAGAACGAACTCGAATAAGATTTAGTTCGTTGGATGTTATCAATTACCCACATATAGGATATATACTTCTAAAACAATATGATTGTCAATTAGAAGATCTTCCAAAATTTTCGTGACTCCATAGGATGTAGTTGGAAAGAAAGACAAGTCTTAAGCATGTTAAGATTTGAGGTTGTGTGCTAATAAGCAATATTTGTTTGAGAACAATCTTGTGTGATATCCTTATATTAACCTTTGGATATCACTTCTACAAACCAACTAACAAATGTTGTTTGTTGGGTAGTTCATTGTAATCCTACACTACGATTTGCCTAAGATAGAGCAAATGAACGAGAGATATAACTCAAAGAATGGGTTCTTTAAGAGACAAGATAATAATCAACAAATATAACAACCTAGTTCCTACACCACAAGCTCCAAGGTAGTCAAGAAGGATTTATAAACCGTCTCAGTTGAATGGTTTGAACTTTATGACTATGTCATAGAGTTACACCTCTTAATTTGAAAGAAATAAGAATGAAAATCCTTATGACTACATTGAGTGTATATACGACATATACTCAAGGAAATGGTATAGTACCATTTGACCCGAAATAGTGAAACCTTCATAGCTAATTGGTAGCTTAAGGTGACTACAATCAACGACATTGGTTGACTTGGAAGAAACCATCTTTGATGTAGTCTTGGTTTCTATTAATTCGAAGATTGCTAGCTACAACTAAACCGTGATTCAATGTTTGGACATAATAGGGGTTTCCGAAACCATTATCAAGATAGTCTTGATAATATATGTCTAAAACTAGGAATCATAAGACGTGAAAGTTGTAGGGATCCATCCATAATGAATCTTAGCAAGCTAGTGGGAGCCATAAGCATCTTATGAGAGAAAGATCAAAACGTTTGATTCCTCATAAGATGTAAATGAATCTTTTGTTTACTAGGTTTACAAAAGATTAGTGGGAGTTAATCATATTCCTAAATTTGAACATTTATATGATATATTAATTTTAGGAATTCTTCTTCGTTAAAAGTTATGACTTTAACATTCTATAACGATAGAATGTATATGGGAGACATAGTCTATATACATGGGATGGAAATCTATAATGATAGATTTCAAGATATAATTTGATTATCTCAATCCCTATTGATAGACAATAGATGTAGGAAGTTTCTTGAATGATAAACTTCAAATGAAAGGACAATTCCAGTTAGACTAGGAGTTGCTCTTCTAAAAGGGAATATACCATTTTGACTCCCAAAGAAGAATAAAGCGTAAATAGAATCCTTTGTGAAGGAAAAATTTTGTCCTAGCTAAGAACATGTGAGAACATTTGAACACATATGCAAACTAATAACACTTTAAAGTAGGCATGCATTAAAAAACAATTCTAAAACCCATGACTTTCAAAACCTAGTGAATGGTGAACCACAAGACTCTTTAACAACATTAAAGAGAAGAAAGGATTTTGAGATTCATTACCCTTGAAGCTCATCCTTGTTTACATAAGGGATTCACCCAAGTGGAGGGCCTTCAAGTCACCTCCTAGCTCCTTAGATCTTCCTTATGATTTTCTTTCCTTTTGATGCTCTTCTTACCCCTTGAAGATGTGAGGAAAAGAACTCCAAAAGTACCAAAGGTTTGGTACCTCTAAGTCTCCACAACAAGGATGAGATGTGAAGATGAAATGGATGACGTAGAGGAAGTTAGATGCTAGTAAACTCCCCTAGGAAGGCCGGCCTCTATAGAGAAAAAGGAGAGAAAAGGTTTCTCTTCTTTGCCTCAAGAAAACCCTAATGAGGTAATGGCCATAAAGTTGCCTTTATACCACCTCACAAGTGAGTGGCAAACTTGCAATTAAGCCAAGTTTGCATCCACTCACCCTAGGCCGGTTTTGACTTTGTTTTTGGGTTAATTTCCATTTAGTTTTAGTTGTCACACAACCTAAACTCAATAGGCCTTATGGACCAAAAACCTTTTTGGGCCCTGAAACCCAAAACCAACTTAAAAGCCCAATACGAACCTTTCGTAAGATTAATTAACTAATTAATTAATCTTGACCATTCTCAATTAAACTATTTAATTGCTTATCCATCTCATATATATATTTCTTCACTTTCATCCTTACTCGGTGTACGATCCATTAGGTTCTAATTAGCAAGGCAGTGGGCGATTGTTACTCTTAACGATCGATTGTGAATTGAAACTGCATTTCAATTTTTCCTTTTGATGAAGATTAGTGTTTGCTAATCTTCAGAGCTTCCACAAACCATTAGTGACACCTAGCAGTATGTCATGGCTACCCAAGCTAAGTAGAAGTGGTTGGAAAACCTATCCAGTTACAATTACAATGCAATACGGTCATTCTCTAATACAATACGGTCATTCTCTAATACAATACTCTTAATCACATTATTTAAGTGATAGTTTGTTTCATGTCTACTATCCAATGTGATACTTCTCTATATGATTTAATTGAATATGATTTGGAACAAACTTCCTAAGTCATATTCGTATGTTTTGGCCAAAGACTCCCGAATCATATCTCAGAGTATTCTCCCTCCACCATGGAAGGTTAGAGATCCCTTGTTGTGCATTCATATGCCTACATGACTAGATAACTTGACCCCAACAATGTCGTGGACACTCTCAATGGAATGCCTTTAACATGATCAAAGATCAAGGATCCAACCATTAGACATCTATGATGCCTCAGGTCAAAGGACTACTTTGCATATTGCAACTTAAGAGTTCTTACATGACATGTATGTTCGAACTCCTTTTTTATCGTTGTTCGGTCTACTCAATTACCTTTTGAGCACCTATGTGTTTGTCTCAGTGTCCAACACTAAATGACTTGAGATTAGTCATACTCACGCTTGAGTTAGCATAACACATACTAACCTTAGCGGATTCTCCCTCAACACTAAATGGCTAGGAACGTTTTAGGAATGAACATAAGAGAAAGGTCTCGTTAATCTAACTTGCTTAGATCACTTCTCTCTTAGATTAAATACATTCCTTGGATTCCCTTATTGCTTAAACACATAATACAATAAATAGTGATTAACAATAAGATTTGCCCTTTGTTAAACATATTATAGTTTAACACAATAAGTATTCCAAAAGCTATTACATCAAATAAGTGGCTTTGTGGGCATACTTCCAACACTTTGTGCATACGCAGAAAGGTTATTTGCGTATTTCATATTGTATGAAAAACATTGATATGAGTTGTGCCAAGATTGGTACAAGACGATATCAGTGCAAGCCCAGGATCAAAACCATGGCAACTGTCAAGTGAATCCTTAAGTATTTAAGAAATACTAAAGGATAGATTCCTCAAGAATGAGGAAGAATTAGAGTAACGCAATGGAAGCGTAAATATATTAGATTATGAATCTAATATCGTGTCCATCATTGGATGTCTCTTCATTTTTTAATGAAGAGATAATTGGATATCTCTTTATTATGACTAAAGAGATATTTGGGTGGAAACATTAAAAGTAATGACTTTAGTGTGTTCCATCGTGCATGCAAAATATATCGCCATGTAGAAGCTTACAACAATGTTGTTTGGATGGGAAAAATCATTTATGAACTCTCCATTTTGGTTCCAACCAGAAAGTGTCTTACTGTGCCGACACTGCAACACTAATGTGGCGATAACTCAAGCAAGGGAATCAAGGTCTCATCAAGATCCGAACTCAAATGAGAGACTGAACCACATGATTAAGAATCATGTATAATGGTGATGTTGTTATTCTCAAGGTTGCTTCTATGGATAAAATATAGATATCCATTGTCTAGGCCTACTACTCAGCCATTTATGAAATGAATTCAGAAGAGGTATCATCAATGATGACCAAGCTGATTGGCTTTAGTGTAAGTGGGAGATTGTTGGAAATGTGCCATAAACTCAATCATATGAAGATACTTTACGGACATTTCACATGTTAAACTAATCTATTTTAATATAAAGGGCAAAGATTATTGTTTGAAGCCGTCTCGTATAAATGTTATATGCTTAAACGATAAGTCCAAGGAATATGTAATTAGGAGAATGTGATCTAAAGAAGTTAGATTCATAAGACCATTCTCTTTCGTATACATATCCTAAACGTTCCTGATCATAGGATTGCCAATTGGGCATTGATATTCTGTTAAGATCAGTACGTGTTATGTCTTCTCTTAGAGAGAGTGACTGGTCTCAAGTCATTGGTGTGACTGACACCAAGACAAGCATGTAGGTGCTCAATAAAGAATGAGTCCACTGAACATGATCAACAAGGAGTTCTCATACTCATGTCACATGAGAACTCATGGTTGGGATAATGCAAAGTAGTCATTTGACCTGAGGCATCATAGTTGTCTTGTGGTTAGGTCCTTGATCTTTGACTATGTCAAAGTCACTCCATCAGAAGGTGTCCACGACATAGTTGGGGTTAAGCCACTTAGCCATGGAGGCAAGTGAATGCGCAACAAGGGATCTCTAACCTTCAAATCGTTTGAGGGAGAATACTCTATGATATGATTAAGAATCTCTGGCCAGAGTATGAATGAGATTTAGGAAGTCGTTCCAAATCACATTCAAGGTAATCATATAAGTAAGAGAATCACATTGGATAATAGACATGAATAAACTATCAAACCAAACAATGTGGTCAAGAATATTGTATTAGAGAAAGACAGTATTACATTGTAATCCTAAACTTAATAGGCTCTCTACCTCTTCTGATTAGCTTGGGTAGCCATGACATATTGCTAGGTGTCACTCATGGTTTGTGGAAGCCGTAAAGGTGTGTAATCATTAAAGGGAAAATTGAAAGTAAGTTTCAATTCACAATCGATTTGAAGAGTTCTAATCGCCCACTACCTCGCTAAAAGAAACCTAATGGATCATACACCATGTAAGGTAGAGATTGAAGAAATAACGGATATGAGTAAGGATAATTAAATGGTTTAATTATTTATGGCTAGGATTAATTAATATGTTAATTAATCAAACGAATAAGTTCGTTATAGACCTCGGGTTAATTTTGGGCCGCAAGGCCCAATAGGATTTGAATGTCAAGCCCATTAACTCAAATTGTATGACAACTTGAATACACAAAGGGTTTGAAAGCCCAATAAACCCTTAAGGCCGGCCACATTAGAGGATGAAGGGTTTTGGTTCTTTTGTCACTTAATTGAAGGGACTATATAAAGAACTTTATAACATTTCGTCATTAGGGTTTCTTTTGGAGAAAAGACGAGAACACAATGCTCTCCTTTTCTCTCTAAGAGGCTGGCCACCCTAGAGGAAATTAGCTAGCAATCTTACTTCCTCTAGGTCACTCATCTCTTCATCAATGCTCTCCTTGGTGTGGAGGCTTAGAGGTTTTCTATTTTGGGAACTTGGAGAATCCATTCTACCATCCTCATCCAAAAAATCCATGGAGCTAAGAAGTAAGGAATGAAGGCCCTATCTCTTGGGTGATTAGCCTTTGCTTATGCAAGGAGGAATCAACAAAGGTATAATATTTCTCAACTCACTTTGTTCTTGAGTTGAGTCTTGGTTCACCACACTCACTAGGCCTTGAATTTCATGGGTAAAGTTTTGTTTTTGAGTGCATACAAGCATAATTTCGCCTTTAATTGTTAATTGCATGTTGTAGATGTTCCTCAAATGAACTTATTTTCACAAATATTTCCTTCACAATATACCTACATTCTCCTTTTACAAAGTAAGAAAGTCACTTATCATAATATATGTCATCTATTTGGATTCCCGGAAAGCATGGTAGACAATTGCCAGGGGAACAATTTAATATTTGAACCATGTGTATGTAGAGGAAGCTATCATTGCAAAGTGGACTAACAAATGATGAGTGGGTTGAGAACTAACTTAAAGGTAATTGAATGCTAGTCATGCCAAGCAACCCACTTGATTAAAGTGATTATTATAAAATATATTATTTAGGCCTCATCTAGTGTTTAAAATTGGCTTGACTTGAACAACTCACTAAATTCAATGGATGTTGAATGAAAATACGGATGACAATTTGCATATTTTGTCAAAATGAAAGTAGAAGATACAGAAATCACAAAGAAAACTTATCCCTCCTAATTCCCACAAAAATAGTAGAATTGAATGAGTGTTTACACTTAATTCTCTAGAAGATAAAGTGTTTCAAAATGTTTTATGTACATAGAACATAAATCTCTATGTATAAATAATTTCTTAGACTCTAAGTCATTACCATTATCATATCTTGTTCATCAAAATGGTGTTTCATTTGAGAGGAGTATTCAGGTAGTAAACGACAAGGGGAGAATGAAAGATAATGTTTTATTTCTGGTTGATTATTATCCAGCATTTTTCTTTAAGTTTCAATGTCTCACGTCTCCAGTTTATGGTGAGCAAGGCTCACCTGCCCGTTATTTTAGAAAAAGGCTCATTTAGTTAAATCTCAACAGCTGACCGAGGGTAAAAAAATGAGCGGGAGAGAATTTCCAAGTTGAGTATAAGACATCATTCTCACCCAGTCCAGCCCACATGTAAAAGCTGGTTGCAGCCCTTTCCAGCCTGATGAACCAATATTTATACTATATATTTCCCCCTTTTTCTATTTCTTTTCTTGTCTAGTTTAGTTGGAAGTTTTGAGTATTTATGAGTTTTGCCATTTTGTGTTTCTAGGAGCAGCAAGATTGAGTTTGGTGGAAAAGTATGCAAACGTTGGAATTTTTTAGTGATTCCAGTTGGAGCTGCTTCACAAGAGATCAAAGATGATCATATCAAATTTTCACCTCAAAATTCCTAGCCAATTGTTCCCAGCTTAAGAATGAAGACAGGTCACCGTGCTGACAAGGCAGTTTGGACCTCTGAAGGTTGCACAAGACATAAGTACATAATTAAAGCCTAAATTGAGGAAACTTCCTTCTTAGCTTTTGAAGCTGACCTTTCAAGCTTTCTAAGGACATCTCATTCATTGAAATCTAAGGACTTTTGGTCTACTAAACGTTATGGCCAAATCTGCCCACTCCATGTAGCTAATAAAAATAAGAAAGTAATAGCACTTGTTTTGTGCTTTACTTTGTCATCATCACTTGGCAGACAATGGGGTTTTCAATCCCACTCATTTGGCCTTTGTAGCATTAGAAAAACAGAAGCTTTTGGTTAAAGGCAAGGAAAACACACGGATGTGGGATGAGATGGCTTTCAACTTGTGGCCTTGGTGCTTTGAAAAGAAAAATGATTGCCTCATTGTTTAAGGCTTCACACGGCAAAGTGGGATGATATGGCACACGGACAGAAAGGGGAGCGAGCAGAAAAATATAGAGAGGGAGAAAAGGGACAGAGCACACGGACAGCAAAGAAGCATACAGAGGGAGAGCACGGCAGAGAGGAAGGAGAGAGTTGCAGGGAGAAGAAGATGGCAGAAACATAAGGGATGTTGCAGCTCCAAGGAGAAGATCGGATAGCTTCTTTGTAAAAAAAGGGTTGTCTCTTTCTTTGATTCTTCATGGATAATTTCTTATGTATTCAAATAATTATGTGTAACTAATTTCCTTTTTGCTAGAGTGAGGCCATGAGCCACAACATGAATATGTAGATTTCTCTTTCAATTGCTTAAGTGTTGTTACATGCTTGCTTTGATATTTTCAATCTCTAAATTAAACTATCTATGTGTCTTGATGATTGATCACCATTAGGATGCTTAGAAAAGTCATTGGACGCAATTTTGAACGAATGTCACGTTAAAATTGGTTGTGCTTCTTGTGATTGAGGATTGTACTCTCCTAAGGTAAATATCATGCTCTTAGGGATTACATGGTTTAACAAAAGGATTTTCACCAAGATTAATGAATCACTCATGTTTATATTTAATCCAAATGTCATGGATAAGTTGCATGTAGTGGTATGCGTTTTAGCTTGAATGTCACAAGTAAAACATACACAAGGAAAATCCAACCTTCAAAGCATGTGTGCTTTCAATTATTTAAGCAATTGGAATAGCTACATAGAAGTGTTGTTGGTAAAGGTTGAACTCTAGCATATTGTCAATCTATTTTTCTTCAATCATTTATTTTATCTTGAATTTCCTTATTTACTTGTTTTGTTTAAGTTGAATCATTATTCCTATAAACCAATTCCCATTTTAGATATTTGTTTAAGTCACATCCAGTAATATTTAGTTTCGTCAAATTAGTGTAATTCTTAGAGTTAAATAAGTTAAATACTCAAAAAACTCGTAAATTGTTTATATCAGTCCCTGAGGAGATCGACCTTGCTTGAGCCATTCTATACTACAAACACTTGTTCTCTTGCAAGAATTTTCTATGGTTTAACCCTTTGTTTTACAAGTGGTAAAATCGCTATCAAGAAATTGGCGCCGTTGCCGGGGACTGTGCCAACAGTTCCCGAGTTTTTTGTGTTTATTTCTCTTATGCTTATGTTTATGTCTTATTTTTATTAATTATTAAATTTAAAAAAATAAAAAAAAATTTAAAGAATCCTTTTTGATTAAGCTCATTGATGGTGAATTTAACTTTGGTACCGTAATATTGCTATATATTTGCGTTAGAAATCTGTTTATGTATCCCTTTCACAAATTTCTGTTTTAAATCACGTATTATTAATTTAAAAAAAAAAATTATTATTTAAAATTTAAAAAAAAAAATTAATATAAAATAAAATAAAATAAAAAGTATAAACAAAAAAAAAAAAAAAAAAAACAGCAATTAATTTAGTTGAGTTTTGATCTTTGATTAACTGTAGTGGATGTGTGGTGTGAGATTTTTGTCTTCGTCTAATTAACTAGTGGTTGCCAATTTGCATAAATTGTGTTTTTTTTAATTCATCTAGGTTTACTTACTTTCTTTTTCTTTTTGTTGTTTAGTTAAATTCTGTTAAGTTTTATTTTATTTCACTTTTATTTTTTTTGTGGCTTAATATTTCTGTTGTTTGTTCAGGTGTAGTATATGGTAATTGTAACAAGGTCCAAGAATCAAGTGTTTATTCCTTACGACCCTGAACCAGAGAGAAGTGCAAGGAAGTTAGCTCGAGAAAAATATTTAGCACAAAATTCCAACCTTGGTGATACTTTTCTTAAGGATTTGTTCCGTGATCCTGGGAGCAGCACATCTATTTTCCAACCTTTGACACCAGTTGCACACATGGCCCTAGCCTTACCTGCAGCAGGTCAACCTTTAAGGAATTCATTGGCGGCGAGAATCAATGCAGTGCCGAGGTGCATTATATATCCAGATGTGGAAGATGGGACATCCTTTGAAATCAAACCTCACATCCTCAACATATTGCCATCCTTTCATGGGTTGCCAAACAGTGATCCCAACATGCATTTGGTTGATTTTATTGAGGCATGTGACAACACCATAATCAGAGGTTTCTCTTCTGAAGCTATCAAGTTACGTTTGTTCCCATTCTCTTTGAAGGACAAAGCCAAGGCGTGGCTGCATTCTCTGCCTGCCAATAGCATTACAACATGGACAGAATTGCAAGAAAGATTTCTCAATAAGTTTTTTCCTTCTTCCAAGACTCTTGCACTCAAGAAAGAGATATTGGCTTTCGCTCAAAAGCCGAACGAGTCTTTCCATGAAGCTTGGGAACGGTATAATGAGATGTACACAAAATGTCCTCATGCTGGGTTTGATTCTAACCTTCAAATGAACATATTTTATGATGGTCTCAATGCCACCACCAAGAGTCATGTGAATGCATCTGCTGGAGGGTCACTAATGTCGAAATCTGCAAGGGAAGCATTTGAGTTGTTTGATATGATGGCTTCTGAATCCCAACAATGGACAGAAGAACAAACACAAAAGAGGGGAGTTTTTGAGATTTCTCATAGTTCTCCTAATGTTTCTGCTCAAATTGCTAAAATGGAAAATAATTTTAATGCCAAGTTTGCTGCCTTAATGCAGGTCTCTTCCATGCCCAATGCCCAAGAATCGTGCATCATTTGTAGTGAGACAACTCATGACATCACTCAATGCCCCAACAAGGATAGCTACCCTGAACTTGTGCAAGAGCATGTGAATATGGTGAATAATTTCATTAGACCCAGAAGTGACCCTTATTCCAATACATATAATCCTGGGTGGAAGAACCATCCCAATCTCAGTTGGGGTGGCAACCAACAGCCACGTCAATACCAACAGTCTTACCAATCAACTAGTGAGACTAAGAAACCATCTCTTGAAGATCAAATGTCACAGCTAGCTCAACATATGTCCGCTCTCTCTAGCAGCACCAACAATTTTGTCCAATCCACACAAACTAGCATTCAGAATCTCACGGCATCAGTGGGGAATTTGGAGACTCAAGTTGGACAGCTTGCTACCATGTTCAATGAAAGAGAGAAAGGAAGGTTCCCGAGCCAATCTGAACAAAATCCAATAGGGATGGAGCATTGCAAAGTAATACGGACATTGAAAAGTGGCAAGAGTTATGACAACAGAGAAGTGGTGCACCATGAAGCCGAAGTGGAAGAAGAAGAGCTTACTGAAAGTCCACCATTAGCTGCAAAGTCTCGGTCAGAGGCTATTTCTGAAGCAGGTATTCCAGATCCTAGTGCAAGTGACAAAGTGCAATCTCGACGCAACTTTGATGCAAACAAGGAAAAAGGCCTTGGTAGTTTATTTGCACCTTCTGACAAGCCACCATACAAGCCACCTTTGCCATTTCCACAAAGGCAGCAACAACGTTCCAAGGATCAACAATGCATTGAATTCATGAAGACGTTGGCTAAGGTTCAAATTAATTTGCCTATATTAGATGCTATTAAACAGATCCCATCATATGCCAAATTTCTGAAGGAGCTATGTTCTAAAAAGAAAATGTTCTTGGAATACGAGAAGGTGATTTTATCTGAGCAATGCAGTGCTGTCCTCTTACATAAGCTACCACCCAAGAAGAAAGATCCGGGGAGTTTCACTATCTCTTGTACTATTGGTAGTCTTGATTTTCATAAAGTATTGATTGATTTAGGAGCAAGTGTTAACCTTATGCCTTATTCTGTTTTTCAAAAATTAGGTGAAGGAGAACTCAAGCCCACATCTGTGAGTCTTCAATTGGCAGATAGGTCCGTGACCTATCCTTTGGGTATTCTGGAAGATGTGATTATTAAAGTGGATAAATTCTATCTACCAGCTGATTTCATTGTACTTGACATGGAGGAAGACAAGGAAGTGCCTCTCATTTTAGGCCGACCGTTCATGGCCACCGCCCGGACACTTATTGATGTGGAAGCAGGTACTTTAACCCTAAGAGTGCAAGGAGAATCAGTTGTATTCAAACTCTTTGAAGCTGTCAAGCGTCCTTTCGAACCTGAAGAGTGTTTTCGTGTTGATGTTTTGGATGGGATTGTGCATGCAAACTTTGCCTCACGATCATCTAACGATGAGCTGTTAACTTGCCTCACCAACCATGATGCTACTTTATCTATGGAAGAAAATGTGGTGGACGTCATCGCTGCATTGGATAGTGCACCAATTCATAATCCAAAGTGGCGACATGCTTATGAAAGCCTTGGAGTGCCTAAGCAGCCTCTTTTTCCTTCAAGTGAGCAAGCTCCGAAGTTAGAGCTCAAACTACTGCCGAGCCACCTCAAGTATGCTCATCTCTGGGTGAATGAGACCTTGCCTGTTATTATTGCTGCTGATCTTAATGACACGGAGGAAGACAAATTACTAAGAGTTCTTCGCAAGTATCAAGATGCTCTGGGGTGGACACTTGCTGACATAAAAGGCATTAGTCCAGCTTTGTGCATGCATAGGATTTTTATGGAGGCTGGGACTAAACCAACTGTTGAAGCTCAAAGACGTCTAAATCCGATCATGAAGGAAGTTGTAAGAGTTGAGGTGATGAAGTTGCTTGATGCAGGTATTATTTATCCAATCTCGGATAGCAAATGGGTAAGCCCGACTCAGGTGGTTCCAAAGAAAACTGGTATTACTGTGGTGAAGAATGATAACAACGAGCTTGTGCCTACAAGGATGACCACCGGTTGGCGAATGTGTGTTGACTATAGAAAGCCCAATAACAGCACTAGAAATGATCATTTTCCGCTGCCATTCATTGATCAGATGCTCGAGAGACTAGCTGGTCATTCTTTCTATTGTTTCTTAGATGGTTATTCAGGGTACAACCAAATTCCAATTGCCCCAGAGGATCAAGAGAAGACAACGTTTACATGCCCTTTTGGTACTTTTGCATACAGACGAATGCCATTTGGATTGTGCAATGCCCCTGCCACTTTCCAATGATGCATGATGAGTATTTTTTCTGGAATGGTTGAAAATATTGTTGAGGTTTTTATGGATGACTTTTCTGTTTTTGGTAATTCTTTCGATATATGTTTGGATAACTTGTCTTTGGTTTTGGAAAGATGCAGGGAGACTAATCTTGTGTTAAATTGGGAGAAATGCCATTTTATGGTTAAGCATGGCATTGTGCTAGGACATCTAATTTCAAGCAAAGGAATAGAGGTCGACAAGGCAAAGATTGAGGTGATCGCTAAATTACCACCACCAACTTCTGTGAAGAATGTGAGATCTTTCTTGGGACATGCTGGTTTTTATCGAAGATTCATCAGAGATTTTTCCAAAATTAGTCGTCCTCTTTGTAATTTACTTGCTAAAGATGCTTGTTTTGATTTTAATGCAGATTGTCATGAGGCTTTCAACAAATTGAAGGATCTTCTCACATCAGCCCCAATTATAACAGCTCCGGATTGGACCCTTCCTTTTGAGCTCATGTGCGATGCTTCTGATTACGCTGTGGGTGCTGTCCTTGGTCAGCGACGTGACAAGCTCCCCCATGTTATATATTATGCCAGCCGCACTTTGAATGATGCTCAGCTGAATTATGCCACTACGGAAAAAGAATTACTTGCAGTGGTATTTGCTCTTGAAAAATTTCGATCGTACTTAATTGGTGCTAAAGTCATTGTGTATTCTGATCATTCTGCTCTCAAGTACTTATTGTCTAAAAAAGAGGCCAAACCACGATTGATTCGATGGGTCCTTCTCTTGCAAGAGTTTGATTTGGAGATCCTAGATAAAAAGGGACGTGAGAATGTTGTGGCGGATCATCTCTCAAGATTAGTAAATGTAAGCACTGATGAGGCAGGTTCATTGCCCCTGCAAGAGAGCTTTCCAGACGAGCAACTTCTAGCGGTTACTCATCAAGTACCATGGTATGCTGACATCGCAAATTATTTGGCATCTGGAGAAATACCATCAGAGTTCAGCTACCAACAAAGGAAGAAGTTCCTCTCCACTGTAAAACACTACTTTTGGGATGAGCCATACCTTTTCAAGCATTGCCAAGATCAAATCATTCGTCGGTGTGTCCCCTTAGAAGAACAAGAAAGCATTTTGAAGTTTGCTCACCACTATGCATGTGGTGGTCATTTTGGACCAAGAAGGACAGCGGCCAAGATCTTACAGAGTGGTTTCTTTTGGCCATCTTTATTCAAAGATGCATACCTATGCTGCCAGGCTTGTGATAAGTGTCAAAGAGTTGGAAATCTTTCTCAGAGAAATGAGATGCCCCAACAAAGTATTTTGGTGATTGAACTATTTGATGTTTGGGGTATAGACTTCATGGGACCTTTCCCTTCTTCACATGGAAATCTCTACATCTTAGTGGCGGTTGATTATGTCTCTAAGTGGGTGGAGGCAATAGCTTCTCCAACATGCAAAAGTTCTGTGGTGTTAGGTTTCTTGCAGAATACTATTTTTCCCCGATTTGGAGTACCTCGTGCTATCATCAGTGACGAAGGTACGCATTTTTTAAACCGCACCATGGCTGCCCTTTGTGCCAAGTATCATATTCACCATCGCATAGCCACTCCATACCATCCACAGACATCTGGACAAGTTGAAGTATCTAATCGTGAGCTCAAGAGGATTCTTGAGAAAACTGTCAGTTCATCTCGAAAGGATTGGAGTTTAAAGCTTACTGATGCTTTGTGGGCATATAGGACGGCTTATAAGACACCAATTGGGATGTCTCCTTTTCGTTTGGTGTATGGGAAAGCTTTCCATCTGCCTATGGAACTTGAGCACAAGGCATATTGGGCTATTAAGCACCTCAATTTTGACTACCAAGCAGCGGGAGAGAAGCGGAAGCTGCAGTTGAATGAATTGGAAGAAATAAGGAATGATGCTTATGAGAATGCAAAGATTTACAAGGATAAGACCAAGAAATTTCATGATGCTCACATCCTTCGTAAAGAGTTTCAACCGGGTCAGAAGGTTTTGCTTTTTAATTCGAGACTGAAACTATTCCCAGGAAAGCTCAAATCACGTTGGAATGGTCCATATCGTGTTGTACAGGTCCATCTTCATGGGGCTGTGGATATCCAAAATATGCAAACTGGTTTTGTCTTCAAAGTTAATGGACATCGCTTGAAGTTATACAAGGAGTCTCCATATGATCTTGCTAAGGATTCCATCACTTTGAAGGAACCTGTTATTTGAATCAAATTGCCAACAGGATGTCTAGCTCTAGACATTAACTAAAGCGCTTCTTGGGAGGCAACCCAAGCTTTCTATCTTTCATCTTTATTTTGAATAATTTTAAATGTTCTTGTTCTGTTTTTCTCTTGTTTTCTGGTTTGTGTGTTTAAGTCCTACCTTTTGTTCCTTTATGCAGGTAATGATTTTGCAATCTCTACCACAACTTCTTGCAACGTTTCTTAATCCCACGGGTTACTCACACATTTGTTATGCATAATGGTGAAGGGAAAATTATGAGTTTTCAAGATTTGGGATTTCAAAATGACTAGCATGCATATACAATTCTAGATTTATATACATACGCAACGGAAGCATTTATAACAAGTTATCAAAGTTATAGTCATGTAAATCCCCTTCAAGGTTCATAGGTTTAAATATAATGCATCAAAACAATTTTGCTTAAGAACAAAGTCAAGGAATAGATCTATACCTCTTGTTCTTGATTTTAGACCAAGGATGGACCACCTCCAAGCTCTTTGTTCCTTGAATTTCTTGAGCCTGGCTTCCCTCCTTGCCTCCTCCACTTTGATAGAATGAGTGCTCCTAGGTTCTCTTCAAGTCCCCAAAGTAGAAGACCTCTAAAGATCCTCACCCACTAGTATAATGAGAAGGATGAAGGAATGACCAAAAGGATGAAAAGTTGTTAGCCCTTTCACACTCTAGGTGGCCGGCCTAATTGAGAGAGAGAGAGAGATGGTTGTTTTGATTTTGTGTTTCTAAAACTTACAAAAACATTAAAGGAATCAATCTCTATAAAGTTCCTTATATATTATCAAAAACCTAGTCAACAAATTGACCAAACATCTCACCCAAACCCTTAGTATGTGGCCGGCCCTATTGTGTTAATTTGGGCTTTGGGCTTTCATTTATTTCAAGTCATCCAATGCTTGAATAAAAGCCCAATGGGTTTAGGCCCAATGGGCCCAATTAAACCCGAACATTTCTTTAAGCCCAAAACGATCTTTTATCGCTTTTATGATTTCTTTAGACTTTCTAAATTAATCAAAACACTTAATTAATCCAATTAATTAATTCCATCATCCATTAATTACCCACTACAATAGTGTTTTGGTGAACAATCTTTTAGGTTCTAATTAGCAAGGCAGTGAGGTGATTGGTCATTAATTCAATTTAATTTCAATCACTAGTGAATCAAAACTTCATTTTAATTCACCATTCTTCTTTGATGACTATGTTTATTTATCTTAGAAGAACTCACAAACTATGAGTGACATCTAACCATATGTCATAGCTACCCAAGCTAATGTAGAAGTTTATTCGGAGAACCTATTCAGTTGGAATTACAATGTAATTCGATCCTTCTCTAATACAATACTCTCAATCATATTACTAGGGTATGGATATATTATGTCAAACCCCTAATGTGATTATTCCTTCTTATATGATTCTTTTGAGTCGTATAGGAACACATTCCTTTCAATACGCTCGATACTTCGGCCGAAGATTTCCGAATCATATCTTAGAGTATTCTTCCTCTCTTACCGAGGATTAGAGATTCCTTGTTGCGCATACACTTGCCTTCATGACTAAGTGGCTTAACCCCAACTATGCCGTTGACATTCTGAAAGATTGACGTTTGACATAATCAAAGATCAAGTACTTAACCACAAGACAACGACGATGCCTCAGGTCTAAGGACTACTTACATTATTCCAACCTTTAGAGTTACTTGCTTGACATGTGAGTAGACCTCCATGCAAGTACTCTTGTTCGATTGTGTTCAGTGAACTCATTCCCCTAATGAGCACCTACATACTTGTCTTAGTGTCACAACACGAATGGGATGAGACTTTTCATCCTTCCATTTGAAGCAGACACAGTATGTACCGATCTACGGATTGTCAGTTTCCCTCTGACAATCCAATGACCAGGAACCTTTTGGACATTTGGTTATCTGAAGAAGGTCTCTGTAGTCTAACATCATTAGATTACTTCTTCAATCCATCCATTGTCCATGGATACACTATTTAAGACATATATCGTTTATTGAGATAGTCCTAATTCGTGTTTTTGCCATTTGACGTATAAGAATCATCTATACATCTATTCTTTTGTCCTGAAAGGTTTCTTCCAAAGATTGGCTTTCAGGGCATATTTCCAACAAATGGGACGTGTTGAAACAAGTTTGGGGATGATTTGGAATTCTACCATGGAACAAAAATGCATCTTTACTGCTGCTCTCCTCGCCTACACAAATTGGTGTGTTCTTTCCTTTTCTTTATGTGTATTGATTTCATTTTGTATTTCTTTCCTTCCATTTTTAAGTCTTATTGTTCAAAATTCCTTTCATTATCATTGGGGACAATGCTATAATTAAGTTTGGGGGTGGAAATATATTTTGTTAGTTTATTTCTCTTTCAAAAAAAAAAAAAAAACCAAAAAAATTATTTATTAAATTAAAAAAAAAAAAAAAAAGTTTTTGCATTTTTATTGTTGTTTGTAGCTACTTCTCAATTCAATGATGAGATTTGATCTTAATTTCCTTCTTACTTTCAAGAAGTCTAAGTTCTTTTCGTTGTCTTTGTGTTAATTGTGATTTCCAGAAATCAACTTGAAAAATAAATGTGCCTAGTCTTGTCAATGTGAAACTTGAGCATGATTTAGCGTTTCATATGTGAATCATGTGAGATTATGTAAACCTTGTGAGTTTTTGAGCCTATACATGATTGAACCATTATGCATCAATCTCATTCCTTCTTGTGCGTATGATCTCACTGTACATGTATCTCTAGAACTTGCTTTATACTTCTCGATTCATTAATCAATTCATGTAATAACTTGGAAGTGATATAGGCCATCTTTGGATCGTTTGAGCCTTTCATGCCTACCTTATATGCTATGTGTGTCCGTAGTAGCCCGTTGAGCCTTTAACTAAGCTATTTCTTTGTTAGACACATCTCTTTACCTTGCTCCAATATTGGAGTTGAGCCCATACACAGAAATCGATTCCTTATTGTTTTGAGAAAGTATCACATGGGTTGTGCTCTTGGAGGTTTCATTTATGTAGAAAGATGGATGGAGCATGTGTATTACAATGAAATGTGAATTTGATGGGTGATGTAGCTTTGCAAATTTGTTTCTTAAAAAAAAAAAAAAAAAAAAATGAAAAAAAAAAAGAGAAAAAGAAAAAAAAAAAGAAAAAGAAAATTGGAGAGTGTTGATTTGTTGAAAAAGTGTCTGCAGATTATAAATTTTCCTTTTGAAGTTAAATTTGGGGAGTAACAGGTGCTCGAGGTTTTATTATTTTGCTTTCAATTTGAGGTGGTGTGATATTGAGGTGTTGGAAAACTACCAAAGTGTACTTTCTCAAAATTTTTGATTTCCATATCCTTTCTTTCATTAGCCTATCACCTTTAGCCCCATTACAACCGTAATAAAGTCCTATTGATCCAAGGTATTACTTAAATATTGATAGCGAGTTAGGTGGACAAGCAAGCATATGGCGGCATGTACAATGAGATCACTTGAGTGAAACACATTAACCAAAACTTATGAGTGAATGAGCGTATGTCTTGTGAGAAGCTCACATATTTGCATATGATGATTTAAAGGAGCTTGGAATTGCATTGACATGGCTAGCTCACACATGACATTTCATGTTTTGTTTGAAGGAAATTTGGTTAACTATTGGATGATGTATTGAGCACTTATTACTTACTTCTTGGCAGTGTATTTCATGGTTAGCACTTATCTCTGAAATCGAATTTGAGAAGTTGGCTACTAAGTTGTTGAATCTGGTCTTAGTTGAGTGGTTTTGTTTTGTGTTTTGTTTTGCTAGAGGACTAGCAAAAATGTAAGTTTGGGGGTATTTTGATGAACCAATATTTATACTATATATTTCCCCCTTTTTCTATTTCTTTTCTTGTCTAGTTTAGTTGGAAGTTTTGAGTATGAGTTTTGCCATTTTGTGTTTCTAGGAGCAGCAAGATTGAGTTTGGTGGAAAAGTATGCAAACGTTGGAATTTTTTAGTGATTCCAGTTGGAGCTGATTCACAAGAGATCAAAGATGATCATATCAAATTTTCACCTCAAAATTCCCAGCCAATTGTTCCCAGCTTAAGAATGAAGACAGGTCACCGTGCTGACAAGGCAGTTTGGACCTCTGAAGGTTGCACAAGACATAAGTACATAATTAAAGCCTAAATTGAGGAAACTTCCTTCTTAGCTTTTGAAGCTGACCTTTCACGCTTTCTAAGGACATCTCATTCATTGAAATCTAAGGACTTTTGGTCTACTAAACGTTATGGCCAAATCTGCCCACTCCATGTAGCTAATAAAAATAAGAAAGTAATAGCACTTGTTTTGTGCTTTACTTTGTCATCATCACTTGGCAGACAATGGGGTTTTCAATCCCACTCATTTGGCCTTTGTAGCATTAGAAAAACACAAGCTTTTGGTTAAAGGCAAGGAAAACACACGGATGTGGGATGAGATGGCTTTCAACTTGTGGCCTTGGTGCTTTGAAAAGAAAAATGATTGCCTCATTGTTTAAGGCTTCACACGGCAAAGTGGGATGATATGGCACACGGACAGAAAGGGGAGCGAGCAGAAAAATATAGAGAGGGAGAAAAGGGACAGAGCACACGGACAGCAAAGAAGCATACAGAGGGAGAGCACGGCAGAGAGGAAGGAGAGAGTTGCAGGGAGAAGAAGATGGCAGAAACATAAGGGATGTTGCAGCTCCAAGGAGAAGATCGGATAGCTTCTTTGTAAAAAAAGGGTTGTCTCTTTCTTTGATTCTTCATGGATAATTTCTTATGTATTCAAATAATTATGTGTAACTAATTTCCTTTTTGCTAGAGTGAGGGCATGAGCCACAACATGAATATGTAGATTTCTCTTTCAATTGCTTAAGTGTTGTTACATGCTTGCTTTGATATTTTCAATCTCTAAATTAAACTATCTATGTGTCTTGATGATTGATCACCATTAGGATGCTTAGAAAAGTCATTGGACGCAATTTTGAACGAATGTCACGTTAAAATTGGTTGTGCTTCTTGTGATTGAGGATTGTACTCTCCTAAGGTAAATATCATGCTCTTAGGGATTACATGGTTTAACAAAAGGATTTTCACCAAGATTAATGAATCACTCATGTTTATATTTAATCCAAATGTCATGGATAAGTTGCATGTAGTGGTATGCGTTTTAGCTTGAATGTCACAAGTAAAACATACACAAGGAAAATCCAACCTTCAAAGCATGTGTGCTTTCAATTATTTAAGCAATTGGAATAGCTACATAGAAGTGTTGTTGGTAAAGGTTGAACTCTAGCATATTGTCAATCTATTTTTCTTCAATCATTTATTTTATCTTGAATTTCCTTATTTACTTGTTTTGTTTAAGTTGAATCATTATTCCTATAAACCAATTCCCATTTTAGATATTTGTTTAAGTCACATCCAGTAATATTTAGTTTCGTCAAATTAGTGTAATTCTTAGAGTTAAATAAGTTAAATACTCAAAAAACTCGTAAATTGTTTATATCAGTCCCTGAGGAGATCGACCTTGCTTGAGCCATTCTATACTACAAACACTTGTTCTCTTGCAAGAATTTTCTATGGTTTAACCCTTTGTTTTACAAGTGGTAAAATCGCTATCACAGCCCACATTCAAACGTTTTCTCCTGAACAAAATACCCCAAATCAAAGGGTCCAAATTTTGAGACTAATGACTGCTTTTTATTCTCTGGAAATTAAATGCAAAGTCCAAAAGGAGACTTTGAAATTATTCTTCTTTGTTGCGTCTGAAATTTGTGTACATGTCACATTACTGTATTAACTAAGAAACACGAAATGCGGTTCACCACTTTGAAGCCAAACTATGGCATTATTGCTACCCTAGTAGAAAGCATCAGATGGCTTTGAGCAAATCAAATTCTGAACGCGCCGACTGGGAGGGACATGGAAGAACGTATCAACCGACAAACCATATTGGCAACAGCAGATTTTCAGGGGCAAGATATTCCTGCATTTGGTTTGGTGCAAACAAAGATTTGATACTCGAGTTGCGATTAAGCAAGAAAGGAAGACAGAAAACTTTTAAGGATAAAAAGGAAGTGAGAAGAGTACATCAAAGCGAAAGATCAGCCAAGTCAAAAGTTCTTGATATAGCCTTGAACCATGAGTCCAGCTTCTTCTTCCTCAACTCTTCATCTAATTTTGGACGGAAAATGGTGGAAGTCTTAGTCCTCTCTTCACTAGCGAAAATCTCCTTTTCGCTCCAAACACCAATGGCTAATCCAGCAGCATAGGCTGCTCCAAGAGCTGTTGTCTCGATGTCAGCTGGTCTGACCACTGGGCTCCCCAACAGGTCCGCCTACAGAACAACAAAATGTAGTATATCTATAATTCTCTACGGAAAGCAGAGGATGGTTTGTTGGCAAAGGAATGAACGGAAAGCATTGATTACTTGCCTCGTATTAATACCATAATACAAAAATATGACAGACGTTTATAGACAGTTCCATTTCTTGTTAAACAACGCTAGAAGATGGAGCACATAAGCACAAACAAAATATCATTAGATTAAACTTCTCCATAATCTGACATGCTGGAGAAAATGTCAAATATATATTTTCACCATCAGTTCTCAGATTACAAAACTAATGTCTCTTTTGTCATGAAAACAGCATAGCTAAAGAAAACGCCAAGGAAAGCACAGTTGCTAAAATCATAGACAGATAAAAAAACAAATATTTCCACGGATAATTCAAAACTAAAGAGGGAACAAAGAGAAGGCTGGTAAACCATGAGCAGAAACAACAAAAATGAAAAGGAAAGAATATGTGGCTAAATTGGTGGATTTGATTGAAATTGAGCTACACACTGCAAATTATAGCAAAAAATATGAAAAAAGGCCCGAACCTGAATCTGCATTAGAAGGGTATTAACAGTAGCACCACCATCCACTCTGAGCAGGAACTCTCCCTTCTCGTTCTTAACCTCTCCCTTCTCCCCTGCATCTTTGTGCATTGAATCCAGCACATCTTTGACCTGGAAGCACATACTCTCAAGCACTGCTCGACAAATGTGAGCCTTGTTTGTAAACCTTGTAATACCAATACAAACCCCACGAGCATCATCACGCCACCACGGAGCAAATAATCCATTAAAGGCAGGCACAAAATAAACCCCACCAGTGGACTCAACCTGTAAAGCCAAATCTTCAATCTCACTCGCGCTCTTAATGATCCCAAGACTGTCTCTAAGCCACTGAACTGCAGCTCCAGCAATAGCAATTGATCCCTCTAGGGCATAATTTGTCGAAGCTTTAGGGCCAAGTTTGAATGCCATAGTGCTTAGAAGCCCATGCGTTGACTGGATTATCTCTTCACCAGTGTTAAGAAGTATGAAAGCGCCCGTCCCATAAGTGCTTTTGGCCTCTCCTCTCCTGCAAGCTTGCCCTAACATTGCTGCATGTTGATCACCGAGACATCCAGAGATTGGGATTCCAGTAATTGGCCATCCTGTGTTAATTTTTCCAATAATCTCAGAGTTACTGACAATTTTGGGAAGAATTTCAGCTGGAATTCTTAAGGTTTTCAATATGGTACTATCCCACTCAAGGGTCTTGAGATTCATAAGCATAGTCCGCGATGCGTTTGAGACATCAGTGACATGTATCCCTCCCTTGACACCACCAGTTAAATTCCAGATTAACCAAGTGTCTATAGTTCCAAAGAGAGCATCCCCTGATTGCACAGCGTTTTTCACATTATCCACATTTTCCAACAACCAGAGCAGCTTCAATGCACTGAAATAGGTGCTTATGGGCAAACCGCATGTTTCCGCAAAATGAGTTCTTCCCCCGGATAATTCTTTCTCCAATTTTCTATTAGAAATATAACCGGAATACTTACAGTCATAAGACCGCTCCAAATTCTGAAATGACGATATGAAAGGCAGGAGAATTGAAATTTTCTAAAACAACCAAACATGGGAAGCATCAAGAATAAAAAACATTCACACCCAATTCATAATATAAATAAGAGAAGATTCGAACATTGGTCCCTGAACTTGTCACAAATTGGAGCAATATAGTTTTTATGGGTAACTCCGCTAGAACTTCCAACCTTATTGTGCCTTTAAATCCTTAATCGTGGATGGAACTTCTAAAGGTTTTTTAGTTTAGGGACAAAGCTCCAATTGGACCAAACTCCGGGATCCATACTCCAATTTCCTATATAAATAACCTCATCAAATGAGCAGGAATCCAAAATTGAAAATATTGGAAACCCAGCTAACATTCAAACCATCCAAGAAAATCAGTACAGATTATATCTTAATTATCAATGTTCATCCATTGGCCAAACAAAAACACTATCAATATTCATCAAAGTCCAAAAACAGCAAGCACCCAATTAAGGAACCCAATCGAGAAATCACAATCTGAGCATCTACAGATCCTGATTTCAAATTTAAACAATTGCAGACAGGAAAAAACAGTGAAACAGAGTACCTGCAAATAGAACTGGTACGGACATCCATCCAAACAATAGCATTGTAGAGAGGGCATCCAGTGGACTTGCTCCAAACCAGAGTTGTCTCTCTCTGATTGGTCAACCCTATAGCCTTGAGCCCACTGTCCACATTGTGCCCATCAGCTGTGGCCTTGTCGAGCGCCTTCGCCATGCAAACTCTCACACTCTCCAATATCTCCATCGCATCATGCTCAACCCACCTGCCGAAAAAAAACCATCCAATTCTAGAGCAAAAGTGAAAAAAATGGAGTCTTTGATCGATTGATTGATTCATTTGCTTACCCGGCTTCCGGGTAGAACTGAGTGAACTCGACCTGGTGGGAGCCAATTGCGCGGGCCGAACGGTCGTAGATTATGAATCTGGTGCTGGTGGTGCCTTGGTCAATCGACCCAATGAACACTTCATCTGGTTTTTTCGACATTTTTGTTCCTGCAAACTCCAAAGATCCAAACTTTTGTTCTGGGATTTTGAAGAGGGAGGGAAAGAACAGAAAGAGAGAGGATTTTGGGAGAAATGGTTTCTTGGGTTGTGGACGAAGTTTATCCAACCACCATTAATGGGGTCACATTCAGAAATTGCAGAGATTTTTATATTGGTTAAGATAAGATTGATGAATAAATTATGGAATTGCAGATATGGGAAACAATAATACTAATTTTCTATTTTTTTTCCTAAGAAATTTGATTTGTGGAGTGAAAAATTGGATTTTTGTTTGGGAATTTAGACTTTTAGTACAGAGCTCCTTTGTTGGCGGAGAGTGTGAGGTTTTGAGTTTGTGTGATGTATATTCTTCTCCGGAGTAGTTGGTTTGGTTGAACGACTTTGAGCGCCATTTATTGCCACATGGCGCCTCTTTTAATTTTGTGACGCACTTTTGGTTGTGATCTTCCGCGTGCTTTTGACTTGATGCGCTCCCTTCTCGTGCATTTTCACGGGGAATTTCTGACGGATGCATCTCGTGCTTCAAATTTTGAATGGGAACTCCAAAAGCAACTTGTATACCACAAGTAGACCATTATATAGTTGAGATTTAACTCAAAGTAATTAAAGTGAGAGTACGCAATGTGAGAGGGTTTGAACCCTTATTACAAAGTATAAGCGTTAAAACCTAGATAAGAGTGCAGCACAAAGTAAAGAATGTTCTCATCCCATAAAGATCGACATATTTTAACAATTAAAGGAACCTACATTAGCACAAGTGTAGGTGAACGTTTATCGGGAATCATCGTCGCACATAAGCACTGCCACTAAGTCCTGAAAGGGCGAAAAACAAAGGTAGGTGGGTAGCAGAGGGGGCGTTGAGGGGGTGCGAAAAGTGCAATCACACAAGGCCTCAAATTTGAAGGGGCCCCCAAAATTTTTGTCACCTAATATTTATATGTAATAATATTCTATATTTAAAATTGCTTTTGTTATGAAATAATGTTCTATATTCAAAAATTGATTTTGTTAGCATTTTAAAATCTCATCTTACACTCCTTATAAGCGTAATTTTTTTTTCTTTCTAAATACAAAAGTTTAGAGTACAATAAGATATTTTGAGTGCCAATAATACACCATAAAAGACGGTATTTTTTCAATATTATTGTAGACATCGAAATTTCGGTGAAATAAATGTTGATCAATAATTAAAATTTCAACGTTCACGTGTCACATAAATTTTACACATAGCATGTGACTAAACGAAAAATCGAGAATCATCATAAAAGTCTTCAAACATGACACGTGTCAACACTTGGCAGAAATGATTTATTTCATCTGATTATTTAAATCCAAAAATCAAGTTTTGGAATTCTATAAATAGGAAGCCAAGGTATTCATTTTGGGAGACCAATTCATAACCAATTCACATCACACCAAAACCTTGAAGCTTTGAAACTCTAAAGCTCCCAAGCAAATCCCGAAGGATCAAGAAAGCTCTCTTCATTCTTCGTCAAATCCTCCCTCAAGATCAAGCCCCAACGGCCCTTGAAGAACTTCCACCAATTCAAGATCCAGCCCCGACGGCCCTTGAAGAAAGTGTTCATCGTTCATCACTGTTCATCCTAAGATCAAGCCCCCAACGGCCCTTTGGATCAACAACATCAATAAATTCATCCACTGTTCTTCAAGATCAAGCCCAAAAGCCCTTGAAGATCCGTATACCACTGTTCATCCTAAAGATCAAGCCCCGACGACCCTTTGGATCAGCAGCCCATCCACAAATCAACACCTTACGGAGATCGAATCAGAGGATTAAATTTGAGAGAGATTGTAACCCCAAAATCATTAATACAAAATATTATTTTGTACATGTGTTCTTGTCTCATTTATCGCAGGAATTTTCGTGTTTACAAACTTGGCACGCCCAGTGGGACCATCTCTACCTCTCATCTCTTTCTCCGTTCAAGGAAATCAAAGCACAACTTCGAAAATCCAATGGCATCAAGGAAGGTTCAAGCGTTTCCCGCAACCAAAACGAAAAACCAGAGCGTCCTCACCGCAAGTGGTATCACTTTGGCCATCATAACCCGAAGCAAGGCAAAAGCTTTTTCTGCTGCTTCTTCCACCTCTACATCAACTCTGCCGATAGAGCAAGAGCACCAGAGGCACGAGCCTGTGATCACCCTGGCCTCGCTATGAGCACCAAGGGAGGAAAGTTCGAAGAAGTACTCTGATTTCATGATTTCCGATGCCGACTCAAGCGGTAGCTCAGCCATGCAAGTCATGACCACCGGAGCAACTTCAATCGATGAGCAGCTGGCTCAAATGAATGAAGCGATCGCAAGGCTAACACGGACTGTGGAAGAAAAAGACTTGCAAATCACTGCACTCGTCAATCGACTGGAGGCACAGGACGATGAGAAACTTGACCTAAAGATTAATCCACTAAAGAGAGGAGCTGGCGGAGAAGATGAGCCTCCGGTGGAGAAACTCGATGTGAAGCCGGAGCCAGACCAAGCAACGGCACTCATGGGATCTCTTTCTATCCAGCAGTTGCAGGAGATGATCGCCAGCACTATCAAGGCGCAGTACAAAGGAAGCTCACATGACTCTGTATTATACTCAAAGCCTTACTCCAAGAAGATTGACGCTTTGAAGATGCCGAGGGGTTATCAACCGCCAAAATTCATGCAATTCGATGGAATGGGAAACCCAAAACAACATGTCGCCCATTTCATTGAAACCTACAACTACCTCGTCAAGCAGTTCGTGCGCTCGCTGAAAGGTAACGCATTTGACTGGTGCACTGACCTCGAGCCCGATTCTATCAACAGTTAGGATCAGCTAGAAAAGGAATTCCTCAACCGCTTCTACAGCACACGTCGCACTGTAAGCATGCTGGAGTTGACCAGTACGAAACAGTGGAAGGATGAACTTGTCGTCGACTACATCAATATATAGCGTTCGTTAAGTCTGGATTGCAAAGATCGGTTTTCCGAAACCTCCGCCATTGAGATGTGCGTTCAAGGCATGCACTGGGGGTTACATTACATCCTTCAAGGCATAAAATCGAGAACATTTGAAGAGCTAGCAACTCGTTCCCACGACATGGAGTTGAGTATCGCCAAGCACGTGAAGAAGGAGTCGATCACCGACTTCAAGAAGGATAAGGTGTTCTCCCCAAATGTAGACAAGACTGGGAAGAAGCCCCCCAAGGAAGCGTTCGTTGTCAACACTGCGCCCATTAAGACCTTCTCCACGCCTATCAAGATCTCCTCTAAGACCAAAGCAAATGAGATAAAGAGATGTGAGCCTCATCGTACCCAAGACAGGTACAAAAACACCTTGAGGGAATTGGAGCAGAAGGTGTACCCTTTTCCTGACTCAGACATGGATGCATTGTTAGACAACTTGCTGAAAAAGAAGGTGATCGAGTTACCGGAATGCAAACACCCTGAAGAGATGAATCGCGTAAATGATCCTAGGTACTGTAAGTACCATCGTATCGTGAGCCATCCTGTTGGCAAGTGCTTCGTCCTCAAAGAACTCATTATGAAGCTAGCACAACAAGGGCAAATCAAGCTTGACCTTGAAGACACGGCTGCAACACATACTACTACAATTGCATTTGGATCATTCGATCACATGCCTCTCCAAGTGACACCTGACCATTTCTGTCAATGCTCAAGTTGCACGGCACCTTCTGCACAACCATCACCGAGGGCAAGCGACCAAGATGCACATGATGAAGAAGGATGGACATTGGTGACCTACAAAAAAACAAGGAAACCAAAACCACAAGCCATAAGGCCAAAGGTGGAACAAGGGAGAAAGCATCATCGTCGCAACAGTAAGAAGCCCAAAAGAAACGTAAAAGCTGCTAAGCCAACATATGTTAGGGAACCTATGGAGCAAGATGTTGGAAGTATGCCCACAAAGCCACTCATTTGATGTAATAGCTTTTTGGAATACTTAATATGTTAAACTTTTATATGTTTAACGGAAGGGCAATACTTATTGTTAATCACTATTTATTGTATCATGTGTTTAATCAATAAGAGAATCCAAGGGATGTATTTGACATAAGAGATAAGTGATCTAATGAGTTAGATTAAGGAGACCTTTCTCTTATGTTCATTCCTAAAACGTTCCTAGCCATAGGATTGCCAATTGGGCATTGACAATCCGCTAAGGTTAGTATGTGTTATGTTGACTCAAACGTGAGTATGAACTAGTCTCAAGTCATTTGGTGTTGGACACTAAGACAAACACATAGGTGCTCGAAAGAGTAATCGAGTACACTGAACTGCGATTAATGAGAGTTCAAACATACATGTCATGTACGAACTCTAAGGTTACAATATGCAAAGTAGTCCTTAGACCTGAGGCATCATAGATGTCTAATGGTTAGGTCCTTGATCTTTGATCATGACAAAGGCATTCCCTCGGATTGTCCACGGCATTGTTGGGGTCATGTGATCTAGTCATGTAGGCATATGAATGCACAACAAGGGATCTCTAACCTTCCATGGTGGAAGGAGTATACTCTAAAATATGATTCTAAAGTCTTTGGCCAAAGCAAATGAATATGACTAAGGAAGATGTTCCAAATCATATTCAAGGGAATCATATAAGAAAGTATCACATTGGATAGTAGACATGAAACAAACTATCACTTAAACAATGTGGTTAAGAGTATTGTATTAGAGAAGGACCGTATTGCATTGTAATTGTAACTGGATAGGTTCTCCAACCAATTCTACTTAGCTTGGGTAACCATGACATACTGCTAGGTGTCACTCATGGTTTGTGGAAGCCCTATTGATTAGCAAACACTAATCATCAAAAAGGGAGAATTGAAATGTGGTTTCAATTCACAATCGATAGTTAAGAGTAACATCGCCCACTGCCTCGCTAATTGGAACCTAATGGATCGCACACCAAATAAGGATATATGTGAAGCAATTAAATGAAATGGATAAGCAATTAAATGGTTTAATTGAAGAATGGTCAAGATTAATTAATTAGTTAATTAATTATACGAAATGTTCGTATTGGGCTTTTAAGTTGGTTTTGGGGCTTCGGGGCCCAAAAGTGTTTTGGTCCACAAGGCCCATTATGTTTAAGTTGTATGACAACTAAAACAAAATGGGCAATAAGCCCAATAACAATACCTAGGCCGGCCATAAGGGTGAGGGTAGTCAAAACTTGTTTAATTGCAAGTTTGCCACTCACCTAAGAAATGAAGTATAAATTCATCTTTATAGCTTTGTTTTCAATTAGGGTTTTCTAAGCTACTTGGGGATAGTTATCTAGCAAATTTACTTCCCTAAGTGATCCATTTTCATTCTCACAAATTACATCCTTGGTGAAGAGACATAGAGACATCAAACTTTTGGTGTTTTGGAGAACTAATCCTCAAATCCTCAAAGAAGCAAAGGAGCACTAAAAGGAGGGAAATCACAAGGAAGATCCAAGGAGCAAGGAGGTGACTTGAAGGCCCTCCACTTGGGTGAATCCCTTGTGTAATCAAGGATGAGCTTCAAGGGTAAAGAATCTCTAAATTCTTCATATTCTTTAATGTTGTTAAAGAGTCTTTTGATTCACCATATACTAGGCTTTGAAAGTCATGGGTTTCATGAATTGTTTTTGGATGCATGCCTACTTTAAAGAGTTAATTGTTAGCATATGTATTCAAATGTTCATACATGTTCTTAGCTAGGACAAAATTTTTCCTTCACAAGAGCCACGCATTACTGTCTCCTTGCACGAGTACTTCCCGAAGGACTTTTTCCAACAGTGCAATATCACTGCATGCCTGATAAGCTCATATTTATACATATTTTACATCAAATTCACTCGTCTTTTCTTAGTTATTTCCTCATATTTTTGTGCTATTTACTTTGTTTTTGTGTTTTATCGAATTTATCTAGCTAAGAAAATAAAAATAGCACAAGTGTGATTTTAAGTAATAAATTTGTTGCATTATATTTTATGCTTAAAGATGTGCAGCTAATATACTTAATATTTCTAATGCCATAAATTTCAGGCTGTGTATTTAAACTGGAGAAAATGTCAGAAAATAAAAGAATAAAGAAAAGTTGGCAGCTGTGAAGCAGAAAAGAAGAGAAGTGGGGAGGTCAGTGCAGGTTGGCGCAAGAATAAAAAAAAGAATTCAGAAATGGAGTGGGAGCTGGAGCACGAAAAAGAAAGAAGGTCAGTGGGGGTTGCTGCCCTTAGGCAGCTGGCAGCGTGAGGAGATGGTGGGACTTAAAAAAAAAGAAAAGACGAGCAAGAGGAATAAATAAAGGGCTGTCTCGGGTCAGCAATTTGGTGGAGGGGGGAAATAGGAAAGAGAGGCCTGGAGGCAGCGGCACTTGGAAGCTGCTAGGCGCAGCTGTCGCAAGCGGAACCAGAGAGGAGGACGCGGACGAGCAGAAATAAGACAGGAAAGAAAAGGCTACAGAGTAGCTGGCCAACGTGAGACGCGAGAGGGGGAGAAAAAGGCACGCTGCCTTGGCAGCTCGAGGTCGGGACTGGAGCGAGGGCAGAAAGAAGCAGCGCAACGTGGGGAGCAGGAAGGCTGCCACCAGGCAGCGAAGGAAAGGAGGGGGACGGGAGGACAGGCTGCTGCCTTGCAGCAGAGCGCGAGAGGGAAGACTGACGTGCGACACAGGAAGCAGCTGGCGAGAAGCACAGACGCGGAAGGCTGGCGTGCAGCAAGGCTGCATGTGGGCGCAGCAAAACTGAAGGAAGTCGAGCAGAAGGCAGGCGCGGGAGAGAGAGGTCGCTGCCTTTGGCAGCGTGTTAAAAGAAGAACGTGAGGGGAGACAGGGAAGGTGCGGTGCGAGCGAGAGTGCCGAGAGCTGCTTGGCAACGAGGAGGTGAGAGACTGGAGCAGGAAATGCAGCGTGCTGCCTGGTCAGCACAGCAAGGCAGCTCACGAGTCAGCACGGGCAGTCAGCACGGGCAGTCAGCACGGCGAGGTGGACAGTGCAGCAAAGTCAGCATTGCACAGATCCTTGAACATCCCATTCGGGTTAATTCGTTCCTAAACTCAAGTTTTATTCCTGTTTAATTTTAATAATGTGTAACTAATTTTGTTTTGGCTAGAGTTTAATTCAAAACCATGGATATATTTGTAATTTGAATTGATTACCTTCAGTTGTGATTTCTGTGTTGTGATTTAATTTGTTTAACTGCTTGATTGATAACTTATTTTTGTATGTCGATTAAGGATGCATACTTAATTTACATGCATGAATTTGATGCTAGAATATAAGTGAATTTCACCTAATCGTTATGAACTTATATTCACAAGTAGTGAATGTCGCTTATAAACGATCGCGTTAGGTAAATTCTTGGCATAAGTTTCATGCAATTCATAGTAACAAGTGCCTCGTCAATGCTTATGATTTTCATAAAACTTAATGATTCTTGCTTGTATCTCTATTATGCAATTCATGTAGGGAACTTGTAGGGAATGTTTTGGGTTGTCGTATGCAATCATCCAACCTAATAAAAGTAGGAAAATCTGAAGGTTAATTTAAGCGGACCTAATTAACTTGGGGCGTTGAGAATTTACAATTTATTGAAAGAACAACTGAAAATCAATTTAGGTTGCATATGTGACATGTGTGGAGAATAATCCTCTAGCCAGTCCGTCATTTATCATTTTACCTTAATTTTATGTTTTTGTCAATTTTGTAATTTATTTAAGTTTAATTTACTTTTCATCAAAATCAATCCCCCATTTTATTTTAAAGTGTTAGATTTATTAGAAGTCATTTTAGTTTGTATTTTCTTGAGTCTTGAATTATTTTGTGTCTTTTTAGATTATTTGTTAGTTTTATTTTGAGTTATTCTAGTTAAGTGTTTTGAGTCTAGTTTAATATTTTAAATTTTGTTTTTACGTTTTTAATTTAATTTCACTTTGATTAGCATCCCTAGTTAATCCCCGGCCTAGAACGATCCCTACTTACATCATTACTACAACTATCACAAATAGGGTTTAAATTTGTGCGTTAGTTATTTTCGCATCAAATTTTTGGCGCCGTTGCCGGGGATTAGCAAATTTGCTAATCCTTTGTTTATGTTTTTGTTTGTGTTTTATTTTATTTTATTTTATTTTATTTGTGTTTATTTTATGTTATTTTATTTTTGGTTTGTTATGTCTTTTACTTTTGATATTTGATTTATTTTTCTTTCTTTGAATTGAGGTACAAATGGAGCAAGACCTGGATTCTACTAGCATTCAAGATCTATTGGCACAGCTCACTGCTCAATTAACTCATAATGCCGAACGGACCACAATGCCAAGTGTCCCTACACTTGATGTGCCCTATGGGCAACGATATCAAAGTCCTCAATTTTCTGCAAATGAAGATGTTTGGGGATATCAGGGCCATAACCAATCAAGGGGCAACATGTTTTCCAACGCTTACAATTCGGATTGGAGAGACTACTCAGAGTACATGTGGGGAGAACCTCAACAATTCCAACAAGGTGGATATTGGCAGCAAGAAGACGCGTTCTATTCAAGATCTATGCAGCCACCACAGCATCCCCCACAACAATTCCAATCGAATCAAAGTATGCCCGTGGATTATAATCAAATGCTTGAAGAATTAATTTCTTCAATACAGGGTTCACAAAAAGAAGAACAATTGCCGCCATCGGAAGAGTTCTATCAGTGGCCATATGAACCGTCACATCCACCACAACAATCTCCACAATCAAATTCAGGTACGTCTTCGGATAATGATATGTTGAATAAGTTACTCACCTCTTTGACCCAGGACGTAGAAAATCGAAACATGGAGATGCAAAATAAAGCCAACAAGGTGGATGAGTTGGAGAAGCAAATTGGGCAGATTATGGAGTTCATGGTACAAATTCAAGATCAAAGTGAACTCTCCAACTCCACATTTGCAAATTCAGAGGGAGAAATGGAAATTGATGAAGCCATCACTTTGGGAAGTGATATGGAGGATGAAGTTGTTCCAGAACCATCCAAACATGGCCCGGACATGGATGAATTGCCGCTTCAAGAAGAAGATGAGGATGACGACTTGGGCAGTTTAGAAGAATTCTTGTCGCAAACACCTCAAGTCCTTATGCCATCCAACTCAGGTGAGGAGGTTCTAAGTTCAATTCATTCTGACATCGTTCCACCAAATGTCCTTTTTCCTTGCAGGTTTTTAAATCCCAAGGAAGAAGTGAATGAAAAATACGTTGTGGAAGATCTTCCCAAGGTGCAATGTGATATCCAAATTCTTGGTGTACCAAATCAAGTTCCCGATGGTATTGAAACGTTCAAAGAGACTTGTACACCAAGAATAATTATTCCAGAAAATGAGGTGGCCGGAGAATTTCAAGAATACATCCAAGAGGCTGTGCATGAGACAATCAAGCCTAAAGCAGTTGAGTTTGATGACACGGGACAAGCCACAACCATCATAGTAAACCTGGCCAAGTTCAAAGTCCCGGAAACGTTCAAAGACGTGGTGTTTATAATTGAGTTTGAATGTGACTGTAAGCCATCTTCTCCATTTTTTATTTTAATTTATACTAACTTGTTTTTAATTTTGATGATTCAGGCACCGTCATTAGAACTTAGACCGTTGTCGGATCATTTCAAGTACCACCGTCCGTTCAATGATAAGCCCATGCATTTGAATAATGAAGGGAGGCCTAGGAATCACCCACAATCAGATTTGCATTCCTAATCCCTTCTCTTTACTGAATTTATTTTACTTTGTTTAGTTCTTTCATTGTTTGTTTGCTCTTGTGTGAATTTATTTTACGTTGATTTTTTTTTATTTTACGTTGATTTTATTTTGTTGTGTTTATTTAGTAGTGATTTTTGTTTAGGAGATTAAACTTAGTTTTTTTTTTTTTACTTTGATTTACTTATTTTTACATTTATATAAAATAAAAAAAAAAAAAAAAAAAAAAAAATATAAAAAAAAATAAAAAAAAAAAAAATAAAAAAAAAACTTAAAAACATAAACATTCATATAAATAAAAATTAAAAAAAAAATAATAATAAAAAAAAAAAAAAAAAAAAAAAAAACTTAAATGCATAAATTTTTTTACAATAACTTGTAATTTAATTTCGTTCATTGGTCATTGGTTGGTGGTGCCTCGGAGGTCGTCGGAGCCCCTGAAAGACGAAGTGCCAGAGCTGGATCATTCAGAGCCTCAATACTTGGTGCTGCTCCCGAGGACGAAGGCAACACAAACCTCGGGAGTAACGCCATAAACCGTTGATGATCACTCTGAATCCGCACTTCGGACTCCTGCATCTGATCCAGCTTCCTCTTCATGCTTGTGGAGTAATTGGTTGCGAGCATGTGCAAATCCCTGTTCTCATGCCTAAGCACTCTGACCTCCTGCCGAAGACTAGCCACTTCAGCCATCAACGACTCCACCTGACGGGTTCGTGCAAGAAGGCGCTGGCCCATGTTTGATACTGAGCCTGCGCATCGGACGCTGTAGGCCATGGAGTCCTGAACAGCCAGTTCGTCGGACCGCCTAGAAAGTATCCTAGTGTCTCTAGGAGTGAGCAGATTTCGGGCCACCACCGATGCGGTTGTTTCGTTCATCATCATGGAATCCCCAACTGTAAGAGGACCATTCGGGGATATGAAGGACGGCTGCCAAATGTTGGTTGGAGAAGATATATCACTATCTTCCCCAACATTCAAGTTAAGGCGACGGTCAGAAGGGCAAGACATTTTCTGAAGGTGTTGAGAATGAAGAGTCGGAATGATCAAGATTAAAAGAAGTGCAAGAGGGAGTGTTTACAGGAGGGAGTGTTTACAGGAGGGAGTTTTACTGGGGAAGCTTAAGTGTGTTGTGGAACAAAAAAATGAGCGTTCTTATAAGAAGAAGAAATCGTTGAGGCATCACTCAGCAGTCGAAGAGGCGCCCTCTCGCAAATCGAAGAGCCGGGCTCCTTTCTCAAAAGCCGGACTCTTTCTCAAAAGCGGCGTCGCCGTCTCAAAAGTCGGTTCCTTTGTCAAAAGTCGAACGCCGCTCTCTCAAAAGTCGGGCGTCTTTCTCAAAAGTCGGAGCGGTCAGGAATCACGAGGCGAACAGTTTTTCCAATTTTGTCGTCACTCGTCACGCGCGCTGTCAGCTTTGCGCAAATTACGGGTGACTTTTTCAGAAAGCGCGTGACCTGTACTGTTCATCCATCCACCGGCTGCCGACAGGGTAAAGGAATAGTTTCGGTTGTGAAGAAAAATTCTATAAACGTCTACCTTCGCCTTCAATAGCAAAGGCACACTCTCAACACTTCTTCATCTCCGAAATTTTTCATCTTCCAAAATGCCTTTCCAACAAACCCTCTCGAGTTTTTCTGTGTTTCTCATTCCCTGGGATACCTTTGCAAATAAGACATCTAGAGCTAGAGTATTTCATATCATGAAGGTTGAAAGCAAGAGTATCTCATATCACGCTTTCTTCCTGTCCTTGTCCTTGTCTTTGTGGCAAGGAGAAAGCGGGCAATCAGCCAGCACTCGGTGTCAATCTTCCAATCTAAGAACCGACTGCCTGGAAATCCTTCCTGATTGCTTACCTAGCATTGCTCTCGAGTGCTCTTCTTCAACCACTGATGTACTTCCGAAGAAGTCGCCACATCTGCCTGGAGAACAGCCAAGGCAAGTGAAAATGTTACTTGAAGCATGTGGAGACAAGGTGCTGCTTCATCTTCAAGATCAAGTCTCATTTTCCTTGCTAAGAAGTTCCCCAGCCCAGTTCACGCATACACCTGTGGAACGATACTTCTTCAAAAGCAAAAGTATCCCATATCATCAGAGTCAGAGGCAAAGATTTCTCATGGCATGCTTTTCCTTTACCCTTGCTCTAGGCTACGGGGCAAGGTGAAAGAAAGGCAATCGGTCGGCACTTGGACAGATTGAACAAAGAAGCAGACCACCACCTATTCCTCGTGCCTACCTGCCATGCAGAAGAACAAAAAGAGAAGAATGTAGCCTGCAGACTCAATCAACCCGGCAGAAGGAGTCTGAGTTGAAACCAAGAGCTCGAGAAGCCTCAACAACACCACCAATCAAGTCTCATTTTCCTTGCTAAGAAGTTCCTGAGGCCAGTTCAAGTTCAAAGCTGTGGAAAGTCACCAAACAGGACCAATGATCACTTTTAGTTTTATTATTATCTTTTATTTTCATTTTCAATTTTTCGTTTATTTGTTTTTTTTTTACATTTTCTTGCGTGCTTAACTGATTTATTTCTTTTCTTTGCAGGAACTTTTGGTTATTTCCACCCTTGAGGTTGATTGCAGAATTTTAGCTTGGGGGTCATCGCTTGATTTTTTCTGCAAATTAGGGAAGTTTTCAGTCCTATTGCTTTATTTTGTTTCTTTATATTTATTTATTTTATTTTTATTTGCATTTTATTATATTTTCTGACATTGGGGACAATGTCTAGTTTAAGTGTGGGGGTAAAGAGTATAAAAATGACCAAATTGAAAATTTTTGTACCTTCGACTTTGAACTGGTTTCATTTGTTTCCATGTTATTGCTTTGTGTTTTCGTAATTAAGTTGTTGTTTTTAAAATAAAAAAAAAATAAAAAATAAAAATTCGGAAAATTTAAAAAAATCCAAAAATATTTCCTTGTTTTCCTTATTGTTTTGAATTAGATTTTTGTTAGTTTTCCCGACCCAATGATATAATTGGATAAAATTTGAACCATGATCATCAAGAACTTAGTTAACATGTGTTGTGTGAAATTCCTAATTCTCGTGTTAGTTTGTGCATATTTGATCATCTTTGAAAAACCAAATGCACATAGCCTTGTTGATGTGAAACTAAAGCATGATTTAAAGCTCCATATGTGAATTTAGTGACCATTACATCCTATGTGAGTTTTTGAGCCTATTGAAAGTGTGTGCATTTTTCATACACTCTTATTCTTTCATGTGTGATGAACTTATGTGAGATACTTCTCTAGAACTTGCATAACGATCTTTCGAAATATTTGTCATTGATTGCATGAACTTGAAAATGATAGAGGCATTAGGTTTACCACCATGGCCCAAATAACCATGTTTCCCAAAGAAAAATGATATCATTAGATTGCCAATTTGAGCCGTATTTGTGAGCCTTTTATTTCTTATCACCAGATATGTCTACCCTTATGCCTGAAATATTTTTCCTTACCTTTTCCAAGCAAGCTAGTGAGTACTGTGAAATTATCTTATGAGAAACGTTTGTGAAGTACTTTGAAGGTGTTTGGCAAAAGAATAAGTGTGGGGGTATTTCATGTTTGTATTTAAAAAAAAAAAAAAAAAAAAAAAAAAAAAAAAAAAAAAAAAAAGAAAAGGAAAAGAAAAAGAAAGATTATATACAAAGAAAATAAAAAGTTTTTAAAGTTTCAGTTTATGGGTGTGGTTGGAGATGTTAGAAGAATCGTTGGAGAGCTTGAGTTCTTATAAATTTAAAGAAAATAATTGCTTGGAATGTAGCTTGGAACTTGTGTTTTCCTATTCTTTCGTTTCAATAACCCTATCCCTAAGCCTCATTACATCCAATAAAAGTCCTCTTGATTTAAGTTTTGCAATTATGACTGTGGAGAAGTGATCTTTATGCAAGCTTATGGTAGAACTTTCACATTTGATTCTTTGAGAGAAACACATTAAAACTAAACACATGTGTGATTGAGTGTAAATCCCGTGAGAAGGTCGCTAGTTTGCATATGGTGATTTTAAAATAAAAATTTGAAATTGCATGAGCATGGCTATCTCACACACTACACTTCAAGGATGTTTCAAAGATGACTGCTAATATTTGAATAAGGAAAATGAACTTGGATTAGTTTTTTTTTTGGTGTTAGCTATGGTTCTTGATGATTTGTGTTCTCAAATGAAGTTCTATGAGGGTCATATAGGGGGAATCTAATAATTTTCATGTTATTACTTTTTCTGTTTTCTCTGTTTTGCTCGAGGACTAGCAAAAGCTAAGTGTGGGGGTATTTGATAAGCTCATATTTATACATATTTTACATCAAATTCACTCGTCTTTTCTTAGTTATTTCCTCATATTTTTGTGCTATTTACTTTGTTTTTGTGTTTTATCGAATTTATCTAGCTAAGAAAATAAAAATAGCACAAGTGTGATTTTAAGTAATAAATTTGTTGCATTATATTTTATGCTTAAAGATGTGCAGCTAATATACTTAATATTTCTAATGCCATAAATTTCAGGCTGTGTATTTAAACTGGAGAAAATGTCAGAAAATAAAAGAATAAAGAAAAGTTGGCAGCTGTGAAGCAGAAAAGAAGAGAAGTGGGGAGGTCAGTGCAGGTTGGCGCAAGAATAAAAAAAAGAATTCAGAAATGGAGTGGGAGCTGGAGCACGAAAAAGAAAGAAGGTCAGTGGGGGTTGCTGCCCTTAGGCAGCTGGCAGCGTGAGGAGATGGTGGGACTTAAAAAAAAAGAAAAGACGAGCAAGAGGAATAAATAAAGGGCTGTCTCGGGTCAGCAATTTGGTGGAGGGGGGAAATAGGAAAGAGAGGCCTGGAGGCAGCGGCACTTGGAAGCTGCTAGGCGCAGCTGTCGCAAGCGGAACCAGAGAGGAGGACGCGGACGAGCAGAAATAAGACAGGAAAGAAAAGGCTACAGAGTAGCTGGCCAACGTGAGACGCGAGAGGGGGAGAAAAAGGCACGCTGCCTTGGCAGCTCGAGGTCGGGACTGGAGCGAGGGCAGAAAGAAGCAGCGCAACGTGGGGAGCAGGAAGGCTGCCACCAGGCAGCGAAGGAAAGGAGGGGGACGGGAGGACAGGCTGCTGCCTTGCAGCAGAGCGCGAGAGGGAAGACTGACGTGCGACACAGGAAGCAGCTGGCGAGAAGCACAGACGCGGAAGGCTGGCGTGCAGCAAGGCTGCATGTGGGCGCAGCAAAACTGAAGGAAGTCGAGCAGAAGGCAGGCGCGGGAGAGAGAGGTCGCTGCCTTTGGCAGCGTGTTAAAAGAAGAACGTGAGGGGAGACAGGGAAGGTGCGGTGCGAGCGAGAGTGCCGAGAGCTGCTTGGCAACGAGGAGGTGAGAGACTGGAGCAGGAAATGCAGCGTGCTGCCTGGTCAGCACAGCAAGGCAGCTCACGAGTCAGCACGGGCAGTCAGCACGGCGAGGTGGACAGTGCAGCAAAGTCAGCATTGCACAGATCCTTGAACATCCCATTCGGGTTAATTCGTTCCTAAACTCAAGTTTTATTCCTGTTTAATTTTAATAATGTGTAACTAATTTTGTTTTGGCTAGAGTTTAATTCAAAACCATGGATATATTTGTAATTTGAATTGATTACCTTCAGTTGTGATTTCTGTGTTGTGATTTAATTTGTTTAACTGCTTGATTGATAACTTATTTTTGTATGTCGATTAAGGATGCATACTTAATTTACATGCATGAATTTGATGCTAGAATATAAGTGAATTTCACCTAATCGTTATGAACTTATATTCACAAGTAGTGAAGGTCGCTTATAAACGATCGCGTTAGGTAAATTCTTGGCATAAGTTTCATGCAATTCATAGTAACAAGTGCCTCGTCAATGCTTATGATTTTCATAAAACTTAATGATTCTTGCTTGTATCTCTATTATGCAATTCATGTAGGGAACTTGTAGGGAATGTTTTGGGTTGTCGTATGCAATCATCCAACCTAATAAAAGTAGGAAAATCTGAAGGTTAATTTAAGCGGACCTAATTAACTTGGGGCGTTGAGAATTTACAATTTATTGAAAGAACAACTGAAAATCAATTTAGGTTGCATATGTGACATGTGTGGAGAATAATCCTCTAGCCAGTCCGTCATTTATCATTTTACCTTAATTTTATGTTTTTGTCAATTTTGTAATTTATTTAAGTTTAATTTACTTTTCATCAAAATCAATCCCCCATTTTATTTTAAAGTGTTAGATTTATTAGAAGTCATTTTAGTTTGTATTTTCTTGAGTCTTGAATTATTTTGTGTCTTTTTAGATTATTTGTTAGTTTTATTTTGAGTTATTCTAGTTAAGTGTTTTGAGTCTAGTTTAATATTTTAAATTTTGTTTTTACGTTTTTAATTTAATTTCACTTTGATTAGCATCCCTAGTTAATCCCCGGCCTAGAACGATCCCTACTTACATCATTACTACAACTATCACAAATAGGGTTTAAATTTGTGCGTTAGTTATTTTCGCATCAATGCCACGCATTGTTTGTTTGTTTGTTGCGTAATCTGATATTTAACTTGGTATCATAGCAGATTCAATCCTTTGGGGTTGATCTGTTCTTGGTGGTACCAATTTGTTTTCCAGTCACTGGATATCAGTTCGGTCGTAATTTATTTTGTTTTGTACCTAGATTAGGGTTTTGTCGTTGAAAAAAAAAACAAAAAAATTGAACTCGTTGTTGCATCAAGCCATCAGAGCCTTAATATGTTATTTACTGTTGTATGATCCCATGGTTTCGAACTGCTGCTGCCTTGAACCTATCCATCAGCGTCTGCCCCCGCATCGTATCTAACCCACACACCCGCATCGTTTGCCTGACTGAATCATCCCACCTGCATCATCCCATCTCGAACCTTGCTTACTTGAACCACCGCGCCACCATCTTCTCGAACCACCTACATTCATTGTCTTGTACATCCACCACTGGTACTACTCGACATCCACGAACCCATCACTTATTTGACCAAGCCCAGACCCGAGAACCACAAACTCGGATCGAGTTCGTCTCCGCCTTGGATCACTGCCGCTGTTTCTGACTTGCCTGCACCACTGCTGCTGACTGCCTTCAACCCACGACTGTCCTCGAACCCACATCGGGTTGCTACTGCAAACCCAGATTCCATGCTACCACTATTAATGTTGTTTGAAGAAAAAAGAAGGAAAAAAAATTAGAAAGAAAAAATGGGAATCATAAGTTGATGTTGTTGGATTACAATTTATTAGGCCACTTATTGGTTCTGAGTTCCACGTGGGTGATAAGAATAGTTGTTGTTGAGCTTGTATTAGGAAGTACGTGTTGCCCACTTCAACGATTGCTCGAGTGCTTGGACTGATGACCACTCGAAGTGACGTTGTGTGACACACCCCGACCGAGATCGAGGCATACTGGCCGTCACGTGAGGGTGACGTAGCCATGTGCACAGTGCAGAAGCAATAATGATAATAGAAACTACGAATAAATGAAAACCAACTCATAAGAGTACTAGTTAAGACAAGTACTAGAATATGTGTGAATACACAATCAGAGCGTAAGTAGCCTAAGTTCAGTCCAGAAGACAAGTACTAATTAAACGACACCCAAAGATGTCCTACATTTGTGATAGTCTGTCAGAACCTCCACTAATCCTCGTGAGCCACCAATGAACAAGCTTATCTAAAACCTGGAAGGGCGCAAAACAGAAAGTGTGAGTGGGCAAAAATAAAGCTTTTCAAAACCATTTCATTATCAAATGCTCTAACCCCTCGCCGTAAAACATGTATAATTTTCCCAGAAATAGAATATAAATATATATATATATATATATATTCAAATCATGCTTCACATATCCGTATTCATAAGTACGCCATGCCAAAATATAAAACAGAATAAGTAACTCAGGTGAAAATGGTAGGAAGGCCGAGAGAAGGAGAGAGAGAGAGTGCACGGGGTGTTTTGTGTGTGTGTGTGTGGTCCTCACTTAGTCACCAACCAAAACCAACAAAACTAAACTTAGTCCTAATTGGGTCTAAACAATTAGGACTTAAGATAATTGGCCCATTTTACACACTCACAATCCAACGCTCAAGGGCGAAATCGACATTTCACACCTAAAAATATAATATTTCGGGACGGGTTGTGACAATCTACCCACCTTATAAAATTTAGTCCTCGAAATTTACACAATCATCAAATCCACTAAAAATCATAAAATAAGCGTGGATACATTTCTCTCATCCGGTCCTCTGTCTCCTAAGTAGCTTCTTCCACCGAATGATTCTTCCATAAGACTTTCACCAAATACACTGTTTTATTTCTCAAAACCTTATCTTTCCAATCCAAAATAGTCACTGGCTCCTCGTCGTAAGTCAAATCCAAATTAATTTCCAATGGTTGAGGAGGTATCACATGTGAAGGATATGAGACATAATGTCGAAGCATCGAAACATGAAACACATCATGCACTTTGGACAACTCTGGAGGCAACTCAAGCCTGTAAGCAACCTCACCGACTCGCTCAGTGATCATATATGGTCCAATGTACCTAGGACTCAGTTTACCTTTCTTGCCAAACCGCACAACACCTTTCCATGGCGATAGCTTTAGAAATACCCAATCACCTACATTATACATTCGGTCAGTGGCATGCTTGTCTGCTAAACTCTTTTGTCGATCCTGGGCCGCTTTCAGGTTAGACTTAATTACCTGAATATTCTGAGTAGTTTCATCCACAATCTCCGGGCCCACCAAAACTCTTTCACCAACTTCTGACCAGCATAATGGCGTTCGAGAAGACTTGCCAGAGAATGCCTCCAAATGTGCCATACCAATACTCGAATGGTAACTGTTGTTACAGGTGAACTCCATCAAATCCAAACAATCATGCCAACCATCGCCAAACGGCAGCACTGAAGATCTCAACATATCATCTAATGTTTGAATAATTCTCTCAAATTGTCCGTCTGTCTGAGGATGATATGTCGTACTATAAAGTAATCTCGTACCAAGAGCTTCCTGGAACGCTACCCAGAACTTAGAAGTGAATCTAGGATCCCGATTCAAGATAATATCAACTGGAACACCATGGTACTTCATAATCTTCGATATGAATAACATAGCTAATCGTCTTAATGAGTATTTTTCCCTCACTAGAATAAAGTGTGCTGACTTAGTGAGCCAATCAACTATCACCCAAATGTCGTCATAACCATTATGTGTACGAGGAAGTTTGTACATGAAATCCATGGTAATATTTTCCCATTTCCACTATGGAATGGGAAGTGGCTGCATCAACCCGAACGGCTTCTTCCTTTTAGCTTTAGCCTGTTGGCAAATGGCCCACCTACTCACGTACTCGGCAATTTCTCTTTTCATACCCGGCCAATAATAAAATGGTCGATTGGTATGATACATCTTGGTACCTCCTGGATGCATTGCATATGTCGAAATATGCGCTTCATCAAGGATTTCTTTCTTTAACTCTGCATTATTCGGCACATACATTCTGTTATCCTGCATAAGCATGCCATCAGTTTCTCGAATTCTAAAATCTTTCTTCTTGCCTCGATTTCTTGCTTGAATTATTTCCCGGGTCTCTTCATCAATCATCTGAGCTTCAAGCACGCGGTCAATTAAAATTGGCCTAACTTGAAAATTCGCAATTAAGGTTTCCTCTCGATCTTCCACTCCTAACTCCACTACAGTGGACCTCAAATCGGCAAGAAGAGGAACATGACAGTCATAGATGGCATTAAGTCTAGCTAGAGTCTTCCTACTAAGTCCATCCACCACTGTATTTGCATGACCAGGGTGATACTCAATCGTGCAATCATATTCGCTAAGCAACTCAATCCACTTCCGCTGCCGAAGATTTAGATCCCTCTGAGTAAAAAGATACTAAAGACTTTTATGATCCGTGAAGATCTTACATTTCTCACCATAAAGATAATGTCTCCAAATCTTCAAAGCAAAGATGATAGCCTCTAACTCCAGATCATGAGTAGGGTAATTCTTCTCATGAGGTTTCAACTGTCTCGAAGCATAAGCAATCACACAACCATGTTGCATCAATACACAACCCATACCATTCAAAAAAGCATCACTGTAGACCTCAAAATTACCACTATCATCTGGGAGTGCTAAAACAAGTGCATGAGTGAGATAATACTTCAACTGCTAAAAACTTTGCTCACAATTATCATCCCACTCAAACTTAACTTCTTTTCTAGTCAAGCTCGTTAATGGCAAAGCAATGACTGGAAAATCCTTAACAAACCGTCTATCATAGCCTGTTAGGCCAAGAAAACTCCGTACCTTAGTGACGGTTCGAGGTTGCTCCCAATTCTCCACAGCTGCCACTTTTTGAGAATCCACTTGAATACCTTGAGCTGATATAACATGTCCCAAAAACGCCACTAGATCTAACCAGAATTGGCATTTGCTAAACTTAGCATATAACTGGTGTTCCCTCAAACTTTTCAATACCAATTTAAGATGTCTAGCATGCTCTACTCTAGACTTAGAGTATACCAGAATTTCATCAATGAAGATAATGACAAACTTGTCCAAATATACCAGAATATCATCAATGAAGATAATGACAAACCTGTCCAAATATGGCTGGAATACTCGATTCATTAAATCCATGACAGTTTCTGGTGCATTAGTTAACCCGAATGGCATCACAAGAAACTCATAATGACCATATCGAGTCCTGAATGTTGTTTTAGGGACATCTTCATTTTTAATCTTCAATTGGTAGTAACCAGACCTCAAGTCAATTTTAGAAAACACACAGGCAACTCGGAGTTGATCAAACAAATCATCTATACGTGGCAATGGATAACAATTCTTAATTGTTACCTAATTCAATTGCCTATAATCAATGCATAGCCTCAAGTACTAGGTTGAATAAATCCCTTATCAACCAATTCCTGCAACTGAACTTTCAATTCCCTCAATTCAGCAGGAGCCATTCTATATGGAGTCAAAGATATAGGATCTGTACCTGGAAGCAGATCAATAGCGAACTCCACATTTCTGTCTGGCGGTAGTCCAGGCAAATCATCAGGGAACACATCTGGAAAATGCCTAACCACACGTACATCCTCCACACTACTAAGAGCATTATCATTCAACACCATATGAGCCAAATATCCCTGACAACCTTTCGACAACAATCTTTTGGCTTTCATGGCAGAAATAACACCATGCCTCACCCCGCTAGGCTCTCCCACAAATGTAACTTTGGGTAATCCAGGACGATGGAAAGTAACTGTATTTCCATAGCAATCTATCTTGGCACAATTGTAGTGTAACCAATCAGTGCCCAAAATCACATCAAAATCAACAATGTCTAACGGAATAAGGTTAGCTGGCAGGACGACATCCTCCACCATCACTGGACATCCTGGATATACCCAATCAACATAACATCTCTCCCCTCTAGGCATAGAAAACTCTAAATCATATCCTAGAGGTGTAGGATGAGGTTGCGTCACTCGAGCAAATGTATGAGAAACAACAGAATGTGTAGCACCATAATCAATTAATACTTTAGCAAACTGACCAAGAATGTTCAACGTACCCATGATTAAATCAGGATTGTTCTGAGCATCCTGCAGTATCATGTTGTGGATATGTCCCTGACCTGATTTTGCTGTCGTTCACCACGACTTCTGTTAGCATGAATACCTCGTCCTTACCTTGGCTGACCCGATTGTCTTGAAGATCCTTCACTGCTAGCAACAATCTCTACTTGCTGGGGCTGTCCCCCTTGGTACCATTGAGATCCACCTGCTGAATGTGGCTGATATGGCATAGAACCTCCCTGATATTGAGGGTAACCACCCTGATAATGAGGATCATGCGAGTACTGATACTACCCTAAAGTATAAGGAGCGGTATCATCCTGATAATGATAAGCACCTCCACGACCAGTCTGGGCATAACCACTAGGTCTTGAAACTTGCTTGGTTGGCGCAGGTGGTGGTAAGGAAAATTGTTGAGGCCTCTGCTGATTCTGAGGGCAATATACAGCCTTATGCCCCATCTATCCACAAGTATAGCATGCATTGCTGCCTCTCCTATACTCTCCAAAATGCCTATTATTACACCTGCGGCATAAAGGAGCGCCTGAACCACCAAAGTCCCTCTGCCTCTTAAATCTCGGGCCTCCAGAAAATCTACCACCTCTCCTCTGTACATTAGAGCTCAAGCCTCAACTAGAAGAGCTAGAACTGACACCACTTCTCTTAAAACTCTGGGTCTTATGAGGTCTCTGAGATGATTGACCTTTACCTTTATCATCTTGCCTCTAGTTCCTGTTCTTTTCTTCTTCATCTTCACTTTCACTGGACATGTTCTCTGAGTCCTCAATCCGCAGTAAAACCTCATAAAACTCCTGGTAAGTGACACTGGGAGTCGATGTCGCTATAGAACGCCATTTCTTCTTAGTACCCAACCTGAAACGATGGAGCATCTCAACCGGTTTAGCAACAACCTCCAGATCATATCGAGACAAATCAGTGAACCTCCTATAATACTCATTCGCTGTCATCTTTCCTTGTCTCAAATGCGTAAATTCTTGTTTCTTGCGATCAATATATTCAGGGGGAATAAACCTTTCCTGAAACAACTGTTTAAACATTTCCCAATCGGCTGCTACCTCTGGTGGCATATGATAGGACTCCTGTCTCCACCAGGATGCAGGCTCCGGACCCATAAACCAGGTAGTCGTCTCGACCCACCTATCAGGAGGAAGATTCCCCTGACTCTGCATCACAAAGAAAGTCTTCTCGACGTACTTAAGCCACTTTTCCGCTCCTTCATGTCCTTCATTACCCATGAAATGATTCGGCTTTAGATTATACACAGTCTCAAGAGGTGTCATTTGAGGAGGACGGAGCAAAGACTAAATGGCTTTAGCTATAGCTTCCCCTAATTGAGAAATATCAGGGAAACTAGGCTAAGCTAAGTGACGTGGCTCTCTACAAGGCGACATAGTTCTAACAGAAGACACCACAATGATTAGAATATTCATGAGATATACATGACTGCTAAACCTAGGCTCTAATACCAAAACTGACACACCCCGACCGAGATCGAGGCATACTGGCCGTCACGTGAGGGTGACGTAGCCATGTGCACAGTGCAGAAGCAATAATGATAATAGAGAGTACGAATAAATGAAAACCAACGATGCATGAGAGTACTAGTTACGACAAGTACTAGAATATGTGTGAATACACAATCAGAGCGTAAGTAGTCTAAGTTAAGTCCACAAGACAAGTACTAATTAAACAACACCCAAAGATGCCCAACATTTGTGATAGTCTGTCAGAACCTCCACTAATCCTCTTGAGCCACCAACGAACAAGCTTATCTAAAACTTGGAGGGGCACAAAACAGAAAGTCTGAGTGGGCAAAAATAAAGCTTTTCAAAACCATTTCATTATCAAATGCTCTAACCCCTCGCCGTACAACATGTATAATTTTCCCAAAAATAGAATTTAAATATATATATATATTCAAATCATGCTTCACATATCCGTATTCATAAGTATGCCATGCCAAAATATAAAATAGAATAAGTAACTCAGGTGAAAATAAATTCATGGAAAAATAACATATTAGCCAGAACCCCTGCAGAAGTCTGTACGGCTGAATTTATAGCTCATTAGTCAATCTATCCGGAGTCACCACAAGTGACCTATACGGCACTACACTGCACACGAGTCGAAACCACTGTAAAGGTCTATACGACAAGACTGGGTGTAATATAGTTATGATCAATGCTATGCTCTCATAATAGATGTGTGATAAATCGCTAGTCACCTACGAGGCGAAACCACTTATAATGGTCTGTACGACAAGACTGTGCACCTAAATTGGATTCAATGTGAGCATATGGTTTGGGAGGTGACATCATAAACAGGCATGTACTATATCTCTGACTAAATTACAATCACCCGGGGTGCAGGTTTATGAGCTCTCAATCACGTCTCACATTATCAATATCTCATATAACAAAACATAACTCACCTGGTACTTACCTGAGCGTCCACAACACCAATTCATATTATGCATCATATACTAATTCATATGCTGAATATAAATTTATATTCATGGCATTTCAAAGCATACTTTCATTTAAACACATTTTCTGGGAAAATATCAAGTATATAAATATATACTGAAAACCAAAAGCCCACTCACTAGTATGTCGAAGGGTCGTAGCCCCCGAGTCACCCTTGACTGCGCTCGTCCTCGGGATAGGTCTCACCTATATGCGAAATAACTGAATAAACGTTATTTAAAGCACAGAACCAATACTAGCTAATAACTTCTCATACATTGCTCAAATGAGGTATATAAATACACCATCATGACCTACACAACTCCACGAACACGCCCAAATTTTTAAAATAATTTTTAGAGCCCTCACGCGCCCTCACGTGCCGGCAAGGGCACGACTCTACGCGCGGCCACACGCAGGGAATCCTAACTGCCGTTAGGAATATTCTGTTAAAAAGCAACATAAACCATTAAATCTACCTGACGGCGTTAGAATATTCCGTCAAGTTTGAGGGAATATTCTCCGTCTTCTACCTTCGAACGAAAACTGGAAAAATCTTAAAATCCTTATAACTTCTTCATTTTTGCACCAAAACTCATGAAACTTATACCAAATTGAAGCTTACAACGAGTAGAACACATTCTTACCAATTTCAAGCTCCAAATATCACAGGATCTCGCCGGAGAAGGCATGAAAATTCCAGCCAAATTTCAAACTCGCCAAACTCGACTTCCCGACGTCCAATTTGCTTGGTTTTTCTTCTCCGAGCTTCGTAAGAACGTCCTAAAGCTTCCTACGAGCTTAAAATCCCCTGAAACATCCATAATTACGACCACATGAACAGTACTCAAATCGGGGGTGATGGTTTTGAGGGGTTTTGAGGGTTTCACGATCTAAAAATGGCATATATGAACTGAGAGACTTGCAAGGAGTTTGAATCTTACCTTCTTGACGTCGATCCATGCACGAAGTGTGAGTTTGGTGTTCGTCCGTACGTTTTGTACGAAAATGGTAGGATGGCCAAGAGAAGGAGAGAGAAAGAGAGTGCACGGTTTTGTGTGTGTGTGTGGTCCTCACTTAGTCACCAGCCAAAACCAACAAAAGTAAACTTAGTCCTAATTGGGTCCAAACAATTAGGACTTAAGATAATTGGCCCATTTCACACACTCACAATCCAACGTTCAAGGGCGAAATCGACATTTCACGCCTAAAAATATAATATTTCGGGACGGGTTGTGACATTGTGTACCTGGTTATTAATTGGATCGTTTGCCAGAATCTGGTTGCTTGCCAAATGGTTGAATGATGGAATTGCTTGATTGCTCGTTCGCTTGCTTGCTTGTTCGTTTGGATTGTTCGTTTGCTCGCTTGAATCGCTTGTCTTGTCATGTCTCCCTAACGGAGCTTGTCTTGTTGTGTCCGCCTGACAGAGCTTGTCTTGTCATGTCAGCCTAACGGAGCTTGCCTTGTTGTGTCAGCCTAACGGAGCTTGCATCCACATCTTGTTGGCAAACTCTTGTCGTGTGCCGCCATGAGTTTGACGGAGGGTGTGGAAAATAGTTATTTATTTAGTGTTTGGATTTTGGGTTAGCCCATTTGAATTAGGTTTTTATTTCCTTGCTTATTTGGGACTAGGGATAGTTTATTATAAATAGAGAGCTTTGTTATTCAGAGATAATAAGTCAGTCAAGATATAGTCTCTTCGGTTCATGTAGCATTCTTCGTAATTCCATTTAATAAAGTTTTATATTCATTTAGTTTGTTTATTTGTTGCGTACTCTGATATTCAACTTGTATTAGATCACTATATGCAATTTACGTTTAGATTTGAATAGTTGCATGCACATTACAATGGAAAAATTGGAAAAGTAGCCAAAAGTTTTAGCATAAATATAATTTTAACCAACTATTATAACTTTTCATAATTCTAGCCAAAACTTGACATGAAAATACTACAATATCCTTTATTAACTAAAATAATTACAAAAGTATATATTCTCCATTGTGCAATCCTTCTCCCCCTATTTTTCATACTTCCAAATTTTGTCTAGTTTTCCAAATTTTCCAATTACAATTTGTGTGAAATTTGTACTTCAGGTCAGCATGTTGCGTAGTATATTAGAGATACATTATAATTTCTTTTGTGGAACCCATAAGCGATACTTATTCGCATTCACTAATAGAAGTTTAGGGATGAGATCTTGATTTAGACTCCGTCAATGGGATGTAATGAGGACTTTCTAGCAAAGTTCTCTTGCGTAGATATACAAAAAAGTGAAAATTCAAATTTAAATTTTGAAAATGCAAGAAAGTAGGTAATTCTCACTTTTCAGTTTTCATGAAAATTAAAAATAGTTACAAAATGAGTTTTCAATTTTTACTAACAAAATAGTTATCAAACGGTCTCTAAGCAAAATAAATTAGGGATACTTTTGATGCGGTCCCTAATCCTTAACATTCTTTGATTAAAGAGTAAATTGGGGAAATAGTCCATTAACTTTGATTGAATTGTAGCTTTGGTCCCTAAACTAAAATTCCATTAGATTTAGTCGTTCAACTTGACAAAATGTGAGCATTAGTCCTTTGGTACTAACACCGTTACATTTTCCATTACTATGATGATGTGGTCTTTGTGGGCTCCACATTTTTGTTGATGTGGATGCCATGTGGGCTAACAAATTTATAAAAACAAAAATACAAACACAGGGAAAGGAAAAAGAAAATACATAAAATAAAAATGGTTTAATTCTCTCTTCCATCTTCCTTCCGCCCACCTCCTTCTCCAAACCCAGCCGCCATTGTTGCACTCTCCAAACAACCAAACCATAAAAAAGTTTAAATCTAAATTTGGAACACAATCTTCCTTTCCAAATGACTTCACACAATGACCTCCATCCTTGCAGCCTTATTCCACGCTGCCTTGACAACCTACAATCGAAACCCTCACTGCACAGAGGTCGGAACTTTGTGGGCTACGGGTTGGGGATCGGCTGGGTTGTGGGGAATGGGAGATGGAGGTGGGAGGTAGGCTAGGGAGTTGGTCAAAGACTCAAAGGTGAATGGGTGAACTGCAAGAGTTGGTGAAGTGCGGGTGGGTTTATAGAATTTTATTTTTATTTTTAAATTTTATCTTTCCTAATATTTTTTTTTAATATTTCTAAGCCAGGTAGTACATAATTATTTAAGTGTGGTGCCCATAAACCTTCCACTCAAACACTCTAACGGAAAATTTAACAAAATTGACATCAAAGGACTAATGCTCCACATTTTATCAAGTTTAGGGACCAAATTTAATGGATTTTTTTTTCAGGGACTAAAACTACAATTCAATCATAGTTTAGGGACCATTCTTCCAATTTACTCTTGATTAAAACGTTAATAGTATTCAAAGTTTGATCAAAGTCCCTTGACTTTGTACACCTCATTATATTAGTATTAATATTTATATTTTTATAGTTTTGACATTAATTGTTTGATATTTTATGACATTTATAATCCTATAAATTTAAAATCCCTCATTATAATACTATTAGAAACGGTTACAATAAAAAAATTCAAACATTTTGATTTAATAAATGGATAAAAATTATGTAAAAATAAGAAATAATAAATGGCAAAAGAATGTATCCATAGTGTTAAAAAAATTGGTACATTTTACAAAAAAATAGGTACATTTCACATATAACAAAGTGGTACATTAATAAAGAAGAATGGGTACATTATAAAACTAAAAAGAAAATACTACAAATGAATTTTTAGGGTACAGATAAAAGATTAAAATAATATGAGTACAAATGAATTTTTAAAAAATATAGGTGACACACCCCGACCCGGAATGTCCACTAGGACTCCGAATCGAGCTGTGCTGGCCGACACCTGGAAGGTGACGAAGCCATAAAGTGTGATGATGTGGAAAATGTGAATAAATTTAAACCTAAGAGTGCCTAAATACCAGAGTGCACCGGTGAGCGGGAATGAACTCATTTCACACGTGACGTTAGAGCGTAAGTAAGTACAGAAGAGTGCACTGGTGAGCGGGAATGAACCCTCGAAATAATCTCCAATACTAAGAATCCCCACGAATCTTCAACGATAAGAAAGCTCAGCTAATAAGACCTGGAGGGTGAAGACAAGATAAAGGTGAGTGGCCCTGTAAATAAAATTTTAATAGAACCCATATAAAACATTATAACCCCTCGCTACAACACCTATATAATTTCCAGAAAATATCATAAATATACCACAATACAGCATCTCGTCAGCAATATCAAATAATCATGTGATTAATAACTCATACTAGTACGCAAGTCGGAGTCACCTATGGTGACCTGTACGACTTACCCATATCTCATCACATATACTAGTTCGTCACATATTTCATCACATATGCTAGCTTATCGCATATTCATCAGATATGTTAGCTCATCACATATTCATCACATCAGCTAGCTTATCACATATTCATCACATATGCTAGCTCATCACATATTCATCACATATGCTAGCTTATCACATATCACATATGCTAGCTCATCACATATTCATCACATATGCTAGCTTATCACATATTCATCACATATGCTAGCTTATAAGTCGGAGTCACCTCTAGTGACCTATACAACTTATCCATATCTCCTCATATATCTCATTAATCATTACTAGCATATAAGTCGGAGTCACCTATAGTGACATGTACGACATATTCGTATCTCATCGCATATGCAAATGATATGTCAGCCGAATCCATCTCTTGTGGCCTGTACGGCTAAGTTTATAGCTCATATCTTAATCTAGTCGGAGTCACCTCTAGTGACCTATACGGCACTACGCCTGCACACGAGTCGGAACCAGTGTAGTGGTCTGTACGAGAGGACTGGGTGTAAATGAATACGCTCAAGTGCTACGATCACGTGAAGAGTCACCTATAAGTCGGAACCACCTATAGTGGTCAGTACGACAGGCCTGTGCACCTACCTTGAATTCAAGGTGATCGTATGGTGCGAGAGGTGAACATTACGTGAAGGATTGTGCCCTGGCCATGGGCTGGAGCACTAACACCGGGGTGCAAGTTTATGAGCTTTAAATGCATCTAATACCACATCTACGACTCATAAGCAACCTGTACGACAATGCCGAAGTTGCCTACTATTACAACCTGTACGATCGTGTCGGAGTTACATAAAACATAAATGTAGTCATACCATAACCCCATCAGTTCAACTAATACCTTATACTTACCTGAACTTACCTGAATTTACCTGTGTGTTCTGCGTTCATTCTTGCACTCCAGAGTGTTCACAATAATTATGTGCAAGGAATATACATATGGATATATCAGGATGTAAATCTGAATTTCAACCATATCATAATATTTCCAAATATATAAACACATAAACAAATGGCTTAAAATGCAATAACTGTAACGCCCCACTCTCGAACCATTTACTTTTGGGAATAATTATTGGTGATAAGCCCAATTAGACACTAGTTTAATTAACTAACATTACTTACGTTTCCTTACTTCAATTCCTTGATTCTTCACATATTGATTTATGAACAACAATTAACTACCAAATCATAAGGTTAATTCTCACATTTTCCACCAATGTCCCTCACATTGTTCAATTCCCCAAACAAGGCTATTGTCCCAATTATTTAGTGTCATTTATTATATGGCTGCATCTAACGTCTTGTTAGACTGCCTACGTACCCTAAACAGGGATCAAGCCATTCGTAGTTCGCATTAGTACTTCAAAGCATTGACAGTAATTATATGATGTATTCAATTTATAAACGTTTGACGAGAAGTCAATCTTAGATATATATATATATATATATATATATATATATGTATATACACGATAGAAGAGAAAAGACCTGCTCACCTTAGGTTCGCGCTACGACTCCCTCGCACGAATGTCGAGACATCACGAACTATCGTCGCCTGTGGCCAAGTATCAAATCACGTCTCAGAGTTCTTACCTATAGAATACCTAATTTACATAAAACATATCATCAAGGACCTTCAAGAATAATTTGAGACCCATTGACCAAGAATCAACTGTCGATCAAAGATCAGCAGTTAGGTCTACAACCCTGTAAACTCGCTCTGGAAGATCCGCATATCAGATTTCCAATCCGAAACTTCCAAATATCAATATTATGCTTCTAGAATAACATACTAAAATTTCATTACGATCCAACGGTCGAATTTCCGTCAATTGCCCAAAACTAAGTGACGGTTAACATTTATTTTATAAACTTACAAATCCAATTCGGGAAGATCTGTATGTTGGATTCCTGATCTGTATTCCTATGATCGTCAAATATTATGAACTATAATGTATTAAAATTTGGTGACGATCCAATTGTCGGATCGTCGATTCATATTTTGACCTATTCACATGTCGAAATGAAACTAAGCCCAAATAATGAAATTACGTCATACGGATATCAATTATGAACCCAGGGCATCTAATAGTACTTAAATAAAAACATCATTGGCCCACAGGCCACATGCCGCCGCGAGTGGCGGTCGGCCGCCCCGACTCGCCGAAAAATTCAACTATTTTTAAAAATTCTCAAAAATTACATAATGGAAGATCTCAAAGAGTAGAGTAAACTTTATACCTGTATCCAAGTTCCATTTGGCCTAGAAAGGCTCCAATTTTTCTAAAATCGTACAAAGCCCTATAATTGGGTGTGATTCGATTCGACGTCCAAACTTGCTTCGACTCCTCCACCATTGCTTGGGATTTGTTCCTGGGTTATAGGGGAGTGTTTTGGTAGTGGTAATTGAAGGAAAACGTTTCACAAATGGGTGGATTTTGAGTAACCTTTCCCGCGGCACCCATGGTGGTTTTTCCACCAAACTTCAACCAAATTCCTTCTAATTTTGGGTGGAAATGGAAGAGGGGAGGTTAAGGGATAATTTCCAGGTGAAGAATGGGTGGCTTTCGTTGGAGAAGTGGTGGGATTTAGCCGGAATCGAAACCGGGTCGAAACCGGTTTTGTTTTGGGTGCACGGGTCGGCTGGGTTGGGTGCTCCACACCTCCCTCCTTTCCCTCCTGGTTCTTCTCTTCCATTTGTCACTCTCACTCTCCTCCTTTCATGATTGGGCAGTGCCCATCTCTTTCTCTCCCTTTCCACTTCGCTGCCATCAGGCAGCCTTCCTCTTTTATTTTCTTCTTTTTATTTTCCCCTCATTTTTTCTAACTCCTCAATTAGTAAAAATAACAATAACCATAATAAATGAATAGAATAATGAATAACGACCCTTAAAAATTTATAAAATCGTAAAATTTGGGACGGGTTGTCACAATAGGTGCTAAAAGAAATTAATACATGGGTACAAAATAAAACTAAAAAGAAAATACTACAAATTTAAAAAAAAATGTTGCAAAATTAAAAGTGGGTACAAACTAAAAATATAAATATATGATACAAAGTTTAGGCGTAAAACATAAATATACCATATGTAATTTTTCTATCATTGATTAAATATATAATGTCATGTGACGGTATACACATGGGTACTGTGACAACCCGTTCCAAATTTTACAATTTTATAAATTTTAAAAGTGTGAATTGACGAAAATGCCCTGGAGGCGAGGACTTTGACTTCCATTGACCATCTTCTAGAGGAACGTATGACTTATTCTTTTAGCGTATTGGTGTAGTGCTTGTTGGTACGAATGCATATGCAAAAGCCGGTTGCGGATCCGGATTATAACGGTATAGTTATGGGCATTTGAAGTGGTTTTACTAAACTATAGAATTTTAAATTAATTAGAGCTCCCACCATGCGGGAATGGAAACCAATCAGATTTTTTGTTGTTGGTGGGCCAATTAGGCATTGGACCAATAAAAGAGAAGCTCCCAGCATTCTCTTCCCGTGGAGGACACCCGCGACAAGACCCGGTTTCGAACCGGTGTGAAATTCCGGCCACTTCCACCATATTTTCAGGCAAAATTCACCCATCCATTACATGTAACCTCTTTCATAACCTCCCTCTTCCATTTCCACCCAAAATTAGAAGGAATTTGGTTGAGGTTTGGTGGAAAAACCACTATGAGTGTCGCGGGAAAGGTTGCCCGAGATCTACCAAACCTGAAACAATTTTATTCAATTATCACTACCAATAGACTTCCCTTGAACTCCTGAACAAAGCCCAATAGGTTTTAGGGGTGGCGGAACGTCCAGGAGGAAGAATCGAAGCACACCCTTTATAGGGTTTCCGGCGGATTTTCATGAAATTGAGGTGTTTTCTGGCGATTGGACTTGGCCACAGGTATAAATCGATTCCTCATGTTTTGTAGATGAATTTTCATGTTTGGATCGTGTGATTTGGTGGAGAAATGAGAAAGTTATAACGATTTAAAGTTTGCCCAGTTTCTGGCGACCTCCGCCACTTTCGAGGCATTTTTTGGTCAAATCACTGCGAGATAGCCATTTTTTAAGGTACCAATCTCTTTGTCTTGTTGAGAAATATGATTTCCATTTTTGAATCACTTGTTTTCGTTGAGTATTGACAAAGTTATGGACGTTGAAAGGTTGCTCAGAAATTCCGGCGAGTTACCAGTTTTCCCGCGGACAGCCGTCTTTCAGACCATTTTCCGGGCACCTCCGGCCACCATTTGGACTCCAAGCTGATATAATTTTGTTCTACATTTCTCTATCTTCGATTTGGTATATTATGGGTTGAATTTGGTTGAGAAACAAGTGAGATATGGAGTTCCAAAGATTGCCCAGGAAATCTGCAAAATCTGCAGAATCCGGCGAAGTTTCATTATGGTCCACCACTTGATTAGAATAGTAATCAACAATCCAACCGTTGGATCATCAACAAACTTTAATACGTTATAGTACGTAATATTTTAGGACCATAGAAACTTACGGATCTTCCCGAATTGGATTTGTAAGTTTATAAAATAAATGTTAACCGCCACTTGGTTTTGGGCAATTGGATGAGATCCGACCGTTGGATCGTAATGAAATTTTAGTATGTTATTCTAGAAGCATAATGTGGATCTTTGGAAGTTTCGGATTGGAAATCTAATATGTGGATCTTCCGGATTGAGTTTACAGGGTTGTAAACCTAACCGTCGATCTTTGATCGACGGTTGACTTATGGTCAATGGGTCTCAAACTATTTTAGAATGTCCTTGAGGATGTGTTTTATGTGAATTATGTATTCTATTGATAAAGAGTTCTGAGATGTGATTCAATAATTGTTCTAGGCACCAATCATTCGGGACGCCTCGATGCGCGTGCTAGAGAATCATAGTGTGGACTCCAGGTGAGTGGGTCTTTTCCTTTTATCATAAGTATATTATTGATAGTTTCTCAAACGCTTCTAAAGTGAATTATGCAGGTTACCTACAATTAATTAGTGTGAACTATGAATGACTTGATCCCTATTTAGGGTACGTAAGCAGTCTAACGAGACGTTAGATGCAGCCATACAATAAATGAGACTAAATAACTGAGACAATAACCTTGTTTAGGGAATTGAGTAATGTGAGGGACATTGGTGGAAAATATAAAATTGAACCTTAAGATTGGGTGGTTAAATATTAGTCATAAATCAATGTATGAAGAATCAGGAATTTGAAGTAAGGAAACGTAAGTAATGGTAGTTAATTAAACTAGTATCTAGTTGGGCTTATCATTGATAATTATCTCCGAAAATAAGTAGTTCGGGAGTAGGGCATTACGGATTATGCATTTCACACCATGTTATATATATATTTTGAAAATACTATGTTATAGTTGACTTTTAGATTGCATCATGACATATTTATATGTGTATTACCTGAACCTGATTATTGTGAATGCTTCGAAGTACTAAATGATGTTGCGGACGCCCAGGTAAGCTTCAGGTGAGTACATGTTGATGATAATGATGGTAGTGAGTATGTTGATGAGATATTGATTGACTAGCATGTTGATGAGATATTGACTCAGCCGTACAGGTCACGTGAGGTGACTCCGACTAGTATATTGATGAGATATATGAGGAAGTATAAATAAAGTCGTACAGGTCCCTATAAGTGACTCCGACTTATATGCTAGCAATGATTAATCAGATATATGAGGAGATACGGATAAGTCGTACAGGTCACTAGAGGTGACTCCAACTGATAAGCTAGCATATGTGATGAATATATGATAAGCTAGCATATGTGATGAATATGTGATAAGCTAGCATATGTGATGAATATGTGATAAGCTAGTATATGTGATGATATATGATGAGATGCTAGCATATATTTATGATGAGATATGTAATGAGATGCTAGCCTATATGTGATGAAATATGTAATGAGATGCTAGCCTATATGTGATGAGATGCTAGCATATATGTGATGATATATGGTGAGATGCTAGCATATATTTATGATTAGATATGTAATGAGATGCTAGCCTATATGTGATGAAATATGTAATGAGATGCTAGCCTATATGTGATGAGATGCTAGCATATATGTGATGATATATGATGAGATGCTAGCATATATTTATGATGAGATATGTAATGAGATGCTAGCCTATATGTGATGAAATATGTAATGAGATGCTAGCCTATATGTAATGAGATGCTAGCATATATGTGATGATATATGATGAGATGCTAGCATATATTTATGATGGGATATGTGATGAAATGCTAGCATATATTTATGATGAGATATGTGATGAGATGCTAGCGTATATGTGATGATATATGTGAAGGAAATTTTGTGAAAAACATGTTCATTTGAGCAACATCAATAGCATGCAATTAACAAATTAAAGGCGGAATCATGCTTGCATGCATTCAAAAACAAAACATCAACCATGAAATTCAAAGCCTAGTAGATTGGTGAACCTTGACTCAACTTTTAAATCAACATTTGTTAGTTGAGAAATATTTACCTTTGTAGATTCCTCTTTGCAAATGCAAAGGATAATCACCCAAGAGATAGGGCCTTCATTCCTTGCTTCTTAGCTCCATGGATTTGGTTGAAAGAATTGGATTCTCCAAGTTCCCAAAATAGAGAACCTCTAAAGATTCTACACCAAGGTTAGATTGTAGAAGAAATGAGTGACCTTGGAGTAGTGGGATTGCTAGATGCACCCTCCAAGGTGGCCGGCCTCTTAGAGAGAAATGGAAGCTTTGTGTTCTCACCAATTTTCTCTAAAACCAACACTTATGAATTTTAGGCTATAAAGTTCTTTATATAGTCACTTCTTTAAATGACCTAAAGAACCAAAAAACCCTAATTCTAACACATATGGCCGGCCTCTTTAAGGGATATGGGCTTTTGGGCCTTTGTGAATCTTTATTCATTAAGTTGTCATACAACTTAAGTCAATGGGCTTTGACGTTCGAAGCCCATTGGGCCTTAAGGTCCAAAACTATCCCGAGGTCTTTAACGAACTTATTCGTTTGATTAATTAACATATTAATTAATCCTTGCCATAAATAATTAAACCATTTAATTATTCTTACTCATCTCCATTGTTTCTTCAATCTCCACCTTACACGGTGTACGATCCATTAGGTTCCTTTTAGCGAGGCAGTGGGCGATTAAAACCATTTTACATCGATTGTGAATTGAAACTTACTTTCAATTCTCCCTTTAGTGATTACACACGTTTAAGGCTTCCACAAACCATGAGTGACACTTAGCAGCATATCATGGTTACCCAAGCTAATCAGAAGAGGTAGAGAACCTATTCAGTTCAGGATTTACAAATGCAATACGGTCTTTCTCTAATCTAATACTCTTGACCACATTGTTTGGTTTGATAGTTTATTTATTCATGTCTACTATCCAATGTGATTCGTTTGCTTATATGATTACCTTGAATGTGATTTGGAACGCATTCTCTAATCTCATTCATACTCTGGCCAGAGATTTTAATCATATCATAGAGTATTCTCCCTCAAACCATTTGAAGGTTAGAGATCCCTTGTTGCACATTCACTTGTCTCCATAACTAAGTGGCTTAACCCCAATGATGTCGTGGACACCCCGATGGGGTGACTTTGACATAATCAAAGATCAAGGACTTAACCACAAGACAACTGTGATGCCTCAGGTCAAAGGACTAATTTGCATTATCCCAACCATGAGTTCTCATGTGACATGAGTATGAGAACTCCTCGTTGATCGTGTTCAGTGGACTCATTCTCTATTGAGCACCTACGTACTTGTCTTGATGTCACACACACCAATGACTCGAGACTAGTCACTCTCCCTGAGAGAAGACATAGCACGTACTGATCTTATCGGACTGTCAATGCCCAATTGGCAATCCTATGATCAGGAACATTTAGGATGTGTCTACGAAAGAATGGTCTCATGAATCTAACTTCATTAGATTGCATTCTCCCAATCACATATTCCTTGGACTTTATCGTTTAAGCATATAACATTTATATGAGACGGCTCAAACAATAATGTTTGCCCTTTATATGTAAACTAGATTAGTTTAACATTTGAAATGTCCGTAAAGTATCATCATATGATTGGCTTTAGGGCACATTTCCAACAATATGATGAGATGCTAGTATATATTTATGATGAGATATGTGATGAGATGCTAGCATATATGGGATGAGATATTGATTCAATAGTACATGATGGGTGGATCCGGCTAACATGCCATTTCCTATTGGTTTATTTCACCTGGGTTACTCATTCCTGTTAAGATATTTGACGTAGCATAATCGTAAGACTATCATTTTGGTTATGGTTTTGATTTATAGTCACGCCTGTTATTTTCTGGGAAATTATACAGGTGTTGTAGCGAGGGGCTATAAGGTTTTATATGGTTTCTATTAAAATTTTACTTACAGGGCCACTCACCCTTGTTTGGTTTTCACTCTCCAGGTTTTATTAGCTGAGCTTTCTTATCGTCGAGGATTCATGGCAAGTCTTGGTATTGGAGATTACCTTTGATGGTATGATTCTTAATTCATTCTAATGTGCTTACTTATGCTCTAACATCACGTGTGAAGTGAGTTCATTCCCGCTCACCGATGCACTCTAGTATTTAGGCACTCTTAGGTTTAAATTTATTCACATTTTTTTTCCACATCATCATCACACTTTATGGCTTCGTCACCTTCTAGGTGTCGGCCAGCACAGCTCGACTCGGAGTCCTAGTGGACATTCCGGGTCGGGGTGTGTCAGGTACAAACACAAAAAAAACTTTAAAAAATTGGGCATAAAAAGAAACTAATATATGGGTACAAATTAAAAATGAAAAGAAAATTGGTACAAATTAAAAAAATATTTGTAAATTAAAAATAGGTACAAACTAAAAATAATAATATATGATAAAAAAATTTAACCATAAATATAAATATACTAATTGTAACATTTTTAACACTAAATGAATATATTTAAAAATAAAAATATTTTATTATTCAAATAATTAATGATGTTATTAATACCCAAGAACCTTGATCAAAAATTGAAAATGAATAGGATTTTAATCAATGGAGTAACAAAAAGAAGGATGTGAACCTAATTTTCCCAATAAATTATGTAGATAAAACTTAAAGATTTTTTTTTTAGGAAAACTAATGAAAAGGGCTTCAAAACTTTGACTTTTAACCAAAAACCACCTACTAACTTTATTTAATGATAAGGACAAGAGAAAAAAAAAATAAAAAAATACATAACAAAAGTTTGGTGCTTCAACCTCCTCTCTTCGAAGCTCACCTCCTCCGCACCAACTCCTTCACCGCCAGCATCCCCACCCTCCCCGATCTTCGCCTCCGATTCCCGGCTAGCAACCGCCATGGCGATGAGCTTGGCGACAAGGAACAAGAGGATTAGAGCCAGCAACGCCGTCCACTGCCCTTGTTAGCCTTCCTTCTCTCTTTCTTCACCTTTGAGTTTCTTGACACACCCCGATCCTAGAATCAAGGCGTGCTAGCCGTCACGTGAGCGTGACGTAACCATAAGTGCGGTGCGGAAGCAAAGATATGAGAATTATGAAGGAATTAAAACCAACTACTAGCAATAGTAACCAAATAGCATGCTAGAGTGAATCAAAGTGTGAACACACACATAAACAGAGCTTAAGAACTAGGTGCAGTCAAGTAGAACTATAAGAAAAGTACAACACCCGCAGGTGAGTCCTACATGCAGGAAATCTGTCAGAACGCCGAAGATAACCTCGTGAGCCACCAACTGCCAACTAGAACCTGGAGGGGTGCAAAACAAAATTGAGTGGGTCAGTAAAACGAAACTTTTCGAAAACCTTTCGTTTAAAACATTTCTAACCCCTCACTGTAAAACCTGTATACTTTTCCAGAAAATAGCATAATAGCATATAACTTTTCAAATATTTCAAATCATCAATTTTTCTCAAAAGCCAGAAAGTATGCCTTGCTATAACTGTCAAAAACCGAATGAATGATGCATCAAAATAACAGGTGAAATAATGAATCAACCGGAGACCCTGCAGTTGGTCCTGTACGGTTAATTCTATAGCTCAACATCCAATCCAACCGGAGTCACCTCGGTGACCTGTACGGCACTACACTGCATATAAGTCGGAACTACCTGAAGTAGTCTGTACGACATGAATGGTGTAATAATACGCTCTAGTGCTTCTCTCATCAATCATCTGTGCACATAATCTAAAGTCACCTACTAGTCGGAACCACCTCGGTGGTCTGTACGACTAGTATGTCGGAACCCTCTCATGGTCTGTACGACATGTCGGAACCCTCTCATGGTCTGTACGACATGCACCTACTTGGATCCAAGGTGAGCGTGCGGTGCAGGTGAATAATATAAGCACTAACACCATGATTGCAGGTTATGAGCTATCCACATAATATACATCATCAATGATTCACACGAATAACATAAAACTCACCTGATACTCACCTGTGCGTCCACAACACCAATTCACATATATATATGCATCAATTATCAATTCATATATTTCATATCGTTCATATCATTCATATCATGCATGCATGGCATTTTAGAAACATACTTTCATTAAAACTCAATTTCTGGGAAAATTCATAGTATATAGGTATAAATAGAAAGTACTGCCCACTCACTGATAAGTCGAAGGGTCGTAGCCCCCATGACGTCCCTGAATGTGCTCGTCCTCGGGATAGGTATCACCTATATGCGAAATAACTATAAAAACGTTATTTTAAAGTATATAACCAACAATTCTTAATAACTTCTCATACGGTGCTCAAATTGGGTATATGAATATACCACAGTGACCTACTCGACGTCACGAACGTCGACAAATTTTTAGAATTAATTTTGGGCTTGTCACGCCCCCCCACGCGCATCTCCTACCTCGGCTCGCCGGACTGATTTTTCCAGTGGCCGGATTCTGGGCATTTTTCAAACGCCTTGTTCTCCTTCGATTCTCGACCATTTTCTTCGTATTTTATATCAAAATGAAGCCCTAAACATGTAGTTTTATGTTACACTACTTTAAAGCTCTAAAAACTACAAAATCTCACCGGAGAAATCCCACGAAAACCGGCCAACTTTGAACGTGGTGTTCCCGACGTCCAAAACTTCCAAACGAACGTCCCCGAGCTTCCTTAGAACTTCACTAAGCTCACTATAAGCTTGGATTGTCCTAAAAATCAACCAACACAAAGTTCATGAACAGTGCCAAAATCGGTGCTTGTGATTTCGACGTGAAATCGAAAGATTTCTTACCTGAAATGGGTGTGGTTGAGTTCGTACAGTCCTCACGAGCACGATGGTACCTTCACAACCTTCGATCCGTGCTTGTAGACTCGATGGTGAGTGTGTACGTACGGTTAAGAGAGGGAGAGAGTGAGAGAGAACCGTGAGGAAGAGAGAGAGAGATACGGGGAGGAATGGTTTGTCCCGTGTGTGGATGTGGTCCAACCCAAAGCAAATTCCAAATTTCTCTAAGTCCCTAGCCACACAAACACAACCAATTTTTAATCCCAACTTAAATTATTTCCAAGAACTTAGGGATGTATGTATTTTACCAATAATGTGACACACGTACCTTAGCCCCCACTAAGGGTAATTTTGTCATTTCGTATCAACGAATATGAAATTCCGGGACGGGCTGTGACAATCTTCCCCCCTTATAGAATTTCGTCCTCAAAATTCATACAACTAATCAAACCACTTAATACTCATAAAACAATCTTGGATACATCTCTCTCATTCGATCTTCTGTCTCCCAAGTAGCTTCTTCCACTGAGTGGTTCTTCCACAATACTTTCACCAAACTCACCGTCTTATTCCTTAGAACCTTGTCTTTCCAATCCAAGATAGTGACTGGTTTCTCATCATACGTCAAATCCGGATTAATCTCCAAAGGTTGAGGAGGGATCACATGTGAAGGATCTGAAACATAATGTCGAAGCATCGAGACATTAAATACATTATGAACCTTAGATAACTCCGGAGGAAACTCCAATCTGTAAGCAACTTCACCAATCCTTTTAGTGATCTCATAAGGTCCTATGTACCGAGGACTTAGCTTGCCTCTCTTTCCAAACCGTACTACACCTCTCCAAGGTGACAATTTCAAGAACACCAAATTACCCACAACATAAACTCGATCAGTAGCATGTCTATCTGCTAAACTCTTTTGTCGATCTTGGGCCGCTTTCAGGTTAGCCTTAATCACCTGAACATTTTGAGTAGTCTCATCCACAATCTCTGGGCCCTCTAACACTCTTTCGCCAACCTCTGACCAACACAAAGGCATACGACAAGCTCTACCATAAAGTGCCTCAAATGGTGACATACCAATGCTCGAATGAAAACTATTGTTGTAGGCAAATTCCATCAAATCTAGGCGATCATGCCAAGAATCACCAAACTGCAACACTAAAGATCTCAACATATCCTCCAACATCTGAATAGTCCTCTCAGATTGTCTATCTGTCTGAGGATGATAAGCAGTGCTATAAAGCAATTTCGTACCAAGAGCTTCCTGAAAAGCTATCCAAAACTTAGAAGTAAATCTTGGATCTCGGTCAGAAATAATATTCATTGGGACTCCATGGTACTTCACAATCTTCGTGATAAACAACTTAGCCAATTTATTCAGAGGATACTTTTCTCTCACTGGAATGAAGTGAGCTGACTTGGTAAGCCGATCTACAATCACCCAAACGCCATCAAATCCATTCTGAGTACGTGGGAGCTTATACACAAAATCCATAGTTATATTTTCCCATTTCCACTGAGGAACAGGAAGTGGTTGCATCCGACCAAAAGGCTTCTTCCTTTCAGCTTTGACTTGCTGGCAAACAATACACCTACTTACATACTCTGCAATTTCCCTCTTCATACCCGGCCAATAATAAAATGGGTGAATGGTATGATACATCTTGGTTCCTCCTAGATGCATCGCATAAGCCGAACAATGTGCTTCATCCAAAATTTCTTTCTTTAATTCCTCGTTATTCGGCACATACATCCTGTTCTCTTGCATAAGCATGCCATCCGATTATCGAATCCTAAGGTCTTTCTTTTTCCCTTCACTCCTCAATTGAATCAATTCTTGAATGTACTCATCAACCAACTGAGCTTCAAGTACACGATCAACCAAAACTGGCCTGACTTGGAAACTAGCAAGGAAAGCTTCTCTTCGCTCTTCCATTTCCAACTTAACTCCAGTAGCTCTCAAATATGCAAGTAGAGGAACACGGTAAGCATACAAGGCATTAAGTCGACCTTGAGGTTTCCTACTCAGTGCATCAGCTACCACATTTGCACGACCCGGATGGTACTCAATAGTGCAGTCATAATCATTTAGCAACTCCATCCATCTTCGCTGTCGAAGATTAAGATCATGCTGAGTGAAAAGATATTGAAGACTCTTATGATCTGTGAAGATCTTACATTTCTCACCATAGAGATAATGCCTCCAAATCTTCAAAGTAAAAACAATGGCTGCTAACTCAAGATCGTGAGTAGGATAATTCCTTTCATGAATCTTCAACTGTCGAGAAGCATAGGCAATCACTCGGTTATGCTGCATCAAAACACATCCCAAACCATTCAAGGAAGCATCGCTATAAATCTCATAGTTACCACTATCGTCAGGAAGTACCAACACTGGAGCATGAGTGATGCAATGTTTCAGCTGCTGGAAACTTTGCTCACAATTCTCATCCAAAACAAACTTAACATCTTTCCTGGTTAACTTCGTTAGTGGTAAAGCAATCATAGAAAAATCTTGAACAAACCGTCGATAATAACCTACTAGACCAAGGAAACTCCGTACCTCGGTGACGGTTCATGGTTGTTCCCAGTTCTCCACTGCTGCTATCTTTTGAGGATTAACTTGAATTCCTTGTGCTGATACTACATGCCCCAAAAATGCCACTTGATTCAACCAAAACTGACATTTACTAAACTTGGCATACAACTGATGTTCCCTCAATTTCTTTAGTACCAAGTTAAGATGTCGAATATGATCTGCTTTCGACTTAGAGTATACCAGAATATCATCAATGAAAACAATGACAAACCTATCAAGATATTGCTGGAATACTTCATTCATCAACCTCATGAAAGCTGCAGGTGCATTAGTCAATCCAAATGGCATTACCAAAAACTCATAATGTCCATAACGGGTTCTGAAAGCCGTTTTAGGTACATCATCATCTTTAATCTTCAACTGATAATAACCAGATCTCAAATCAATCTTAGAGAACACACATGCACCTTTAAGCTGATCAAACAAATCATCAATACGAGGCAATGGATAACGGTTTTTAATCGTTACCTGATTCAATTGCCTGTAATCAATACATAATCTCAAAGTACCATCTTTCTTCCGTACAAACAATACCGGAGCTCCCCAAGGTGAGGTACTAGGTTGAATGAAACCTTTATCAGTTAATTCCTGTAACTGAATTTTCAACTCCCTCAATTCAGCTGGAGCCATTCTATATAGAGTCAAAGATATAGGATCCGTACCTGGAAGCAAATCAATCGAAAACTCCACGTCTCTGTCTGGCGGCAATCCAGGCAAATCATCTGGGAATACATCAGGATAGTGCCTGACTACTCCAACTTCCTCAATACTGCTAGGAGCAACATCATTTAACACCACATGTGCTAAGTATCCTTGACAACCTTTCGATAACAGTTTCTTTGCTCTCATGGCAGAAATAACACCATGTCTCACCCCACTTCTTTCACCCACAAAAGTAACCTCTGGTAGTCCAGGACGAAGAAAAGTAACTGATTTCCCGTAACAATCAATATGGGCACGATTATAATGCAACCAATCGGCCCCTAAAATCACATCAAAATCCACAATATCTAATGGGATAAGATTAGCTGGCATAACTACGCCATCTACCATCACGGGACACCCTGGATAAAAACTATCAACATAACATTTATCTCCTCTAGGCATAGCAAACTCTAAATCAAATCCTAAAGGTGTAGGGTGAGGTTGTGTCATTTGAGCAAACGTATGAGAAATCACAGAATGGGTAGCACCACAATCAATCAAAACTCTAGCAAAATGACCAAGGATGTTTAACGTACCCATCATCAAGTCTGGATGGTTCTGAGCATCCTGCAGTGAGATGTGATTAACACGTCCCTGAGCTTGCTGTCGTCCACCACGACCTCTGCTACCTTGATTACCTCGCCCCTAAGAAGTGCGTCCCTGCCCTGACTGGCTAGCCTGTCTAGACGGTCATGCACCACTAGCAGCAACCTCTCCCTAACGGGGCTGATTTCCTTGATGCCACTGAGATCCACTAGCTGGCATGGAAGAATACGAAGAATAACCTCCAGAATCTTGAGAGTACCCACTCTGAGAATAAGGATCATGGGCATACTGATATTGTCCGGACGTATAGGGAGCAGCATCACCCTAATAGTGGTAAGCACCACCATGACCCGTCTGTCTATAATTGCCTGATCCATAACTCTGCTGTACAGGTGCTGGAGGTGGCATAACAGACTGCTGAGGCCTCTGCTGACTCTGGGGACACTGAGCAGCTCTATGTCCCATCTACCCACAAGTAAAACAACCACCACCGCCACCACTTCTCCTACACTCTCCATGATGCCTGAAGTTACATCGACGGCACAACGGATCACCTGAACCACCAGCTCCACTAAAATCTCTCGGCCTCTGAAATCTGGGTCCACCAGCAAATCTTCCACCTCTCCTCGGGCCTGTCACACTAAATCCTCCACTGGAAGAACTAGAACTCGCTCAACTCTTCTTGAAAGTCTGCATCCTGCGGGGTCCCGTAATGGAGATACCTTTTCCCCTATCATCTCTCCTCTGAGTATCATTCTTCTCTTCATCATCATCACTGTTACTGGGAAGATTATCGGAATCCTTCATCCGAACCAAGATCTCAGAAAACTCATGATAATCGCCGCAAGGAAGTGCACTAGCAAAAGTTCGCCATTTCCTCTTAGTTCCCAACTTAAAGCGGCGAAGCATCTCTACCTGATTACCAGCTGTATCAGGATCATAACGAGATAAATCTGTAAATTTCCTGTAGTACTCATGAACTGTCATATTCTTTTGCTTTAATTGGGCAAATTCTTGCTTTTTACGGTCGATGTACTCTGGAGGAACACATATCTTCTTAAAATTCTCCTTAAATACCTCCCAATCAGATGCCATCTCCGGTGACATAAACTGGGCCTGATTCTTCCACCAACCTGCTGGTTCTCGCCCAAAAAACCATGTAGTGGTCTCTACCCATCTGTTAGCAGGAAGGTTTCCCTGACTTTGCATCACCTGAAAAGTTTTCTCAATGTGGTCTAGCCACTTTTCTGCCCCTTCGTGACCTTCGTTACCCATGAAACGCTCTAACTTCAGATTATACATGGTCTCCAAGGGTGTTCTCTGAGGAGGGGGATGACGGATTACATTCTGAAAAGCATGAGCCATTGCTTCCCCTAATTGAGCTATATCAGGGAAGTTAGACTCAGAAGTACGACGTGGTTCCCTACGAGGCGGCATAGTTCTGACAGAAGACACCAAAATATCCTTAGAACATTAACAATTATACAGGACTGCAACCTAAGCTCTGATACCAAACTGACACACCCCGATCCTAGAATCAAGGCGTGCTGGCCGTCACGTGAGCGTGAAGTAACCATAAGTGTGGTGCGGAAGCAAAGATAAGAGAATTATGAAGGAATTAAAACCAACTACTAGCAATAGTAACCAAATAGCATGCTAGAGTGAATCAAAGTGTGAACACACACATAAACAGAGCTTAAGAACTAGGTGCAGTCAAGTAGGACTATAAGAAAAGTACAACACCCGCAGGTGAGTCCTGCATGCAGGAAATCTGTCAGAACGCCGAAGATAACCTCGTGAGCCACCAACTGCTAACTAGAACCTGGAGGGGCGCAAAACAAAATTGAGTGGGTCAGTAAAACGAAACTTTTCGAAAACTTTTCGTTTAAAACATTTCTAACCCCTCACTGTAAAACCTGTATACTTTTCCAGAAAATAGCATAATAGCATATAACTTTTCAAATATTTCAAATCATCAATTTTTCTCAAAAGCCAGAAAGTATGCCTTGCTATAACTGTCAAAAACCGAATGAATGATGCATCAAAATAACAGGTGAAATAATGTATCAACCGGAGACCCTGCGGTTGGTCCTGTACGGTTAATTCTATAGCTCAACATCCAATCCAACCGGAGTCACCTCGGTGACCTCTACCGCACTACACTGCATATAAGTCGGAACTACCTGAAGTAGTATGTACGACATGAATGGTGTAATAATACGCTCTAGTGCTTCTCTCATCAATCATCTGTGCACATAATCTAAAGTCACCTACTAGTCGGAACCACCTCGGTGGTCTGTACGACTAGTATGTCGGAACCCTCTCATGGTCTGTACGACATGTCGGAACCCTCTCATGGTCTGTACGACATGCACCTACTTGGATCCAAGGTGAGCGTGCGGTGCGGGTGAATAATATAAGCGCTAACACTATAATTGCAGGTTATGAGCTATCCACATAATATACATCATCAATGATTCACATGAATAACATAAAACTCACCTGATACTCACATGTGCGTCCACATCACCAATTCACATATATATATGCATCAATTATCAATTCATATATCTCATATCGTTCATATCATTCATATCATGCATGCATGGCATTTCAGAAACATACTTTCATTAAAAACTCAATTTCTGGGAAAATTCATAGTATATAGGTATAAATAGAAAGTACTGCCCACTCACTGATAAGTCGAAGGGTCGTAGCCCCCGTGACGTCCCTGGATGCGCTCATCCTCGGGATAGGTATCACCTATATGCGAAATAACTATAAAAACGTTATTTTAAAGAATATAACCAACAATTCTTAATAACTTCTCATACGGTGCTCAAATTGGGTATATGAATATACCATAGTGACCTACTCGACGTCACGGACGTCGACAAATTTTTAGAATTAATTTTGGGCTTGTCACGCGCCCCCACGCGCCAAGGAGGGCACGGGTACATGCGCCCCCCCCACGCGCATCTCCTACCTCGGCTCGCCGGACTGATTTTTCCGTTGGCCGGATTCTGGGCATTTTTCAAACGCCTTGTTCTCCTTCGATTCTCGACCATTTTCTTCGTATTTTATATCAAAATGAAGCCCTAAACATGTAGTTTTATGTTACACTACTTTAAGGCTCTAAAAACTACAAAATCTCACCGGAGAAATCCCACGAAAACCGGCCAACTTTGAACGTGGTGTTCCCGACGTCCAAAACTTCCAAACGAACGTCCCCGAGCTTCCTTAGAACTTCACTAAGCTCACTATAAGCTTGGATTGTCCTAAAAATCAACCAAAACAAAGTTCATGAACAGTGCCAAAATCGGTGCTTGTGATTTCGACGTGAAATCGAAAGATTTCTTACCTGAAATGGGTGTGGTTGAGTTCGTATAGTCCTCACGAGCACGATGGTACCTTCACAACCTTCGATCCGTGCTTGTAGACTTGATGATGAGCGTGTCCATACGGTTAAGAGAGGGAGAGAGTGAGAGAGAATCGTGAGGAAGAGAGAGAGAGATACGGGGAGGAATGGTTCGTCCCGTGTGTGGATGTGGTCCAACCCAAAGCAAATTCCAAATTTCTCTAAGTCCCTAGCCACACAAACACAACCAATTTTTAATCCTAACTTAAATTATTTCCAAGAACTTAGGGATGTATGTATTTAACCAATAATGTGACACATATACCTTAGCCCCCGCTAAGGGTAATTTTGTCATTTCGTATCAACGAATATGAAATTCCGGGACGGGCTGTGACATTTCTGCTCCTCTTTTTCTCCACCAACCTCTCCTCATAAGCCTCAAGTATTTCATGGATCAGCTGTTGTTCGGCGAAGAGTCCCACCGTGCCCAAAAACTCATGTAGCTCCTGAAGCAGTCGCATTGGAACGTAGGAGGGTGGTCCACCCAAAACTATTTCAAACCCAGATTTGATCCAAGATGCTAGAAGACATTACTAGCAACAGATTACAACAAAACCAAGCTAATTTTATCTCCTATTTTCAAGGGTTGTAGCTTGATTCCATTAGAGCAACTTTCACCGAGAACCCCTGCTTGGATTATCCTACTTCCCATTACAGAATTTAACATGCAATGGTACCATACTTATCCCCAGCTTGCGCAGGTCTTGTATTTTGGTGGTTTGGGGTCTCAATTAATTTGGAATTTGTGGTGATGGTGCTTGGAGTTCTTTTTGGCTATGGTGGTTAAGAAAGAAGGCAGAGAGTTCGAAAAGAAAGAGAGAGAGAGAGAGAGTTCTGGAGTGTTCACGGGGGAAAAGGAAAAGAAGAAAGAAAAGGGGAAGAAAACAGAGTGGGCAAGGTTACAAACACAACACAGTGGTGCAGTACCATTAAGTTTCATAAACAGTGTAGTAAGTTTTATAAACAGTGTCGTAAATTTCATAAACAGTGTAAAAGTTTCATAAACAGTGTGAGGACATGATTTTTTTTTAGCGTCAGATTTTTTTTAAATTTTTTTAATATTAAAATTATGTCATTTTCATTAAAATTTAAGTTCTTTTGTCCTTTTTATTAAAATTTAAGGGTTTTTCATTAAAATTTAAGTCTTTTTAATTAAATAAAGTTATAGCATGATTTTTTATTAAAATAAACTTAGTCCAAGCCCTTTTTATGAAATTTTTTTTTGCATATTTTTCTTCTCGTTTTGAATTTGAGCGTGTGACTTCCAAGTCCCTGTATTGAAAGCCATGAACAATTGTTGACTCCATTATTATTTGTTCAGTGGATGAGGGGAACAACTATATGATGATCAAAGGAAGTTGGAGTTTGACTTGATACACAAATCACATGACATAAATGATGTACCATTCAGATGGATGCAGACGCCATTGGCACTGTCTATTAGGAAACGTAAAGTGATGGCATGCTTATTAAGTACTAGGTTAGAAAACCTAAAGCGAACAACTTTTTACCCAGACCCCAATTGTTTGGATCAAAACTTGAACTTTGGGCTTAAGGGGGAGTTGGTCCAAAAGGCATCCTAAAGAAAAGAGGAACTCGGAGCCCAGTCGAAGTCCAAAAGGCAGGAGAGACCCCTTTCTGACTAGGTGTGAACCATGTGAACCACTTGCCCACCTACCCAAAGGCCAAGTGGTATAGACCCACCAGCTAATCAGCCCATAAAGTACTTTATAGTGGCAGTACAAGTAAAAAGCTGATGAGTCACTGCCCTTCAAGCTGCATTCGGGCAAGGTTACTGCTACAAGAAGCCAAGCCGAGTTGTCTATAAAAGAAGAAAGAGAAATCAGGAATAAAGACACTCAATCAAACAAACAAATACAAGCACAAACTCTGCTCAAAAGCCAGATTTGCCTTCAAATGAAGCTGTAGTCAGCTAGCCTTCATCCCTCTCGAGATAAACCCTCACTCAAGCCTTTGTAATAGCTCTGCTACCCTGTTCAACTCTTGCTGTAGTATCGATCTCCTTCTGTAAACTCATTTCCCTATTCCCTTTTCTAAAGCTTTCAAACACCTTGATAAACCACAAAGATCGGAAGTTGTAAGACAATCAGCCTTGCCCGACAAGGTTAAAACCTTGCCCGACCCTCTTTGTTTTTGTCTTTTCATTAGCCTAGCAATATGTTGTATACTTCAAATTGTATTCAAGTTATTTATAGTAAGATGACTATTAAAAGACTCTCTCTCAACACTTGAATCCAATTTGAATATGTTTTCACAGTTCAAACCAGATCTGAGTTCTAAGCCCTCGGGCATGTAAGATTTGATCATTTAAAAGTCCTTGACCTCAAGGCATAAACAAGAACCTTATGTGGACTTAACCCATCCACGACAGTCCTTGATAAACACGAAGTCCAAAGTTACTTGGGGCGCAAGTAAGCGACCTATATCGTAGTTTTATTTCTGTTATATTATGATTATCGTAGAACGTTTGAGTATAGAATGAATTCTGATAGGAAGCCTCAAGGCCTACATCTAAGGCCCTACAAAGGCACCTATTTGGATTCATTCCACTTTTCGGGCTAGAACGTTTGAGTATAGAATGAATTCTGATAAGAAGCATCAAGGCCTACATCTAAGGCCCTACAAAGGCACCTATTTGGATTCATTCTACTCTTCGGGATTGATGATCAGAAGTATAACAGTTATAATACTGAATGTAGCAAAGAAACAAACATTATATGTTCGAGTACTGGATTAGTTACTGATTGGAAGCCTCAAGGCCTACACCTAAGGCCCCACAAAGGCACCTATCATAATTAACATGGGCTCTCGGGCATGTACTTAACTGAAACTCAACATCCGTTTTACATCTGCCATGCTGAAGATGGCAGTGGCACGCCTGAGTACTTAAAAGTTAATCTTGATTGTGAGCCTCAAAGCCTACATCTAAGGCCCCACGAAGGCACCTTTCAAAGTTAACTTTGTCCTTCTCTTTCAGCTTTGCCCGACAAGCCTTGTCCGACTAGCCTTGCCCGACAAGCCATCCAGTGAAGCATAAGCCCGACAGAAAAACATCAACCGGCGCCAACCTCTCGGGGAGCTGTGTGCTCGTCGGCCAGGGAACATCCCCGACGGAGATTCCTGCCACGAACACCAATAACACAAACCCAGAATTCCTTTGAAATCCTTGCAGAGCCCCGTCCGTCGCAAGCCATCGGTCGCTGATTTGAGCGGCAACAATTTCACTGGCGCAATCCCATAAGATCTCAGCAATGTCGAAGAACTTAGTTACTTGAACATTCGTTGAACCATTTCACTAGGTTATTTCGTTGAACATCTGGCGCTCACCAAATCTGCATATATTTTCCGCTAGATCCAGGGACCTCACCAGAAAAATCCCCGACTTTGTCGACTGCAAAAGCCTGTTCAAATCGAACTCCAATGAAACGACATTAACGGCTCCATGATAAGCTCATATTTATACATATTTTACATCAAATTCTCTCGTCTTTTCTTAGTTAGTTTCTCATATTTTTGTGCTATTTACTTTGTTTTTGTGTTTTATCGAATTTATCTAGCTAAGAAAATAAAAATAGCACAAGTGTGATTTTAACTTTTGTTAGGGTTTCTTCTTAATTCTTATATAGATTGGGTGTGTCATCTGTGATTATTTTATTTCAGTTAGTTTCTAGAAATAAATGTCCATGCACACATGTCTCATTTGTGAGGCTTGCGCAGAAAGAATAAGGCGTGGGAGACAGGCAAGGAAACATGGCAGTTGGTAAAAATATAAAAGAGCTGGAAAGGAATAAATAAAAGAAAGGTGGAAGGAGCACTGGACGTGAGGAATAAAGGACAGTGTGCAGTGTGTGCGGGACAGTGTGCAGGACAGTGTGCAGGACAGTGGGAATGGTGCTGGCAGCTTGAGGCACTAACGTGAGCTGCCCTTTGCAGCTGTAAAGAAAATAAAGGAGAGCTGACAGCAAGGGCAGAGCACTTTGCAGCTGCCATAAAAAAAACGTGGGAGGGGACTGACGCAAAGGGGGGAGTGGTGGAAGCAGCGAGCTGCCTTAGGCAGCTAGAAAGGAAAGCGCAAGAAACAGCAGCGCGAGAGACGGGGGGGATAAGGAAAGAACGCTGCCCTTGTCAGCGTAAACAGACAGCGCGCGGAAGGAGGGCCTCGGGTGAAAAGCAGGTGTGGAAAAAGGGGGAAGCGCATAGAAGCGCATAAATTAAGAGCTGCCCTTGGCAGCTGAGACTTGTTGTGCAGTGCATGCAGGGCAGTCGCGCGGAAACCAGTGGGGGAACTGCGCAGAGCTGCCTGACGCGGGAGAGAAGTGCAGAAATAATTGGAGGTGCTGCCTTGGCAGCTGATGGAAAGAATTAGACAGGAAAAGCCATGCGCAGAAGGCAGCTTAAGCACAGCACAGCAAGCTTCCTCATTTGGTTTTATTTTTCTTAAACTCATGTTTAATTTAATTTGCTTTTCAATTATATTAAACATGTGTAATTCATTTCTGTTTAGTTAGAGGTGAATTTGAAACCATGGATAAATGTTTATTATGATTTGATTTACTCCAATTATGAATTTTTGAACGTTGGATGTGGTTTACTTTTCTGTGTTGATTAAGAACTTGTTTATGTATGTGGGTTGAGGGTCGACACTTAATTTGCATGCTTAGACTTGATGCTAGGATATAAAGGAATTTCACCTAATCGTTATGAACTTATATTCATGAGTAGTAAAAATCGCTAGTCACGATTGTGTTTAGTAAACCCTAGGTTGGATTAACATGCGTATTCCATAGTTATGAATGCCTAGTCGATGTTTATGATTTCCATTAAACTTAATGATCTTTGATATGTCTCTCTATCATGCGTATTCCATAGTTAGGGAACTTGATAAGAATAATTTGGTTGTGATGCGTATCCCGTCCAATTCAATGAATCTAGGGAAATCTGAAAGTTAATTTAAGCGGACCTAATTAACTTGGAGCGTTGTCATTTATTCGTTTGTTGAAATCATAACTGGGAATCAAATTATATGCATATGTTCATGTGTGGATAAGGACCCCTCTGACTAACGTCTCATCATTTTAATTCTATAAAATATATTTTCTTTGAAGTTTGTTCTTTTAAGTTTCTGTTTTAAGTTCAATTTCGTAAAAAAATCAATCCCCCGTTTATTTTAAAGTGTTAGATTTGTTAGAAATCAATTTAGTTTGTGTTTTCTTGAGTCTTGAATTATTTTGAGTCTTTTGATTTGTTTTAGATTATTTGTTAGTTTTATTTTGAGTTATTCTAGTTAAGTGTTTTGAGTCTAGTTTAGTGTTTTAAATTTTGTTTTTACGTTTTTAATTTAATTTTACTTTGGTTAGCATCCCTAGTTAATCCCCGGCCTAGAACGATCCCTACTTACATCATTACTACAATTGTCACAAATAGGGTTTAAATTTGTGCGTTAACTAATTTTCGCACCAAATTTTTGGCGCCGTTGCCGGGGATTAGCAAATTTGCTAATCCCTTGTTTATGTTTTTGTTTGTGTTTTATTTTATTTTATTTTATTTTATTTTATTTTTGGTTTGTTATGTCTTTTACTTTTGATATTTGATTTAGTTTTATTTCTTTGATTTTAGTTACAAATGGAGCGAGACATGACACTTGCATCCATCCAAGCTCAATTGGCGAATCTTACGTCTCAATTAACTCAGAATGCCGGAAGGACCACAATGCCAAGTGTACCTACATTTGGTGCATCGTATGGGCAAGGATATCAAACTCATCAATGTCCCCGATTTTCTGCAAATGAAGATGTTTGGGGATATCAAGGTCATAACCAATCAAGGGGCAACATGTTTTCCAACGCTTACAATTCGGATTGGAGAAATTATTCAGATCATAGGTGGGGAGAACCTCAACACGTTCAACAAAGTGGATATTGGCAACAAGATGAGGAGTTTTATTCAAGATCTATGCAGCCACCACAACCTCCCCCACAACAATTTCAATCGAATTCAAGTATGCCCATGAATTATAATGAAATTCTTGATGGACTCATTTCTTTGACGCAGGGCTCACAAAACAAAGAACAATTGCAGCCATCAGAGGAGTTCTATCAATGGCCATGTGCACCACCACAGCCTCCACCACAATCTCCCCAACCAAATTCAGGTTCGTCGGTTGATAATGATAATATTATTCAATTAATCACCTCTTTGAACCAGGAAGTAGAAAATCAAGACAACAAGATGGATGCATTGGAGAAGCAAGTTGGGCAGATTATGGAGATCATGGCACAAATTCAAGATCAAAGTGAACTCTCCAACTCCACATTTGCAAATTCAAATGAAGGAATGGAAATCAATGAAGCCATCACTTTGGGAAGTGATATGGAGGATGAAGTTGTCCCAGAACCATCCAAACATAGCCCGAACATGGATGAATTGCCGCTTCAAGAAGAAGATGAGGATGACGACTTGGGCAGTTTAGAAGAATTCTTGTCGCAAACCCCTCAAGTCCTTATGCCATCCAACTCAGGTGAGGAGGTTCAAAATTCATTTCATTCTAACATTATTCCGCCAATTGTCCTTTTTCCTTGCAGGTTTTTAAATCCCAAGGAAGAAGTGAATGAAAATTACGTTATGGAAGCTCTTCCAAAGGTGCAAAGTGATATCCCAATTCTTGGTGCACCAAAACAAGTTCCCGATGGTATTGAAATGTTCAAAGAACCTTGCACACCAAGAAAAGGGATTCAAGAGAATGAAGTGGTTGAAGCATATCAAGAATACATCCAAGAGGCTGTGCATGAGACAATCAAGCCCAAAGCAGTGGAGTTTGATGACACGGGACAAGCCACAACCATCATAGTAAACCTGGCCAAGTTCAAAGTCCCGGAAATGTTCAAAGATGTGGTGTTTGTCTTTGAGTTTGTGTCGGAAAAAGAAAGTAAGCCATCTTCTCCAATTTTAATTTTAATGTATACTAACATGTTTCTGATTTTGATGATTCAGGCACCCACTCTTGAATTTAAACCATTGCCGAATCATTTCAAGCATCACCTCCCATTAAAAGATAAATTCCATGCTTTGGAGCCGAGGGGAATTTAAAGGAAAGATTCGTCCCGCTAAAGACGTTAAATCAAGCGCTTCTTGGGAGGCAACCCAAGCATTCAACGAAGGGAGACTTTGGAATCGCTAACCAAATCAGATTTGCATTCTTACACCCTTATCTTTACTGCTTTCATTTTGTTTTGTTTATTTAGTTGTGATTTTTGTTTGGGAGATTAAACATAGTCTTTTTACTTTGATTTACTTATTTTACTTTGATATTTAAAAAAAAAAAAAAAAAATAATAATAATAATAATAATAATAAACATCCATATAATTTTATAAAAAAAAAAAATACTTATATTTATATATATAATTAAATAAACTTAAAAGCATAAATATTTGACAATAATGTGAACTAATAGCTTTCATTGGTCGTTGGTAGGTGGTGCCTCGGAGGTCGACGGAGCCCCAGAAAGACGAAGCGCCAGAGTTGGATCATTCAGAGCCTCAATACTTGGTGCAGCTCCCGAGGACGAAGGCAACACAAACCTCGGGAGTAACGCCATAAACCGTTGATGATCACTCTGAATCCGCAGTTCGGACTCCTGCAGCTGATCAAGCTTCCTCTTCAAGCTTGTTGAGTAATTAGTTGCGAGCATGTGCAACTCCTTATTCTCATGTCTAAGCACTCTGACCTCTTACCGAAGACTAGCCACTTCAGCCATCAACGACTCAACCTGACGAGTTTGAGCAAGAAGACGTTGGCCCATGTTTGAGACTGAGCCTGCACATCGGACGCTGTAGGCCAGAGAGTCCTGAACAGCCAGTTCGTCGGACCGCCTGGAAAGTATCCTAGTGTCTCTAGGAGTGAACAGATTTCTGGCAACCACCGAAGCGGTTGTTTCATTCATCATCATGGAATCCCCAACTGTAAGAGGACCATTCGGGGATATGAAGGACGGCTGCTAAATGTTGGTTGGAGAAGACATATCAATATCTTCCCCAATATTCAAGTTAAGGCGACGGTCAGAAGGGCAAGACATATTTGAAGATGTGAAGAAAAAGAAGAGGTCGAACTGATCAAGATTAAAAAAAAAAGTGCAAGAAGGGAGTGTTTGCAGGAGGGAGCTCAAGTGTGTTGTGGAACAAAATTAGCGCCTCTATAAAAAGAAGAAATCAAAGAGGCGCTCATCAGAAATCAAAGTGGCGTCCTCTCGCAAATCGAAGAGTCGGGGTTCCCTTATCAAAAGACGGACTTCGTCTCAAAAGTCGGACGCCTCTCTCAAAAAGTCGGGCGTCTCTCTCAAAAGCCGGAGCAGTCAGGAATCACGAGGCGAACAGCTTTTCCAGATTTGTCGTCACTCGTCACGCGCGCTGTCAGCTTTGCGCAAATTACGGGTAGCTTTTTCAGAAAGCGCGTAACGTGTACTGTTCATTCATCCACCGGCTGCCGACAGGGGGAAAGGAACAGTTTCGGTTGTGAAGAAGTCCTATAAGTATCTACCTTCGCCTTCCACAGCAAAGGCACACCCTCTCTGCACTTCTTCATCTCCGAAAATGCCTTTTCAACAAACCCTCTCGAGTTACTCTGTGTTTCTCATTCCCTGGGATACCTTTGCAAACAAGTCATCAAGAGCTAGAGTATTTCATATCATGAAGGTTGAAAGCAAGAGTATCTCATATCATGCTTTCTCCCTGTCCTTTTCCTTGTCTTTGTGATAAGGAGAAAGCGAGCAATCAGCCAGCACTCGGTGTCAATCTTCCGATCTAAGAACCGACTGCCTGGAAATCCTTCCTGATTGCTTACCTAGCATTGCTCTCGAGTGCTCATCTTCAACTGCTGATGTACTTCCGAAGAAGACGCCACATCTGCCTGGAGAACAGATAAGGCAAGTGAAAATGATTACTTGAAGCATGTGGAGACAAGGTGATGCTTCATCTTCAAGATCAAGTCTCATTTTCCTTGCTAAGAAGTTCCCCAGCCCAGTTCAAGAATAAACCTGTGGAACGATACTTCTTCAAAAGCAAAAGTATCTCATATCATCGGAGTCAGAGGCAAAGATATCTCATGGCATGCTTTTCCTTTACCCTTGCTCTTGGCTACGGGACAATGAGAAAGAAGGCAAACGGTCGGCACTTGGACAGATTGAACAAAGAATCAGACCACCACCTCTACCTCGTGCCTACCTGCCATGCAGAAGAAGCAAAAAAAGAAGAATGTAGCCTGCAGACTCAATCAACCCGGCAGAAGGAGTCCGAGTTGAAACCAAGAGCTCGAGAAGCTTCAACAACATATGGACGCATCAGTCACCACCACCAATCAAGTCTCATTTTCCTTGCTAAGAAGTTCCCGAGGCCAGTTCAAGTTCAAAGCTGTGGAATGTCACCAAACAGGACCAATGATCACTTATTAGTTTTATTCATTGTCTTTTATCGTGATTTTCAATTTTTCGTTTGCAATTTTTTTACATTTTCTTGTGTTACCTAACTGAATTATTTCTTTTCTTTGCAGGAACTTTTGGTTATTTCCACCCTTGAAGTTGATTGCAGAATTTTAGCTTGGGAGTCATCGCATGATTTTTTTTGCAAATTAGGGAAGTTTTCAGTCCTATTGCTTTATTTTGTTTCCTTATATTTATTTATTTTATTTTTCTTTGCATTTTATTATATTTTCTGACATTGGGGACAATGTCTAGTTTAAGTGTGGGGGTAAAGAGTATAAAATGACCAAATTGAAAATTTTTATACCTTCGACTTTGTACTGGTTTCATTTGTTTCCATGTTATTGCTTTGTGTTTTCTTAATTAAGTTGTAATTTGTTTAAAAAAAAAAATCGGAAAATTTAAAAATACAAAAATATTGTTTTGTTTCCCTTATTGTTTTGAATTAGATTTTTGTTAGTTTCCCGACCCAATGATATAATTGGATCAAATTTGAATCATGATTATCAAGAACTTAGTTAACATGTGTTTTGTGAAATTCCTAATTCTCTTGTTAGTTTTGTACATGTTTGACCATCTTTGAAAAACCAAATGCACATAGCCTTGTTGATGTGAAACTAAAGTATGATTTAAAGCTCCATATGTGAATTTAGTGACCATATACATCCTATGTGAGTTTTTGAGCCTATTGAAAGTGTGTGCATTTTTCATACACTCTTATTCTTTCATGTGTGATGAACTTATGTGAGATACTTCTCTAGAACTTGCATAACGATCTTTCGAAATATTTGTCATTGATTGCATGAACTTGAAAATGATAGAGACATTAGGTTTTGATAAGCTCATATTTTTATATATTTTTACATCAAATTCACTCGTCTTTTCTTAGTTAGTTTCTTGTATTTTTGAGCTATTTACTTTATTTTCGTGTTTTATGTGATTTGGCTAGCAAAGAAAATAATAATAGCTTAAGTGTATATTTTTAGTAATAAAATCGTCAAAACTGCATTGCCCACTATTTTTGGTTAATGAAAATAAGATAGAATTATATATATATATATATATATATATATATATATATATATGATGATGATGATGAATGATGGGAGTTGTTGCTGCCTTGTTGGCAGCATAAAATTAGTTGGCAGTGAGTAAAGTTTGGAAAGGAGCTTGCGGGGTTTTGGCAGAAAGAAAAAAGAATTGAAAAGAAACAAAGTGGGAATAAGGGAGTGGGGGCTTTGTGCGCAGGAAAGGTTGGCAGCATGAATAAATAATTGGAGGGAGAATAATTAGAAAGGGGGGAATAAAACATATAGAAATGAAAAGGAAAGCTGGTGGAGAAAGCACCAGTGGGTGCAGAAATTAGGTGAGGCCTTGGGGGGAGCTCTCGGGGAAAGGAATAAAAGAAAAACAGGGCAGCAAGTCAGAGGGGGGTTGGAGCAGGAGTGCTGCCCTCGTGCAGCAGCGGGAATAAAGAAGTAACGCTGCCTTTGGCAGCGAGATGTGAGTCAGCACAAGGAGGGAGGAAGGAGCAGGCTGGCAGCTTGCAGCTGACTGACGCAAGGAGAGGGGAGACAGGAGTGCTGTTGCGGGGAAACCAAGGGGAATGCGCGGAAAACAGTGGGAAGGAAGGAGAGCCAGGAGGACTGACGCGTGGAGAGCTGTCCTTGGCAGCTCGGACCTTGGGACGCACGAAATTAAGAGCTGCCCTGTGCAGCTGGCAACAGGAGACTGGCAGAAGAATAATAGCTGCCCTGTGCAGCTGAAACGCGAGGAGATGGGCAGCACGAAGGAAGGTCAGGAGAGCTGGGAGAGAACAGAAAACAAGGCAGCACGCTTCACTGCAATTTCTCTCGGTTTAATCCTCCAACTCACGTTTTATTTCTGTTTTAATTTTAATAATGTGTAACTAATTTTATTTTGGCTAGAGTTTAATTCAAAACCATGGATATATTTGTAATTTGAATTGATTACCTTCAGTTGTGATTTCTGAGTTGTGATTTAATTTGCTTAACTGCTTGATTGATAACTTATTTTTGTATGTCGATTAAGGATGCATACTTAATTTACATGCATGAATTTGATGCTAGAATATAAGTGAATTTCACCTAATCGTTATGAACTTATATTCACAAGTAGTGAAGGTCGCTTATAAACGATCGCGTTAGGTAAATTCTTGGCATAAGTTTCATGCAATTCATAGTAACAAGTGCCTCGTCAATGCTTATGATTTTCATAAAACTTAATGATTCTTGCTTGTATCTCTATTATGCAATTCATGTAGGGAACTTGTAGGGAATGTTTTGGGTTGTCGTATGCAATCATCCAACCTAATAAAAGTAGGAAAATCTGAAGGTTAATTTAAGCGGACCTAATTAACTTGGGGCGTTGAGAATTTACAATTTATTGAAAGAACAACTGAAAATCAATTTAGGTTGCATATGTGGCATGTGTGGAGAATAATCCTCTAGTCAATCCGTCATTTATCATTTTACCTTAATTTTATGTTTTTGTCAATTTTGTAATTTATTTAAGTTTAATTTACTTTTCATCAAAATCAATCCCCCATTTTATTTTAAAGTGTTAGATTAATTAGAAATCATTTTAGTTTGTGTTTTCTTAAGTCTTGAGTTGTTTTGAGTCTTTTGATTTATTTTAGTTTATTTGTTAGTTTTATTTTGAGTGATTCTAGTTAAGTGTTTTGAGTCTAGTTTAGTGTTTTAAATTTTGTTTTTACGTTTTTAATTTAATTTTACTTTGATTAGCATCCCTAGTTAATCCCCGGCCTAGAACGATCCCTACTTACATCATTACTACAATCGTCACAAATAGGGTTTAAATTTGTGCGTTAATTTATTTTCGCATCAAATTTTTGGCGCCGTTGCCGGGGATTAGCAAATTTGCTAATCCTTTGTTTATGTTTTTGTTTGTGTTTTATTTTATTTTATTTTATTTTATTTGTGTTTATTTTATGTTATTTTATTTTTGGTTTGTTATGTCTTTTACTTTTGATATTTGATTTAGTTTTCTTTCTTTGATTTTAGTTACAAATGGAGCAAGACCTGGATTCTACTAGCATTCAAGATCTATTGGCACAGCTCACTGCTCAATTAACTCATAATGCCGAACGGACCACAATGCCAAGTGTCCCTACACTTGATGTGCCCTATGGGCAACGATATCAAGGTCCTCAATTTTCTGCAAATGAAGATGTTTGGGGATATCAGGGCCATAACCAATCAAGGGGCAACATGTTTTCCAACGCTTACAATTCGGATTGGAGAGACTACTCAGATTATATGTGGGATGAACCTCAACACTTTCAACAAAGTGGATATTGGCAGCAAGACGAATTCTATTCAAGACCTATGCAGCTACCACAGCATCCCCCACAGCAATTCCAATCAAATCAAAGTATGCCCGTGGATTATAATCAAAGGCTTGATGAATTAATTTCTTTGGTGCAGGGCTCACAAAGCGAAGAACAATTACAGCCATCAGAGGAGTACTATCAATGGCCATGTGCACCACCACATCCACCACAACAATCTCCCCAATTCAATTCAGGTACATCCTTGGATAATGATACACTTAATAATTTACTCACCTCTTTGAATCAGGGAGTAGAAAATCAAAACCAGGAGATGCAAGACCGAGTCAGAAGAGTGGACGAATTGGAGGAGCAAGTTGGGCAGATTTTGGAAATCATGGCACAAATTCAAGATCAAAGAGAACTCTCCAACTCCACATTTGCAAATTCAAGGGGAGAAATGGAAATCGATGAAGCCATCACTTTGGGAAGTGATATGGAGGATGAAGTTGTTCCAGAACCATCCAAACATAGCCCGGACATGGATGAATTGCCGATTCAAGAAGAAGATGAGGATGACGACTTGGGCAGTTTAGAAGAATTCTTATCGGAAACCCCTCAAGTCTTTATGCCGTCCAACTCAGGTGAGGAGGTTCTAAGTTCAATTCATTCTGACATCGTTCCACCAAATGTCCTTTTTCCTTGCAGGTTTTTAAATCCCAAGGAAGAAGTGAATGAAAAATACGTTGTGGAAGATCTTCCCAAGGTGCAAAGTGATATCCAAATTCTTGGTGTACCAAATCAAGTTCCCGATGGTATTGAAACGTTCAAAGAGACGTGTACACCAAGAAGAATTATTCCAGAAAATGAGGTAGCCGGAGAATTTGTTGAATACATCCAAGAGGCTGTGCATGAGACAAATGCCAAGGAAGTTGAGTTTGATGACACGGGACAAGCCACGACCATCATAGTAAACCTGGCCAAGTTCAAAGTCCCGGAAACGTTCAAAGACGTGGTGTTTGTAATTGAGTTTGAATGTGACTGTAAGCCATCTTCTCCATTTTTAATTTTAATTTATACTAACTTGTTTCTAATTTTGATGATTCAGGCACCGTCATTAGAACTTAGACCGTTGTCAGATCATTTCAAGTACCACCGTCCGTTCAATGATAAGCCCATGCATTTGAATAATGAAGGGAGGCCTAGGAATCACCCACAATCAGATTTGCATTCCTAATCCCTTCTCTTTACTGCTTTCATTTTGTTTTGTTATTTAGTTGTGATTTTTGTTTTGTTTATTTAGTTGTGATTTTTGTTTAGGAGATTAAACTTAGTTTTTTTTTACTTTGATTTACTTATTTTACATTTATATAAAATAAAAAATGAAAAAAAAAATAATAATAATAATAATAATAAACATCCATATAATTTAAAAAAAAAAAAAAAAAAAAAAACAAAACAAAACAAAAATACTTTTATATTTATAATTAAATAAACTTAAAGCATAAATATTTTACAATAATGTAAAACTAATAGCTTTCATTGGTCGTTGGTAGGTGGTGCCTCGGAGGTCGACGGAGCCCCTGAAAGACGAAGCGCCAGAGCTGGATCATTCGGAGCCTCAATACTTGGTGCTGCTCCCGAGGACGAAGGCAACACAAACCTCGGGAGTAACGCCATAAACCGTTGATGATCACTCTGAATCCGCACTTCGGACTCCTGCATCTGATCCAGCTTCCTCTTCATGCTTGTGGAGTAATTGGTTGCAAGCATGTGCAAATCCCTGTTCTCATGCCTAAGCACTCTGACCTCCTGCCGAAGACTAGCCACTTCAGCCATCAACGATTCCACCTGACGGGTTCGTGCAAGAAGGCGCTGGCCCATGTTTGATACTGAGCCTGCGCATCGGACGCTGTAGGCCATAGAGTCCTGGACAGCTAGTTCGTCGGACCGCCTAGAAAGTATCCTAGTGTCTCTAGGAGTGAGCAGATTTCTGGCCACCACCGATGCGGTTGTTTCGTTCATCATCATGGAATCCCCAACTGTAAGAGGACCATTTGGGGATATGAAGGATGGCTGCCAAATGTTGGTTGGAGAAGATATATCACTATCTTCCCCAACATTCAAGTTAATGCGACGGTCAGAAGGGCAAGACATTTTCTGAAGGTGTTGAGAATGAAGAGTCGGAATGATCAAGATTAAAAGCAGGAAGGAGGAAGTGTTTGCAGGAGGAAGTGTTTACAGGGGGGAGCTTAAGTGTGTTGTGGAACAAAAAATGAGCGTTCTTATAAGAAGAAGAAATCGTTGAGGCATCACTCAGCAGTCGAAGAGACGCCCTCTCGCAAATCGAAGAGCCGGGCTCCTTTCTCAAAAGCCGGATTCTTTTCTCAAAAGCGGCGTCTCCGTCTCAAAAGTCGGTTCCTTTCTCAAAAGTCGGACGCCGTTCTCTCAAAAGTCGGGCGTCTCTCTCAAAAGCCGGAGCAGTCAGGAATCACGAGGCGAGCCGCTCCCTGATTTGTCCAGACGTGTCACATGCAATTCCTTTCTCAAAAGTCGGGATTGCTCAGAAACCACGAGCCGCTCCCTGATTTTTCCAATTTTGTCGTCACTCGTCACGCGCTGTCAGCTTTGCGCAAATTACGGGCTGCTTTTTCAGAAAGCGCGTGACCTGTACTGTTCATCCATCCACCGGCTGCCGACAGGGGTAAAGGAATAGTTTCGGTTGTGAAGAAAAATTCTATAAACGTCTACCTTCGCCTTCAACAGCAAAGGCACACTCTCAACACTTCTTCATCTCCGAAATTTTTCATCTTCCAAAATGCCTTTCCAACAAACCCTCTCGAGTTTCTCTGTGTTTCTCATTCCCTGGGATACCTTTACAAATAAGTCATCTAGAGCTAGAGTATTTCATATCATGAAGGTTGAAAGCAAGAGTATCTCATATCACGCTTTCTCCCTGTCCTTGTCCTTGTCTTTGTGATAAGGAGAAATCGGGCAATCAGCCAGCACTCGGTGTCAATCTTCCAATCTAAGAACCGACTGCCTGGAAATCCTTCCTGATTGCTTACCTAGCATTGCTTACCTAGCATTGCTCTCGAGTGCTCATCTTCAACCGCTGATGTACTTCCGAAGAAGTCGCCACATCTGCCTGGAGAACAGCCAAGGCAAGTGAAAATGTTACTTGAAGCATGTGGAGACAAGGTGCTGCTTCATCTTCAAGAACAAGTCTCATTTTCCTTGCTAAGAAGTTCCCCAGCCCAGTTCAAGCATACACCTGTGGAACGATACTTCTTCAAAAGCAAAAGTATCCCATATCATCAGAGTCAGAGGCAAAGATTTCTCATGGCATGCTTTTCCTTTACCCTTGCTCTTGGCTACGGGGCAAGGTGAAAGAAAGGCAATCGGTCGGCACTTGGACAGATTGAACAAAGAAGCAGACCACCACCTCTACCTCGTGCCTACCTGCCATGCAGAAGAACAAAAAAAGAAGAATGTAGCCTGCAGACTCAATCAACCTGGCAGAAGGAGTCTGAGTTGAAACCAAGAGCTCGAGAAGCTTCAACACCAACACCAATCAAGTCTCATTTTCCTTGCTAAGAAGTTCCGAGGCCAGTTCAAGTTCAAAGCTGTGGAAAGTCACCAAACAGGACCAATGATCACTTTTTAGTTTTTTTCATTGTCTTTTATTTTCATTTTTAATTTTTCGTTTGCATTTTTTATATTTTCTTGCGTGCTTAACTGATTTAGTTCTTTTCTTTGCAGGAACTTTTGGTTATTTCCACCCTTGAAGTTGATTGCAGAATTTTAGCTTGGGGGTCATCGCTTGATTTTTTCTGCAAATTAGGGAAGTTTTCAGTCCTATTGCTTTATTTTATTTCGTTATATTTATCTACTTTATTTTTATTTGCATATTATTATATTTTCTGACATTGGGGACAATGTCTAGTTTAAGTGTGGGGGTAAAGAGTATGAAAAATGACCAAATTGAAAATTTTTGTACCTTCGACTTTGAACTGGTTTCATTTGTTTCCATGTTATTGCTTCATTTTCTTAATTAGTTTTGTTTTAAAAAAAAAAAAAAAAAAAAAAAAATCCAAAAATATTTCCTTGTTTTCCTTATTGTTTTGAATTAGATTTTTGTTAGTTTCCCGACCTAATGATATAATTGGATCAAATTTGAATCATGATTATCAAGAACTTAGTTAACATTTGTTTTGTGAAATTCCTAATTCTCGTGTTAGTTTGTACATATTTGATCATCTTTGAAAAACCAAATGCACATAGCCTTGTTAATGTGAAACTAAAGCATGATTTAAAGCTCCATATGTGAATTTAGTAACCATATACATCCTATGTGAGTTTTTGAGCCTATTGAAAGTGTGTGCATTTTTCATACACTCCTATTTTTTTTTATGTGTGATGAACTTATGTGAGATACTTCTCTAGAACTTGCATAACGATCTTTCGAAATTTTTGTCATTGATTGCATGAACTTGAAAATGATAGAGGCATTAGGTTTACCACCATGGCCCAAATAACCTTGTTTCCCAAAGAAAAATAATATCATTAGATTGCCATTTTGAGCCGTATTTGTGAGCCTTTTATTTCTTATCACCAGATATGTCTACCCTTATGCCTGAAATAATTTTCCTTACCCTTTCCAAGCGAGCAATGCAAGATTGTCTTATGTGAAATGTTTGTGAAGTACTTTGAAGGTGTTTGGCAAAAGAATATGTGTGGGGGTTTTTCATATTTGTTTCTGTTTGAAAAAAAAAAAAAAAAAAAAAAAAAAAAAAAAGAGAAAAGAAAAGGAAAAGAAAAAGAAAGATTGTATACAAAGAAAATAAAAAGTTTTTAAAGTTTCAGTTTAAGGTTGTGGTTGGAGATGTCTGAAGAATCGTTGGAGAGCTTGAGTTCTTATAAATCTAAAGAAAATAATTGCTTGCAATATAGCTTGGAACTTGTGTTTTCCTATTCTTTCGTTTCAATAACCCTATCCCGAAGCCTCATTACATCCAATAAAAGTCCTCTTGATTTAAGTTTTGCAATTATGACTGTGGAGAAGTGATCTTTATGCAAGCTTATGGTAGAACTTTCACATTTGTTTCTTTGAGCGAAACACATTAAAACTAAACACATGTGTGATTGAGTGCATATCCCGAGAGAAGGTCGCTAGTTTGCATATGGTGATTTTAAAAATAAAAATTTGAAATTGCATTAGCATGGCTATCTCACACACTACACTTCAAGGATGTTTCAAAGATTGCTGCTAATATTTGAATAAGGAAAATGAACTTGAATTGCTTATTGGTGTTAGCTATGGTTCTTGATGATTGTGTTCTCAAATGAAATTCTATGAGGGTCATATAGGAGAAACTAATAATTTTCATGTTATTACTTTTTCTGTTTTCTCTGTTTTGCTCGAGGACTAGCAAAAGCTAAGTGTGGGGGTATTTGATAAGCTCATATTTTTATATATTTTTACATCAAATTCACTCGTCTTTTCTTAGTTAGTTTCTTGTATTTTTGAGCTATTTACTTTATTTTCGTGTTTTATGTGATTTGGCTAGCAAAGAAAATAATAATAGCTTAAGTGTATATTTTTAGTAATAAAATCGTCAAAACTGCATTGCCCACTATTTTTGGTTAATGAAAATAAGATAGAATTATATATATATATATATATATATATGATGATGATGATGAATGATGGGAGTTGTTGCTGCCTTGTTGGCAGCATAAAATTAGTTGGCAGTGAGTAAAGTTTGGAAAGGAGCTTGCGGGGTTTTGGCAGAAAGAAAAAAGAATTGAAAAGAAACAAAGTGGGAATAAGGGAGTGGGGGCTTTGTGCGCAGGAAAGGTTGGCAGCATGAATAAATAATTGGAGGGAGAATAATTAGAAAGGGGGGAATAAAACATATAGAAATGAAAAGGAAAGCTGGTGGAGAAAGCACCAGTGGGTGCAGAAATTAGGTGAGGCCTTGGGGGGAGCTCTCGGGGAAAGGAATAAAAGAAAAACAGGGCAGCAAGTCAGAGGGGGGTTGGAGCAGGAGTGCTGCCCTCGTGCAGCAGCGGGAATAAAGAAGTAACGCTGCCTTTGGCAGCGAGATGTGAGTCAGCACAAGGAGGGAGGAAGGAGCAGGCTGGCAGCTTGCAGCTGACTGACGCAAGGAGAGGGGAGACAGGAGTGCTGTTGTGGGGAAACCAAGGGGAATGCGCGGAAAACAGTGGGAAGGAAGGAGAGCCAGGAGGACTGACGCGTGGAGAGCTGTCCTTGGCAGCTCGGACCTTGGGACGCACGAAATTAAGAGCTGCCCTGTGCAGCTGGCAACAGGAGACTGGCAGAAGAATAATAGCTGCCCTGTGCAGCTGAAACGCGAGGAGATGGGCAGCACGAAGGAAGGTCAGGAGAGCTGGGAGAGAACAGAAAACAAGGCAGCACGCTTCACTGCAATTTCTCTCGGTTTAATCCTCCAACTCACGTTTTATTTCTGTTTTAATTTTAATAATGTGTAACTAATTTTATTTTGGCTAGAGTTTAATTCAAAACCATGGATATATTTGTAATTTGAATTGATTACCTTCAGTTGTGATTTCTGAGTTGTGATTTAATTTGCTTAACTGCTTGATTGATAACTTATTTTTGTATGTCGATTAAGGATGCATACTTAATTTACATGCATGAATTTGATGCTAGAATATAAGTGAATTTCACCTAATCGTTATGAACTTATATTCACAAGTAGTGAAGGTCGCTTATAAACGATCGCGTTAGGTAAATTCTTGGCATAAGTTTCATGCAATTCATAGTAACAAGTGCCTCGTCAATGCTTATGATTTTCATAAAACTTAATGATTCTTGCTTGTATCTCTATTATGCAATTCATGTAGGGAACTTGTAGGGAATGTTTTGGGTTGTCGTATGCAATCATCCAACCTAATAAAAGTAGGAAAATCTGAAGGTTAATTTAAGCGGACCTAATTAACTTGGGGCGTTGAGAATTTACAATTTATTGAAAGAACAACTGAAAATCAATTTAGGTTGCATATGTGGCATGTGTGGAGAATAATCCTCTAGTCAATCCGTCATTTATCATTTTACCTTAATTTTATGTTTTTGTCAATTTTGTAATTTATTTAAGTTTAATTTACTTTTCATCAAAATCAATCCCCCATTTTATTTTAAAGTGTTAGATTAATTAGAAATCATTTTAGTTTGTGTTTTCTTAAGTCTTGAGTTGTTTTGAGTCTTTTGATTTATTTTAGTTTATTTGTTAGTTTTATTTTGAGTGATTCTAGTTAAGTGTTTTGAGTCTAGTTTAGTGTTTTAAATTTTGTTTTTACGTTTTTAATTTAATTTTACTTTGATTAGCATCCCTAGTTAATCCCCGGCCTAGAACGATCCCTACTTACATCATTACTACAATCGTCACAAATAGGGTTTAAATTTGTGCGTTAATTTATTTTCGCATCAGGTTTACCACCATGGCCCAAATAACCTTGTTTCCCAAAGAAAAATGATATCATTAGATCGCCAATTTGAGCCGTATTTGTGAGCCTTTTATTTCCTATCACCATATATGTCTACCCTTATGCCTGAAATATATTTTTTTTCCTTACCCTTTCCAAGCGAGCAATGCGAGATTGTCTTATGAGAAATGTTTGTGAAGTACTTTGAAGGTGTTTGGCAAAAGAATAAGTGTGGGGGTTTTTCATATTTGTTTCAGTTGTGGTTTAAAAAAAAAAAAAAAAAAAAAAAAAAAGAAAGAAAGAAAGAAAGAAAGTTTGTTTACGAAGAAAATAAAAAGTGTTTAAAGTTTCAGTTTAAGGTTGTAGTTGGAGGTGACTAGAAGAATAGTTGGAAAGCTTGAGTTCTTATAAATCTAAACAAAAGAATTGCTTGCAATGTAGCTTGGAACTTGTGTTTACCTATTCTTTCGTTTCAATAACCCTCGCCCTAAACCTCATTACGTCCAATAAAAGTCCTCTTGATTTAAAGTTTTGCAATTATGATTGTGGAGAAGTGATCTTTATGCAAGCTTATGGTAGAACTTTCACATTTGATTCTTTGAGCGAAACACATTAAGACTAAACACATGTGTGATTAAGTGTATATCCAGTGAGAAGGTCGCTAGTTTGCATATGGTGATTTTAAAAATAAAAATTTGAAATTACATTAGCATGGCTATCTCACACACTACACTTCAAGGATGATTCAAAGATTACTGCTAATATTTGAATAAGGAAAATGAACTTGGATTAGCTTGTTTGGTGTTAGCTATGGTTCTTGATGATTTGTGTTCTCGAATGAAATTCTATGAGGGTCACATAGGGGGAAGCTAATAATTTTCATGTTATTACTTTTTCTGTTTTCTCTGTTTTGCTCGAGGACTAGCAAAAGCTAAGTGTGGGGGTATTTGATAAGCTCATATTTATACATATTTTACATCAAATTCTCTCGTCTTTTCTTAGTTAGTTTCTCATATTTTTGTGCTATTTACTTTGTTTTTGTGTTTTATCGAATTTATCTAGCTAAGAAAATAAAAATAGCACAAGTGTGATTTTAACTTTTGTTAGGGTTTCTTCTTAATTCTTATATAGATTGGGTGTGTCATCTGTGATTATTTTATTTCAGTTAGTTTCTAGAAATAAATGTCCATGCACACATGTATCATTTGTGAGGCTTGCGCAGAAAGAATAAGGCGTGGGAGACAGGCAAGGAAACATGGCAGTTGGTAAAAATATAAAAGAGCTGGAAAGGAATAAATAAAAGAAAGGTGGAAGGAGCACTGGACGTGAGGAATAAAGGACAGTGTGCAGTGTGTGCGGGACAGTGTGCAGGAGAGTGGGAATGGTGCTGGCAGCTTGAGGCACTAACGTGAGCTGCCCTTTGCAGCTGTAAAGAAAATAAAGAAGAGCTGACAGCAAGGGCAGAGCACTTTGCAGCTGCCATAAAAAAAACGTGGGAGGGGACTGACGCAAAGGGGGGAGTGGTGGAAGCAGCGAGCTGCCTTAGGCAGCTAGAAAGGAAAGCGCAAGAAACAGCAGCGCGAGAGACGGGGGGGATAAGGAAAGAACGCTGCCCTTGTCAGCGTAAACAGACAGCGCGCGGAAGGAGGGCCTCGGGTGAAAAGCAGGTGTGGAAAAAGGGGGAAGCGCATAGAAGCGCATAAATTAAGAGCTGCCCTTGGCAGCTGAGACTTGTTGTGCAGGGCATGCAGGGCAGTCGCGCGGAAACCAGTGGGGGAACTGCGCAGAGCTGCCTGACGCGGGAGAGAAGTGCAGAAATAATTGGAGGTGCTGCCTTGGCAGCTGATGGAAAGAATTAGACAGGAAAAGCCATGCGCAGAAGGCAGCTTAAGCACAGCACAGCAAGCTTCCTCATTTGGTTTTATTTTTCTTAAACTCATGTTTAATTTAATTTGCTTTTCAATTATATTAAACATGTGTAATTAATTTCTGTTTAGTTAGAGGTGAATTTGAAACCATGGATAAATGTTTATTATGATTTGATTTACTCCAGTTATGAATTTTTGAACGTTGGATGTGGTTTACTTTTCTGTGTTGATTAAGAACTTGTTTATGTATGTGGGTTGAGGGTCGACACTTAATTTGCATGCTTAGACTTGATGCTAGGATATAAAGGAATTTCACCTAATCGTTATGAACTTATATTCATGAGTAGTAAAAATCGCTAGTCACGATTGTGTTTAGTAAACCCTAGGTTGGATTAACATGCGTATTCCATAGTTATGAATGCCTAGTCGATGTTTATGATTTCCATTAAACTTAATGATCTTTGATATGTCTCTCTATCATGCGTATTCCATAGTTAGGGAACTTGATAAGAATAATTTGGTTGTGATGCGTATCCCGTCCAATTCAATGAATCTAGGGAAATCTGAAAGTTAATTTAAGCGGACCTAATTAACTTGGAGCGTTGTCATTTATTCGTTTGTTGAAATCATAACTGGGAATCAAATTATATGCATATGTTCATGTGTGGATAAGGACCCCTCTGACTAACGTCTCATCATTTTAATTCTATAAAATATATTTTCTTTGAAGTTTGTTCTTTTAAGTTTCTGTTTTAAGTTCAATTTCGTAAAAAAATCAATCCCCCGTTTATTTTAAAGTGTTAGATTTGTTAGAAATCAATTTAGTTTGTGTTTTCTTGAGTCTTGAATTATTTTGAGTCTTTTGATTTGTTTTAGATTATTTGTTAGTTTTATTTTGAGTTATTCTAGTTAAGTGTTTTGAGTCTAGTTTAGTGTTTTAAATTTTGTTTTTACGTTTTTAATTTAATTTTACTTTGGTTAGCATCCCTAGTTAATCCCCGGCCTAGAACGATCCCTACTTACATCATTACTACAATTGTCACAAATAGGGTTTAAATTTGTGCGTTAACTAATTTTCGCACCACTCCATCCCATGGGACATCAGGCACTGCAAGAATTGCATCACCGACCTCGACCTCCATCATCGACCTCACCCAGAACTTTCTCTCCGGCACAATTTCGTCCAACTTCAAGAACTACAGCATGTTGGAGAGCTTCAATGTTTCATTTAATTTGTTGACCAGTTGGATTTTCCCGAATCTCCATCTGACGTCGTTAGAGTGAATAACCCAGGTTTTGATATTTGGGGTTGTGAGGTGATGAGTTCGGGAAGAGGTTATGGTTGCGGGAGTTGACGAATGGATTGAGGAGTTGAAATTGGTTTCTAGAGAAGAGGAGAACGTATAAATTGAAGAGAGTGAGGGGTTTGGGAGAATTAGGGCACTTGAAATGCTCCTTCAACGCCTCCACCTTCATTTTTAATTTTTAATTTTTTAATATTTATGTGGGCTCCTATGGCACATGGTGCCTAGTTACTGTCTACGTGAGCGTCACGTCACTAGTTAACGACTGATTTAACAGCAAACTTAACGGATGTATGAAAGTGTTCCAAAATTATGACTTTATTCTGGGATGAAAAAAATTCATGTATTAAATGTTGAAAACCAAGAAACTTTAAGGTAATAAACTGAAATTAAACCATTATTATATCACATTAAATACCATATATTTTTTTAATTAATTAACATGTTGATAATAATTTATATAAAAATTTACCAACAGTCAGACACTATTTTTTTTTTAAAAAGCACATTTACAAAATAAATAAAAAATTACCAAACACTCAACAACTTTATTTTACATCTAATCTAACAATATTTATTGTTTGACAAAAAAAAAGAACAACTTTATTTTACAGTTGTTTATTCTCACATCATAGCAGAAGTAGTTTTTTTTTTAAATGCTCACCAATACCAAACTAGCCATACATTACTTACAAATAATTATTACTATCCATATTTGACGTCAGATATGCTTCGTGAATGTACTGATTACAACATATTTAATTAGTTACATGATGATCGTACTAAGTATTTGTACTGATGTTTTAAGTTACATTAATATTGAGTTGAAGTTAGAGTAAGTCCTTAACATAATCACCATCGCTAAGCAAATGTTAATTAATATCATCACCGTTCACTACACTGCCACAGATCTAAAGCCCTAAAATAAAATAAGAGATAGAATCCAAAGATAATCAGTGCCAATAGTTGTATTTCATTAAGCAAAGATGCCGATTGCCGAATTCTCTTTTAACTTTTGCAAAGAGGACATTTTCCATGTAAATTCATCTGAAACCCCCTTTTTTTTTGTTTTTTTTTTTCTGGTACAAATGGTAAAAGTTATTACCAACTGAAAAGATACAACACAAAGCAAAATGCACCTTACAAACTACACACCAAGGGCCCGAACCATACACAACACAAAAAATGGACCTTACAAACTTCACACAACGGGCCTAAACATGGGCTAAAGCCCAAAAAAAGAGGCACACCGTAAAAGAACCCTAGCCCTCTGCTACAACCTCCTCTGTAGCACCACACGAGTAGCAGGAACCATGGACACCTACGTACACCAGAATTTCGACCAATCAACACCTCAAAGATGGGAGGAAGGAGACCCCATGATCCATCAAAGAAACCCTCTCTGAACGCAGCCACCAAGGAGAAGAAAATAAAGATGCATGTGAGATTCCCACAAGCAACATTGCCAATAAAGGCAGACCGAGAGAAGGAGATGGCACGAACACCCGAGCCGATATGCATACCAGAACTCTACACACTTTCTCGATGTTCTGTGACAGATCACAGTCAAAAGTGATTGTAGACGAAATTTGGGTAAACTAATGAAGGATGAAGCCAAATCAAAGATAAAGGAGATCAGATTCGTGGGGCATGGATGGGAAACATGAAGATCTGAGGAATTAATCGAGTAGGAGTAATGGTAACAAGGGTGTCTAGGTCCTGATCATGATGGAGAATAGAGGAAAAATTAGGAAGAGGATCCTTTCCGAATCCACTTTGTGGGGATCGTAGGAATCCCCACATCTTAGCCGTTTATCGTACATCGTGCGGCCAATTTTTGTCTGATACTATTTGTGTTTAATTTAAACAAAAAAGTCAAATGATTTCTGACCGTATGATACACGGTAAATAGCTAAGATCCGGATGGGGTCCAATTCCGAAAAACTGTAACAAAAAAGAAGGAAGGGAAAAGCAAAAAGAAGAAGAATATGACTGCCACAGACCTTGGCCATAGCTAGGGTCGGCGGCGGAACAAAAAATCAAGAAAGAAAAATCTCACACAAGAGGTGAGAAGAAGTCTCATTTAGAGAGAAAGACTCTCATTGACTAGGGAGAGAAAAAGTCAATTCATCTGAAACCCCTAATTGCGTAAAATTTGAATGTGATCGATTACAAAATGGACATCGTATAATCGATTGTCGATATATCATTATTTATATGTCGTTATCGTTGTAGTAAAAGAAATATACCAACATAATATTAACATGTTATCAACAAAAAATAGTAGTGATGCACGTAGAGTTATTAGATTTTTATATGTTAGATGTGCCCATTGGCCAACGTCCAATGTTTTGGAGCTTCTCTGATAACAGCATATTTATACGACTTAGTTAGCTTGTTTTCTTGCATTTTCATAGTTTGTTTGTGTTTATTATAGTGTTTTAAGCTATTTTCGTGTGTTTGTAGGTCCATATGACAAAGTTGGCAAGAAAGTGCAATTTGGAGCATTTTGAGGCAGTTTTGGGCACCAAATGGATAGCTTATGAATGGAGCAAGATGGATGAACGAATTTGAAGTTCAAGAGGCTAGGAATGTGCTGAAAAGAGTGAAGAAATAAATCCAAGTCAAGGAAGATAAGGTTATCCAAAACCTTATCCAACCTTATCTTATCTTATCCTTGCCTAACCTAACCTTATCTTATCCTATCTTATCCAAATCAATTTGTGCCTTAATTCCAGCTATTTCTAAGGGATAATTATGCATTTAAACTATATATTTCAGATTCTACAACCTTTATCCTTCTAGAACCCCTAAATTGGTGCTAAAACATATTTTCTAGAAGCACCTAAAAATCTAGCGCCTAGACCCTTTCTAGAAGCCCTAGAACCTACAATCCTTTTCCCTTAGGATTGTGCAATCCTTTTCCCTTCAGATTTTGGTGAACCCTATTTTATTGGTAAATAAGTGTTTTTGATGCAAATTCATGGGGTTTTATCACCCATAACTTCCAATGTTGTTCCTTGCTGTTTTTAAGTGGTTTTAAGCTGTTTTAGAGTGTTTTAGTGTGTTTTGACATAAAAATCCGAAAATCTATTTTTGTGTGTTTGTTTGTGTCTTAGGGTACCTTCCAACACAATGATGAGGATTTGGTTTTTAATTGCATGAATGTCAAAGAAAGTTTCAAACATGGATGTAAGTTTGATATGCTCTTTGGTTTATGCTTAGTTGTAGTTATAGTTTACGAATTCACATGTAATCATAAAGGAAAAATCAGTTTTTGTAACATGCTTGAAGGAAGGAACTCAAACTAACGCTACAACCCTGATAGACTTGAGCCTAAACATTGTTTGGAGAGTTATTAATCTATGAATTCTTGTTTTCTAAAGTCATTGCATGATCTCATTATTCTTTGCTTGGTTGCTACTTAGAATGCGTTTCATCACTTTAGTTCCAAATACTAGAACTCATGCCCGTTTCATTCAAAGCTTAAAATTGAGTGCATAACATATAACAAGATGAAGTTGTTTAGTAGTTACCACCCTCTACCATAAATCACCTACATCCATCCACCACACCATCCACCACAATCCTCTTGTGTCGCAGCTAAGGAAGGAGAAGAATGAGCCATCTGGAGTGTTTCTAGGTGTATTCTATCTTTGTTTTTAATGTTTAATTCAAGTTATCTTTGTTTAATTGCGAACATGAGGAACTAATTTCTTTATAGTTAGAGGGGAATTCGAAACCATGATTATACTTGCAATATAAATTGATTACTTTCAATTGCGATTTGATAAATTGTGAATGCAATTCGCTTAACTGTTTTATTCAAAACTTATTCTTGTATGGTTATTAAGGTGACCAACTTAGTTTGCATGCATGAATTATCGTTATGAACTTATATTCATAAGTAGTAAAGGTTGTTAGTCACAATCGAGTTAAGTAAATTCTTGGCATAAGTTTCATGCAATTCATAGTTACAAGTGCCTTGTCAACACTTATGATTTTCATAGCACTTAATGATCTTTGATTGTGTCTCTATTATGCGCTTTCATGTAGGGAACTTTTAAGGAATAATTTGATTGCAATGCGCTATTTCCATTCAATTCAATGATTTAAGGAAAATCTGAGGGTTAATTTAAGCGTACCTAATTAACTTGGGGTGTTGAGGTTCATGGTTTATTGAAAAGCAATTGGAGATTGATTTGTATGCAAGTGTGTCATGTGTGGAGAATGACCTTCTAGCTAGGCCATCACCCATCCAATTTCCCAATTTCGTCCAAAATCTGTTTTAGTCTTTAATTTGTTTGTTTTACTTTATTTTCGTCCAAAACCCAATCCCCCTTTACTTTGAAGTGTTAGATTAGTTAAAATCTGTTTTGGTTTGTGTTTTTAAGTGTCTTGAGTCAAGTTAAAACCAATTTTCGTCCAATTTTACTCTTAGTGGCAGATTTGAGTCTATTTGGTTGTTTTGTGCTGTTTTTAGTCTTTAAGTTTGTTTTAAGTCTTGTGAGTCTTGTGAGTCTTGTTAAGTGTTTTTAAATTTATTTTTGTGTTTCTAAGTCAGTTTAGTTTAGATTAGCAATCCCTCCTAATCCCCGATCCAGAACGATCCCTACTTATACATATACTACAATTGTCAAAAGAGGGTTTAATTTGTGTGTCAAGTTAATTTTCACATCATTCTCCACCTTTCTCTTATTCAGTTTTTTCCACAAGTAATGCTACATTTATCATCTATTTGTACCGTCACTTGTACTATCTCTCTAATAGAGGTAGGGCCCGCATATGTCCAATGCATACGGGTCAATCTCTATTAGAAAGATGATATAGCATTTTTGTTTTTCCACAAAATGACTTAAAGTGAAAAGAAATAACCAAGTGATAATAGAGAATGATTCGGCCCAACTTTAGCTTGACCATTTTTAGGCCCACTTAAATAGCATCCTCTTTAGCTTAAAAAAACTAAAGCTGGAGTTTGATGCCAACTTTACAATTTTAATATTTGCAAATACCAAAAGAAACATTAAGAAAACAGTAAGTGGAATAATATGAGGTAAATTAGTAGATTTAAACAAGGGGTGTGCTATCCACACAACCTATTTTACTTCTCACACACCCCTTGATAATTTATGTCCGTTAGATCTTATTCAATTCATCAGATCCGACAACCGAAAATTAAAAAGGTGTGTGAGAAGTAAAATGGGGTGTGTGGATATCACACCCCTTTAAACAATTGAAGCAAGAAGTAACATCACACTCTGCATTGAATCTACATTAGAGAGACCATATTTTACACGATGTGATAACTTATGCGGACGCAAATTTGCATCGAGAATAAAGTGACAAAAATCACGTAGACAAATACCCAAGAAAAAGGGAAGGATGTCCATCAAAAGTCCTATGATGCCCAAGTCAAATGAAGTTGTGAGAGAAACTAAACTTGAGAGAATTAGGAGTAACAAGCGGCAATTACCCATCTCCTTGTTTGACTTGATTATTTATAGAAGAGACTGCTCGTTGGCAGCTGGCTAGCAAGGTTGCAGGCCTCCGTGTGTTTGCTAGGATGTTGTAGACCTTACCAACCAGACAACTTGAGCAAATCTCTGGTGGTAGGCGCGAGCACTGGCAGATGAATCTGCTGAATCACAGGACACCTAAGGGTGATTCCGAAGAGTTGAGTCTTGCCTCTCTTTTTTTTTTTCTTTCTTTTTTTTTTGATAGAAACGGTAGTAGATTTCATAAAAGCAAGTCAATACACAGTAGTAAGGCAAAACACTATGGGTGATGGCCAGAGTAAGGGCATGATGACAAGAGTAAGGATATCATGGCCTAGAAAGGACACTTGATATGTTTTATGTTTATTTTCTTCAAAAGAAAAATGTTTTATGTTTATTTTCTTCATAAGAAACCCGTTGAATTGTTAAGTATGTAACCTTTTCATGCTATAATCTACACTTTTGGGTGTTTTAATTTAACTTCTAATTGCAGATGTGGTTGTACTTACATTGGGTATAGTCAATGAGTTCTCTCTGGCCTTGTTTGGTGGAATAGATAAGATTGGGCCTTAAGAATAGGATGTGATTGACATGACTTGTAATTGATGTATAAAAATATATTATATAACTCACTCTATTGTGGATTCATAACCCATCATGTCTAGTTATGTCCATCTCACATTTTGATACAACAAACAACGAACTGGACTCAAGCGTCCATTTTAATTGGTCACAACCTATCTCAACCAACCCACCAAGCAGGCCATCTATGTATTGAAGTTGGAAACTTGATTCTATCTATTTATAAAATTTAAAGCATGTACATGAAGCTTTAACGTGGCGGAGAAAAGCAATCATGTTTATGCACTGTGGTAGGGATTCGATCCTCATTGATTCCTCATGATAGCTAACTATTTAACCCACCATCGCATTTATTCTACTCAAAAAATGAAATTTAAAAGGAAATGCGGCTTGCATTAAAGAAAAAAGTTGACTTCCAATTTTAGTTTTGTACAAAAACAAAACATAGTTTGATTGGTATTTGCACTACATATACTACGATATTCTATTTTACATCGTGATGAATTCGAACTAAGTTACACAATGGACAACTATAATAATTCAAATATATTCAAATATGAAGCTATCACATATAAATTGGCAATGATCCCTCAACTTTAATCAAATTGGATCAATGGTCCCTCAACTAAAAATACATTACCATTCAACTCATCAAAATGTGTAGCTATGGTTATTTTCGTCAACTTCGTCAGAATTTTATCAAAATAAGTTATGTTGGAAGGACCATTGCTACAATTGGGGTCCCTCAACTCATCAAAACGTGTGGCTATGGTCATTTTCGTCAATTTCGTCAGAATTTTGTCAAAATGAGTTATATTGGAAGGACCATTGCGACAATTGGGATAAAATTAAGGGATCATTACTTCAATTGTGTTAAAATTGAGAGACCATTTCTCCAATTGGATTAAAGTTGAGGGATCAATGGTAATGAATTTTTAGTCGAGGGACCATATCTGCACTTTTAATGAGCTAAGGGACCAATGGTAATGAATTTTTAGTTGAGGGATCATTCCTCCAATTGAGTTAAAGTTAAGGGACTATTGCTACAATTTAAAATTATTGAAATATAAACTCTAATTTGATTGACTCTTATATATAGAAGGGAAAATACTAGGGAGATCATATTTTTATATCACATGATGTGACGGTTGATGATTGAATTCTTTCTTTGATGATTTTAAAAAATGAATCCAACCATTAACTGTCACATCACATGATGTGGTCTACAAAATATGATTCAAGTAAATAATCTCTCTAACATCACCTATTTAAAAAATATTTATTGACCCTACTGAAATGAGTCCTTTACCCTTTTATCCCTCACCAACATGCCATGTTGTTTTTTTTATCCAAGTAGTAGTCGCTTTCCTTGCTAGGTGGGTTTTGTTTATAGGTAGGGTACTCTGTGTCCTCAATTGTTGAGGCTTTAAATCCAACGAATGAAGATCCTCTCCGGATCTTCTTTGTGAGGACCCCGGGAATAATTTAATCGTGTCCATTTATAGTACATCATGCATCAGAAATCATTTTAAATTTTTTAGTTAAAATTGGAACACAAATAGTACCTGACAAAAGTTGACCGCACAATTTCCTATGAATGGACATGATTGAAGGATCCCCTAGATCCTGAGCTGTGTGCCACGTGGGGCCCACACCACATTCTTTTCCTCTCTCCCGTATCTCCCAATTTCCAGAAATCCCATTTTTTTATTCAACACTCCACTCATTTGTTGCCACCTCATCTCTTCTTCCATCTCTCTCTCGGACACTTCCCTTCCCTCAGTCCCTCACATCCCTTTCTCTGTTAACACTCTCTCTCACCTCTCCACTCCCAACAACAATATAGACACTGACACACTCCCCTACTCCGGCGAGCTCCACATGAGCCACCGAACCATACCAGACCACCATCATCATATTTTTCCCATCTCGAACCCAAGTCAAGGGAATGGAACTCTGGTAGTGGCAGAACTCCAGCGATTTATTGACTTTTCCGACGAGGTAGGGATCAAACACCCTCAAATCATGTCATTAGCGTCGTTTTAGGCTGTTTTTTGAATTATTTGTGTGAGTTGGTGATGTTTTGATGTAGGAAATAACTCAGGGAAAACTTCCCCAGTTTTGCAGCGAGGAAATCGGCCTTTGTAGGCTTTTTTCAGTCGATCCTGAACTCGGCTCAACCTTACTTTGGTATATTTCGATTCTTTAACTCATGAGCTTTACTTTGGTTTTTGAATTTTTGAATTTGGTTTAGAATCGAAACCGTTATAGCCTTCTAAAGTTTTTTCGGCCGAACCAGCCGGTTCCAGCTTTCTTCTTTGTAGAAACCAGTGACCGGATCCTCCCAAAAAAAGAAAAAAGGAAAGGGCCTTAAGCCCAAAACCCGATCCAAAACCCTTGGCCCAAATCTTTAGCCAACCAGCCCAAACCTTTGGGTCGATATTCTAGCCCAGCCCAGTTTCAAAACTCAGAATATTCTCTGGAATATTTTTGAAATATTCTTAGAATATTCTTGGAATATTCCTCGTGTTGACTTTTTCGGAATTTTCTTGAAAACCCTCATAGGCTAATTCTGACGTCCCGAGTCCATTTTTGGCATCCATTTAGTGAAATTCTAAAGTTTTAATGTAGTTGACAATCGGTGTCACATCCCGGCACGGGCCCTCACCACATCACAGGCTCGACTCCACCGTAACACAATATTGTTCGCAAACTCGCTTCCCAGGGGGTCACCTATCCTGGGATTGCTTTCATGTGAACTCGCTTTACTTCAGAGTTCCTACGGAACTCGAAGCCAGTGAGCTCCTAAAAGGCTTCGTGCTAGGTGGATATGAGAATATACATATAAGGCTTACATGATCTAATCCCCTGGGCGATGTAGGATGTTACAATCCACCCCCCTTAGGGGCCCGACGTCCTCGTCGGCACACTTCCGGCCAAGGATTGGCTCTGATACCAAATTGTCATATCCCGGCCCAGGCCCCCACCACATTTCAGGCTCAACTCCACCGTAACACGATATTGTCTGCTTTGGGTCCCGACCACGCCTTCACGGTTTTGTTTCTGGGAACTCACAAGAGAACTTCCCAGGGCGTCACCCATCCTGGGATTGCTCTCGCGCGAACTCGCTTTAGTTCGGAGTTCCTACGGAACCCGAAGCCAGTGAGCTCCCAAAAGGCCTTGTGCTAGGTAGAGATGAGAATATACATATAAGGCTTACAGGATCCAATCCCCTGGGCGATGTGGGATGTTACAATCCACCACTTTTAAGGGCCCGACGTCCTCTTCGGCACACTTCCGGCCAAGGATTGGCTCTGATACCAAATTGTCACATCTCGGCCCGGGCCCCCACCACATCCCGGGCTCGACTCCACCGTAACACGATATTGTTCGCTTTGGGCCCCGACCACACCCTCACGGTTTTGTTTCTAGGAACTCACACGAGAACTTCCCAAGGGGTCACCCATCCTGGGATTGCTCTCGTGCGAACTCGCTTAACTTCGGAGTTCCTACGGAACCCGAAGCCAGTGAGCTCCCAAAAGGCCTCGTGCTACGGAACCCGAAGCCAGTGAGCTCCCAAAAGGCCTCGTGCTAGGTAGAGATGGAAATATACATATAAGGCTTACAGGATCCAATCCCCTGGGCGATGTGGGATGTTACAATCGGGGCGTCTCGGTTGACTTTTAGGGTTGATCATTGACTTTTCGTTGCCTTTTTATAAAATTTGCTTGGGACCCCTCTTAGCGTATTTCGGCGCTCTGGTTCTGAATTTGCACTCCATTTTCCCAAATTTAATCATTTTAGTTGAGCTTTACTAATGTGTCCCAATATTATGCTGAGGTACGATTACTATCAGAGATTCCGGCCATCTTAGTTCAAACGACTGCGACCTCGTAAGTATATGTGAGTGGGCCTTTGCTTTTAAATATTATATATTAGGGTAAAGTACAAAAAACTACCTCAACTATTGGTGTCAAGACACTTTCATACCTCATCTTTTTAAAATGACAATGTCATACCTCATCTTATGAATTTGTGACAATGTTATACCTTCCGTCAGTTTGTCTGTTAATTATTCCGTTAAACAATGACATGGCTTTAAAAATAATAAAATATTAAAAACTAAAATTATAAAATCATTTAACAATTTTTTTTACATGGGGACCCACCCCTTATCCCCTTCACCTTTCTTCCCTCCTCAATTCTTCCCCCACCCCAAACCCAGATCCCAACCGCTCCCGTCTTCCCCTAACACACCCCCCAAACTCATCACCCTCAACCTTCTTCCCCATCTGTCTCCCCAGAACTCATCACCCTTACCCTGCTCCCCCATTTTAGTCCCCACCCTAATTTCCCCACTTCGCTCTCCCTCGTCGTACCTAGAACCACCATCCCTCATCTATTTCTTTCCCCTTTCCTCCCGTATTCTCTCTCACTTTCTCCCTTTCACGCTGCAACAGCAGCCTCGTCAGCTCCGCCATCGTCCTCAAACTTAAAGTCTTAGACTTCACGAACCTCGTCATTCGTACCCACGATGAGAGCTTTTTGTCTCCGAGAACCTGACCGATTCGGTCGTCGACATGCGCCTCAGCGAGCTCGTCCTCCGCACCCACAGCTCCGCCAGCAAGTCTGCGTCTTTCGACGAAGAATACCTCCAGCTATCCCAAGCCTTCAGTGATTTCTCCGCCTGCAGCAGCGACATATCGAGAGAATTAAAACAGCTCGCAAGCTTGCCGCCGCCTGAAAACGCGCTGACCTCTGAATTATCTGAGGCTGCGCCAGAACCGAAGCTATGCTAAGGGTTTTTGCAGAGGGAGAACTTCTCGACCGAGATCATCGAGATCATTTCGCCGGAGGATCTTTAGTCGACGATCAAGATCTGTGTCAACGGCCTCCAATCGCAGTCACTTGCCGTGATGCAATCTGCAGTGGCCAAGCTCAGGCTTTTAGCGAAGAATCAGGTTGATAATCGTGCCTTAATCGGTGAGTCCGGTGCCTTTCCCGCTCTAATTCCTCTACTGTGGTGCAGCGATCCATGGACGCAGGAGCATGCCGTCACGACACACACCCAGTTTGCGAAATTCCAATTGGGATTTAAACAGGGGAGAAAGAAAAGGATGGATGCACAAGGCAAAAGTGTCAAAGGGGTAGCAACAGAGCACACCCAATTTGAGAAATTCCAATTGGGATTGGATTTGTTTAAGTAATTAAAAATTGGGGACTGGAATGGGGAAGAAGGGTGATGGTGATGAGTTCGGGGGAGACAGGTGGGGAAGAAGGTTGAGGGTGATGAGTTTGGGGGGTGGGTTAGAGGAAGACGGGAGCGGGTGGGATCTAGATTTGGGGTGAGGGAAGACGGGAGAAGGGAAGAAAGGTAAGGGGGATAAGGGGTGGGTCCCCATATTTAAATGATTTTATAATTTTAGTTTTTAATATTTAATTAATTTTTTAAGCCACGTCAGCATTTAACAGAGAAATTAACAGAAAAACTGACGGAGGTCTGACATTGGCACAAATTCGTAAGATGAGGTATGACATTGTCAATTTTAAAAGATGAGGTATGAAAGTGTCGTGACACCAATAGTTGAGGTAGTTTTTTGTACTTTACCCTATATATTATTTAGTTTCCAGTTATACATTTGAAAAAGAATTTCCTACGTATGCCTAGATTAGACTAATGTTTATAAGAATTAGCGAAATAACGGAAAATTAAAAAATTATCATAAATCCTACAGGATGCACATGTATGCTTATGTTTACAGGATTTTAATTACGACCCTGATTAATATTTTATTTATTACTATTATGTCGATGTGAATTATCGAATCACTGTGGCATGACTATATTTATGTTATCTACACATCGTTTGCTGCACTGGTGTTAGTACTCGCATAGGCCAGGGCCAGTCTTTCATGTGTATGTGCACATCTCACCGTACGTTCACTTTGGATCCATTGTAGGTGCCAGTCCTATCCTAGATTGCTATAGGCAATTAGGACTCGTATGTGCTACGCATAGCACCAGTCTTCATGTGATTGTAGTACTAGAGCGTATATTATTGTTACACCCAGTCATGTTCATGTCAGAATAACTCTGCATGAACTCATGTGTCAGCATGTGTCGATGAGCACTCGATATGATATATTTGCTTATGCGAGATTATGTGAGTACGGACGTCATGTGTTTACGTACGAAATGTTGTGCCGTATTGAATTCTTGAGATATTGCAGGCTGTTGTGTTCCTTTCAAGTGCAAATATAATGATAGTATAATGGCAAAAGTAAAGGTGTCGAACCACAGGGACTGATTAGAACTCTACAAATTATTAGTTTTATGAGAACCCTAACTAAGAAATGAAAATGAAAACTGAATTTAGATTTTTGTTTTGAAAGCTAAACTTAAAATGCAAGACAAGATAAAGATGAATGATAGATTGATTCAGAAACAATTGGAACAAAACTAGGGATACCGATTTTACCATTACAGGTCAATTCCATGAAAATTAAGTCAAAACGCGTTCAACTCTCCAATCTACAACTAGGGTTCATTTTACTTATTTATGATCATCCATTTGATGTGTGGTTGTGATCAAGTACTCATAATCTGCAACCTAGTTGTGATGTTCAACTTAGATTAGCAAGTAAGAATCCATTAAGAACAAGAAAACTTCAAAGAACCAAAGAAATCACATGGCAGGATGTATGCAAAGCAGTTTCTTCATTCATTCACATGTCCACAAAGATTAAGCATGATGTGTACTATAACCTTGATCAAATAATTCATAAGTAGCCCTAATGGTGATCAAACATTTAGATTAACAAACAAATTAAACTATAAAACCACTGAATGAAACAAGAACACAAATTGGTAGTTTTGTTGTGAAAATTAGATAACCAAAACTAACCTCATTAAGTCTCGAATTTTAGTGCTCGCAAGTATACAAATCATATGATAGTATAACTTTGAAGCATGGATATCGTCCCACAGAGATCGAATTGATTCTCAAAATCTTACTAACTAAATTGAAACAAATTATAATGGAGAAGCTTTAACGGAAAAGATATGATATTTTGACTTAAAATGAAAATTAAACAAAGCTTAAAAAAAATGCATGAAATAATAAATCTAAAAACATAAGAAAAATTACACCTAGGGCATCCAAATTCACCGTAACCAATTCTACTTAATTCCCTTAATATGTTATGCTCAAGTAGTTCCCCAATATTGATGATCGATTTTTCCTAAATTATTTGACGGCCATGGCATCTGGTTACATCAAAAGTATCTTTACATGTTAACCCTCTATGGCATCTAGGCGAATTTAAACAAGTAAGAACCCATTAAGCTATATGGAAATCGTTGGAAAATCACACAAACCCTAATTGTATGGCATCTACAAATAGGTGGTTATGGTATCAATTGCAAGAAGCTAAACCCAAGTTAAGTATGGCATCTACTTTAACTTGCATCAAATCAGCCTAATTTAAACCTAGATGGTGATCAAGCATCTAAATAAAAATCAAGCGCATTACGATTAGCAAAAGATACTTAATAAGGAATAAAAACTTGATAACAACAATGCCACAAGGCAATTAAGTATTCATGATTAGGCTACATCGTAGCCCTGTAAAGAAGAACTCCAAAGTAGCTCTCCTCTTTGCCGCAACCTTGTCATAGCCCCACTTTGTGAAATGTGATTTTCTTTGGTTGATTCTGCCTTATCATAAGGAGAAGGATCTCCTTATATAAAACAAACAGCAAACAAGTGCTTAAAGGCAATTAAAAGCCTACTAATTACTAATCCTAATGTCCTTATTTAAGAAATGAAAAATAAACGTTAATAATAAAACTATTAATTAAGTGCTCTCCTAAAATCCATTGAATAGTATTCCCATGTCTATTTGATTCCAAAACCGCTTGGTTTCCTCTTCTTGTTGCATATGTCTTGGTGCAGTTAATTAGTCTCTTGCTCCACTAAAATTACTCTAGACACCCGAAATCTCCATTTTTCACTTCTTTTTCACATAACTCCCGTATTGAATGCCTATAAATTAAAACAACAGAGTTTAGTGCATTTAACCCATTCATATATACAAAATCCAAAGGAAATATATGATAAAAATATATGAAAATATGCACCCATCAAATACCCCCAAACTTAGATTTTGCTTGTCCTCGAGCAAAACAAAAGAAAATAAAACACAATAAATTTTTAGCTAAATTCCCAAAATTTAATATTAGAGAAAACACCAACCATGAGATAACTTTCAAGAAATAAGCAACAGTAGTTCAAGATATTATCCAAGAGTTAACCAAATTTGAATCGAACCAACTTGGAGTGTATTGTATGTAATAGCCATGTCAATGCTGTTTCAAGCTTCTTAAAATCATCATATGCAAACAAGTGAGCTTCTCACAAGGCATGCACTCAGCACTCATATTTGCGGGTTAATGTGTTTCACTCAAAGGATCTCACAAAACATGCCGCCGTATGCTTACTTGTCCACCTAACTCGGTATCAATATCAAGTGTAAATAGCTTGTAGAGCTTTACAATTGAATTCGTAGACAAATAACTTAAAACTCATCAAGCACATCAAAACGGCACAAAACTTGAAATATTTTTCATTTGATTTGATCTTTGGAACACCCCCTTTTTTTTTTCCGTAACAAGCAGTTGATTGTGTTTTTTTTTTTTTTTTTTTTTTTTTTTCCTGTTTTCTTCTTTTACAGCAATCATCAACTTTTTTTTTCTTCTTTTCCTTGTCCATAGCAATAGTTAGCCCCCAAAACTTTGAACTTTCTTCTCTTAAAGAATTACTCTACAAGCCTTTAGATGGATATGAATTTTTTTCTCGAGGCTAGGTAGGGACAATTTAGGTTAAAGAACAAGAAAAGGCTCACATAAAGGCTCAATGGGGCTAACTAGGAAAAATAATTATAACGGTTGGCTAGAAAGGCTCAAACGAAAGAAACAAATGCCTAAATCACTTCCAAGTTTTTACATGAATTGATGAATGCAATGAAAGCAAGTTCTAGAGATACATGTAAAAATGAGATCATACGCACAAGAATAAATGAGATTGATGCATAGTGGTTCAATCATAAAATAGGCTCAAAAGCTCACAAGGATTACATAAGCTCACTAGATTTGCATATGAAACTTTAAATCATTCTCTAGTTTCACATTTACATGGCTATGTGCATATATATTTTCCAAGTCACGATCATAAAAAAAAATGATTAAAACAAAGATAATGTAAAGAACTAATGTCAAACTTAAATTTCTTGAAAGTTATGAGAAAATAAAAACTGAATATCATCACTAAATTGGGAAGTAGCCAATAACATCACAACCCAAAGAAAAATAAAATATTTTTGGATTTTGCAAAATTTATATTTTTTATTTTTAGAAATAAAACAAAATGATTGAAAAAACAAATGATGATAAGAATAATGGAAATAGACAACAAACGTATAGAAAAAGAAGAATAAATGCGTAAGCTCTTAGACAAAGAAACTTCCCAGGTTTAAAGGAGACATGCAAGTGAAGGTGTACATGGAATCCACCCCCAAACTTGAATTTTGTATTGGCAACAAGGTAAAGTGGCTTCATTTTTATGCACAAATAGAAAACAATGGGTAAGCTAAACAAGAGACTTAAGAAATAATTTATTATTGAAAAAAAAAAACTAACAGTTAACATTAAAGCTAAATCAACTAAAATATGTAACAATCCAATTAAGTAGGTAATAGAATCAAATTCGATCCCCGGCAACGGCGCCATAACTTGTTGCGAAAATTAGATAACCAGAATTAACCTCATTAAGTCTCGAATTTTAGTGCTTGCAAGTATACGAATCAAATGATAGTATAGCTTTGAAGCACGGATATCGTCCCACAGAGATCAAATTGGTTCTAACAATTTTACTAACTAAATTGAAACAAATTATAATGGAAAAGATATGATATTTTGACTTAAGATGAAAATTAAACAAAGCTTAAAAATAAAATGCATGAAATAATAAATTTAAAAACATAAGAAAAATTACACCTAGGGCATCCGAATTCACCGTAACCAATTCTACTTAATTCCCTTAATATGTTATGCTCAAGTAGTTCCCCAATATTGATGATCGATTTTCCCTAAATTATTCGACGGCCATGGCATCTGGTTACATCAAAACTATCCTTACATGTTAACCCTCTATGGCATCGAGACGAATTTAAACAAGTAAGAACCCATTAAGCTCTATGGAAATCGTTGGAAAATCACACAAACCCTAATTGTATGGCATCTACAAATAGGTGGTTATGGTATCAATTGCAAGAAGCTAAACCCAAGTTAAGTATGACATCTACTCTAAGTTGCATCAAATCAACCTAATTTAAACCTAGATGGTGATTAAGCATCTAAATAAAAATCAAGTGCATTACGATTAGCAAAAGATACTCAATAAGGAAGAAAAACTTGATAACAACAATGCCAAGGCAATTAAGTATTCATGATTAGGCTACATCGTAGCCCTAGTAAAGAAGAACTCCGAAGTAGCTCTCCTCTTTGCCGTAACCTTGCCGCAGCCCCACTTTGTGAAATGTCATTTTGTTTGGTGGATTCTGCCTTATCATAAGGAGAAGAATCTCCTTATATAAAACAAACGACAAACAAGTCTTAAAGTCAATTAAAAGCCTACTAATTACTAATCCTAATGTCCTTATTTAAGAAATGAAAAATAAACGGAAATAATAAAACTAGTAATTAAGTTCTCTCCTAAAATCCATTGAATAGTATTCCCATGTCTATTTGATTCCAAAACCGCTCGGTTTCCTCTTCTTGTTGCATATGTCTTGGTGCAGTTAATTAGCCTCTTACTCCACTAAAATTACTCTAGACACCCGAAATCTCCATTTTTCACGTAACTCCCGTATTGAATGCCTATAAATTAAAATAATAGAGTTTAGTGCATTTAACCCATTCATATATACAAAATCCAAATGAAATATATGATAAAATATATGAAAATATGCACCCATCAAGTTTGAATACTTTAACTTAATAACATAGAGTAGTTTTGCAAGGCTACATTGAAATCCCCAACTATGAACATAATTACACAACATTATTACATAATATATAAATATCAAGAACAACATGAGTGAAACTAAAGTTCATAGAAGAAACCCCCTTGAAGCAATTCTAACGTTGAACTTCTCCAAGAGCAGCGCGGCTGCATGGTTTCTTGGATGGCAGCGGATGGCGAAGGGAAATAGGGTTTTGTTTCTGGAAGAAAGGCCAAAGAAAGAGAAGAGAGAGAGCTCTGAGCGACCCCAAGGGGGGCTTGTGTAAAAGTGATCTGAAGCCCTAGTATTTATATGCTAAATTGGGCTGCAAGATATTCCAAAGTGATCCCAGCAACTTAGCCTTTATTTTGCACGTTTTTGCCTTATTTGGCACCTCCAAATCAGGCTAGATATCCCAATTCCTTTCCCATTTTGTTCCTGGTCTTCTAACAAGCCAGATTCATTTTGGATTCTTTATTTGGGCTTCAAAACAGGCCACTACACTTCTTTCCACGTTTGAATAAGGGTCAACCCCAAAAATGGCATGTTTTCATTTCTTTTGCCTTCAAATTGATCCTAAAGTACATGTAATTGCACACTAACACAAAATAAGGTAAAATGCAACCAGTTTAACTCAAAAACATCACAAAGAGACTAGAAATGGATGGTATAAATGCATGAAATATATGAGCTATCACATGCTACGGTAAGCATTTTTATACTATACGTAGTATGTATATTTTGGAAACTATACTTGTTTTGCAGCAAGGGGTTATTATGTTTTCGAAAAGGTTTTTACAAAGCTTTATTTTCAGGCCCACTTACCCTTATTTTTCGCCATTCCAGGTTTTAGTGGCTGAGCTTACGCGTCGACGAGGATTCTTGGCAAATCTTGGTATAGGTGGTTACCTTCTATGATATAATTCTCATCCTACTTTACTGTACTTTACTTATGCTCTGACATGACGTGTGAAATTGGTTTATTCCCGCTCACTAGCACTCTTATACTTAGGCACTTTTGAGTTTAAATTTACTCACATTTTCCACATAACTACACTTTAGGGCTCCGTCACCCTCCTGGTGTCGGCTAGCACAACTCGATTCGGAGTCCAGGTGGACATTTCGGGTCGGGGTGTGTCAATACACTACTTGAATTGTGTACCTATTTCAGTTAAAAGCTGGTGGCTCAATGGTAAATGACGGATTACGAGGCTTCCTTAAAACAAAAAAGCTGGAGGTCTCAAGTTGGAAACCCGCTGCTGGTGTGGAAGCCAAACTTGTGGCCATGGGGAGGATATCTCTATGAGTCTTTTTGGTCCCCGAAAAGAGTGGATAACCGTGACTTACCACCAGTTGTCCTCATTTTTAAAGAAAAAAAAATTAACCTTTTCTTTCACTCTCAGGGCCCACATTTTTTGTACCCATTGCGTGCGCTTCCCTTTTTTGTCATTCCACTCCTTACTCCTTCTTTCTTCTTTTCCATTACGAGGGGCTGGCTTCATCTCCAATTATTACGATTGATAACCTTCTAATTTTTTTCTTCTGATGTTGATAATTTGGATGCTTGTTCATTGTTTATTGATAGACGCATATTTATGCGACTTAGTTAACTAGTTTTCTTGCATTTACGTTATTAGTTCTTAGTTATTTTAGTACTTTAAGCTATTTTCGTGTGTTTGTAGGTCCAAAGGGCTAAGGTAGCAAGAAAGTGCATTTTGGTGCATTTTGGAGCAGTTTTGAGCTTGGAATGGATTACATATGTTATGAGCAAGATGGATGGACGAATTTGAAGTCAAATGAGGATAGAAACATGCTAAAAATGTGGTGAAACAAATACAAAGTGCAAGAAGAGATAAATTTCTAGAAGGATTGGCCAAAACTTCACTCAAAACCATGCATACCTCATAAAATTCATCAATGCCGTGGCCTTCCCTTTGTTTCACTTCCACCAGATTTTTTAGTAATGATGCAATGCCTATCTCACCATGACATGTGAGTGGACGATGCGAAAATTACTTGACACACAAATTAAACCCTCTTTTTGACAATTGTAGTATAGATGTAAGTAGGGTATCGTTCTAGGCCGGGGATTAGGAGGGCTTGCTAAATCCTCTCAAAAACATAAAAACAAAGTTACAAATGTAAATAAAAGACTTTAAAAGTAAAGGGGGATTTGGATTTGATGAATTTAGAAACAAAACATAAACTTTGGAAAACAAAACAAGTTTTAAAACGAATTTGGTTTAAATAAATGGATGGAAGGTTAGCTAAGGGGTTCTTCTCCACACATGTCTTGCTTGCATACAAAATGATTTCCAATTGCATTTCAATAACTTATTAATTCTCAATGCCCCAAGTTAATTAGGTACGCTTAAATTAACCCTCAGATTTTCCGACTTTTATTGAGTTGGATGATTGCATACGACAACCCAAAGCATTCTTCACAAGTTCCCTACATGAATTGCATAATAGAGATACAAGCAAGAATCATTAAGTTCTATGAAAATCATAAGCATTGACGAGGCATTCATAACTATGGAATACGCATGTTACTCTTGCCAAGAATTTACTTAACGCGATTGTGACTAGCAACCTTCACTACTTGTGAATATAAGTTCATGACAATTAGGTGAAACTCCCTTATATTCTAGCATCAAATTCATGCATGCAAACTAAGTGTCGACCCTCAATCAACATACACAAATCAGTTTTTATACGAACGGATAAGTAAATTGAATTCATAACTTATGAAACGCAATTAAAAGTAATTAAATCATATTGCAAGGAAGGACATGTGTTTCGAATTCCCCCCTAGCTAAGGGGGGTTTAGTTCCTCATTATTACAAAACAAAGATAAACAAATTTAAACATTGAAAAACAAAGGAAAGAAAGCACCTAAACGTTCCAACGATCCATGTTGGATAGCAAGCGCGTCCAAGGACTTTTCTCCTTCTATTTGCCGCAACAACAAGGTTGGAATGATGTTGGCTTGCTAAATCCTCTCAAAAACATAAAAACAAAGTTACAAATGTAAATAAAAGACTTTAAAAGTAAAGGGGGATTTGGATTTGATGAATTTAGAAACAAAACATAAACTTTGGAAAACAAAACAAGTTTTAAAACGAATTTGGTTTAAATAAATGGATGGAAGGTTAGCTAAGGGGTTCTTCTCCACACATGTCTTGCTTGCATACAAAATGATTTCCAATTGCATTTCAATAACTTATTAATTCTCAATGCCCCAAGTTAATTAGGTACGCTTAAATTAACCCTCAGATTTTCCGACTTTTATTGAGTTGGATGATTGCATACGACAACCCAAAGCATTCTTCACAAGTTCCCTACATGAATTGCATAATAGAGATACAAGCAAGAATCATTAAGTTCTATGAAAATCATAAGCATTGACGAGGCATTCATAACTATGGAATACGCATGTTACTCTTGCCAAGAATTTACTTAACGCGATTGTGACTAGCAACCTTCACTACTTGTGAATATAAGTTCATGACAATTAGGTGAAACTCCCTTATATTCTAGCATCAAATTCATGCATGCAAACTAAGTGTCGACCCTCAATCAACATACACAAATCAGTTTTTATACGAACGGATAAGTAAATTGAATTCATAACTTATGAAACGCAATTAAAAGTAATTAAATCATATTGCAAGGAAGGACATGTGTTTCGAATTCCCCCCTAGCTAAGGGGGGTTTAGTTCCTCATTATTACAAAACAAAGATAAACAAATTTAAACATTGAAAAACAAAGGAAAGAAAGCACCTAAACGTTCCAACGATCCATGTTGGATAGCAAGCGCGTCCAAGGACTTTTCTCCTTCTCTTTGCCGCAACAACAAGGTTGGAATGATGTTGAAGGGTTGGTTATTTGGAGGAATGGATGGGAAGATGTTTAGATATGTAGGGAGAGGCAAGGGAAGGCTTGGAGAATGGTTAATTTCTTGATGATTTGAATGAGGTTGCTACCATGGTATTTATAGGAAGAGGATGGACTTGTTTAACACAAAATTTTGGTGGAATTGAGTAGGTGAGCATGGCAAAGAGTGGGAATTGTTGGTGGGTTAGGTATTGAGTCATCCACTCACATGTCATGGTTAGCTAAGCATTGCATCATCCACTCATATGTCATGGTGAGATAGGCATTGCATCATTACTAAAAAATCTGGTGGAAGTGAAACAAAGGGAAGGCCACGGCATTGATGAATTTTATGAGGTATGCATGGTTTTGAGTGAAGTTTTGGCCAATCCTTCTAGAAATTTATCTCTTCTTGCACTTTGTATTTGTTTCACCACATTTTTAGCATGTTTCTATCCTCATTTGACTTCAAATTCGTCCATCCATCTTGCTCATAACATATGTAATCCATTCCAAGCTCAAAACTGCTCCAAAATGCACCAAAATGCACTTTCTTGCTACCTTAGCCCTTTGGACCTACAAACACACGAAAATAGCTTAAAGTACTAAAATAACTAAGAACTAATAACGTAAATGCAAGAAAACTAGTTAACTAAGTCGCATAAATATGCGTCTATCATTTATCAAAACATTTTATATATTTTGAAATTTTAACACTAAAATTTGTAAAAAACACAAGATTGAAAAATCAAATTTTCATCACAGTTCAATCAATTTACGTGGTCGAAAGAACATTTCTTGAAATTTTAATAACATTTTACTTTTTATAAATCAATTTTCTAGTGCAACAACAAACACTTAATAATATATCAGCCTTTTCATCTAGTACAGTTGCTAAACAGCAAACACTATAATCAATTGAGCAATGTTAGGAAAATTAAATTTGTAGACAAAATTTGTAAACTAAATGATGCATCACTAATATGAAATGAGCACGTTTATCAACGCTTAAGTAATAATTCAATTATCAACTTTCATGTCATTTAGTTTACAAAATTTTGTCTACAAATTTAGTCTCTCTAGCATTACTCTAATCAATATTGTCTAATGTATAAATTAATTTATCCGATTAAAATAATTAATATTGTCCGGCATACCTAACGAGACCATAATGTGCAGCTAGGCTTATATATATATTTGGTTACTAAAATAAAAGAACAATAACTTAAACCTTTTCTAGTTGATACATCAATATGTGATTAAAAGCCGTTAACTTTAAAAATGGTTTTAAAACTTGTAATACTTCTTTATTATTATTATTATTAACATAAACATTTAGCTCTTGGCGATAATGTATTTATGAGTTCAAACAAAAGACAAAATACAATATCGGATGGACATTTCAAGCATATATTATAGCAAAATATAAAAATTAAAATACCTAATTGTTGCGGTCCTATTAGATTAGGAATGCGATTGTGTAAATCCTAGTATATCTTGGAATATCTCTTATATTCTTATTAGGAGTTGATTACCTATTATGAGTTGTAATCCTAAAAGGGTAAGGAATTAACCTTCCCTACTACTATAAATAAAGGCACAATGAGGTGGAATAGAACACACCCACAATTACACATATCTCTTCTTCTCTCTCTATGCTCTCTCCCTCTCTCTATGGCCTCCATAATTGTTCAATAAATTATGCCTACAATACGTTATCAGCACGTTCTTGACGCTACGCTAACAAAAGAATTTATTCTTCAATCAGGGGAGTATTACGTTTTAATCATTCTTTTTATGATTAATTTACTATTTTATTGAATTGATCTACAAGCTATTGATTCAATTTAATTTTTCTGTGTTGAACGTGATACAACGCATTGGAGATGCAATTCTGGCTTTCCGAGAAGGATCTTCTACAAATTCAAAGGCTTTTGTTGTTTTCTGCCAATTAGGTACGCTTAAAATAAAGGAAGATAAGAATTAAAAATTTGGGATTTTTGCGGGTAAGCAGCGTTGTGTAACCTTGGGATGATGTCGTTTGATATCTGGACCACCACGGCAGCAGCCTTTTTTGGGGCTTGTTGCGTGCACATGATAACCAGGCTTTGGCCTAAGAAGGGTTCTACACGGGCCTACAACCCCCAACCTACCTTTAGCAGGTCTGCAGCCATGTTGGACCTTGTCGATGCGTCCCTGACTCAAGTAAGCAAGCCTACTGCTTGCTGGACTTTACCCATTGCACGATGGCCCACTCTTGCAAGCCTGATGCTTTCTAGGCCTTACCACATGTCACGGCTTGCCCGCAACAGAACCTAAGCTGATGGGCTCGTCTCGCTCCAACCCAAAACTCGAAGCCAGCACAAGCTGGGCTTGCTAACCCCTATGCCCTTTTTCTTTGGCCCGTAACATCACAGAAGCATGCATACTTGCTTTGCTTGTTATTGGGTTGCCTGCAGTAGCCTCACACGGCCCATAACCATTTTTGGCTTGTTTTTGACCCGATGTCATTTTTTTGGTATCCTCGCTTCTTAACCATACCCAAATATTTTTTGGACGTTTTTGGTTAAAGTCTCACTAGGATATATTTTCTTAATTATTAGGCCCGAAGCCATCTAAAGTGAATATGACCCGAAGTCATTATTTTTGCTTCTACGATCGACCCCGTATGGTCCCAATCTATTGAATTAATTAAAAGTGACATGCAATCCATTAATTTGATAATTAATCCAAAATTATTGACCTGAAGATCACTTTTGGACATTATCGATTCAATAATTTATTTCTCTTCTTTGAACCATTGACATACTTTCATAGTCCCGAAGCGCTCACACTTGAGTTCCCGAAGAACTTCAAATCCACTACACTTAAATCAACATATTGTATCCTTTGTTTCTTCCAGGAACCTCTCTTTTATGAACTAAACGTTCATAAACTAAATTGAACCTGTAGTTTCAAATTTAGTGCCTTTGAAATCCGAAGTTTTCATAAAACAATACTGTGGAGCCAAAAATATTCACAAGGCGACTCGTGGATTTTTGGTAAAAAGGACAAAGTTACCCCTGAGACACACCGGTTGTCCTACGCGCGAGTAGTGGACAATCATTGTTTAATCAGGCCAAGAGTGTCCAAAAAAGGTAACCAATTCCAAATTATCTCATCCATCCTCATCTTAGGTAATTACTTCATAACCTACAAATTATTCCATATAAATGGAGATTAATTGGCTAATTAATTGATTAATTCCTAATTAATCCATTAATCACCAATTAAATCACCCATTTTCACACAAAAAACCTCTAAGGGCCGGCCACCTCCATTCCCTATATATATGACCCTATTTTTTTCTAAAAAAAGGGTTCCACACTCTTGCAAAACTCCCAAAAACTCTCCAAATACTTTTCTCTCTAAATTCTAACTTTGGCATCGGAGGTTCTTCGGCCAAAGCCCCCCATTCATCGTGGGTGCGTGAGGCTGTTGGCCTTGACCTAAGGTTTTAATTGTTGTGTAGGTGCAATTTTGTCCAAGAAGAAGAAGGCGGAAATTTGCATCCACAAATTGGTGCTTTCATTGAGAGAAGAGTGACACACTCGTAGAAGACTCTCACATAAAAAGGTTTTTCTCTATTTTCTAGTCCACTTCCATTTTTTCGTACGTTCTTATTATTAGAATTTTTTATTTGCAAGATTCTTTGATAAAACGTAAAAGAGAAATACAATGGCTAGAAATTTTAAAAATTCCACGAGTGAAAATTCCAATATTCAATAAATGGGACCGCGGCGATCCACGAGACTAAATGTGATCTTAGGGGGAAGCGGCACCACCACCACAAGGTTCCACCACGGGAACCACCACGATAGCCACCTGTGGCGAGGTCCATGGTGTCACCACTACCACGACCTGAGCCGTGCCACCAAAGCAAGCCCAACGCGAGCCCAATGCGTTGCCAATCCTCGCACTCGTGTGCATCACGCACCGAGCAGCCCACTTTCTCGGCCCAGCCTGCTCTCGCCGAGTAGCCCCATTTCGCGGCCCAGCCTGCTCTCGCAGAGTAGCCCCCTCTCGCGGCCCAGCCTGCTTCCGCCGAGCAACCCCCTCTCGCGGCCCAGCCTGCTCCCGCCGAGCACCCTACTCCTGTGGCCCAGCTTACTCCCGCGACCCAGCCTGCTACAGCTGTGCAGCCCACTCCCGCGGCCCAGCCTACTTTAGCAGTCCAGCCTGCCCCCGTGGCCTCCCAAGTAACCCAAGTCGGCCCAAGACTATCTTAACCATCCGGACCTAGCATCAAGCCGGAGGCATTTTCACCACATTTCTTCGCGGATTTGACATTTCCCAACTCAAATCTTGGGCCCGGAGCCTACCACACTTCCACTACTCAATGATGCACATTGCTTCCAAGCTCTTCCAATCTAAATGGTGAACAACATTTGTCCCGACAAGTCATAGAGTTGACGAGCATCCTTGCACAACAGACAACCTTGGTGAATCAACTCTTGCAACGCACCGAGATCCAACGTGCCTCGGACGAGGTGTCCCAAAGTAGGACAATGGCAGATGAACCTCTCCACCAGCTTCCCAGCAAGCAGCCACTGGACCAGCCACGAGCCAAGCGTTCGGGTAGTGTACATTTCCGATTAGGCCCCCGAGATAGCATATACTCTCGTCTTAGAGCGCAGAGGAGCGTGCACTTTCTACTAGGCCCGAGGATAAGTATACACTCACGGTTGGCGCCACACTTTGATAATCAACACGAGCAGCCTTCCAGGCAATGCATTCATTGGCGGCTAGGCCCGCAATGAGTATCCTCCACATCACATCGGAGCAGGCAGTATAGCAAACAGAAAGAAGCAGTCACTCAATCCAGCTTACGTTCAACCAGCAACCTGTGAGTTACACACTCGCCTGCTAGGAACATACCACACCTACCGCAGCCGCGGTATAGACGAGCCCAACATATGGAAGAGCAGCTTAGACCAAAACATCACGATCAGGGGCAGTCGAGAGCTTTGCCACCCCAACAAAGGAAAATTCAGGAAGAAATAGAAATGCTCTTGACTAAGCAATTGCGTAATTTCTCACGCCAACTAAAGCCTCAAAATAGCACAAGATGAAACACCTAATGATGGCGTAATAATTCAGAGAGCAACTCACTGCGCTTACACCCTTACGTGGGTTCCACAAGCAGTTCGCCAAACAAGACCTCGCAACCTGAGGATTATTTCAGTTGTCCAACAGTCTAGCTTTCCTCAGCTGTACTCACGACAATGACTTCCATGCTCTCCAGTGTGAGAGAGTAAACCAATTCCCCGACACCCATATGGGTATGCTCTCCAGTGCGAGAGGATTAACTAATTGCTCTCCAGTGCGAGAGGATAAACTAATTGCTCTCCAGTGCAAGAGGGTAAATGATAAGCTCATATTTATATATATTTTACATCAAATTCTCTCGTCTTTTCTTAGTTAGTTTCTTATATTTTTGAGTTATTTACTTTGTTTTTGTGTTTTATCGAATTTATCTAGCTAACAAAATAAAAATAGCATAAGTGTGATTTTATGTAATAAATTCGTGTCAAAACTGTTTAGCTTTTAAATTAAATAAAAAATATATATATATATATAATAATAATTCATTGTTTTATATAAAAGATAGCATTATATATTTATATATATATATATATATATAGATATATATGAAGTTGGGTGGAGTGAGCTGTAAAAGGAAAGATTAGAAATAAGAAAGAAAAGTGCATGCCTCGGTGGTGGACAAAAACAAAAGGAGCTGCATGGCAGCTAGGTGAGTGGAAATAAAGAGGAAAGCTGAAATAATAAATGGAGGCACTGCGGAGTGCGCAAAAGAAGGTGGGAGCGACGAAAATAAATAAACAAGCTGCCATAGATAGGAGAAGGGGGGTGCTGCCCTTAAGGCAGCGAGAACGTGAAAAATAGCGAGGGGGGGTGGAAGGAAAGCTGACAGGAAACAAAGGAGGGAGACACGGGGGAGGGCTGCCCTTGGCAGCAGACAGTTTGCATTCAAGAGGGGACAGCTCGCAGGGAGAGAAGCAGAGGACAGGTCAGGAGGTCAGTGGAAGCTGCAAGCAGCGAACTGAGCTGACGCAGAAATAGAGGAAGAGACAGCAAAGAAACGTGGAGCTGGCGCACAGAAATTGGGAGATAAGGGCAGAGAAGACCAGCTGGCGAGAGGAGACGGGCTGGGCAGCTGGCGTGCGCAGGGAGACAGACGAGGACAGCAGTGCGCGGGAAGGAGAAGGCAGTGCTGCCTTGGGCAGCATGAAAACAGAAACAGATCCTAGCATTCTTTTCTCTCGGTTAATTCGTTCCTAAACTCACGTTTTATTTTCTGTTTTAATTTAAATAATGTATAACTAATTTTATTTTGGCTAGAGTTTAATTCAAAACCATGAATATATTTGTAATATGAATTGATTACCTTCAGTTGTGATTTCTGAGTTGTGATTTAATTTGCTTAACTGCTTGATTGATAACTTATTTTTGTATGTCGATTAAGGATGCATACTTAATTTACATGCATGAATTTGATGCTAGAATATAAGTGAATTTCACCTAATCGTTATGAACTTATATTCACAAGTAGTGAAGGTCGCTTATAAACGATCGCGTTAGGTAAATTCTTGGCATAAGTTTCATGCAATTCATAGTAACAAGTGCCTCGTCAATGCTTATGATTTTCATAAAACTTAATGATTCTTGCTTGTATCTCTATTATGCAATTCATGTAGGGAACTTGTAGGGAATGTTTTGGGTTGTCGTATGCAATCATCCAACCTAATAAAAGTAGGAAAATCTGAAGGTTAATTTAAGCGGACCTAATTAACTTGGGGCGTTGAGAATTTACAATTTATTGAAAGAACAACTGAAAATCAATTTAGGTTGCATATGTGGCATGTGTGGAGAATAATCCTCTAGCCAGTCCGTCATTTATCATTTTACCTTAATTTTATGTTTTTGTCAATTCTGTAATTTAATTAAGTTTAATTTACTTTTCATCAAAAATCAATCCCCCATTTATTTTAAGTGTTAGATTTGTTAGAAATCAATTTAGTTTGTGTTTTCTTGAGTTTTGAAGTATTTTGAGTCTTTTGATTTGGTTTAGTTTATTTGTTAGTTTTATTTTGAGTGATTCTATTTAAGTGTTTTGAGTCTAGTTTAGTGTTTTAAATTTTGTTTTTACGTTTTTAATTTAATTTTACTTTGGTTAGCATCCCTAGTTAATCCCCGGCCTAGAACGATCCCTACTTATCCATATACTACAACTGTCACAAATAGGGTTTAAATTTGTGCGTTAATTTATTTTCGCATCAGTAAACCAATTCCCCGACACCCAAAAGGGTCAGCTCTCCAGTGCGAGAGGATAAACTAATTGATCTCCAATGTGAGAGGGTAAACCAATTCCCCGACACCCAAAAAGGTCTGCTCTCTAATGTGTGAGTATAAACTAATTGCTCTCCAGTGCGAGAGGGTAAACCAATTCCCCGACACCCATATGGGTTTGCTCTTTAGTACGAGAGGATAAACTACTTGCTCTCCAGTGCGAGAGGGTAAACTAATTGCTCTCCAGTGCGAGAGGGTAAACTAATTGTTCTCCAGTGTGAGAGGGTAAACCAATTCCTCAACACCCATATGGGTTTGCTCTCCAGTGCGAGAGGATAAACTAATTGCTCTCCAGTACGAGACGGTAGACCAATTCCCCAACACCCATATGGGTTTGTTCTCCAGTGCGAGAGGATAAACTAATTGCTCTCCAGTGCGAGAGGGTAAACCAATTCCCCAACACCCATATGGGTTTGCTCTCCAGTGCGAGAGGATAAACTAATTGCTCTCTAGTGCAAAAGGGTAAACTAATTGCTCTCCAGTGCCACAGGGTAAACTAATTGCTCTCTAGTGCGAGAATGCCACATAGTTCAAAAGATCGAATGCTTGAAGATCAATTAAGCAACAAATGGTTAGGGGGCAGCAACCACTTTTACACTTAACAGTTTGCTCATTCGACACTTCATCTTCAGCAACTTTGACTTTGGCAGCTTCATCCTTGACTGCTCCATCTATGGTAGTTGAAAACTCAAACTCAAGCAGCTTCTTCATTTTCAGCAGGCAGCCCAGACGTGGCAGCCCAAACAATTGCCTATTCCACGCCACTTCCTCGGCCCGTGTCAAACCAATCCTTGGCTTCAATCAAGCCGAGCTACTCAAGCAATGGCCTCTGCCAAATCACCTCTTTGGCCCATGCCAAGCCGACTCCTGGCCCCTGCCAGCCGACGTGCCGCACTACCCCGACGACTGCCCCGTGGCAACACCACCCAAGAAGAAGACAAGAAGAAATTAAGTTTTTATTAAATTGGTGTGGCACAGAGAAGATGAAGAAAGCAACAAAAGACGGTCCTTTGCACGGGCAAGATGTAGAAGATTGCTAGAGGAAGGGCAACAAATATCCTCTAAGCTCTATCTCTCTCTCTTGTAAGGTAGAATAAATCACTCTCCAAAGTTGATTTAATAACCCACTTAAGGTGGACTTAAATAGGCTTTGAGAGAAATTTATTTCCCTTTTCTAGAAGGATCTAATTTCATATTAAAGAGGGAATCTACATCAAAACAGGAAGCAGTCCTAAGTTTCCTAGAGCAAGAAGATCTCTACACATGCTGCCCTTTCTTATGAGCAGCCCAGCAAGTGTGGGGGCATTTGTGGAACCAAAAATAATCACAAGGCGACACATGGATTTTTGGTAAAAAGGACAAAGTTACCCCTGAGACACACCGGTTGTCCTACGCGTGACCAGTGGACAATCATTCTTTAATCAAGCCAAGAGTGTCCAAAAAAGGTAACCAATTCCAAATTATCTCAACCATCCTCATCTTAGGTAATTACTTCATAACCTACAAACTATTCCATATAAATGGAGATTAATTGGCTAATTAATTGATTAATTCTTAATTAATCCATTAATCACCAATTAAATCACCCATTTTTACACAAAAAACCTCTAAGGGCCGGCCACCTCCATTCCCTATATATATGACCCTATTTTTTTTTCTAAAAAAAAGGTTCCACACTCTTGCAAAACTCCCAAAAACTCTCCAAATACTTTTCTCTCTAAATTCTAACTTTGGCATCGGAGGTTATTCTGCCAAAGCCCCCCCCAGTCATCGTGGGCGCGTGAGGTTCTTGACCTTGATCTAAGGTGTTAATTGTTTTGTAGGTGCAATTTTGTCCAAGAAGAAGAAGGCGGAAATTTGCATCCACAAGTACACCCATGAAAACCCGATGTTTTTCATGAAAACCATGTCTTAGAACTCAAATGTTCTAACTTTGATGCTTATGGATGATTCATTCCCATAACACCAATCACAATCTTGTTCCTTCCAATTCAGTTGATTGTCGAACCATCACAAGTTCGATTTTCTTGATTTGGACGTTTTCTATTAGAAACCACTTTATGTGGGGTACAAGACGTGGATCTCCACTTGACTATCAAGAAGCTGAGAAACCATTGAAGCCAACAATGGCATGGAAGAGCTGAAAAAGCCTCTACCATGATCTTCATTCGAAGACTTATACCCAAAGCATAACAAACGGAAATACCTCCGGAATGAGGATTCCATGGTTCTTTGGCTCGCTCCTTTGGACCGTCTAATCATGAAAGATATTGCCTGAAGCACACCATGATTACGTCCATGAATAAGTACAATTCTGAAGTTTATAAATCTGATCAAATTTTGACTGGAGAATACTTTTTTCTTCCTTCCATGTTTCTAACTCGCTCCTGAAGCAGCAGTGTAGAAAGTGGAAGTTTACCAAATTTTTGGATTTGATAACTACCACAAACATAGGGTAGAATCAGGGCTTGCCAAGGTGTGGCATCATGCCCGAAGTGTGATCCTTGGACCTAAGACCTAAAACTTCAAGAATAAAGGAAAATATTCCCGAACCTAAACCTTGCATAATCTACTTCCATCTTTATGGAATAGATCATTGGTTATGCACCTGTTCGTGCCTCTACCAATGTTGTTAAGGAGTACCATTCTCGTAGTCAATATGTGAGACTAATTTTGCTCCACCAAACATCGTTCGAAGAGCATAATTTTGACATGAAAGGCCTTGTTGGCCGAATCCACCCTAGTAACTTTGGTTTACTTTGTGAACATTTTTCCATGTTCATGGATTCAAGTTTGGTGTATATTTTACTTATGCATAATCTTAATGATATTGTCCTCGAATATGAGTTAATTGAATCATGTTTCTTAATACATGTGACTGATTCAATTAAACATGTGATTAGGTAGGAATGTGTGGAAGTTAGTTGTCTGGATGAATGCGATACTACGCATACTAACTTACACCTAAATCACATCTCTAACAACGACTTCAGGTTTATCCAACCTAATTAAGAGCATTGGCATGCTCCCCATTGTATGAATGGTACTGCATCACCATTTAAGGGACCTTAAATTCTCCCTGTCGTTGAGTTTTAAAGGATATCCGAGAGAACAATGATCATAAATGAAACCACTGAAGAAAATAGAGTGAAATATGTTTGCACCACCTCCAAAAATAAGCCTGAAGCTTTGATTTGAGGCCAATGAGTTGTCACCTAACTGGGAATACACCACATGTGGCCGGCCTGGAGCCTGATGATTGAGCAGTTTACTTGTTTTGGCACGACCTTTTGGGACACTTAGGTCGAACAATGATGCTATGACGCATCTCCTTACTCGAAGTAAGGATTTTGTGCCTACAAGCACACTTTGCCAAGCCTGCTCATTAGGGAAATTGATTTTCTATATCATTTCTCGCAAAGATACCAAATCACCAATTTCACAGTGGATTCAGGGGAATATATGTGGACTAATCCAGCCAAAATATGGACCATATAAATACTTATGGTTTTGGTTGATGAATCGAAAAACTGGTCACATGTTTATCCACACACATTGCTGCTAAACCTCATGGCCGATTAAAGGTTCACCACCATACTTATCCCTTAAGGTCCTGGAGACTGGATAACGCCGGAGAGTTTACATCGACGATTTTTGATAAAGTATTGCATGTATTTTGGGTTTATAATTGAACATCGAATTCCCATGTTCACCCCAAATAGCCTTGCCTAGCGATCATAAAGCGCAATTTAAATGATCGCCCGAATTTTGGTGAACGTACCAAGTTTTCAGTTTCTACCTAGGGCTATGCAATCTTGTACGCATTTATGTTGGTTTGCCTTGAGGCTCATTGCCACCCAACCTATATGAGTTACAGTTGGTTACTGGGTACGAACCTGATGATTTTCGTATTTACGCATTTGGGTGTGCATTCCATGTGCCAAGTTATGCCGCCGCAACGTACCAATATGGGTCCTCAACGAAGGATGTGTATCTTTTGTCGATCATGATTCTCTTTCACACTAGCTCTCTTCGAGCCCTTGCACGCGATCTTTTTACCACTCGTTTACGGGTTGTCACTTTAATGAGACAGTCTTCCTGCCGTTAATGGGAGATAAGAACGTCAACGTTCCTAGAGAACAACGTGAATTTGCATGGACGTTGCCCAGTATGTCTCATCTCGATCCCCATACCGCATAAGTATGATAAGCAAGTACGATGAATTCTAGCTTTCAAAATGTTGCTCCAGACGCATTCCTCTGATCTAGCTAAAGTGATGAGATCATATACCAGCTGCAAACATGCCTGCAAGGATAGACGTACTTAACAGACGTCGAGTCAACATCCCTGGAGGGTGTGCCACCTCTGTTGGACAGTTTGGACGCCCTTGTTGGACGATCCAGTACACCGGCAGATAGCCAATCAATCTGTCTTGGCCTAGAGCACGACATATCACTCGGTTCGTAGGTAACCAAGGCGTGTATTGGACCTGTCATTCCTACATTGCCCAAGGTAACCCTGTTAAATTACAAGTGGGAAATGAAGCATTATGAGATGAATGAAATAGTGCAATATGATGCACGCCTTACGGTGCAAGGTTTTCCTCAAACGTCATGTGATTGATAGCAGCATTATGAAATGTGGTTAGTGTTTTCTCCATGGGGATATAGATACAGAGATTTACATGTAAGTTCTCAAAGAATTACATGGACTGGTTCAAATAGTTCCAAACCACGGAACACCCTCTTAACTTCTTTGAGGCATTCACTTACAATCCGACGGATGTGGTATACCCGTCTAAGTGATTATTTGATCAATCATGGATGAATTATGCCTTTGCCTGTTAAACTATGAAGTCTTATTCCAAATTGCTAGAGTTACACTTTATGTCGTTAACACGAATCTCACTAAGACTCCGGAAGAGCTTGAGAAAACTCGTTTATGGAATTTGAGATGAAGGATCTTGGGAAAACTCATTTATGCCTTGACCTAAAGTTGAAGCATTGTTCTGACGGTATTTTGGTTTACCAGTCGAACTACACCCTGAATGTGTCACCTTTGAGTATACATTTGATCGTCCATATGTTATATGCAAATGAGACCCTTGAAGAGGTTATGGAATCCGAAATTCCATATCTAAAGTTCAACTTTGCACTTTGTTGTACTTAGCTCATTATATTTAGACAGGACATCTCATTTGCTGTTGATCTTGGTAAAGATGCAACACCGCGCCTACACACAACCACTGAATTGGTATTAAAGACATACCCTGAAGGTATGACATGGGCAAATCCCAACGCATCTCAGTGGATCCAACTCCCCTGATCCTCGAAATAATGCTTTCCTTGTTTGTTATGCTGACGCAGGTTACTTATCCAACCCGCACAAGGCAAAATCCCCAAATGGTTATGTCTTTACCGTTAGGGATATCGCAATATCTTGGAGGTCCAGGATATGACCTTAGTTGCGAAATCTTCAAATCGTTCCAAGACTCACCTCACTTCACTATGCCATAAGTGAGACATAGGTAGGAGTTCTTGTTGAGCATTACGAAGTCCTTGCTGTTTTTCATCCATCGTTAAGTCCCGACGGCAATCCATGAAGACTATGCCGCATATATCCATCCGACTAAGACATGATACATCAACAAAGTCAATGCCAATACATATTGCGTCTACATCAGCAAAGCATCAGGAGATTGAAGTCATGCAAGCCGATCCCATACAACCTTGCCGACCTCTACACAATGTCACTGCCGAAGTCAACCTTCCAGAAGCTTGTTCAAGGAATTGGTATGTCTAACTATTCATATGCAATGCTTGTAGTTCTCATTTGGAAGTTATATCAAACTCAGGAGGAGTATCCACAAGTATACTCACTTGATCTTAATGTACTCTTTTTCCCTACAATTAGGAGCATTTTTCCCACTGGGTTTTTGCTACATAACTAGGTTTTAACGAGGCACCCATCCTAGGCTGATCATACCTTTGTGAGCTCTACTACTTGCATCCAAAAGAAGTATAGTTTTGACTTAATGCAGCTTCTCACTTTTCTCCTTAGTCTATGGGTTTTCTCCCACCTTGGGTTTTACCTTAGCGAGGTTTTGTGATTTTTACTTTTTATGCATTCTTTCGTTGATCTAAGACTCGCATTCACTCATTGTGCTAACGACTTCATCAACTGTACTTGCTTCATCACTGAAGACTTGATGCGCCATTTACTTGAGTATTTACACACTCAAGGGGGAATGTTGCAGTCCTATTGGATTAGGAATGTGATTGTGTAAATCCTAGTATATCTTGGAATATCTCTTCTATTCCTATTAGGAGTTGATTACCTATTAAGAGTTGTAATCCTAAAAGGGTAAGGAATTAACCTTCCCTACTACTATAAATAAAGGCACATTGGGGTGGAATAGAACACACCCACAATTACACATCTCTCTTCTTCTCTCTCTATGCCGCACTCTCTCCCTCTCTCTATGGCCTCCATAATTGTTCAGTAAATTATGCCTACAACACTAAGACCTCTCCCTTTGGTATCGAATTCGCCATCCATAAATTCGAACCTGAGACCTCTCCCTTATAAATGAAGAGGAATACCATCAGACTGTCAAACTGAGTAGCAAAAAAACTAAATCTAAACTACATTAATAAAACCCTCTTTGTTAACCAAAAGAGGGTAAAAAGACAATTTTGTCTTCTACCACAAAACAAAATCATGGACAGTAAAGTAAATTCATACATACTAAATTTTACAGTTTTTTTTAAAGACTTATCCAAAGGTGATCCTAACATCCTCTAATTTTCAAAAATAAAATATAAAAAAGAAAACTTCTCTATCTAATCGCTTATAGAAAAAATAGCTTGCGTGACGAATAATATTTCGTCGCACAAGACGTACTTGCGCGACGGAAAAAATATTTTGTCGCGCAAAATAGACAGGATAGGAAAAAAAAATATTTTTGCAACGAATATGTTCATCGTGCAAGAATACTTCGCATGACGAATATTTATTGCCGTCACGTAAAGTCAGCAACAAAACGAGGGGTAATATTTTTTGGCGCAAAAAACTTGCGCGACCAAAAGGGGACATTTGCGCGAGTTCCTGTCAATTTTGACCATTCACTGCAGGTGAATCAAAGGAATTAATTTTGTATTTAATACAAATGTTTGCGCGACAAAGCCTTCGTCGCACAAAGGCCTTAACCTTCCTATAAATCTGTACTTCTGCTATCCTTATTCTTCACAATTATGTTCTCCTTATTTTTCAAAAACAAATGGAGGATAAAAATAAGGATCAGATCGTGGCCGCCGCCAACCCGAATGATTTGAGGCAATATTTTGAGTTCGCGCATGCAATTGCTGTAGCCCTGGGGAATAATTGTCCCACTGCTAAGTGGCGTTCTTGGAAAGATGTGCTCGAGAATGTGAAGAAGGCTATGATGGATGAACTATTACTAAGTATATTGTTGATGGATCAATAAATAAGTTTGTGAAATTTTTAGTTATATGTTAGAATTAATTATTTGCATATATGTGTAACAGTGTAAGTATACTCTTGATGATGATACGATCGAACAGTTGATGAAGTTGATGGAGGATGCATTGGAGGGAGGTTACAATCGGTGGCGTTATGAAGTCTTGCGGAATGGACCAGGACCATCGAAATAGTAGTTTTAAATTTATGTTTTGTATGACAATATTTAAATTTAAATTTAAAGTTTTAATTCTTGTTTGATTTTTTTAAATTTATGTGTTTTCAATCTTCATACTTATGCTCAAAATAATTGTATGGATTAAGGCATTAATTATTTAGAGAATAAATATTTAAGGTATTCATTATTTATAGAATAAATATTTTAGGTATTAATTATTTATAGAATAAATATTTAAAGTATTAATTATTTTTCGAATAAATATTTAAGGTATTAACTGAATATTCGTTTATAATTATAAATTTTATGTAAACATAGATATATATATATATATGTTTATGTTAGATCCAACATCGCCCAGGGGTGAGGATCCTGCAAGCTTTATATGTATATTCCCATCTCTACCTAGCACAAGGCATTTTGGGAGCTCATTGGCTTCGGATTCCATCGGAACTCCGAAGTTAAGCGAGTTCGGACGAGAGCATTCCCAAGATGGGTGACCCACTGGGAAGTTCTCATGTGAGTTCCCAGAAACAAAATCGTGAGGGTGTGGTCGGGGCCCAAAACTGACAATATCGTGCTACGGTGGAGTCGAGCCCGGGATGTGGTGAGGGCCCGAGCTGGGATGTGACATTTACGTAAATTTTATAATTACAATCATTCCATTCGTTGCTAAATAAATTGCGTGACACTATGTTCGTCGCGTCAGATTACTTTGCGTGACGAATAGTAGGTGTTTGTCACGGAAAGCACGGTTAGATTATGTTCAAACCTTTCCATTTATTGCGTATTTATGACGCATTTTGCACAATGAACATGGAGATTTGCGCGACAAATGAGTTCGTCGCGTAAAGTTATCCTAGTGCTATATAAACACAGTTTCAGAACCCTAGTTTTCAAAAAAATTTAGTTTAAAAAAGAATGGCCGATTCTAGAGAAGGTTCTGGCAAAAAGAAACTTGTAGTGCGATCAGAGAGGTATCGACGGAAGCAAGTGCCTACTTTGGAGGTAAACATATGGCTGAGGTATACGCCGAATTTGTGTATGACATTGGGAATTTGGTGCGGAGGGATTGTTCTGCCGAATTTGAGTCTTGGAAAAAGGTCCCTGAGGAGTTGAAGAAGTCCATGCTGGGGGAGTTATCGGTAAGTTTGTAGTAAAGAATGAACAATTTTTTTTTAAACTTAATATTTTTTAAATTACTAATTTATTGTTATTGGCATTAATGTATGTTCATTGGGATGTTGATGAAACTGATGAGAAGCAACGGATTTATGTGGATGGCCTTTTCAAGCAGAGTTTCCGGCGGTGGAAGTTTGATGTGTTGCGGGCGATGGAGGATTGAAGTTGAGGAGGGTTGGTTTTTTTTTTTTTCTAAATAAGACTTTGTGGACTTTATTTTTAATTTAATTAATAAATTTATGTTATGTGGATGAGTACTTAATGCTTACATTAATTATAATTTTTATTTAGGATAGTGTTTGGGCCCAAAATATTAATTTGGGTCGAGTATAGAACCATTCCCGGCCCGGAAGGCCTGGCGACAAGGAAGCCTCGGGTCGTTCAGTACGTGGGCTTCTAAAACTAGGCCGGCTAGGTCATGCTACATTTGCGAGTCGAGTCCTAGTGCAACAAGGAGTCTCGGCAAGTTTGATAACCCGGAAGGGATCCGACTCAATAAGGGACTAGGTTCACAATCCTAGTCAAGACAGGACTGGTCGAGGTGATGTTGATCCGGAGAAGAAAACCTAGTTCGAGTAGGATTTTAACTCAAGGTCCAGTGCTATAAATAGGGGAAGTTGTGCGTCAGTAAAAGGGCTCAAATTCAACACACAATTGCCCTGCGCAAACTCTCGCAACAACTTCGAGATTTTTATTTTCTCTTTTCGCTGACACATCTTCTGTTGGCATCAACAGCACTGTGAAAGCAACCGGTGATATCTTAAGTCGGCATAGATAGCTCTGTCACCGTAGAATTGGCCGAACTCGCAGTACCTTCCGTTGGCATCAACAGCACTGCGGCGGGGACGGTCGGTTATCTATCCAAGTCTTGGTCGAAACGGACGTCCGAGTCCTTATCGATTGAGGTCATTTCATCAGCCTTCTCGGCGAAGTGAAGTGTTACCATTTACCGAGCTCGGCGCATTGCACGCCGAGTTGTTTTATGATTGGATACTCTCAAGTGGGATTTAGAGTTCGGCATTCAGACGGCCGAACTACGTTCACTATAAAGACTTATATTTGCTTGGAGTATTTGTGTCCTTACACTTTGGTGTCGATTCGGCGTGAGTTTACTCTGACGAATACCATCACTGTGACCGAATCCGACGACAGCGATTCGTGAACTTCGTAATAATAGTAACCTTGTCTTCAGGTTTGAGAATCCAAGAGGCCGAGACGTGTTCCTTTCTCGGCCGCAATCGCAAGACGCAGAAGTCAGTAGCGCGACCCAACGCAACATCAACAAATTTACTCCTCGGCCGAGCTGGGCCGACGAGTTGGCACGCCCGCATTCACCGAAGGACGTAGTTAGCTTTTAGATTACTCGGCCTGCGCGCCACGTAGGCTTTGTAGTTTCTAGGGTCAACATTTTGGCACGCCCGGTGGGACCTAGTGCTAAACTACGAAGTTCATGCCAATTGAAATGCGATCGGTAAAAAAGAAAATAGCTATGGGAAAGTCAACAGCCGATTTGCCGATTCAGAACGTAGGACAAAGTGTGCCACAGGCGCAGAATCCCCATAGCAACGTGACACCTGAGTCCACAAGCGCGACTCGCCGAGAGAGGGAAGTTAATATCGGCGGTCAACTCCGCAGCCTAGAAATCCCTAACAGGAACACCTGTGTTCTCAATGAAAGGATAGTGGAGGATTGTGACGAGGATGGCGGTGAAGGATCCGACCCACCAACAAGGTCGTTTCTTCGAAAGCGACTCGACGAGCAGTCTCGGTCAGTCGAGGCATTGACAAACTACATGACGTGATACTCAGTTCCAATGAGCAACAAACCAGGTTGCTCGAAATGCTGGTTAATAAAGTCAGTGATGGCAGGCCTCTCGATCTTCTCCAGCGCTTGCCACCAAGAAATAATACGTTACCAATTGTACAGGCCGAGCCAATTCCTGCTCGGATCAAACCAATTGACTTGGAAAAAGGATGAGGGTCGAATAGTAGGTCAGACGGAATCGACCAGAGGGTCGAAGTAACACCTGTTGATATAACCGAAGTTCAGCGGATGATCGACTCGGCCATGAAGAAGGGGCCGAAGTTTCCTAAGTTTATCCATCCGTACCCGGCCTACGTAGAAACGTTCGGATACCCGAAAGGTTTCAAGATCCCAGATTTTAGCCTCTTTGCCGGTGAATCGTCTCTGTCTTCGTTGGAGCTCGTGGCTCGATTCACCGCGCAATGCGGAGATGTTAATAGGGATTTCCATAAGCTACGGCTGTTCAACTTCTCATTGACCGGCTCGGCATTTGCTTGGTATATCAATCTTCCTCCTAATTCCGTCCAGAACTGAGAGGAGTTGGTTGAGAAATTCCACGAGCAGTTTTATCGGCCAGGGATGGAGGTGTCGGTTTCTTCATTACCAAGAATGGCTCAGGCGTCTGATGAGTCACCAATGGATTATCTTACCAGATTCAAATCATCCAGGAATTGGTGCCGAGTGCCTTTGCCCGAAGTCGAATTTGTCAGACTTGCTTTGAACGGCCTCGACGTCGAATACAAAAAGAAATTCTTGGGGGCAAACTTTCGGGATATGTACGAATTAGCCCAACATGTCGAACAGTATGATTATTTGCTTCGCGAGGAAAAGATATCGAAAGCTCCATCTCGGGGGACGATTTACAAGAATCCTACTGTCAATTATGCATCAACCGAGGATGAATGCGTTAGCGTGGACGCAGCTGAGATAGTGATAGATAAGCCATACGTTTGCAAGGCATTGACTCAAGTTGACTCTAGGGAAGTCAAAAGCCGTTCGGCCACTGAAGGAACATCGAAACCGTCAAAAGTTTATACTTTTGATATTACAAAGGCTGACGCAATTTTCGACCAACTGTTATCGGCAAGAATCATCAAACTTCGGCCTGGTCACAACATTCCCAAGGCCGAAGAACTTAAAGGAAAGGTGTATTGCAAATACCACGATTCAAGCAAAGATACGACAAACAATTGCGTCGTGTTTCGCGACAACGTCCAAAGCTGGATCGATAGTGGCAAATTGAAATTTCCAGAGAAGAAGATGGGTGTCGATACTGACCCGTTCCCCACGGCAACGGTAAATATGGTCGATGCATGCCTACCTAAGGACAAAGGGAAAGGGAAGGTCGAAGTTGTTGAGGCACAACGTTTTCGAAATCAGAATTCTCGGCCACGTTTCATGGCCGATTTTCGTTCAAACAAACCGCCTACAACTTTAACGGGGCCCGCTATTGTTAAACCTATGAAGGATTATAGCACCGATGAAGACAGTGGGACGGCGGTTTTGTGCAGTAAATGTAGAATAGAGGTCGGCAGTGACCCAGAGGTGAAGCCCTCTTCGCTTATAACAGAACGACCTACGGTCGTAATTCAGCAAAAGGTAGCCAACGTGGGCCAGCATCAAGGGGTTTTTTATAGGCTCGGTCCTAAAGTACGGATGGAAGAGACACCCTCAGTCAGGCGGCGCCTCGATTTTGATACTGCTTTTTATGACGATGACTACTATAAACGTAATTCTAGCAGTTCGGAATCATCGCGGAGCCAAAAAACTTTCAAACCTCCCGAGCCTAGAGATCAACGTTGGTATACATATCATTCTTCAAAAGGCGTCTACATTGCACTGTCCAAATCCCAGAAACGCCGGCACCAAAGGATAGATTGCATGGCTCGCCGACGGGCAGCCCAAGAAGCTTCGGTCCCTAAATGGCGGCCGAAGGACATAATTGCTAATGATGACGAGCGACCACATCCAGCTATTATGACAGCGTCGGTTCAAGGGAAGCAGCTGGTCGACCAAGATGTCGAAACCATGTTTGAAGAGGCTGATAAACGGATCAAACTTCTTATTCGACCAGGGGAGATGAAGGCACGCCTTGAACATTTCAGGCAAGAGGCCGAAGGCACATTAGTCCCGTCGGCTATACAAGAACCTCTAATCAAAATTCGACGAAATTTGCATCCACCGTTCCTTGGGGAAGCTTTGGAGTATATGCGAGAATTTCACAAGAAACATTCGGCCAACGATCTGTATGGTTTGCCGAAGGCATGCCAGGACACCATTGATCTGGTCCTGACTTGTCCTGATGCCGAGCGAATCATCCAGAAAACCTCAGACCCAGGATTGAAAGCACGGTTCCAGCACATACGAGAAGCCCGCGTCCTTGGATTTGAAGTCGACCCATACATTGATATGGAAGCAGCCGAACTTCATTTCTCAATGGAGGACCTTCAGTATTTACGATATCACTTCGAGGTATTTTCGGCTGTTTCTCTCTTCGGCCTTACGACCGATGAAATAGCACGTGTTGCACGTTTGGATGCGTATCTCGATACCAGGGATGCCCGGATACATTACCAGGAGCAGGTTCAGATCCTGACCCTAAGCACACTGTCGCCCTTACCCTCACCTGAGGCAGTTTCGCGGACCCAACAAGCTGCCGAAGCAGCACCGCCGGAGCAAACCATTGAAGAAAGAACAGAAGAGTCTTGTTGTCCAGCTTTGACAAAAACGGAGTCCCCAGTCGCCGATCAAACGAAAGATGAGGATAACGAGGAGGATTCTAACCCGATGGGCCCGTCGATCTTGGATAACATGGACATTAGTATGGTCCATGTGTTACCCGCTGATTTTCAATCAAGCACGGCTCAATCGAATTTCCTCGATGGTGATGTTGTCGCCGAAGACGCCGGCCATGTGGATTTTGTATCTGTTGTTGAAGATGAGTCAGCAACGACAAATGAGAGCCTAAAGGCCGCTTTGGCCGAATTGTTCCCTCGTTCATCATCGGCCGCACTTCACCATTTAAAGCCATTGTATGTGACGGCCCACATCGAGGGATACCCAGTTTCTAAAGTTTTTGTCGACTGTGGAGCTACCGTCAATATCATGCCTCTGACCATCATGAAGGCCTTGCGTCGCTGGAATGACGAACTGATTCCGTCAGGGATAACAATGAGTAGTTTCGTCGGCGACAAATCCCAAACCAAAGGTGTACTTCCGTTAACTATAAATATTGCCGGTCGCACTCACATGACCGCCTTTTTTGTGGTTGATTCCAAAACCGAGTATAATGCACTGCTCGGTCGAGATTGGATTCATCAAACCAACTGTATTCCTTCGTCATTATATCAAGTGCTTGTCTATTGGGACGGCAAATCGGTCATTGTTCACCCGGCCGATAACCAGCCCTTCGAAGCTAACATGATCCAAGCACGGTATTATGATGACCACGTCGGCTACATTACTTTGCAAGGCTTCAACGATGAAGGACGGCCGACTCGGATTTCTGTGCAGAAAGCTATCGAGGTTGGCGCCGAGACTGTCCACCAGGATTCGGCGAGACTCGGATTAGCCAACTTCCTTCCCGAAGCCGATGTTTGACACCAATCAGGAAAAACGCAGGGCCGCGGTTTCATCCACGATGGAACGGCTGCTGGCCCATTGGTATACTATATCTAAACAACCAAATTCGGGCGTTAACCTCGTTGAGTTCCTTGCCGAAGGAAATAATGGTCCTGTCTTATCTCTTGATAAAATTCAAGCAGCCCCGGCCGAGCTCGAAGACCATCGGCCCCAAGTTAAGGATCCCCTGGAAGAGATTAATGTTGGGACGGCCGATGACCCACGACCTTTGTTTATTAGTGCTTTACTTCCCCAACACATGAAAGACGAGCTTCGTATCTTGCTTACGGAGTTTAAAGATTGTTTTGTTTGGAGCTACCATGAAATGCCCGGCTTAGATCGTACTCTTGTCGAGCATGAGTTACGTATTAAGCCCGGATGTAAACCTTTCCGCCAGCCTCCACGTCGATTCTCGACCGAAGTGCAACTCAGCATCAAGGACGAACTGGTTCGGCTTTTGAAGGCCGGGTTCATTCGGACAGCTCGATATGTTGAATGGTTGGCGAATATCGTTCCTGTTTTAAAGAAAAATGGTGCACTGCGCATCTGCATCGATTTCAGAAATCTGAATCTGGCAACTCCCAAAGATGAGTATACAATGCCGATTTCAGATCTGTTAATCGATGCCGCGACGAATCATGCGATCTTATCCTTTATGGATGGACATGCCGGGTACAACCAAATTTTCATTGCCGAAGCCGATGTGCACAAAACTGCTTTCCGTTGCCTGGGGGCACTCGGCACTTACGAATGGGTTGTCATGCCATTCGGCCTCAAAAATGCCGGCGCCACATACCAACGGGCGATGAATACCATCTTCCACGATTTAATTCGTCGAAGTTTACATCGACGATGTTGTCATTAAATCTAAACGCCGACAGACACATCTGGACGACCTCCGACAGGCTTTTCTCCGCATGCGTCAGCACAACCTCAAGATGAATCCCGCCAAATGTGCCTTCGGCGTGTCGGCCGGCAATTTCCTTGGTTTCCTCGTGCATCACCGTGGGATTGAAGTTGATGCGAATAAGGCACGCACAATCATCAATGCCCCACCCCCAGCGACGAAGAAACAACTCCAGTCCTTACTCGGGCAGATCAATTTCCTCCGTCGATTTATTGTTAATTCGGCAGGTAAAATGAAAGCGTTCTCCACGCTTTTGAAACTCAAGGACTCGGATAAATTCGTGTGGAACGACAAGCATCAAGCGGCGTTCACGCAAATCAAAGTCGCCCTCACGAAACCACCTGTCCTGGTTCCCCCTCGGCGCGGTAGACCTCTTAAACTCTATATCTCGACGGCCGAAGAGTCCATCGGTTGCCTCCTCGCACAAGACAACGACGCCGGTCGAGAGCAGGCTATTTTTTATCTAAGTCGCCATCTCAGCCACCCAGAGATCAATTATCCCGCCGTCGAGAAGCTGTGCCTGGCCTTATTTTTCGCCGCATCCAAGCTTCGGCATTACATGCTCCCGTCAGTCACCCAAGTCATTGCCCAGACCGACGTTATCCGGTACATGCTTACCCGACCAATCGTAAAAGGCCGAATTGGGAAGTGGACGATGGCGTTGTCCAAATTTAGCTTGCAATACGTGCCTCAGAAAGCTGTCAAGGGCCAGGCGATGGCCGATTTCCTTGCTCAACACCCTTCCCCCTACGGTTTTGGGGATGCCGATGTCAAAATCGGTATGGTTGCGACGCGCGACAACCATTGGACGATGTACTTTGACGGTTCCAGTACATCATCCTCGGCGGGCGTAGGAATTGTCATTCAATCCCCAAACCACGATCGTTGGTATTTTTCGCTTAAGTTGGATTTTGAATGCACCAACAATCAGGCCGAATACGAAGCCCTAATCATCGGTCTTGGGATACTTCATGCCCTACGGGCGACCCGCGCCCTCGTCCTCGGTGACTCCGAACTTGTGATTAACCAGCTTAATGGTTCTTTTCGTTGCATGAGTTGTACCCTGGCGCCTTACCACATGATCGCCAGCTATTTGGCCGAGTCTTTCGACGGTATTACATTTAAACATATTTCCCGGAGTCACAATACCGACGCAGACGAGTTGGCTCAAATTGCCTCCGGTGCACAACTCTTGGGGGGCAAGCTAGGCCGAGAAATACCCGTGTTGCGACAGCTATACCCGGCTTTGGTTAACCAACAAGTCCTCCAGCGCGACAACGTGATACGTACAAGAGTCATGTCCTTACCTTTGTTGTTAGATCGAGACGACCTGGTAGACGTTTGCACCGTTGAAGCGATACCAGATGATTGGAGAGGGCCCATTATGCAATACCTTGACAATCCCAATAATAAACATGATCGCAAGACAAGAGTTCATGCCACGAACTATGTCATGTATAAGAATGAGTTATACCGAAAAGGCGAAGATGGTTTATTATTGCTATGTCTCGGCCCCCAAGAGAGTGCTCGGGTGATTACAGAAGTCCATGAAGGGATATGCGGAGCTCATCAATCCGGACGGAAAATGCGATGGCTACTTCGACGACACGGCTATTTTTGGCCAAGGATACTAAAGGATTGTATCGAGTTTGCACGAGGATGTGTACAGTGCCAAATCCACGGGCCTATACAAAGGGTCCCGACCGAATCATTGCATTCGGTCATAAAGCCATGGCCGTTTAGAGGATGGGCCATGGACGTGATCGGCAAAATCACGCCATCTTCTGGAGCCGCTAAGCACGCATGGATAATAGTCACAACCGATTACTTCACTAAGTGGGTCGAAGCAAAATCATATGCCGAACTAACATCTAAAGAAGTTTGCGACTTCGTGGAGGAACACATCGTGACCCGATTTGGCGTACCAGAAACGATCATAACCGACAATGGTACAATCTTCACAGCCGAGAGATTTAAAGAGTATACGGCCAATTTGAAAATTCAGCTCGAACAGTCTACGCCGTATTATCCACAAGCGAATGGGCAGGCCGAGGCAAGTAATAAAGTGTTGATCGGCATCCTCGAAAAAATAATAAAAGAAAGGCCTGGCATGTGGCATTTGAAGTTGAACGAAGCATTATGGGCATATCGAACATCACCCCGATCGGCAACTGCGACAACCCCGTACGCATTAACTTACGGACACGACGCAATGTTACCAGTCGAGTTAAGCATAAATTCATTGCGATTAATCGAACAAAGTAGTTTGTTTAGCGTCGAATATAATCAGTCCATGAGACAGGAACTAGAAGATTTGGAAGAAGCACGACTTGACGCTTATAACTAACTGGTGGCACAAAAAAGGATTGCCGAGCGAGCCTATAATCAAAAGGTGCGACAAAAAACATTCGGCGAAGGTGAGTTAGTGTGGCAAACGGTGTTGCCCGTTGGACTAAAAGATCCTAGGTTCGGCAAGTGGTCGCCGAATTGGGAAGGGCCGTTCGTTGTGCATAAAGTATACGGCAAAGGGGCATATCATCTTAAAGACCAGACCGGTGTAGTCCACAGGTTACCAATCAATGGGAAGTTTTTGAAGAAATATTATCCAGTCACATGGGAAATGCGAGAATAAGAAAACCAGTCCATTAAGATTAATAGGCATTTACAAAATAAGTAGGTTGACCGGTTTACATTCAGATACATTCAAGGTGAAGGGGGAAGAAGAGTGCCGAGCAGGGCCTTCAGCTCCAACCACCGTACTTCACCCATGATGACCTGAGCCAGCCGGTTCTTCTTTTCCAGCTTCAACTGCTCGACCCGTGTTGCATTCGCCGCATACTCGGTCAAGCAAGCCTTGCCGCCCGACTCGAAATCCTTAGCAAGATCAGAAGCAATGGCCGATCTTCGTTTCGACAATTCGGCCATCTGACGGTCGAGGTCGGCCAAGACCTTCCCTTTAGTCTTCAGTGCGTCAACCTTCGGACGAAGAGCATCTTGAACGGCCATGGCAGCCTGCAAGTCTTGTTCAGCCCTCAAAGCATTTTCGGAAACATTGAATATTTCTCGAACCCGCTCCAAGGCAGTTGACGCCTGAACGACAGCCTCGCCGCTCAGCTGACCGTCGGCTCCAAGGTCGTTTAGACACTCGCCCAGCAGATCAAGACCCTTGCACTCAAGAACTTGCGACGCCGAAAGCAATAGGATGTCTTGCAGCCGAGTCAGAGCGGTTAAATCAGCAGGTTCAGCCGCGGCAGCAGAAGGACCAGCCCCTCCAGTAGTGATGGACAGGAGAGCTTTGAATTTGACCTCCCATGAAGCCTGCACACACAAATCAGGTTAAGCTCACAGAAAATCATGAAAAAGATGGCAGGAAGGTTTCGTTTCTTTTAACCTGCCGAGAGGAGACTTCGGCCATGTCTTCAGGATCGTTGCTTGAACCCAAAGAACTTAATGGCCGAGCCAAATATCTTAGATTGCTTCTCAGCTCACGCGGCCGATGGAGGTTATCTACGTTCGACGGCCACTGAGGCGGCCAAGTGACATAGATAACACCCTTCGGCGCGTAGAACTTTCGATGAAAAGAATTTACAGGTACCTGACAGTCTTTCTGGGTTTACAGTTTTATGGCAAGAAAATAATCAAGGAAAAAATTTGGAAGGGACTTACGAAGGCCGAAGAAGCTTCCTGCGGGGGGATGTGGAGGTCCTCGTCCTGAGGATGAACGGGCGTTTCCGCCGTTGCCTCTGGCTCCTCGGCCGGTCGTTTACCACGATCGGCCGTGGAAGGGCCGACCGGGACAGCCGCTTCGGACGCCGAATGGACATCCTGGTCCCGTGAAGGAGCGGGCGTATCGGCCGCCGCTGCTGGCTCTCCGACCGGCCGTTTGCCACGATCGGCGGTAGAATGACCGACTGAAACAGCCACCTCGGACGCAGGAAGAGGTCGACGGCGGGGTTGGGGGCGACTCGCCAATGGAACTTCGTCGCTCCCCTCGCTCTCTTCCAGAACGAAGATCGAAGGTTGTGGGTGTACGGGAGAGATCTTCTCGGCCTTAGGGACTGCCGTTTCCAGGACAGGTGCAGCTTCGACCAATGGAGCTACGACTGATGTATCAACCTCAGAAGCAGGCCGTTCTCGGACTGTTTCTGCGGCCGGAGTTGGCTGTCTCTCGTCCAAGGCTCGGCCGACGGGTGGAGAAGGAGAAACACTGGGAGTCGTCGCCCCTGTAGTTTGACTGGAGATGACATGGATCTCCCGTGCCCTCTTCTTATCCAGTTTTTTGATCCGCTTGGTAGGCGGCGGGGGTTCGACGACCGGCTCGGCCTCTCGACGAGATCATTTGCTCGGCGCAGCAGACACGGCGGTCTTAGCCTTCTTAGAAACGGCCGATTTTTTATCGGCCGCAGCTGCAACAACCACCTCCACTTTTCTCGGCGGCCGGCTACCTGAGAAAGGAAAAACAGATCAGTAAAGCAAATCAACAGATCCAAAATTGAAGGAAAAAAGGGAGAAATAATTACCTTGGGCCTGGGGGGCAGAGGCCTTCCTGGGTCGACCACCGAAGAGTTTGTTCAACACGCCTTCGACCGGGACGCCAAAGAACTCCTGGGTGTATTTGTCCCACCACTCGCCGAAAGTATCGGTGCTAAGTGCTTCTTGAGTGGTCGATCGAAGGCGGAATTTCTGGCATCTCTCTTGGAACTCCCTTTTGGCGGCATTACATTCCTGCTCTGAGGAACCAGGCTCGCGTCCACGGCTTAGGACGGTTCGCGAGGAGAGGAGGGGAACCGGGCAGCCTTGGAGGTAGCCGAGTTGTCGAGCGAGGAAGTTAGGATGGTACACTTCCCAGCCTGCTCGCTTCCAATCACAATTGTTTTTACCCAAAGCGCACGACCCTTTAGAGATCCTGCACGAGGCGAGTCGTTTTCCAAAAATGACATGGAGGTAGAGCATTGGTTCGTAGTAAACAATTGTGATGAAATAATGGCATACTTAGATGAGCATGAAGAGATGATGAAGCGAGAACATCCATCACATTTGTATGCCAAGAAACACCGAGAATTGTTTCCAAAGTGGTTTCTCGAATATGTAAGTTATAAGTGTTTTGTATTTGACATATATATTGTAGTATTTAATTTTCTCAAACTAACATGTGTATGTTTTTGTATAATATTAGGTGAATAAATTGAAAGCATCGAATTACAATGAAGAGTTATATAACTTGGTGTTCGGCTCGATTCGTGCTGAATTGTTCTCGGGTTGCCATGTTAACAACATCAAGTATTTGGGGACTGTAAGAGATGACAAGTTGTGTACGCAAAACAGTAGTGTCTATGTCCCAGGTGGAGGAGAAAGTACGAACGTTGATTTCTATGGCAAACTAACAAATGTCGTGCAATTGCTTTACAAAGATTGATACCAAGTGATCATATTTAAGTGTCAATGGTTTGATAAAAACCCAAATTTGCAGGGAAGTGTTAAAATCGACCATGGCTTACTATCTGTGAACATTAACAGAACTTAGTACGATGATGACCCTTACATTTTGGCAAACATAGCAAAACAGATTGTGTATCTAGATGACCCTAAAGCCAGGAGAGGTTGAAAAGTTGTTTAGAAGATGGATCAGAGGAACGTGTATGATATACTAGAACAAGACCCAACTGAGGACGACGTTGACAACGTCGCTGACCAACGTTTAGAATCTTCAATGGAAAATGATGTATAAACACTTCGAGATACAAATCTTATCCAAGAACCGTTTCAGATACAAAGAGTGTCTTCAATCGAAATACCGATTCAGTCAATTACAATTGACCTCGGTGATCTTCCGCTATACGATGTTGCAGTCGGCCTGAAAGATGACAGTGACGTAGTTATTTAGGAGGAGGATTGGGAGACCGAAAATGATGATAGCGACAATAGCGAAAGTTGTTATAGTTCGGATGATGAATAATGTAATTTATTTGCGATTTGCCATGTAAAACATAGTAAAAGAATTTTTTTTAATTTAATTATCTTATGTTATAAATAAATTGGTTTTATTTGAATAAATATCAATTTTAAAAAATTTACCCGGGTAAATTAAATTTTGAACTCATTGCGCGACGAACAAAATATTATTCGTCGCGCAAATGGCATTTGTGTGACAATTAATTACTCCTCGTCGTGCAATGAGCTGAAAATTGGGCGTGCACGAAAATAATTTCATGAAAATTTGAATTTATTGCGCGACGAACATCTTCTGTTCGTCGCACAATAACCTCGGGATTAAACTGAAATCACAAGCACTTTCCTACTTTCCCCTCACCTCTCCTCTCTGTAAACTCTCCCTTCGACGACCATCTCCCTTAGCTCTCCCCCGTGCTCTTTTCCTACTCCGGTAGCCCTCTCTATTCCTCCTCTGACACCCCCCTCTCTTCATTCTCCGATAGCCCTCTCTCTTCCTCCTCCGACAGCGCTCTCCCTCTGAGGTAAATTTTATGAAACTTAACTCTAGTCAAATTAGGAAATAGGGTTCTAATGTTTTGAATAATTTCTTTGATTTGATAATTGCTTTGATTTGATGATTGTTTTGAATTAAGTTTCTAGAACTAGGGTTCTAATCTGCTTTAGGGTTCTAATCTGACCAGAAAAAATGGGTTTTAAAATTCACATCTATAACGCACATGCAAACACAAAGTGAAGTTTAAAACTCCAATTTAGAAGAAAAAAAAAATTTAAATCCTCAATTCGAGTCATAAAACCCTAACTTCAGGAAACCCTCAATTCAAAATTCCAAACAATAACGGAAGGAAATTTTATGAAAAACATGTTCATTTGAGCAACATCTATGGCATGCAATTAACATTTAAAGGCGGAATCATGCTTGTATGCACTCAAAACAAAACATTACCCATGAAATTCAAAGCCTAGTAGTTATGTGAACCAATACTCAACTCAAGAACAAAGTGAGTTGAGAAATTTTGTACCTTTGTTGATTCCTCTTTGCATAAGCAAAGGCTAATCACCCAAGGAGATGGCCTTCATTCCTTGCTTCTTAGCTCCATGAATTTCTTGGATGAGGATGGTTGAAAGGATTCTCCAAGTTCCCAAAGTTGAGAACCTCTAAGTCTCCACACCAAGGTAGGACTTGAAGAAGAGATGAGTGACCTTGGAGGAGGAAAGATTGCTAGCTAATCTCCTCCAAGGGGCCGGCCTCCTAGAGAGAAAGGGAGAGACATTGTGTTCTCATCTTTTCTCCAAAAGAAACCCTAAGGATGAAATGGCTATAAAGTTGCCTTTATACCACCTCACAATGGAGTGGCAAACTTGCAATTAAGCCAAGTTCACTACCCCTCTCTATATGGCTGGCCATTAAGGGTTCAGTGGGCTTTCAAGCCCTTTCTGGTTTCAAGTTGTCATACAACTTGAGTTAATGGGCTTGACATTCAAATCCCATTGGGCCTTGCGGCCCAAAACTAACCCGAGGTCTATAAGGAACTTATTCGTTTGATTAATTAACATATTAATTAATCCTAGCCATAAATAATTAAACCATTTAATTATCCTTACTCATCTCTGTTGTTTCTTCAATCTCTACCTTACACGGTGTATGATCCATTAGGTTCCTTTTAGCGAGTCAGTGGGCGATTAGAACTCTTTCAAATCGATTATGAATTGAAACTTACTTTCAATTCTCCCTTTAGTGATTATACACGTTTAGGGCTTCCACAAACCATGAGTGACACCTAGCAGTATGTCATGGTTACCCAAGCTAATCAGAAGAGGTGGAGAACCTATTCAGTTTAGGATTACAATGCAATACGGTCTTTCTCTAATACAATACTCTTGACCATCTTTCTCTAATACAATACTCTTGACCACATTGTTTGGTTTGATAGTTTATTCATGTCTACCATCCAATGTGATTCATTTACTTATATGATTACCTTGAATGTGATTTGGAACGACTTCCTAAATCTCATTCCAACTCTGGCCAGAGATTCTTAATCATATCATAGAGTATTCTCCCTCAAACGGTGTGAAGGTTAGAGATCCCTTGTTGCGCATTCACTTGCCTCCATGGCTAAGTTGCTTAACCCCAACTATGTCGTGGACACCCTCAGATGGAGTGACTTTGACATAGTCAAAGATCAAGGACCTAACCACAAGACAACTATGATGCCTCAGGTCAAAGGACTACTTTGCATTATCCCAACCATGAGTTCTCATGTGACATGAGTATGAGAACTTCTTGTTGATCGCGTTTAGTGAACTCATTCTCTATTGAGCACCTACATACTTATCTTGGTGTCAGTCACACCAATGACTCAAGACCAGTCACTCTCCCTAAGAGACCAATCACTCTCCCAAAGAGAAGAAATAGCACGTACTGATCTTAACGGACTGTTAATGCCCAATTGGCAATCCTATGATCAGGAACGTTTAGGATATGTATACGAAAGAGAATGGTCTCATGAATCTAATTTCTTTAGATCGCATTCTCCCAATTACATATTCCTTGGACTTATTGTTTAAGCGTATAACATTTATATGAGACGGTATCAAACAATAATCTTTGCCCTTTAAATTAAACTATATTAGTTTAACATGTGAAATGTCCGTAACGTATCATCATATGATTGGTTTTAGGGCACATTTCCAACAATCTCCCACTTGTTCTATAGCCAATCAGCTTTGGTCATCAATGATGATACCTCTTCTGTAGTCATTTCAAAAATGGCTGAGTAGTAGGCCTAGACAATGGATATCTATATGTTATCCATAGAAGCAACCTTGAGAATAACGACGTCACCATTATACATGATTCTTAATCATGTAGTTTAGTCTCTCATTTGAGTTCGGATCATGATGAGACCTTGATTCCCTGGCTTGAGCTATCGCCCCATTAGTGTCGTAGTGTCGGTACACTAGAGACACTTTCTGGTTGGAACCGAATAGAGAGTTCATGAATGAACTTTCTCATCCAAACAACATTGTTGTAAGCTTCTATATGGCTATATATTTTGCATTCACAATGGAACACACTAAAGTCATTACTTTTAATGTTTCCATCCAAATATCTCTTTAGTCATAATAAAAATATATATGATTATCTCTTCATTCATAATGAAGAAACATCCAATGATGGATTAGATTCATAATCTAATACATTTACGCTTCCATTACGTTACTCTAATATTGCACGAAACGAACATCCAATGTTGGTTTCTTATATTGCACGGAAGGAATGCATATTGCAATAATGCAATATCTGCATGCACATTTGTCAAATTTTCTTGTTCTCTTTCATTCGGTTAATGTTAGATCTTGTGTTGTCGTGTATTAGAGGCTATTTTTAGGTTCGGATTTCATCACAGTAGGAAGAATAGGAAATCTGCTTCAAATTCGATTTAATATTCATATTAAATTGATTTCTCTTAAGTGATATTTTAATTAGGAATTGTGTTGTCATTTAGTAATAGTCGTTTACTGTGATATATTGGGCAAGGAACGTGTGTTTGTAGTTCTTATGGTTGCTGGAGTGGCTCTCTAAATTTTTGAACAGTCCAAAAGATTGTTTCTTTTGTGAATGCTTCACTAGTTTTCTTGCCATTCTGACTTTTGGTATTCCTTTCGGACTAGATAATTTGTGGTTGCATAATTTTGTGGTTGCCAATATTTGTTTATAGTACTTTATGTTAAAGTATTAAACTTATTTACATTATCGTGGTATTTAATTGTAAGTCACTTAGGTGTGAATCTGACACGATATTAGAACATATGAAATAATATTAGAAGTGGAGAACACAAAGCCTTATTTGACTGATTTTTATGATCTCAAGCTTTATAAGAACAAGAGTTCAAATCCCAAAACCTATATTTGTGGCAGAATAGTAGATCAAAATGGTTGGGATTCTTAAACTTGTCATGTTTACAATTATTAAAACGCCCAAGAGTGTTTTAGGGTTCATGATTTCCAATGCTCAAAACATGGATCAGTGGTTTAACTTTGCCTGAGTTAACAACATAATTGATATTTTAACAACATGTTTGTATCTTCATAAGTTGGTTTGTGCTTTTCAACATAATTGTAGGTTTATGCTTTCGATACAAAATTAAATAAAGATCTTTTCAACATGATATTGGTTCAGAATCCTATAAGTATAGAAAAGTGATTATTGTGGTTATTTTCTATTTTGATTTTGAATTGCTACTGTGGTTTTTGTTTTCATTTTCTAAGTTGCATTCTTTAAGGCAAGCAGGAGTTAACAAGTGTTTTAGATATCATTTTGTTTAGGATTATATCCTGTTGAGATAACACTATATTTGAATCAATCTTATCAGGTAAAATTAATTTGGGGTATATTCTATGTTCTTGTATTTAATATTTTTGGTTGCTGTTTGTTCTAATTTGTTTTGTTTTTGCTGATTTTTATGCTTGTATATTGATTGACAGTTTTCTTGAGTGTGGTTTTGGTTGAGTTTGGACAATGTTAATGTTGTGATGTTGGTTGCATTTGTTTAGGTGATATTCAATGTATTTTGAGATGTTATGTCTTAGTATTTGTCGAGTGGGATAGTGGGGAAGGTGCGAGGGTAGCATTTGGAGCTTGGATGTAAGATTCTGGGCAACTTGTTTTGGGTTAAGTTTCTAGGTTGCTTACAATTTGGTTTCGCTTTGTTATTCAAGGTTCGACTCTCTTTGTTCTGATTGTTGCATCACATGCCTATGTGTATATTCTCATTTAGTGAAATGTTACATGTGTCAAATATGATTATTTATGGAAGAACTAAGAACTTTTTCAAAGTGTCAAACATGTCCCTGTAGTTTCTTGTAATTATATTCATTTTTCTGTCATTTCCATTTTAACATTATGTTATCAGATACTTAAATATTTGTATCTTCAATATGTTCTTTGCCATCTTTCAAAATGGCCGAGGTTTTCTAGTTTAACCATATATATGCATTGAATTTTTTTTCTTCTAATTGTTCAGATGTCGCGGCTTATTAGAAGTCGTAAGGCGATGACGACTGCACCCCATTCGATTCCCCAGCCTCTTACTACAGCTGTCACTGCTCCAGCAGAAATGAACCCCAGGTCGGCTAATTCGTTGGATCCTGTTGATCTGGTTGATCCCCTGGTCTCCCAGGCGATAGTAACAGGCGTGGTCACCACCGGCGCCGTACGCCCGACACGACATCGACATCCACTACTTATGCCTCAGGGTCACAACCAGGTAAAGTTAAATAACTCCCTTTATTTCCTTGTGAATTTAGTCCAAATAGGGGTGACCCGCTATTAGAATCAATGCCTTAGAAGATATATGATACGTAACTCACCTTGGTCAAGTTTTCAGAAACCCATTCAGTTCATTATGTTCTTAATCAGTTTGGAATGGTTATTTCATCAAGTTTGTCTCTCCATGCCATGAGTTGTCAATTTAACAGTAAATTTAAAAGGGCTACACTTAGTTTTGTTCTTATTAATCATCAATCTGCCGTAAAATAGTTAATAGATATTTATAAGCCAAGTGTAAGTTTTCTGCCAACTTAGAAAATGGACTAGGCAAACATGGCCACGCCATAGCAAGGTGCTGCTTTTAAATTTTATAACATATCTTACATTACCTTTGTGCTTCCTGGAGTATCCCTTTTCCTTTGTTTTACTGAAGTTGTTTTGAATTTTCCATAATAATTCCTTGTCATTTTTGTATTCTTGTTTCTAGGATTTTGCTGAGCTATTATGATCCGCACAAAAATTTAGCTTAGTGATTTCCATGACTTTATCCTACTATTACTAGTGTGCTACTATAAAGGTTAACTAACCGCGCTTTCTTTCAATCAAAATTGTTACATAATGCAATTGTGCGTTTTGTCCAAATTTGGCTTATCCAATTGTTGTGATTGTTGTTGGATATCATATATTATTCATTACAATGTCCAAGGTTTGGGAATTGTTATAATTTTAGGGGAGGTTATGCCGAAATTTCAGTTTTCTTTGTTGTTTTTGTTTGAATGTTTTTTATTTTTTTTGCAGCAAAGAAAAATACCTGGGACATTGTCACCAGTTGCAGATGGCGAAGGTCACCCGGACGTATCATAATCGAATACGACGATCGGCATCGGGCTGCACCAATGGCGGAGCAGCATAGCGTATTGGCCCACAACATTGGTCACGTCGTTCAGACCTATTGCCCTATGCAATGGAAGTCTTGGAAGGCGATGCCGGACGACGTAAGGACGAAAGTGCGCGCACAGTTGTCGGTAAGTATCCTACCTTTTAATTGTTTTTCCTTCAAATTTTATATATTTATATTACTTAATCTATGTAATTAATTTGTTATATTGTAAAGAAACAACAATTTCGACGACATCAACGACGATATGTTGGCGTACGTCAACAGACTCTTCGCTGAACGATACAAGCAGTGGAAAAGCGACCTGCACCAATATTTTGAGTCATTTAATGATCTGCAAGTCTCACTTGAGGAAGGCTGTCCGAAAGAGTTTGAGGATCGGGAAGATAATTGGTGTGGCTCTGCATTCATTTTTAGGAGCCCGACTATGTGGAACATTTTTTATATTAAGTTTAAATGTATTATACGTTTCTTACTAATATTTATTGATTATTGTATATTTTATTTAAATTAGAACTAATACGTTTGTTTTTTGTATAACAAAAGAAGGAGAAAGCCAACAAGAGAAATCGGGAGAAAAAGACTTTTCTCCACCATTCCGATTCGAGGCCCTACTCATATAGGATGAAGGTGCGACGGCAGGAAATAATTAAGTTTTTCATATTCAATTTTTTATATGTCAATAATATTAATTTTTTTTTCGTACTAACAATTTTCGTATCTTGTTCTATTCAGGGGGGTTCAAAATTCCCAAAGATTGATGTCTTCAGCGACGTTTATGTTCAACCCGGGGATAAGTTGGCCGAGTCACTTTATGTAAGTATTCTTCAATTGTAATTACTATCTTATGCATTCAGGTATCATGGTTATTGTTTGAATGTTATTATTAATATTTTCATGTTGTATTACACATGCGACGATGATGGAGAAGAGGCAATTGGTTTTTCAGGAGTCCGCCTCCCAGCTTCTTCCCGAGATTCAGCTCGAGTTTGTGGATCCCCTAAAGGATGCGGGGTTTCAGATCCTTACAGAGACCTTGGATCAGACTCTTGGGCGAAGGCCGGGGACGTATTGTGAAGGAAAATTTTTGTCCTAGCTAAGAACATGTATGAACATTTGAATACATATGCTAACAATTAACTCTTTAAAGTAGGCATGCATCCAAAAACAATTCATGAAACCCATGACTTTCAAAGCCTAGTATATGGTGAACCAAAAGACTCTTTAAAGACATTAAAGAGAATTAAGAATTTAGAGATTCTTTACCCTTGAAGCTCATCCTTGTTTACACAAGGGATTCACCCAAGTGGAGGGCCTTCAAGTCACCTCCTTGCTCCTTGGATCTTCCTTGTGATTTTCCTCCTTTTAGTGCTCCTTTGCTTCTTTGAGGATTCGAGGATTAGTTCTCCAAAACACCAAAAGTTTGATGTCTCTATGTCTCTTCACCAAGGATGTAATTTGTGAGGATGAAAATGGATCACTTAGGGAAGTAAATTTGCTAGATAACTATCCCCAAGTAGCTTAGAAAACCCTAATTGAAAACAAAGCTATAAAGATGAATTTATACTTCATTTCTTAGGTGAGTGGCAAACTTGCAATTAAGCAAACTTGCATACCCTCACCCTAAATGGTTGGCCTATATGGTTATTGGGCTTATTGCCCATTTTGTTTTAGTTGTCATACAACTTAAACATAATGGGCCTTGTGGACCAAAACACTTTTGGGCCCCGAAGCCCTAAAACCAACTTAAAAGCCCAATACGAACATTTCGTATAATTAATTAACTAATTAATTAATCTTGACCATTCTTCAATTAAACCATTTAATTGCTTATCCATTTCATTTAATTGCTTCACATATATCCTTATTTGGTGTGCGATCCATTAGGTTCCAATTAGCGAGGCAGTGGGCGATGTTACTCTTAACTATCGATTGTGAATTGAAACCACATTTCAATTCTCCCTTTTTGATGATTAGTGTTTGCTAATCAATAGGGCTTCCACAAACCATGAGTGACACCTAGCAGTATGTCATGGTTACCCAAGCTAAGTAGAATTGGTTGGAGAACCTATCCAGTTACAATTACAATGCAATACGGTCCTTCTCTAATACAATACTCTTAACCACATTGTTTTAAGTGATAGTTTGTTTCATGTCTACTATCCAATGTGATACTTTCTTATATGATTCCCTTGAATATGATTTGGAACATCTTCCTTAGTCATATTCATTTGCTTTGGCCAAAGACTTTAGAATCATATTTTAGAGTATACTCCTTCCACCATGGAAGGTTAGAGATCCCTTGTTGTGCATTCATATGCCTACATGACTAGATCACATGACCCCAACAATGCCGTGGACAATCCGAGGGAATGCCTTTGTCATGATCAAAGATCAAGGACCTAACCATTAGACATCTATGATGCCTCAGGTCTAAGGACTACTTTGCATATTGTAACCTTAGAGTTCGTACATGACATGTATGTTTGAACTCTCATTAATCGCAGTTCAGTGTACTCGATTACTCTTTCGAGCACCTATGTGTTTGTCTTAGTGTCTAACACCAAATGACTTGAGACTAGTTCATACTCACGTTTGAGTCAACATAACACATACTAACCTTAGCGGATTGTCAATGCCCAATTGGCAATCCTATGGCTAGGAACGTTTTAGGAATGAACATAAGAGAAAGGTCTCCTTAATCTAACTCATTAGATCACTTATCTCTTATGTCAAATACATCCCTTGGATTCTCTTATTGATTAAACACATGATTCAATAAATAGTGATTAACAATAAGTATTGCCCTTCCGTTAAACATATAAAAGTTTAACATATTAAGTATTCCAAAAAGCTATTACATCAAATGAGTGGCTTTGTGGGCATACTTCCAACAATCTCCCACTTGCACTCAAAGCCATCCTCCCATGTATCTAATACTCATCTTATCCATATGACGATCAAGCTGGATTTGAGTCATTGGCTTTGTCAGTGGATCTGCTACATTATCGGCTGAAGCAACTTTGAGGATGTTGACTTTCCCCTCGGCAGCATATCATCTTATGATATTAAAGCGCCTATCAAAATGCTTGTTCTTTTGATGAGCCCTGGGTTCCTTGGCTTGAGCTATCGCCCCACTATTATCACAGTACAAAGTTACTGGTGATGTGATGGTTGGAACCACTCCAAGTTCAGTAATGAACTTTTTCATCCAGAACGCTTCTTTGCCGGCTTCAGCTGTAGCGACATATTCAGCCTCTGTCGTGGAATCAGCAATTACACTTTGTTTCTTGCTTTTCCAACTGACAGCCCCACCATTCAGAGTGAATACATATCCGGAGTTGGAACTTCTATCATCGACGTCAGATTGGAAATCTGCGTCTGTATAAGCTTCCACTCGCAACTCTGATGCTCCTCCATAAACGAGGAACATGTCCTTAGTTCTTCTTAAGTACTTAAGGACCATCTTGACAGCTGCCCAGTGTTCTGATCCTGGGTTAGATTGATATCGACTAGTAATGCTCACAGCATACGCGATATCAGGCCTTGTGCATATCATGGCATACATGAGACTCCCTATGGCGGAAGCATAAGGAATTTCATTCATTAGCCGTATCTCTTCAGGAGTCTTAGGTCCCATGGACTTAGAAAGGTGAATTCCATGTCTAACAGGAAGAAAACCTTTCTTAGATTTTTCCATTTGGAACCTACTTAGCACATTGTCAATGTACATAGATTGGGATAATGCAATTAATCTTCTGGATCTATCACGATAGAGTTTTATCCCAAGTACATAAGATGCATCTCCTAAATCTTTCATGTGGAAGGTTTTAGACAACCACACTTTTACAGAAGAAAGTACTGCAGTGTCATTCCCGAATAGTAATACGTCATCTACATATAACCCTAGGAATACAACTGCATCCCCAACGACTTTTTGATAAACACAATTGTCGTCTTCGTTTTGAGTAAAACCAAACGTTTTGATTTCAGTGTCGAAACGAATGTTCCAGCTCCTGGAGGCTTGCTTAAGTCCATAAATGGACCTTTGAAGCTTGCATACCTTAGTCTCTTCAGACTCGGACACGAAACCTTCGGGTTGAGTCATATAGAGCTCTTCCTGTAGGTAGCCGTTCAGAAAAGCTGTCTTCACGTCCATTTGCCAGATTTCATAATCATGGTACGCAGCTATAGCAAGCAAAATCCGAATCGAATTTCATGGCCTCTTGCCATCTCTTTGAATCAATGTCGGACATTGCTTCAGTGTAGTTCCTAGGGTCCTCCTTTGTTTCATTGTCACCTAGAAGGTACAATTCATCAAAGTCATTATTTAAGCCAAACCTCATAGGTGGCTTACTAACCCGTTCAGATCTACGTGGAGCTAGGGGTTCAGGAACAGGGTTGTCAATATGTCGAGTGCTTGTTTGTGGTTCATTATTAATCTCATTAATTTCCATCTCTTTGCTTCTAGTTCCTTTGAGAACAAATTGTTCCTCTAGAAACATAGCAGTTCTGGCGACAAAGACTTTCTGGTCGTCAGGATGGTAGAACTCATATCCCATAGTTTCTCTAGGATATCCCACAAAATAGCATCTTACTGATCTCGCTTCAAGCTTAGTAGCCTCAAGCTTCTTGACATATGCTTCACAACCCCAAATCTTAATATGATTAAGACTTGTGCTTTTACCATGCCATATCTCATATGGTGTTTGTGAAACTGACTTGGAAAGTACTCTATTAAGCAAGTAAGCTGCTGTATATAGAGCGTATCCCCAGAATGTTACTGGTAGATCAGCGGAACTCATCATAGAACGAACCATGTTCATCAAGGTTCGATTTCTCCTTTCAGAAACTCCATTAAGTTGTGGAGTTCCCGGTGGAGTCCACTGTGATATTATTCCACACTCTTTGAGATAATCTAGGAACTCATTACTCAGATATTCACCCCCTCGATCCGATCTTAGGATTTTTATCTGTTTCCCAGTTTGCTTCTCAACTTCATTCTTGAATTCTTTGAACCTTTCAAAGGATTCTGACTTGTACTTCATAAGATATACATAGCCAAACCGAGAGTGATCGTCGGTGAATGTGATATAGTATGAGAAGCCTTCTCTCGACGTAGTAGACATAGGTCCACATACGTCAGTGTGGATTAACCCTAGAATTTCAGTGGCACGCTCTCCTTTTCCAGTAAATGGAGATTTGGTCATCTTCCCTTTCAAGCAACTTTCACAAGTACCCATCCGGTCATTACCTAATGGGCGGAAATATCCGTCTTTCGACATCTTGCGAGTCTTATCAAGGTTCACATGTCCAAGTTTAAGATGCCACATCTTTTCTTGGTTAACTTCTTCTCTAGCCCTTTTGGGTTTTGAGGTATTCCCGCTTTCAATACAGTGCATCCCACTATTCGTCTCTAGGTGAAAAAGTCCCTCTATCATATTACCATGAGAGATAATACGACCGTTCAAGTATAAAGTGCAACTCATTTTGTCAAACAACACTGAGTGCCCATCTCGTAAAAGCTTAGAGATGGAAATCAAATTCTTTATACATGAAGGAAAATATAAACAATTTTTAAGTTCCAGGACTTCCCCAGAGGGTAGGTTAAGCATATAGGTGCCTATTGCTTTTGCAGAGATTTTAGTGCCGTTCCCAACTCGCACAACCATCTTCTCATTGCGCAGTGATCTGCTCCCTGTTAGTCCCTGCAACGTATTACAGATATGTTGACTAGCGCCTGAATCAAATATCCAGGAATTGGAGCTCACTGTAAAAGCACTCTCTATGACAGAAATAGTCTCTTCAAAAGTCCGTGTCATAAGGCTCGCAATGCGCACCCTGTATTTCTTCTTCCAACGTTCATCCTTTCCACAATGAAAGCATGTTCCTTTGGATTTCTTTGCCTTCTTCTTATGTAACCTTTTCCTTATCATTGCATTCTCACTCCCACTGTCCCTTTTGAAACCTTTTTTCAAATTTACAGCACATGTCAATCATCTCTTTCAAAGAATGATCGAATCTATTCACTTTATAGTTTACGATAAACTTAGTGAAATCATCCGAGAGAGATGCAAGGAAAAAGTCTTGGGCCATTTTCCCATCGATGGAAGTTCCTAAACTTTGAAGATCTTGAAAGATCATTTCCATCTTTTGTCCATGTTTATGGACCGATGTCCCCTTTGCCATTTTGGCATTCATTAGACTACAAATATTTGAGAATCGTACATTACTAGTCTCAAGGTCATGCATCTTATGCAAACTTTCAACCATGGCACAAGAAGTGTCCATGTGCTTATGTAGCTTCATAAGCTCCTCACTAAGTGAAGTGAGGATTAAGCATTTGGCTTGTAAGTCATCCTCATAGTGTCTAATATAATTTTGACACTCCTCCTTTGAAGCTAGTTTCGTAGGAGGTACATGAGGAGGGGATTGCTTAAGTACATACAATATGTCTTTCACCTTTGAGACATTCTCAATGTGGCGATACCAAGCAAGGAAACGTTGGCCCTTTAGGCCCTTTTTGTCAAGTATAATGGTGGGTATAATTTTAGGCATGTCGTTCACTACATAACATAACAGAAATCGAATTAGCATTGTTGTTTAAAACTATTTTGATTGGGTCTTTTAATCAAATAGTATCACCCACCATTTTTGGCAAATTCCACATCCCTCAATAGAATTCGAGAGTTATATTGAACTCTTAATGGGTTATGGGAGACTCACCATTACCAAGCCCACCTCACGATGATACGATGTTGGCTAGCAAAAATAATGATGAGAGAATAACGCATTTATTCATTTACAACCTTTTGTAATTACCCATCTCGTTTGGCCTCTAGAGAATGTTGCCTCACGATGATACGATGTTGGCACCATTGCACTTAGTTTAAGTTATTCCCACCATGCTTAGTTCGTGAAGGGGTTCAAGAATAGCCTCACGATGATACGATGTTGGCTATCCTCGTTGCCTACACTCACCTCATCATATGTATATGGATTCCTCCTGGATATAAGCACATGCTTTGTACTCCCCCATGATAGGGTGAAGCCGGTGCATGAGTCACAAACGCTTGGAACCCACCACGGTGGAAGGCCTACGAAGAGATATTCTAAACATCTCTCGCTTATCAACTTAATATTCATTTGTTGAGGGAATAGCGTTGGGCTACATCAAAACATTTTAATCACATTAAAAGAACTTGGGCCTATCACAACCATTGGTCCAAGTTTATATGAATTAGTAGTATATAATACTCCCACTGTTTCGTTGAAACAAGCGAGACTATATGGAACTACTAACGAATGCTTTGCATCCTCATATGGACTATATAGTCATATTAGGTTTTAGGATGATTATGAACCGTTTGATTTGATCCAACACGAGCCTTGTGTTGGACCTTGGGTCTAAGGTATGTAGTTGTTGATTTTAGTTACGCGTTTAATCCAATTAAACCGTTATTTCCTATTGGGCGTTGGACCCAACTATTCCATTTTGCATACATTTAAACAAAAGGAATACATGAAATAATAATAAGGGCTTATGCCCTTTTACAACATAAATGATGGACTTATGTCCATTTACAACAATCTTGAACTAATCAAATTACATTCATATCTACACTACCAAGCCCAAACATTCATAATGTAAAGCGGCCAATCACATAGCTCAATTATCGAGGCATTTGGTTCATAATCACCCTTCTCTTAATCAAACACATTTAATTAAGAAAACAACTTTAAAACAATTGGTTTTCGGATCCATAGAATTGATTTAAATGAAACTAAATAAAATGAAAATCGAATTCTCATTTAAAGAGACAAACAATTTTGTTCTCATCTAATTTGGGCCAAAAACAATGACCACAACTTTTTGGGCCATTTTCTAAAAATAAAAAACTTTTGGGGTCACTTTGTAAAAACACAAGAGTCCACAACTTCATGTAATTACAACTTAGAACCCAAACATTTTTAATAATGTCAAAACATCATTAAAGGAGCAAAACAATTTGTCCTTTAAAGTTTTTGGACCTTAACGTAAAAACGTAAACTTTTGGGCCAAAATGCAAATACACAAAAGTATCAAAACTTTATGTAAGTGCACAAAACACCCAAAAATACCCTATTTAATAGGGTGGCCAGCCATAAGTGGTTTTTATTGGTAAAATTCAAATTTTATACAAAGTTTTGTAAGTGGGTTATGTTAGGTGAGGTAAAGATGAAATAAAATTTTGTAAGAAATGATTTATGTCATTCTTTAAAACAAAGTTTGTCTCCCATTAAAATTACTTAATCATTAACCATCACCCACTAAAATTAAATCAAAACTTTATGTAAAAACATAAAACTTTTTGAATCAAAACTTCAAAACTTTTTTGTTCTTGGCAAGAACTCCAAGAACATTGAAGAACACTTATGAAAACTCAAAATACATGGCACCAAATTTTTAGTTCCAATATTCATGCTTAAATGAAATACATCTACAACATTTGAGATGCTAAATTTTCTAGCAAAATTTATATTCAAAGCAAGAACAAAGCTTGTAACATTTACAACATTTAAATCATAAAACATGAAAATCACAAAACCCAAAAGGATCCACCATACACTAGACCTAGGCTCTGATACCACTTGAAGGAAAAATTTTGTCCTAGCTAAGAACATGTATGAACATTTGAATACATATGCTAACAATTAACTCTTTAAAGTAGGCATGCATCCAAAAACAATTCATGAAACCCATGACTTTCAAAGCCTAGTATATGGTGAACCAAAAGACTCTTTAAAGACATTAAAGAGAATTAAGAATTTAGAGATTCTTTACCCTTGAAGCTCATCCTTGATTACACAAGGGATTCACCCAAGTGGAGGGCCTTCAAGTCACCTCCTTGCTCCTTGGATCTTCCTTGTGATTTTCCTCCTTTTAGTGCTCCTTTGCTTCTTTGAGGATTTGAGGATTAGTTCTCCAAAACACCAAAAGTTTGATGTCTCTATGTCTCTTCACCAAGGATGTAATTTGTGAGGATGAAAATGGATCACTTAGGGAAGTAAATTTGCTAGATAACTATCCCCAAGTAGCTTAGAAAACCCTAATTGAAAACAAAGCTATAAAGATGAATTTATACTTCATTTCTTAGGTGAGTGGCAAACTTGCAATTAAGCAAACTTGCATACCCTCACCCTAAATGGTTGGCCTATATGGTTATTGGGCTTATTGCCCATTTTGTTTTAGTTGTCATACAACTTAAACATAATGGGCCTTGTGGACCAAAACACTTTTGGGCCCCGAAGCCCTAAAACCAACTTAAAAGCCCAATACGAACATTTCGTATAATTAATTAACTAATTAATTAATCTTGACCATTCTTCAATTAAACCATTTAATTGCTTATCCATTTCATTTAATTGCTTCACATATATCCTTATTTGGTGTGCGATCCATTAGGTTCCAATTAGCGAGGCAGTGGGCGATGTTACTCTTAACTATCGATTGTGAATTGAAACCACATTTCAATTCTCCCTTTTTGATGATTAGTGTTTGCTAATCAATAGGGCTTCCACAAACCATGAGTGACACCTAGCAGTATGTCATGGTTACCCAAGCTAAGTAGAATTGGTTGGAGAACCTATCCAGTTACAATTACAATGCAATACGGTCCTTCTCTAATACAATACTCTTAACCACATTGTTTTAAGTGATAGTTTGTTTCATGTCTACTATCTAATGTGATACTTTCTTATATGATTCCCTTGAATATGATTTGGAACATCTTCCTTAGTCATATTCATTTGCTTTGGCCAAAGACTTTAGAATCATATTTTAGAGTATACTCTTTCCACCATGGAAGGTTAGAGATCCCTTGTTGTGCATTCATATGCCTACATGACTAGATCACATGACCCCAACAATGCCGTGGACAATCCGAGGGAATGCCTTTGTCATGATCAAAGATCAAGGACCTAACCATTAGACATCTATGATGCCTCAGGTCTAAGGACTACTTTGCATATTGTAACCTTAGAGTTCGTACATGACATGTATGTTTGAACTCTCATTAATCGCAGTTCAGTGTACTCGATTACTCTTTCGAGCACCTATGTGTTTGTCTTAGTGTCTAACACCAAATGACTTGAGACTAGTTCATACTCACGTTTGAGTCAACATAACACATACTAACCTTAGCGGATTGTCAATGCCCAATTGGCAATCCTATGGCTAGGAACGTTTTAGGAATGAACATAAGAGAAAGGTCTCCTTAATCTAACTCATTAGATCACTTATCTCTTATGTCAAATACATCCCTTGGATTCTCTTATTGATTAAACACATGATTCAATAAATAGTGATTAACAATAAGTATTGCCCTTCCGTTAAACATATAAAAGTTTAACATATTAAGTATTCCAAAAAGCTATTACATCAAATGAGTGGCTTTGTGGGCATACTTCCAACATATTGTAGGAGGATGGGGAATGCCCGGCAGCGGGAACCTAGAGTCTCTTCATCATCGCAGTCAAAGAGTCAGGTGATAGCTTTGACAGCAGAGGTGGCCGACCTTAAGATTGAGTTGGCCTCGTATAAGAGCCAGATGTCATAGATTGTATAGGGCCTCAGTCAGTCCGGCATTCGTCTCCTGAATCTTCGTCCGCTGTCGACATCCGAGCCCCTCCAACCCAAGCATGCCCATAACTGTGCCCCTTCGACCTCTAAGCCCGTCCCCAACCTCGAGACCTTCTAGCCGCCTCTGAATGACGATCCCGTTGATTATGCCGCATTATTTTCTTAGTTTTGTACTCCTTTACTTTTTAAACATTTTCCTTGTACATACATTTATATTTATTTAAATAATTTATTTTTCTCTTCATTACATTTTTTAATTGTAATTTTATTTTATTACAAAATTAAAAAAACAGAACAACAATTTAAATTAAAAAATAATAATTTATTTTTGTGCGACGAATACCTTTGTCTTTCAATATTATAGTGACTAACAAGGTTTCGTCGTGCAACTGTAAACTGTCATCGTGCAAAGTTTCGAGAGACGAATACTAATCGTCCCACGTTTGTATCCTGGTATTTTGTGCGACGAACACATTCGTTCCTATAAATTTTGTGCAACGAAGGCTAAACCGTCATGTCGCGTTTTTGCGACCAATGCTATTGTTCGTCGCGCAACTGTAAACTGTCGTCATGCTGCGTTTTTGCGACCAATGCGACAGAATGACACTTTGCGCGACCAACTTTTGTTCGTTGCGCAAATGGTTAAACATAGTAGTGAATCCATATTCTTTTTTTTATCCCTTTCTCCTTCCCATTTTAAAATAAAAATAAAAATTATTTTCACACACAAAGTGTGGGGCATATTCTAGTATCCTTTATACAAAGTTCTAAATATCCTAGGTGGTAGGAGGGCATGACGAAGAGTCTAGAGACTAGGCACCTAGGTGAATTATTCGGTATTATTTTATTTAATCAAATTATTCTGTAACATATTATTAAGTGCATACTTATACTTCAAAAGAATAAGGGCAATTTTGTGCCTTCTCAGCCAGATATGGAGGATTTTGAAACTATAGTTGTGGAGGAGGTGAGAAGGAAACGAGAGAGATGGAACAATTCTATACCCTAAGTCACTTTTTTTTAATAAATAAAATAAAATAAAAACTCAACGAAGCAGCTACTTAGCCTCTAAGACCTAATCGTGGAAAATGGTCACCGCCCAACACTTAAGGTTTGCCTAAGCCGAATTTTAGAACACAAATTTTGGAAGAAAACACAACAAATATTTGAATAATTTGAAAAATAAAAAAAGGAAATGATGTAGGAAAAATGAGAAATATCGAATAGGAATAGGATGCTCTACACACCATTCAACACACGCAATGTCAGGAGTCCCTGTTAGGGGTGGGTTCGGTACGGTTACTGTATCAAAACCCTCATACCAATTACCGTACCAAATTTTCGATTTGACAAAATCTATTATCACTGCCATACCAAAATTTTGGTATACCGAAGTTTGGTATTGCCAAATAGTTTCGTTGGCATGGTAATTGCCAATTTGTTTTGGGACAAACTTTTTTTTGTACCTTTTTCTCATAAATTTTAGCCTAAATTTATCTATTAGTCATCATTCACAATAATTCAAATGATGCATCAAGGTTCATGATGAAAATTAAGCTTACAATCCAAATAGAAGTTACGAACCAAAACAAATAGAAGTCAACAATCCAAATAGAAGTTAAAGTTTCAAACCAAATGAAAATTGGAACTAAACTTCAAAAAGTAAAATCCATTGATTAATTCTTCAAGTTTGAGATGTCGAAGCTTTTGGAGGAGACATTGAACTTGTAGAAGATTAATCTTGTGTCAAGCCTATCTTACTTATTTCCACTTCTTCCATTTCCTTGTAAAATTGAAGCATATCTTCCGTTGGTTCCTTGTAGAAGTTTACTTCATCCGCCCTAAGCCAATCACTAGTACACACTAGTGCCTCTACCATTTTAGGAGTCAAGGATGCCCTAAAAGGAGCCACAACCCTCCTCCCTAGTCTAAATGCATTTTCACTAGCAACAGTGGAAGTGGGGATTGCAAAGATATCTTTGGCTAATTGTGAAAGAATTGGGAAATCTTTTGTATTTGATTTCCAAAAACTCAAGAGATCAAAGCCACCAACAACAATGTTAATATAAGGAGTGGCAAAGTACTGTTGAGTGCATAAAGTTATACTTTTATGCCCTCTTTTACTTAGGTTTTTGACTTAAAATCTCTATGCATCACAAGGTATTTTGTTGTTTGTATTGTATTTCAGGATGAAAGTAAGGGCTTGAAGAAATCATCTTATTTTGAATATCTTAAGAGCCTAGAATGGATAGTTTGAAGCCTAACTCGCCCAAGACCGGATCATAGCCCACAGTGGCCCAAGATCCGCTAGAAAAGGCCCTTCCAGAACAACCAACTTGCGAGCTTTTCCCCGAAGTGGTCAGAACGAATTAAAAAATGGGCCATATATGGTTGGAAAGCCCTGGAAGTCTTCTTTCTGATGGTCTTTACAGCTTATGATTTGGAGGTTTCGACAAGAAGTTATGACAAAATAAAGAGGAGCTGTTCAGATACAAATTTTGATAACAGCTAGTTTTCAGTTACTCCTATACTAAAAGCTAATTGTAATGAGCTATAAATGAGAGTCAATTCAAGGATGTAAATGTGTCAAATGTTAGAAAAACTCCTAAGCCTTTTAATAGGAGAAAAATACACATAATTAGAAGGAGAAAGAAGAGGTGAAAAAAAAAACAGAAAAAAAAAACACAGAATCTGAAGAGAGCAGAAGTCTTCAACCTTGAGCAGTTTCTAGGTTCTAGCTTTCCGAACTTTTTATGTATTTTGTTATGTTTTTAATTTAGTTTATAGATACTTAGGGTTATGACACACCCCGACCTAAACTCAAGGCGTGTTGGCCATCACGTGAGGGTGACGTAGCCATGTGCATAGTGCGGAAGCAATAAGGATATGAAATATACGAATAAATAAGAACCGAAAGCTAATTAATGTGCACTAATAAGCAGAAAGTGCTAGGAATGAGATACAAGTGTAAATACACCTAATCAGAGCATAAAAGTATAGGTACAGTCCAGTAGGACAAGTACTAGTTATATAGTACCAGAAGAAGTCCTATGAATATTATACTTTGTCAGAACCGCCAAGATCCACAAATGCCACCAACAGCAAGTCTACCTAAAACTTGGAGGGGCACAAAACAAAAAGTGTGAGTGGGCAAAAACAAAGCTTTTCAAAATCATTTCATTTACCAAATGCTCTAACCCCTCGCCGTAAAACATGTATAATCTTCCAAGAAATGAAATATATATATCAAATCATGCTTCACATATCCATAATCATAAGTATGCCATGCCAAAAATATAAAACAGAATAAGTAACTCAGGTGAAAATAAATTCATGGAAAATAACATATTAGCCGGAACCCCTGCATAAGTCTATACGGTTGAATTCATAGCTCATTAATCAATCTAGCCAGAGTCACTACAAGTGACCTATACGGCACTACACTGCACACGAGTCATAACCACTGTAAGGGTCTGTACGACAAGACTAGGTGTAATATAGTTATGCTCAATGCTACACACTCATGATAGATATGTGATAAATAGCTAGTCACCTACGAGTCAGAACCACCTATGATGCTCTGTAAGACAAGACTGTGCACCTAAATTGGATCCATTGTGAGCATAGGGTGCGGGATGTGACATTATAAACAGGCATGTACCATATCTCTGGCTAAATCACAATCACCCGGGGTGCAGGTTTATGAGCTTTCAATCACATCACATCTCATATTATAAATATCTCATATAATAAAACATAACTCACCTGGTACTTACCTGAGCGTCCACAGCACCAATTCCTATTATACATCATATACTAATTCATATGCTGAATATAAATTTATATGCATGGCATTTCAAAGCATACTTTCATTTAAACGCATTTTCTGGGAAAATATCAAGTATATAAGTATATATTGAAAACCAAAAGCCCATTCACTGGTATGTCGAAGGGTCGTAGCCCCCGAGTCGTCCTTGATTGCGCTCGTCCTCGGGATAAGTCTCCCCTATATGGGAAACAACTATAAAAACGTTAATTTAAAGCACATAACCAATACTAGCTAATAACTTCTCATACATTGCTCAATTAAGGTATATAAATATACCATCGTGACCTACACAACTCCATGAACACGCCCAAATTTTTAAAATAATTTTTGGAGCCCTCACGCGCTGTCACGCGCCGACAAGGGCACGGCCCTACGCGCGGCCACGCGCAGGGAACCCTAACGGAATCCCCTAACCCCGTTAGGAATATTCCATGGAATATTCCATTAAAAAGTAACATAAACCGTTAATTCTACCTGACGATGTTAGAATATTCCGTCAAACTTTGACGGAATATTCGCTCATCTTCTTCCTTCGACTCCGATGACCGTTGCCGTCGCCGGAAAACTGCCAATTCGAAAAACCTTGATATTTCAGTTATTTCTTAACCAAATTACCTCAAATTTGTCCCAAAATGAAGCTTGTAACTAGACGAACAAAATCTTACCAATTTCAAGGCTTGAAATCCACATAATCTTGACAGAGAAAACTCGATAATCCGGCCAAAACTTACAACTCGACTTTCCGACGTCCAAATTACTTGGTTTTTCTTCTTTGAGTAAGGACGTTCTAAAGCTTCCTACAAGCTTGAAATCCTCTAAAAATCATGCATTTACGACTGCATGAATAGTGCTCAAATCAGAGGGTGATGGTTTCTCGGGTTTTACAAGCTTTCAAGTCCTAAAAATGGTACGAATGGACTCAGGAGCTTGTAGGGAACAAGAACATCACCTTTTTTAACGTTGATCCACGACTGGTTGAAGGAGTTTGAGGTTGACCGTATGGTTTGTACGTAAATGGAAGGAAATCCGAGAAGGAAGAGACAGAGAGAGAGTCAACGGAAGAGAGAGAGTGAATGTGTGTGTGTGTGGTCCATGGGATCACCAACCAAAACCAAAGAAAATACCATCTAAGTCCTAATTGGTTCCAAATTAATAGGACTTAGCACTAATTGGTCCAAAATATAACCTACCACACCACCACACAAAACGTCCAAGGGTATATAAGTAATTTCACGTCATCGAAAATAAATATTTCGGAACGGGCTGTCACAGCTGCTTTGAAGCCCTAGACATGATTGAATTAATGTTATGATGCAGCTTTAGTTTATCAATTTCATTTGCAAGCTAGAATCAGTTTTGTGTTTCCATCATTTTAAGCACATATTTTCAAGCTTAGCTACCTTGTTTATGTTTGCTTTCTGTTCAGAATGATAAGGATGACTGCCATATCTTCTTTCATTCATTAGCAACATGTGGTTAGGTTTAGAACTAATCATGTAAATTGATTCCATGAAGTTTTAGGATAAATGCCATGTTCTAGGGTTCATGTGATGTTCATAATCCTCTTCATTCTTAATGAGTTTCTAGGTGCTAAATCTGAGTATATGCCATGCTAGGTTGCACCTATAAATATAAGTTTTATGTATATGCCATGCATCTAACATGCAGAGTAAGAGAGGATTCATACAATCTAGTGATATGCCATGTTCGATATGTGAACATCTTAGTTGTGCATTTGAAAGGGATAAGTTAAAAGATCATATCACTGATTTAGGAATGTTTAGGGGAAGGCCTTTGCTTATTTGAAGTCAGATTTAAGTCCTAAAACGTTTCTAACCTATTTCATGTCTTAGATTTATTTTTAGATACTTCTAATTTTTCCTTTTTCTTTCTGTCTTTATTTCTTTTCCAAAATTACTCAAACCCCCCATTTTAAGTCATAAGGAGTCTTTAACTAATGCTAATTTGTAAGAGTCAAAGGTTTTACTAAGTTGTTTCTTAGTCATAAGGAGTCCAAAATTACTCAAACCCCCCATTCACTTTGAAAGTGTTCCCTGTCTGGATGTTTTGAATGTCCACTGCACCATGAGGATAAACATTAGTGACAAGAAACGGACCATACCAACGGGAACGAATAAAAGAACTTTCTGTCCAATCTCAAACGACTTCCTATGGACTGATTTGTCATGATATGCTTTGGTCATTTCTTTGTAAATTGGATCATCCCAAGTGTAATACTTAGCCTATTTTACTAGCTTGTCTTTTTGCTTGGGGCCATGCAATATTGCACGCAGCAAAGTTAGTCCGTTTAAGGCCTGTTGCGACACAACCATTTAGTGCTCTTGAGTTGTTACCAGATACAAAGCTAACATATCGCATATGCACGTATTTGGTTGTGCGGTATATGTGCCAATCTCACCGCCCTTACGTACAAAAATGAGGCCTCAGCGAAGGATGGGAATCTATGTCAGATATGATTCTCCTTCGATTATTCGTTACTTAGAACCTTTGACATGCGATCTATTTACCGCTCATTTCGCGGTTGTCACTTCTCTGAAGCAGTCTCCCCGCACCACTCAGTCTGAAACTGAAATGCATCGCATATTAGATCTTCACAGCATAGCTCAAAGCATGCCAGATGCTTTCACCAATCTAGCGCACTTGACAAGATCACATATTCCAACTGCGAATACGCTTGCAAAGATGGATGTACCAAATGTACGACGTGAAGGAAAATTTGTGAAAAACATGTTCATTTGAATAACATCATATAGCATGCAATTAACAATTAAAGGCGGAATCATGCTATCATGCACCCAAAAACAAAACATTAACCATGAAATTCAAAGCCTAGTAGATTGGTGAACCAAGACTCAACTCAAATCAAAGTGAGTTGAGAAATATATATATATACCTTTGTAGATTCCTCTTTGCATAAGCAAAGGCTAATCACCCAAAGAGAGGGCCTTCATTCCTTGCATCTAAAATCTATGGATTTGGATGGAAGAATAGATTCTCCAAGTTCCCAAAATTGAGAACCTCTAAGTCTCCACACCAAGGTTGGATTGATGAAGAAATGAGTGACCTTGGAGTAGTGGGATTGCTAGATCCACCCTCCAAGGGGGCCGGCCTCCTAGAGAGAAAATGAGAGACATGTTCTCTCCAATTTTCTCCAAAAGAACCCTTTTAATGAATTTAGGCTATAAAGTCCTTTATATAGTCCCTTCAAATAAGTGACCTAAAGAACCAAAAGCCCATTCTCTCAAACATGGCCGGCCATAAGGGTTTTATTGGACTTTTGGGCCTTTGTGAATTAAGTTGTCATACAACTTAAGTCAATGGGCTTGACGTTCAAAGCCCATTGAGCCTTGAGGCCCAAAACTAACCCGTGGTCTTTTAACGAACTTTATTCGTTTGATTAATTAACATATTAATTAATCCTTGCCATAAATAATTAAACCATTTAATTATTCTTACTCATCTCCATTGTTTCTTCAATCTCCACCTTACACGGTGTACGATCCATTAGGTTCCTTTTAGCGAGGCAGTGGGCGATTAAAACTCTTTCTAATCGATTGTGAATTGAAACTTACTTTCTATTCTCCCTTTAGTGATTATACACGTTTAGGGCTTCCACAAACCATGAGTGACACCTAGCAGCATATCATGGTTACCCAAGCTAATCAAAAGAGGTGGAGAACCTATTCAGTTTAGGATTACAATGCAATACGGTCTTTCTCTAATACAATACTCTTGACCACATTGTTTGGTTTGATAGTTTATTCATGTCTAATATCCAATGTGATTCGTGTGCTTATATGATTACCTTGAATGTGATTTGGAACGACTTCCTACATCTCATTCATACTTTGGCCAAAGATTCTTAATCATATCATAGAGTATTCTCCCTCAAACGGTTTGAAGGTTAGAGATCCCTTGTTGCGCATTCACTTGCCTCCATGACTAAGTGGCTTAACCCCAACGATGCCGTGGACACCCACGAATGGAGTGACGTTTGACATAATCAAAGATCAAGGACCTAACCACAAGACAACTATGATGCCTCAGGTCAAATGACTACTTTGCATTATCCCAACCATGAGTTCTCATGTGACATGAATATGAGAACTCTTCGTTGATCGTGTTCAGTGAACTCATTCTCTATTGAGCACCTACGTACTTGTCTTGATGTCACACACACCAATGACTCGAGACTAGTCACTCTCCCTGAGAGAAAACACAGCACGTACTGATCTTAACGGATTGTCAATGCCCAATTGGCAATCCTATGATCAGGAACGTTTAGGATGTGTCTACGAAAGAATGGTCTCATGAATCTAACTTCTTTAGATCGTATTCTCTCAATCACATATTCCTTGGAGTTATCGTTTAAGCATATAACATTTATATGAGACGGCTCAAACAATAATCTTTGCCCTTTATATTTAAACTAGATTAGTTTAACATGTGAAATGTCCGTAAAGTATCATCATATGATTGGTTTTAGGGCACATTTCCAACAATCTCCCACTTGCACTAGAGCCAATCAGCTTAGTCATCAGTGATGATACCTCTTCTGTAGTCATTTCATAAATGGCTGAGTAGTAGGCCTAGGCAATGGATATCTATATGTTATCCATAGAAGCAACCTTGAGAATAACGACGTTACCATTATACATGATTCTCAATCATGTGGTTCAGTCTCTCATATGAGTTCGGATCTTGATGAGACCTTGATTCCCTGGCTTGAGCTATCGCCCCATTAGTGTCATAGTGTCAGTACACTAGATACACTTTCTGGTTGGAATCGAATAGAGAGTTCATAAATGAACCTTCCCATCCAAACAACATTGTTGTAAGCTTCTATATGGCAATATATTTTGCATTCATAATGGAACACACTAAAGTCATTACTTTAATGTTTCCATCCAAATATCTCTTTAGTCATAATAAAGATATATCTGTTTATCTCTTCATTAATAATGAAGAAACATCCAATGATGGATTAGATTCATAATCTAATACATTTACGCGTCCTTTACGTTACTCTAATTCTTCCTCGATCTTTGAGGAATTTATCCTTTAGTATTTCTTAAATACTTAAGGACTTACTTGACAATTGCCATGGTTCTGATCCTGGGCTTGCATTGATATTGTCTTGTACCGTTCTAGGTACAATTCATATCAATGTTTTTCATACAATATGAAATACATAAATCACCTTTCTGTGTATGCATAAAGGATTCTATTTATGCATTATTTCTTTGGGAGTCAAAGGGTACGTTCCCTTTGAGAAGAGCAACTACTTAGTCTAACTAGAGTTGTCCTCCTAATTGAAGTTTATCATCATATGAGAAACTTCCTAACATCTTTTGTCTATTATTAGGGATTGATATAATCAAATTATATCTTGAAATCTATCATTTATAGATTTACATCCCATGTTTATAGACTATGTCTCCCATATACATTCTATCGTTTATAGAATGTTTAAAGTCATAACTTTAACGAAGAAGTATCCTTTTCATTTCCAAAATTAATATATCATATATATATTCATATATATCATATATATATATTTATATATATATATATACAAATTTAGGAATATGATTAACTCCCACTAATCTTTTGTAAACCTAGTAAACAAAAAATTTCATTTACATCTATATGAGAAATCAAACAATTTGATCTTTTTCTCATAAGACGCTTATGGCTCCCACTAGCTTGCTAAGATTCATGATGGATGGATCTCTACAACTTACATGTCTTGTGATTCATAGTTTTAGACATATATTATTAGGACTATCTTAATAATGGTTTCGAAAACCCATATTATGTCCAAACATTGAATCACCATTTAGTTTTAGCTAGCTATCTTCGAATTAATTGAAACTAAGACTACGTCAAAAATGGTTCCTTCAAAGTCAACCATTCTCTTTGATTGTAGCCACCTTAAGCTACCAATTAGCTATGAAGGTTTCATTATTTCGTGTCAAATGGTACTTTACCATTTCCTTGAGTATATATCGTATATACACTCAATGTAGTCATAAGGATTTTCATTCTTATTTCTTTCGAATTAAGAGGTGCAACTCTACAACATAGTCATAAAGTTCAAACCATTCAACTGAGACGGTTTATAAATCCTTCTTGACTACCTTGGAGCTTGTGGTATAGGAACTAGGTTGTTATATTTGTTGATTATCATCTTGTCTCTCAAAGAACCCATTCTTTGAGTTCTATCTTTCGTTCATTGCTCTATCTTAGGAAAATCATATTGTAGGATTATAATGAACTACCCAACAAAACAACATTTGTTAGTTGGTTTATAGAAGTCATATCCAAAGGTTAATTTGAGGATATCCTTAAGATAATTTTCAAACAAATATTGCTTATTGGCACACAACCCCAAATCTTAACATGATTAAGATTTGTCTTTCTTTCTAACTACATCCTATGGAGTCATGAAAACTTTGAAAGATCTTCTAATTGACAATCATATTGTTTTAGAAGTATATATCCTATATATGGGTAATTGATAATATCCAACGAACCAAATCTTATTCAAGTTCGTTCTTCTCCTTATGGAGAAATCCATTATCATATGATGCTTCTTTCCTTGATATCTTTCAAGAAAACTATTCTAAAGTGTTACCATTCCTTGGATCAAATCTAAGGATGTAAATACTTTAGACGTCTTACTCATCAACTTACATTTCTTGAATTCTTTGAAACCTTTTGCAAAGTATTCGGACTTGTGTTTATTTAAAATAAACTATAGTCCAACCGAGGGTGATCTTCGGTGAATGTCATACAACATGAGTAGTATTATGTTGTGGACAAGTGCCACTAACATCTAAGTGAATTAACCTCAACAACTTTGTGATTCTTTGTTCTTTCCAAAAGAATAAAGATTTCAAACATTTTGCCTCTATACAATTTAACAAGAAGGCATTGGATCCGGATCTAACGATCCAAAGTATCCATCTATGACTAACTCGTAATTTATGTTTTTAGAGGTATCACAACTTTAGTTGGGATTAGTCACTACCTTGCAACCTTTTGGTTTTTAAGCATCGTTGTATTCTAAACAGTTAACACCACCATATTATCTCTACTATAGAGACAATCAATTAGATTACCATAATCCAATCATTGATTAATAAAGAACAATGTTTTGTCAAACAAAACATTCATCCATCTCTACTATAGTGACGGAATTAAGTTCCTTAAAATTGGAATGTAAAGACAATCTTTGGTTTTTCCAATTTCTTTGGTAGTTCATATGAGGAGGTAAGTACTAACTGCTTTCGCAGAAATCTATATTTTATTCACGTTTTTGTATGTGAAGTACTTTCTCTTCTCTCATATATCTTCTACTTCTTATAAGTCATACTTTTACAACGATTTGTAAAACATAGTTACTAATACGGAATCAAACATTCAAGTAGAAGAACCAACTGTTTTGAACTATTCAAGAACAATTTACAACACCTTCGAAAGGTGTGTTCTTGACACTTGCAAGACATTTCTTGCAAATACCCCTTCCAATGTCCATCCTTTCATAAAGAAAGTTTGTTCCCTTGGAGTTAATCTTATCTTCTTCATTTGACTTCTCCTTTGACTACAATAGTCATGGTCCCTAAACTCCCACTATCTCTCTTGAAACTTATTTCAATTGTGTTATACACATCAAACAATTTGGAGAGTGTGTGGTTATTGTTCACTATATAGCTTACAATAAACTTAGTGAACCATTTGAATTAGGGACTCAAAGGTGAAGTCCTAGCCTAGTTTCCGTCTCGTTAAGTGGTTTATCACTTCAACACTCAATGATTCAAAATCATTATAAGTCCATGTTGATGGACTATTTTTGTCAACCAACCATTATGTTCTAAACATAATTACAAACTTTCAAGAGTTGTTCAAGGCAACTCTCATTTCTTCATACAACAATTTGTAAGTGAAGAATCATGGCACATAAAGTGTCCATGCCTTTGTGCTTTCTTCTTAAGTTCTTTGTTCATTTAACAAAGAAACAAGCACTCGTGTTTGCATTGACTAAGGGTTGTTCAAAGCAACTCATTATTTCTTCATACAACGATTTGTAAGTGAAGAACTAATAACACTAAAAGTGTCCTTTTCTTTATGCTAATCTTCGTAAGTTCCTTTGTTCATATAACAAAGGAATAAGCATTGGTTGTTTGTCTAGTCCTCTTCATGATAGACTTTTCTAACATGTTCTTCCAATGATACATTATCATTAGGAAGATTGTGAGGATGAGAATACTTAGGTACATGATGCGAAAATTAATTAACGCACAAATTTAAACCCTATTTGTGACAATTGTAGTAATGATGTAAGTAGGGATCGTTCTAGGCCGGGGATTAACTAGGGATGCTAACCAAAGTAAAATTAAATTAAAAACGTAAAAACAAAATTTAAAACACTAAACTAGAATCACTCAAAATAAAACTAACAAATAAACTAAAACAATTCCAAAGACTCAAAATAATTCAAAACTCAAGAAAATACAAACTAAATTGATTTCTAACAAATCTAACACTTTAAAATAAATGGGGGATTGATTTTTTATGAAAAGTAAATTAAACTTAAATAAATTACAGAATTGACAAAAACATAAAATTAAGGTGAAAGGATGGACGACGGACTGGCTAGAGGGTTCTTCTCCACACATGACATATATGCAACCTAAATTGATTTTCAGTTGTTCTTTCAATAAATTGTAAATTCTCAACGCCCCAAGTTAATTAGGTCCGCTTAAATTAACCTTCAGATTTTCCTACTTTTATTAGGTTGGATGATTGCATACGACAACCCAAAACATTCCCTACAAGTTCCCTACATGAATTGCATAATAGAGATACAAGCAAGAATCATTAAGTTTTATGAAAATCATAAGCATTGACGAGGCACTTGTTACTATGAATTGCATGAAACTTATGCCAAGAATTTACTTAACACGATTGTGGTCAACAACCTTTACTACTTCTGAATATAAATTCATAACGATTAGGTGAAATTAACTTATATTCTAGCATCAAATTCATGCATGTAAATTAAGTATGCATCCTTAATCGACATACAAAAATAAGTTATCAATCAAGCAGTTAAGCAAATTAAATTCACAACACAGAAATCACAACTGAAGGTAATCAATTCATATTACAAATATATTCATGGTTTTGAATTAAACTCTAGCCAAAATAAAATTAGTTACACATTATTAAAATTAAAACAGAAATAAAACGTGAGTTTAGGAACGAATTAACCGAGAGAGAGAGATTGCAGTGAATCTGTGCATTGCCCTCAAGTTCCTCCTCATTTCTGCGCAGCCTTGCCCTCTGTGCATGCACTGCACAGTTTCTCCACAAGCCTCCTGCTTCACAGCTCCTTGCGTCTCTCCCTATCTCACAAGTTCCCAAATGCAGCGCCTTTAATCTGCCCTTTTCTTCATCCGTGCTGTTCTGCTGCCCTCATCCGCGCTGCCTGTTCCGCACCTGCCCCACGTCTCCTGCAAAATGCCGAGACTTGGTATCCTTCCTCTGACGAAGTGCTCTCTGCCCTCCTTAACTGCGCCAGGCCCAAACTGCCTTCCAGTTTCCTCCCGTGCTGACGGCTTTACTTCCGTGCCAGCTCAAGGCAGCTTGCAGCTGCTGTCTCTCACGGAATCCTTCCTGCACCGACAGTCTCCACGCAAGTTGCGTCCGTTCTTTCGCGTCCCACTTTCTTTCCGCAGCTGCCAGGGCAGCTCCCTCCCTCCGAGAGCTCTAAATTCCTTCTTCTTTATTTTAGTTCCTCCCCTCCCTGCCGAGAGTTGGTCTTCCAGCTCCTAGTCCTCGGTGCCTGACCTGCCAAAGGCAGCCTTCTCTGTCTTCTGTCCTCTCTCCTGCGCGCTGATAAGCTCATATTTATATATATTTTACATCAAATTCTCTTGTCTTTTCTTAGTTATTTCCTCATATTTTTATGCTATTTACTTTGTTTTTGTGTTTTATCGAATTTATCTAGCTAAGAAAATAAAAATAGCATAAGTGTGATTTTATGTAATAATTTCATCAAAACTGTTTAGCTGTTAAATTAAATAAAAAATATATATATATATATATAATAATAATAATAATAATTGTTTGTTTTTGTAGAATAAGGGAAAGTGGAGAATTGAGTGGGGATGGTGCGGAGCAAAGAAAGAGATAGAATAAATAAACAAAAGAAAGTGGGCAGTGGGGTTTTGGCAGAAAGCATGCAAAAAGAGGAAGGCAGCTTGGCTGCCATAATTAGAAATGATGAGTGGGTTGTGCATGTGAAGCAGAAAACTAAAATAAGTGGGAAAGCTGGCAGAGAAGATAAGAAAGAGTTGCTGCTTTTGGCAGCTAAAATAAAAGAGGGCAGTCAGTGAAGCTCGAGACGGGGGGGGGGGATAAGGAAAGAAAGACAGCTGCCTTTTGGCAGCTGGACGAGGACACGCGGAAGCTAGGCACGAAAAAAAAGGAGCAGCAAGCTGCCTTGAGGCAGCGAGCAGGAAGGCAGAGAGGAGAGGCCTTGGGGAACTGACACCAGAAGGAAGGAGAAGGCTGCCTTGGGGCAGCAGGGAGACAGGAACACACGGAAAGGCACTGCCATTTGGCAGCAGTGAGGACAGAGACGCAGAGAAAGAAGAGTAAGGCAGCAAGGCTGCACGTGGACAGTAGCAAACAGAAGCACAGTGGCACTAAAGCACTCTTCTCTCTCGGTTTAATCTCTCCTAAACTCAAGTTTTATTCCTGTTTAATTTTAATAATGTGTAACTAATTTTATTTTGGCTAGAGTTTAATTCAAAACCATGGATATATTTGTAATATGAATTGATTACCTTCAGTTGTGATTTCTGAGTTGTGATTTAATTTGCTTAACTGCTTGATTGATAACTTATTTTTGTATGTCGATTAAGGATGCATACTTAATTTACATGCATGAATTTGATGCTAGAATATAAGTGAATTTCACCTAATCGTTATGAACTTATATTCACAAGTAGTGAAGGTCGCTTATAAACGATCGCGTTAGGTAAATTCTTGGCATAAGTTTCATGCAATTCATAGTAACAAGTGCCTCGTCAATGCTTATGATTTTCATAAAACTTAATGATTCTTGCTTGTATCTCTATTATGCAATTCATGTAGGGAACTTGTAGGGAATGTTTTGGGTTGTCGTATGCAATCATCCAACCTAATAAAAGTAGGAAAATCTGAAGGTTAATTTAAGCGGACCTAATTAACTTGGGGCGTTGAGAATTTACAATTTATTGAAAGAACAACTGAAAATCAATTTAGGTTGCATATATGTCATGTGTGGAGAAGAATCCTCTAGCCAGTCCGTCATTTATCATTTTACCTTAATTTTATGTTTTTGCCAATTTTGTAATTTATTTAAGTTTAATTTACTTTTCATCAAAAATCAATCCCCCATTTTATTTTAAAGTGTTAGATTTATTAGAAATCATTTTAGTTTGTGTTTTCTGAAATCTTGAGTTGTTTTGAGTCTTTTGATTTATTTTAGTTTATTTGTTAGTTTTATTTTGAGTTATTCTATTTAAGTGTTTTGAGTCTAGTTTAGTATTTTAAATTTTGTTTTTACGTTTTTAAATTAATTTTACTTGGGTTAGCATCCCTAGTTAATCCCCGGCCTAGAACGATCCCTACTTACATCATTACTACAACTGTCACAAATAGGGTTTAAATTTGTGCGTAACTTAAATTCGCACCAAATTTTTGGCGCCGTTGCCGGGGATTAACAAATTTGCTAATCCTTGTTTATGTTTTTTTTTGTTTGTGTTTTATGTTATTTTATTTTCTTTTATTTGTGTTTATTTTATTTTATTTTATTTTTGGTTTGTTATGTCTTTTACTTTTGATATTTGATTTAGTTTTCTTTCTTTGCTTTTAGTTACAAATGGAGCGAGACATGGCACTTGCATCCATCCAAGCAATCAACGAAGGGAGGCCTAGGAATCACCCATAATCAGATTTGCATTCCTAATCCCTTCTCTTTACTGCTTTCATTTTGTTTTGTTTATTTAGTTGTGATTTTTGTTTAGGAAGTTAAAAATAAAAAAAATTAAAAATTAAAAAAAAAAAAAAAAAAAAAAGATTAATAATAATAAACATCCATACAACAAAAAAAAAAAAAAAAAAAAAAAAAACACAAAAATACTTATATTTGTAGATATAATTAAATAAACTTTAAAAGCATAAATATTTTACAATAATGTAAAACTAATAGTTTTCATTGGTCGTTGGTAGGTGGTGCCTCGGAGGTCGACAGAGCCCCTGAAAGACGAAGCGCCAGAGTTGGATCATTCAGAGCCTCAATATTTGGTGCTGCTCCCGAGGACGAAGGCAACACAAACCTCGGGAGTAACGTCATAAACCGTTGATGATCACTCTAAATCCGCACTTCGGACTCCTGCAGCTGATCAAGCTTCCTCTTCATGCTTGTGGAGTAATTGGTTGCGAGCATGTGCAAATCCCTGTTCTCATGCCGAAGCACTCTGACCTCCTGCCGAAGACTAGCCACTTCAGCCATCAACGACTCCACCTGACGAGTTCGTGCAAGAAGGCGCTGGCCCATGTTTGATACTGAGTCTGCGCATCGGACGCTGTAGGCCAAAGAGTCCTGGACAGCTAGTTCGTCGGACCGCCTAGAAAGTATCCTAGTGTCTCTAGGAGTGAGCAGATTTCTGGCCACCACCGATGCGGTTGTTTCATTCATCATCATGGAATCCCCAACTGTAAGAGGACCATTCGGGGATATGAAGGACGGCTGCCAAATGTTGGTTGGAGAAGATATATCACTATCTTCCCCAACATTCAAGTTAAGGCGACGGTCAGAAGGGCAAGACATTTTCTGAAGGTGTTGAGAATGAAGAGTCTGAATGATCAAGATTAAAAGAAGTAAAAGAGGGAGTGTTTACAGGAGGGAGTTTTACAGGGGGAGCTTAAGTGTGTTGTGGAACAAAAATGAGCGTTCTTATAAGAAGAAGAAATCGTTGAGGCATCACTCAGCAGTCGAAGAGGCGCCCTCTCGCAAATCGAAGAGCCGGGCTCCTTTCTCAAAAGCCGGATTCTTTTCTCAAAAGCGGCGTCTCCGTCTCAAAAGTCGGACGCCGTTCTCAAAAGTCGGGCGTCTCTCTCAAAAGTCGAAACGGTCAGGAATCACGAGGCGAACAGCTTTTCCAATTTTGTCGTCACTCGTCACGCGCGCTGTCAGCTTTGCGCAAATTACGGGTGGTTTTTTTCAAAAAGCGCGTGACCTGTACTGTTCATCCATCCACCGGCTGCCGACAGGGGTAAAGGAATAGTTTCGGTTATGAAGAAAAGTTCTATAAACGTCTACCTTCGCCTTCAACAGCAAAGGCAAACTCTCTCAACACTTCTTCATCTCCGAAATTTTTCATCTCCGAAAATGCCTTTCCATCAAACCCTCTCGAGTTTCTCTGTGTTTCTCATTCCTTGGGATACCTTTCCAAACAAGTCATCTAGAGCTAGAGTATTTCATATCATGAAGGTTGAAAGCAAGAGTATCTCATATCACGCTTTCTCCCTGTCCTTGTCCTTGTCTTTGTGATAAGGAGAAAGCGGGCAATCAGCCAGCACTCGGTGTCAATCTTCCAATCTAAGAACCGACTGCCTGGAAATCCTTCCTGATTGCTTACCTAGCATTGCTCTCGAGTGCTCTTCTTCAACCACTGATGTACTTCCGAAGAAGTCGCCACATCTGTCTGGAGAACAGCCAAGGCAAGTGAAAATGTTACTTGAAGCATGTGGAGACAAGGTGCTGCTTCATCTTCAAGATCAAGTCTCATTTTCCTTGCTAAGAAGTTCCCCAGCCCAGTTCAAGCATACACCTGTGGAACGATACTTCTTCAAAAGCAAAAGTATCCCATATCATCAGAGTCAGAGGCAAAGATTTCTCATGGCATGCTTTTCCTTTACCCTTGCTCTTGGCTACGGGGCAAGGTGAAAGAAAGGCAATCGGTCGGCACTTGGACAGATTGAACAAAGAAGCAAACCACCACCTATTCCTCGTGCCTACCTGCCATGCAGAAGAACAAAAAGAGAAGAATGTAGCCTGCAGACTCAATCAACCCGGCAGAAGGAGTCTGAGTTGAAACCAAGAGCTCGAGAAGCTTCAACAACACCACCAATCAAGTCTCATTTTCCTTGCTAAGAAGTTCCGAGGCCAGTTCAAGTTCAAAGCTGTGGAAAGTCACCAAACAGGACCAATGTTCTTTTATTAGTTTTATTCATTATCTTTTATTTTCATTTTCAATTTTTCGTTTGTTTTCTTTTATATTTTCTTGCGTGCGTAACTGATTTACTTCTTTTCTTTGCAGGAACTTTTGGTTATTTCCACCCTTGAAGTTGATTGCAGAATTTTAGCTTGGGGGTCATCGCTTGATTTTTCTGCAAATTAGGGAAGTTTTCAGTCCTATTGCTTTATTTTGTTTCTTTGTATTTATTTATTTTATTTTTATTTTTATTTGCATTCTATTACATTTTCTGACATTGGGGACAATGTCTAGTTTAAGTGTGGGGGTAAAGAGTATGAAAAATGACCAAATTGAAAATTTTTGTACCTTCGACTTTGAACTGGTTTCATTTGTTTCCATGTTATTGCTTTGTTTTCTTGTTATTGCTTTGTTTTCTTAATTAGTTTTGTTTTATTTAAAAAAAAAAAAAACAAAAACAAAAAAAAAAACAAAAAAAAAAATCGGAAAATTTAAAAAAATCCAAAAATATTTCCTTGTTTTCCTTATTGATTTGAATTAGATTTTTGTTAGTTTCTCGACCCAATGATATAATTGGATAAAATTTGAACCATGATGATCAAGAACTTAGTTAACATGTGTTGTGTGAAATTCCTTATTCTCGTGTTAGTTTGTACATATTTGATCATCTTTGAAAAAACCAAATGCACATAGCCTTGTTGATGTGAAATTAAAGCATGATTTAAAGCTCCATATGTGAATTTAGTGACCATATACATCCTATGTGAGTTTTTGAGCCTATTGAAAGTGTGTGCATTTTTCATACACTCCTATTCTTTCATGTGTGATGAACTTATGTGAGATACTTCTCTAGAACTTGCATAACGATCTTTCGAAATATTTGTCATTGATTGCATGAACTTGAAAATGATAGAGGCATTAGGTTTACCACCATGGCCCAAATAACCTTGTTTCCCAAAGAAAAATGATATCATTAGATTGCCAATTTGAGCCGTATTTGTGAGCCTTTTATTTCTTATCACCATATATGTCTACCCTTATACCTGAAATAAATATTTTTCCTTACCCTTTCCAAGCGAGCAATGCAAGATTGTCTTATGTGAAGTACTCGGAGGGTGTTTGGCGAAAGAATAAGTGTGGGGGTTGTTCATATTTATTTCATGTTTGTATTTGAAAAAAAAAAAAGAAAAAAAAAAAAAAAAAAAAAAAAAAAGAAAGATTGTATACAAAGAAAATAAAAAGTTTTTAAAGTTTCAGTTTATGGGTGTGGTTGGAGATGTCTGAAGAATCGTTAGAGAGCTTGAGTTCTTATAAATCTAAAGAAAATAATTGCTTGCAATGTAGCTTGGAACTTGTGTTTTCCTATTCTTTCGTTTCAATAACCCTATCCCTAAGCCTCATTACATCCAATAAAAGTCCTCTTGATTTAAGTTTTGCAATTATGACTGTGGAGAAGTGATCTTTATGCAAGCTTATGGTAGAACTTTCACATTCGTTTCTTTGAGTGAAACACATTAAAACTAAACACATGTGTGATTGAGTGCATATCCCGTGAGAAGGTCGCTAGTTTGCATATGGTGTTTTTAAAAATAAAAATTTGAAATTGCATGAGCATGGCTATCTCACACACTACACTTCAAGGATGATTCAAAGATTACTGCTAATATTTGAATTAGGAAAATGAACTTGGATTAACTTGTTTGGTGTTAGCTATGGTTCTTGATGATTTGTGTTCTCGAATGAAATTCTATGAGGGTCACATAGGGGGAAGCTAATATTTTCATGTTATTACTTTTTCTGTTTTCGTTTATTTTGCTCGAGGACTAGCAAAAGCTAAGTGTGGGGGTATTTGATAAGCTCATATTTATATATATTTTACATCAAATTCTCTTGTCTTTTCTTAGTTATTTCCTCATATTTTTATGCTATTTACTTTGTTTTTGTGTTTTATCGAATTTATCTAGCTAAGAAAATAAAAATAGCATAAGTGTGATTTTATGTAATAATTTCATCAAAACTGTTTAGCTGTTAAATTAAATAAAAAAAATATATATATATATATATATAATAATAATAATAATAATTGTTTGTTTTTGTAGAATAAGGGAAAGTGGAGAATTGAGTGGGGATGGTGCGGAGCAAAGAAAGAGATAGAATAAATAAACAAAAGAAAGTGGGCAGTGGGGTTTTGGCAGAAAGCATGCAAAAAGAGGAAGGCAGCTTGGCTGCCATAATTAGAAATGATGAGTGGGTTGTGCATGTGAAGCAGAAAACTAAAATAAGTGGGAAAGCTGGCAGAGAAGATAAGAAAGAGTTGCTGCTTTTGGCAGCTAAAATAAAAGAGGGCAGTCAGTGAAGCTCGAGACGGGGGGGGGATAAGGAAAGAAAGACAGCTGCCTTTTGGCAGCTGGACGAGGACACGCGGAAGCTAGGCACGAAAAAAAGGAGCAGCAAGCTGCCTTGAGGCAGCGAGCAGGAAGGCAGAGAGGAGAGGCCTTGGGGAACTGACACCAGAAGGAAGGAGAAGGCTGCCTTGGGGCAGCAGGGAGACAGGAACACACGGAAAGGCACTGCCATTTGGCAGCAGTGAGGACAGAGACGCAGAGAAAGAAGAGTAAGGCAGCAAGGCTGCACGTGGACAGTAGCAAACAGAAGCGCAGTGGCACTAAAGCACTCTTCTCTCTCGGTTTAATCTCTCCTAAACTCAAGTTTTATTCCTGTTTAATTTTAATAATGTGTAACTAATTTTATTTTGGCTAGAGTTTAATTCAAAACCATGGATATATTTGTAATATGAATTGATTACCTTCAGTTGTGATTTCTGAGTTGTGATTTAATTTGCTTAACTGCTTGATTGATAACTTATTTTTGTATGTCGATTAAGGATGCATACTTAATTTACATGCATGAATTTGATGCTAGAATATAAGTGAATTTCACCTAATCGTTATGAACTTATATTCACAAGTAGTGAAGGTCGCTTATAAACGATCGCGTTAGGTAAATTCTTGGCATAAGTTTCATGCAATTCATAGTAACAAGTGCCTCGTCAATGCTTATGATTTTCATAAAACTTAATGATTCTTGCTTGTATCTCTATTATGCAATTCATGTAGGGAACTTGTAGGGAATGTTTTGGGTTGTCGTATGCAATCATCCAACCTAATAAAAGTAGGAAAATCTGAAGGTTAATTTAAGCGGACCTAATTAACTTGGGGCGTTGAGAATTTACAATTTATTGAAAGAACAACTGAAAATCAATTTAGGTTGCATATATGTCATGTGTGGAGAAGAATCCTCTAGCCAGTCCGTCATTTATCATTTTACCTTAATTTTATGTTTTTGCCAATTTTGCCAATTTATTTAAGTTTAATTTACTTTTCATCAAAAATCAATCCCCCATTTTATTTTAAAGTGTTAGATTTATTAGAAATCATTTTAGTTTGTGTTTTCTGAAATCTTGAGTTGTTTTGAGTCTTTTGATTTATTTTAGTTTATTTGTTAGTTTTATTTTGAGTTATTCTATTTAAGTGTTTTGAGTCTAGTTTAGTATTTTAAATTTTGTTTTTACGTTTTTAAATTAATTTTACTTGGGTTAGCATCTCTAGTTAATCCCCGGCCTAGAACGATCCCTACTTACATCATTACTACAACTGTCACAAATAGGGTTTAAATTTGTGCGTAACTTAAATTCGCACCACGCGCGCAAGCTGCTGCCAGACGTGCGAGACCTGCGTCTCCGTGCTGCCCCGCGTCACTCCCAGCTTTCTCCTCGCAAGTCGCTCCTTTTGCTGCCAGGCAGCACGCTCAGTTTCCTCCCACTGATTTTCTTTCTCAGCTGCCAGGGCAGCTGGCTTCCCCCCTCACTCCGAGACCTTCCTCCTTCGTTTTATATTTCTTTCCCTCTCACTGACTAAAACAGCCCACTGCACGTCCCCAAAGCCTTCCACCTGCCCACGTTCTCTTTTCTTAATTGTTTTCTGCAAGCTCCAATCTCCCACTATTTCCTCTTTTTTTCTTTTATTTCTGCATGCTTTCCAACTCACCTTTTATTGTTTTTATTTAATTCTTTTCTTCCTTCCTCCCCCCACCAGCTACCTCCTTTTCTTTTTCTAATCCCACGCCTGCCTTTTGCGCCTCACTAGCTCCACACACCTCACGTTCACGTCTGCCTTCCCTTATATTATTTTCTGTAATGGATTATGAGGAGATGGCATCAAATCCTTTGTACTATATGATAATCATTTCAATTTTTAACTTTTATATTTTTGTGAAAACAAAATACTGGAAATTGAAATCAAATAAGTGAGAAAAATAATTTTTACGAATTTATTACTTAAAATCACACTTGTGCTAATTTTATTTTCTTAGCTAGATAAATTCGACAAAACACAAAAACAAAGTAAATAGCACAAAAATATGAGGAAATAACTAAGAAAAGACAAGAGAATTTGATGTAAAATATGTATAAATATGAGCTTATCAAATACCCCCACACTTAACTTTTGCTAGTCCTCGAGCAAAACAAACGAAAACAGAAAAAGTAATAACATGAAAATATTAGCTTCCCCCTATGTGACCCTCATAGAATTTCATTTGAGAACACAATCATCAAGAACCATAGCTAACATCAAACAAGCTAATCCAAGTTCATTTTCCTAATTCAACTATTAGCAGTAATCTTTGAAACATCCTTGAAGTGTAGTGTGTGAGATAGCCATGCTAATGCAATTTCAAATTTTTATTTTAAAATCACCATATGTAAACTATCGACCTTCTCACTGGATATACGCTCAATCACACATGTGTTTAGTTTTAAATGTGTTTCGCTCAAAGAAACAAATGTGAAAGTTCTACCATAAGCTTGCATAAAGATCACTTCTCCACAGTCATAATTGCAAAACTTAAATCAAGAGGACTTTTATTGGATGTAATGAGGCTTAGGGCGAGAGTTATTGAAACGAAAGAATAGGAAAACACAAGTTCCAAGCTACATTGCAAGCGATTTTTTCTTTAGATTTATAAGAACTCAACATTTCCAGCTATTCTACAAGTCACCTCCAACCACACCCATAAACTGAAACTTTAAAAACTTTTTATTTTCTTTGTATACAATCTTTCTTTTTCTTTTCCTTTTCTTTTCTTTTCTTTTCTTTTTTTTTTTTTTTTTTTTTTTTTTCAAACAGAAACAAATATGAAAAACCCCCACACTTATTCTTTTGCCAAACACCCTCCAAAGTACTTCACAAACATTTCTCATAAGACAATCTCGCATTGCTCGCTTGGAAAGGGTAAGGAAAAATATTTATTTCAGGCATAAGGGTAGACATATCTGGTGATAAGAAATAAAAGGCTCACAAATACGGCTCAAATTGGCAATCTAATGATATCATTTTTCTTTGGGAAACAAGGTTATTTGGGCCATGGTGGTAAACCTAATGCCTCTATCATTTTCAAGTTCATGCAATCAATGACAAATATTTCGAAAGATCGTTATGCAAGTTCTAGAGAAGTATCTCACATAAGTTCATCACACATGAAAAAATAGGAGTGTATGAAAAATGCACACACTTTCAATAGGCTCAAAAACTCACATAGGATGTATATGGTCACTAAATTCACATATGGATCTTTAAATCATGCTTTAGTTTCACATCAACAGGGCTATGTGCGTTTAGTTTTTCAAAGATGATCAAAAATGTACAAACTAATACGAGAATTAGGAATTTCACACAACACATGTTAACTAAGTTCTTGATCATCATGGTTCAAATTTTATCCAATTATATCATTGGGTCGGGAAACTAACAAAAAACTAATTCAAAACAATAAGGAAAACAAGGAAATATTTTTGAATATTTTTAAATTTTCCGATTTTTTTTTTTTTTTTTTTTGATAAAACAAAACTAATTAAGAAAACAAAGCAATAACAAGGAAACAAATGAAATCAGTTCAAAGTCGAAGGTATAAAAATTTTCAATTTGGTCATTTTTATACTTTTTACCCCCCCACACTTAAACTAGACATTGTCCCCAATGTCAGAAAATATAATAAAATGTAAATAAAAATAAAATAAAGCAACAAAATAAAGCAATAGGACTGAAAACTTCCCTAATTTGCAGTAAAATCAAGCGATGACCCCGAAGCTTAAATTCTGCAATCAACCTCAAGGGTGGAAATAACCAAAAGCTCCTGCAAAGAAAAGAAATAAATCAGTTAAGCACGCAAGAAAATATAAAAAACAAATAAACGAAAAATTGAAAATGAAAATAAAAGATAATAATAAAACTAAAAGTGATCATTGGTCCTGTTTGGTGACTTTCCACAGCTTTGAACTTGAACTGGCCTCGGAACTTCTTAGCAAGGAAAATGAGACTTGATTGGTGGTGTTGTTGAAGCTTCTCGAGCTCTTGGTTTCAACTCGGACTCCTTCTGCCGGGTTGATTGAGTCTGCAGGCTACATTCTTCTCTTTTTGTTCTTCTGCATGGCAGGTAGGCACGAGGAATAGGTGGTGGTCTGCTTCTTTGTTCAATCTGTCCAAGTGCCGACCGATTGCCTTTCTTTCACCTTGACTCGTAGCCAAGAGCAAAGGTAAAGGAAAAGCATGCCATGAGAAATCTTTGCCTCTGACTCTGATGATATGGGATACTTTTGCTTTTGAAGAAGTATCGTTCCACAGGTGTATTCTTGAACTGGGCTGGGGAACTTCTTAGCAAGGAAAATGAGACTTGATCTTGAAGATGAAGCAGTACCTTGTCTCCACATGCTTCAAGTAACATTTTCACTTGCCTTGGCTGTTCTCCAGGCAGATGTGGCGTCTTCTTCGGAAGTACATCAGCGGTTGAAGATGAGCACTCGAGAGCAATGCTAGGTAAGCAATGCTAGGTAAGCAATCAGGAAGGATTTCCAGGCAGTCGGTTCTTAGATCGGAAGATTGACACCGAGTGCTGGCTGATTGCCCGCTTTCTCCTTATCACAAAGACAAGGAAAAGGACAGGGAGAAAGCGTGATATGAGATACTCTTGCTTTCAACCTTCATGATATGAAATACTCTAGCTCTAGATGACTTATTTGCAAAGGTATCCCAGGGAATGAGAAACACAGAGAAACTCGAGAGGGTTTGTTGGAAAGGCATTTTGGGAGATGAAAAATTTCGGAGATGAAGAAGTGTTGAGAGTGTGCCTTTGCTGTTGAAGGCGAAGGTAGACGTTTATAGGACTTTTCTTCATAACCGAAACTATTCCTTTACCCTGTCGGCAGCCGGTGGATGGATGAACAGTACAAGTTACGCGCTTTCTGAAAAAGTCACCCGTAATTTGCGCAAAGCTGACAGCGCGCGTGACGAGTGACGACAAAAATGGAAAAGCTGCACGCCTCGTGATTCCTGACCGCTCCGGCTTTTGAGAGAACGCCCGACTTTTGAGAGAACGGCGTCCGACTTTTGAGAAAGGAACCGACTTTTGAGACGGAGACGCCGCTTTTGAGAAAAGAATCCGGCTCTTGAGAAAGGAGCCTGACTCTTCGATTTGCGAGAGGGCGCCACTTCGACTGCTGAGTGATGCCTCAACGATTTCTTCTTCTTATAAGAACGCTCATTTTTGTTCCACAACACACTTGAGCTCCCCTTGTAAACACTTCATCTGGTAAACGTTCCCTCCTGTAAACACTCCCTCTTGCATTTTCTTTTAATCTTGATCAGTCCAACTCTTCATTCTCAACACCTTCAAATATGTCTTGCCCCTCTGACCGTCGCCTTAACTTGAATGTTGGGGAAGATAGTGATATATCTTCTCCAACCAACATTTGGCAGCCGTTCTTCATATCCCCGAATGGTCCTCTTACAGTTGGGGATTCCATGATAATGAACGAAACAACAGCATCGGTGGTGGCCAGAAATCTGCTCACTCCTAGAGACACTAGGATACTTTCTAGGCGGTCCGACGAACTAGCTGTCCAGGACTCTTTGGCTTACAGCGTCCGATGCGCAGGCTCAGTATCAAACATGGGCCAGCGCCTTCTTGCACGAACCCGTCAGGTGGAGTCGTTGATGGCTGAAGTGGCTAGTGTTCGGCAGGAGGTCAGAGTGCTTAGGCATGAGAACAGGGATTTGCACATGCTCGCAAGTCGCTCCTCTGTGCATGCACTGCACAGTTTCTCCACAAGCCTCCTGCTTCACAGCTCCTTGCGTCTCTCCCTATCTCACAAGTTCCCAAATGCAGCGCCTTTAATCTGCCCTTTTCTTCATCCGTGCTGTTCCGCTGCCCTCATCCGCGCTGCCTGTTCCGCACCTGCCCCACGTCTCCTGCAAAATGCCGAGACTTGGTATCCTTCCTCTGACGAAGTGCTCTCTGCCCTCCTTAACTGCGCCAGGCCCAAACTGCCTTCCAGTTTCCTCCCGTGCTGACGGCTTTACTTCCGTGCCAGCTCAAGGCAGCTTGCAGCTGCTGTCTCTCACGGAATCCTTCCTGCACCGACAGTCTCCACGCAAGTTGCGTCCGTTCTTTCGCGTCCCACTTTCTTTCCGCAGCTGCCAGGGCAGCTCCCTCCCTCCGAGAGCTCTAAATTCCTTCTTCTTTATTTTAGTTCCTCCCCTCCCTGCCGAGAGTTGGTCTTCCAGCTCCTAGTCCTCGGTGCCTGACCTGCCAAAGGCAGCCTTCTCTGTCTTCTGTCCTCTCTCCTGCGCGCGCAAGCTGCTGCCAGACGTGCGAGACCTGCGTCTCCGTGCTGCCCCGTGTCACTCCCAGCTTTCTCCTCGCAAGTCGCTCCTTTTGCTGCCAGGCAGCACGCTCAGTTTCCTCCCACTGATTTTCTTTCTCAGCTGCCAGGGCAGCTGGCTTCCCCCCTCACTCCGAGACCTTCCTCCTTCGTTTTATATTTCTTTCCCTCTCACTGACTAAAACAGCCCACTGCACGTCCCCAAAGCCTTCCACCTGCCCACGTTCTCTTTTCTTAATTGTTTTCTGCAAGCTCCAATCTCCCACTATTTCCTCTTTTTTTCTTTTATTTCTGCATGCTTTCCAACTCACCTTTTATTGTTTTTATTTAATTCTTTTCTTCCTTCCTCCCCCCACCAGCTACCTCCTTTTCTTTTTCTAATCCCACGCCTGCCTTTTGCGCCTCACTAGCTCCACACACCTCACGTTCACGTCTGCCTTCCCTTATATTATTTTCTGTAATGGATTATGAGGAGATGGCATCAAATCCTTTGTACTATATGATAATCATTTCAATTTTTAACTTTTATATTTTTGTGAAAACAAAATACTGGAAATTGAAATCAAATAAGTGAGAAAAATAATTTTTACGAATTTATTACTTAAAATCACACTTGTGCTAATTTTATTTTCTTAGCTAGATAAATTCGACAAAACACAAAAACAAAGTAAATAGCACAAAAATATGAGGAAATAACTAAGAAAAGACAAGAGAATTTGATGTAAAATATGTATAAATATGAGCTTATCAGTACATATGCAATCCTTTTAAGACATTCTTTGGGATTGTGGTACCAAGACCGGAAACTAAAACATTCGGTTTTTATTTGTTAAGTGTTGGATAGCGTTTGCAAATATATTGGTAAGCAAATACATAACGAATATAAATTGATTGATTTTAAGCCATTTGATTCGGGTCTTTAAATCAAATAGCACCACCCACTATTTTTGGCAAATTCCATATCCCTCATTGGAATTCGAGAGTTTTGGATGAAACTCTTAGTAGGGTATGGGAGACTCACTATTACCAAGCCCACCTCACAATGATATGATGTTGGCTAGCATTAATAATAATGAGAGAGTACACTTACTCATTTGCATCTCTTGCAAGTACCCATCAATTTGGCCTCTAGAAAATGTCACCTCACAATGATATGATATTGGCTCCATTTCTCTTAGTTAAGTCATTCCCACCATGCTTAGTGCGTGAAGGGGTTCAAGAATAGCCTCACGATGATACGATGTCGGCCATCCTCGTTGCCTACACTCACCTCATCAAGTATGTATATAGACTCCTCCTGAGTATAAGCATGCACTTTGAACTTCCCCATGATAGGGTGAAGGCGGTGTACAAGTCATAAACGATTGGAGCTACCACGGTGGAAGGCCACGAAAGAGTGTTCAAAGCACTCTCACGCTTATCAACTTAATAATGGTTTGGTTGAGGTCTCATCACATATAAATATTCATCTTAATCTTTATTAAAACAATTTTGGTCCTATTACAACTATTGGTCCATTTGATTGTTTTTAGTTGTATATAATACTCCCACTATGCTTATAAAACGGTTTTTAAAGCAAGAGTATATGATACTACTAATCATAAACTTTGCATTCATTTGATGGACTATATAGTTGCCTTAGGGCCTTAGGATGACTATGAACCTTTGTTTAGATTCAACACGAGCCTAGTGTTGAATCTCGGACTAGGGATGGTGATTTATTTTAGTTACGCGTTTAATCACATTAAGGCGTGTTGTTCCTAGGGGCGTTGGACCCTCTACTCCATTTTCATGCATATCAAATAAAACAAGAATGGAGTACTTTAAAGTAAAGAAGAGCTTATGCTCTTTTACAACAATTGATCAAAATAAATTACTTTAAAGTAAAGAAGAGCTTATGCTCTTTTACAACATTTGATCAAATCAAATTACAACCAAAATTAATCTACACATTCCCATGGTTCAAACAAATTTGAAACGGCCTTTCACATAGCTCAATTATCGTAGGCTTAGGTTCATAATCACCCTTTAATTAATTAACGCTTTAACTAATTAAATTGAATGCAACATTTTCATTTGGTTTTTGTATCCATAAAATTGATTTAAATGGAGCTAAATGAAATGAAAATCCAATTCTCATTTAAAGAGACAAAACAATTTTGTTCTCAACCTAATTTGGGCCATCATGCAATAACCACAACTTTTTGGGATATATTGCGAAAACACAAACTTTTGGGGTCACTTTGTAAAAACACAAAAGTCCACTACTTCATGTAAATACAACTAGACCCCAAAATTTAAACAATGCAAAAGCTTCATTAAATGAACAAAACAATTTGTCCTTTAGCGTTTTTGGACCTAAACGTAAAAACGTAAACTTTTGGGCCAAAGTGCAAATACACAAAAGTATCAAAACTTTATGTAATTGCATAAAAGCCCCAAAAGTACTCCCACTTGAGGGAGTGGCCGGTTTTAGGAGGAAAGGGAGTGATGTGTGTGTGTTGATTTGTAAGTTAGACATAAAGCATGCAAGTGGTGCAAGTGGTGTGTGTGAAAGGGAATTAATCCTTTCACACCCACCAATAATTCTTACACCTTTCAAATAAATATCTAACTCATTTAAATAAATAATAAATCATAAAACATAAACTTTATGAAATAAATCAAAACACCAAACTTTATGTTCTTGGCAAAAAAGTCAAGAACAATGAAGAACACTCATGAAAAAACTCAAAATTTTCCATGAACATTTTTCATCCAAAAACATCCCAAAACCATTTAAACTTTAGGGAAATAACATATAACCAAACTAGGGTACATAGGGGTTCCAAAAGTTACTTGAAAACACTTTTAACAAGTCAAACAAGAACCCAAAAATCCACCCTTTGGATTTGGCCGAAAATCCCCAAAGTCATGGCACCAAATTTTAGCTCCAATATTCATGCTCATATGAACTACATCTACAACATTTGAGATGACAAATTTTCTAACAAAATTTACATTCAAAGAAACAAGAATAAAGCTTGTAACATATTACAACTTTTAAATCACAAACTATGAACTACAAAACCCAAAAGGATTCACCAACTACTAGACCTAGGCTCTGATACCACTTGAAGGAAAATTTGTGAAAAACATGTTCATTTGAATAACATCATATAGCATGCAATTAACAATTAAAGGCGGAATCATGCTATCATGCACTCAAAAACAAAACATTAACCATGAAATTCAAAGCCTAGTAGATTGGTGAACCAAGACTCAACTCAAATCAAAGTGAGTTGAGAAATATATATATACCTTTGTAGATTCCTCTTTGCATAAGCAAAGGCTAATCACCCAAAGAGAGGGCCTTCATTCCTTGCATCTAAAATCTATGGATTTGGATGGAAGAATAGATTCTCCAAGTTCCCAAAATTGAGAACCTCTAAGTCTCCACACCAAGGTTGGATTGATGAAGAAATGAGTGACCTTGGAGTAGTGGGATTGCTAGATCCACCCTCCAAAGGGGCCGGCCTCCTAGAGAGAAAAGGAGAGACATGTTCTCTCCAATTTTCTCCAAAAGAACCCTTTTAATGAATTTAGGCTATAAAGTCATTTATATAGTCCCTTCAAATAAGTGACCTAAAGAACCAAAAGCCCATTCTCGCAAACATGGCCGGCCATAAGGGTTTTATTGGGCTTTTGGGCCTTTGTGAATTAAGTTGTCATACAACTTAAGTCAATGGGCTTGACGTTCAAAGCCCATTGGGCCTTGAGGCCCAAAACTAACCCGTGGTCTTTTAACGAACTTTATTCGTTTGATTAATTAACATATTAATTAATCCTTGCCATAAATAATTAAACCATTTAATTATTCTTACTCATCTCCATTGTTTCTTCAATCTCCACCTTACACGGTGTACGATCCATTAGGTTCCTTTTAGCGAGGCAGTGGGAGATTAAAACTCTTTCTAATCGATTGTGAATTGAAACTTACTTTCTATTCTCCCTTTAGTGATTATACACGTTTAGGGCTTCCACAAACCATGAGTGACACCTAGCAGCATATCATGGTTACCCAAGCTAATCAGAAGAGCTGGAGAACCTATTCAGTTTAGGATTACAATGCAATACGGTCTTTCTCTAATACAATACTCTTGACCACATTGTTTGGTTTGATAGTTTATTCATGTCTACTATCCAATGTGATTCGTGTGCTTATATGATTACCTTGAATGTGATTTGGAACGACTTCCTAAATCTCATTCATACTTTGGCCAAAGATTCTTAATCATATCATAGAGTATTCTCCCTCAAACGGTTTGAAGGTTAGAGATCCCTTGTTGCGCATTCACTTGCCTCCATGACTAAGTGGCTTAACCCCAACGATGCCGTGGACACCCACGAATGGAGTGACGTTTGACATAATCAAAGATCAAGGACCTAACCACAAGACAACTATGATGCCTCAGGTCAAAGGACTACTTTACATTATCCCAACCATGAGTTCTCATGTGACATGAATATGAGAACTCTTCGTTGATCGTGTTCAGTGAACTCATTCTCTATTGAGCACCTACGTACTTGTCTTGATGTCACACACACCAATGACTCGAGACTAGTCACTCTCCCTGAGAGAAAACACAACACGTACTGATCTTAACGGACTGTCAATGCCCAATTGGCAATCCTATGATCAGGAACGTTTAGGATGTGTCTACGAAAGAATGGTCTCATGAATCTAACTTCTTTAGATCGTATTCTCTCAATCACATATTCCTTGGACTTATCGTTTAAGCATATAACATTTATATGAGACGGCTCAAACAATAATCTTTGCCCTTTATATTTAAACTAGATTAGTTTAACATGTGAAATGTCCGTAAAGTATCATCATATGATTGGTTTTAGGGCACATTTCCAACACGACGGACTTCCCTCCTGGTGGCTTGGGATGCCAATATTGGTGATCCACATACATTAGTGGCTAGCCAATAATCTGCGCCTGCACAAAAGCATGGCAGACCCCTTGGTTCAAAGGATTCACACCTCTGGAAAAGGAAACCCATGGCACAAGGTAATGAAGAGCCTACTGTGAATCCGAGTATCGCTTACTCATTCTATCAAACTCATTAGGAAATTCTAGATTATGGAAGCGTCCTTGAAGAGACGAATCATCCTCCTGAGAATCGTGAGATTTCAGTCTATTATGCTAGCTTAGATAATGTGTGGTGTAAAAATGAGATGATTGTCGATGATCCATTAGCATTTGCAATAGCTACTCAGATCATGTTGAATGATGGCATTGAATCGCGTTTCGTTGATAAATGTCGACGTATAACTGATTGGTCAAACTCGAAATAAGCAATCCAAGTTGAACTCGATTCGCTTGCGAAACGTAAGGTGTTTGGACCTGTAGCTCCTACTCCTCCACATGTGAAGCCCGTTGGCTACAAATGGGTTTTCGTTCGGAAGCGTAATGACAAGAACGAAATTGTGCATTACAAAGCTCGTCTTGTTGCACAAGGTTTCTCACAACGCCCTGGGATTGACTATGATGTAACTTATTCACCCGTTATGGATGTGATTACTTTTCGCTACCTTATCAATTTGGTAGTTTCCGAAAAACTGGACATGCAGCTGATGGACGTAGTAACCGTGTATCTCTATGGGGATCTTGATACAGAAATCTATATGAAAGTTCCTGAATGACTTACATTGACTGGTTCAAATATTTCCAAACCCCAGAACACGCTCTCAATTCGGCTGAGGCGTTCACTATATGGTTTGAAACAATCAGGAAGAATGTGGTATAACCGTCTGAGTTAGTATTTAACTAGTCAGGGATATGTGAACAACGAATTATGCCATTGTGTGTTCATTAAGAAGTCACATTCTGGATTTGCGATTGTTGCAGTATATGTCGATGACATGAACCTTATCGGAACTCCTGAAGAGCTCACGAGAACTGTCGCGCACCTGAAGTCGGAATTTGATATGAAAAATCTAGGTAAGACTCAATACTGTCGCGGTCTCAAGATAAAGCATTGTTCGGATGGAATCTTAGTACATAAATCGAACTACACCCAGAAGGTGTTGCGCCGCTTTAATGAGGATAAAGCAAAGCCTTCGAGTACTTCTATGGTCGTTCGATCGCTAAATGCAAAACGAGATCCCTTCCGTCCGAAGGAGGATGATGAAGAGATTTTGGAGCCTGAAGTTCCTTATCTAAGTGCGATAAGCGCTTTATTGTACTTAGCTCAATGCACTAGACCCGACATCTCCTTCGCTGTTAATCTTTTGGCAAGATACAGTAATGCACCTACACACAGACATTGGACTGGCATGAAAGACATCTTCCATTACCTTAAGGGTACTATGGATATGGGCTTGTTCTATCTGTACGGATCCTTGAGTGATGTTGCACCCTCTGCTTCTCGATTCAATTCTCACCTTGTTGGTTATGCCGATGCAGGATACTTATCTGATCTGCACAAGGCGCGTTCTCAAACGGGTTATGTCTTTATCGTTGGAGGCACCGTAATCTCTGGGAGGTCAACTAAGCAAACCTTAGTTGCCACTTCGTCTAACCATGCTGAAATTTCGCAACTCGGGAATGCTTTTGGTTAATAGCAGTTGTGGGCCATATTCGAAACTCCTGCGATCTTTAACGCGCCGTTGATGTCCTAATGATGATCTTTGAAGACAACGCAACATGCATCGAACAGCTCAAGAAATGTTACATCAAAGGAGACAACACCAAGCACATTACGTTGAAGTTCTTCTTTTCACATCAACAACAAGAGCATCAGAAGATTGAAGTCATGCAAATCCGTTCACAAGACAATCTGGCCGACATCTTCACCAAATCACTGTCGAATACGACATTTCAGAAGCTTGTTCATGGAATTAGTATGCGTAAACTTTTTGAGTTGTAACATTGCTATTCCTCTTTGGAATTGTGTCAAACTCAAGGGGAGTATCCTGAAGATACTTGCTTGATCTTAATGTACTTTTTTCCCTACGATTAGGAGCATTTTTCCCACTGGGATTTTGCTACCTAACTAGGTTTTAACGAGGCACCCACCTTAGGCTGGTCATATCCCTGATGACGTCTCGTAGACGTTTCTTTTGACTTTGCATTTCTCACGCATTTTTCCTTAGAATATGGATTTTGTCCCTCCTTGGGTTTTTTGCCATAGCCTTATGGTTTTTTTAGTGAGACTTACTACTTATGCAAGTTTCTACCTTATTGAGAATAAGCGTTGTTCTTTAGAATCAGTGCCGACGAGTCGACTTCCTCAACTTCTGCATGATGCTAAATCTAACTTGAGTATTGACACACTCAAGGGGGGGGGTGTTGTAAACTTTCCTAGTTTAAGTGTGATTGTGTAAATCCTATATTAGATTTGATTCTAGTTATCCTTTCCTATTACAACTTGTATTACTTGGGGAAGAAGGAATATCTTCCCTCCTTTTACTACTATAAATAAAGGCACAATGTAGGAGGGATAACAACACACATTCCCCTACAATTCTACAAACACATCTCTCTCAATCTCTCTCCCTCTACCGCTGGCCTCCTTTAACCTTGTCACATAAAATATATCACAACAACTTCAAATGTTTTGATAATAGTTATTTACAAACCAATTTCAATCTATGAAATTAGAAATACAAGTTAGCTCAAGAATTAGTGGGTAAAGTAATGATCGTTGAATTGAAACTTTAGCAGAAGTGAGATTGGTAAACTAGTTGATATAGATTGACGTGCACACAGATTCACTTGATTATTAATTAAATTTACTATTTGAGTTTGATTGCCAATTATATGCGTAAAGTTAATTTCAAAGTGTTGTTAATGGTGAGGTATCGCCATGAATTATTTATTTTGAGTAGTGCTATTCACACATGTCACATCCCGGTCCAGGTCTCCACCACATTCCAGGCTCGACTCCACCGTATCACGATATTGTCCGCTTTGGGCCCCGACCACGCCCTCATGGTTTTGTTTCTGGGAACTCACACGAGAACTTCCCAGTGGGTCACCCATCATGGGATTGCTCTCGCGCGAACTCGCTTAACTTCAGAGTTCCGATGGAACCTGAAGCCAGTGAGCTCCCAAAAAGCCTCATGCTAGGTAGAGATGGGAATATACATATAAGGCTTATAGGATCCACTCCCTTGGGCGATGTTGGATGTAACAATCCACCCCCCTTAGGGGCCCAACGTCCTCGTCGGCACACTTCCGGCCAGGGATTGGCTCTGATACCAAATTGTCACATCCCACCCCGGGCCCCCACCACATCCCAGGCTCAACTCCACCGTAGCATGATATTGTCCGCTTTGGGCCCCGACCATGCCCTCACGGTTTTGTTTCTGGGAACTCACACGAGAACTTCCCAGTGGGTCACCCATCATGGGATTGCTCTTGTGCGAACTCCCTTAACTTCAGAGTTCCGATGGAACTTGAAGCCAGTGAGCTCCCAAAAAGCCTCGTGCTAGGTAATGATGGGAATATACATATAAGGCTTACATGATCCACTCCTCTGGGCGATGTGGGATGTAACACACAACTATTTTTACTTTTTATACATCATTTTAATTTTTGGCCGTCAAATCAAACGAAACAAGATTAATTAAAAAAATTAACAAGAATGTGTACGAAGTAAAAATGAGTGTTTGAATAACATTTTTCATTCTTTGTATAAAATTAATTTGAAATAGAGTATTATTGAAATAACTCACGGTAATGTCAATGGTGGATGTCTCGCAGTCAATTATTTCATTTTATAGGAGGAAACTGATTTTTCAAACACTATTTTTAACCTTTCATATAGGGCTGGAAAAAAATCCCAAAAATCCCAAACCAAACCAAAATTCCCGAAATTTTTGGTATGGGATTCGGTTTTGCATCTCCATTTTTTCGGTATTCCCATACCGAACCGAAAATAAATATTATATTATATATATTATTTTTTAATTATAAGAAAATTATTTCAACCGTTCATTGTTTTGGATTTAATCTATGCCGTTCATTTGTTTTTAGGTCTGATCTCCATTCTCCCATTTCACTTCCGTGTTATTCCATCGAACTCGAACGCAGCCCCTGAGCCTCCCTTACCGAGCCCTCATCTCCAGCCCTTGACCTTCTTTGTGTCGAATTTCGGCCAGCCACTAGCCCACCACCACACCATACTATCGTCTCTGACTCTCCAGCCTTCCTTCACCACACAACCACCGCCACACCACCGCTCTCTCTCGCGATCTCTCTCTCGGGGCTATTTTCTCTCACAGACAGAAGTTACAGAACTCTCGATCCCAAATTAGGTAATTAATTTAGTGTTTTGAAATCTAATTTCTGTCTTCCTTTTGAAATTTAATTTAGGGTTTGAAATTAATTTTGTTTGCAGAGTTCACTTCTATTCAGTTTTGGGATCGTCTGCGGAAGCCATACTAACTTATGGTGAGACGTCAACATATCTCTGTCTTCTCCTTCTTCAATTTTTTATTTGTTGGTATTTATCTGTTTTTGCTAAACTTGATTGTTGGGTTTGAAATTCAGAAGTACAAACCCATTTTAACTGCTAATACTAGGAATTGCTTCCTGCATCATATGTATGATCGATTGCAAGACTAAAACAGTCACTTCTTAACCAATGAGCAGAAATTCATTTTTCATTTCGTTTAATGCATTGTTAATTTATAAGTACTCACGTTGATTTCTTGAATTTAGCTTAGCATATCAAAGAAAATAGACGCAAAGTTATTTACAGGAGGCATATCCACGTGGTAGTTCATATGGTTGAAAGCAAGTGAAAGGGGCTCGAAGGGCAAAACCATTCCTTTTTTGGCTTGATTTCTCACTTGCATATCAGTACGTGACATTGGTCATTTTGTATTAGACAATGAGATGTAAGTTTTATGCAGTAGGTTTTGTTATAATGCTTATCTAGCAATTCATTGTTTTTACAGCTAGGTGTGGTAAATAGATGAATGAGAGATGGAGTAATTCATTATTTATAATGCATATGCAAATTAAGATCCACAAGAAATATAACAGTATACCTTCTGGATTGGATTGTCGCTTGCTCTTATTTTCAGCGTCGTCATTATCGATTAAGGTTTTATTATCTACAATTGCTGCAATTTAGTTAAAAGAGAAAGCAAATAATCAGAACTTAAACCAATGATCATGGTTTACTAGTAGTACCAATGAGTAACTTAGCACATGGATTTGTAGAGGTTCAGAGGTTATATATTTTAATGATGCAGGACAAAGTTTTGGAGTATTTATTTGAGTTTCATTTATTTAGCAGAAATATACTTCTTCGCTTCATTCGGCGATCTAATTTGTGGTAGAACCCTTATGAACCTTTATGCAGGACAAACCCTTATGAACCTTTGCAGTGATGTTTTTTTACATATATCTTGTTTTAAACTTTTATATTTGTGCGTACAGAATTGAATAGGCAGATGCTATTGTGCACAGATGGGCAATGGGCGGCAAATTGGTTATATACTATGGAAGTATGAAACTATGTCAAATTTGTGCATAGATTAGTAGAAACGCCTTGCCATTTGATTGGCAGGTTTGATTGGCAGATTAGTAGAAACAAATTGGCAGATTGGGCCCAAAAGCATAATATGTCAAATTTTAGCCCAAAAGCATAATATGTCAAATTTTAGTCCAAAAGCCCAAAACCATTTCGGGATTCCCGATTTGTCCCGAAATCCCAAAACTATTTTAGGATTCCCGAAAATTGGGATTCCCAAAAATTTGGTTTGGGATCGGTATTGAAATTGGGATTCCCGAAAATTTCGGGTTGGGAATTGGGACAAGGGTTTCGGTATGGGATCCCATACCGAACCACCCCTTTCATATACCGTTCTTTGTTTTTGACCATATGAAAAAACAACAACAAAGATTAAACAAGGATATGTTGAGAAAAAAAGCTGTATGTTTATTATTTTTTCATAAGAATATTTCATCATTCAGTTGATATACTTTACTCCTGGTATAAGCAAGACATTCTCACGTCTATTAAAGAAGTCTATCTTTTATTCAATATTATGCCATTTTAATAATAATACTAATGTTGTGAACTTTCCTAGTTTAAGTATGATTGTGTAAATCCTAGATTACATTTTATTCTAGTTATTCTTTCCTATATGGACTTGTATTCCTTGGGGATGAAGGATTTCTTCTCTCCTTTTACTACTATAAATAAAGGCACTACGTAGGGCGGATAACATATCCTCAATACACAATTCCCCTACAATTCTATAAACACATCGCTCCTCTCTCTCTCTCTACCCTTGCTGCCGGCCCCTTCTCCTTGTCAGATGAAATAGGCTACAACACATTTTCAACACACTCCTACAGCTACGCTTAGGAATCTGACGTTTAAGATTTTTCTGCGTCAAACCAGTTCATCCATACATATCATCACGCAATCAGATTCTTTCAAAACAACAGTTTTTATCTTGATATTTTTGCAGCCCTGATAGCATGAACATTCACAATAATGCATGACCCAACTTATTTTAGATTCTATATAAATTGTGTATGCATTATACTCATAATTGTTGAATTATGTGAATTTGATATTTGCCATGAATTGCATCAAATATATGTACATGCATTAAAATTATTAAATTGAATATGCTTGATGTTCCATGCTTGACCCCGAGCAAGCATGGAACATCAAGCTCCTTTGGAACCCGACGCCTATGGCGTCCAAACCCAGAAAACCCACATCGCCTGAAGCGAGACCACGACCTTGCTGTGTAATTTTCTGCCTAAATCCGACATGGTGTCGTGATTTTTGATCCAATATCATTGAAATTCCTAAAGAATTTCATCGAATTTGGGTGAAATTCTAGTTTGAATTTCTTAGGTTTCCTTTTTCCCCCGATGTCGAGGTATTCCCTCCATCCCTAGGAACTTGCTCGCCATCGAACCCATGACCTTGCACTGAGAAATTTCTTCCAAAACACAGCAGCCTGCAGTGGCAGCGCCGGCCTTCGCCCCCAATGACTGCACCCAACTCCGGCTGGGGTATTCTTGGTTGAAACCCTAAGCCTAATATTTAGGCTGGCCTTCTCGACCCGCAATGAAAGAAGAAAAAAATTTCTTCTAGAACGGGCTCGCAGATGAGACCCAATACTTGGCTCAACCCAACACCAGCCCGAAGAGCCATGGTGTCCCAGCGATGTGTGCCGCACCCGATCCAAGCCCCGTTGACGTATCTGTGTTCCCCTGTGTCGCGTCACACATGATCCGGCCCCTGTCTGGGCCATCATTTTAGGTCCGGCTTCTTTTGTGCAGCCGATGTGCTATATTGGGCCTGCAGTCCACTATGAATATTCGGGCTTGATCAACCCATGCCCACTCAAGCCCAATTTTTGGGCCTGGGCCGCATATTTCACACCAATCAGCCCACCCTTGGGCTTATGCCTTATTTCGAGCCCGAGTTTAATTGCCTAATTATTTTTAGGCCCAAAAGGTTTTATACTTTTTCACCCACACTTTAAATTTGGCCCGAAGTCCAAATAATTAATTCAATTATAATTTTAGACCTGAAGTTCTATCTGCATATTTTCTTGTTGCATATTTATGTGTATATATTTGCGTTTGTCTGTAGGAACATATGAACCTGAAGTTCATAATTATTTCGAAACCTGAAGTTTCTTAAAACATGCCTTATTTGAAAACCTGAAGTTTTTCACTTAAAAACATCACCCATGAAAACCTGAAGTTTTTTTCATGTGAATATTAACCAATACATGTCTATTAGAACATGAATGTTCAACTCCTATGTGAATGGATTGATTTTTTTTTCTCCATTGCACTAATCACATCTTGTCTTTTATTTTGTGATAGGAACATGTCGAATTTGAACAAACTCGACTTCACCGCTTTGGAGGTCTCTGGAAGGAACTACCTCAAGTGCGTCCAAGATGTGAAGCTCCACCTCACTGCAAAGAATTTACATCCCACCATTGAAGATGAGATGGACAACCTGTTGGCGAAGCTGAGAAAGCCACCGTTATGATCTTCATCCGAAGACATATCCATGACGCCTTACAAATTGAATATCTTGCTGGGGAGGATCCACGAGCACTATGGGTCACTTTGGCTGATCGTTTTAATCACCAAAATGACATATTCTTGCCTGAAGCAAGACATGACTAGCAGCATTTGCGCTTGCAAGACTTGAAATCTATGAATGAATATAATTATGAAGTTTGTCGAATCCGATAATTTCTCAAGTTTTGTAATGAAACTTTGACCGAAGAGGATCTCTTAGAGATGACTTATTCGACCTTCTCTAATATTAATATTATCTTGCAACAATAATATAAAGCTCAGAAGTTCACGAAGTTTTCGAATTTGAACTCTGTTTTACTTCTCCCTGAAAAGCAGAACCAGTTATTGATGAAGAATCATCAAGCTCGACCTACTGGGGCGACTAATGTGCCTGAAGCACACTATAGCACAAACCAACACCCAAAATGCTAAAAAAGGCATGGTAGGGGTAGCCAGAAGCCATCCCACCAAGGTTAATAGAGCCAAGGCCCATCCAAGGGAGGAAACAATGCCCAAAAGCGCCCAAACCTCACTCTTAAGGCCCCAAACTTCAAGAATAAGGGCAAAGCACCTGAAACCATGGATGTGGACATGTGTTATCGTTGTGGTTCAAAGGACCATTGGTCCCGTATTTGCCGAGCTCCCCAGAAGGTTGTAGCTGAATATCATTCTCGTCGTAAGAAGTTTGAATCAAACTTTGTGTAAGTGGACGATCCGAAGAGTACAGAGAAGGAGGTTTTTGACTTTCAAGAGGCTATCACACCTATGGAAGATTAGAATCTTATACATAGACTTATTTTTTAGTTGAAATAAGACCATGGGGCCGAATGCATCTCTCACAACCCTCTCAAGCCCATCCAACCTGATCGAAGGATACGGTAAAACATGTATAATGTTGTCTAATGGTACAATTTTGACCATTGATGAGGCACTCTATTCTCCACATTCAGGAAAAACGTTGTTGAGTTTTAAGGACATTAGAGATAACTATTACCACGTTGAAACCCACGTAGAAAACGGAGTTGAATTTATGTGTATAAATTCCTACGAATATGGCCAGAAGCGTATTCTAAAGAAGATGGAGCGTATCCCGAGTGGTTTGTATACTATGACCATACACCCCATAGAATGCCACTATGTGGCCAACCCTACCTCTGGGACCGCACATGAAATTACACTTGGGCATGATCGTTTGGGACATCCTAGACGAATAGCGATGCACCGTATCCTCAAATCATAACACGGGCATCCACTAACCCGAAGTTTAGGTTCGATTCATGGAATCCCATGTTAAACATGTTCTATGGGAAAGCTTATTACCAAGCCTTCTTATGACAAGATTCATTCAAATCCCTCCATTTTTCTACAATGGATTCAGGGGGACATTTGTGGACCGATTCACCTCCATGCGGACCATTTAGATATTTTATGGTTTTGGTTGACGCTTCTACATGCTAGTCACACGTGTGCTTGTTGTCCACAAGGAACGCTAAATTCTCTAAATTGTTGGCTCAGATTATCAAGCTCAGGGCTCACCACCCTGATTATCCGATTAAATATATTCGATTGAATAATGCTGGAAAATTCACATCTAAAACTTTTGATGACTATTGCATGTCGGTTGGGGTTGAAGTTGAACATCCAGTACCCCATGTTCACCCCAGCACGGCCTGGCAGAGGCATTCATTAAGCGCTTACAAATGATTGCTCCATCATTGGTCATACGTACCAAGCTCCCGATTGCTATTTGGGGCCATACAATATTGCATGCAACTATGTTGGTCCGCCTGAGGCTTGTTGTGAGCCTACAATATAGCGTCATTCAGTTGGTTACCAGATACGAACCCGACATATCGCATATGCGCGTTTTTTGTTGTGCGATTTATGTGCCGATTTCGCCGCCCTTACGTACAAAAATGGGGCCTCAGCGAATGATGGGAATCTATGTCGGATATGATTCTCCTTTGATTATTTGTTACTTAGAACCTTAGACAGGCAATTTGTTTACCGCTCGTTTCGCGGATTGTCACTTCTATGAGATAGTTTTCCCGTCATTAGGGGAGATAAGAACGTCAACGTTCCTGAAGAACGACGTGAATTATCGTGGACGACTCCCACTTTGTCTCATTTAGATCCCTGCACCGCCCAGTCTGAAACTGAAGTACAACGCATATTAGATCTCCAGAGCATAGTTCAGAGCATGCCAGATGCTTTCACCGATCTAGTGCTCGTAAAAATATCACATATTCCAGTTGCGAATGTGCCTGCAAAGATGGATGTACCAAATGTACGACGGACTTCCCTCCTGGAGGCCCGGGACGCCAATATTGGTGATCCACGTACATTAGCAGCTACACAAAAGAGTGGCAGACTTCTTGGTTTAAAGGATTCACACCCCGGGAAGAGGAAACCCACGACACAGGTTTCTTAAGAGCCTATTGTGAATCTGACTGTCGCTTACTCATTTTATCTAGCTCATGAGGAAATTATAGATTATGGAAGTGTCCTTGAAAAGATGACTCATCCTCCTGAGAATTGTGAGATTTCGGTCTATCATACTAGCTTAGATGATGTGTGGTATAGAAATGAGATGATTGTCGACGATGCATTAGTATATGCAGTAGCTACTGAGATCATGTTAAGCAATGACATTGAACCTCGTTTCGTTGATGAATGTCGACGTAGAACCGATTGGTCAAACTGGAAACAAGCAATCCAAGTCAAACTCGATTCGCTTGCGAAACGTAAGGTGTTTTGACCTGTAGCTCCTACTCCTTCACGTGTGAGGCATGTTGGCTACAAGTGGGTTTTCGTTCAAAAACGTTATGAGAAGAACAAAATTGTGAGTTACAAAGCTTGCCTTGTTGCGCAAGGCTTCTCACAACGCCCCGGGATTGACTATGACTAAACTTATTCACCCCGTTATGGATATGATTACTTTTCGCTACTTGATTAGTTTGGTAGTTTCTGAAAAACTAAGTATGCAACTGATTGACATAGTAATTGCGTATCTCTACAGGGATCTTGATACTGAAATCTATATGAAAGTTCCCGAACGACTTACATTGACTGGATCAAATATTTCCAAACCCTAAAACACACTCTCAATTCGGCTGAGGCATTCACTTTATGGTTTAAAACAATCGGAAAACCGTGGTGTAACCGTCTTAGTGAGTATTTGACTAGTTAGAGATATGTAAACAATGAACTATGCCCTATTCATTAAGAAGTCGCATTCCGGTTTTGTGATAGTTGCAGTATATGTCAATGACATGAACCTTATCGGAACTCCTGAAGAGATCGCGAGAATTGCAGCGCACCTGAAGTCGGAATTTGAGATGAAAGATCTAGGTAAGACTCGATATTGTCTTGGTCTCGAGATAGAGCACTGTTTGAATGGAATCCTAGTACATCAAACGAACTACACCCATAAGGTATTGCGCAGCTTTAACAAGGATAAAGCGAAGCCTTCGAGTACTCCTATGGTCGTTCGATTGCTAGATGCAAAAGGAGATCCCTTCCATCCGAATGAGGATGATGAAGAGATTTTGGAGCCTGAAGTTCTTTATCTAAGTGCAATAGACACTTTATTGTACTTAGCTCAATACACTAGACCCGACATCTCCTTCGCTGTTAATCTTTTGGCAAGATACAGTAATGCACCAACACGTAGACACTGGATTGGCGTGAAACACATCTTCCATTACCTTAAGGGTACTACGAATTTGGGCTTGTTCTATCCCTACGGATCCTTGAGTGATGCCGCAACCTCTGTTTCTAAAGTCGATTCTCGCCTTGTTTGTTATGCCGACGTAGAATACTTATCTAATCTGCACAAGGCGTATTCTCAAGTGGGTTATGTCTTTATCGTTGGAGGCACCGTACTCTCTTGGAGGTCAACTAAACAAACCTTAGTTGGCACTTTGTCTAACCATGATGAAATTCTTGCTTTACATGAAGCAACTCAGGAATGCTTTAGGTTGAAAGCAGTTGTGGGCCATATTCGAAGCTCATGTGATCTTTACCGCACCGTAGATGTCCCTACGATGATCTTTGAAGACAACGCAGCATGCATCGAACAGCTCAGGAAAGGTTACATCAAATGAGACAACACCAAGCACATTGCGTCGAAGTTCTTCTTTTCACATTAACAACAAGAGCATCAGAAGATTGAAGTCTCGCAAATCCATTCACAAGACAATCTGACCACTTTCTGAGTTGTAACATTGCTATTTCTCTTTGGAATTTTGTCAAACTCAAGGGGACTATCCTAAAGAATACTTGTTTGATCTTAATGTACTCTTTTTCCCTACGATTAGGAGCATTTTTCCCACTAAGTTTTTCCTTCCTAACTAGGTTTTAATGAGGCACCCATCTTGGGTTGATCATATGCCTGATGACGTCCCGTAAACGTTTCTTTTGACTTTGCATTTCTCACGCTTTTTTCCTTAGACTATGGATTTTGTCCCTACTCGGGTTTTTGCCATAGCCTTAGGGTTTTTTAGTGAGACTTACTACTTCATGCAAGTTCCCAACTTATTGAGAATAAGTGTTTTTCCCATAATCAGTGCCGACGAGTCGACTTCCTCAACTTCTGCATGATGCTGGATCTACCTTGAGTATTTTACACACTCAAGGGGGAGTGTTGTGAACTTTCTTAGTTTAAGTGTGATTGTGTAAATCCTAGATTAGATTTGATTCTAGTTATTATTTCCTATATGGACTTGTATTCCTTGGGGATGAAGGATTTTTTTTCTTTCCTTTTACTACTATAAATAAAGGCACTACGTGTTGGAAGTATGCCCACAAAGCCACTCATTTGATGTAATAGCTTTTGGAATACTTAATGTATTAAACTTTTATATGTTTAATGAAGGGCAAAGCTTATTGTTAATCACTATTTATTGTATCATGTGTTTAAGCAATAAGGGAATCCAAGGAAAGTATTTGATCTAAGAGACAAGTGATCTAAGTGAGTTAGATTATCGAGACCATTCTCTTATGTTCATTCCTAAAACGTTCCTAGCCATAGGATTGCCAATTGGGCATTGACAATCCGCTAAGGTTAGTATGTGTTATGTTGACTCAAGCGTGAGTATGACTAGTCTCAAGTCATTTGGTGTTGGACACTAAGACAAACACATAGGTGCTCGAAAGAGTAATCGAGTACACTGAACAACGATCAAAATTGAGTTCAAACATACATGTCATGTATGAACTCTAAAGTTGCAATATGCAAAGTAGTCATTTGACCTGAGGCATCATAGATGTCTAATGATTAGGTCCTTGATCTTGGATCATGTCAACGGCATTCCATCGGAGTGTCCACGGCATTGTTGGGGTCAAGCTATCTAGTCATGTAGGCATATGAATGCACAACAAGGGATCTCTAACCTTCCATGGTGGAAGGAGAATACTCTAAGATATGATTCTAAAGTCTTTGGCCAAAGCAAATGAATATGACTTAGGAAGTTTGTTCCAAATCATATTCAAGGGAATCATAAAGAGAAGTATCGCATTGGATAGTAGACATGAAACAAACTATCATTCAAACAATGTGATTAAGAGTATTGTATTAGAGAATGACCGTATTGCATTGTAGTTGTAACTGGATATGTTCTCCAACCACTTCTACTTAGCTTGGGTAACCATGACATACTGCTAGGTGTCACTCTTGGTTTGTGGAAGCCCTAATGATTAGCAAACACTAATCATTAAAGGGAGAATTGAAATGTGGTTTCAATTCACAATCGATCGTTAAGAGTAACAATCGCCCACTGCCTCGCTAATTGGAACCTAACGGATCGTACACCGAGTAAGGGCGATAGTGAAGAAATTAAATGAGATGGATAAGCAATTAAATGGTTTAATTGAGAATGGTCAAGATTAATTAATTAGTTAATTAATTTTACGAAAGGTTCGTATTGGGCTTTTAAGTTGGTTTTGGGCTTCGGGGCTCAAAAGCGTTTTGGTCCACAAGGCCCAGTATGTTTAAGTTGTATGACAACTAAAACAAAATGGGCAAATAGCCCAATAACATTAATATGGCCGGCCATTAGGGTGAATGGGCAAGCTTGGATTAATTACAAGTTTGCCACTCACTTGAAATGAAGTATAAAATCAACTTTATAGCTTTATTTCTCATTAGAGTTTTTCTTGGTGAAATGAGGTGAAACATTTTCTCTCATTTTTCTAAAGAGGCCGGCCACTTAGAGAGATTAATCTAGCAATCTTTTATTCTCTAAGTCATCCATTTCATCTTCACACTTAACCCTTGGTGTGGAGACTTAGAGACACCAAATCTTTGGTGTTTTTGGAGATCCTTTCCTTACATCCTCAAGGACCAAATGAGCACAAAAGGAGAAGGAAATCACAAGCAATATCCAAGGAGCTTGGAGGTGACTTGAAGGCCCTCCACTTGGGTGAATCCCTTGTGTAAACAAGGATGAGCTTCAAGGGTAAAGAAACTCTAAATCTTTACTTCTCTTTAATGTTGTTAAAGAGTTTATTGGTTCACCATATACTAGGCTTTGAAAGTCATGGGTTTTATGAATTGTTTTTGGATGCATGCCTACTTTAAAGTGTTAATAGTTTGCATATGTATTCAAATGTTCTTACTTGTTCTTAGCTAGGACAAAATTTTTCCTTCACTACGTAGAGGGTGATAACATATCATCAATACACAATTCCCTTACGATTCTACAAACACATCTCTCCTCTCTCTCTACCCTTGCTGCCGGTCCCCTTCTCATTGTCAGATAAAATCGGCTACAACAACTAACTTGATTAAAAGCATTTATTTATAAAATCACGAGTTCAGTTTTTCTGTCCTCGTATAAAGATATAAAAATACAAGAACCAGGATCCTCTCCTGCGCAATTCCCTAGGGATCCTAAGGATCCCGCAATCATGTCCGTTCATCGTATATCGTGGGGTCAGAAATCATTTAAAATTTAAATTTTAAAATTCAAATATGAATAGCACCTAACGAAAACTGACCGCACGATATAAAATGAACGGACAAGATTGCGGGATCCCTAGGATCCCTAGGGAATTGCTCAGGAGAGGATCCTGGTTCAAAATGCAAACGCTATGAGGATGAGATGTCCGTTTCATGAGGAATACGTTGAACCATTGGATGAGATGTCATTATATCACAAGGTATTAATTCGGTGCATCGTGAATCCTGTAGCTGCAAAGCAGCTATACCTTGCTCAAAAATATGGCAACAACAACCAACCCATCACTGAAAAAGAATAGAGTAAATAATAGTGATTCTGACATCCATGCGTCGAAAATATGTGATAAACCTTTATTTTTGAATATTGTCGAAAATATGCTAGTTACCTTATTTATCAATTTTATGTATGTGTAAATTTCGAGATCTATATCGTAAGAAGATAAATTTCAAAATTTAAACTTATCGAAGAAATAATAAGATGGTGCATTACGAATGAGGATCCTCTACAGATACTTACATCCTATTCGTTTATTGTATATCTTATGGTCAACTTTTGTTAAGTACTATTTGTGTTTAATTTAAATATAAAAAAATCAAAATGGTTTTTAGCCGCATGATGTACGATAAACGGATATGATCCAGATCGATTCAAATCCGGTGCATTACCACCAAACCTACTGCAACCTTTGAAATAAAACTCAAATTTTAGGTTATAAACCTATCCCAAGTTGCTCCAACCCTTGGGCTAAATATGAGATTTAATCCGAAACTCATTTTTTGGGCAAATTTAGCCAAGGATTCCCCTGTGTTAGTGGGTAGACCCACTATATATGTGTATTCTTTTTAGTTTTATATTTATAAATTTATTGAATCTAACAGCTAAGATGTAATATGATCAAATCTAACGGTAAAAAAAAATGTAACAATTCAAATTTAAATTCAACAGCTAAAATAAAAAAATTCTTCCATGTGTTTCATATTTTTTCCACGAGTTTCATTGTGACAACCCAACCCTAATTTTACGATTTTATTAATTTCAAGAGAGTGAATTGACGAAAATGCCTTAGAGACAAGATTGTTCACTTTTGTTGACCGTTATTTCGTGACATGTACGAGTTATTATTTTACTGTATTTTCGAAACACTCGACGAACGCGTAGGCACAAGCAGAATTGAAATCGGAGTTACGATGGTGGTTTTACAGAACTACGAATCCGAAAAATACTTTTGTAGAAATTACTATTTTATATATTTATTCAAAATTTTATATTATTATATCATTATTTTAATATTTTTATGAGATATTTTTATTATTATATTAATATCTTCGACCCATAGGGCCCACAAACACCCAGGCTCTCCTTTCATTTTATGCCATGTGTTTTCTTTTCTCCAACACAACTGAACCTCTCTCTCATCTCTTTCAACTCTCTCTCATACTCCCTCTTTCTCTCTCTACTCTCCCGTCCCTCAACTCTTTGTCACCCTCTCTCGCCGAGCACCCCACAACCGTAACCACTACACCACCACTTGCCACTCTCTCTAGTGAGCGTCACAATCCAGACTATAGACGAAAACCTGAGCCCTGAACTTTCACTTTCTCCCTCTTCTCTCTACACAATGGCACCGCATTGTTCAAAATTATCTCCGACGATTTCTTGCCGTTCCCAACGAAGGTGAGCCCCGAAACCACCTCCCCCCCCCCCAAAGACTTTTTAAATCTTGTTTGGTGTAGGATTTACATTTTAATGCATAAAACTTCCCTGAAAACTAACCTAGTTTTTCGGCAAGAGATCCGGCAGCTTCAAGCCGTTTTCCGGCCATGGCAGGACCCCATGTTGGTATATTTCTCTTCCTCTCCATTTGAGCTTCAAATTGGTATATTAGATTGCTAGTTTTAGTTGAGTTACAAAGTTAGGTGGAGCCGGGAAAGTTTCCCAACCAAGATTCCTAGATTCTGGCGGTTGCAGCGGCAACTGGCTGAAGAAGAAGAAGAAAAAAAAAATCGTTGACCCAGGATATGGCCTGCCCAATTCCTAAATGGATCTGGAATATTCCTTGTGTTGTCTTTTTCGAAATTCTCTTGGAAACCCTTCTAGGTTAATTTCGACACCCCGAGTTCGTTTTTGACATCCATATAGTGAAATTCTAAAGTTTTAGCGCAATTGATCGCCGGAGAGGCTCAGTTGACTTTTTAGGGTTTACTGTTGACTTTTTACGAAATTTATCCAGGACCCTTCTTAGTGTATTTCGACGCTCTGATTCCTAATCCGCACTCCGTTTCCCGAAATTTAATCATTTAAGTTGAGTTTTACTAATGGGTCCCAATATCATGCTTAGGTACGATTACTATTGGAGACTCCAACTTTCTTAGCTCAAACGGTTGCGACTTCGCAAGTATATGTGAGTGGGTCTTTTCTTTTATATAGTACATATATGCTTGTTTAGTTTCCATATATACATCTAATAATGAAGTTCCTACGTGATTGCCATAATTAAATTGACGTTATAAGAGTTGTCGTGATGATTGAAATTGTGAGATTATTATGAATCTTGTGGGATGCATAGGTATGCATATTTTTACGGGATGCCTTATTTATATTTACGGTAGTGAATAGTATTATGTTGACGTAAATTATTGATTTACCGCTGTATGATTTGTTTACGTTATTTGCTCATCGTTGCTGCACTGGTGTAAGTACTCGCTTGGGACAGGGTCGGTCTTTCACGTGTATCTTTACATAGCACCGTACGCTCACTTTGGATCCATTGTATGTGCCAGTCCTATCCTACATTGCTATAGGCATTTAAGACTCGTATGTGATGCGTATAGTGCCAGTTTTCACGTGATTGTAGTACTAGAGCGTATATCATTATTACACCCAGTCCTGTTCATGTTGGAATATCTCTACATGAACTCGTGTGTCAGCATATGTTGATGAGCACTCGATATGATATGTTTGTTTATGTGAGATTATGTGATACTGGACGTTAGATGTTTATTTATGAAATATTGTGACACATTGAATTCTTGAGATATTGTAGGCTACGGTAAGTTTTTTCATACTATACGTAGTATGTATATTTTGGAAACTATACTTGTTTTACGGCGAAGAGTTATTATGTTTTCGAAAAGGTTTTACAAAGTTTTATTTTTAGGCCCACTCACCCTTGTTTTTTGCCCCTCCAAGTTTTAGTATCGACGAGAGTTCTTGGCAAATCTTGGTATAGGAGGTTACCTTTGATGGTATAGTTCTCAATCTACTCTACTGTACTTTACTTGTGCTCTAACATCACGTGTAGAATGAGTTCATTCTCGCTCACTAGCACACTCTTACATTTAGACACTTTTAGGTTTAAATTTACTCACATTTTCCCACACCACTACACTTTATGGCTTGTAACCCTCCTGGTGTCGGTCAGCACAACTCAATTTGGAGTCTAGATGGACATTCTGGGTCGAGGTGTGTCATTTATGGTGTTTGTTTAATGATTTTTCAATATTTATCGAAATGTAAATATTTTTAGATTAAAATGTTCAAAAATTAAATTAGGATGATCTACATAATTTTTTTTTTTAAAGTTACTTTTAGAAAACAATTATCCTAAATTCATTTTTTAATAAGGAAAACTAATGAAAAGAGCTTGAAAACTTTGAGTTTTAACGATAAGGACAAAATAAAGGGTAAAGTGAATAGTACCAGGTTTGACTTTTTAGTGTAAAAATGTGGTTTTTCGTTAAAGTGAACAGTACCGCGGGCTTTTCGTTAAAACTCCCTTTTTAATAATCTATGGTAAAAAATAACTAAACGGATGAAAGCAGAAAAACTATTTATAAATTAAATTATTTTCTGAGTTAAATTTTTTAAGTTTTAATAGAGATCTTAGCGTGGTGCATTACCCCCTTCCCGCTTTATCATCCACCGCTGTCCCCACACACCTAAATACCACCGTCCAATCAAACAACACGAATCCCAAACAACTGTCCAGATTTCCGACTCTACAGATACCATATGGTCGCATCACACATCATCCTTGCCTTTATGCTCCTTGAATATTTGATCTCCCTCATTTCTCCGAATATAAAATCCACCTGAGCCTCTCGCGGAAGGCTCTCTATCCTCTTATCTCTTTTCTCACTCTCCGAAGCTCGAAGAGTCTCTCTTTTCTCTTCTAATTTCCCCGGCGTAGAGACACCGGCGAAGCTAGGGTTCCGGCGAGGATGGTGGTTCTTCTCTCAACCCTCGCGACGGAGATTGTGATCCCCGTCGCCGCCATTGTTGGGATCGTGTTCTCGCTCGTCCAGTGGTACCTGGTCTCACGCGTGAAGGTCACGCCCGAGCGCCAGGCGCCGCAGCCCAGCCCCAACAGTAACAAGAACGGCTACATTGACTACCTAATTGAGGAGGAGGAAGGCTTGAATGACCAAAGCGTCGTAGCTAAGTGCGCTGAGATACAGAACGCTATATCTGAAGGTAGAGCTTAAATTTCTGAGCTTGGTTTAGATCTTTTGTGCTTTTTGTTAGATCTGGTGGTTCTCTTGGATTTTTGACAGTGTTGCGATATTTTTGTTACCTCCAACAGTGCAGGAGCTTTAGACTGTTTGTTTGTTTGCTCAGAAACCGCAGGAAATGAAAGGAAAATTCATAATTTACAGCTCTAAGCTAGCGTTTGGTTGCTGAGAAACAAGGAGAAATTGGACGGAAAATAATTAGTAGTTCAATTCAATTGTCAGTTTAAACTTAGTTTGAGTGCTCAAAATCTACTCTAATAAAAGATAAAATTTGTCATTGCAATTTCTCGGTAGCCAAACAATGTTAAAGATGAATGGATATCCATGGAATTCTAGGGTTTATGTTAGCTCAAGTTTTGAGCTTTGGATTGCATATCTGACTCTGAGTTGGGTCTTCTTCAAGATTTGCTTTGCGTTTTGTTAAACAGATTCTTTAATTTTTTTTTAATGTTTATTTTAATTATCCAGATATAGTTTTATACAGGGAAGAATATCCTAATACTAATAATACAGCTTTATCTTCTCAATCTTGTTGTTATTGTGATAAATGGCAGTTAATAATCTTGTCCTATGTCAATAAAGTCATTTGCTTTTTTGGGTGTTATCTGTGTTGTTATAAGTAGTGTGCACAGCACGTGTCTCGCACGTGAGCAATATCTTGTAGCATGTGGTAGGGCATCTTACAGTATAAAATTAAGGTTATTTTTATTTTCTTGTTTTATGGTACTGTGTTGTTGTCGGGAGCATAATTTATTTGATTTTTGTTTATGAATTAAAGTTCTTTTTTTTATTTCGATATTTGAATCATTATACAAAGATATAGCGAGTTACATTATTTTTCCTACAATTTAGCAATTTGGCGGCAGCATAGATCTCGAACTTTTGGTATTTCGCATGTTAATGCAGTTGAACAAAGTATGCGTTTTAAGGAAGGGGTTCTCACTATTTAAAGTCTAGATCACAATCGAAATATGTATGTCATGAATGGTGGAACGTATTATAAAATTTAACAGGACACACAGTTATGTGAGTCGACATGATAATGTATAAAATGAGAAGTCGGGTTTGTGCATCGATTTGATTAGTAACTTGAGAACAACATTGAACATGGAGCGATGGACTACTATTTTTACTTTTCTAGCACTGATAGAGTGACACTGCTGGTTCCAGCTTTTTGGTGTCCTTTACCTTTTTAATTTTTTTGGTTTTTTGAGTTTGGGTTTATTTAGATGTTCATTATCCAAGTGTATGCTCAGACAGTGTCATGCTGTTAGAAAATAAGGTATTTCTAGATATTTTAATACTGCATGCAGATTTTATTAGTTTTTTATATAGTCTCCATTTTATTAATAAGCTCCGTATGCATGGCTGTACAGGTTCAACATCCTTTCTTTTCACTATGTATCAGTATGTTGGGGTCTTCATGGTTGTCTTTGCAATTCTGATTTTCCTCTTCCTTGGGTCTGTGGAGGGTTTCAGCACAAAGAGCCAGCCCTGCACGTATGATGCTGAAAAGACCTGCAAGCCAGCACTTGCAACTGCAATTTTCAGCACTGTAGCTTTTGTACTTGGTGGTATTACCTCTGTTCTGTCCGGTTTTCTTGGCATGAAAATTGCCACTTATGCCAATGCTAGGACAACATTGGAAGCCAGAAAAGGTGTTGGGAAGGCCTTTATTACTGCATTTAGGTCTGGTGCAGTTATGGGTTTTCTCCTTGCCGCAAATGGTCTTTTGGTACTTTTCATTACTATCAATCTCTTTAAGCTGTACTATGGTGATGACTGGGAAGGACTTTTTGAGTCCATTACTGGCTATGGTCTTGGTGGATCATCCATGGCTCTTTTTGGGAGAGTCGGTGGTGGCATCTATACCAAGGCTGCTGATGTTGGGGCTGACCTGGTAGGAAAGGTTGAAAGAAACATTCCTGAAGATGACCCAAGAAACCCAGCTGTAAGCGATATCAATTTTACTCTTAAATTTTGTTCTTGGGATATAATAATGGGGTTTTGACATTCAAGTTTTTGGTTTAACTTTCAGGTGATTGCTGACAATGTCGGTGACAATGTTGGGGATATTGCTGGTATGGGATCTGATCTTTTTGGCTCATATGCCGAATCATCTTGTGCTGCCCTGGTTGTTGCTTCCATTTCCTCATTTGGAATCAACCATGAGTTCACCTCTATGTTGTATCCTCTCCTCGTCAGTTCTGTTGGCATCATTGTTTGTTTAATCACAACCCTTTTTGCCACTGATTTCTTTGAAATCAAGGCTGTCAAGGAAATTGAACCAGCTTTGAAAAAACAGCTTATCATCTCCACTGTTCTCATGACTATTGGAATTGCAATTGTAAGCTGGATTGCTCTGCCATCATCCTTCACAATTTTCAATTTTGGAGTTCAGAAAGTTGTTAAAAACTGGTAAGTTCTGTGTAAGTTCAGACACGTGTTTCCTTTAATTGCCAAACCACACAATTAAGGTTTATTTTATTACTAGCGCTTGGTCTATCAAGTTGTAATTACTCTTGATTTGTTTATGTTGAGTACCATGGATGGGCTATCAATTGAGTTGGCATGTTGTTTGTCATTGATGTAATTTGGCTTTGCAGGCAATTGTTCTTGTGTGTGGCTGTTGGTCTTTGGGCTGGACTCATTATTGGGTTCGTCACCGAGTATTATACTAGCAATGCATACAGGTACTAAATATACTTGACAATACTGCCCCTTGGTACTACTTTCACGTCCTGTCTTGACTCATCCTTTTATGTTGTTCACAGCCCGGTGCAAGATGTTGCTGATTCCTGCAGGACTGGTGCTGCCACCAATGTTATCTTTGGGCTTGCTCTGGGATACAAATCAGTCATCATTCCAATTTTTGCTATTGCAGTCAGTATTTACGTTAGTTTTAGCTTTGCTGCTATGTATGGCATTGCAGTGGCTGCACTTGGGATGCTGAGCACCATTGCTACCGGGTTGGCCATTGATGCTTATGGGCCCATCAGTGACAATGCTGGAGGCATTGCTGAAATGGCTGGCATGAGCCATAGAATCCGTGAAAGAACTGATGCTCTTGATGCTGCTGGGAATACCACTGCAGCTATTGGAAAGGTATAATTGACGTACTTTCAGAGTGTACCGTGGCCTTTTACCTTTTACCTTCAGTGTGAATTAGATACCAGTTTTCTTCTGTTTGGCCTGTTTCAGAAGTTGAAAAACACACCAATAACATAGTATACTGTTTTTGTTTTCTCTAAAAGAAAGTATGCCCTTTTGTTTTGAAAGTTGACTGCAAAGTCCTACAGTTCAATTTGATTCTATATATTGCCACTGTTATCGGCAGTGCTAGTAATTCAGGAACTTGATCAGCTAATACTGCCATATTTAGTATAACGGTCTTTGTTTATTACTGCTTCGTGTTTGTTTTCCTTTGGCTCGTCTTTATGGAACCTACTTTTACAGTGCTTAGCTAACTCAAAATGCCCTCCTATGAGAGAGATGATGTGCTTGGATGTTTCTATTTTTTTACTGACTTCACAGTGAAGGGGGCTTTCTGATTGATCAATGAATTATTTTATTGTAGGGATTTGCCATTGGATCTGCTGCTCTGGTGTCTTTGGCTCTTTTTGGCGCCTTTGTGAGTCGTGCAGCAATCTCAACTGTTGATGTCTTAACCCCAAAGGTCTTTATTGGACTTATTGTGGGTGCAATGCTTCCTTACTGGTTCTCTGCCATGACCATGAAGAGTGTGGGAAGTGCAGCGCTAAAAATGGTTGAGGAAGTCCGCAGGCAGTTCAATAGCATTCCAGGTCTCATGGAGGGTACTGCTAAGCCCGACTATGCTACCTGCGTCAAGATCTCAACTGATGCATCCATCAAGGAGATGATTCCACCAGGTGCCCTTGTCATTCTTACACCTCTCATTGTTGGAACATTCTTCGGCGTGGAGACCCTATCTGGTGTCCTGGCTGGTTCCCTTGTTTCCGGCGTGCAGGTATTGTTGAACTTAGATGACTAGGCATATTTATGATTGCTGGTTTATTTATTTCCAGTAATCAATATGAAATTTCGGAATCAACTGATTTGAATATATTTGTTTGTCTATCAGATAGCAATATCTGCTTCTAACACTGGCGGTGCGTGGGACAATGCTAAGAAATACATTGAGGTAAACATTTGATTCTTTATTTTAAGTTGTGTTTCTCCTCCCAATGTTGGAAGAGGTCGTAAGTTTCCCGTTGTTCCGTTGTTTAAATTTTGAAACATATCATTTCGTTACTTTGGTTTTTTCGGGTTTGGTTTTCAGGCTGGTGCTTCAGAGCATGCAAGGAGCCTTGGGCCGAAGGGTTCAGACCCACACAAGGCAGCAGTGATTGGTGACACCATTGGAGACCCACTCAAGGACACCTCAGGGCCATCACTCAACATACTTATTAAGCTCATGGCGGTGGAGTCCCTCGTGTTTGCTCCCTTCTTCGCCACTCACGGCGGCCTACTTTTCAAGATCTTTTGAGGAGGGAAGAAGTGTTTGACGGCCGTTGTATGAGGGGGAAAATGGCCTTTTATATCATTTTGTTCGATTTTTGGTCCGGCGGGCGGAGGTTTTATTAACCTTTGTTTGTACCAGTATCCCTCTTCCCTCCTCCGTCCTTAGCTAGTGTTTCAGTTAAATTGCCAACTCAGAATTAATGACGAAAATTAGATGTACCTAAATGAATTGTTGTATTAAATTAGGGTACGAACTTGAACTCTAAATTTCAATTTTTTCCCCAAAGTATGGTAGCAACTGGGGACGTTTGGAATCATCAATTTGAATTACGATTTTAACACAATTTGTTTATGGTAATTAACTCAAAACTGGTTGGCGTTGTGTTGAACGTGGATAATGCACACAAAAAAAATTGCATAATTTCTTAAGTTTTTTCTCTTTCTCGAAGAAACATTAGACAAAATATTCACCTTTGTTTTTTGTTTGGTAATAAACCCATTGAATTTCAGCTATCTGAAGTTCTAAACTCTATTTTTCTATTTTTCAAGTTACGTTTCATTTTTGCAGAAGATTAGACAAATCAAATATTTTTGCAGAAGATTAGACAAATCAAATATTTTTGAGGTATCTAATTGTGCGCAATGAATTGACCTACATAGTATTTTGTAAATATGGATAGGCTGTATAGATCGTAAAAGAACATGGAGTGAAACACAACTAGTCTTAGTTTCCTGTAAAAAAAAAAAAAAGGAATCGCTCTCTTCTATTTTGTAACATACCTCAGAAATGTAATATGTGAAGGATAGATAATACATAGTACTCGCTAGTGAGTAGTCTATGTACTCACTTTCTAGTTTAGCCTAATAAAAATAAATAAAAAAATAAAAAGTGAACACCTAGCATCTCTAAAAATATGATAGGTGTCCACTTTCTAGTTTACTTTTTTATTTTTTTTTATTTTAAAACAAACGATATTATCTACACTAAGAAGAGGTAGTGGACTTAGCCTCATAATATGCTAGCAATAATGTGGTTCAAATTCAACTTTGGCAAGAATCAAACCTAAAACTCTCATTTACAAATGAAGAGGAATACTACTAGGTATTCACTTTCTGGTTTAGCCTAATAAATTAATGACATGCCCATTATTTTTCAAAACAATAAAACATGTGTAAATTCATTATTAGACAAAATCAAAAGGTATATACTCACTAGTGAGTACCCAAGTATTTTATATATATGTGAATGCAACCTTAGAGTGAATGCAATGCAATTGCAAGTTATTGGAATTTTTACTTTAGGCTTGATAAACCAGTGTATACCTAATGAAAGATATTGCCAAATTCAACCTTTTCCCACCAAAAGATAAATCTTAAGGTTATATTTGAACGAGGGATTGAGACCAAAAGTTGCAAAAGTTCTTATAATCAAGACCACGAGTTTTGTCTTATTGTTTAACAACTAGATAAATAATTCGTAACACCAGCCAGATACCAGAAAAAGAAAACAACTAATCATATCTGGAATATCATAGTTTGCATCACAAAAATGAAATATTATGTGTTTAAACTTATAATGTAACAACTTAGCAACGATAGAAAATAGTGATATCGACCAAGATTATAGCAGAGACGTTAATAACTTTGGATGTTACATCCCAAATCGCTTAGGGGAGTGGATCCTGTAAGCCTTATATGTATATTCCCATCTCTACCTAGGACAAGGCCTTTTAGGAGCTCACTGGCTTCGGGTTCCATCGGAACTCCGAAGTTAAGCGAGTTCGGGCGAGAGCATTTCCATGATGGGTGACCCACTGGAAAGTTCTCGTGTGAGTTCCCAGAAACAAAACCATGAGGGCGTGGTCGGGGCTCAAAGCGGACAATATCGTGCTACGGTGGAGTCGAACCTAGGATGTGGTTGGGGCCCGAGCCCGGGATGTGACAATTTGGTATCAGAGCCAATCTCTGGCCGGAGGTGTGCTGACGAGGACATCGGGCCCCTAAGGGGGGTGGATTGTTACATCCCACATCGCCTAGGGGAGTGGATCCTGTAAGCCTTATATGTATATTCTCATCTCTACCTAGCACGAGGCCTTTTGGGAGTTCACTGGCTTCGGGTTCCATCAGAACTTCGAAGTTAAGCGAGTTCGAGCGAGAGCATTCCCATGATGGGTGACTTACTGGGAAGTTCTCTTGTGAGTTCCCAGAAACAAAATCGTGAGGGCGTGGTCGGGGCCCAAAACAGACAATATCATGCTGCGGTGGAGTCGAGCCCAGAATGTAACATTGGAGGTAACATCTATTAACTTAGCTACCACACAAGATTTCAATTTTCAATTTTTTTTAATACTAAAACTAGTTGCTAAATAAGATTTCAGTTTTAAAAAAAGTGAAAAATGAAACAAAATGGTTGCTATTTTATTTATGGAATTTTCTATTACACTGTGTTTGGATAAGAAAAGTTAAGATTACTAAGGAATTTGAAAATGACGGAATTTTATTTTCTAAAGTTTTTGAATTTTCTTGTTTGATTATCCTAAAAGAACAATTGAATTTGAATAATGTGGAATTTTTCAGGTCGACGGGCCGATGGCCCACTCCAACAACACCGATACTATCCCCACTTAACTACCTACACAATCCTCATGTGTGGGGTTTTATCACAAAAGGCCTCAGTGTTAGTTAGAGTGGGGTAAATCTATATAAAGTACTCTTCTCTTCTCCCTTTGTCCGATGTGGGACAAATGAGGGTTCCAACACTCCCATGCACGTGAGACCCAATTTTTATGAGTCACACGTGGAAATCCACATCGGCAACCCCACATCGGCAACCACGTGGAGCTAGTGGGGGCTCACCCATTGTGCGGGGCCAAATGGGGACCCACCCAATCACGTGGCATCATTGGCCAACGTGGACATCGTGCGGGGCCAAAGGGGACCCACCCAATCACGTGGTTGTACGGGCCCGCCTCCTGGCTCTGGTACCATTTGGAATTTTTTAGGTCAACGGGCCGAAGGCCCACTCCAACAACACTGATGCTGTCCCCACTTAACTACCTGCACAATTCTCAGGTGTGGGGCACAAAAGGTCTCAGTGTTAGTTAGAGTGGGGTAAATCTATATAAAGTACTCTTCTCTTCTCCCTCTGTCCGATGTGGGACAAAAAAGGGTTCCAACAAATACGAAACTTTTTACTTTTAAACTCTCACTTATAGAAATTTGAAAATGACATTACATGGAATTTAAACTTGAGAATTGGAGGTCCCAAATTTAAAGTTTTTTTTTTTTTTTTTTTTTTTCTTGCGGAAATCCTAAATTCTAACTTTTGTTAAAATTCCTATTTCCTTCATCCAAACATAGTGTTAGATTTCAAGTCCATTTCCATCTCAAACACACATACAACACTTTTACACAAGATTTACTAAAAACTTACAAACTTATTACTGTAAATAAATGTCAAACTGATTTATTTCACAGTTGATTAATTATCCACAACAATTTTTTAAAGTGATTATTTTTACACGAGAACAATGCCAAACAAAACCTCCTTCGAATTCCATTTGTTTACAGTACCTTGTTTGGCTACTTTAGAATTTTAGATTTATGTAATGACAAAGGAGGGAGTGCCAGTGGGACAAAAACATGTCACTTGTAGAAGTCTCATATACAACTTATTGCCACTTGCAATCCAAAATATTAAAACTTATTTGCCAATTCCATTTCTTCAAACAACACCCAATCACTTAGAAATCTCAATATTTGACGAAATCTTATGTGAAAGCCCTACTGGGTATGAGATCAACTAGTTGAGCCTTCTGTCAATTTGAAGACCTTGTGTACGTAGAAGCACGTGGAGTTTATAATTAGAATAATTTCAATATCACCTATTAGTAAGTGCATAGAAAGTAAAAAATTAGAATAGCTTTGCAAAGAGAGTTGCGGGTCTTACCCCCACGGAAAAACCTTTCATAATTTCAGTCATTTGTTGTTTTACTTTTCTTTCCACGTTATAATTTTGGAAAAAGAGTTGTTATTGACACTTTAAAATATCATCATTCATGTAAATTTTATCATGTTTTACACTAGAGAAGGATTGACCTTTTTTTGGAATAAAAACAATCCAAAAAGTTCGAAATACAAAATTAGTCTAAAGTGATTTTGACTAAAGAAAAGAAAAAGAGACAAAAAGATTTCACAAGAGAGTGGGAGAAAGATTACAACCACAAAGACTCTTCTCACTAAATCAAAATAGCGATAGCAACCAAAAAATGTATATGGTAAAGGGTAATGCAAGATAGATTAAATTTGGAGACAAAGTTTTGAGAACTGAAGAACATGGAAGTTGATGATTGATTGATTACTTAAACATTGATAAACATGCTTATTTCTATTCGTGACACATCATTTAGTTTGCAAATTTAGTTTTCCTAGCATTACTCATATGGTAAAAAAGGGTCTAAAGAAAAAGAAAAACAACAGCTCTATTTGACAAAGAGAGAGAGAGAGAGAGAGAGAGAGAGAGAGAGAGAGTACAATTACAAACACTTTTCGTGCTAGATTGGAAAAGCAACCACAAGCAAAAAAATGAAGATGGTTAAAAGCTAGGACAAACATGAGTATCTTATATGGGTAATGCTAGTGAGACTAAATTTGGTGACTAAATGTGGTGACTAAATGATGTGTCACCAATAGAAATGAGCACGTTTATCAACGCTTAAGCAATAAATCAATCATCAACTTTCATGTCCTTTAGTTTTCAAAATTTAGTCTACAAATTGAGTCTCCCTAGCATTACCCTCATTATATTCACACGTATACCAACTATATCCCCTCAATTATTCAGCCACAGGATCCTCGTTGGTTTGGGTTGGTTTGTTTAATAACAAGTATCAATTTTCATTCCATAACCACCACCTTTCTCCTCCATTTCCAGTTTCCACCACCTCTCCTCCGTCTCTCTCCCATTCTTTCCCAAAACTCCCTACATCAATCAACAACAATGATGCTCTCATTCTCTTCCACACAAACCAAACCCTCACCTCTCCCTCCAAATCTCTACCCTTCTTCCCACTCACTCTCTCACTCTCTCCCCTCACCTTCTTCCATTCTCAAGCTCCCCAAAAACCACTCCCACCTCCATCCCTACCGCCTCCAACTCTGAGGCACCGATGCAGCTCAGCCCTTTGACTATGAGAGCCAAATCAAAACCCATTACCACAAATCGAACGCTCTCAAAATAGCCATTCTTGGCTTCGAAAACTTCGATCAATTCCTCACCAAAACCTTCGTCCGCCAAGGCCACACAGTCATCGCACAATCTCGCTCCGACTACACCAAAGCTGCACAAAGCCTTGGGGTTTTGTTCTACACCGACCCAAATGACCTTTGCGAGCAACACCCAGAAGTTGTTATCTTATGCACTTCCATTTTATCCACCGAAAAGGTAATCAGATCGTTCCCATTTCAGAGGCTTAGAAGAAACACTCTTTTTGTTGATGTTTGTGGAGCAAAAAATAATCAAGAGGCGACACGTGAATTTTTGGATAAAAATGACAAAATTACCCTTGAGGCACATCAGAATCCTATGCGCGCTCAGTGGGCAATCATCCCTCAATCAAGTCAAAAGTGCCCAAATAGGTATTTATTTATAACCTATTTCATCTATTCCTCATCATATCTTCTCCACAAGGTAACCCCTAAATCTTTCCCTTTTTATTATATTAATTAGCTAATTAATTGTTTAATTATTCAATTAATTTGCTAATTAAACACATATCATGAACTTGACCCACAAATCCATCCAAGTGGCCGGTCCATCTCCTCCCAAGGTGGTCGGCCACACCCCTATATAAACACCCTCATTCTCTCCAAAACTCAATTCCAATTCTCTTGCTAAATTCTCCAAACACTTTTCCCTCAAAATTCTAACTTTGGCATCGGAGGTTCTTCGACCAAAGCCCCCCCATTCATCGTGGGTGCGTGAGGCTCCTGGCCTTGACCTAATGTGTTATTTGTTTTGTACGTGCAATTTTGTCCAAGAACAAGGAGGAAGAAATTTGGATACACAAATTGGTGCTTTCATTGAGAGTTGAGTCACACGCTCATAGAAGACTCTCGCATCTAAGGTTTTTCGTCTCCTTGCTTATTTGTAGATTTTTCGTATGTTCTTGTTCTAGGAATTTTTATTTCTAAAAATCCTTTGATAAAGTGTAAAAGAAAAATACAATGGTAAGAGATTCAGAAACCTCTACGAACGAAAATTCCAACGTTCAAGGATTAGGACCGCGAAGATCTACAAGGCTTAACATAGCAGTGATTGTAGTGACATCCGCATAAGGAACCACCGTGGCAACCACCACGGCAACCACCCACGACAAGGTTCATGGTGCCACAACCACGGCCCGAGCCGTGCTACCTCAACCCTCAAGCGCCCAAGCCCTAGCTGAGTTGGCCCTTGCCGTTCAAGCCCAACACAAGTTCAATAAGTTGCCGAGCCGAGCCCTAACCGCCCACATGCGCCGCACGCGAAGCAGCACACTCATGCGACCCAGCCTGTTTTAGCGGCCCATCCTACTCCCGCGACCCAACCTGCTCTAGCGGCCCAGCCTGCTCTAGCTGCCCGGCATGCTCCCGTGGCCTTCCAAGGAGGTTAAATCAGCCCAAGATTAATTCAACCGTCCTGGCTTTAAATTTCTGGGCCTACGATTGAACTGAGGGCATTTTCATCACATTTCTTCCCTGATTTGACATTTCCTAACTCAAATCTCGCGCATGGAGTTTACCACACTTTCATCACTTAAGGAGACGCATTCATTCCAAGCTCTTCCAATCCAAATTGAGAACAACACTTGTCTCAATAAGTCATAGAATTGACGAGCGGCCTTGCACAACAAACGACCTTAGTGAATTAGCTCTTGTAGCGCACCAAGATGCAACGTGCCCTAGACGAGGTGTCCCGAAGTAGGACAAGGGCAGACGAAAAACATTTTCAGCAGCATATTGGCAAGCAATCACTCAACTAGCCACGAATCGAGCGTTTGGGCAGTGTACACTCCTAATTAGGCTCCCGAGATAGCGTATACTCATGTCTTAGCGCGTGGAGGCGCGTGCACTCTCGACTAGGCCCATGGACGAGCATACACTCACGGTTGGGGCCACACTCCGATAATCAACATGAGTAGCCTTCCAAGCGAAGCGTTCATTTAAGGCTAGGCTTGCAAGGAGCATCATTCACATCACATCGGAGTAAGCAGCATGACAGACGGAGAGAAGCAGTCACTCAATCATGCTCAAGCTCAACCAGCAGCATACGAAGAATTCCCTCGCTTGCTAGAAATGAACCACATGCACTGCAGCCGCGGCATAGACAAGTTGAGCACGTAGAAGAGCAGCCTAGACAAATAGGTTATGACTGGGGGCAGCCGAGAGCTCCGCTACCCCAACAAAGGTAAATTTAGGAAGAAGTAGATAAATTCTTGACCGAGCGATTGCGCGATTTCCAAAGTAACAAGGTCACCGATGAGGCACTACAACGAGACATGACCAACATAAACAGGTTACCCTTCACGGACGAGATTGAGCAGGCAGAGCCTCTACACGAGTTTAGCATGCCATATTTCACATCCTTCAAAGGAGATGGAGACTCGGAGAGACACTTGAAGCACTGCCGAAGAGTAATGATCCTCTATCAAAACAACGATGATCTCATGTGCAAGATGTTCGCTACCACTCTACAAGGTGAGGCGCAGGATTGGTTCTACACCCTGCCACAACAATCCATCTGAAGTTTCGACGAATTTTCTTTGGTTTTCACCAAAGAATATTCATCCTATTGCTTGATCAAGAAAAAGTCCTATCACTTGTTCAACATTGAGAAAAACCCAAAGGAGTCACTTCGCGATTATGTGAAGAGGTTCAAAGCAGAGAAGGAAAAGATAGTCGGATGCAACTACTTGATAGCTAGAGTAGCCTTCCAAAAAGGACTCCCAACAGACCAGCCGTTGTTCGGAGAATTGATCATGAAAGAATATCTAACTCTGGCAGACTCTTTCACTCTGGCAGAGAAGCATGCACTTTGGGACGAAGTTCGCCGATGCACATTCAAGGCAAATCCGAGCAATCTTGAATATGAAGTCCCCCACTACTCTAAAAGAGATTCAAGGTCTGACTGGACGAGCAGCCACATCTGAAGCAACAATAAGTTCTACCCTCATATGAGAAGAGGTAGGGGCCCAACTACCTGTATTCCACAGTTCAAAAGCTCTCATCGATGCAGAAACCAGCTACCACAAATTCAAAAGCTAACTCTGGCCACAATTGTTGCAACCCGAAAGCTCAAGTTATACCTTTAGACGCACACAAACATCCCCATGATGCACTATTCCGTCCAATCCAGACGTACAACGATAGAGGCGTAGACACTGGGGGATGCAAAGTTTTATGACGAGCACAACAACTCGGCCTAAAATGCGCGCCAAGGGCAGAATCAAGTTTTGTCCTCGTCACCCCAAAAGATTCTACATAGGAGCAACATGTACCGACAGTTGAACACCACCTCCTGCTACGTGTCACTCTGCCCTAGCTGACCCTTGCTCCATAATTCAACTCTAGAGTGGCCTAATACCAGCAGTTGAGCATCTCATATTGTGTGTAACATGGCCCCAGCTTCGCGGTTCCCTACCACGCCTTCACGACACAACATGGCGACCCAACGATGGTTCCACGGCTCCCTACTACGCCTTCATGCCTAGCTTAGGCAACCTAATAGAGTGGCCCAACAATGCTCCGGAGGTAGCCAAGCATGCCCTAGCCGCACCTACTCTACCCGATGGAGACTTCGACTGGGCATCCAACTACAAAGGTTCGGGAGCAGGCGTGGTCCTTATTCAAGGAGAGACAAGAACGCCATCATAATCAAGTCATTGTGGAAATTCAACGCACCATATTCAAAGTTCCTTGAAAGAAACCATTTCTTCTGACCAAGGTTTGGAGGTACCTTGACTTCTTGCCACCTTAGGCATTCATCGATCATGCCCACCGCGTCTTGCCAAGACGTTAAATAAAGCGCTTGCTAGGAGGCAACCTAGCTGGGTTTGTGTTCTGTCCTTTTATTTGTGTCTTTTTGTTTTTGTTTTATTTTCATTCCATGTGCACCTCTACTTGTTCGCATTGCATGCATTCCATTCATTTTTAAGCATCAAGGACAATGCTTAGTTTAGGTTTGGGGGTGTTGGATTGAAATTTTCTGTTTGTTTTGAGCTTTGGTTAAGTTTGCATTTGCTTACTAATGTCAATGTATACGAGGGCTATGTTTACAAACAAAACTACAAAGTTGTAATGAAAAAATTTCGTATCCTATTTTCTTTTCGAACCTGTTACTCTTGAGTTATGATAGTAAAAGTATCATGCTCAAATTCTAGAAGAAGAATAGTGGAGACTACCCTAGTGAGTTATTTTGAGCCTATTTGCTTCTTTAAGAGGGTTTAAAGTGTTTCTGTTCCTATCTTTTTCTTTCAATTTCACTTTGAATGATCTCATTATTTCTCTTTGATTGAATGCTAAGAATAATCTTATGTTGCAGATACCATGTGTTTATTATCACCTATGAATGAATTCATTGAGACGATGTTAGGCTATGCATGTTTTTAACCACCAAATGGCTTTATTCCTAACCCTTTGTGTGTTCCATTCACCATTGTTGCAGCCAACCACTTTTAACCTGATTCTTTCATCACCCATACCAAACTCTACCCATCTTAGCCATTACAGCCATACCTTAAGAATGTGGCGTGTATCGAGGTAACATGTGATGGAATTGCAAAACAAGAGAATAATAATAATAAAAAGAATAAAGAAGATGCAATTTCCAAATCCTTCACTATCGCAGGTGTGTCTTGGATGCCAAGAACAAACAACGAAGATCAATTCAAGAGGGGAGCTTGCTAGTTTCACAACAAAGACACTTTGGTATGTCCCAGGCTCTAGTATTTCCTATCCATTCTTTTGTAGCCCCTAGTCTAAGCCTTACATTACAACCTTGTGAAAGACCTAGCTAATCTTTGGGGATATATTCATGGGTGCTGGTAAGTATGTGTGCTATCCATATTCTTAGTATTTGGTTCATTTTATGAGATCTGTTAAAAAAATGTGCTTTTATTTCATATTTCATATGTGAGAATTTTGATTCCCTTTACATAACTTCACTCACATATGTTTGATGAGAGACAAAACCTTAGGATCTAAGTGAAAATTTGAGTGACAAACTGTGAGAATTAGAGTTGAGGCGAATTCTATCTTCAGTATTTGAGTATGGTGCTTTTGAAGTCATGAGTGATGGAGTAATATTTTTACACTTCACACATGACATGATTATTTGAAGTGGCAATGTTTTGTTTGATGGTATGACTAAGCATTCATTGGTTCTTATTAGTTTGCTTCAAGTAAGTTTTAACCAATTTATTTGTCGAGTATGTAAATGTTTGTGGGCGTCATCGCTGTAAACCATCAGGAGACACAACTCCTCTTACTAGGGACACCTAGAGGTTTAAAGGCTTGTTACACATGCTCAGTGCAATCGTTTACCCAACGAAAGTGGTCTAGTTAGATTTTTCTTTGTTTTGTTTATTTTCAGTTTTAGTTTTGCTCGAGGACCAGCAAAAACCAGGTTTGGGGGTATTTGATAACTAATACATTTATACCATCCATTCCTAGTCCCTTTGTGATATTTTTGAGTTAAACTAGTTGCATTTTACCCTCTTTTGTGTTAGTGTCCAGCTAATCATATTTTGGAGCTCAGTTGAGGACAAATAAAGCAAAATGATGCTAAAAGTGGAGAATTGAATAAGGATGCTGATGTAGACAAAGAATTAAAAGTGGAAACTGAATATGGTGATGAATACGACTCTTTATAAGACCAATAATAGCAAAAAAACGTGGGAATTAAATGCCTAATTACTGGGATGTATTGGCAATTTGTAACAGCCTCTTTAACCTTATAAAACTGAGAGTTTCAGCCACTTTTACACAAGCTTCCCCTTGGGGTCGCCCAGAGCTCTCTCTCTTCTCTTTCTTTAGCCTTTATTCCAGAAACAAAATCCTTTCTCCATACACTATCCGCTGCCACCGAAGAAACCACGTGATAAGCTCATATTTATATATATTTTACATAAAATTCACTTGTCTTTTCTTAGTTAGTTCCTTATATTTTTGAGCTATTTACTATGTTTTTGTGTTTTGTGTGATTTATCAAGAAAAGAAAAGAAAAGTATCACAAGTGAGATATTAAGTAACAAATTCGTCAAAACTGCCTGTGCAGATTAGCTGACTTTGGAAGCATGTTACAAACAGCTCAGAATGAATGAGAGAATGAGCCTTATATGCTTGGAAAGTTTCTGGAGCAATTTACGGATTGTTAATAACATTTTTCCAGAAGAAGTTATGGGCATTGTAACACTGAAAGGTTCAGAAAAGGGCTAAGCAGATTTGGCTAATAAAATGAGAAAGTAAAGGCAATTGTTTTGTGTTTTGCTTTGTCATCAACACTCAGCAGCAAATGGGGTTATGATTGCACTCATTTGGCTTTGGAGGAAGTGGAAATGCACATGCAAAAGAGAAACATGGATAGCTACACACATGCAAACTAGACAGGTTGGAGGGCATACACACACTCTACATGGACAACACACACACAACAAGAAAGGCACGACATGGAGGGCTTGGCATGGGCAGAAAATGGGTGGATTGTTGGCTGAAATAATGAAGAACATGTGTGTGCAAATGCAAAGGAAAAACACACACACATGGGCAAAGGAAACACACACACATGGGCAAAGGAAACACACACACATGGGCAGAAAATGGGTTGATTTGTGGCTGAAATGATGGAGGTCATGTGTGTGCAAATGTAAAGGGAAACATGGACATCACACACCCATACAAACTGCACATGCAGGGAATTGAAGTGGTCCTCTCCTTAGCCTATAAATACATCCACCATTCCCCTTCCTAAGAAAGATCTTGATCCATCAAAAGAGCTTCATTCACAAACACAATTTCCTTGCCGTGACTTCCATCCATTCATCTAGCCATACTACATCTCACCAATCCATACACTTTCATCTCTTAGCCGTGCAAATCCATTCCATCCATATATCCAAACACATCCTAGACACTTGTGCTACAACAAGGTGGTGAAAACAAAGGTCCTTGACGTTTCAAGCTTGGAACTTTGGAGCGTTTTAGGTGTACTTCGTTCTTGCTTTCAATGTCTACTTTGTTATTTTCTAATTTTGTTGCAATTATGAGTGGCTAAACCCCTATTTAGTTAGGGGGAAGTTTGAAGCCATGAACATGCTTGAGATATGAATTGATTTCCTCCAATTGTGATTTGATAAGTTGTGATTGCAATTCAATTATCTATTTTATTCATAAATGATTCTTGTATGTTTATTAAGGATGCATACTTAGTTTTCATGCATGAATTAGATGCTAGAATATAAATGAGTTTCACCTAATCGTTACAAGTTTATATTCCTAAGTAGTGAAGGTTGTTTATCACAATCGCGTTAATTGAATTCTTGGCAATTGTATCATGCATTCATAGTTACAATTGTCTCGTCAACACTTATGATTTTCATTGAATGTAATGATCTCTGATTGTATCTCTATTATGCATTCATATAGGGGACTTTTAGAGAATGATTTGGGTTGTCGCATGCATTCATCCATTTCAATGAGTAAAGGAAAATCTGAGGGTTAATTTGTGCATCACGGTTAATCTGGGGTGTTGATCATCATAGTTTATTGAAAAACAATTGGAAATCGATTCATGTACAAGTGTGTCATGTGTGAAGAACGGACCTCTAACTAATCCATCCATCATCGTATTCCTCAAATTTGTTTTACAATCTGCCTAGTTTTATAACTTGTTTGTTTGTTTCAAATTCATCAAAACCAAAATCCCCCTTTTTACTTTCTTGTTTCAAAGTGTTAAATTTCTGTTTTGTTTGTGTTTTTGAGTGTTTTGATTCAAGCCAAAACACTAAATTCGTCCAAAGTTGTGTTAGAGTCAGAAACTGCCTAGTTTGTGTTTTTAGGCAGTTTTGAGTGTTTTTAAGTTGTTTTGAGTCTTGTGAGTCTATTCAAACGTTTTAACTTTGTTTTTATGTTTTTGAGTTAGTTTAGAGGTTTTAGCAAGCCCTCCTAATCCCCGGTTTAGAATGATCCCTACTTGCATTTATACTACAATTTGACAACAAGAGGGTTTAATTTGAGTGCTTAACTAACATCGCATCACCACGCAGCCTCGCTGTTCTTGGAGAAGTTCAACATCAAAATTGCTTCAAGGGGGTTTCTTCTATGAACTTTAATTTCACTCATGTTGTTCTTGATATTTATATATTTTGTAATCATGTTGTGTAATTAAGTTCATAGCTTGGGATTTCGATGTAGCCTTGCAAATGTACTCTATGTTATTAAGTTAAAGTATTCAAATTACCAATCTGTGTTCTTGTTTCATTCACTGATTTTATATATAATTTGTTTGTTAATCTTAATGTTTGATTACCATTAGGGTTGCTTATGAATTATTTGATCAAGGTTATAGTACACATCATGCTTAATCTTGGTAGACATGTGAATGAATGAAGAAACTGCTATGCATACATCCTGCCATGTGATTTCTTTGGTTCTTTGAAGTTTTCTTGTTCTTAATGGATTCTTAGTTGGTAATCTAAGTTGAACATCACAACTAGGTTGCAGATTAAGAGTACTTGATCACACCCACACATCAAATGGATGATCATAAATGAGTAAAACGGACCCTAGTTGCAAATTGGAGAGTTGAATGCATTTTGACTTAATTTTCATGGAATTGGCTTGTAATGGTGAAATCGGTATCCCTAGTTCCGTTCCCATCGTTTCTTAATCAACCTATCATTTATCTTTATCTTTCTTGCATTTCTAAGTTATTTTAGTTTTCAATTGAAAAATCTAATTCAGTTTGCATTTTCATTGTGTAGTTAGAGTTCTCATAAAGCTAGTAATTTGTAGAGTTCTAATCAGTCCCTATGGTTTGACACCCTTACTTATGTCATTATACTATCCTTATATTTGCACTTGAAAGGAACACAACAACGGTTCGATGCTCGAGCAGGCGATCACTCTAGGTGATGTGGTAAAAACTAGCACACAAATTAAACCCTATTAAGATAATTGTAGTACGCGTAAGTAGGGATCGTTCTAGGCCGGTGATTAGTTAGGGATGCTAATCAACGCAAATTAAACTTACAAACTAAAACTAGACTCAAACAACTCAAAACAAGCCAAACTGACTCAAATAACACAAAACTAAGTTAAATTGACTCAAAACAAGAACTAGAATGTAATTTGGACGAAAATTGAACTCAAAAGACTCAAAACAATGAAAAAGAACCAATCTGGACAGATTCTAACCTAAGAACACGAAATAGAAAGGGGGTTTGGTTTTTGACGAATTTAAGACTAAAAGCAAACAGATTTAAAGACTCTAAATACTTTGGACGAAATTGGTGATTTAATGGGTGAATGGCTAATTAGAGGGTCCTTCTCCACACATGACACACATGCATTCAAATCGATTTCCAGTTATTCTTTCGATAAACCATGAATGACAATGCCCCAAATTAATCGTGAGAAGCACAAATTAACTTTCAGATTTTCCTAAATTCATTTAATTGGACTCAGCGACACAACCAAATTATTCTTATCAAGTTCCCTACATGAACTGCATAATAGAGATACATATCAAAGATCATTAAGTTCTATGAAAATCATAAGCATTGACAAGGCATTCGTAACTATGAAATGCATGATACTCCTGCCAAGAACTCACTTAACACAATCATGACTAGTGACTTTTACTACTTGTGAATATAAGTTCATAACAATTAGGTGAAATTCCCTTATATCCTAGCATCAAATTCATGCATGCAAACTAAGTAGGCCTCCTTAATCAACACACAAGAACAAGTTATCAATCAAACAGATAAGTAAATTGCATTCACGATTTATGAAATCATAACTGGATGTAATAAATTCATATCACATATATGTTCATGGCTTTGAATTCTCCTCTAACTAAAACGAAATTAGTTCCACATGTTCATCATAATTGAAAACCAAATTAAACTAAACATTGGACTAAAACTAAGGATAGAAAGAACCCATAAACGCTCCAGCACTCCAATGGCAGATTTGGCACAATCCTTGGCTGCTAGGCATGGCACAAGTCCTTCTCCTTCCCTTGCAAGCACGTCACAAGCCTCCAAACACCTTCAGAAACCTGCGGCACTCATGTGTATTTTTCTCTCTGATTTTTCTCTATTGCGTGTGTGGTGCGAAATTGTGGTGGTGGTTATTGAATTATGCTGCAAAGATATGTATATATAAGGCTAGGGTTTGGCAAAGGCTGAGAAGGAGAGGAATCAGGACTCCAAATCATCAAGGAAAAAGGACACTTCACATCATATTCCAAGGAGGAAAAGGATTAGGGAGTTCGGCATAAACCTTCAAGAAAGGGTGTTCTGGCAGATTTGTAGAAGAAAAGGAATAAAAGGTGTAGCACCAATCTAGGGCAAAGGATAGGGCTTCTAGAACCAGGTATTTAGGTGATTTAATGTGAAATTGATCCCCCCTTGCAGCTGGAATTAAGATAGGATAAGAATAGGATAGGATAAGATAAGATACGGTTAGTTTGGATAAGATAAGGTTTTGGATAATGTTCGTTCCTTTTAGCTGATTCCTTATCTTGTTTGTCTTAACTTTATTTTCTTCATCTCATCAGCATATTCCTAGCCTCTTGAACTTCAAAAACGTCCATCTACCTTGCTCCATGCATGTGCTATCCATTCTTGGCCCAAAACTGCTCCAAAATGCTCCAAATTGCACTTTCTTGCCAACTTTGTCAATTGAACCTGAAAACACATAAAAATAGCTTAAAACAATCTAATAGGTAGAAATTAGCTATGAAAATGCAAGAAAACAAGCTAACTAAGTCGCATAAATATGCTCTTATCACTAGGCTTCAAAGCATCCAACAATGAAGCAGAGTATGAGGCCTTACTAGCAGGCCTCCGAATGGCATAAGATTTGGCGGTGAAAAAGCTTGCAATTCATTCTGATTCCCAGCTAATCACTAGCCAGATTACTTGAGGCGTTTCAGACTTACACACTCACTCAAGTTCCACGGGCAGACAATGCTCACGTGGACGCACTAGCTGACCTAAGCTTTTCCCTCGACCACCAACTCAAACGCTATATTCTGGTGGAGTATCTAGACAAGCCAAGCATAGAGGCAGAGCCAGCAGCTGAGGTGTCACAGGTTAGTACAATTCCAAACTGGCAAGATTCCATTATAGATTACCTGGTCAATGGCACACTCGCCATGATACGCCTCGATCCCAATATTCCCTAAATACCAGGATAGGCATGTGTTGGTCGACACCCGAGGGTGACGAAAGCCATTTATTGAGTACAAATGCGGAAAACAAGGGATAGATAAGACTTATAAATATAAAAGAATAAAGAATGTGCATTTAAGGAAAGTGTTCAGAGCATACAACTAACTAGAACACTAAAAGAAATAATATAAAAATTGAATGAATAAAGAAATGGGTCCTACACCGAGAGGATTCGAAGATGCCGATGCGGAAATGCCTGGATGCCGGGATTGTATGCCTCGATTCTATGTCCTGAAGGGGGCGCAAAACAAACATGAGTGGACCAAGTTGATATATAATAAAACAGTTATCAACATACTAACCCCCATGTTTATATAAAGAAAACTACTAGCATAATAAGTGATAGGTTTACTGAAAACCCTAGCATGCCAAAAATATCTCAAAAGACATATCACGGAAAAACATCGAGGAAAACAAAATATCAATCGTCTCACAGATCGTCTCGTAAGCGCGGTGTGCTGCCAGTAAGATCACTGAATAAATATAACTCCCGGCCCTATGCCAACACCGTGGAAAGCTGCGTTGAGGCCAACACCGTGGAAAGCTGCGCTGAGGCGAACACATCACATCATCGAAAAGGTCTACCAGAGTATGATATGATGGTTATGAATTGTAGCAAGATAATGAGTGGTGACCATTCAATTCAACGTGAAGATAGTGATGCAATCTGCTAATCATTTGCACCACAATCTTCACCAATCTCTTACCAAAAAACGACTCAAACTTCACACCCACGAGGAACTTTTTCTGGTAAGTCTGGTAAGCTTGTGAAAAGGTTATGCTCCTAACGTTCCTGTCCAAATCAACAAGAATTGGGTGCACACTTCCACCGAAATGATCGATCGTGAATTCTTCACCGATTAAGCGAGAAACCATGTCGAGAAGGCTGAAAGAACACTCAAGAATTTGAGGGTCAAAACAAGTCCATTAAAATCTAGAGTACAAGATATCGAGATTTGAACCAAGAACCATGCCGAGAACAAACGTTTTTTTTTTTTTTTTTACACCCTCCGTGTAATGTTCCGGCATGATCCAGTTCACATTGAGAAACAAACAAGCGAAGGAAGGTGAAAATGCAGAAATAAAAAATCACTGTTTATGATTATTTGGTTAATCATCACAGTAAGATTGACTGGTTTCTTAGCCAAAAGAAATAGGTCTAAGCTCAAGAATAGTTAAGAACTGTTAATAAGATTTGACGAGGCCAAACACATTTCACAATTCACAATACTTTGTGAGAGCTGCTTCAAAGTTAAAAAATTAAACATATAACCTCTAAATCAACAAAATGACGAAGAAGAAAGATACAAAGCAGCCTGCATATGCATGCAGTGACACGATTGGCTATCTTAAAGTGACGCTCTTGAGCAAACCAAGGCTCAATGAGTCCAGAGAAGTTTAGAGCAAAGCTCAATCTTCATACAATGATGAATATGGTAGAGTCTCAAGCCATTACACTAAAAATTACAAGGTTGAACAGTTAGTGGACAAGAACATTAGTCAGTTGAGCTACAAGCAAGAGGCTAAGTTCACCTCTACCGAAATGTTCGTGGACAGGGTGCTAGGGTTTTACCACCGAGTACCAGACCCAGGTGAAGTTTAAGGAGTCTGTTTGTCCAAACAAGACTGGATCTTCATCATCCAAGTCCAACTACCACAACAACAAGAATCACAACTCCATTTTGGGAAATTAATGGCAATATCGTCTGCTATCGAGGAGTTTCCCAAGAAAAGTATAAAAACTCAACGAAGTCAACGCTCGAAGAATTTGGTGTGAAGCTGACGGTCAAAGGTTAAAGAACTTGACTTCATCGTTGGAGTAAGAAAGAAGGTTATTGATAGAACAATCGTCGAGAATTGCTCTAAAGATCACACGAATATCCTCAGTGGAAACGAGTCCGAGAACATTGATTTGCTCCCACTAACTACCACCTACTAACCGTCGTCACCACTAGCACTTACTCGCTTCTTTAGCACGCACTTCGAATGCTTCGAGTGGTTGCTACTAAGATATGACTCTGTCCGCCATTCCTGGGGAATGCATGTTGCAGAGTGATATCACCGTTTTAGAACTCCAATTGGCCTTAACCAATTTGTACCACCAAGGCTTTGAGACAAATTTATTTCCCTTCCTAGAAGGATCTAATTTCCAATTAAAGAGAGAATCTACATTCAAACAGGAAACAATCCTAAGTTTCCCCAAGCAAGAAGATCTCTACACCTGCTGCCCTTTTCTGCGAGCAGCCCAACAGGTGTGGGGGCATTTGTGGAGCCAAAAATAATCAAGAGGCCACATGTGGATTTTTGGATGAAAATGACAAAATTACCCTCGAGGCATACCAGAATCCTACGCGCGAGCAGTGGACAATCATCCCTCGATCAAGTCAAAAGTGCCCAAATAGTTATTTATTTATAACCTATTTCATCTATCCCTCATCATATCTTCTCCACAAGGTAACCCCTAAATCATTCCCTTTTTATTATATTAATTAGCTAATTAATTGATTAATTATTCAATTAATTTGCTAATTAAACACAAATGATGAACGACCAACAAATCCATCCAAGTGGCCAGTCCATCCTCCCAAGGTGGCTAGCTACACCCCTATATAAACAGCCTCATTCTCTCCAAAACTCAATTCCAATTCTCTTGCTAAATTCTCCAAATTCTCCAAACACTTTTCTCTCAAAATTGTAACTTTGGCATCGGAGGTTCTTCGGCCAAAGCCCCCCACCATTCATTGTGGGCGCCTGAGGCTCCTGGCCTTCACCTAAGGTGTTATTTGTTTTGTGGGTTAATTGATGCGAAAATTATCTTAACACACAAATTAAACCCTCTTGTTGTCAATTGTAGTAAAGAATGTAAGTAGGGATCGTTCTAGGCCGGGGATTAGGAGGGATTGCTAAAACACTTGAAACTGACTTAAAAACGTAAAATTAAGTTTAAAACACCAAACTAGACTCAAAAGATGCAATACAAACTAAAAAGACTCAAAACTAGTTTAAAAGACTCAAAATAGCTTAAAACAATGAATTAGACTTTAAACTGACTCTAGGGATGGTTTTGGACGAAATTAGGTTCTAACTTGACTCAAGACACTTAAAAACACAAATCAAAATAGATTTTGACTAATAAAACACTTTAAAGTAAAGGGGGATTTGATTTTGACAAATTTGAAAACAAAACAAACAGATTGTAAACTAAAACAGATTTTGGACGAATTTGGGTAAACTATGGATGATGAGCTAGCTAGAGGTTCTTCTCCACACATGACATACTTGCACATAAACCAATTTTCAATTGTTCTTTCGATCAATCATGAAACTCAACACCCCAGGTTAATTAAGTCCGCTTAAATTAACCTTCAAGTTCTCCTTAAGTTATTGAATTGGATGGGAAAGCGCATACAACAATGCAAGCATTCTTCAAAAGTTCTTTACGTGAACAACACAATAAAGATACAATCAAAGATTATTAAGCATCATGAAAACTATAAGTATTGACGAGGCATTCGTTACTATGATGAGCATGAAACTCCTACCAAGAATTCATTTAACGCGATCGTTTATAAGCGACCTCCACTACTTGTGAATATAAGTTTGTAACTATTAGGTGAAACTCCCTTATACTCTAGCATTATATTCATGCATGCAAACTAAGTGTGCACTCTTAATAAACATACACGAATAAGTTATAAATCAAGCAGTTAAACAAATTGAATTCACAACTTATGAAATCACAACTGAAGGTAATCAATTCATATTGCAAGTATGTTCATGGCTTTGAATCTCCCCCTAGCCAAAAGGGGTTTAGTTCTTCATAATCGGAAAGCAAAGAATAACAAGTTTATACATTGAAAACAAAAGAAAGAAAACACCTAAACGCTCCAGCGATCCAAACTGAACAGCAAGCACGTCCAAGAACTTTCCTTCCCTTCCTTGAACGCGGCACAAGGTTTGGTGGTGGGTTTTGGGGATTATGGATGGTGTAGATGGATGGGATTATGGTTAGGATGGATGTATGGTGCGACAAGGGTTGATTAAGGTCAGAAACTATGGAGAATGGTGAATGAAGGGTGTGGCAAAAAGTGGGAATCTGTTTTAGGTGTGAATGGGTGAATGAATGGTTAAGGAGAAAAGACTTTGCCTTGCTGCAGAATGTGTCTTCTGATCCATATCCTAGTTATGGTGAAGGATGGATGTATTTATAGGCTAAGGAGAGGACTGTATGGAGTTGTGGTAATGAGTGGATGTAATGGGTGTAGTGGGTGAGTGTTGTGGTAATGAGTGGATGTAATGGGTGTAATGGATGGATGTTGTGGTAATGAGTGGATGTAATGGGTGTAGTGGATGGATGTTGTGGTAATGAGTGTCTTTGCATGTGTGTGTTCCTCTTTGCATTTGCACACACATGCTCTTCACCATTTCAGCCCAAAATCAACACATTTGCACACACACATGCTGAATTCCAGCCTTCTAATCTTCAAAAACGTCCATCCTCATGTCTCCATGTGCATGCAATCCAATCTTGGCCCAAAAATGCTTCAAAATGCTCCAAAATGCACTTTCTTGCCAACTTTGTTATTAGGACCTACAAACACACGAAAATAGCTTAAAATACATAATTAACGAAGACATAACAACATAAATGCACAAGAACAAGCTAACTAAGTCGCATAAATATGCTCCTATCAAATTCCCGCACACTTAGCTTTTGCTAGTCCTCGAGCAAAACAAAACGAATCAAAACAAACAAAACACAACCTAGCCTTCCAACATTTGCCTCAGGGATTTTTAATGAAACATGACATGCCAAAGATCATCACGTACATAGATTTAAGCAATCCTTACCCTCGAGCATACTTAATCATAATTACCATTCACTAGTTCACATTTAATCAATTAAAACAACATTTTGAATGTAGTAACATGCCTTAGAGAATTCCCTCAATTCCTTACTAGATACTCTCTATTTTCACGCACATTTTCTGACTACACACCCTACACTAGTTATATGTGAGAAGATTGATCTAAACATGAAAGACTAGTACTCACATATGTTACAACAAAGAAAGCAATTTCTGGAGTTAATAAGCATGTTTAAATATGATCTCATGAATGGAATGCTACTACTTAGATGCGAGAACCAGTGACACCATATGCTCATACCAATTTCGAACTCCACAAATTGAAACACACAACACTCAAGAAGAAGTTAAGGGTTGTAATGGGGCTTGGGGGTAATGGCTTGACAAAGAAAGGATAGGGATAACAAACGTTCTTCAAGTGATAGCAAGCAAAGTAATGAAATCGACACTTGGAATTCACTTTAGAATGCAAAAATCAACTTTTAAACACAAAGGGAAGATTCATGCAACACTTAGGGTCGAATTCAATGCCTTGGACCCTTTCTTCAACAATCAACACTTTAAAGCTCTTTCTCATATATTTTTCAACTCTTTTTCACTATTTTCACAACTTTTCTTTTTCTTTTTTTTCTTTTTCTTTTCTACCCGTGCCTTATTACGGATTTTGGCACACACACACAAGAATCACTTCCCCCACACTTGGTTTATGTAATACATTGATAAAAAAAGGAGTTCATTTTAAGTCATGCTTTACTATGCTTCAAGAACAAGGGTATGAATGGTCCTAAAACTAGGCTAGGTAAGGATAGTGTGGGTTAACAAAGAACATAGGCTACACAAGGCTCAACGGGGTTAAACTTAAACATATAATGAAGTAGGATACACAGCAATTTGGCTTTGGTGGTGGTCACTACACAACTTCATCTTGAATATGTGTTATGCAAATCAATAGCATGCTTTGAATGAAATGGGCATGAGTTCTAGCATTTGGAACTAAATGATGAAACGCCTTCTAAGTAGGAACCAAGCAAAGAATAATGAGATCATGCAACGACTTTAGAAAACAACAATGCACAAATTATTAACTCTCCAAATAAACGTTTTAGGCTCAAATCTCACAAGGTTGTAGCGTTACTTTGAGTTCCTTCCTTCAAGCATGTTACAAAAACAGATTTTTTTCCTTTATGATTGCATGTGAATTTATAAATTATAACCACAACCAAGCATAAACCAAGGAGTAAATCAAACTTCCATCCATGTTTATAACTCTATTTAACAGTCATGCAATTAAAAACCAACTCCTCATGAATGTGTTGGAAGGTATCCTAAGACACAAATAAACACACAAAAACAACTCTTTTTGGGTTTTTATGTCAAAACACACTAAAATACTCCAAAAACAACATAAAAACACTTAAAAACAGCAAGGAACAACACTAGAAGTAATGGGTGATAAACTCCCACGAATTTCATGCAAAACAACTTGGTTACCCCCCCCCCCCCCACACTTAAATCAAACATTGTCCTCAATGTTTTAGGCATAAACTCACACAAAAACAAGCAAACAAACAAACAACGAATAAACATGACAAGTATGGCAAAGTAAAAACCAGACAGAGTAGAGTTTAAGAACGCAAATCTGGTTATGGAGAGATGATCTTGTTGACTTTCCACAGCTTTGATCTCGAACTGGGCTAGGGAACTTCTTAGCAAGGAAAAGGAGACTTGATTGGTGGTGGTGATTTGATGGCCTTGTACGGCGAGGCTTTGGTCTTTGGTGACTGATGCGTCCATATGTTGTTGAAGCTTCTCGAGCTCTTGGTTTCAACTCAGACTCCTTCTGCTGGGTTGATTGAGTGTGCAGGCAGCATTCTTCTCTACTTGTTTCTTCTGCACGGCAGGTAGGCACGAGGTAGAGGTGATGGTCTGTTTCTTTGTTCAATCTGTCAAAGTGCCGACCGATTGCTTTCTTTCTCTTTATCTCGCAGGTAAGAGCAAGGGTCAAGGAAAAGCATGCCATGAGATATCTTTGCCTGCGACTCTGACGATATGAGATACTTTTGCTTTTGAAGAAGTATCTTTCCACAGGTTTATTCTTGAACTGGGCTGGGGAACTTCTTAGCAAGGAAAAGAAGACTTGATCTTGAAGATGAATTAGCACGTTGTTTCCACATGCTTCAAGGTATCATTTTCACTTGCCTTATATGTTCTCCAGGCAGATGTGGCATCTTCTTCGGAAGTACATCAGCAGTTAAAGATGAGCACTCGAGAGCAATGCTAGGTAAGCAATCTGGAAGGAGTTCCAGGCAGTCGGTTCTTAGATCGGAAGATTGACACCAAGTGCTGGCCGATTGCTCACTTTCTCCTTGTCACAAAGACAAGGAAAAGGACAGGGAGAAAGCATGATATGAGATACTCTTGCTTTCAACCTTTATGATATGAAATACTCTTGCTCTTGATGACTTGTTTGCAGAGGTACCCCAAGGGATGAGAAACATAGAGTAACTCGAGAGGCTTCGTTGGGAATGCATTTTCGGAGATGAAGAAGGATTATGTATGTCTGCCTTGCTATGGAGGGTGAAGGACGACATTTATAGGAATTAATAACCGGTATCATTCTTTCACTCTTGTCGGCACCCGTTGGATGATTGAACAGTATACTTCACGTACTTTTTACTTCACCAGAAATCTTCGACATATTGCCCGTAATTTCTGCAAGGCTAAGTGTGCATGTGACAGATGCTGACACGTCTGGATAAAGCAGATGCCTCTTTGATATCTGGAATCGGCGCTTCGACAAACTGCCCGTGATTTCTGCAAAGCTGAGTTTGCGTGTGCCAGGTGTTGACGAGGCTGAAAAAGACTGGCGCCTCTTCGATATCTGAGATCGGCACTTCGACAAATTATCTGTGATTTTCACAAAGCTGAGTGTGCATGTGACAGGTGATGACACGTCTGAAAAAGCAAATGCCTATTCGATTTCTGAGATCGACCCGTGGTTTCTGAGCAGCCTAGCTTTTGAGAAAGCAGACGTCTCTTCGATCTCTGAGCTTGCCTCTTCGATTTCTGAACTCGCCTCTTCAATTTCTGAAGCTCCGTCGAGTGTTGATTTTTAAAGAGAGGCACGCATCACATTCCAAAGCACACTTGAATTTTCCGCCTGTAGAAGCTCCCTACTTGCACTTCTAAGAACTTGATTTGTCCGACCTCTTCTTTTTCTTCACACCTTCGAAAATGTCTTGCCTTTCTGACCGTCGCCTTAACTTGAATGTTGGGGAAGATATTGATATGTCTTATCCAAAAAACATTTGGCAGCCATCATTCGTATCCCCAAATGGTCCTCTTACAGTTGGGGATTCCATGATGATGAATGATACAACCGCTTCGGTGGTGGCCAGAAATCTTCTCACTCCTAGAGACACTAGGATACTTTCCAGGCGGTCCGACGAACTGGCTGTTCAGGACTCTCTGGCCTACAACATCCGATGTGCAGGTTCAGTATCAAACATGGGCCAGCACCTTCTTGCTCGATCTCGTCAGGTTGAGTCGTTGATGGCTGAAGTGGCTAGTCTTCGGCAAGAGGTCAGAGTGCTTAGGCATGAGAATAAAGAGTTGCACATGCTCGCAACTAATTACTCAACAAGCATGAAGAGGAAGCTTGATCAGCTGCAGGAGTCCGAAGTGCGAATTTAGAGTGATCATCAGAGGTTTGTGGCGTTACTCCAGAGGCAACTTCTGCCTTCGTCTTCTGGCGCTTCACCAAGTGTTGAGGCTCCGGAAAATCAGACTCTGGCGCTTCGTCTTTCTGGCGGTCTGTCGAATGCTGAGGCACCACCTGACCAATGAAGGCTCATTCCTGCTTGTTTGCAATTTCTTATATTTTTCTACCTTTCTACCTAATGTTCCTCTTCCACAAAAATTAATGTAAAAATACTTTGTTTACCTGTCAATGTTTCAAACATAAATCCACACCAAAAACAATCAAACAAGCAACAAATAAATATGACAAACAAGGCAAAATAAATGCAGTAAAGGGAAGGTTTTGAGAAACGCAAAACTGATTGTGAAGCGATTCATAGATCTTCCTTATTTGAATACATGGGCTGCCTCCCAAGATGCGCTTGCTTTAACGTCTTCCAGCCGGACGAAACTTCCTTCTAAACTTGGATAAGGCCCATAGCATGGAATTGAACCTTGAATGGAAGGTGATACTTGATGTGATCCGGCAATGGTTTAAATTCTAGTGTAGATGCTTGAATCATCAAAATCAGCAAGTTAGTATATAATAAAATCGAAGTTGGAGAAGATGGCTTACTTGCTTGCTCCAACACAAACTCAATTACGAACACCATATCTTTGAAGGTTGCAGGGATATGGGACTTGGCTAGATTTGGTGTTTTGAGAGTTATGACTTTTCCCGTGTCATAAAATCCAACTTCTTTGGGAATATTCGTCTCAAGTGTATCTTCTTTGATGAATTCTAGACATTCCCCATCCACTTCTTGCTCTTGATTCTTTGGAAAGGTTTCGAAGATGCCTTTCTCACCCTCTTCTTCCTTGGATTGCATGATCCTGCAAGGAATAAGGACATTTGGTGAAACGGGGTCAGGACAAATTGAATTTAGGCTTACCTTGGTTGTAGTGGACGGCATAGAGGGGATATGGGGTTGCGGCAAGGGTGGTTCTTCCCTTGCCGTGGCCTTGTTATTCTCCTCTTCTTCGAGCAGCAGCTGTTCATCCATGTTTTGGATGTCTTGGGTTCACCTCCAACCTCCATAGAACTTCCCAAAGTGATAACATCATAGATTTCAAAATCTTCCTTCAAAGTTTCAATAGTTGAGTTGGAGAGTTCACTTTGCTCTTAAATTTGTGCTGTAAACTCCATAATCTGCCCAATTTGCTTCTCTAATTCGCCCGTCTTCTTGGTTTGATTTTGCACCTCTATGTTTCGATTTTCTACTTCCTGGTTCAAAGAGGTGAGTAACTTATTAAACATATCATTATCCAAAGATGTACCTGAATTGAATTGGGCAGATTGTTGTGGTGGCTGCATAGGTCTTGAATAGAACTCCTCTTCTTCCTGCCAATATCCATCTTGTTGGAATTGTTGAGGTTCTCCCCACATGTAATCTGAATAATCTCCCCAATCCGAATTGTAAGCATTGGAAAACATGTTGTCCCATGATTGGCTATGGCCTTGATAACCCCAAGCATCTTCATTCGCAGCGAATTGAGAACATTGATGAGTTGGATATCCTTGCCCATAGGACACACCACATGTAGTGACACTTTGCATTGTGGTCTTTTCGGCATTTTGTGACAATTGAGAAGTAAGTTTCGCCAATTGAGCTTGAATGGTAGCAAAATCCATGTCTTACTTCTCTAGTATCTAAAATCAAGGAAACAAAACTAAATCAAATATCAAAAGTAAAAATAAAAGACACAAACAGAAACAAAGTCAGTAACTAAAACAAAGACACAAAAAAGAAATAACGAGGGATTAGCAAAGTTGCAAATCCCCGGCAACGGCGCCAAACATTTGATGCGAAAATTATCTTAACACACAAATTAAACCCTCTTGTTGTCAATTGTAGTAAAGAATGTAAGTAGGGATCGTTCTAGGTCGGGGATTATGAGGGATTGCTAAAACACTTGAAACTGACTTAAAAACGTAAAATTAAGTTTAAAACACCAAACTAGACTCAAAAGATGCAATACAAACTAAAAAGACTCAAAACTAGTTTAAAAGACTCAAAACAGCTTAAAACAATGAATTAGGCTTTAAACTGACCCTAGGGATGGTTTTGGACGAAATTAGGTTCTAACTTGACTCAAGACACTTAAAAACACAAATCAAAACAGATTTTGACTAATAAAACACTTTAAAGTAAATGGGGATTTGATTTTGACAAATTTGAAAACAAAACAAACAGATTGTAAACTAAAACAGATTTTGGACGAATTTGGGTAAACTATGGATGATGGGCTAGCTAGAGGTTCTTCTCCACACATGACATACTTGCACATAAACCAATTTTCAGTTGTTCTTTCGATCAATCATGAAACTCAACACCCCAGGTTAATTAAGTTCGCTTAAATTAACCTTCAAGTTCTCCTTAAGTTATTGAATTGGATAGGAAAGCGCATACAACAATTCAAGCATTCTTCAAAAGTTCTTTACGTGAACAGCACAATAAAGATACAATCAAAGATCATTAAGCATCATGAAAACTATAAGTATTGACGAGGCATTCGTTACTATGATGAGCATGAAACTCCTGCCAAGAATTCATTTAACGCGATCGTTTATAAGCGACCTCCACTACTTGTGAATATAAGTTTGTAACTATTAGGTGAAACTCCCTTATACTATAGCATCATATTCATGCATGCAAACTAAGTGTGCACTCTTAATAAACATACACAAATAAGTTATCAATCAAGCAGTTAAACAAATTGAATTCACAACTGAAGGTAATCAATTCATATTGCAAGTATGTTCATGGCTTTGAATCTCCCCCTAGCCAAAAGGGGTTTAGTTCCTCATAATCGGAAAGCAAAGAATAACAAGTTTATACATTGAAAACAAAAGAAAGAAAACACCTAAACGCTCCAGTGATCCAAACTGAACAGGAAGCACGTCCATGAACTTTCCTTCCCTTCCTTGATTGCGGCACAAGGTTTGGTGGTGGATTTTGGGGATTATGGATGGTGTAGAAGGATGGGATTATGGTTAGGATGGATGTATGGTGTGACAAGGGTTGATTAAGGTCAGAAACTATGGAGAATGGTGAAGGAAGGGTGTGGCAAAAAGTGGGAATCTGTTTTAGGCATGAATGGGTGAATGAATGGTTAAGGAGAAAAGACTCTGCCTTGCGGCATAATGTGTCTTCTGATCCATCTCCTAGTTATGGTGAAGGGTGGATGTATTTATAGGCTAAGGAGATGAGTGTATGGAGTTGTGGTAATGAGTGGATGTAATGGGTGTAGTGGGTGAGTGTTGTGGTAATGAGTGGATGTAATGGGTGTAGTGGGTGAATGTTGTGGTAATGAGTGGATGTAATGGGTGTAGTGGATGGATGTTGTGGTAATGAGTGTCTTTGCATGTGTGTGTTCCTCTTTGCATTTGCACACACATGCTCTTCACCATTTCAGCCCAAAATCAACACATTTGCACACACACACATGCTGATTTCCAGCCTTCTAATCTTCAAAAACGTCCATCCTCATGTCTCCATGTGCATGCAATCCAATCTTGGCCGAAAAATGCTTCAAAATGCTCCAAAATGCACTTTCTTGCCAACTTTGTTATTAGGACCTACAAACACACGAAAATAGCTTAAAATACATAATCAACTAAGACATAACAACATAAATGCACAAGGACAAGCTAACTAAGTCGCATAAATATGCTCCTATCATTAATCTTCCTATTGTGTATGATAAAGTGATGATGGGCTTAGGCTAAATAGGTGTGAGAAATTCCTAGACATTTTTGCTAAGGAGGGTTGTCGGATGGTTGAAATGTCATGTGCCGAACACGATAGGTATGCAACAGGGTCACAATTTGTGACACGTACAATGGGTAGGGTGTTCGAGAAGTTTAACTTGGAGTCTTCACTCATTTAGTACTACGGTCTGGTAGTATTCCTCTTCATTTGGAAGTGAGAGGTCCTGGGTTTGAATCTCGTGGATGACAAATTTGATACCAAATTAGACTTGGAGTCTTCACCAAACTCCCCCTCCCCTTCGTGTAAAAATATCAATGTACTCAAAAAAAAAAAAAACTTGGAGTCTTCACCAATTAATACAAAAGGGTACAAGACATTGTTGAATTTGGTGAAGAACACATCTGGGGATAGCTTTGATATTTATTATGGGTTGTTTATGTATAATAAGAATGCAATAGAGCAGTTGGAGAGATTGGACAACGCGTTTGAGACTCTTAAGAAAGAGTTGTTTGGGCATCTGCATGGGGTTTGTAGGAAGCAGTTGTTGGGAGTGCAGAAACAACACGAGTCTCAAAATGGACGTGATGAGACCCCTAAGAAAGGTCACGAAAATGGAGCTCATCTGAATTCTGCTTCTGTATTTCCAGGATAATATATATGCTCAATGTGTGAACATGCATGTTGTGTTACTATAGTAGGAGAAGTTGTGCTTATGCTGTTATGCATCTATGTATTCTGTGTTGAAGAAAATCTTCGTCTTCTTTTTTCATCTGTTTTTTGTATGCTGAAAATAATGATGATGATGATCTCAATTATTGACCAAATGTTATAGTAAAGCTCTGTAACATATTTTAGGTTGGAAATTTGTTTTGGCATTGTCCTTGGAACTGTTCTAAAAATCTCTGCCTAGGCGCTAGGCGGCTAACCTCCGCTTCGATTAGTCCTTCGCGTTTGAAAATTAAGAAAGTGCACCTAAACCTGCTTAGGCGTCCGCCTAAGCACCCACCTAGGCACCCACCTAGGCACCCACCCAGATCGCGACTCTTACTTAGACAAAATCGGTAACTTTTCATTTTGTATTTTATTTTGTCAATCAATGGAAGAGATTTGTTGAGTACTTGAATGAACACTCATTATATGTTTGTTCCCCATATTTTCTAGTACTTTATAATATATGTCATTTTATTTATCAATTTATGTATCTCAATACAATGATGTGTTTACTTAAGTATAAATAGACACTTATTTATACAATATAAAATTAATTTATTTAAATCCACCTAGGCCTCCGCCTAAGCAAGGTTTTAAATATCGATATTATCGGCGATATTTCGCTGATAATATCGTTTTTTTTAGAAGACGATATTTTCACACTTATCCACTTAATTATCGTAAATATATCGATATTTTTATCGATATTATCGCGATAATATCGAAAACTATATTTTCAGCATTTTAATGCATTATTTGGGCAATATATCGCAACATTATCGATAATATCGCGAGATAAAACCCAAGAATACTTAAAAAATGCTGAAAAGTCTCAAAAGATACTACACTTGATCTTAGCCAAAAGGCCGAGAAAGGTTTGCTTTTCTCAGCTTTGGAATGTAGCTTTTATAGGCCTGTTTGCTTGTTCACTACTCTCGCGCGGGCGATGTGGGATTCTAACGCTTACAGAAACCAAAACGTTTTGCCGCGAGGGCTGGTACATGTGAACTTGTGACTCCAACTAGGTAAGAGCCAGATCTAATTTGGGGCCTTCTATCCTATATTTGTGGACAGCGATCAAATGCTAAAGATTAAACAGAGATAATATGTTCTACTGCTTAGCAAAAAAAACTACAAACCCTCTGCTTATCAACAAAAAAAGACAAGTCCTTGCGCTAGATATACTTTCAAATTACGTTGAGCAGCAACCTGATATATGTATTCGGACAAATTATAAAACAATTGACACACTCTTGGCTTCCAAAATTCAATTCTTTTACTTTATATAAACTTGAAAAAACATAATCGGCATCCAAATTAAAGTTTAGTCTTATTCAACATATTGATTTTCAATCGTTAATTGATATACTATAATTTGGAACTTCAACATCTAGACGCATGCTTATGCATAAGAAATTTAAAGTGTCAAATTCGGCACATTATTCTTCATCATTTTATTCACTTCCTTTTTTTTTTTAATATCCTAAATAAAACCTCCCAATATTGTACTAATTCATTATGTATAAATGATTATGGTGTGTTTAAACTTCTTTCATTAATTACTACATAGTTTTTACACTCACAATGTTTGCCAGCTCGCTATATAATCAACTTAAATCAGTTAAATCCATCATGCAATGCATTTCCTTCCAATTTTTTGTGATAAACTAATAGATAATTGACTAAATAAACATCATGCAAAGTTTCAATAAAAATTTCCAAGTTTTTCTTACAATTTCCGTGGTTTTTATTCAATTTTTATCGATATCGATAATATCCCGATATTTCCATCGATATTTCTGTGTTTTTGGACTACCGATATTTCCAATATCATCGATATTTTATACCTTGCACCTAAGCACCGCCTAGCCGCCCGACTAGAGAATAGTATTTTTTAAAACCTTGCTCCTCGGATTAATATTTTTGTTTCGTTTTAACTCTTCCAAATATTATTATCTTTTGTTCCAACTCCCTCAATCAATTGATGTATGATTTTGTGAATCATTCACTGGAATTGGTATCCGCACTCCTCAGGCCAGACAGCCTTGCACAACGTGGCACATGCTTTCATATATTTAAACTACTTCAGAATTTTTTCAAATTCTTCACTATTCATCGTATAATTAAAGGGTAAATTACTTTACTCCTTCTTAGACATCTCTAATCTTTGGATTAAAACCTAAAATTTTTAGTCCAGAAAATTTAGCCCTAGCTTATTAAAGAATGAATTTAGGCTATTGTTTTTAAATTAATTAAATATTTTTTTTTAAATTATGTAGACTATCTTAAATTAATTTTATGAACATTTTAGCCTAAAATATTTAAATTCCGATAAATATTGAAAAATCATTAAATCGACACATGAAACTCAAGAAACACAATGGAAGAATATGAAACACATGATAGAGATGTATAAACACAAAACACATATGAAGCATATACAAAACACAAAACACCGTTGATCTCCAGTCGTGGTCAAGGTTGGCAGGAAAAATGTGCTGAAAGTGACCAAATGGTCACGGTTACAGCCTTGAAAATATTTGGGGAAAGATTTCCGAGGTGTAATGCACCAAAACACTACCACGACACAGTCTCAAGGTTTTGAGCAGAACCAAAACATCATTAAGGTGCAAAGGAAGGAAGATAGAACTTGCCCAAGTTGGAAAACCTAGAAATCTTGCCGGAGTTCTGTGAAAGAGATGATGAACAGTGGCAAGGTTTCTGTGCAGTGTCAAGCTCCATGTCTGGGTCGATGCTCACGGTCTAAGCTTACAGAAATATGGAAGGACAGAGCACGGTAGTGGTCCAACGGTCTAACTCGCCGGAGATGTCGAGTGATGGTGGTTCGGTGTATATGTGTGTATGTTGCAGAGAAGGAAATAGACGAGGGAGTTGAGAGAGAAGAGAGAGAGAGAGTGGGCTTGCTCAGTTCTGATTGGTGCCAAAATGAGGGAATAACTTTGATTAATGGTGAGGAAATCCAGGAAAAAGAAATCGAGGGGAGGAAAATAAGGGTTTTGATTGGTGGATGGTTGTAAAAGAAGAGGACCGGATCCACCAATTAGGGAAGGGGTGGATTTTGTACAATTTTTAAATGTAAAAAATCTATCCTCTTGATAGTGTTCCGACACTACAAATTTGTACACGCGTGTACAAAAGTACCCGTAATTAACGTACTTTAACGGAGCGTAACTTTTCCATTACAAATCCGATTCGGGTCTAACTTGCGTCTACGTGACGACGAGTGCTAATTAAGTATGGAACCAGGAAAATGAACTGAATGCCAAGAACCACGTCCACGTCTGTTGCCACTTTTGTCCAAAAAGGGTAAAATCGTCAACTCACCCCAACGGAAAAGAAATCACAGTGAAGAGTAGGGTCGGGTCGTCACACCTCTACGACCCTTGAAGAAGCAAACTAATCCAAGATCATGTCTCGACGACCCTTGAATTAGCATATTCACATTGTAGGACTTCAAAACACGTTTCCTACATGTGACAAGCACATACGTACAACACACCTTGAAGTGGGGGCATTTGTAGGCATGTAAATTAAGTTGCATACAAATGATGCATCATAAAGCTCCACATGGCATATGACTCATCAGAAATGGACTAGTCATCAAAGCACAAAACAAGCAAGAATTGAAGATTGCTAAAAAAATAGGCAAGAAAGCCTTACAATTCGGCCAAGCAAGGGAAAGTGGCTGAAATTAAGACACAAAACATGCCTAAATTCTCCCATGGACGAATCAAGACACAAATCAAGGCCAAATCCATCCAAAGGTATAGCTTTGGAAGTCTATAAATACAAGGATCCAAGACACACAAAGGGTCAAAAAATTCTACATTGAGAAGAATCTCTGCACAAATCTTTGAAGACTAATACGCTGCCAAAACTCTCTTCGAAGAACGTACAACCAAAGCTGACTACATCACTGAATCAGAGGAAAATTGTAAACAGAGATTGTAACCCTACAAATTCATCAATACAAATCTGCTTTGTACACGTGTTCTCGTTTCATTCGTTACATAATTTTCGTGTTTACAAAACCCTCTCTTTACCCACTTCTTTTCTGTAATGTTCCTTTCCGACAATTATTTCTATTCATTTTGAATGAGTGATATGCATGCAATTATTTCACTAGTTGTTCTATACAAGTCGTTCTTTGTGCAACATACCACATCGCCCAGGGGAGTGGATCCTCTATGGCTTATATATATTTTCCCATCTCTTCCTAGCACGAGGCCTTTTGGGAACTCACTGGCTTCGGGTTCCATCGGAACTCCGAAGTTAAGTGAGTTTGCGCGAGAGTAATCCCATGATGGGTGACCTATTGGGAAGTTCTCGTGTGAGTTCCTAGAAACAAAATCGTGATGGCGTGGTTGGGGCCCAAAGCGGACAATATCGTGCTACGTCGGAGTCGAGCCCAAGATGTGCTAGGGGCCCAGGCCGAGATGTGGCAATTTGGTATCAGACCCAATCCCTGGCCGGAAGTGTGCCAACGAGGATGTCTGGCCCCTAAAGGGGGTGGATTGTAACATCTCACATCGTCCAGATGAGTGGATCCTCTATGGCTTATATGTATTTTCCCATCTCTTCCTAGCACGAGGCCTTTTGGGAACTCACTGGCTTCGGATTCCATCGGAACTCCGAAGTTACGCAAGTTCACGCGAGAGTAATCCCATGATGGGTGATCCACTGGGAAGTTCTCGTGTGAGTTCCCAGAAACAAAATCGTAAGGGCATGGTCGGGACCCAAAGGGAACAATATCGTGCTTCGGCAGAGTCGAGTCCAGGATGTGATGGGGGCCCGGGCCGGGATGTGACAATTTGGTATCAGAGCCAATCCCTGGCCGGAAGTGTACCGACGAGGATGTTGGGCCCCTAAGGGGGTTGAATTGTAATATCCCACATCGCCCAGGGGAGTGGATCCTCTATGGCTTATATGTATTTTCCCATCTCTTCCTAACATGAGGCCTTTTGGGAACTCACTGGCTTCGGGTTCCATCGGAACTTCGAAGTTAAGCGAGTTTGCGGGAGAGTAATCCCATAATGGGTGACCCACTAGGAAGTTCTCGTGTGAGTTCCCAGAAACAAAACCGTGAGCGTGTGGTCGGGGCCCAAAGTGGACAATATTGTGCTACGGCGGAGTCGAGCCTGGGATGTGGTGGGGGCCCGGGCCGAGATGTGACAATTTGGTATCAAAGCCAATCCCTGGCCGGAAGTGTGCCGACGAGGACGTCGGGCCCCTAAGGGGGGTGGATTGTAACATCCCACATCACCCAGGGGAGTGGATCCTCTATGGCTTATATGTATTTTCCCATCTTTTCCTAGCACGAGACCTTTTGGGAACTCATTGGCTTCGGGTTCCATCGAAAATCCGAAGTTAAGCGAGTTCGTGCAAGAGTAATCCCATGATGGGTGACCCACTAGGAAATTCTCGTGTGAGTTCCCAGAAACAAAACCGTGAGGGTGTGGTCGAGGCCGAAAGCGGACAATATCGTGCTACAGCGGAGTAGAGCTCGAGATGTGGTGGGGCCCAGGCTGGGATGTGACACATTCTCCCCTGATTATAGTTGCTGATTACTCTAATAGATCAGAGGGATATACTTACAATTACTACGTGAGTCATGACTTTATAAATTTAAGGCAGTGCTATCCTCACACCTAGTTTTGCTTCGTATACACCCCTCCCAATTTTCGACCCTCAGATTGAATGAATTGATGACCAAACGTTAACAAGGGTGTGTGGAAGGTAAAAATGGGTGTGTGAATAACATTTTCCTAAATTTATTATTACTCGTGTACTATACTATTGATCAGAAAATCTTGGAATTTATACTTGTATTTTATGTCGATTTTAGGAAGATGTTACTCTTGAGCAAGTTGTGGAAATAGTTGAGAAGTTAAAAAAAGGCGAGAAGCCACCGGTAAGGAAACTAGGTTTTTATATTGTCAAACTTTCCTCTTCCTAGTTGGTGAGTGTAATACCATTTTTCTACATTTCCAGCATGGTACGCAGAATCCTAAGTGCATTACGTACGGTCCAGAAGGAGGAAATACCACATTGCTGGGTGAGCCCAAAACTCTTCCGTACCGAGATCTTGATGCATGTTAAAACAATCCAAATGAACTCCAAATAGAAAAACTGTGTACTTTTCACACCCAATAAGCTTTTGACCTTTTGAGATCTCATTCTAATGGTACTAGTAGCACATTATATGTCATTATTTTCTTAAGTTCCAATGGGTGTCAAGAGCATGCTCGTTTATTTTTATTAATGCCGAAAACAGTCCAAATGCGCTGAAAATAGAAAAACTAGGTACTTTTTGACATCCAATAAGCTCTTGATATATTAAGTGCTCATTCTTATGGTCCTAGTAGTGCATTATATGTGTTTATTTGCTTAAGTTCCAATGGGTGTCAAATGCATGCTTGTTTGTTTTTAATAATGCCAAAAACAGACCAAATGCACTCAAAATAAACTTTTGACACCCAATAAGCTTTTGATCTTTTGAGCACTCATTCTTATGGTCCTAGTAGAGCCTTAGATGTGTTTATTTTCTTAAGTTCCAATGGTTTTCAAACGCAAGCTTGTTTCGTTTTAGTAATGCCGAAAACATTTCAATTGCACTCCAAATAAAAAAAAATGTACTTTCGACGCTCAATAAGCTTTTGATCTATTGACATCTCATTCTTATGGTCCTACTAGCACATTATATGAATTTATTTGCTTAAGTTCCAATGGGTGTGAAACGCCAGCTCGTTTGTTTTTATTAATGCCAAAAATGGACCAAATGTACTGAAAATAGAAAAATGGATCAAACGCAAGCTCTTTTGACATCCAATAAGTTTTTATCTTTTGAGTACTCATTCTCATGGTCCTAGTAACTCATTCTTTGTGATTATTTGCTTAAGTTCCAATAGGTGTCAAATGTACGCTCCTTTGTTTTAATTAATGCAGTAAACAATCCAAATGCACTCCAAATAGAAAAATTGTGTACTTTTGACACCCAATAAGTTTTTCATCTTTTGAGATCTCATTCTTATGGTCCTAGTAGTGCATTATATGGGATTATTTGCTTAAGTTCCAATGGATGTCTAACGAATGCTTGTTTATTTTTAGTAATGCCGAAAACAGTCCAAATGCTCTGAAAATAAAAAAATTATATACTTTAGACCGCCAATAAGCTTTTGATATGTTGTGTACTTATTCTTATGGTCCTAGATGCACAATATATATTTTATTTTCTTAAGTTCCAATGGGTGTCACACGCACCCTCCTTTGCTTTTATTAGTCCCGAAAATAGTCTAACTACACTCCAATTAGAAAAATTGTGTACTTTTGACACTCAACTAGGTGTTGATCTTTTCAGTACTCATTCTTATGGTCCTAGTAGCTCATATATATGTTTCTTTGCTCAACTTCAAATAGGTGTTAAACGCATGCTTTTTTGTTTTTGTTAATGCCAAAATAAGTCCAAACCAAATAGAAACACTGTGTACTTTTGACACACAATAGGCTTCTGAACTTTTAGGTACTCATTCTTATGGTCCAAGTATCACATTATATGTGTCCCTTTGCTTAAATTCCAATGGGTGTGTTGTGTTCCTTTCAAGTGAAAATATAAGGATAGTATAAGGGCACAAGTAAAGGTGTCGAACCGTAGGGACTGATTAGACCTCTACAAATTACTAGCTTTATGTGAACCCTAACTAAACAATGAAAATGCAAACTGGATTTAAAATTTACAATTGAAAGTTTAGATAAAGATAGTAATTTAGATAAAGAAAGTTTAGATAACTTAGAAATGCAAAAAAGATAAAGATAAATGATAGGCTGATTCAGAAATAATGGGAGTGGAACTAGGGATACCGATTTCACCGTTACAAGCCAATTCCATGAAAATTAAGTCAAAAACCAATTAAACTCTTCAATCTGCAACTAGGGCTCATTTTACTTATTTATGATCATCCATTTGATGTGTGGTTGTGATCAAGTACTCCTAATCTGCAATCTAGTTGTGATTTTCAACTTAGATTAGTAAGTAAGAATCCATTAAGAACAAGAATACTTCAAAGAACCAAAGAAATCACATGGCAGGATGTGTGCATAGTAGTTTCTTCATTCATTCACATGTCTACCAAGATTAAGCTTGATGTGTAATATAACCTTGATCAAATAATTCATAAGCAGCCTTAATGGTGATCAAACATTAAGATTATCAAACAAATTAAACTATAAAATCAGTGAATGAAACAAGAACACAGATTGGTAATTTGAATACTTCAACTTAATAACAAAGAGTAGTTTTGCAAGGCTACATTGAAATCCCCAGCTATGAACTTAATTACACAACATGATTACAGAATATATAAATATCAAGCACAACATGAGTGAAATTAAATTCATAGAAGAAACCCCCTTGAAGCAATTCTGATATTGAACTTCTCCAAGAACAACGCGGCTGCGCGGTTTCTTCGGTGGCAGCAGATGGCGAAGGGAAATAGGATTTTGTTTCTATAAGAAAGGCTAGAGGAAGAGAAGTGAGAGGGCTCTGGGCGACCCCCAAGGGAGGCTTTGTGAAAAAGTGATCTGAAACCCTAGTATTTATAGGCTAATGGGGTTGTAGCTGATTGCAAGGTGATCCCAACCATTAAGCCAAAGTTTTGAACATTTTTCCTTATTTGGCTCCTCCAAATCAGGCTAGATATTCCAACTCCTTTCCCATTCTGCTCCTGGTCTTCTAACAAGCCATATTCATATTGGATTCTTTATTTGGGCTTCAAAACAGTTCACTAAACTTCTTTCCACGTTTGAATAAGGGTCAACCCCAAAAATGGCATCTTTTCACTTCTTTTGCCTTCAAATTGATCCTAAAGTACATGTAACTACACACTAACACAAAATAAGGTAAAATGCAACCAGTTTAACTCAAAAACATCACAAAGAGACTAGAAATGGATGGAATAAATCCATGAAATATATGAATTATCAAATACCCCCAAACCTAGTTTTTGCTAGTCCTCGAGCAAAACTATAACTAAAAACAGACAAAAACAATAAAATCTAACTATACCACTTTTGCTGGCTAAACGATTGCATTGAGCATGTGCAACAAGCCTTTAAACCTCTAGGTGTCCCTAGTCAGAGGAGTTGTGCCTCCTGAGGGTTTATAGTGATGACGTCCACAAACATCCACAGACTCTGCAAACAAATTGGTTAAAGCATACTTGAAACAACCTAATAAGAACCAATGAAAGCTTAGTCATACATCCAAACCAAAAGTCTGCCACTTCAAAAAATCGTATCATGTGTAAAGTGTAAACATATTGCTCCATGACTCATGACTTCAAAGACACCATACTCAAATGCCAAAGATAGAATTCACCTCAACTCTAGTCCTCACAGATATCGCTCAAATTTTCACACAAATCCTAAGGTGTAGTCTCTCCATAAACATATGTGAGTAAAATTATGTAAAAGGGAATCAAAATTCTCACATATGAAATACGAAATAAAAACACAATTTCTGAACCGATTCATGAAATGAATCAAACACTAAGAATATGGATAACACATGTACTTACCAGCACCCATGAATACATCCTCAAAGATCAGCTAGGTCTTTCACACGGTTGTAATGTAAGGCTTAGGTGAGGGGCTATGAAGAAAAGGATAGGAAATACTAAAGCTTGGAACATACCAAAGTGTCTTCCTTGTGAAACCAGCAAGCCGTACTTGTTTGTTCTTGGCGTCCAGGACCTATGTGTCATAGTGAAAGGATTTGGAAATTGCATTTTCTTTGATCATGTTTTTTTCTTTCTTTTCATCTTTTTTTTTTTTTTGGAATTCCAGCACATGTTACCTCGGTACACGCCACATTCTTGATCTAGACCTCAATCTATCTTTGTCTTCATCACTTTGGTATTCCCCAAACTATAAGGTATGGCTGTAATGGGCTAACATTGATAGAGTTTGGTATGGGTGATGAAAGAACTAGGCTAAGAGTGTTTGGCTGCAACAAGGGTGAATGAAGCACACAAAGGGATGAGAATTAAGCCTTTTAGTGGTTAAAACATGCATAGCCTAACATCGTCTCAATGAGTTCATTCATAGGTGATAATAAACAAATGGTATCTGCAACATAGGATTATTCTTAGCATTCAATCAAAGAGAAATAATGAGAACATTTAAAGTGAAATTGAAAGAAAAAGATAGGAGCATAAACACTTTAAACCCTCTCAAAGAAGCAAATAGGCTGAAAATAATTCACTAGGGTAGTCTCCACTATTCTTCTTCCAGAATTTGAGCATGGTACTTTTACCATCGTAATTCCAAGAGTAACAGCTTTGTAAAAGAAAATAAGACACGAACCTTTTTCATGACAACACTGTAGTTTTGTTTGTAAACATAGCCCTCATATACATTCACATTAGTAAGCAAAAGCAAACTTAACCAAAACTAAAAACAAACAAAAAATTTCAATCCCACACCCCCAAACCTAAACTAACCATAGTCATTGATGTTTAAAAATGAATGGAATGCATGTAGTATAAATAGACAGAGCGTGTGGAATGAAAATAAAATAAAACTAAAAGACACAAATAAAAGGAAAGAACACAAACCCAGCTAGGTTGCCTCCTAGCAAGCGCTTTCATTAACGTCTAGGCAAAATGTGGTGGTTATGATGGATGAATGCCTAGGGTGGCCGGAAGTCAAAGTACCTCCAAACCTTGGTTGAAAGAAGTGGTTTCTTTCGAGGGACATTGAATACGGTGCGTTGAATTTCCACAAGGACTTGATTGTGATGGTGTTTTCGTCTCTCCTCGAGAAAAAGCAGATCCTCAAAATATTTTGAAGATGTGGCTGGAGCAATGATTTCAATGGATGAGTTTGTGGCTGCTAAGGATGAATGAAATTCATTCAAGGCAGCAATTTCATCATCTAGCTCGAAATCTTCTTTCTTATGGTGAATGGGTAGCAATGATTTGTCATCCAACTTCAATTTGTTTTCCTCTTGATATGGCTGAAAATCATCTCCAAAAGACTCCAAATATGACACATTATGTCTGGCACAATTTCTTCAAGCACATCTATGGGTGGCTCATCATGCTTTTGTTTGACAAATCTCCCTGGAAAAGGAATTGGTGGAACATATGGCTTGGGATGAGTGTAAGGCTCTTCATCCTCGTAAAACGCAAGAACCTCACTATGAAAATATGCACCGAAAGCTTCCTTTGGTTGTTCCTCCTTCTCTTTTTGATCATCACCACCGGATTGATGTTCGTTTATAGCTTGGACAATTTGACCCACTTGAATTTCCAACTTAGTTATTGCTAAAGAATGGTTCTGAATAATGCTACTCGTTGACTGTTGAAATTGCAAATTGTTTTGAGCGAGTAGCTTCAAAGTGTCCTCCAATGTAGTGTCAAAGGATTCGTGCTGTGGTGGAAGAGCAAATGCTTGATTTGGAGCTTGTATGTTGTTCCAAGAGTCATGATGAGAGTTTCTCCAAGCGGGGCTGTATGTATTTGGCAATTGTTGCAATGGCCCTTAGTTAGAAAAACACATGCGGTGTGAGTGCTCTCGGACAAATGTAGGAAACTCATCTCTCCTTGGGTAGAATTGAAGAGGATGGCCAGTTTTAGCACATAACGGACATTCGCCGTACATCTCTCTATAGCACCTGAAATCAAACAACCTACAATGTAAATTAAAGATCTAAACTAAGAAAAGAAAAACATATAGGGTTTATAAAGCAAACAATTATAGGGGATTGAAATCAGTCCTCGGCAACGGCGCCAAAATTTTGTTGTATTCCTTTCAAGTGCAAATATAAGGATAATATAATGGCACAAGTAAGAGTGTCGAACCACAGAGACTAATTAGACCTCTACAAATTACTAGCTTTATGTGAACCCCAACTAAACAATGAAAATGCAAACTGGATTTAGATTTTTCAATTGAAAGTTTAAATAACTTAAAAATGCAAAAAAGATAAAGATAAATGATAGGTTGATTCAGAAAAAATGGGAATGGAACTAGGGATACCGATTTCATCGTTACAAGCCAATTCCATGAAAATTAAGGCAAAAACCAATTCAACTCTCCAATCTGCAACTAGGGCTCGTTTTACTTATTTATGATCATCTATTTGATGTGTGGTTGTGATCAAGTACTCCTAATCTGCAATCTAGTTGTGATGTTCAACTTAGATTAGCAAGTAAGAATCCATTAAGAACAAGAAAACTTCAAAGAACCAAACAAATCACATGGTAGGATGTATGCATAGCAGCTTCTTCATTCATTCACATGTTTGTCTTGGGAAAAAGTGATATGAAACCCTAGTATTTATAGGCTAAATGGGGTTGTAGCTGATTGCAAGGTGATCCCAACCATTAAGCCAATGTTTTGATCGTTTTTCCTTATTTGGCTCCTCCAAATCAGGCTAGATATTCCAATTCCTTTCCCATTCTGCTCCTGGTCTTTTAACAAGCCAGATTTGTTTTGGATTCTTTGTTTGGGCTTTAAAACATGCCACTAAACTTCTTTCCACGTTTGAATAAGGGTCAACCCCAAAAATGGCATATTTTCACTTCTTTTGTCTTCAAATTAATCCTAAAGTACATGTAACTGCACACTAACACAAAATAAGGTAAAATGCAACCAGTTTAACTCTAAAACATCACAAAGAGACTAGAAATGGATGGTATAAATGCATGAAATATATGAGTTATCAGGGTGTCAAACCCACGCTGTTTTTAAATAATGTCAAAGATAATCCAAATGCACTCCAAATACATAAATTGCATACTTTTCACACACAATAAGCTTTTGATCTTTTGAGATCTCATGCTTATGGTCCAAGTAGGGTTTAGGTTTTTTGTTTTATTTTCTTAAGTAGGGTTTAGGTTTGAGATCTCATTCTTATAGTCTAAATGCACAGAACATAGAAAAACTGTGTACTTTTAACATCCAATAAGCTTTTGATATATTGCACACCCATTCTTATGGTCATAGTAGTGCATTATATGTTTTATTTGCTTAATTTTTAATGGGTGTCAAAGGCACGCTGCTTTGTTTTTGTTAATGCCGAAAATAGTCCAAATGCACTCCAAATAGAAAAAATGTGTACATTTGATTCCCAGTACGGTTTTGATATTTGGAGAACTAATTCTTATGGTCCTAGTAGCACATTATATGTGGTCCTAGTAGCACATTATATGCTCATTTGTTTTTGTTAATGCCGAAATTAGTCAAATGCACTGAAAATAGAATAAATGTGTACTTTTGACCTCTAATAAGCTTTTATATATTGTATACTCATTCTTACGGTCCTAGTAGCACATTATATGTTTTATTTGCTTAATTTTCAATGGGTGTCAAAAGCACGCTACTTTGTTTTTATTAATGCCGAAAATAGTCCAAATGCACTCCAAATAGCAAAAAGGTGTACTTTTGACACTCAATAAGCTTTTGATCTTTTCAGTACTCATTCCTAAGGTCCTAGTAGCTCATTATATATGTTACTTTGGTCAATTTCAAATGGGTGTCAAACGCACGTTCGTTGGTTTTTATTAATGTCGAAAACAGTCCAAATGCACTCCAAATAGAAAAACTGTGTACATTTGATTCCCAATAAGCTTTTGATCTTTTGAGATCTCATTCTTATGGTCCAAGAAGCGTATTATATGTGATTATTTGCTTAAGTTCCATTGGGTGTTAAACGCATGCTCGTTTGTTTTTAATAATGCTGAAAACAGTCTAAATGCACTGAAAATAGAAAAACTGTGTACTTTAAACATCCAATAAGCTTTTGATATATTGAGCACCAATTCTTATGGTCATAGTAACGCATTATATGTTTTATTTGCTTAAGTTCCAATGGGTGTCAAACGCACGCTCCTTTATTTTTATTAATGCCGAAAACAGTCCAAATGCACTCCAAATAGAAAAGTTGTGTACATTAGATTCCCAATAAGTTTTTGATCTTTGAAGAACTTATTCTAATGGTCCTAGTGGTGCATTATATGTGATTATTTTCTTAAGTTCCAATGGGTGTCCAACGTATGCTTGTTTGTTTTTATTAATGCTGAAAACAATCTAAATGCACTAAAAATAGAAAAAACTATGTACTTTTGACCTCCAATAAGCTTTTGATATATTGTGCACTCATTCTTATTGTCCTTGTAGCGCATTATATGTTTTATTTTCTTAAGTTCCAATGGGTGTCAAATGCACGCTCCTTGATTTTTATTAATGCCGAAAACTATCCAAATGCACTCCAAAAAGAAAAACTGTGTACATTAGATTCCCAATAAGTTTTTGATCTTTGCAAAACTAATTATTTTGGTCCTAGTAGTGCATTATATGTGATAAGCTCATATTTATACATATTTTACATCAAATTCTCTCGTCTTTTCTTAGTTAGTTTCTTATATTTTTGAGTTATTTACTTTGTTTTTGTGTTTTATCGAATTTATCTAGCTAAGAAAATAAAAATAGCACAAGTGTGATTTTAAGTAATAAATTCGTCATTTCTACCTTGCTCACTTATTTTATTGTTGTAACTTAAGAAAACATTTTAGCAGAAAGAAATATAAGGGAAAGCTGCCTTAGGCAGCTGGCGGAGACTGACAGAAAATCAGAAAATAAATAAGTGCAGGAAGACAGAGGGGACTGACGCACAGAATAAAGGAGAAAAAGACGGAAAGCAGTGCACAAAGGAGAAGGCAGCGTGGGCTGCTGATGAGTGGAAAACAAAAGAAATAATAAGAAAGAAAAAGGCAGAAATAGTGGAGAAGGTGGGAGTGCAGGCAGGCGCAGATGCACTGACAGGAAAATAGAAATATAAGGGGGAAGGTAGGAGGACTGAAGGCGTGGGGGGGGGGGGGGAAGTGCGGAAGAAAAAGAAAAAAAAAATAATAACAGAAGCAAAGCTGCCCTTGGCAGCTGACGCGAGGAGTCATGGCGTGCGGAAATTAGACGTGCTGGGGCTGGCGCAAAAACAGAAGTCGGGGAGCTGCTCTTCACGGGCAGGAAAGAAGGGGAGCTGGCGAGAGAAGACAGAGGGAGGACAGGTCAGACACAGGCAGCTGGGACGCAGGAGCAGCGAGCTGCCTTAGGCAGCGCTATAGAAGAGAAGGCAGGGGAACTAGCGGGAAGGAGAGACGTAGGAAGTGTGCGTGCGAAAGGCGCCGCGTGCGCGACAAGGCCTGTGGAGTTCTCAAGTCCCGACGACGACTGACGACGAGCAACGGCGAGCTGCTCTCACTGAGAAACGGTGACCACAAGTGAGTGTAGGAGAGATTCTTGACTGCTGCTGCGTGACTGCCCGAGCTTATCCAACGGTGACTAATGGTGGAGCTCTATCGAAAATAAAAGAAGAGGGCAGCAAAGAAACAGAAGCTGCAAGGAAAGGAGATGCTGCCATTGGCAGCAAACGAGCGAAGGCAGCAGGGCAGGAAACTTGGGCAGCAGCACAGCATGGAGCGCTCCTCATTTGGTTTTATTTTTCTAAAACTCATGTTTAATTTAATTTGCTTTTCAATTATATTAAACATGTGTAATTAATTTATGTTTAGTTAGAGGGGAATTTGAAACCATGGATAAATGTTTATTATGATTTGATTTACTCCAGTTATGAATTTATGAATGTTGGATGTGGTTTACTTTTCTGTGTTGATTAAGAACTTGTTTATGTATGTGGGTTAAGGGTCGACACTTAATTTGCATGCTTAGACTTGATGCTAGGATATAAGGGAATTTCACCTAATCGTTATGAACTTATATTCATGAGTAGTAAAAATCGCTAGTCACGATTGTGTTTAGTAAACCCTAGGTTGGATTAACATGCGTATTCCATGGTTATGAATGCCTAGTCGATGCTTATGATTTCCATTGAACTTAATGATCTTTGATATGTCTCTCTATCATGCGTATTCCATAGTTAGGGAACGTGATAAGAATAATTTGGTTGTGATGCGTATCCCGTCCAATTCAATGAATCTAGGGAAATCTGAAGGTTAATTTAAGCGGACCTAATTAACTTGGAGCATTGTCATTTATTCGTTTGTTGAAATCATAACTGGGAATCAAATTATATGCATATGTTCATGTGTGGATAAGGACCCCTCTAACTAACGTCTCATCATTCTATAAAATATATTTTCTTTGAAGTTTGTTTTTAAGTTTCTGTTTTAAATTCAATTTCGTCAAAAATCAATCCCCCATTTATTTTAAAGTGTTAGATTTGTTAGAAATCAATTTAGTTTGTGTTTTCTTGAGTCTTGAATTATTTTGAGTCTTTTGATTTGTTTTAGTTTATTTGTTAGTTTTATTTTGAGTGATTCTAGTTAAGTGTTTTGATTTTAGTTTAGTGTTTTAAATTTTGTTTTTACGTCTTTAATTTAATTTTACTTTGGTTAGCATCCCTAGTTAATCCCCGGTTAGAACGATCCCTACTTACATCATTACTACAATTGTCACAAATAGGGTTTAATTTGTGCGTTAACTTATTTTCGCATCCATATGTGATTATTTGCTTAAGTTCCAATGGGCGTCTAACTTATGCTCATTTGTTTTTATTACTGCCAAAAACAGTCTAGATGCACTGAAAATAGGAAAACAGTGTACTTTTGACCTCCAATAAGCTTTTGATATATAGTGGACTCATTCATATTCTCCTTGTAGCGCATTATATGTTATATTTGCTTAAGTTCCATTGGGCCTGAAAAGCACGCTCCTTTGTTTTTATTAATGCTGAAAACAGTCCAAATGCACTCAAAATAGAAAACGGTGTACTTCTGATAGTCAATAAGCTTTTGATCTTTTAAGTACTCATTCTTAAGGTCCTAGTATCGGATTATATGTGTTTCTTTGCTTAAGTTCCAATTGGTGTCAAACCCACACTGTTTTAATTTAAATAGAAAAAATTGTATACTTTTGACACAAAATAAGCCTTTGATCATTTGAGATCTCATTTTTATGGTCCAAGTAATGCATAATATTCATTTATTTGTTTAAGTTCCAATTGGTGTAAAACGCACGCTCGTTAGTTTGTTTTAATCACTGCAAAAAACAGTCCAAATGCACTCCAAATAGAAAATCTGTATACTTTTGACACCCAATAAGATTTTCATCTTTTGAGTACTCATTCGTATGGTCCTAGTAGTGCATTGTATGTGTTTATTTGCTTAAGTTCCAATGGGTGTCAAATGATGCTCATTTGTTTTTATTAATGCCGAAAACAGTCCAAATGCAATCAAAATAAACTTTTGACGCCCAATAAGCTTTTGATCTTTTGAGTACTCATTCTTATTGTTCCAGTAGTGCATTAAATGTGTTTATTTGCTTAAGTTGCAATGGTTGTGAAATGCACGCTCGTTTGTTTTTATTAATGCCGAAAAAACTCCAAATGCACTCCAAATAGAAAAATTGTGTACTTTTGACACCGAATAACTTTTGATATCTTGAGATCCTATTCTTATGTCCTAGAAATGAATTATCTATGTTTATTTGCTTAAGTTCCAATGGGTGTCAAACGCGCACTCCTTCGTTTTAATTAATGCCGAAAACAGTCCAAATGCACTCAAAATAGAAAACTGTGTACTTTTGACATCCAATTAGCTTTTGATCTTTTGAGTACTCATTCTTATCATCCTTGTAGCGCATTATATGCACTTATTTGCCTAAGTTCCAATGGGAGTCAAACGCACACTTGTTTGTTTGTATTAATGCCGAATGTCATCCAAATGCACTCCAAATAGAAAAAACTGTGTACTTTTGACGTGGAATAAGCTTTTGATCTTTTGCGTATTCATTCTTATGGTCCTAGTTGCGTATTATGCGTTTCTTCGCTTAATTTCCAATGGGTGTCAAACGCACGCTTGTTTCTTTTTGTTAATGCTAAAAATAGTCTAAATGCACTCCAAATAGAAAATATATGTTCATTTAATACCCAGTAGACTTTTGGTCTATTAATTACTCATTATTATGGTCCTAGTATCACATTATATGTGTTTCTTTGCTGAAGTTCCAATGGGTATCAAAGCCACGTTTGTTTGTTTTTATTAATGCTGAAAACCGTCTAAAAATACATTCCAAACAAAATGTCTACTTTTGACACCCAATAAGCTTTTGATCTTTTGAGTACTCATTCTTATGGTTCTAGCGCATTCTATGTGTTTATTTTCTTAAGTTCTAATCGGTGTCAAATGCACGCTCGTTTGTTTTTATTAACGCCGAAAATAGTCCAAATGCACTAAAAGTAGAAAAACAGTGTACTTTTGACTTCCAAGAATCTTTTGATCTTTTGAGACCTCATTGTTATGGTCCTAGTAGAGGATTATATGTCTTTATTTGCTTAAGTTCCAATGGGTGCCAAATGCACACTCCTTTGCTTTTATTAATGCTGCAAAAAATGCATATGCACTTTAAATAGAAAAACTATGTAGCTTTGAATAGCTAATAAGGTTTTGATCTTTTGAGTAATCATTCTTATGGTCCAAGTAGCACGTTATATGTGTTTATTTTCTTAAGCTTGAATGGGTGTCAAACGCATGCTTCTTTGTTTTTATTAATGCCAAAAATAGTCCAAATGCATTCTAAATAGAAAAACTGTGTACAATTGGCATCCAATAGGCTTTTCAACTTTTAATTACTCATTCTTGACCTAGTATCACATTATAAACGCACGCTCGTTTGTTTTTATTAATGCTGAAAACAGTCCGAAGGCACTCCAAATAGAAAAACTGTGTAATTTTGCCACCCAATTGGGTTTTGATCTTTTAAGTAATCATTCTTATGGTTCTAGTATTGGATTATATGTGTTCCTTTGCTTTAATTCCAGTAGGTGTCAAACCCACATTGTTTTTATTAATGCGGAAAATAGTGCAAATGCACTCCAAATAGAAAAATTGTGTGCTTTTGACACCCAATAACTGTTTGATCTTTTCAGTACACATTCTGATGGTCCTAGTAGCTCATTATATATGTTTCTTTGCTCAATTATTCAATAGGTGTCAAATGCACGCTCATTTATTTTTATTAATCTCGAAAACAGTCAAAATGCACTGTAAATAGAAAAATTGTGTACTTTTGACATCCAATTAGCTTTTTATCTTTTGAGTACTCATGCTTATCGTCCTTGTAGTGCATTATATGCGTTTATTTGCTTAAGTTCAAGTGGGAGTCAAACGCATGCTCGTTTTTTTTTATTAATGCCGAAAGTAGTCCAAATGTACTCCAAATAGAAAAACTGTGCACTTTAGACACTCAATAAACTTTTGATCTTTTGAGTACTCATTCTTATGGTATTCGGCTCACATTATACGTGTTTCATTGCTTAAGTTCCAATGGGTGCTTAACTTTTTTTTTTATTAATGCTAAAAAACTGTCTAAATGCATTCCAAATAGAAAAAAGTTGACACCGAATCAGCTTTTGATCTTTTGGGTACTCATTCTTATGGTCATAGTAGCACATTATATGTGTTTATTTTCTTAAGTTCTAATCGATGTCAAACGCATGCTCGTTTGTTTTTATTAACGTTGAAAACAGTCCGAACGCAGTGAAAATATAAAAACTGTGCACTTTTGACTTCCAATAAGCTTTTGATCCTTTGACATCTCATTCTTATGGTCTTAGTAGCGGATTACATGTGTTTATTTTCTTAAGTTCCAATGGGTGTTAATAAGGTTATGATGTTTTCTTAAGTTCCAACGGGTGTCAAACCCACACTCGTTTCTTTTTAATAACGCCAAAATAGTCCAATGCACTCCCAATAGAAAAACTATGTACTTTTGACACCCAATAAGCTTTTAATCTATTGAGTACTCAGTCTTACAGTCCGAACGCAGTGAAAATAGAAAAACTATGTACTTTTGACTTCTAATAAGCTTTTGATCTTTTGAGATCTCATTCGTATGGTCTTAGTAGCAGATTACATGTGTTTATTTTCTTAATTTCCAATGGGTGTCAATAAGGTTCGGATATTTTCTTGAGTTCGAATGAGTGTCAAACCCACGCTCATCTGTTTTTATTAATGCCGAAAACAGTCCAAGTGCACTTCAAATAGAAAAACTGTGAACTTTTGACACCCAATAAGCTGTTGACCTATTGAGATCTCATGCTTAAGGGCCTAGTAGCACATTATATGTGCTTATTTTGTTAAAGTCCAACGGGTGTCAAACGCATGCTCATTTGTTTTTATTTATGCTAAAAATAGTTCAAATTCACTCGAAATAGAAAAACTGTGTACTTTTAACAGCCAATAAACTTTTCGTCTTTTAAGTACACAACTGTGTACTTTTGACACCCAATAAGCTTTTTATGTATTGAGATCTCATGCTTAAGGGCCTAGTAGCGCATTATATGTGCTTATTTTTTTAAGGTCCAACGGGGTGTCAAATGAATGCTCATTTATTTTTGTTTATGCCGAAAACAATTCAAATGCACTCGAAATAGAAAAAGTGTGTTCTTTTGACACCCAATAATCTGTTGTTATTTTGAGTACTCATTCTTATGGTCCCACTAGCGCATTATATGCATTTATATGCTTAAGTTTCACTGGGTGTCAATCCCATTCTGGTTTGATTTTATTAATGCCGAAATTTGTTCAAATGCATTACAAATAGAAAAACTGTACTTTTGACACCCAATAAGCTTTTGATCTTATGAGTACTCATTCTTATGGTCCTAGTAGCCCCTTACATGTGTTTACTTGCTAAAGTTCCAATGGGTGTCAACTGCACGCTCCTTTATTTTTATTAATGCCGAAAATAGTCAAAATGCACTTCAACTAGAAAAACAGTGTACTTTTGGCAGCCATTTCACTTTTGATCTTTTTAGTACTCATTCTTATCGTCCTTGTAGTGCATTATATGCATTTATTTGCTTAAGTTCCAATGGGAGTCATACGCATTATCTGTGCCAATAAGCTTTTGATCTCTTGAGATCTCAATCTTATGGTCCTAGGTTCGTGTTATATGTGTTTCTTTGCTTAAGTTTGAATTGGTGTCAAACCCGCGCTCATTTGTTTTTATGAATGCCGAAAACCGTGTAAAAATGCATTCCAAATAGAAAAAATGTATACTTTTGACACCCAATAAGCCTTTGATCTTTTGAGTACTCAATCTTATGGTCCTAGAGCATTATATGTGTTTATTTTCTTAAGTTCTAATCGGTGTCAAACGCACGCTCATTTGTTTCTATTAACGTCGAGAACAGTCCAAATGCACTGAAAAGAAAAACTGTGTACTTTTGACTTCCAAGAATCCTTTGATCTTTTGAGATCTTATTCTTATGGTCCTAGTAGCATATTATATGTGTTTATTTTCTTAAGTTCCAATGGGTGTCAAACACACGCTTCTTTGTATTTATTAATGCCCAAAAAAATCCGTATGCACTCTAAATAGAAAAACTGTGCACTTTTGAATACCTAATAAGGTTTTGATCTTTTGAGTAATCATTCTTATGGTCCTAGTAGAGCATTATATGTGTTTATTTGCTTATGTTCGAATGGGTGTCAAACGCACGCTCCTTTATTTTTATTAATGCCAAAAACAGTCCAAATGCACTCCAAATAGTAAAATTGTGTACTTTTGGCATCCAATAGGCTTTTGAATTTTAATTACTCATTCTTGTGGACAAAGTATCACATAATATGTGTTTTTCTGCTTAAGTTCCAATAGGTGTCAAATGCACGCTCATTTGTTTTTATTAATGTCGAAAACAGTCCAAATGCACTCACTCCAAATAGAAAAACTGTGTACTTTTGAGACCCACTATGCTTTTGATCTTTTGAGTAATCGTTCTTATGGTGCTAGTAGCACATTATATGTGCTTATTTGCTAAAGTTCCAATGGGTGTCAAACGCGCTCTCATTTGTGTTATTAATGCCGAAAATAGTCCAAACGCACTCCAAATAGGAAAACTGTGTAATTTTGCCACCCAGTTGGGTTTTGATCTTTTAAATAATCATTCTTATTTGATAAAGTTCCAATGGGTGTCAAATGCACTTGCTCATGCAGAAGATGGGATTTGACTAGCTTTCCTTGCATACATGGTTGCTCGGCCATCTATTATGGAAGGAGATAGCCTGAGGAATTTGTTTCCTCTTGGTACAAGAAGTAGAAGTACTTGGAAACTTACAAAAACTTGATTCAACCCATCCAAGGCATGAAATGTTGGGAGTCATCTGAAAACAAATGCATTCTTCCTCCAACTTTTCGAAGGCAACCTGGGAGACCAAAAAAGATGAGACATAGGGAGGGTGATGAAAATGAATTCAAGTTAAGCAAAAGAGGGCAAAAAAGTGTGAACTGTAGTTTGCAAGGCCTCAGGACATAACAAGGCCAGATGCCTAACCATTCAGCCTCCTCTAGCTATTAGAAAAGGAAGAAAAAGCAAGAAAAATGAGGTATAATTTTGATATTTTTTGTTGATTTTTCATTTCTTAAGTGAATTTGTTATTTATGAAGTGTAGTATCTGTCAGTGCTAATGCTATATGGGTTCATTACTTAGGCCTCAACATCTAAGGCATCACAACCCTCTCAGTCATCACAGCCATGCACTCAGGAAGCTTCACAACCTTCATCTCAGCCAACTCAAGCCTCTAAAACCACTTCAAAGTCTACTGCAAGAGTTCTGAAAAGGAGGAGGAATTTTCCATGATGCTTCTTTAATGCTTTAGGTTGTTTAAGGGTTCATTTTGTTATAGTTGAATATGCCCTTAGTTTTTCTAGACACAACTTTCCAATAGATCTTTACTGTTTTGGACAGATCTTTGGTGTTTTTGGTACTCTTATTTTTGTTTTTGGAAGAACACCTTGACCCATTAGTTGTTAAAGTTGTAGTCTTTTGATACTTTCGTGTGAATTGGAGGGTGTATATTGAACTTTGTTGTGAATTGAAAGTTGTTGACAATTGAACTTTGTTGGTAGTTGGTAGTTTAAATGATGAATTTGCAGATTTAGAATTCAAAGTTTGCTTGGAATTGAATTTGCAGATTTGGAATAGAAAGTGATGGTTTTTTTCCCTATTTAGTTTGATTTTTTTTTCAAATAAATTTGGTGGGAAAAATGTAAGGTACACAATTATGGGTGGGAATTTTTTTTTCAACCCCTTCTCCAAAAAAATAAAAATATCCACGTGGACCCCTTAATAACACATGGCGCTCAGTCATTGTCCACATAGGCACCACATCATCAGTTAACGGGAGACTTAACAGTTTAACTAACGGATGTATGAGAATGTCCCAAAATTTACACTCTAGGTATGACTCTGGGAAGAAAAAAACTTGATGTACTAATGGATGTAGTAAACTGAGATTTACCCTAGATTATATGTGTTTCTTTTCTTTAATTCTAATAGGCACCAAACCACGGTTTTTTTATTAATGCCGAAAACAGTCCAAATGCACTCACTCCAAATAGAAAAACTGTGTACTTTTGACACCCAATAACCATTTGATCTTTTCAGTACTCATTCTGATGTTTCTTGCTCAAATATTCAAAAGGTGTCAAACGCACGCTCGTTTATTTTTATTAATGTCAAAAACAGTCAAAATGCACTGTAAATAGAAAACTTGTGTACTTTGACATCTAATTAGCTTTTGATCTTTTGAGTACTCATTCTTATCATCCTTGTAATGCGTTATATGTGTTTATTTGCTTAAGTTCAAATGGGAGTCAAATGCACACTCATTTATTTATTTTATTAATGCCGACAGCCGTCCAAATGCACTCCAAATAGAAAAACTGTGTACTTTAGACACACAATAAGCTTTTGATCTTTTGAGTACTGGTTCTTATGGTCCTAGTGAAGGAAATATTTGTGAAAACAAGTTCATTTGAGCTACATCTTTGTATGCAATTAACAATTAAAAGGCGGAATCATGCTTGTATGCAATCAAAAACAAAACTTTACCCAAGAAATTCAAGGCCTAGTAATTGTGGTGAACCAAGACTCAACTCAAATATTAAAGAAAAGAGTTGAGAAACTTTTATACCTTTGAAGCACCTCTTTGCTTAGCAAAGGATATTCACCCATGTGAGGGCCTTTTTTCCTTAGTCTCCTTGCTCCTTAACTCCATGAATGTGGATGGAAGGACTTTGCTTCTTGGCTACATGACTTCTTGGATGGATGAAGGAATGGATTCTCCAAGTTCCCAAAATAGAGATGAATGACCTATAAGAAGAAAGATTGCTAGCTATTTTCCTCTAGGGTGGCCGGCCTCTTAGAGAGAAAAGGAGAGCTTGTGTTCTCTCCAATTTCCTCAAAGAAAACCCTTAGGATGAAATGGCTATAAAGTTGCCTTTATACCACCTCACAATGGAGTGGCAAACTTGCAATTAACACAAATTTGCCACCCTTCACCCTATTGAAGGGAAAATTATGAGTTTTCTAGATTTGGGATTTCAAAATGACTAGCATGCATATACAATTCTAGATCTATATACATACGCAACGGAAGCATTTATAACAAGTTATCAAAGTTATAGTCATGTAAATCCCCTTCAAGGTTCATAGGTTTAAATATAATGCATCAAAACAATTTTGCTTAAGAACAAAGTCAAGGAATAGATCTATACCTCTTGTTCTTGATTTTAGACCAAGGATGGACCACCTCCAAGCTCTTTGTTCCTTGAATTCCTTGAGCCTAGCTTCCCTCCTTGCCTCCTCCACTTTGATAGAATGAGTGCTCCTAGGTTCTCTTCAAGTCCCCAAAGTAGAAGACCTCTAAAGATCCTCACCCACTAGTATAATGAGAAGGATGAAGGAATGACCAAAAGGATGAAAAGTTGTTAGCCAATTCACCCTCAAGGTGGCAAGCCTAATTGAGAGAGAGAGAGAGATGGTTGTTTTGATTTTGTGTTTCTAAAACTCACAAAACAATTAAAGGAATTAAACTCTATAAAGTTCCTTATATATTATCAAAACCCTAGTCAACAAATTGACCAAACAACTCTCCCAAACCCTTTAGTATGGCCGGCCCTATTGTGTTAATTTGGGCTTTGGGCTTTCATTTATTTCAAGTCATCCAATGCTTGAATAAAAGCCCAATGGGTTTAGGCCCAATGGGCCCAATTAAACCCGAACATTTCTTTAAGCCCAAAACGATCTTTTATCGCTTTTATGATTTCTTTAGACTTTCTAAATTAATCAAAACACTTAATTAATCCAATTAATTAATTCCATCATCCATTAATTACCCACTACAATAGTGTTTTGGTGAACAATCTTTTAGGTTCTAATTAGCAAGGCAGTGAGGTGATTGGTCATTAATTCAATTTAATTTCAATCACTAGTGAATCAAAACTTCATTTTAATTCACCATTCTTCTTTGATGACTATGTTTATTTATCTTAGAAGAACTCACAAACTATGAGTGACATCTAACCATATGTCATAGCTACCCAAGCTAATGTAGAAGTTTATTCGGAGAACCTATTCAGTTGGAATTACAAATGTAATTCGATCCTTCTCTAATACAATACTCTCAATCATATTACTAGGGTATGGATATATTATGTCAAACCCCTAATGTGATTATTCCTTCTTATATGATTCTTTTGAGTCGTATAGGAACGCATTCCTTTCAATACGCTCGATACTTCGGCCGAAGAATTCCGAATCATATCTTAGAGTATTCTTCCTCTCTTACCGAGGATTAGAGATTCCTTGTTGCGCATACACTTGCCTTCATGACTAAGTGGCTTAACCCCAACTATGCCGTTGACATTCTGAAAGATTGACGTTTGACATAATCAAAGATTAAGTACTTAACCACAAGACAATGACGATGCCTCAGGTCTAAGGACTACTTACATTATTCCAACCTTTAGAGTTACTTGCTTGACATGTGAGTAGACCTCCATGCAAGTACTCTCGTTCGATTGTGTTCAGTGAACTCATTCCCCTAATGAGCACCTACATACTTGTCTTAGTGTCACAACACGAATGGGATGAGACTTTCCATCCTTCCATTTGAAGCAGACATAGTATGTACCGATCTACGGATTGTCAGTTTCCCTTTGACAATCCAATGACCAGGAACCTTTTGGACATTTGGTTATCTGAAGAAGGTCTCTGTAGTCTAACATCATTAGATTACTTCTTCAATCCATCCATTGTCCATGGATACACTATTTAAGACATATATCGTTTATTGAGATAGTCCTAATTCGTGTTTTTGCCATTTGATGTATAAGAATCATCTATACATCTATTCATTTGTCCTCAAAGGTTTCTTCCAAAGATTGGCTTTCAGGGCATATTTCCAACAATCTCCCACTTGCACTAAAGTCAATCACTAGTGTATCTTATACATCTAGTCGAGAGAGTTCATGCTCGCTGGTTAACTTGGTTATGTATTAATTCCTTTTATTTTAAAAGGGAATTTACTCATCAAATGTTTCCAATACATTTGATGATGTCTCTTTATTGTGTTCGAATATTTTGATGAGACCTTGATTCCATGGCTTGAGCTATCGCCCCATTACGTCGTAGTACACTACCATCGACCTTATGGTTTGGATTCAATCATTGGTTCTAATAGAACCCCTTCATTCAAAACACCTTTTTGAAGCAGTTTCTAAAACAATATATCGTCATATATTTTGTTTGTATACTTTATACAAACTTTGCTCCATCCTTGAGACCATTGTAGTACCATACTATCAATTCATTCATATGGTTAGTTCATGCGAAAATTAACTAACGCACAAATTAAACCCTCTTTTTGACAATTGCAGTATAGATGTAAGTAGGGTATCGTTCTAGGCCGGGGATTAGGAGGGATTGCTAATCAAAGTAAAATTAAATTAAAAACGTAAAAACGTAAAAACAAAATTTAAAACATTAAACTAAAATCAAAACACTTAACTAGAATCACTCAAAATAAAACTAACAAATAAACCAAAACAAATCCAAAGACTCAAAATAATTCAAGACTCAAGAAAACACAAACTAAATTTATTTCTAACAAATCTAACACTTTAAAATAATTGGGGAATTGATTTTTGACGAAATTTAATTTAGAACAGAAACTTTAAAAACAAACTTCAAATAAAATATATTTTATAGAAATAAAATGACGAAACGTTAGTTAGAGGGGTCCTTATCCACACATGGACAAATGCATATAATTTGATTCCCAGTTATGACTTCAACAAACGAATAAATGACAACGCTCCAAGTTAATTAGGTCCGCTTAAATTAACCTTCAGATTTCCCTAGATTCATTGAATTGGACGGGATACGCATCACAACCAAATTATTTTTATCAAGTTCCCTAACTATGGAATACGCATGATAGAGAGACATATCAAAAATCATTAAGTTCAATGGAAATCATAAGCATCGACTAGGCATTCATAACTATGGAATACGCATGTTAATCCAACCTAGGGTTTACTAAACACAATCGTGACTAACGATTTTTACTACTCATGGATATAAGTTCATAACGATTAGGTGAAATTCCCTTATATCCTAGCATCAAGTCTAAGCATGCAAATTAAGTGTCGACCCTTAACCCACATACATAAACAAGTTATTAATCAACACAGAAAAATAAACCACATCCAACGTTCAAGAATTCATAACTGGAGTAAATCAAATCATAATAAACATTTATCCAAGGTTTCAAATTCACCTCTAACTAACTAGAAATTAAGTACACATGTTTAACATAATTTAAAAGTAAATTAAATTAAACATGTAAATAAAAATAAAAGGAATAAAACCAAATGGAGGAGTTGGGGATTTTGGTGCTTCTGTCCGAGGCAGCTCCTGCGTCAATCTTTCCTTCATTCCTTGCATGCTGCTGCCTTTGTTGTTTTTCGCAAACTTTTTCCGCAGCGCGCCAGCTGCCCACTGCCTGTTTTACCAAGTGCAGCTGTCGTCTCCCCCTCGCGCCAAGGAGCTTCCCGCGCCTCTCTCCCTTGCACCTGTCCTTCTCGCTTTTTCCACAAGGAAGCTGCTTCCCGTATCGCGTCTTGCTGTCTGCACGTCTTGGCAGCTCAGCCTGCCTTTCCGCGCTTTCTATTCGCAAGCTGCAAAGGCAGCCTGCCTTCCCACCCCGTCACTCCTGTTGCCAGCTGCCCCTTTTCCGTGCTCTTTTCTTAGCTCCGCCAGCCAGCTTGCCTTCTCTCGCTGCCTAAAGGCAGCCCTTTCCTTCCTCGTCCTCCAAGGCTCCCTCCTTTTTCTTCTCGCTGACTGCCCGAGGCAGTCACCCTGCTTCTTTCCTTATCCCCCCCCCTTTCTCTCAGCTGCCTAATGCATCCTTTTATTTCTTATTGTTTCTTCCTAACTTCTGTCCAAGCCGCCCTCTATCTTCTTTTCACCTGCCAGCACCATCCACCTTTCTTTATTCTCTTCTCTTTATTTATTTGCTTCTGGTTCCCCACTTCACTGACTTAGGCGCACCATTCCCACTCACGTCTAACCCTCCTTTTTCTTATGCTTTTCTCCTAGGCAGCTGCCTAATGCAGCTTTTCTTTTATTTATTTCTTTCTTTACAGCTGCCACTTTCTTTTCACACGCTGGCAGCATTCCCACTTGGTTGCACAGCTTCTTTTCCTTTATTTCTTTTTCTGTCCACTCCATTTTGTCTGCCAAAATATTTTCTTAAGTTAATGAAATAAGTGAGCAAGGTAGAAATGACGAATTTATTACTTAAAATCACACTTGTGCTATTTTTATTTTCTTAGCTAGATAAATTCGATAAAACACAAAAACAAAGTAAATAACTCAAAAATATAAGAAACTAACTAAGAAAAGACGAGAGAATTTGATGTAAAATATATATATATATGAGCTTATCAAATACCCCCACACTTAGCTTTTGCTAGTCCTCGAGCAAAACAGAGAAAACAGAAAAAGTAAAAACATGAAAATTATTAGCTTCCCCCTATGTGACCCTCATAGAACTTCATTCGACAACACAAATCATCAAGAACCATAGCTAACACCAAACATGCTAATCCAAGTTCATTTTCCTTATTCAAATATTAGCAGTAATCTTTGAATCATCCTTGAAGTGTAGTGTGTGAGATAGCCATGTTAATGCAATTTCAAAATTTTTATTTTTAGAATCACCATATGCAAACTAGCGACCTTCTCACTGGATATACACTCAATCACACATGTGTTTAGTCTTAATGTGTTTCTCTCAAAGAATCAAATGTGAAAGTTCTACCATAAGCTTGCATAAAGATCACTTCTCCACAGTCATAATTGCAAAACTTAAATCAAGAGGACTTTTATTGGATGTAATGAGGTTTAGGGAGAGGGTTATTGAAACGAAAGAATAGGAAAAACACAAGTTCCAAGCTTCATTACAAGCAATTCTTTTCTTTTATAAGAACTCAACATTTCCCGCTATTCTACAAGTCACCTCCAACCACACCCATAAACTGAAACTTTAAAAACTTTTTATTTTCTTTGTATACAATCTTTCTTTTTCTTTTCATTTTCTTCTTCTTTTTTTTTTTTCTTTTTTTTTTTTTTTTTTTTTTTTTTTTTTTTTTTTTTTTTTTCAAACAGAAACAAATATGAAAAAACCCCACACTTATTCTTTTGCCAAATACCCTCCAAAGTACTTCACAAACATTCACATAAGATAATCTTGCATTGCTCGCTTGGAAAGGGTAAGGAAAAATATTTATTTCAGGCATAAGGGTAGACATATCTGGTGATAAGAAATAAAAGGCTCACAAATACGGCTCAAATTGGCAATCTAATGATATCATTTTTCTTTGGGAAACAAGGTTATTTGGGCCATGGTGGTAAACCTAATGCCTCTATCATTTTCAAGTTCATGCAATTAATGACAAAAATTTCGAAAGATCGTTATGCAAGTTCTAGAGAAGTATCTCACATAAGTTCATCACACATGAAAAAATAGGAGTATATGAAAAATGCACACACTTTCAATAGGCTCAAAAACTCACATAGGATGTATATGGTCACTAAATTCACATATGGAGCTTAAAATCATGCTTTAATTTCACATCAACAAGGCTATGTGCATTTGGTTTTTCAAAGATGATCAAATATGTACAAACTAACACGAGAATTAGGAATTTCACAAAACACATGTTAACTAAGTTCTTGATGATCATGGTTCAAATTTATCCAATTATATCATTGGGTCGGGAAACTAACAAAAATCTAATTCAAAACAATAAGGAAAACAAGACAATATTTTTGGATTTTTAAATTTTTCGAATTTTTTTTTTTTTTTTTTTTTAAATAAAACAAAACTAATTAAGAAAACAAAGCAATAACATGGAAACAAATGAAACCAGTTCAAAGTCGAAGGTACAAAATTTTCAATTTGGTCATTTTTTCATACTCTTTACCCCCACACTTAAACTAGACATTGTCCCCAATGTCAGAAAATATAATAAAATGCAAATAAAAATAAAATAAATAAATACAAAGAAACAAAATAAAGCAATAGGACTGAAAACTTCCCTAATTTGCAGAAAAAATCAAGCGATGACCCCAAGCTAAAATTCTGCAATCAACCTCAAGGGTGGAAATAGTCAAAAGTTCCTGCAAAGAAAAGAAATAAATCAGTTAAGCACGCAAGAAAATGTAAAAAAAAAAAAAAAAAAAAAAAAAAAAAAAAAAAAATGCAAACGAAAAATTAAAAATGAAAAAGACAATGAATAAAACTAAAAAAAATGATCATTGGTCCTGTTTGGTGACTTTCCACAGCTTTGAACTTGAACTGGCCTCGGAACTTCTTAGCAAGGAAAATGAGACTTGATTGGTGGTGTTGTTGAGGCTTCTCGAGCTCTTGGTTTCAACTCAGACTCCTTCTGCCGGGTTGATTGAGTCTGCAGGCTACATTCTTCTCTTTTTGTTCTTCTGCATGGCAGGTAGGCACGAGGAATAGGTGGTGGTCTGCTTCTTTGTTCAATCTGTCCAAGTGCCGACCGATTGCCTTTCTTTCACCTTGCCCCGTAGCCAAGAGCAAGGGTAAAGGAAAAGCATGCCATGAGAAATCTTTGCCTCTGACTCTGATGATATGGGATACTTTTGCTTTTGAAGAAGTATCGTTCCACAGGTGTATGCGTGAACTGGGCTGGGGAACTTCTTAGCAAGGAAAATGAGACTTGATCTTGAAGATGAAGCAGCACCTTGTCTCCACATGCTTCAAGTATCATTTTCACTTGCCATGTCTGTTCTCCAGGCAGATGTGGCGACTTCTTCGGAAGTACATCAGTGGTTGAAGAAGAGCACTCGAGAGCAATGCTAGGTAAGCAATCAGGAAGGATTTCCAGGCAGTCGGTTCTTAGATTGGAAGATTGACACCGAGTGCTGGCTGATTGCCCGCTTTCTCCTTGCCACAAAGACAAGGACAAGGACAGGAAGAAAGCGTGATATGAGATACTCTTGCTTTCAACCTTCATGATATGAAATACTCTAGCTCTAGATGATTTATTTGGAAAGGTATCCCAAGGAATGAGAAACACAGAGAAACTCGAGAGGGTTTGTTGGAAAGGCATTTTCGGAGATGGAAAATTTCGGAGATGAAGAAGTGTTGATAGAGTTTGCCTTTGCTGTTGAAGGCGAAGGTAGACGTTTATAGAATTTTTTCTTCACAACCGAAACTATTCTTTTACCCCTGTCGGCAGCCGGTGGATGGATGAACAGTACAGGTTACGCGCTTTCTGAAAAAGCAACCCGTAATTTGCGCAAAGCTGACAGCGCGTGACGAGTGACGACAAAACTGGAAAAGCTTTTCACCTCGTGATTCCTGACCGCTCCGACTTTTGAGAGAGAGGCGCCCAACTTTTGAGAACGGCGTCCGACTTTTGAGACGGAGACGCTGCTTTTGAGAAAAGAATCCGGCTTTTCAGAAAGGAGCCCGGCTCTTCGATTTGCGAGAGGACGCCTCTTCGACTGCTGAGTAGCGCCTCTTGATTTCTTCTTCTTATAAGAACACTCATTTTTGTTCCATAACACACTTAAGCTCCCCCCGTAAACGCTTCCTCCTGTAAACACTTCCTCCTTGCATTTCTTTTAATCTTGATCAGTCCGACTCTTCATTCTCAACACCTTCAAATATGTCTTGCCCCTCTGACCGTCGCCTTAACTTGAATGTTGGGGAAGATAGTGATATATCTTCTCCAACCAACATTTGGCAGCCATCCTTCATATCCCCAAATGGTCCTCTTACAGTTGGGGATTCCATGATGATGAACGAAACAACCGCATCGGTGGTGGCCAGAAATCTGCTCACTCCTAGAGACACTAGGATACTTTCTAGGCGGTCCGACGAACTAGCTGTCCAGGACTCTATGGCCTACAGCGTCCGATGCGCAGGCTCCGTATCAAACATGGGCCAGCGCCTTCTTGCACGAACTCGTCAGGTGGAGTCGTTGATGGCTGAAGTGGCTAGTCTTCGGCAGGAGGTCAGAGTGCTTAGGCATGAGAACAGGGATTTGCACATGCTTGCAACCAATTACTCAACCAGCATGAAGAGGAAGCTTGATCAGCTGCAGGAGTCCGAAGTGCGGATTCAGAGTGATCATCAACGGTTTATGACGTTACTCCCGAGGTTTGTGTTGCCTTCGTCCTCGGGAGCAGCACCAAATATTGAGGCTCTGAATGATCCAACTCTGGCGCTTCGTCTTTCAGGGGCTCCGTCGACCTCCGAGGCACCACCTACCAACGACCAATGAAAACTATTAGTTTTACATTATTGTAAAATATTTATGCTTTTAAAGTTTATTTAATTATATCTATAAATATAAGTATTTTTGTGTTTTTTTTTTTTTTTTTTTTTTTGTTGTTGTATGGATGTTTATTATTATTAATCTTTTTTTTTTTTTTAATTTTTTTTTTATTATTAATTTTTTTTTTTTTTTTTTTTTTTTATTTTTTAACTTCCTAAACAAAAATCACAACTAAATAAACAAAACAAAATGAAAGCAGTAAAGAGAAGGGATTAGGAATGCAAATCTGATTATGGGTGATTCCTAGGCCTCCCTTCGTTGATTGCTTGGATGGATGCAAGTGCCATGTTTCGCTCCATTTGTAACTAAAAGCAAAGAAAGAAAACTAAATCAAATATCAAAAGTAAAAGACATAACAAACCAAAAATAAAATAAAATAAAATAAACACAAATAAAAGAAAATAAAATAACATAAAACACAAACAAAAAAAACATAAACAAGGATTAGCAAATTTGTTAATCCCCGGCAACGGCGCCAAAAATTTGATGCGAAAATTAACTAACGCACAAATTAAACCCTCTTTTTGACAATTGCAGTATAGATGTAAGTAGGGTATCGTTCTAGGCCGGGGATTAGGAGGGATTGCTAATCAAAGTAAAATTAAATTAAAAACGTAAAAACGTAAAAACAAAATTTAAAACATTAAACTAAAATCAAAACACTTAACTAGAATCACTCAAAATAAAACTAACAAATAAACCAAAACAAATCCAAAGACTCAAAATAATTCAAGACTCAAGAAAACACAAACTAAATTTATTTCTAACAAATCTAACACTTTAAAATAATTGGGGAATTGATTTTTGACGAAATTTAATTTAGAACAGAAACTTTAAAAACAAACTTCAAATAAAATATATTTTATAGAAATAAAATGACGAAACGTTAGTTAGAGGGGTCCTTATCCACACATGGACAAATGCATATAATTTGATTCCCAGTTATGACTTCAACAAACGAATAAATGACAACGCTCCAAGTTAATTAGGTCCGCTTAAATTAACCTTCAGATTTCCCTAGATTCATTGAATTGGACGGGATACGCATCACAACCAAATTATTTTTATCAAGTTCCCTAACTATGGAATACGCATGATAGAGAGACATATCAAAAATCATTAAGTTCAATGGAAATCATAAGCATCGACTAGGCATTCATAACTATGGAATACGCATGTTAATCCAACCTAGGGTTTACTAAACACAATCGTGACTAACGATTTTTACTACTCATGGATATAAGTTCATAACGATTAGGTGAAATTCCCTTATATCCTAGCATCAAGTCTAAGCATGCAAATTAAGTGTCGACCCTTAACCCACATACATAAACAAGTTATTAATCAACACAGAAAAATAAACCACATCCAACGTTCAAGAATTCATAACTGGAGTAAATCAAATCATAATAAACATTTATCCAAGGTTTCAAATTCACCTCTAACTAACTAGAAATTAAGTACACATGTTTAACATAATTTAAAAGTAAATTAAATTAAACATGTAAATAAAAATAAAAGGAATAAAACCAAATGGAGGAGTTGGGGATTTTGGTGCTTCTGTCCGAGGCAGCTCCTGCGTCAATCTTTCCTTCATTCCTTGCATGCTGCTGCCTTTGTTGTTTTTCGCAAACTTTTTCCGCAGCGCGCCAGCTGCCCACTGCCTGTTTTACCAAGTGCAGCTGTCGTCTCCCCCTCGCGCCAAGGAGCTTCCCGCGCCTCTCTCCCTTGCACCTGTCCTTCTCGCTTTTTCCACAAGGAAGCTGCTTCCCGTATCGCGTCTTGCTGTCTGCACGTCTTGGCAGCTCAGCCTGCCTTTCCGCGCTTTCTATTCGCAAGCTGCAAAGGCAGCCTGCCTTCCCACCCCGTCACTCCTGTTGCCAGCTGCCCCTTTTCCGTGCTCTTTTCTTAGCTCCGCCAGCCAGCTTGCCTTCTCTCGCTGCCTAAAGGCAGCCCTTTCCTTCCTCGTCCTCCAAGGCTCCCTCCTTTTTCTTCTCGCTGACTGCCCGAGGCAGTCACCCTGCTTCTTTCCTTATCCCCCCCCCTTTCTCTCAGCTGCCTAATGCATCCTTTTATTTCTTATTGTTTCTTCCTAACTTCTGTCCAAGCCGCCCTCTATCTTCTTTTCACCTGCCAGCACCATCCACCTTTCTTTATTCTCTTCTCTTTATTTATTTGCTTCTGGTTCCCCACTTCACTGACTTAGGCGCACCATTCCCACTCACGTCTAACCCTCCTTTTTCTTATGCTTTTCTCCTAGGCAGCTGCCTAATGCAGCTTTTCTTTTATTTATTTCTTTCTTTACAGCTGCCACTTTCTTTTCACACGCTGGCAGCATTCCCACTTGGTTGCACAGCTTCTTTTCCTTTATTTCTTTTTCTGTCCACTCCATTTTGTCTGCCAAAATATTTTCTTAAGTTAATGAAATAAGTGAGCAAGGTAGAAATGACGAATTTATTACTTAAAATCACACTTGTGCTATTTTTATTTTCTTAGCTAGATAAATTCGATAAAACACAAAAACAAAGTAAATAACTCAAAAATATAAGAAACTAACTAAGAAAAGACGAGAGAATTTGATGTAAAATATATATATATATGAGCTTATCAGCCATTAGAAATGAAAGACAATCATTCATTGCTAATTAGGGCGTTGGACCCATTTAATCTTTAATCTCATGTCAAAACCCTCTTTTAGTTATGTCTTCTTGCCAATAGTTAAAGAAACTCTAGTCTAGCACTAGAGGGAATCAACTAATGAATAGAGATTAAGAAGTAATAAGAATTACAAACCGATTTGTACAAATTCCTATAAATTACATATTCTAAAAGGGGAGAGATAGATTAATTTCAAACGTGACAAGGTCCAATTAAACAGTAATTAAAACACATTCCCAAGGTTCAAACAATTTGATTTTAGCGCCTTATCTCATAGCTCAATTATCGTTTAAGGCATAAGTCCATAGTCACCCATTTTTCCAACTATCTAATCAAATTAAATAATCATATGGAATGCAACATAAACATTTAGATTTAGTGCATATGGGCATAATAGTATTATGAGTTTAAACAACTAACAAATTAAAATCAAATATTTTAACTTTCTAGTTAGTAGGGGCCTTTATGCAATTATGAAAAAGTTAGGGGTCAAACCATAAATACTCAAAAGTAAAACTAACTTTCTCAAAATATAAAATGGCCTCATAAGTGGTAAAACCACTATGTAGGCCGGCCTTGTTAATGGGGGGGGGGATGAAATCCACTAATTTTGCATTAATTCATTACAAAATAAAAAGAAACATCATTATGTTTGTCACTTATTTTAGCTTTTAATTCTTTAGAAAAAGTGATGGATATTCACCTAATCTAGTAGGGTTCAATTAATTTTAATATGGTTATGGATGGTAAGATCATCATCCACAATCATAAAACTATGCATGAAAAACAAATAAAATCATTTTCATCCAAAAACCAAACTATGAACACCAAGAACAAAACCATGAACATATTTTTCAAGATTTGTGTATTCTTGGTGATTTTTCAAACCCAAAAACTTAAGTGACAAGATTTCTTCTTTCTAGCTTTAAATGATGTGTGAGTGTCTTACAATAAAACATAAACACATGCTCAAAATTTTTCCCAAAATCGTGCCAATCTAAAAGAACAAAAAAACTCAAAACTTTGTTCATGACTTGTTCTTCATTCATGCATACAAAACAATTTTTACATGCACATCTTTTCAACTCTTGATTTATATTTTTCAACCATTGAAAAACAAAAGATAAACATACTTTAAATGAAGAAGTAATATGTCAAAATTTAGTTCAAAACTCAAATTTCATTCATGCATACAAAACAACTTTTGCATACATATCTTTTTCAACTATTGACTAACATTCTTCAACTATTGAAAAACAAAAGATAAACATATTTTGAATGAAACAATAATTATGTCATGCATAACATTAATACCCATATGCATAAAATCCAAAAGGACACATTATACATAAACCTTTGGCTCTGATACCACTTGAAGGGAAAATTATGAGTTTTCTAGATTTGGGATTTCAAAATGACTAGCATGCTGATGCGAAAATAAATTAACGCACAAATTTAAACCCTATTTGTGACAATTGTAGTAATGATGTAAGTAGGGATCGTTCTAACCGGGGATTAACTAGGGATGCTAACCAAAGTAAAATTAAATTAAAAACGTAAAAATAAAATTTAAAACACTAAACTAGACTCAAAACACTTAACTAGAATAACTCAAAATAAAACTAACAAATAATCTAAAACAAATCAAAAGACTCAAAATAATTCAAGACTCAAGAAAACACAAACTAAATTTATTTCTAACAAATCTAACACTTTAAAATAAACGGGGGATTGATTTTTAACGAAATTGAATTTTAAAACAGGAACTTAAAAATAAACTTCTAAGAAAATATATTTTATAGAAATAAAATGATGAAACGTTAGTTAGAGGGGTCCTTATCCACACATGAACATATGCATATAATTTAATTCCCAGTTATGAATTCAACAAACGAATAAATGACAATGCTCCAAGTTAATTAGGTCCGCTTAAATTAACTTTCAGATTTCCCTATATTAATTGAATTGGACGGGATACGCATCACAACCAAATTATTCTTATCAAGTTCCCTAACTATGGAATACGCATGATAGAGAAACATATCAAAGTTCATTAAGTTTAATGGAAATCATAAACATAGACTAGGCATTCATAACTATGGAATACGCATGTTAATCCAACCTAGGGTTTACTAAACACAATCGTGACTAGCGATTTTTACTACTCATGAATATAAGTTCATAACGATTAGGTGAAATTCCCTTATATCCTAGCATCAAGTCTAAGCATGCAAATTAAGTGTCGATCCTCAACCCACATACATAAACAAGTTCTTAATCAACACAGAAAAATAAACCACATCCAACGTTCAAGAATTCATAACTGGAATAAATCAAATCATAATAAACATTTATCCATGGTTTCAAATTCCCCTCTAACTAAACAGAAATTAATTACACATGTTTAATATAATTGAAAAGCAAATTAAATTAAACATGAGTTTAAGAAAAATAAAACCAAACGAGGAAGTGATCCTCTGTGCTTAAGCTTGAGGCAGCTGTCCGTGTCTCCTTGGCAACTCCTCCTCGCTGCCTAAGGCAGCGTGCTACCTCTGCACTGCTGCCAGCTACTCTCTGTCCTCTCCCTGCGCAGCTGTCCCCCGAGGCTCACTGCCTCTTCGTGCCCCCTGCGAGCTCTTCTTTCCTCCTCCTGGAGAGCAGCTCACGTGAGCAATTCTCGCGCGCCTCATTTCCGCGCTTCAGCTGGCTTCTCCTTCTGCCCAAGCAGCGCTGACCAGCTGTCCTCCCGCGTCCTGCCAAGGGCAGCTCCCCCTCCGTTTGCAGCTTCAAGCTCCTTTTCTGCTGCCTCCTGGCAGCTCTCTCTCTCCGTCTCCCTCTTCGCAAGCTGCACAAGCAGCTTCCTCCTCCACTGCCCAAGGCAGGCCCTAATAACCTCCTGACAGCATCCTCTCCTCCTTCCACAGCAGGGCAGCACTGCTGACTTAAAAAATGCCCCGAGGTCCTCTAAATGCCACCCTCCTCTTTCCTGATTTTAATCCACCCCGAGACTTTTCTATTTCCTCTCGACAAGTCCCTCCGTGATTTGCTCCTTCCTAGCTGCTTGCTGACTGGCAGCACCCCACTCCCTTCTTCACATGCTTTCACGTGGTACCTCTATGCGCTGCCCTTCCTTTGAAACCTTTCCCTGCTTCTCCCACGTTCTTGCTTTTCTTTATATTCCCTGCCCGAGGCAGGCCTAATCTCTTTTCTTCCTTTAGATTATTCTTTTCTCCACAATGACAGCTGCCTCATATTTTCTACAAAACAAACATGATGATGTTTCAAACATCATCATGAATTATTATTATTATATATATATATATAAATATATATTTTATTTAATTTAAAAGCTAATCTACATCGACACGAATTTATTACATAAAATCACACTTATGCTATTTTTATTTTCTTAGCTAGATAAATTCTATAAAACACCAAAACAAAGTAAATAACACAAAAATATGAGGAAAAGACTAACAAAAGACAAGAGAATTTTATGTAAAATATATATAAATATGAGCTTATCACATGCATATACAATTCTAGATCTATATACATACGCAACGGAAGCATTTATAACAAGTTATCAAAGTTATAGTCATGTAAATCCCCTTCAAGGTTCATAGGTTTAAATATAATGCATCAAAACAATTTTGCTTAAGAACAAAGTCAAGGAATAGATCTATACCTCTTGTTCTTGATTTTAGACCAAGGATGGACCACCTCCAAGCTCTTTGTTCCTTGAATTCCTTGAGCCTAGCTTCCCTCCTTGCCTCCTCCACTTTGATAGAATGAGTGCTCCTAGGTTCTCTTCAAGTCCCCAAAGTAGAAGACCTCTAAAGATCCTCACCCACTAGTGTAATGAGAAGGATGAAGGAATGACCAAAAGGATGAAAAGTTGTTAGCCAATTCACCCTCAAGGTGGCAAGCCTAATTGAGAGAGAGAGAGAGATGGTTGTTTTGATTTTGTGTTTCTAAAACTCACAAAACAATTAAAGGAATTAAACTCTATAAAGTTCCTTATATATTATCAAAACCCTAGTCAACAAATTGACCAAACAACTCTCCCAAACCCTTTAGTATGGCCGGCCCTATTGTGTTAATTTGGGCTTTGGGCTTTCATTTATTTCAAGTCATCCAATGCTTGAATAAAAGCCCAATGGGTTTAGGCCCAATGGGCCCAATTAAACCTGAACATTTCTTTAAGCCCAAAACGATCTTTTATCGCTTTTATGATTTCTTTAGACTTTCTAAATTAATCAAAACACTTAATTAATCCAATTAATTAATTCCATCATCCATTAATTACCCACTACAATAGTGTTTTGGTGAACAATCTTTTAGGTTCTAATTAGCAAGGCAGTGAGGTGATTGGTCATTAATTCAATTTAATTTCAATCACTAGTGAATCAAAACTTCATTTTAATTCACCATTCTTCTTTGATGACTATGTTTATTTATCTTAGAAGAACTCACAAACTATGAGTGACATCTAACCATATGTCATAGCTACCCAAGCTAATGTAGAAGTTTATTCGGAGAACCTATTCAGTTGGAATTACAAATGTAATTCGATCATTCTCTAATACAATACTCTCAATCATATTACTAGGGTATGGATATATTATGTCAAACCCCTAATGTGATTATTCCTTCTTATATGATTCTTTTGAGTCGTATAGGAACGCATTCCTTTCAATACGCTCGATACTTCGGCCGAAGATTTCCGAATCATATCTTAGAGTATTCTTCCTCTCTTACCGAGGATTAGAGATTCCTTGTTGCGCATACACTTGCCTTCATGACTAAGTGGCTTAACCCCAACTATGCCGTTGACATTCTGAAAGATTGACGTTTGACATAATCAAAGATTAAGTACTTAACCACAAGACAACGACGATGCCTCAGGTCTAAGGACTACTTACATTATTCCAACCTTTAGAGTTACTTGCTTGACATGTGAGTAGACCTCCATGCAAGTACTCTCGTTCGATTGTGTTCAGTGAACTCATTCCCCTAATGAGCACCTACATACTTGTCTTAGTGTCACAACACGAATGGGATGAGACTTTCCATCCTTCCATTTGAAGCAGACATAGTATGTACCGATCTACGGATTGTCAGTTTCCCTCTGACAATCCAATGACCAGGAACCTTTTGGACATTTGGTTATCTGAAGAAGGTCTCTGTAGTCTAACATCATTAGATTACTTCTTCAATCCATCCATTGTCCATGGATACACTATTTAAGACATATATCGTTTATTGAGATAGTCATAATTCGTGTTTTTGCCATTTGATGTATAAGAATCATCTATACATCTATTCATTTGTCCTCAAAGGTTTCTTCCAAAGATTGGCTTTCAGGGCATATTTCCAACACCTATGGCCGGCCTTGATGGGTTTATTGGGATTTTAGGCCCTTTGTGTTTTCAAGTTGTCATACAACTTGAGATAATGGGCTTGACATTCAAATCCCATTGGGCCTTGCGGCACAAAACTAACCTGAGGTCTATAACGAACTTATTTGTTTGATTAATTAACATATTAATTAATCCTAGCCATAAATAATTCAACCATTTAATTATTCTTACTCATCTCCGTTATTTCTTCAACTCTACCTTACTCAGTGTACGATCCATTAGAACTCCTCAAATCGATTGTGAATTGAAACTTACTTTCAATTCTCCCTTTAGTGATTACACACCTTTAGGGCTTCCACAAACCATGAGTGACACCTAGCAGTATGTTGTGGCTACCCAAGCTAATCAGAAGAGGTGGAGAGCCTATCCAGTTTGGCATTACAATGCAATACGGTCTATCTCTAATACAATACTCTTGACCACATTGTTTGGTTTGATAGTTTATTCATGTCTACTATCCAATGTGATTCTCTTACTTATGATTACCTTCAATGTGATTTGGAAAGACCTCCTAAATCTCATTCATACTCTGGCCAGAGATTCTTAATCATATCGTAGAGTATTCTCCCTCAAACAGTTTGAAGGCTAGGGATCCCTTGTTGCGCATTCACTTGCCTCCATGGCTAAGTGGCTTAACCCCAACTATGTCGTGGACACCCTCTGACGGAGTGACTTTGACATAGTCAAAGATCAAGGACTTAACCACAAGACAACTATCATGCCTTAGGTCAAATGACTACTTTGCATTATCCCAACCATGAGTTCTCATGTGTATGAGAACTCCTGGTTAATCGTGTTCAATGGACTCATTCTCTATTGACCACCTACATGCTTGTCTTGGTGTCGGTCACACCAATGACTAACCAGTCACTCTCTTTAAGAGAAGATATAGCACATACTGATCTTAACGAACTGTCAATGCGCAATTGGCAATCTTGTGATCAGGAACGTTTAGGATATGTATATGAAAAGGTATGGTCTCGTGAATGTAACTTCTTTAGATCACATTCTCCCAATTACATATTCCTTGGACTTATTGTTTAAGCATATAACATTTATATGAGACGGCTTTTAACAATAATCTTTGCCCATTATATTAAACTAGATTAGTTTAACACGTGAAATGTCCGTAATGTATTATCATATGATTGGCTTTAGGGCACATTTCCAACACCTAGTTGAGCATTATTTATGTTTCTTCGCTTAATTTCCAATGGGTGTCAAACGCTAGCTCGTTTGTTTTTGTTAATGTCGAAAGTGGTCCAAATGCACGCCAAATAGAAAAACTATGTACATTTAACACCCAATAGACTATTGATCTATTAATTACTCATTCATATGGTCCTAGTCTCGCATTATATGTGTTTCTTTGCTTTCCAATGGGTGTGAAACCCATGCTCGTTTGTCTTTATTAATGCCAAATGTAGTCTAAATGCACTCTGAATAGAAAAACTATGTACTTTTGACACCCAATAAGATTTTGATCTCTTGAGATCGCATTCTTATGGTCTTAGGATCACATTATATGTGTTTCATTGCTTAAGTTCCATTGGGTGACAAACCCATGCTCGTTTTTTTTATTAATGCTGAAAACCGTCTAAATGTAGTCCAAACAGAAAAATTTTGACACCCAATAAGCTTTTGATCTTATGAGTACTCATTCTTATGGTCCTAGTAGCGCATTATATATTTTTATTTTCTTAAGTTCTAATCGGTGTCAAACGCATGCTCATTTGTTTTTATTAACGCCGAAAACAATCCAAAAGCACTGAAAATAGAAAAATATTGTACTTTTGACTTCCAATAAGCTTTTGATCTTATGAGATCTCATTTTTATGGTCCTAGTAGCGGATTACATGTGTCTATTTTCTTAAGTTCCAGTGGGTGTCAATAAGGTTATGATCTTTTCTTAAGTTCCAACGGGTGTCAAACCCACGCTCATTTGTTTTTAATAAGACCGAAAACAATGCAAATGCACTCCAAATAGAAAAACTATGTACTTTTGACACCCTATAAGCTTTTAATCTATTGAGTACTCAGTCTTACAGTCCTAGTAACGCATTATATGTGTTTCTTTTCTTCAGTTCCAATGAGTGTCAAACCCATGCTCATTTGTTTTTATTAATGCTGAAAACAGTCCAAATGCACTCCAAATAAAAAAATTGTGTACTTTTGACACCCAATAAGCTATTGACCTATTTAGATCTCATGCTTAAGGGCCTAGTAGCGTATTATATGTGCTTATTTTCTTAAGGTCCAACGGGTGTCAAGCTAATGCTCGTTTGTTTTTATTTATGCTAAAAACCGTCCAAATTCACTCAAAATAGAAAAACTGTGTACTTTTAACACCCAATAAACTTTTGGTTTATTAAGTACACAACTGTGTACTTTTGACAGCGAACAAGCTTTTGATTTATTGAGATCTCATGCTTAAGAGCCTAGTAGTATATGTGCTTATTTTCCTAAGGTCTAATGGGTGTCAAACGCATCCTCATTTGTTTTGATTTAAGCCAAAAACAATCCAAATGCACTCGAAATTAAAAAAAAAAAACCGTGTACTTTTTAACACCCAATAAAATATGGGCTTTTGAGTACACGTAATTACGGTCTTGGAAGCGTATTATATGTGTTATTTGCTTTAATTTCATGGTGTCAAACGCATGCTCGTTTCTTTTTATTAATGTTGAAAACAGTCCAAATGCACTCCAAATAGAAAATTGTGTGCTTTTGACACCTAATAAGAATTTGATCTTTTAAGTACTAATTCTTATGGTCCTCGCAACACATTATATGTGTTTATTTTCTTAAGTTCTAATGGGTGTAAAACGCAAGCTTGTTTGTTTTTACTAATGCCGAAAATAGTGCAAAAGCACCCGAAATAAAAAACTATTTACTTTTAACAAGTCTAGGTTGCGCATTATATGTGTTTATTTGCTTAAGTTCCAAGGGATGTCAAACACTCGCTCGTTTCTGTTTATTTATGGCGAAAATAGTCCAAATGCACTCAAAATAGAAAAACTATGTACTTTTGACACCCAATAAGCTTTTGATCTTCATTACTCATTCTTTTGGTCCTAGTAGCGCACCATATGTGTTTATTTGCTTAAGTTCCAGTTGTTGTTAAGCGTACGATCATTTGGTTTTATTAATACCGAAAACAGTCCAAATGCACTCCAAAAAGAAAACTGTATACGTTTGACACCTAATAAGCTTTTCAACTTTTGGGTTCTCATTCTGATGGTCCTCATTGTCACAGCCCGTCCCGAAATATTTATTTTCGACATAGTGAAATTGCTTATTTACCCTTGGATGTTTTCTGTGGTTATGTGGGTTAAGTTTTATTTGGACCAATTCAAAGATTTTCCTAAGTTTTTGGAACACTTAAGACTAAATTGTTTGTTTTGTGTATTGAAAGACCATGTAGGACCACCACACACCAACACACACACTCAACCTTTCCCCGTGCTCTCTCTCTCATCTCCCTTTCGATTTTTCTGCAACGTCCGTACAAGTGTACGGACAAATCTCGAACCCTCTCATTCAGTCGCGGATCGACGTCAAGAAGGTAAGATTCGAACTCCTTACAAGCTTCTGTTTTCGTATATTCTATTTTTAGAACTTGAAAGCTTCAAAAACCTCGAGAACTCTAACCCCATATTTCATGCACTGTTCATGCACTAATTAATGTGAGGTTTTTATGAGTTTTTAAGGACATAGGGAGCTTTGAATCATCCTCACGAAGCTCGGAGAAGAAAAACCAAGCGATTTGGATGTCGGGAAATCGAGTTCGACGAGTTTTAAGTTTTTGCCGGATTATCGAGCTTTCTCCGGTGAGTTTTTGTGGATTTCAAGCCTTGAAATTGGTAAGGATGTGTTCTTCTAGTTATAAGCTTTAAATTGGGACCAATTTCATGAGTTTTTGTTAAGAAATGATGGAGATATAGGATTTTAAGATTTTTCCAGTTTCCGGCGACGGTGACGGTGGCCGGAGTTCGAAGGTAGAAGACAAAGAATATTCCGTCAAACTTGACAGAAAATTCTAACGCTGTCAGGTAGAATTAACGGTTTCTGTTACTTTTTAACAGAATATTCCTAACGGCAGTTAGGATTCCGTCAGGGTTACCCGCTCGTGGGGGCGCGTCTGGCCGTGCCTTTGCCGGCGCGTGGCGGTGCATGGTGGTCGAAATTTTTTTCTAAAAATATGGAGATGTTCGTGAGGTTGTGTAGATCACGTTGGTATATTCAAACACCCCATTTGAGCAATGTATGAGAAGTTATTAGCTAGTATTGGTTATGTGCTTTAAATTAATGTTTTTATAGTTGTTTCGCATATAGGGGAGACTTATCCCGAGGACGAACGCAGTCAAGGACGACTTAGGGGCTACGACCTTTCGACATACCAGTAAGTGGGCTTTTGGTTTTCAGTATATATTTATATACTCGATATTTTCCCAGAAAATGCGTTTAAATGAAAGTATGCTTTGAAATGCCATGCATATAAATTTATATTCAGAATATCAAATAGTATATGATGCATAATATATAATTGTGGTGCTGTGGATGCTCAGGTAACCCCAGGTGAGTTTATGAATTGTGAATGTGAATAACGGTTGTGATTATTTGAGAAACATAGAGCTCATAAACCTGCACCTCAGGTGATTGTGATTTAGCCAGATATAAGGTACAAGCCTGTTTATGATGTCACCTCCCGCACCTTATGCTCACATTGGATCCAATTTAGGTGCATAGTCTTGTCGTACAAACCATCATAGGTGGTTCCGACTCATAGGTGACTATCGAATTATCGCACAACTATTATGTAAGAGTAGCATTGAGCATAACTTTATTTCACCCAGTTTTATCGTACAGACCATTACAGTGGTTCCGACTTATGTACAGTGTAGTGCCGTATAGGTCACTTGCGGTGACTTCGGCTAGATTGACTAATTGATGCGAAATATATAAGCACACAAATTAAACCCTCTTTTTATCAAATGTAGTAAAGTATGTAAGTAGGGATCGTTCTAGGCCGGGGATTAGGAGGGATTGCTAAATCACTTGGAAACTGACTTGAAAATGTAAAAACAAAGTTTAAAACACTAAACTAGACTCAAAGAATGCAAAACTATACTTTAAAATACTAAGATAAACAAAAAAAATTCAAAACAGCAACCAAAGACTCAAAACTGCCTTAAAAACACTTTCTGGGCAGTTTTGGGACTCTAACACAAACTTGGACGAATTTTGGTTTTCTAATGAACTAAAGCACTTAAAAACATAATCTAAGACAAGTTCTAATTAATATGACTCAAAGAAATAAGATGGGGTTGATTTTGGACGAAAATAATTAAATTAAGACATGAACAAAGTAAACAGATTCTTAGGCAAATTTGGGTGAATTAAAACACTTAAAACACACAAACTAAAGTGATTACTAACTAATCTAACACTTTGAAATAAATAGGAGATTGGTTCTTGACGAATTTGAAAACAAAACAAACTTTGTAAAACAAAACAGATTGTAAATGAATTTGAATGAAACTTATGGATGGAAGGCTAGCTAGGAGGTTCTTCCCCACACATGTCACACTTGCATACAAAATGATTTCCAGTTGCTTTTCGATAAACTATGAATACTCAACGCCCCAAATTAACCGTGAATTGCACTAATTAACCCTCAGTTTTTCCACAAGTTATTGGGTTGGATGATTGCATACGACAACCCAAAACATTCCCTACAAGTTCCCTACATGAATTGCATAATAGAGATACAAGCAAGAATCATTAAGTTCTATGAAAAACATAAGCATTGACGAGGCACTCGTTACTATGATTTGCATGAAACTTATGCCAAGAATTTACTTAACGTGATTGTGACTAGCAACCTTCACTACTTGTGAATATAAGTTCATAACGATTAGGTGAAACTCCCTTATATTCTAGCGTCAAATTCATGCATGAAAATTAAGCGTGCACTCTCAACCAACATACACAAATCAGTTTTTATACGAACGGATAAGTAAATTGAATTCACAACTGGATGTAATCAAATCATATTGCAAGCATGAACATAGTTTCGAATCACCCCCTAACTAAGAGGGGTTTAGTTCCTCATACTCACAAAGCAAAGATGCATAAATTTAGACATGAAAAACGAAGATAGAAAACACCTAGAAACGCTCCAACACTCCCAAGGCTTGGGCTTAGGCACGGCACCAGGTTTCTTCTTCTTTCTCCTTCCTTGCAAGTTGCGGCACTAGAGGTTTTGGACAGGTTTTGGGTGGTTTTTATGGTGTAGAATGGATGTGAGATGGTATAGTAGTGTTTAGGATAGGTGGAGGGTGCAGCAAAGGTAAGGAATTATGGATGTATGGTGATTTGGGAGTGTAGAATGGTGTGGAATGTGGCTGGACGAATTTCTGAGATGAAAGGGAGTTCTTTTCATGTGTATGGGAGGTGGTATTTATAGGCTTGAGAGAGGACCACTCCATTTCCTTTGCATGTGCAGCTTGTGTGGGTGTGAGTTGTCATGTTTCCCCTTTACATTTACACACACATGCTTCATCATTTCAACCTCAAAGCACACACATGCTTCATCATTTCAACCTCAAAGCACACACATTTTCTGCCATGCTTTCCTTTACATTTACACACACATGCTTCATCATTTCAACCACCAAACACCCACATTTTCTGCCCATGCCGTGTGCTCCATGTGTTTGCTGCCATGTTCTTTTCTTTGCCATGTGTTTTCTGCCATGTTATCATCCTAGCTATTACACTTGCACACACACATGTTCTTTGCATCATTTCAGCCACAAAACAAGCACAATTCCTTCCCCTTTTGCCGTGCCTTTCTTCCACTTTGCATGTGTTTTGTAGCGGAAATGTTGTGTAATGATGAGGGGTTGTTACTGCATTTGTGTGAATGATGATTCCAGCTCCTCTTTGCATGTGTGTGCTGCCATGTTTCATCCTAGTTGTTACACTTGCACACACATCTACTTCAAAACGTCCATCCTCATGCATGCAATCCATTTCGGCCCAATTTTGGTCCAAAATGCACCAAAATGCACTTTTCTTGCCAACGTTGTTATTAAGACCTACAAACATACGAAAATGACTTTAAACGCTAAAATAACTAAGGAAACACAACGTAAACGCACGAGAACAAGCCAATTAAGTCGCATAAATATGCTCCTATCAAATTCCCCCACACTTAGCTTTTGCTAGTCCTCGAGCAAAACAAAGAAATAAAACGAAACAAAACAAATAAAACACAACCTAAACCTTCCAACATTTTCCTCAGGGATTTCCAATGCACATGACATGTTAAAAATCATTATCCCCCACAGATTTGAATCATCGTACACTTAAGCACATACTTCATCATAGTCACCATTTACTTGTTCACAATTAATCGATTAAAACAATGTTTTTGATGTAGTAACATGCCTTAGAGAATTTACTCAATTCCTTACAAAGTATGCACTCAATTTTCACTTAGATTTTCTAACTACACACCCTATACTAGTCATATGTGAGAAGATTGATGTAGATATGAAAACGAACACTCACATATATGTATCACAAAGAACGCAATTTCTGGAGTTAATAAGCATGTTCAGATATGATCTCATGAATGGAATGCTACTACCAAATTCAAACTCCACAAATTGAAACCAGTGACACCATATGCTCATACCAAATTCAAACTCCACAAATTGAAACACATAACACTCAAGATAGAAGTCAAGGGTTGTAACGGGGTTTAGGGTAATGGTTAACAAAGGAAAGATAGGGATAACAAATGTTCCTAAGGCAATAGCAAGCAAAGTAATGAAATCGAAACTTAGAATTCACTTTAGAATGCAGAACTCAACTTTTAACACAAAGGGAAGATTTGAGCAACACTTAGGGCCGAATTCAATGTTTTGGACCCTTTCTTCAACAAACAACACTTTAGAACTCTTTTTTTTTTTTTTTTTTCTTTTTTTTTCTTTTCTTTTCTTTTCTTTTCTTTTCTTTTCTTTTCTTTTCTTTCCACCCGTGCCTATGGCCCACTACTTACATGAGAAACACTTCCCCCACACTTGTTTTCTGCCAAACATTACTCAACAGGAATTCAATTTGAATCATGCTTTACTATGCTTCAAGAACAAGGGTGTGGATGGTCCTAATTTAGGCTAGGTGGAGATGATGTGATTAACAAAGAAAAACAGACTAAACAAGGCTCAACGGGGTTTACACTTGAACATATAATGAAGTAGTATACATGGCAATTTGGCTAAGGTGGTGGTCACTACACAACTTCTTCTTGAATATGTGTTATGCAAATCAATAGCATGCTTTGAATGAAATGGGCATGAGTTCTAGCATTTGGAACTAAATGATGAAACGCCTTCTAAGTAGTAACCAAGCAAAGAATAATGAGATCATGCAACGACTTAGAAAACAATAATGCACAGATTATCAACTCTCCAAATAAACGTTTAGGCTCAAGTCTCACAAGGTTGTAGCGTTTGTTTGAGTTCCTTCCTTCAAGCATGTTACAAAAACTAATTTTTCCTTTATGATTGCATGTGAATTCATAAATTATAACCACAACCAAGCATACACCAAAGAGTAAATCAAATGTTCATCCATGTTTATAACTCTCTTAAACAGTCATGTAATTAAAAACCAAATCCTCATCATTGTGTTGGAAGGTACCCTAAGACACATACAAAAACAACTCTTTTTGGTTTTTGTTTTGTTTTTTTTTTTTTTCAAAACAATTTTTCAAATTTTTATGAGATTTTCGGATTTTTATGTCAAAACACACTAAAACACACCAAAATAGCTTAAAAACACTTAAAATAGCAAGGAACAACACTAGAAGTAATGAGTGATAAACTCATACGAATTTCATGCAAAACAACTTGGTTACCCCCCCCACACTTAAATCAAACATTGTCCTCAATGTTTTAAGCATAAACTCACACAAAAACAACCAAACAAACAATTAACGAATAAACATGACAAGTATGGCAAAGTAAAAACCAGACAGAGTAGAGTTTAAGAACGCAAATCTGGTTATGGAGAGATGATCTTGTTGACTTTCCACAGCTTTGATCTCGAACTGGGCTAGGGAACTTCTTATCAAGGAAAATGAGACTTGATTGGTGGTGGTGATTTGATGGCCTTGTACGGCGAGGCTTTGCTCTTTGGCGACTGATGCGTCCATATGTTGTTGAAGCTTCTCGAGCTCTTGGTTTCAACTCGGACTTCTTCTGCCGGGTTGATTGAGTCTGCAGGCTGCATTCTTCTCTGCTTGTTTCTTCTGCACGGCAGGTAGGCACGAGGTAGAGGTGGTGGTCTGTTTCTTTGTTCAATCTGTCCAAGTGCCGACCGATTCTTTCTTTCTCCTTGTCCCACAGGCAAGAGCAAGGGTAAAGGAAAAGCATGCAATGAGATAACTTTGCCTTTGACTCTGATGATATGAGATACTTTTGCTTTTGAAGAAGTATCTTTCCACAGGTTTATTCTTGAACTGGGCTGGGGAACTTCTTAGCAAGGAAAATGAGACTTGATCTTGATGATGAATTAGCACGTTGTCTCCACATGCTTCAAGGTATCATTTTCACTTGCCTTATATGTTCTCCAGGCAGATGTGGCATCTTCTTCGGAAGTACATCAGCAGTTGAAGATGAGCACTCGAGAGCAATGCTAGGTAAGCAATCAGGAAGGAGTTCCAGGCAGTCGGTTCTTAGATCGGAAGATTGACACCAAGTGCTGGCTGATTGCTCGCTTTCTCCTTGACAAGGAAAAGGACAGGGATAAAGCATAATATGAGATACTCTTGCTTTCAACCTTCATGATATGAAATACTTTTGCTCTTGATGACTTGTTTGCAGAGGTACCCCAAGGGATGAGAAACACAGGGTAACTCGAGAGGCTTCGTTGAGAATGCATTTTCGGAGATGAAGAAGGATTATGTATGTCTGCCATGCTATGGAGGGTGAAGGATGACATTTATAGGAATTAATAACCGGTACTATTCTTTGACTCTTGTCGGCTCCCGTTGGATGATTGAACAGTAAACTTCACGTGCTTTCTACTTCACCAGAAATCTTCGACAGATTGCTCGTAATTTCTGCAAGGTTGAGTGTGCATGTGACAGATGCTGACGAGGCTGAAAAAAAACTGGCACCTCTTCGATATCTGGAATCCGCGCGTCGACAAACTGCCCGTGATTTCCTCAAAGCTGACGCTGCATGTGACAGATGTTGACACGTCTAGAAAAGTAGATGGTTGGAATCGGCGCTTCGACAAACTGCTCGTGATTTCCTCAAAGCTGACGCTGCATGTGACAGATGTTGACGAGGCTGAAAAAGACTGGCGCCTTTTCGATATCTGGAATCCGCGCTTCGACAAACTGCCCGTGATTTCCTCAAAGCTGACGTTGCATGTGACAGATGTTGACACGTCTGGAAAGCAGATGGTTGGAATCGGCGCTTCGACAAACTTCCCGTGATTTCCTCAAAGCTGACGCTGCATGTGACAGATGTTGACGAGGATGAAAAAGACTGGTGCCTCTTCGATATCTGGAATCGGCGCTTGGTTTCTGAGCAGCCCATCTTTTGAGAAAGCAGACGTCTCTTCGATCTCTGAACTCGCCTCTTCAATTTCTGAAGCTCCGTCGAGTGCTGATTTTTAAAGAGAGGCACGCATCACATTCCAAAGCACACTTGAATTTTCTGCCTGTAGAAGCTCCCTACTTGTACTTCTAAGAACTTGATTTGTCTGACCTCTTATTTTTCTTCACACCTTCGAATATGTCTTGCCCTTCTGACCGTCGCCTTAACTTGAATGTCGGGGAAGATAGTGACATATCTTCTCCAACCAACATTTGGCAGCCGTCCTTCGTATCCCCAAATGGTCCTCTTACAGTTGGGGATTCCATGATGATGAATGATACAACAGCTTCGGTGGTGGCCATAAATCTTCTCACTCCTAGAGACACTAGGATACTTTCCAGGCGGTCCGACGAACTGGCTGTTCAGGACTCTCTGGCCTAGAGCGTCCGATGTGCAGGCTATCAAACATGGGCCAGCGTCTTCTTGCTCGAACTCGTCAGGTTGAGTCGTTGATGGCTGAAGTGGCTAGTCTTCGGCAAGAGGTCAGAGTGCTTAGGCATGAGAATAAGGAGTTGCCCATGCTCACAACTAATTACTCAACAAGCATGAAGAGGAAGCTTGATCAGCTGCAGGAGTCCGAAGTGCGGATTCAGAATGATCATCAGAGGTTTGTGGCGTTACTCCAGAGGCAACTTTTGCCTTCATCCTCTGGCGCTTCACCAAGTGTTGAGGCTCCGGATAATCAATCTCTGGTGCTTCGTCTTTCTGGAGCTCCGTCGAATGTTGAGGCACCTCCTGACCAATGAAAACTCATTCTTGTTTGTATGCACATCTTTGAAATTTTCTACTAAATGTTCCTTCTCTACTAAAGTCAATGTAAAAGCACTTTGTTTACCTATCAATGTTTCAAACAAAAATCCACACAAAAAACAATCAAACAAGCAACAAATAAAAATGACAAACAAGGCAAAATAAACGCAGTAAAAGGGAAGGTTTTTAGAAACGCAAAACTGATTGTGAAGCGATCCATAGATCTTCCTTATTTGAATACATGGGCTGCCTCCCAAGTAGCGCTTTCTTTAACGTCTTTGAGCCGGACGAGACTTCCATTTAAGCTTGAATAGGGCCCACGACATGGAGGGGTATGTCCTCTACGGCATGCTCCTCAAAATATTCATACATTGGCTCTATGAATGGAAGGGGATAGTAATCCTTCCCAATTGGGGCGTTGAGCATCCTTAAGTCAATGTAATCATTCCCACCAGCTTGGATTCGATTAGGGACCTGCACCATACAAGGTAACAACCTATTAGTTGAAATAGGAATCGAAATTGGAATAGGTGGTTTACCAATGTGCTGCAATGAAGTGGCAGCACATTGAACAGATGCACAAGGGATACTCTCGGTCAGATTTGGTGATTTGAAGGTCGGGGCATGCTCTTTGTGCTTTACTCCAAGTCCCTCCTCGATTATGGTGCGAGAAACATCCTTCTTGATTAGTGTTGAACATTCATGCCCTATATTTTCAATTACATCAATGGCACAACAAGAACGAACATCATTAGTCTTCTCAACAGATTCAGAAATCTTAAAGTTAATCATATCACCACCAAATGCCATAGTTACTGCTCCCTTGGCCACGTCAATCTTGGTTTGAGCCGTTTTCATGAAAGGTCGTCCAAGTAAGAGCGGTGATGGTGAAGAGTGGGCTGAATCCTCCATATCAAGCACATAGAAGTCTGTAGGAAAAATCAAGTGGTCTACTTGCACCAAAACATCTTCCAACACTCATTTGGGATATGCATTAGATCGATCGGCTAATTGAATAATAACGCCATCATTTTTAAGCTTTCCTAGATTCATAGATGCATAAACAGAATATGGCATGACATTAATTGATGCACCTAAATCTAGCATAGCATGCTCAAATCTTGTATTACCAATTACACAAGGGATTGTGAAGCTACTTGGATCTTTGCATTTAGGTGGCAACTTCCTCTGCAACATTGCAGAGACATTCTCGCTTACATGTACCACCTCTTTCTCCCGAATCCGTTTCTTTGTTGTACAAAGCTTCTTCAAAAACTTGGCATACTTTGGGATTTGCTTTATAGCATCGAGGAGAGGGATATTGACATGCACCTTTCTAAACGTCTCAAGAACGTCTTTTTCCTCTTCTTCGTTCTTGGCTTGCAAAAATCTGCTAGGAAAGGGTACATCTGGAGGAATAGCATTAGAATTAACTTGAATTGTACCTTCCTTACCTTTATTGGCCGAATTGGATGGCTTGGGTGGTTGCGGCAAGGATTGCTCAATCCTTGCCGTGGCCTTTGCTTGTTACTCCTCTTCTATTTGCAACTCCTCCACCTCGTTAGAACGTGATTTGGAGTGTTGGGGGTCAGATCCTACGTGCTTCCCACTTCGCAAAGTTATAGCTTTTGCAGATTCGAATCCACCTTTTGGATTGACCACGGTTGAGCTAGGCAACTTGCCTTGCTCTCGAAACTGCCCCATAAACTCGGCAATTTGCCCCACTTGCTTCTCTAACTCGTCCACCTTCTTGTCCCTAGTTTGCATGCCCTGCGCCATAGAAGTTAGTAAATTAAAAATCTAATCATTATCAATAGAAGAACCTGATTTGTGGGCGGGTTGTGCTTGGGGTTGAGTTGGTGCAAACGGCTTTTGATATAAATCCGGGGGTTGTTGCCTAAATGTGCTTTGTTGTTGGCCTTGTTAGGGTTCTCGCCATTTGAAATTTGGATGATCACGCCAACCGGGATTGTAAGTATTAGAAAAGTGGTCATTCCTCGGTTGGTATTGGTTGCCAAATCCTACGGCATTGAGGGTCTCCCAACCTCCATTCTCTATCAATTGTGGGCACTTGTCCGTAAGGTGTTCTTGCATGGAGCATACGCCACAAGCTGCCACGTTTTGCACTTTTGGACCTTCCACCACCTGAGAAAGCAAAGTAGTAAGGTTAGCCATTTGATTTTGAAGTTCGGTTATGGCACTTACCTCATTCACTTGGTGTTGCCATGGGTTGCTCCTTTTTCCAACACCTTCGTATTGTTGGGCATTCAACGCTCGATTGGAGATTAATGTCTTGGCTGCCGTGGGGGTCTTGTCCACCAAGGCTCCTCCCGCCGAGGCATCTAGCATTTGACGTTCGATTGGTAGTAGCCCCTCGTAGAAGTATTGTAGAAGAAGTTCCTCCTTCATCTGATGATGTGGACATGAAGCAACAAGAGATTTAAAACGTTCATAGTAAGTAGGAAAAGATTCACCTTCATCTTGTTGAATTCCACTTATCCTTTTTCGTAGGAAGATGACTCGAGAAGTTGGGAAAAACTTCTCCAAGAAAGACCGTTTCATGCTCTCCCAAGATGTGACCGTTCCGGGAGCTAATTCATACAACCAATCTTTCGCCTTTTCCAAGAGAGAGAAGGGAAACGCCTTCATCTTCAATATGCTCCCATCGACGTTGATTGGAGTCATGCTTAAACACACCACCTCGAACTCTTTCAAGTGCTTGTTAGGATCCTCCATGGACAACCCATGGTACTTCGGAATGTGGTGTAGCAAACTTGACTTCAGCTCGAATTCCTCGGTCTTTCCTTGGGCCGCAGCGGGGTATTGGATGCATAAGGGTGCGGCATTGTCCAATCCCGAAGCCGAAAGCTCCTTGATTGTACGATTGTCTTGTGCCATGACTTCCTCAAATTCACCAACTCTTGCCGTGGGTATCTCTTCCTCAAACACAACTTCGGCTTTTGAATTCGAACTTGATTCACAAGGTTCTGGATTCTTCCTTTTTCGTCTCAATTCTCGCTCGAAATCGTCGTCAAAGTCCAAGATGTGTTCACGAACTGGATGAGAACTCCGAGTCATAAACTAGTACCTAAAAACAAGAAAACAAAACAAACTCAGAATCTGGAACGAATTAAAACAAACTGAAATAAAACAATCCAAAGGATTAGCAAAGTTGCTAATCCCCGGCAACGGCGCCAAAAATTTGATGCGAAATATATAAGCACACAAATTAAACCCTCTTTTTATCAAATGTAGTAAAGTATGTAAGTAGGGATCGTTCTAGGCCGGGGATTAGGAGGGATTGCTAAATCACTTGGAAACTGACTTTAAAATGTAAAAACAAAGTTTAAAACACTAAACTAGACTCAAAGAATGCAAAACTATACTTTAAAATACTAAGATAAACAAAAAAAATTCAAAACAGCAACCAAAGACTCAAAGAATGCCCACAAAGCCACTCATTTGATGTAATAGCTTTTGGAATACTTAATATGTTAAACTTTTATATGTTTAACGGAAGGGCAATACTTATTATTAATCACTATTTATTGTATCATGTGTTTAAGCAATAAGAGAATCCAAGGGATGTATTTGACATAAGAGATAAGTGATCTAATGAGTTAGATTAAGGAGACCTTTCTCTTATGCTCATTCCTAAAACGTTCCTAGCCATAGGATTGCCAATTGGGCATTGACAATCCGCTAAGGTTAGTATGTGTTATGTTGACTCAAATGTGAGTATGAACTAGTCTCAAGTCATTTGGTGTTGGACACTAAGACAAACACATAGGTGCTCGAAAGAGTAATCGAGTACACTGAACTGCGATTAATGAGAGTTCAAACATACATGTCATGTACGAACTCTAAGGTTACAATATGCAAATTAGTCCTTAGACCTGAGGCATCATAGATGTCTAATGGTTAGGTCCTTGATCTTTGATCATGACAAAGGCATTCCCTCGGATTGTCCACGGCATTGTTGGGGTCATGTGATCTAGTCATGTAGGCATATGAATGCACAACAAGGGATCTCTAACCTTCCATGGTGAAAGGAGTATACTCTAAAATATGATTCTAAAGTCTTTGGCCAAAGCAAATGAATATGACTAAGGAAGATGTTCCAAATCATATTCAAGGGAATCATATAAGAAAGTATCACATTGGATAGTAGACATGAAACAAACTATCACTTAAACAATGTGGTTAAGAGTATTGTATTAGAGAAGGACCGTATTGCATTGTAATTGTAACTGGATAGGTTCTCCAACCAATTCTACTTAGCTTGGGTAACCATGACATACTGCTAGGTGTCACTCATGGTTTGTGGAAGCCCTATTGATTAGCAAACACTAATCATCAAAAAGGGAGAATTGAAATGTGGTTTCAATTCGCAATCGATAGTTAAGAGTAACATCGCCCACTGCCTCGCTAATTGGAACCTAATGGATCGCACACCAAATAAGGATGTATGTGAAGCAATTAAATGAAATGGATAAGCAATTAAATGGTTTAATTGAAGAATGGTCAAGATTAATTAATTAGTTAATTAATTATACGAAATATTCGTATTGGGCTTTTAAGTTGGTTTTAGGGCTTCGGGGCCCAAAAGTGTTTTGGTCCACAAGGCCCATTATGTTTAAGTTGTATGACAACTAAAACAAAATGGGCAATAAGCCCAATAACAATACCTAGGCCGGCCATAAGGGTGAGGGTAGTCAAAACTTGCTTAATTGCAAGTTTGCCACTCACTTGAAATGAAGTATAAATTCATCTTTATAGCTTTGTTTTTAATTAGGGTTTTCTAAGCTACTTGGGGATAGTTATCTAGCAAATTTACTTCCCTAAGTGATCCATTTTTCATTCTCACAAAAACATCCTTGGTGAAGAGACATAGAGACATCAAACTTTTGGTGTTTTGGAGAACTAATCCTCAAATCCTCAAAGAAGCAAAGGAGCACTAAAAGGAGGAAAATCACAAGGAAGATCCAAGGAGCAAGGAGGTGACTTGAAGGCCCTCCACTTGGGTGAATCCCTTGTGTAATCAAGGATGAGCTTCAAGGGTAAAGAATCTCTAAATTCTTCATATTCTTTAATGTTGTTAAAGAGTCTTTTGATTCACCATATACTAGGCTTTGAAAGTCATGGGTTTCATGAATTGTTTTTTGGATGCATGCCTACTTTAAAGAGTTAATTGTTAGCATATGTATTCAAATGTTCATACATGTTCTTAGCTAGGACAAAATTTTTCCTTCAAGTGGTATCAGAGCCTAGGTCTAGTGTATGGTGGATCCTTTTGGGTTTTGTGATTTTCATGTTTTATGATTTAAATGTTGTAAATGTTACAAGCTTTGTTCTTGCTTTGAATATAAATTTTGCTAGAAAATTTTGCATCTCAAATGTTGTAGATGTATTTCATTTAAGCATGAATATTGGAACTAAAATTTGGTGCCATGTATTTTGAGTTTTCATAAGTGTTCTTCAATGTTCTTGGAGTTCTTGCCAAGAACAAAAAGTTTTGAAGTTTTGATTCAAAAAGTTTTATGTTTTTACTTAAAGTTTTGATTTAATTTTAGTGGGTGATGGTTAATGATTAAGTAATTTTAATGGGAGACAAACTTTGTTTTAAAGAATGACATAAATCATTTCTTACAAAATTTTATTTCATCTTTACCTCACCTAACATAACCCACTTACAAAACTTTGTATAAAATTTGAATTTTCATCACTAAAACACTATATGGCCGGCCACCCCTTTAAAATAGGGTATTTTTGGGTGTTTTGTGCACTTACATAAAGTTTTGATACTTTTGTGTATTTGCATTTTGGCCCAAAAGTTTACGTTAAGGTCCAAAAACTTTAAAGGACAAATTGTTTTGCTCCTTTAATGATGTTTTGACATTATTAAAAATGTTTGGGTTCTAAGTTGTAATTACATGAAGTTGTGGACTCTTGTGTTTTTACAAAGTGACCCCAAAAGTTTTTGTTTTTAGAAAATGGCCCAAAAAGTTGTGGTCATTGTTTTTGGCCCAAATTAGATGAGAACAAAATGGTTTGTCTCTTTAAATGAGAATTGGATTTTCATTTTATTTAGTTCCATTTAAATCAATTCTATGGATCCGAAAACCAATTGTTTTAAAGTTGTTTTCTTAATTAAATGTGTTTGATTAAGAGAAGGGTGATTATGAACCAAATGCCTCGATAATTGAGCTATGTGATTGGCCGTTTTACATTATGAATGTTTGGGCTTGGTAGTGTAGATTTGAATGTAATTTGATTAATTCAATTTGTTGTAAATGGACATAAGTCCATCATTTGTGTTGTAAAAGGGCATAAGCCCTTATTATTATTTCATGTATTCCTTTTGTTTAAATGTATGCAAAATGGAATAGTTGGGTCCAACGCCCAATAGGAAATAACGGTTTAATTGGATTAAGCGCGTAACTAAAATCAACAACTACATACCTTAGACCCAAGGTCCAACACAAGGCTCGTGTTGGATCAAATCAAACGGTTCATAATCATCCTAAAATCTAATATGACTATATAGTCCATATGAGGATGCAAAGCATTCGTTAGTAGTTCCATATAGTCTCGCTTGTTTCAACGAAACAGTGGGAGTATTATATACTACTAATTCATATAAACTTGGACCAATGGTTGTGATAGGCCCAAGTTCTTTTAATGTGATTAAAATGTTTTGATGTAGCCCAACGCTATTCCCTCAACAAATTAATATTTAAGTTGATAAGCGAGAGATGTTTAGAATATCTCTTCGTAGGCCTTCCATCGTGGTGGGTTCCAATCGTTTGTGACTCATGCACCGGCTTCACCCTATCATGGGGAAGTACAAAGCATGTGCTTACATCCAGGAGGAATCCATATACATATGATGAGGTGAATGTAGGCAACGAGGATAGCCGATATCATATCATTGTGAGGCTATTCTTGAACCCCTTCACGAACTAAGCATGGTGGGAATAACTTAAACTAAGTGCAATGGTGCCGATATCGTATCATCGTGAGGCATCATTCTCTAGAGGCCAAACGAGATGGGTAATTACAAAAGGTTGTAAATGAATAATGCGTTATTCTCTCATCATTATTTTTGCTAACCAATATCGTATCATCGTGAGGTGGGCTTGGTAATGGTGAGTCTCCCATAACCCACTAAGAGTTCAATATAACTCTCGAATTCTATTGAGGGATGTGGAATTTGCCAAAAATGGTGGGTGATACTATTTGATTAAAAGACCCAATCAAAATAGTTTTAAACAACAATGCTAATATGATTTCTGTTATGTTATGTAGTGAACGACATGCCTAAAATTATACCCACCATTATACTTGACAAAAAGGGCCTAAAGGGCCAACGTTTCCTTGCTTGGTATCGCCACATTGAGAATGTCTCAAAGGTGAAAGACATATTGTATGTACTTAAGCAATCCCCTCCTCATGTACCTCCTACGAAACTAGCTTCAAAGGAGGAGTGTCAAAATTATGTTAGACACTATGAGGATGACTTACAAGCCAAATGCTTAATCCTCACTTCACTTAGTGAGGAGCTTATGAAGCTACATAAGCACATGGACACTTCTTGTGCCATGGTTGAAAGTTTGCATAAGATGCATGACATTGAGACTAGTAATGTACGATTCTCAAATATTTGTAGTCTAATGAATGCCAAAATGGCAAAGGGGACATCGGTCCATAAACATGGACAAAAGATGGAAAGGATCTTTCAAGATCTTCAAAGTTTAGGAACTTCCATCGATGGGAAAATGGCCCAAGATTTTTTCCTTGCATCTCTCTCGGATGATTTCACTAAGTTTATCGTAAACTATAAAGTGAATAGATTCGATCATTCTTTGAAAAAGATGATTGACATGTGCTGTAAATTTGAAAAAGGTTTCAAAAGGGACAGTGGGAGTGAGAATGCAATGATAAGGAAAAGGTTACATAAGAAGAAGGCAAAGAAATCCAAAGGAACATGCTTTCATTGTGGAAAGGATGAACGTTGGAAGAAGAAATACAGGGTGCGCATTGCGAGCCTTATGACACGGACTTTTGAAGAGACTATTTCTGTCATAGAGAGTGCTTTTACAGTGAGCTCCAATTCCTGGATATTTGATTCAGGCGCTAGTCAACATATCTGTAATACGTTGCAGGGACTAACAGGGAGCAGATCACTGCGCAATGAGGAGATGGTTGTGCGAGTTGGGAACGGCACTAAAATCTCTGCAAAAGCAATAGGCACCTATATGCTTAACCTACCCTCTGGGGAAGTCCTGGAACTTAAAAATTGTTTATATTTTCCTTCATGTATAAAGAATTTGATTTCCATCTCTAAGCTTTTACGAGATGGGCACTCAGTGTTGTTTGACAAAATGAGTTGCACTTTATACTTGAACGGTCGTATTATCTCTCATGGTAATATGATAGAGGGACTTTTTCACCTAGAGACGAATAGTGGGATGCACTGTATTGAAAGCGGGAATACCTCAAAACCCAAAAGGGCTAGAGAAGAAGTTAACCAAGAAAAGATGTGGCATCTTAAACTTGGACATGTGAACCTTGATAAGATTCGCAAGATGTCGAAAGACGGATATTTCCACCCATTAGGTAATGACCGGATGGGTACTTGTGAATGTTGCTTGAAAGGGAAGATGACCAAATCTCCATTTACTGGAAAAGGAGAGCGTGCCACTGAAATTCTAAGGTTAATCCACACTGATGTATGTGGACCTATGTCTACTACGTCGAGAAAAGGCTTCTCATACTATATCACATTCACCGACGATCACTCTCGGTTTGGCTATGTATATCTTATGAAGTACAAGTCAGAATCCTTTGAAAGGTTCAAAGAATTCAAGAATGAAGTTGAGAAGCAAACTGGGAAACAGATAAAAATCCTAAGATCGGATCGAGGGGGTGAATATTTGAGTAATGAGTTCCTAGATTATCTCAAAGAGTGTGGAATAATATCACAGTGGACTCCACCGGGAACTCCACAACTTAATGGAGTTTCTGAAAGGAGAAATCGAACCTTGATGAACATGGTTCGTTCTATGATGAGTTTCGCTGATCTACCAGTAACATTCTGGGGATACGCTCTATATACAGCAGCTTACTTGCTTAATAGAGTACCTTCCAAATCAGTTTCACAAACACCCTATGAGATATGGCATGGAAGAAAGCCAAGTCTTAATCATATTAAGATTTGGGGTTGTGAAGCATATGTCAAGAAGCTTGAGGCTACTAAGCTTGAAGCGAGATCAGTAAGATGCTATTTTGTGGGATATCCTAGAGAAACTATGGGATATGAGTTCTACCATCCTGACGACCAGAAAGTCTTTGTCGCCAGAACTGCTATGTTTCTAGAGGAACAATTTGTTCTCAAAAGAACTAGAAGCAAAGAGATGGGAATTAATGAGATTAATAATGAACCACAAACAAGCACTCGACATATTGACAACCCTGTTCCTGAACCCCTAGCTCCACGTAGATCTGAACGGGTTAGTAAGCCACCTATGAGGTTTGGCTTAAATAATGACTTTGATGAATTGTACCTTCTAGGTGACAATGAAACAAAGGAGGACCCTAGAGACTACACTGAAGCAATGTCCGACATTGATTTAAAGAGATGGCAAGAGGCCATGAAATCCGAGATGGATTCCATGTATCAAAATCAGGTCTGGACTCTTGTAGACCCTCCAGAAGGTATTGTACCTGTTGGAAACAACTGGGTCTTCAAGAGGAAGATAGGCGTTGATGGGAACGTGGAGACTTATAAGGCTAGACTAGTAGCCAAGGGATACAGGCAAATAGAAGGGATTGACTATTAAGAAACCTTCTCTCCTGTAGCCATGATTAAGTCCATTCGGATTTTGCTTGCTATAGCTGCGTACCATGATTATGAAATCTGGCAAATGGACGTGAAGACGGCCTTTCTGAACGGCTACCTACAGGAAGAGCTCTATATGACTCAACCCGAAGGTTTCGTGTCCGAGTCTGAAGAGACTAAGGTATGCAAGCTTCAAATGTCCATTTATGGACTTAAGCAAGCCTCCAGGAGCTGGAACATTCGTTTCGATACTGAAATCAAAACGTTTGGTTTTACTCAAAACGAAGACGACAATTGTGTTTATCAAAAAGTCGTTGGGGATGCAGTTGTATTCCTAGTGTTATATGTAGATGACATATTACTATTCGGGAATGACACTGCAGTACTTTCTTCTGTAAAAGTGTGGTTGTCTAAAACCTTCCACATGAAAGATTTAGGAGATGCATCTTATGTACTTGGGATAAAACTCTATCGTGATAGATCCAGAAAATTAATTGGATTATCCCAATCAATGTACATTGATAAGGTGCTAAGTAGGTTCCTGATGGAACAATCTAAGAAAGGTTTTCTTCCTGTTAGACATGGAATTCACCTTTCTAAGTCCATGGGACCTAAGACTCCTGAAGAGATACGGCTAATGAATGAAATTCCTTATGCTTCCGCCATAGGGAGTCTCATGTATGCCATGATATGCACAAGGCCTGATATCGCGTATGCTGTGAGCATTACTAGTCGATATCAATCTAACCCAGGACCAGAACACTGGGCAGCTGTCAAGATGGTCCTTAAGTACTTAAGAAGAACTAAGGACATGTTCTTCGTTTATGGAGGAGCATCAGAGTTGCGAGTGGAAGCTTATACAGACGCAGATTTCCAATCTGACGTCGATGATAGAAGTTCCAACTCCGGATATGTATTCACTCTGAATGGTGGGGCTGTCAGTTGGAAAAGCAAGAAACAAAGTGTAATTGCTGATTCCACGACAGAGGCTGAATATGTCGCTGCAGCTGAAGCCGGCAAAGAAGCGTTCTGGATGAAAAAGTTCATTACTGAACTTGGAGTGGTTCCAACCATCACATCACCAGTAACTTTGTACTGTGATAATAGTGGGGCGATAGCTCAAGCCAAGGAACCCAGGGCTCATCAAAAGAACAAGCATTTTGATAGAAGCTTTAATATCATAAGAAGATATGCTGCCGAGGGGAAAGTCAACATCCTCAAAGTTGCTTCAGCCGATAACATAGCAGATCCACTGACAAAGCCAATGACTCAAATCCAGCTTGATCGTCATATGGATAAGATGGGTATTAGATACATGGGAGGATGGCTTTGAGTGCAAGTGGGAGATTGTTGGAAGTATGCCCACAAAGCCACTCATTTGTTGTAATAGCTTTTGGAATACTTAATATGTTAAACTTTTATATGTTTAACGGAAGGGCAATACTTATTATTAATCACTATTTATTGTATCATGTGTTTAAGCAATAAGAGAATCCAAGGGATGTATTTGACATAAGAGATAAGTGATCTAATGAGTTAGATTAAGGAGACCTTTCTCTTATGCTCATTCCTAAAACGTTCCTAGCCATAGGATTGCCAATTGGGCATTGACAATCCGCTAAGGTTAGTATGTGTTATGTTGACTCAAATGTGAGTATGAACTAGTCTCAAGTCATTTGGTGTTGGACACTAAGACAAACACATAGGTGCTCGAAAGAGTAATCGAGTACACTGAACTGCGATTAATGAGAGTTCAAACATACATGTCATGTACGAACTCTAAGGTTACAATATGCAAATTAGTCCTTAGACCTGAGGCATCATAGATGTCTAATGGTTAGGTCCTTGATCTTTGATCATGACAAAGGCATTCCCTCGGATTGTCCACGGCATTGTTGGGGTCATGTGATCTAGTCATGTAGGCATATGAATGCACAACAAGGGATCTCTAACCTTCCATGGTGAAAGGAGTATACTCTAAAATATGATTCTAAAGTCTTTGGCCAAAGCAAATGAATATGACTAAGGAAGATGTTCCAAATCATATTCAAGGGAATCATATAAGAAAGTATCACATTGGATAGTAGACATGAAACAAACTATCACTTAAACAATGTGGTTAAGAGTATTGTATTAGAGAAGGACCGTATTGCATTGTAATTGTAACTGGATAGGTTCTCCAACCAATTCTACTTAGCTTGGGTAACCATGACATACTGCTAGGTGTCACTCATGGTTTGTGGAAGCCCTATTGATTAGCAAACACTAATCATCAAAAAGGGAGAATTGAAATGTGGTTTCAATTCGCAATCGATAGTTAAGAGTAACATCGCCCACTGCCTCGCTAATTGGAACCTAATGGATCGCACACCAAATAAGGATGTATGTGAAGCAATTAAATGAAATGGATAAGCAATTAAATGGTTTAATTGAAGAATGGTCAAGATTAATTAATTAGTTAATTAATTATACGAAATATTCGTATTGGGCTTTTAAGTTGGTTTTAGGGCTTCGGGGCCCAAAAGTGTTTTGGTCCACAAGGCCCATTATGTTTAAGTTGTATGACAACTAAAACAAAATGGGCAATAAGCCCAATAACAATACCTAGGCCGGCCATAAGGGTGAGGGTAGTCAAAACTTGCTTAATTGCAAGTTTGCCACTCACTTGAAATGAAGTATAAATTCATCTTTATAGCTTTGTTTTTAAGTAGGGTTTTCTAAGCTACTTGGGGATAGTTATCTAGCAAATTTACTTCCCTAAGTGATCCATTTTTCATTCTCACAAAAACATCCTTGGTGAAGAGACATAGAGACATCAAACTTTTGGTGTTTTGGAGAACTAATCCTCAAATCCTCAAAGAAGCAAAGGAGCACTAAAAGGAGGAAAATCACAAGGAAGATCCAAGGAGCAAGGAGGTGACTTGAAGGCCCTCCACTTGGGTGAATCCCTTGTGTAATCAAGGATGAGCTTCAAGGGTAAAGAATCTCTAAATTCTTCATATTCTTTAATGTTGTTAAAGAGTCTTTTGATTCACCATATACTAGGCTTTGAAAGTCATGGGTTTCATGAATTGTTTTTTGGATGCATGCCTACTTTAAAGAGTTAATTGTTAGCATATGTATTCAAATGTTCATACATGTTCTTAGCTAGGACAAAATTTTTCCTTCATAACTTAACTAAGTGCGATGGTGCCAACATCATATCATTGTGAGGCATCATTCTCTAGAGGCCAAACAAGATGGGTAATTACAAGAGTTGTAAATGACTAAAGCGTTATTCTCTCATCATTATTGTTGCTAACCAACATCATATCATTGTGAGGTGGGCTTGATAATGGTGAGTCTCCCATACCCCACTAAGAGTTCAACATAACTCTCGGATTCCATTGAGGGATGTGGAATTTGCCAAAAATAGTGGGTGGTACTATTTGATTTAAGACCCAATCAAGTAGTTTTAAAATCAACAATCTAATACCATTTTTGTTATGTTATGTAGTTAACGACATGTCTAAAATTACACCTACCATTATACTTGACAAAAGGGGCCTTAGGGTCCAACGTTTCCTTGCTTGGTATCATCACATTGAGAATGTCTCAAAGGTGAATGACAAATCGTATGTCCTCAAGCAATCCCCTCCTCATGTACCTCCTACGAAACTAGCTTCAAAGGAGGAGTGTCAAAATTATACTAGACACTTAGAGGATGACTTAAAAGCCAAATGCTTAATCCTCACTTCACTAAGTGAGGAGCTTAAGAAGTTACATAAGCACATGGACACTTCATGTGCCATGGTTGATAGTTTGCATAAGATGCATGACATTGAGACAAGTAATGTATGATTCTCAAATGTTTGTAGTCTATTGAATGCCAAAATGGCAAAGGGGACATCGGTCCAAAAACATGGACAAATGATGGAAAGGATCTTTCAAGATCTTGAGAGTTTAGGAACTTCCATCGATAGGAAAATGGCCCAAGACTTTTTCCTTGCATCTCTCTCGAATGATTTCACTAAGTTTATAATAAATTATAAAGTGAATATATTTGATCATACTTTTTCTGAGATGATTGACATGTGCTGTAAGTTTGAACAAGGTTTCAAAAAGAACAGTGGGAGTGAGAATGCAATCACACGGAAAAGGTTGCATAAGAAGAAGGCAATAAAATCCAAAGGAACATGCTTTCATTGTGGACAGGATGAACGTTGGAAGAAAAAATGCAGGGTGCCCATTACGAGCCTTATGACATGAACTTTTGAAGGGACTATTTCTGTCATAGAGAGTGCTTTTATAGTAAACTTAAATTTCTGGATATTTGATTCAGGCGCTAGTCAACATATCTACAATTCGTTGCAGGGACTAACAGGGAGTAGGACACTGTGCAATGGGGAGATGATTGTATGAGTTGGGAACGACACTAAGATCTCTGCAAAAACAGTAGGCACCTATATGCTTAAACTAACCTCTGGGGAAGTCTTGGAACTTAAAAATTGTTTATATTTTCCTTCATGTATAAAGAATTTGATTTCTATCTCTATGTTTTTACGAGATGGGCACTTAGTATTGTTTGACAAAAAGAGTTACACTTTATACTTGAACGTTCGTATTATCTCTCATGGTAATATGATAGAGGGACTTTTTCACCTAGAGACAAGTAATGGAATGCACTGTATTGAAAGCGGGAATACCTCAAAACCCAAAAAGGCTAGAGAAGAAGTTAACCAAGAAAAGATGTGGCATCTTAAACTTGGACAGTAAACCTTGATAAGATTCACAAGATGTCGAAAGAAGGATATTTCCGCCCATTAGGTAATGACCAAATGGGTACTTATGAATGTTGCTTGAAAGGGAAGATGACCAAATCTCCATTCACTGGGAAGGGAGAGCATGGCACTGAAATTCTATGGTTAATCCACACTGACATATGTGGACCTATCTCTAGTACGTTGAGATGAGGCTTCTCTTACTATATCACATTCATCGACGATCACTCTCGGTTTGGCTATGTGTATTTGTTGACCCTAAAAACTACCAAGCCTACGTGGCGCGCAGCCCGAGTAACTAATGAGCTAACTATGTCCTTCGGTTGTATGCGGGCATTCTAACTCGTCGACCGAGCTCGGTCGAGGAGTAAAATATGTTGATATTGCGTCGGATGCGCTGCTGACTTCTCGATCTCGTGACTACGGCTGAGGAAGGAACACGTCTCGGCTTTCGGGTTCTAGAGCCTGAAGACAAGGCTACTAGTTCTGCGAAGTTTAATATCAAATTCGGCTTTCAATGTGCTGAATATAGTAACTTGTAACACCTCACCTCACCGAGAAGGCTAATGAAATGGCCTCTGCCAATAAGGATTTGAAAACCTTATCGACCGAGACTTGGATAGATAACCAGTCGGCCTCGATGCAGTGCTGTTTATCCAAACTAAAGGTGCTCCGCGGTCGGCTGATTCTACGACAACAGTGCTGTTTATCCAAACTGAAGGTGTTCCCCGGTTGCCTTCACAGTGATGTTTATAAAACTGAAGGGCCCCTGAATGATGCACTCCCTCCTCTATTTATAAAACTAACTTAGTGCAAAATCCAATTGTGACCATCAATCACCACAAATAATAATCGTTATGCGGAGATGATTATCCAATGAGAGTCATGGCACCCAACGTCTTCGGTGCTAACCACACATTTCAACCAAAACTACATAAAAAATCATGTCATGCCAATTCCATCTTTGCTAAAGTTAAGCATTGTCGTTCAAACTTCATTTCCAAAGCCTTGGCATATCAGGCTTTATCCACTTCATTTGGCAGCCTCGAGTTTTGCTTATAATTATCCCATGCATGCATCACATTGACTTACTTCACATAATTAATCTTTCAAGTTGGACTCCAACTTGGTTACCAACTGATGCCACCACGTGCTAGGACTCTTCTCATAATGCATGATGCTCAATCTCCGGGTTTAATGCTAAGAATCCCAAATTAGATTGAACTGTTCTGCTTGCTTCGATATAGTTTGCTTCACATTTATCTCGTATAAGAAAAATGTCAAGATAATTCATTATTAAAAGATAATATCATGAATATATCCTTCAATAATAATTATCTTAACTATTTTGCCATCCAATGATTGAGAGCTATGTTCATCAACGACCTTGATTGCACAAGCCGATAGTGTAAAATCGGGTCCAAACAGTATCTTATGAAGTACAAGTCAGAATCCTTTGAAAAGTTCAAAGAATTCAAGAATGAAGTTGAGAAGCAAACCGGGAAACAGATAGAGATCCTAAGATTAGATCGAGAGGGAGAGTATCTAAGTAACGAGTTCCTAGATTATTTCAAAGAGTGTGGAATAATATCACAGTGGACTCCACTGGGAACTCCACAACTTAATAGAGTTTCTGAAAGGAGAAATCGAACCTTGATGAACATGGTTCATTCTATGATGAGTTCCGCTGATCTACCAGTAACATTATGGGGATACGCTCTATATACAGCAGCTTACTTGCTTAATTGAGTACCTTCCAAGTTAGTTTCACAAACGCCCTATGCGATATGGCATGGCAGAAAGCCAAGTCTTAATCATATTAAGATTTGGGGTTGTGAAGCATATGTCAAGAAGCTTAAAGCTACTAAGCTTGAAGAGAGATCAGTTAGGTGCTATTTTGTGGGATATCCTAGAGAAACTATGGGATATGAGTTCTACCATCCTGACGACCAGCTTTGTCCCCAGAACTGCTAAGTTTCTAGAGGACGAATTTGTTCTCAAATGAACTACAAGTAAAATGATGGAAATTAATGAGATTAATGATGAACCACAAACAAGCACTCGACAAGTTGACAACCCTGTTCCTGAACCCCTAGCTCCACATAGATTTGAACGGGTCAGTAAGCCACCTAAGAGGTATGGCTTGAATAAGGACTTTGGGGAATTGCACCTTCTTAGTGACAATGACACAAAGGAAGACCCTAGAGATTACACTGAAGTAATGTCCAACATTGATTCAAAGAGATGGCAAGAGGCCATGAAATCCAAGGTGGATTCCATGTATCAAAATAAGGTTTGGACTCTTGTAGACCCTCCAGAAGGTATAGTACCTGTTGGAAACAAATGGGTCTTCAAGAGGAAGATAGGCACTGATGGGAACATGGAGACTTATAAGGCTAGACTAGTAGCCAAGGGTTACATGCAACGAGAAGAGATTGACTATGAAGAAACCTTTTTTCCTGTAGCTATGATTAAGTCCATTCGGATTTTGCTTGCTATAACTGCATACCATGATTATGAGATATGGCAAATGGACGTGAATACGGCCTTTCTAAATGGCTACCTAGAGAAAGAGCTCTATATGACTCAACCCGAAGGTTTTGTGTCCAAGTCTGAAAAGACTAAGGTATGCAAGCTTCAGAGATCCATTTATGGACTTAAGCAAGCCTCTAGGAGATGGAACATTTGCTTTGACACTGAAATCAAATCGTTTGGTTTTACTCAAAATGAAGACGACAATTGTGTTTATCAAAAGGTCGTTGGGGATGCAGTTGTATTCCTAGTGTTATATGTAGATGACATATTACTACTCGGGAATGACACTGCAGTACTTTCTTCTGTAAAAGTGTGGTTGTCCAAAACCTTCCACATGAAAGATTTGGGAGATGCATCTTATGTACTTGGGATAAAGCTCTATCGTGATAGATCTAGAAAATTAATTGGATTATCCTAATCTATGTACATAGATAAGGTGCTAAGTAGGTTCCAAATGGAACAGTCTAAGAAAGGTTTTCTTCATATGAGACATGGAATTCACTTTTCTAAATCCATGGGACCTAAGATGTTGGAAATGTGCCCTAAAGCCAATCATATAATGATACTTTACGGACATTTCACATGTTAAACTAATCTAGTTTACATATAAAGGGCAAACATTATTGTTTGAGCCATCTCATATAAAAGTTATATGCTTAAACGATAAAGTCCAAGGAATATGTGATTGGGAGAATGCAATCTAATGAAGTTAGATTAATGAGACAATTCTTTCGTAGACACATCCTAAACGTTCCTGATCATAGGATTGCCAATTGGGCATTGACAGTCCGATAAGATCAGTACGTACTGTGCCTTCTCTCAGGGAGAGTGACTAGTCTCGAGTCATTGGTGTGTGTGACATCAAGACAAGTACGTAGGTGCTCAATAGAGAATGAGTTCACTGAACACGATCAACGAGGAGTTCTCATACTCATGTCACATGAGAACTCATGGTTGGGATAATGCAAATTAGTCCTTTGACCTGAGGCATCACAGTTGTCTTGTGGTTAAGTCCTTGATCTTTGATTATGTCAAAGTCACCCCATCGGGATGTCCATGACATCATTGGGGTTAAGTCACTTAGTTATGGAGACAAGTGAATGTGCAACAAGGGATCTCTAACCTTCAAATGGTTTGAGGGAGAATACTCTATGATATGATTAAATCTCTGGCCAGAGTATGAATGAGATTTGGGAATGCGTTCCAAATCACATTCAAGGTAATCATATAAGCAAACGAATCACATTGGATAGTAGACATGAATAAATAAACTATCAAAACCAAACAATGTGGTCAAGAGTATTAGATTAGAGAAAGACCGTATTGCATTTGTAATCCTAAACTGAATAGGTTCTCTACCTCTTCTGATTAGCTTGGGTAGCCATGATATGCTGCTAGGTGTCACTCATGGTTTGTGGAAGCCCTAAACGTGTGTAATCACTAAAGGGAGAATTGAAAGTAAGTTTCAATTCACAATCGATGTAAAATGGTTTTAATCGCCCACTGCCTCGCTAAAAGGAACCTAATGTATCGTACACCGTGTAAGGTGGAGATTGAAGAAACAAAGGAGATGAATAAGAATAATTAAATGGTTTAATTATTTATGGCAAGGATTAATTAATATGTTAATTAATCAAACGAATAAGTTCGTTAAAGACCTCGGGATAGTTTTGGACCTTAAGGCCCAATGGGCTTCGAACGTCAAAGCCCATTGACTTAAGTTGTATGACAACTTAATGAATAAAGATTCACAAAGGCCCAAAAGCCCATATCCATCAATGTGGCCGGCCATTTGGTGTTGAATTAGGGTTTTTGGTTCTTTAGGTCATTTAAAGAAGTGACTATATAAAGAACTTTATAGCCTAAAATTCATAAGTTGTTGATTTTAGAGAAAATTGGTGAGAACACAAAGCTTCCATTTCTCTCTAAGAGGCCAACCACCTTGGGGGAAATTATCTAGCAATTCTACTTCCTCAAGGTCACTCATTTCTTCTTCAATCTAACCTTGGTGTAGAATCTTTAGACGTTCTCTATTTTGGGAACTTGGAGAATCCTATTCTTTCAACCAAATCCATGGAGCTAAGAAGCAAGGAATGAAGGCCCTATCTCTTGGGTGATTATCCTTTGCATATGCAAAGAGCAATCTACAATGGTAAATATTTCTCAACTAACAAATGTTGTTTTAAAGTTGAGTCAAGGTTCACCAATCTACTAGGCTTTGAATTTCATGGTTGATGTTTTGTTTTTGAGTGCATGCAAGCATGATTCCGCCTTTAATTTGTTAATTGCATGCTATGGATGTTGCTCAAATAAACATGTGTTTCACAAAATTTCCTTCAAGTGGTATCAGAGCCTAGGTCTAGTAGTTGGTGAATCATTTTGGGTTTTGTAGTTCATAGTTTTTGATTTAAAAGTTGTAATATGTTACAAGCTTTATTCTTGTTTCTTTGAATGTAAATTTTGTTAGAAAATTTGCCATCTCAAATGTTGTAGATGTAGTTCATATGAGCATGAATTTTGGAGCTAAAATTTGGTGCCATGTTTTTGGGGAAATTCGGCCAAATCCAAAGGGTGATTTTTTGGGTTCATGTTTGTCTTGTTAAAATGGTTTTAAAGTGACTTTTGGAACCCCTAAGTACCCTAGGATGTTAACCCTCTTTTGAGTGGTGAAAATTTGAGTTTTGGTGAGTGAAAACATTCATGGAGCTATTATGAGTTTTCATGAGTGTTCTTCAATGTTCTTGAAATTCTTGCCAAGAACAAAAAGTTTTGAAGTTTTGATTCAAAAAGTTTTATGTTTTTACATAAAGTTTTGGTTTAATTTTAGTGGGTGATTTTAGTGGGTGATGATTATTAGTAAAGTATTATTAATGGTTTTAATGGTAGACAAACTTAAACATAAAGTTTTGGTTTAATTTTAGTGGGTAATTTTAGTGGGTGATTTTAGTGGGTGATGATTATTAGTAAAGTATTATTAATGGTTTTAATGGTAGACAAACTTTTTTAAAAGTTTGACATAAATTCAATTAATGGCTATAATGGTAGACAAACTTTTTTAAAAGTTTGACATAAATTCAAAATATTTCATCTTTACCTCACCTAACAAAACCCACTTACAAAAACTTTGTAAAAATCTTATTTTTATTTACTCATGGCCGGCCACCCTACATGTAGGGTATTTTTGGGTCTTTTATTCAATTACATAAAGTTTTGATACTTTTGTGTATTTGCACTTTGGCCCAAAAGTTTACGTTTTTACGTTAAGGTCCAAAAACGCTAAAGGACAAATTGTTTTGCTCCTTTAATGAAGTTTTTTGTATTTGTTGAAATTTTTGGGTTCTAGTTGTAATTACATGAAGTAGTGGATTTTTGTGTTTTTACAAAGTGACCCCAAAAGTTTGTGTTTCGCAATATAGCCCAAAAAGTTGTGGTTATTGCATGATGGCCCAAATTAAGTAGGGAACAAAAATTGTTTTGTCTCTTTAAATGAGAATTGGATTTTCATTTCATTTAGCTCCATTTAAATCAATTTTATGGATACAAAAACCAAATGAAAATGTTGCATTCAATTTAATTAATTAAAGTGTTGATTAATTAAAGGGTGATTATGAACCTAAGCCTACGATAATTGAGCTATGTGAAAGGCCGTTTCAAATTTGTTTGAACCATGGGAATGTGTAGATTAATTTTGGTTGTAATTTGATTTGAGCTAAGAAGCAAGGAATGAAGGCCCTATCTCTTGGGTGATTATCCTTTGCATATGCAAAGAGGAATCTACAAAGGTAAATATTTCTCAACTAACAAATGTTGTTTTAAAGTTGAGTCAAGGTTCACCAATCTACTAGGCTTTGAATTTCATGGTTGATGTTTTGTTTTTGAGTGCATGCAAGCATGATTCCGCCTTTAATTTGTTAATTGCATGCTATTGATGTTGCTCAAATAAACATGTTTTTCACAAAATTTCCTTCATAAGACTCCTGAAGAAATACAGCAGATGAGTGTTATTCCTTATGCTTCCGCCACAAGAAGTCTCATGTATGCCATGATATGCACAAGGTCTGATATCGCATATGTTGTGGGCATTACTAGTCGATATCAATCTAACCCAGGATCAGAACGCTG